>CM035842.1:287860718-289111950 GCA_020510985.1 Pholidichthys leucotaenia
ATAAAAACTACTCAACAGATTTTCATGAAATTTGCCCTTGAGCTACGGATGAACCCATTTGGTTTTGGAGGTGATCCAGGTCAGGACGTGCATTCTGGATCGCTTCACTTTCTTTAACATTACAAGATAGGGCCTTGGCGGAGGTATGCACTCTCTGAGCGCCCTTTGCTTTGGGAAAATATTTTTTGTTTTATGTTTATGATCATTTTTCAGCTGACTGTCAAGGGCAAAAAAGTAGAATAAACATAACCGGCCAACATACAGTAAATATTTTCAGTATTGTAGATGATTACTAGGACCTGACAGTATGTCTGGTACATTTTTGTTGTACCTGTTCAGTTTCACAGGTGTGACATATATCCGCATTAACCATTTATAATGTATCAGTTTAAGATGTGCATTTATTGATTTGGTTTGAACTCCTGCACAGGCCATTTCCCGTTCTTCTTCTGGAATTTCAGATTGCAGATCTTCTTTCCAGGCTTCTGTGAGTTTTCAGGCGAGGATAGTATCAAAAAATTATAGAACTCTGAAATGATACCCTTTCTCAGACGATCTTTTATCAGAATTTTTTCCAAAGACGAATAAGTAGGACGGGTGAGAGTATTGTTCTGGTTTGATCTAATAAAAATTCTAAGCTGAAGGTATTTAAAAAAAAATGTATTTTATTAAGATTAAATTTCATCCTCAGCTCATCAAAGGACATCATATCATCTGTATTTGTCATATACAAGTCTTGGATTTTTTGAATCCCTTTTGAGTTCCATAATTTAAATGCTGCATCTGCCCTCCCTGGTGTAAAGTGGCGATTACCCCATATTGGGCTACACTGTGACAGAGAATCGGTCTCTTTTAAGTATTTTTTAACATCAATCCATATCTTGATCATGTGATTTACTATTGGATTTCTGGCTTGCTTCTGTAACTTTTTAGCCAAGTCTGAGTATATGAATAAGGGACGAGGTAAAGGCAAGTTGTGAGATTCCATTTCATTCCAGTGAGGAAGATCAGTTGTTGAAAAATAGAATGTCACAGACCTCAGTTGTGCAGCCCAGTAATATGGCAGTAAATTTGGACATTTCAGACCACCACGGTCATATGGTAAGTACAGTAAAGACAAACGTAGTCTAGCCTTCCTATTGTTCCACATGAATTCCACTAACATTTTTTAATTCTTGAGAATAAATCTGAAGGTGGCGATAAAGGAATGTTTGGGAATAAGTAAAGTAATTTGGGTAAGATATTGCTTTTAAGTATATTAATTCTCCCAATCATCAACATTGGTAATGACATCCATCTTTGAAGTGACTCATTAATTTCTGTCATTAAGGGTTCATAATTGGCATGAGCAACAAGTTCCAACTTGGACAAAATTTGAATCCCTAAGTATTTAAACTGTTCCACAATATTAAATTGGGTTACCTCGACATTAAGTACTCTTCTTACATTACGGAAACCTTGTCTTCCCATCACAAAGCCATTCTGATCTCAACTGATAATATTTGGTAATGTATCTTGTAAACGCATTGCTAAAATTTTGCTAAATTATTTTAGCAAAGTAGGCTAATTGGTCTCATATTTTCACATCTATTAGGGGTTTCATCTGGTTTTGGTAATAATATAATTGAAGCATTATTCATATATGTTGGTAAACTACCGTTTTGAAATGCTTCTAGAACCATTTCCAAAAGTGGCTTTATTAATTTGTCCTTAAATCTTTTATAGAGGTCAACAGGAAGAGCTTCTGGTCCCGCTTTTTCCCCTGATATCAAAGTATCAGTGGCTTGTCCACTTTCCTCTTGGCTGATTTCAGACTCCAGAATCTCCCTATATTCATTTGAAATACTAACTAACTAACTAACTAACCTGCACTTATATAGCGCTTTTCTAGTCACAAAGACCACTCAAAGCGCTTTCACTAATACTAACCCTCTACTCTAAGGGCCTATAGGAAACAGATATCTAGGGACAATTTAGAACAACCAATTAACCTAACATGCATGTCTTTGGATTGTGGGAGGAAACCGGAGCCCAAGGAGTAAACCCACGCAGCACAGGGAGAACATGCAAACTCCACACAGAAAGGTTCCAACCCCTGCCAACCTGGGGATTCGAACCTGGTATAGGTAATCCTTCTAAAAATGCATTCAGTTTGGTTGAGTCAATTTTGCCTCTAGAGTCATACAATTCTTCATAATAATCTCTAAAGGCATTATTAATTTCTACCAGGTCTACAACTTCCTGCCCATTACTAGTAGTAGTAGTAGATTAGTTTATTTGACAGGGACAGTGCAATAAACATAGACAATTAATCAAAGACAATCAATCTGATGTGTTGCACATAGAGTGTATAGCTATTAGCTAATTCGCAACTCTTGTCCCTGGATGGGCTTTAGAAAAAAGAATCAAGATAAAAAATATACACAATAACCACATACATCAATGCAGAAAAATTATAAATACACAATTATAAATATTATAAATATTATAAATACACAAATATAACAGCCTGACTCACATTTAACATAAATATTATAAATATTATAAATACACAAATATAACAGCCTGACTCACATTTAACACATATAACATAACTCACATTTGCCTATTTCAGGCCTTCCTCCCTCCGTCACTCACTATAAACAAACACATTTATTCCTTCCCTTCATTCACTCTCACTTTGCAGACAATTAATTCATACATGAGTACATTCTTGTTTATTTTTCAGCCAGTTTTTAACATTTTTAGTGAATGTTTTAAAGTCCGTTATTATTTTAATTTCATTTGGCATTGTGTTCCAGATGTGACTGCCCTTTATAGAGAAAGCTGTTTGTCCAAATGTGGTTCTGCGGTGGAATATTTTACAGTTATTGTTAACAGAACTCCTGGTGGCTCTGCTGCTGTCCTGTCTTTGGACGAAACCAGCAAGTGGCTCGGGTGCTGATTTATGGAAACATTTGAACGTTAATTTCAGAAGACAGAGGTCAATGAAGCTCTCAAAACTCAATAGGTTGTATTTTTTTAAAACATTACAGTGATGCCACCTAATGGGCTTTTTGTCCAAGATTTTTAGGGTTTGATTATATAATGAACCTATATGTCTTATTGTGGAAGGGGCTGCTTGAGCCCAGACTGTCAAACAGTATGATATATGAGAAAAAACCATAGAATGCATATACAGTGCAGCTGCTTCGTAAGGTATGTAATATCTAATTAATTTAAAGCAGTTCAGATTTTTTTTTTACTGTTTTTGAAATTTTCTTTATATGAAGATTAAATTTGAGTTGAGGATCTAGTACAATGCCAAGGTATTTGAATTCTGTAGCTAAACTGATGTCATGATCATGTATATTAACTTTAAAATGTTGCAGGTTACATTTTTTGATTGAAAAGCACATTGAGACTGTTTTCTGAAGGTTCAGCAATAGATGGTTCTTGAGGAGCCACTCTTGGACATCAACCATACTTGTAGACAGTACATCTGCAGCCTGTGCTGGAGTCTTGGCAGCTGTGTAAATAACTGCATCATCTGCATAAAGTTGGCATGTTGCAGCTGAGCAGTGTAACGGCAAGTCATTAATAAAAATGCTGAAAAGTAAAGGACCAAGAATGGACCCTTGTGGGATACCCATGCGGTTGTTTAAAAATGAGGATTTATCCTGGTGAACTTTTACACACTGTTCTCTATTCTGGAGATAAGATGCAAACCATTCTAATGTATTTGGGGAGAAGTTAAAAGATACCATTTTGGATAAAAGCAAACTGTGGTTTACAGTATCGAAAGCCTTTTTGAGATCTAGAAAAACAGCTCCTACCACATTACCCCTGTCCAAGGACTGTTTGACGTTTTCAATAAGGCAACAATTTGCTGTTTCTGTTGAGTATCCTGGTCTAAAACCAAATTGATGTGGATGAAGAAGTTGACTGTCTTGTAAGTAGTCTATCAGCTGTGTAGCTACAACTTTTTCAAGAACCTTAGATAGGACTGGTAAAATAGAGATTGGGCGGTAATTGCATATATCGTCTTTACTGCCTGATTTATGAACTGGTATGACGACAGCTTTTTTCCAGCCAGATGGAAATGTACTAGACCTAATGGAGAGATTAATGAGGTGAGTCAGTGGTTTGATTAATATTTTGCTGTGCATTTTGAGAAAGGAGGTGCTCATATTGTAGATATCATTAGTTTTTGAGTTTGACAGTGTTTTAACAATACCAGCAATTAACTTCTCATTTACCTCATCGATGTGAAAAGTATCTGTTGGAAGTATGGAATTTGTGTTGTTGAGCACATTTGGCAGCACAAAAATTTTTGTTAAGTCTTCCACAGAGCCCACAAAGTGTGAATTAAATTCATTTGCCAAAGTAGCCTTGTCACTGACGGTCTTGCCATTGATTCTAAGTTCCTTTACCCCCTTCTGATCGTTTTTTTTATTAGTTAAGTTATTTAAATGCCTCCATAGGGAACTGTTGTTACCCTTTGCATGATCTATCAGTTTATTGTAATAAGATATTTTTGATTTTCGCAGCTCATGTACCACTTTATTTCTTAAACTTTTGTACACAAGGTGATCATTTTGTAGTTTGGAGGTTAGTGATGTTTTCAGTGCATAGTCTCGCCTCTTCATAAGTTTTCTTATTTCATTATTTAACCATGGTAGGCTAATCTTCTGTTGTCTACTTTTAATTTGCTTTGAAAATTTTTCTATAGACTTTGTGATTGTTGCAGTTATAAAATTACAACAATCATCTACTTCACATGTTGACATGAGCTGCTCCCAATTTTGATTCTCTAAGTAATGTTCAAACTCCTCATTTTTTGATTTGGGGATAATAAAATTTGATTTGTCAATATCGACTCCCCCAAAATACTGTAGTCGCTTTTTAGTAAGTTTCCTGACAGCAAGAACCATGTTATGATCTGAGAGACCAGTTACAAGATTATAGGTTCTGGTTATTCGTTCTGGTTTATTAGTAAATACCATGTCAATAAGTGTTCTGGATTGTTTGGTTATCCTGGTGGGTCCTTTGATGATTTGCTGGTAATTAAATTTAGTCATGAGGCTTTTCAGTTTTTGTTTGTCTTTTTTATCAGACCAGTTGATATTAAAGTCACCATGAATTATCGTTTCTCTGTTCTTCTCAAGTTGTTTAACCAGATCACTTAATTCATTATAAAAGGAAGAGTTGTGTGACGGTGGGTTGTACACTACTGCAATGTTGAAATTCATTACCGGAGAGAGACATACATTAACAGCTAAACATTCAAGTGAAGTATTCAAATCAACCAGTTGACATTTATATTTCTCTTTGATGTAAATTAAAACACCTCCTCCCCTCCCTACCTGCCTGTCTTTTCTAAAACACTGGTAGCCCACAATATCGATCATATTAGTGTCTATGTTCCTGACTAATAATCTTTGTAATTGGTATATTAGATTCTAATTGTTTTATCTGCCATGCCAATCATTTCCCTGATTTTTCACCTTGTTCATTGAAAGTTTGTTACAATTTTAGAAGGCTCGAGGCAGCTCTGTTAGCAGATTTCTTTTTATCATATTTGACTCTTAAAATCATTAAGTCACTTTCTAATTGTGGGTTATTTCCCGCATACACCTTTCCCTCTCAAGCCTTCTTAGATTCTGAACCTGTATAACTAATAACATGCCCCCTGTGGCACACATATTTGAGATGCTTAAGCTGCATATGTATATTACTTTTGAGATGCTTAGGCTGCATATGTATAACACTGTTACCTCACGTCTTAGAAGGAACAATATGTCTGGACCTCCTGGGGATGACAGGAGGGTGTGAAATGTGTCTTTAGAAATGGCTCTGAGAAGACTTCCTGACCACCAGGGTTTAGGTGAAGAGAGGACCTTGGGGGGTGATGTATTGTCTCTGGGGAGTGAGTGACAATGTGATTCTGTACTCTGATGTCCCGGGTATAAAAAGGGGAGATGTGGGAAGTTCGTTCTCTTTCTGTTTGAGAAGATGTTGGAGACACATGATTGTTAATAAACCTGAATTGAGAAATAAATTCAGCCTCTTCATTTCACGCTCTCCACACTGGTGACCTTAAGACGTATAATGGGCAGAGACAATTCCCCCGAACTAGACTCGCCAGGGACCAGCCGGGCAAGCGCAGTCTCAGTCAAGCTACCAGAATTCTGGCAAGACAATCCGGACTCATGGTTCCTCCTGGCCGAAGCCCAGTTCGCTCTCGGGGGAATAACAGCAGATGACACAAAGTTCTACCACGTCATCGCCAAACTCGACAGCCGCACAGCTCGACATGTGCGGAGCCTGGTGCAGCGCCCACCCGCTTGCGACAAATACAGCGGGTTGAAAGCTGCCCTCATCCAGCGTTTCACTCCCTCAGCACAGGAGAGGGCTGAGAGACTCCTGGCCCTGCACGACTTGGGAGAAAGCACGTCTGTTGACCTGATGGAAGACATGCTGAAGCTGAGAGGCTCAGACAACGACGATTTCCTCTTCACTCACATCTTCCTGAGAACTCTACCGTCGCAGACGAGGGCGACCCTGGCAGGCTCCCAGTTTGTGACCCAGCGGGACTTCCGCGCGCTAGCCCAGGAGGCGCAGCGGATCCTCAACGCTAGCGGACGGCACACGGCCACCGCAGCAGCGGCAGATCTCGGCGCAACGACCGGGAACGGCAAAGGGCCAGAGGCGACGGAGGCAGATACACCAACAACGGCTGCGGCGAAGCCCCGACACCGCGGAGGAGACGACCTCTGGTTTTACCATCGTCGCTTTGCAGAGAAGGCACGCAAGTGTATACCGCCGTGTCAGTTCCAGAGCTCAGGAAACTCCAGGACCGGGAGTCGGTAGCAGCTGTGGCCCTTGGTGAACAGAACAAGCTGCTCTACCTGACGGATGCGCGTTCTGGGAGGAAATTCCTCGTGGACACAGGCTCCCAAGTGAGTTTCATCATGCCAACCTACGCTGACCGGCTGGCGGGCCCTGGGAGTCACGGAGCATCAGCGGCGAACGGCTCGAGCATTAAGACCTTCGGTGAAAGGACCCTACTTCTGTCCCTGTACGGCCGCACATATGAGTGGACTTTTATTATAGCGGTGGTGAGTTTCAACATGTTAGGTGCTGATTTTCTGTGCTCACATGGGTTGTTGGTTGATCTCCCCAATAGACGCTTGGTTAATGCACTCTCGTTTTACTCTATCCCTTGTGCAGCTCGAGTGTCCCCGCCCACAGCACAAGCCAACGTCGCCACAGCAGGCGGTAAGTTTCACACACTCCTCACTCAGTTTCCAGCACTAACGGTTCCTACTTTTTCAGCAGCCGTTGCTAAACACAGGGTGGAGCACTTTATCACTACCGCTGGCCCCCCCGTTTTTGCAAAAGCTCGGCGCTTGGATGCAGCTAAACTGACAATAGCGCGCGAGGAGTTCGCCAACCTGGAAAGGTTGAGCATCATTCGGCGTTCGAACAGCCCATGGGCTTCCCCGCTCCACATGGTCCCTAAGGCTGACGGCTCGTGGCGACCTTGCGGTGATTTTCGCAGGTTGAACAACGCCACAGCGCACAACCGCTACCCAATCCCCCATATTCAGGATTTTTCGGTTCATCTGGCGGGGGCGCGCATTTTTTCTAAAATAGACTTAGTCCGCGGTTATCATCAAGTCCCAGTACGTGCTGAGGACATTCCCAAAACAGCGGTAATAACTCCGTTCGGACTTTTTGAGTTTTTGCGCATGCCGTTTGGGCTTAAAGGCACCGCGCAAACTTTCCAGCGCATGATGGATGCGGTGTTACGCGATCTCCCTTTTGTGTTCGTCTACCTGGACGACATTTTGGTAGCCAGGGCGTCCGAAGAAGAACACGAAAAACACCTCACGGCAGTTTTCCAGAGGTTGGGGGAGCATGGGTTAATAATCAACCCAGCGAAGTGCCAGTTCGGGGTGGCGCAGATTGATTTTTTGGGGCACCGCGTCTCCCCAGAGGGAACAGTTCCGCTGCCGGACAAAGTGCGCGCAGTAGCAGATTTTCCCCAGCCACAAACGGTCAAAGCACTACAGGAGTTTTTGGGAATGGTGAATTTTTATAACCGTTTCCTCCCCCGCGCAGCGCAGCTCATGCAACCATTGTATGCCGCGCTTAAAAATCAAAAACCCTCAAATGCAATCGAATGGTCCCCGGAGCGGGAGCGCGCATTCTCGGAGGTAAAAAAAGCCCTTGCGGACGCTGCGTTGTTGGCTCACCCAGACCCAACGGCCTGCATAGCGCTCACCATTGATGCGTCAGACGTGGCCATAGGGGCGATGGTGGAGCAACATGTTGCCGGGGCTTGGCAGCCACTGGCCTTTTTCAGCAGGACCTTGCCCGAGGCCGAGCGAAAATACAGCGCGTTCAACAGGGAGTTGTTAGCGCTCCACTTAGCCATTCGTCACTTCCAGTTCTGGCTGGAAGGTCGGCGTTTCACCGCGTTTGTCGACCACAAACTGCTCACTTTTGCAATGGCCAAAATTTCGGAACCATGGTTGGGCCGGCAGCAGAGGCAGCTGGCTGCAATTTCAGAATTTACTACTGATATTCAACACGTAGCGGGTAAGCTTAATGTGGTGGCAGACTGCCTCTCTCGCGCTGTAACCGCTCCGGTCCGCGCAGAGGTAGATTATACTACCGCGGCCGCAGAGCAAAATAGCAGCGCGGAAGCGTACGCGGCCCCAGTCCACGTGGGGATAGATTACGCAGCCATGGCTGCGGATCAAGGTAGCGACGCGGACGTGTGCGCGCTCCAGTCTGGACCAACAGGGTTAAGGCTGGAGAGCAGGAGGCTGCAAAATGGTATGCCCCCCCCCCCCCCAATCTGCGATGTCTCTACAGGACGACTGTGTCCGGTAGTGCCGGCCGCATGGCGCCGCGGTGTTTTTGACTCGATTCACTCTCTGGCGCACCCGGGGGTGCGCGCGTCCGTAAAAATGGTAGGAGAGAAGTTTGTTTGGCCGCGCCTGCGCAAGCACGTTAAGGCATGGGCAAGAGCCTGCATGGCTTGCCAGCGGGCCAAAATACACAAACACACGAAAGCCCCCTTAGAGCCGTTTCACATTCCGGCCAAGAGGTTCGATCATGTGCATGTCGACCTCGTAGGCCCCCTACCCTCGTCGCAGGGGTGCACGCATCTTTTGACAATGGTGGACCGCACCACGCGTTGGCCTGAAGTGGTCCCACTGGCATCAACCACAGCCGCAGACGTGGCCTGCGCATTTTTAACAGCTTGGGTAGCGCGTTTTGGGGTCCCGTCGGATATTACGTCCAACAGGGGGCCTCAATTTGTTTCTGAGCTTTGGTCAGCGATGGCCCAAAGCCTGGGAATAACAATCAACCGCACTACCGCGTACCACCCCCAGGCTAATGGTTTATGCGAGCGTTTTCATAGGTCATTGAAAGCAGCCCTCACAGCGTCGCTGACGGATGCAAATTGGGTAAACAGACTACCATGGGTTTTATTAGGGTTGCGTTCTGCACCTAAAGAGGATTTAAAAGCCTCCCCAGCTGAGTTGGTGTTTGCACAACCACTCCGGCTGCCAGGGGAGTTTCTTCCTGATAACTCGGCGCCAGACCGTCCCCCTGCTCAGCGGTCACTGAACGACACGGGAGCGGACATGCTTCCGGGCCCTGTTCATCACACTTTTCCGCGTGTTTTTGTACCTAAATCTTTAAAAAACGCCGAGTTTGTTTTTGTCAGGCACGAGGCTCAGCGCCCAACCCTGCGACCACCTTATGACGGCCCATATAGAGTGCTGGAAACAGGTGATAAGCATTTTTTGCTAGATTTAGGGGACAGGAGGGAAACAATTGCTATAGACAGACTTAAACCTGCTTTTGTGACGCGGCAGACCCCCCAGGGAGCAGGCCCCAGGGCCCTCTCAGGGATTGGCTAACAGTTCTCATCCTCAGATAGCAGATTCACTGCAGGATGGCGCCACGGGAGCGGCGAAGCCCGCCTACAGCAAGTTCGGAAGAAGGTTGAAGCCCAGACAGCATATGTACTGATGTTTGTGATTTTATCATGTTGTCTAGACTATGTTGTATTGTTTCATCTTCGACGTTTGGGGGGGGTTATGTGGCACACATATTTGAGATGCTTAAGCTGCATATGTATATTACTTTTGAGATGCTTAGGCTGCATATGTATATCACTGTTACCTCACGTCTTAGAAGGAACAATATGTCTGGACCTCCTGGGGATGACAGGAGGGTGTGAAATGTGTCTTTAGAAATGGCTCTGAGAAGACTTCCTGACCACCAGGGTTTAGGTGGAGAAGAGAGGACCTTGGGGGGTGATGTATTGTCTCTGGGGAGTGAGTGACAATGTGATTCTGTACTCTGATGTCCCGGGTATAAAAAGGGGTGATGTGGGAAGTTCGTTCTCTTTCTGTTTGAGAAGATGTTGGAGACACGTGATTGTTAATAAACCTGAATTGAGAAATAAATTCAGCCTCTTCATTTCACGCTCTCCACACCCCCTAATAAAAGCTCTAAATACCTCCCACTTTATTCATGCGGTTGTTTGTGTTGTGCTGATGTCAGAACTCATCTCGCTGTTTTTCCATGTACTTCACAAATTTCTCATCCTGAATCCATTTATGTTCAAAGTGCCACCTGGCTGGGCTCCTTGTCAATTTTTCTATCCTCATATATTAAACAGCAGGGTGCATGATCTGAAATCACAATGTTGTCATAGAAACAGTTTTGAATCTTGGACCTTAATTCTGTAGAAATCACAAGTCAATACGTGAACATGTTTTATGGGTACTGGAGTAACACGAATAAGCTTTAACCTGTGGTTTTAATTCTCTCCATATACCCAACAGTCTCAGTTCTTTCATAAAATGATTAATGGTTGTTCTACACCCATTGTGGTGTAGAGCAAGGAACCTTGAATGATTAAATATCTTCCCAGTTTGTCCTTAATTACTGTTTCCACTTGAAATGGGACTGTTTTGTGCACAAGAGTCAGAACTCCCCTGGCTCGGGATGACACTGATGACGTGAATACACTGCCTGTCCAGCTTCTCCTAATTTTTTAGTGCCTTCTTCTGTTAGATGAGTTTCTTGTAAAACTACAAATCTGTCTTTTGTTTTATTCATAACTTGTTTAAGTTTCTTAAGCTTTTGCAGAGCTCTGCAGTTCCATGAAATTAAATTAAGACTAACGCTTTGATCTACGGTCAGTAAAGAGCACTAGCTTACTTTTCAATATGAATGTAAACTTACAGAGGAGCACAAACTTGCATGATAGAACATTCATCCAACAAACCAAACAAAAACACATTCCCTTTCCCCACATTCGTGGTAATCCCCCAATATTCTGTCTCCCGTTATAGCTTGCAGTGACTGTTCCACAACACTGAGGATCAGTCGAAGCACTTTATCTCACATTAATCAACCACACTGATGCTACTACTCTTCTTGCAGGATTAACTCTCTTCTGTAATGCTTTAAACAAAAATTATTTCAAAACTTCAAAACAACATTACACACCTTCAGGGTATGATACTTTACACTCTGTAGATTGTAGACATACTGATGTTATTATTTATGTTTTAAAGTTGAGATTAGTTTGTTGTTTTAAATGTTCACATTTTCCACCACTGCAAAGAAGCAAAAATGTGATGACAAATATTTGTTATAGGAAAAAAACCCTCCCTTTTGGCCTTTACATACACCTGGATTACCACAAATCAATACAACACTTCCAAGGATTTCAATCAAGCTTTATAACGCAACACTATAATAGGTTTGCCTCATTCTACCTGAGGAAGAGCGACCTCGGCCCCTTGGCATCCTTCTCGCTGTAGCACTTGGTGCTGGGCTTGAAGATGAAGGGGTTGGTGTTGAGGTCGTTGTCAGGGGAGACGGATCCGTACTCGCTGCTGCTGCTCGTGTCCTCCACCACCACCGGCACCGGCAGGGAGATACTGCGGAGGTACTCTGAAGGGGGAAATAGATGCACAATAAAACAAAGCCACATCACATTCATTCGCACTAAAAGGCTTTGGATCCCCAAGGGCAGGATGTTTTTTTTTTCCTGCATCAAACTGGAAAAGGCACTATTCTATTCAATAAAGAGTGCTAATGCATCAAGAGTGTACAAATCAGTGCAAGTATAGTTGGAATAATGGCTTCTTTTGGAGGAAAAAATTGCCTATAATTGATGCTAACAAAAGGTTCATCTGTCGTATCCTGTTGCAAATTGCAGCCATTGTGCATGGTACATGAAACGGATTATAAAGCATTAAAACATTTTGGTAGAACTTCTATTTTGAGTTCCTGGAAAAGGGCAGAGTCATACAAGGTAGGCAGATATCCCCAGGAGAAAAATGTAAACAGCAGTTCAGACATTCTTCAGCAAATCGGGCTGCTGTTTCTCAAAACCGACATCCAGTAAATAAAGCAGCCTTGCTGGAGGTAAATATGCTCGGAGGAAAAGTGCAGAGCGCAACATTACTCACCTGATCCCGGCGACAGAGCTGCAGGGGAAAAGAAGAGAACAGGTGTCAGCTGATGCTTGATAACAGGATGTAATATTCAGGATGTAAAACAGCAAGAAGGGAAGTAAGGTAGTATTTTAAACATGTCTGGGTGAACTGCCCAAGGCTTTTCTTTGTAATATTACAAATTAGCAGGGAGAAAGAAAATTTATGAGAGGGAAAAAAGCATCTAATATGGGTGTGTGATCATGGCAGATTTACTTTCATTTTAAGGCTCGGTTATGTTTTGCTGCACCAAACACAGACGCACTCAACTGCACCTACCTGTAAAGCTGCTCTTGCTCTTCCTCTTGCGGCTGGTGACGGTGAGAAACTCATCTGTGAGCAGGTCGGTGGCGGTGGCACGCCGGTCCGGGTCGGGCTCAAAGCAGCGCAGGATAAAGGCTTTGGCCTCAAGCGACATGGACTCTGGGATCTCTGGATGGATCTTAAACATGCCCACCTGCAAAACAGTAGATACAGTTGCATAACCAACTCATCCAGAAAGCACATACTGCATGTAGTGAGGTTAAAAGAAAGGAAAACTGATCTGATGCAAGGTAAGCTAAAATATATGGAGGACCAAACCTGCCAAAATCTATAATGCAACATAAATTATTCATTACTGTACTTCTGGTTATCAAATGAATTTTTCCAAATAATTTACTAATTTATTAATTTTCTTTTCCCCCCATTGTGGATTATTATTCTACATTGTTTCAGTCCCTTTTAATGATTTCCTCAAACTTATTTCTGTATTTATTTATCTATTTTTTTCTTTTTAGATTTTTTAAGGTATCTATGATTTAATATGCAAATGAGTGGGATAGATATATATGAAACAGGGCCAACTTTACACAATAACAAAAGCTATTTTTGTTTTATGGCAGTAGACTGCTATAGCTGCTGCTCTCTTTCCTCATGTACAAAAAACAAGGCAAATGCCAAAGCAAATTAATTTTAGAAATAATTGCTGTAGGAGACTCATGATGCACTTTTCCCACATGCTGACACAGCTCCCATGGGCCTTAATGCCTCAGGGCTTTGAATCAGCGGTACCGGCACTCTGCATCTGCAGACACGTCCATGTTGTAACTGTCTGGGCATTTCCTATTGCCATTGTGCAGTTGATGATTTTTTTTTTTTAATTTTTTTTTTTTTAAAAACAAGGGAGATGTCACGTTGTGGGGAGAATATTCATAAATTTAGCATACTGGTGTAAATGTGATTTCAGGACAAATTTGCAAGAATAAAGGTGCAAAAATATGATAAAAGATGCTAATTTACAATTTAGAAAGTCACAAATTTACTCTAAGTCCAAAAGAGTGCAAGAAAAACCCACAACTTCCAAATGCCATCTCTCCCCCAACATTTCCAAGAAAAAACAACAACATACGTTTACTGCAATAAAGTCACATATTTACAAGAAAAAAGTTGCCAACTTCCGACAAAATTTTTTATACTATTTTTTTTTTTTTTTTTTTTTTTTTTTTACTTTTTCTCTCATGAATGTCCAATTTTCTCACCAATCAGTGAGGTTTTTCTTGTAAACTAACATTTTTCTTGGAAACTTAACCCCTTGCACTCTGGGCAATTTTCCTAAAAACGCCAAAAAATAACGTGCCCAAAGTAAATCGAAAGCTGTTCTTCAACCCTTTGCAGCATCTTCATGGGGTTGGTCTCATTTAAAAGAAAACACTTTGAATTTTTTGGCAAAAAAAACAATCTCTCTACGTGCTCCGGCCACTGAGTTACAGTCATCTAAACATACTGAACTTGAAGAAAATAAATTTGGCCACGGTGTTTTTTGGATACAAATGCTTGCAAATAACACACAGCTGTCCGATCCGTCTGGAAAATGCAACAGAAATGTAGAACCAAGTGTTATCCAGCTGAGGTCCAAATTTTGTAACAATACCACAAAAAATGAATATTTTACACAGCTTTGTTCTCAGGCTGTTCCCAGGCGTTTTGGAACTGTGCCAAATTGTGCCAAATGGCACAGTTTGGAAAAACGTCTGTAACTTTTGAATAATTCAATGTAGAATCTTCATTTTGGGCTCTAATGAAAGGTCACATTCAGGGCTGTGTCTGTGTGTGTGTGTGTGGCCCCCCCCGCTACAAAGGACGGAGTTCGGCCCTCGCTACATGACGGATTACACTCGGTGCATGTTTCCACAGCAACACTGTCACAGCGGCTCCCCCCCCCCTCGCTACTGTGTGTGTGTGTGTGTGCGTGACAGGACTGCCATCGCTACATGACGGAATAGACTCATATGGCTATGTGGCGACCGCGGCTTCCCCCTGTGGACTGGGGGCGTTCGGACCGTGAACGCCCCCCCCCGCTCCTCTTCTGGGGGGGGGGGGGGGGTTCACGGTCCGAACACGGCAAATGAACCGTTTATCGCGGCGCACGCACTTCGTACGCCGTACAGTTGTAATTTACCGATCGGTCAAAAGTCATTTTTGGATTACAGTTTTCAGGGAGAAATAATAATTTAGCTTATAACACCTTACCTCTTCACAGCAGCAGAGTCCTGGCGAACTTCTCTTCCCCATTGTCATTTCAGACGAACGCAACGCTGGTCCACTCGTGGATCCCGGTCAAAACATAATTCCAATATTGCGGTTTTGGTGAATGATTTACGACCTTTGTCGTCGGCCTCCGTCGGTCTATGATGACGGAAGAGAATCCTAAACGTCTATTCTGCTGGAATGAGTGCAGGTCCCACTTGTGGGTGTTCTCCATGCTGCTGGGTCTGTAGCAGATTCATCCAGCGTCCTTTTTTTTTTTCATTTGCTGCAACAGTAAATCTCTCTTCACCCAGCCCGAACTTCTGTGCTTCAATTGGCTCCTGCATTCACAGTAGGCGGGTCCTCCTTCCTAGGTTTTCATTCATTGGTTCTTCAAGGTTTCAGCAACCCAATTCAAGGCTCTTATTAGTCGAATGAGAGGTCAATCAGATGAACTAATCTGTTCGCGGCTGTGTCTGCAGCTTTTTTTTTCAGTGGCGCTTGGAGGCCACACCACCTACATCACCACCATCAGTATCTCTACCATGCGTCATGCATCCGAGCGCGCACGAGTGCACTCTCGTGCGCCCTAGGACGCAGAGACTTGCCCGCCCGCGGAACAACGGAGTGCAAGAGGTTAAAACCTTAAATTTATTACTGTTGTAGTAATTTTAGTATTTTTCCCCTATAAACTGCCATTGTTTTGTGATAAAATTATCTTTTCCTCCCACACAAATTTACAACATGCTCAAAATTTGCAACTTTTTTCAGTAAAATTTGCAGCTTCCCCCTCAAATGCTGACGATTTTTCTCATCCCTTTGCTCCCGTCCTCTCACAGACTCACTAACTTGTCCTGTATAAACTATCCTCGCAGTCTTTATGGGGACGGAGGGTGGCACCTTAACAGAGGGGAGGACTTTGCATCATTTTGCCCTTTTTAATTTTTTGCAAAGATTTAATAATTTGAATGGAGATTTAATAATTTATTTGTTGAAAGAAAAGCCTGTTCAGATTTCAAAGATTCTTTGTTTTGAACAGATATTTATTTTTTACCCATTTTTTGTCATTGACCTTTTGCCCTGTAAATACTTAATGATGAAGATCATGGTCTCTGTGTGAGTTGGTAATTTTGTAAAAATCTATGGGGTATTAAATATCTCCAGGAGTATATACATGTAGGTATTAAAATAAAATTGATATACCAAGTAAGTACAGTAAAATTTGCTACTACTATATACAACTTTACTTTACTCGGTACTTTTTTAGTTGAGCACCTGAATGTGTGTGCACGTCACTGGTCTTAATACCTTTTGTGTATTTAATTACCACTACCAAGGAGCTTATGTTTCGTGTGTGTGTGTTTTAGTGGCATAAATCAAAAAGTTGTTTATGGATTTTTATCAAATGTTAAGGAGAGGTTGTGACATCTGCTAAAGAACAATTGATTGGATAATACTCCAAGAATTAAATGCCTCAATAGAGGTTTGCACTCTCCAAGTGCCTTCTGGTTATATTTTTTTTTCGATTTAGATTTAGTATACTTTATTGATCCCCAGAGGGGAAATTGAGGGTATCCACCACCTGGATGGATGAGCAGCCACGCTACGGCGCTATCCCTTAACCATTCACACCTAGGGCCACTTTAGAGTCTCCAATTAACCTAACCTGCATGTTTTT
Organism: Pholidichthys leucotaenia; assembly: GCA_020510985.1. Classification (NCBI taxonomy): domain Eukaryota; kingdom Metazoa; phylum Chordata; class Actinopteri; order Cichliformes; family Pholidichthyidae; genus Pholidichthys; species Pholidichthys leucotaenia. The sequence goes on from CM035842.1 coordinate 287,877,426, forward strand.
GGCATGTGGGAGGAAACTGGAGAAATCCCGGAGTAAACCCACGCAGACACGGGGAGAACATGCAAACTCCACACAGATCACTGTTGGTCGGGGGCTGGGATCGATCCCACGATCCCCAGGCCAAGGGTAAACTGTGCTGCCGCAGTGCTAACCACTGCGCCACCGTGCAGCCAAGTATATATGTATACTGGGCTTTTATTTGTTCTTTAAATTTGATCATGGCAATTTCAGTCATTTATAATACATAGATTTTGCTGTGGGGATAGGGACTTAACCTGTTTTTACAGATGGTGAAGCAGGTGTAGATAAATTAAATGAAAGGCCACAAAGTGGACAATTGAACCACAACATGACTACAAGTTACAAAATAAAAATCTCAATAATTTAGCATAAATTGGTCTCCATATTGCCATTCGTCTGGCATGAATAACAGCACAGGCCACTTATACAGCATAACACGATGGAATTAGGCTTACTAGAGTACATCTATCTATAAATGCAAGAAATCTCTGTGTGTCTGTGTGTCTGTGTTTTCCTCACATATCTCTCATACTGTTCGTCAGACTGGCCTAAGATTTTCTTCTGTGTACTTTCCTGAGGTTACGAGGGTGTGCATCCCCGAGTATGGAGTCACTCAGTCAAAATATGTAATTTTTATCAATAAAAGTTTAGCCACCGCTCTGTGTCTTCATGCTGGCTTCAAGAAGTGTGGGTGGGGTTTCAGATTGACTCCCTGCTCATTTGATAATACGCTGCACCACGGCCATGCTGATTGAATAACACACAGCATCATGACCTGTCAGTCACCACAGCGCTTCGCAATAAGTGCTTCTTTGCTGAGGTTAAGAGGGTGTGCATCCCCGAGTATGGAGTTGCTCAACTTTGTACCATAAAGTTGCTGTAGCTCTGTGTGTGTATTCGCTGCAGGCAGCGGCTGAGCAGAGCTCTGTATGGCTTTTCCTGGGAACAAACGCTGTAAATATGCCATTAAAGGGTAGCTCCAAGTTAGAAACCTGTTCAATTATTCCCTTTATCACTGGATTGTAATTTTGTTGGCTCCGACTGCGCAACAGCTTCAAAATTTCAGAAGGGGGGGGTGGGCTGAAACTGTGACACAAGCAGGCACACAGTAACGGTATATTTACTGGATGCTGCAAATTCCTTTTTCCCTTTAAACAACACACCATGAGTCCTGCGTAGCTCAAAAGGATAATTCAGCATATCGATGGCTGAAATGCAAAACCTATTTGCAGGATTTTCTGATTTGCGGATTTCACTTTGGGTGATGAGAACAAGGAAGGCTGCTCATATATGTCTGCAAGACAGTCCTGCCCTTTATTGTGACAGAAAATCATTCTGATGAAAAAAGAAATTAGCATAGCATTCTGCAAGAATAGAAAAAGTTTTTTTTTAGTTTTCTCAAAAAAGTGCATTTTTCAGATAGGAGGTTTTGCGTTTTGGCCATCTATATGTGGAGAACATGGGGGGAGGGGGCAGCTGGACCAGCTTATCGCAGTCCTTCTCAGGGAGCCAAGCCATTGCCTGCCCGATTAATGGGACGGAGTCTCGGCTGCTGCTTCACCCGTGCCACCGCTGTCCTTTGCGGCACTGTGGGTTCAACATGGCGCTCCTCCCGGTGCACAGCTATCTAAAAATTAAAAGTTAATAACACCACCATGATTGTGGAGCGCGATGGCCAGATCAATTGCATATCATATGTGCACGCTTTGAGTAAACGACGACCATGGCAAAAACTGCCCAAATAACGAAATAAATCATTTTTTATTTACTGACAAATGGGCAACACTGATGCAGCAGTTGCAGGCAAATGGGTCATTCTGCTGAGTATAATAATGTTGGGTGTTTTGTACTTATGGCCAAAATATAAAAGGATGCACTACAGTGGGTCTCAATATTTGTAAACGTGTCCTGTTATAGTATTGCATGAGTTTATTGACCACAGACTATAAACTACACATGTAGACTAAAACAATTATAATGGTGACTGAACAACTCCCATTCCCCAAAGTGCAAGATACAACATTTATGAATATAAGTCATAAAAGATCACACAAATAAGTGATCTGACAAACAAATAAACAAGAGCTCTTAAACAGTTGCTAATATTAGATGTCCCATTCATTTTCAATTGTTCTGCAATCAATAGTCACACAATCAAATAAATCTCAGTTCCGTCCCTTTCATATCTGTCAAAGTCTAACATGTGTGACTGCCTACATATAGGCTACACCTCTGTATTCCACTTTTAAACACAGCCTACATTTGGGCCTGTAAAGCCTAATTGGCCTACCTGTTTAAGACGGGCTTTCTACGGGCTTGCACTAGTTACAGTAAATGCCTTAAAGATTCTTCAGCATAATGCAGTTTTTGCAGCTTGTAAGAGCAGTAAATGCTTGAGACTTTTATGAAGAACACTAAAAATCCCTTCTGTAGATTCTGAAAAGGGACAAGGCCCTCCCCTGAGGCATTCCACAAGAATGAGTGAAGAGCATATCAGGACTGTTACACAATTTTACAGAGACAAGACACAACACACAATCCTTTAACAGATAAAGATGATATGACTGGGCTTGCAATTCTCCAAATGATTTAACCTCTGTGCAGAAAATGTGAAGCAAGCCAAATGTCTCCCTTTTTTTTTTTTTTTTTTTTACTATGAGGTATATGAAGTGCAGGAATATGCCCCTCCTTGTTCAGACTCACAGCCCTTTAATTAGATCCCATCATATGGAAAATTCCATGATTCTGAACTATAATGCTTTCCAGAAAGCTCTTAAATATCCCGTCCTTAATGAGCTGCACATGGCCAAGCACGATAATTCACATCGACCCACCAATGCAAATACGCCATGAGGTGAAGTGTGGGTGAAGATTTAAAACAAAGACATTTCCAGAGAAGCAACAGAGCAAGTTGGCAGTTGCTCTGTTTGTTTGTGTTCAAACAATTGTCTGTGTTTGTGCAGTATTCATAGTTTCCACTGGCCTCAGCCATGTTACAGAGATGGGGTGACACAGCACGTGCATAAAGAAATTTTACTGTTGTAGGAAGAGTAGCCAGAAATTGTATTCAAACAAAAGTTGTATTTTTTTTTTAAATGGGTAGATTCTGGGCCTGTGGAAAGGAGCCCTGAGGAAAATAATAGTCACGTCACAAAAAAATTATGCTTTTATGTATACTAGTGTATGCCCATAGAAAGCAAGTATTCCTGTCTGAAACAGGTACCACAATCAGGCTTTCCAGGCCCAAATGTAGGCTGTGTTTGAAAGTGGAATACAGAGGTGTAGCCTATATGTAGGCAATCACATGTTAGACTTTGACAAATATGACAGGGACTGAACTGAGATTTACTTGACTGTGTGAATATTAATTACAGAATAACTGAAAATGAATGGGACATTAAATATTTGCCAGTGTTTAAGAGCCACTTATTTTTTTTTTATCAGATCACTTATTTGTGTGATCTTTTATGAGTTATATTCATAAATGTTTTATGTTGCACTTTGGGTAATGGGAGTTGTTCAGTCGTCATTATAATTTAGTTTATATGTGTAGTTTATAGTCGATCAATAAAGTCATGCAGTACTATGACAGGACATGTGTACAAATATTTGAGACCCACTGTAGTGCATCCTTTTATATTTTAGCAATATTATAAGTACAAAACACCAAACATAATTATTATAATTTTCTTCTTTTGTATTTGTATCTTGTATACTTTATTGCTCACCAGAGGGAAATTCAGGGCATCCACAGTACAGCATCCATCCTTTCACCAGTGATACACACACACACACACACACACACACACACACACACACACACACACACACACACACACACACACACACACACACACACACACACACAGAGAACAGAATTGTAGCTCATGTAATTTTACCTACATATGTATAAGCGCAAGGGGATGCTTGAGATTGCATGTGTGGATTGACCTCACGTCTTGGATGAGACAATATAGGCCCTTTTCCACTAGCCTCACTTAACCCTACACCGCACCACTCAGCCCGCTTTAGGCGCTTTTCCATTAGCCCCAGCACCGGTTAGCAGGTACTTTTTTAGTACCTGATCCAGGGCAGGGTCTAACCGAGCTGAGTAGAGCTGAGTATGGCTGTGATATGACTTTAAGAGACTGGTCGCCGCTGATTGGTCAGGTTGTAACATCACAAAAGCGACTTTTTCTGCTGAATTTACTCCACAACCGCAATTTATAATTGTTCAGCCAGTGAACACAGTGTGCCCCTTTAATACGGTATATTATATTAATATACTGTATAATATACTTATATAATAATATACTCCTAATATTATATATTAGGAGGTGCGCAATTTTCTTTCTATATTAGGCGACGATTGCATCCAGCGCGAGTTGGACGGATCTACTTGAAATGCAGGTGTCCGAGCAGATGGCTTCCCAAGGGCACATCCGTACTGCCAACCAGTGTCGGGAGAAGCTGAAAAAGCTGAAAAGCGATTACCGAGCAGTGAAGGACCACAGTGCTCGAAGATCGGAAGGAGTGGAAGTGGTTCGCTGAGAGACATTGGGCTCGACACGGCCACTGTCACGGTCACACCCTTGGAAACCGAGGATGGTGAGTGTTGTTTTGGTATTGCGCATCTTTTCGCCACTTGATCCTTTCTGTGCCAAGCTCACTGTTTTTAAGAAATAGGAAGGTTGTTAGATTGTGGGTAATGGTTGTTACTGAGGCTTTCCTATTGTTTTGCAGCCAACTGCAGATTCACGCTTGCTTTGTGTTAAGTATTAGCGCGAACAAAACGCTGAATTACGCTTATTGTATTCCGGTTAAAAACTTTAGAGTGTTGTGTACATGTTGCACTTTGGTGTTAAGTTTTAAATTGCGTGCATTTTCTTTCTAGAATCGCATTTCATATCACAGGGGTCCACCTCAGTGGACATGATGGACACACCGGACTCTCCTGGCGCTGCGTCTGCGTGTGCGTCTGCCGGCGCGCCAGCTGGATCGACTCCACATCACCAGCTCCATCTGGATCACGTTCAAGTGCCAGTAAGGCACAATAACCACGATTTTTTTTTGGGTTGAAACAGGTCCAGCGGAAACCAGGGTCGAAAATCCATCCATCCATCCATCCATCCATCTTCTACCACTTAATCCTTTACAGGTCGCGGGGGGGCTGGAGCCTAACAAGTTATGTCCCAAATTGATTAATGCAATTTCCTGTAGCTGCATATTAATTAATTGAAAATGTCTTTTTAAATGTACAAAAAGGTTATTCTTTGGTCTTCACTTAGCGGTGTTCCACAACCATTTTTAGGTGTGGTGATTGGTGCTGTTGTAACTCCTGTTTTAGAAAAACAAATAAAGCTCATAAACTGCAGTTGAAATCAACATGCTTCATTGAAATGCTTCGCGTCAGCTGACTGTATTAACCCATTCAGATTTCTGCGGCCACACTACAAACAACTAGTTTAAACATTACCCATCCATCCATCCATCCATATTCTTAATCTTAATCCTTTTTAGTTTTGCAGGGGGGCTGCAGCCGAAGACAGCACCCTGCGTGTTGCAAAATCTGCTCTACTGAGGGGCAGCAACATGACAGTTCAGCTTATATACAGCAATGAAGCATAATATAATAGTGACATTCCACCACAGACTTTCACCTGTGTAATTCCATAATATATGTAGTGATCCAGCTTGAACGACCATGCCTTTCTGTCTTTCCATCTAGGCAAGACGAAAACAGACAACTCCCATCGCTGACCTTACATTAGCGATGGCCAACATGCATGACGAAGAGATGCGGCTCTTGGAACGGCAACATGACCAGCGGCAAGAATCAGGAGTACACGCAGCATTTGCGACAGGTGGCCGCAGATGTGCGGGCAGATGCGCGTGAAGCCCTGGAGCAGGACGCTGCGTTACGAAGGGAAGAGCTAGCAGAGATGTCATCATTCAACAGAGATTTCCTGACCCTATTTGTCAGGCTTGTGGACGCTTTTAGCAGTCGGCATGTCTAACCATGTCTCCCCACGCCCAGTCTGGTTTTTTGTTTGTAAATTTTGCTTCTGGAATAAAATTGTATTGTTTGCATCAAAAGTCTGGTTTATCTGTTATGACACCGTATGAGAAAAGCCAATAATTACATACACATTCTATTCTCTGTTCACTCCACATGCTGCTGTTCATCAGGTCAGGTGTATAGCCTTCTAATGGTAATTTAATTTTTAACAACACAACGAAACGTAATGTCTTGGTAGTTTTTTTTTTTTTTTTTTAACAAATTTGCAATGCCGAATCCATTTCTCTTGAACGGGTACATTTTTTGTTATAAGCAGTTGTACAGGTGTGCTTTAACTTGTAGACACTGCTAAAGGTAAGTACGTGTAAGTTGAATGTTGCATCACCAGTCAAAATTTAATAAATTAAGAAGGAATCTAGCAAAAATTTGGTATTAATAACAGTAGACAAATCGGACAAGGATACACAACTGTGTTTTTGTTGCACACAACTGTTGTTACCAACAAGTGCAAAATTTATATTCCGTTTTCCCAAAAATTAAAAATCAATTTGTAAGTAAAAGTGGGAGACCTTTACATGGGAAAATATGACATGTATCAGCACATGATTTATAGTTCAATTTGCATTTCCACCTAAGCAAAAGTGGCTTGTCGAGCTGGATTTTTGTGAAGATGGCCTGTGCGGTGTTTCTGCATATAATTACATACCTGTCAAGCGATACGGTTTCGCCGTATTTTAATACGGGGAAAATGCAATTTTAGCAAATACGAGCGTATTGCCATTTCTGTACGCCAAAGAGAAAAATATACGGGAAAAAAAATTGAGAGTGTGGGGAGGAACACATCGTGTGTGACCCCCACAGCGGGGCTGTCAGAGCGCTCAGCGTGAGCAATTATCACAACAGTGAGAAGTATGGACTCATCATTAGGCTGATGGCTTCGCACCTTCTTAACAGATAAGCGTTATGAACAACAGGACAGGTAGATGGACCATGCACAACATTTTATTTACAAAAAACATTTTTTGAAATATGTATGCACATAAATGTGGACGAAATAGACAAGTATTGCATCACAGCATCTCATATTATATTGTAATGTGCAGCTCGACGTCCCACCGGGAGGTTCGAACTCACGCCTCCCGCTCCGGAGTCCCGCACTCTACCTGTGTCGCCAATAGGGTCAACCCACTTGGCAAGCCAAGTAGGGTGCTTATATTGAGTTCGCTACATCACCACCCTGCTCCTCTGCTCCCTGTGCCGCTGCCACCACTGGTTCATCTACTGCATCATCCAATGTAGTGTCAAACGTCTCTCCATGACTCTCACACAGATTGTGCAGAGCACAACAAGTCAGCACCATAGATTTAACCAGTTTCATGTCACAGTCATTCCTCTCTCCTTCCTCCTTCCTTCTCTCCTCGTCATCAGCCATTTTGTTTGTTGTGGAGGATTCGGTCGCGTGTTTCACGTCACAAGGGTGTGGCGCCGCCTGCTGTTCAACAAATCCCACCCACAGCAGGTGTGCCAGCAGTAGTTGAAAAGCAACTGAGGCCGAACCGAACCGAACCGAAGTGAGTAGAGTCGGGTTTTCAATTGGGGCTGGGCTGGGCTAGTGGAAAAGCGCCTTATGTCTGGACCGCCTGTGGATAACAGCAAGAAGACGGAGGTACGGCGATAAGGAGCTGAATGGACTTCCTGACCTCCTGGGGGCCAGGTGGAGGACTGAAGGACTTGGGGGGAGAGTTATTGTCAATAAAGGGTTTTGACGGTGATATGTGATTCTTCCTTTGATCTTGTATGTATAAATGAGGGGGTTTTGACACAGCTCACTCTCTTCTGTTCTTGAGAGATAGCTGGGGATGTGAATGCAACATTAAAACCTGAATTAAGAAATAATTCAGCCTCGTTATTTCATGCTCCCCACATTGGTGACCAGAGACGTGAGAATGCATAGAAGGGATTCTCCTGATGCAGACTCGTCGGAGTCTGCCCGAGCGAACGCCGTCTCCATCAAACTGCCAGAATTCTGGCAGGACAACCCGGACTCGTGGTTCCTCCAGGCTGAGGCACAGTTCACGCTCGTGGGAATAACGGCGGATGACACTAAGTTCTACCATGTCATCGCAAGGCTCGACAACCGCACAGCTCGATGCGTGCGGAGCTTGGTACAGCAGCCACCCGCTGACAACAAATACGGCGAGTTGAAGGCTGCCCTCACCAAGTGTTTCACGCCCTCAGCCGAAGAGAGGGCTAGGAGACTCCTGGCTATGCACAACCAAGGAGGGCGCAGACCAGTCACCCTGATGGAAGACATGCTGCAGCTGAGAGAATCAGACAACGATGATTTCCTGTTTAAGCACATCTTCCTAAGAAACCTCCCGATGCACATGAGAGGGACCCTGTCCAGCATGCGTTGTGTGACCCAGCGGGACTTCCGTGCGCTGGCTCGAGAGGCGCAGCGGCTCCTCGACTCCTGCGGTGAGCAGACGGCCACAGCGGCAGCGGCAGACCCGAGGCAACGAAGAGCCGGAGACAGTGGAGCCGATCCCACCAACATTGGCAGCGGCGCGGCCTCGGCGCAGCAGAGGAGATGGCCTCTGTTTTTATCACCGGCGTTTCGCAGAGAAGGCACACAGGTGTGTGCCGCCGTGCAGCTTCAAGAGCTCGGGAAACTCCAGGACCGGGAATCGTTAGCAGCTTCGGCTCTCGGCGAAAGAAATAAGCTGCTCTACATCACGGATACGAGCTCCGGGCGGCACTTCCTCGTAGACACCGGAGCCCAAGTGAGTTTCATCACCCCAACCTATGCTGACCGGTTGGCTGGCCCCCGTGGTGACGGCGGCGGTGAGTTTCAACATGTTAGGTGCCGATTTTCTGTGCTCACATGGTTTGTTAGTTGATCTTGCCAACAGGCGTTTGGTTAATCTTTTTATTCTATTCCTTGTGCAGCTCGAGTGTCCCCGCCACCGGTGCAGACCAACGTCGCCACAGCAGGCGGTAAGTTTAACACACTCTTCACCCAGTTTCCAGCGCTCACGGTTCCCACATTTTCGGCAACAGTTGCGAAACACGGGGTGGAGCATTTTATTACTACAGCTGGCCCCCCCCGTCTTCGCGAAAGCTCGGCGCTTGGATGCTCCTAAGCTCTCCATAGCGCGGGAGGAGTTCGCCAGCCTGGAAAGGCTGGGTATTATTCGCCGTTCGAAGAGCCCATGGGCTTCGCCGCTGCATATGGTCCCTAAAGCAGACGGCTCCTGGAGACCTTGCGGCGATTACCGCAGACTAAACAACGCCACAGCGCATGACCGCTACCCAATCCCACACATTCAGGATTTTTCGGTGCATCTAGCGGGGGCACGCATTTTTTCTAAAATAGACCTGGTTCGCGGCTACCATCAAGTTCCAGTCCGGCCTGAGGACATTCCTAAAACAGCGGTAATAACCCCTTTTGGACTTTTTGAGTTTTTGCGCATGCCGTTTGGTCTTAAAGGCGCTGCACAAACATTCCAACGTATGATGGACGCCGTGTTACGCGATCTCCCGTTTGTGTTCGTCTACCTCGACGACATTTTAGTCGCCAGTACTTCAGAAGAGGAACACGAAAAACACCTCACTGCGGTTTTTTGGAGGTTGGGAGAGCACGGGTTAATAATTAATCCAGCCAAGTGCCAGTTTGGCGTGGCGCAGATCGATTTTTTGGGGCACCGCGTTTCCCCAGAAGGGGCAGTCCTGCTACCGGATAAGGTGCGCGCAGTGGCAGATTTTCCCCGACCACAAATGGTCAAATCATTGCAGGAGTTTTTACGAATGGTAAATTTTTATAACCGTTTCCTACCCCACGCAGCGCAGCTCATGCAACCATTATATGCCGCGCTCAAAAAACAAAAACCCTCCAATACGATCGAGTGGTCCCCGGAGCGGGAGCGCGCATTCGCGGAGGTAAAAAAAGCCCTGGCTGACGCCGCGCTTCTAGCTCATCCAGATCCATCGGGCCACATAGCGCTCACCACTGACGCATCAGATTTGGCTGTAGGGGCGGTCGTGGAACAGCACGTTGCCGGGGTTTGGCAGCCGCTGGCATTTTTCAGCAGATCCTTGAACAAAGCCGAGCGGAAATACAGCACGTTTGACAGGGAGCTGTTAGCGCTCCATCTGGCCATTCGCCATTTCCAGTTTTGGCTGGAAGGTCGGCGTTTCACCGCTTTTGTCAACCATAAGCCGCTCACTTTTGCGATGTCCAAAATTTCGGAACCTTGGTCGGGCCGGCAGCAGAGACAGCTGGCCACAATTTTGGAATTTACCACTGATATTCAGCACGTAGCGGGTAAACTCAACGTAGTGGCAGACTGCCTCTCTCGCGCGGTCACAGCACCGGTGCGCGCGGAGGCAGATTATACTACCGCAGCCACAGGGCAAAACAGCAGCGCGGAAGCGCACGCGGCCCCAGTTCACGTGGGGATAGATTACGCAGCCATGGCAGCGGAACAGGGTAGAGATGCGGACGTGCGCGCGCTCCAGTCTGGACCAACAGGGTTAAGGCTGGAGAGCAGGTGTTTGCAAACTGGTATGCCCCCCCTAATCTGCGATGTATCGACTGGGTGACCGCGCCCGGTAGTCCCGGCCGCGTTTTTGACTCGGTTCACTCCCTGGCACACCCAGGAGTGCGCGCTTCTGTGAAAATGGTAGCGGAGAAGTTTGTTTGGCCGAGCCTGCGCAAACACGTGAAAGAGTGGGCAAGAACCTGCATGGCTTGCCAGCGGGCCAAAATTCACAAGCACACAAAAGCTCCAGGGATGGCAACAGGAAATTCTGATTTCAGCTGAAATCTAATTTGGTTGATTGACTTATGGGGGGGCCGGGGGGGCGCAGCCCCCCTGAAGCTGGGAGGTTTTCAGTAAAACAGAAGTAATTTAGACTGAAAAAAATGATTTAAAAAAATGAAATACTAGACTTAGATAAATCATTAAATTTAATGAAAAGTTACCTTACTTTTTCTTCAATGTTGTCTCACTGTCTTTAGTCCAACATATTTAACAGTTCTATAAGAGTTTTTTACACTATTTACATTGGTCACCAAGTCACTTCTAATGTGAAACTTTCTTCCTTTTGGCAGCAAGCTGTGTCAGTCTCTGAACTTTGAACTTCATCTCCTTTTCTGGTTTCTTCAGAAACTGTCCGAGTGTTTCCGTTACCTCACTGAACTTTGAGCCAATTTTCACCTTTACTGTCACTTCGCCCCCCGAAGCTCCTGGGTTTTTATGATTTTTAAGTACCAGAACTGTGCTTACATGACATAAAACAAACAGCTGAATGCCACTTATTACTGTATAATATTGACTTATGTTCCAAGAAGATAGCATTCCTAAACTAGAAAAGCACTCAGAGCGCATACCTCCGCCAAGGCTCCTTCTGTTTGACATGGATCAACTCCAAAATGTAATGGTTTTGTGTGTAGGCCTATAGCCACTTGTGGTGAAAATTGCATCAAAGTCTGTCCATCAGTTTTGGAGTATTGTTGCTAACACACTGTGAGAAGATAAGCGCCTTGGCTGAGGTATGAATTCTCAGATCATCACCAAAATATAATGGGTTCCTCTCTAGCCCAAGAACCACCTCTGGTGAAAATTTTATCCAAATCCATCCAGTAGTTTTTGTGTAATCCTGCTGCACAAATACAAAAAAGCCCTTGGTGGAGGTATGCACTCTCAGATCATCACCAAAATCTAATAATCTGTTCCCTGTGCCATTACACACCTTTCCTGAAAATTTCATGAAAATCCGTCCATAACTTTTCCTTGCTAACAAACAGACAGACAAACCAACGCTGATGAAAACATAACCTCCTTGGCGGAGGTAAATATTCCAACAAGCATTATCCATCACATGCTTTAACACTTGATCAAATCAAAATCAGTTAATTTTATCTATTCCATAATAGAAATAAAATTCCAACATACCATTACTTTTTATAATTTCAGCATTCATTTCAGATCACCAGTTTCAATCTCCATTGAGTCTTGAGCAGCTCATTTTCCTCCCCCGCGCAGCCCAGCTCATACAGCCTTGTATGCTGCACTCAAACGGAAACCGGCGGACAGAGTCAACTGGACTCCTGAACGGGAGCAGGCGTTCTGAGGTTAAAACAGCGCTCATTACCGACGCCGTCGTGGAGCAATGCGTTGCCGGTTCTTGGCAGCCGCTCACCTTTTTTTTTTTAAAGTCCTTGTACGGTGACATTTTTTTATTGAACTAATAAACTGATTGTATGAAAATATTCTATTCTGGCCATTCCCGTGATTTAATATGTGTCACCAGCCTCCATAAATGACTTTATTTGGTAATAGCCCATCTTTCACTTAGTGATGCTGCAGTACCGCCATCTGTCGATAGGGGCGGGCAGCAGTGACGTCAGCACAGGAAGAAGTGAGGGTGATATTGCCTGCCTGTGCTGTGAGCCTCATCAGAGAAACATTCCCATCAGATCACTACAAGGCATTTTGCCTATCAAGATTAGATTTGTGAAAAATGATATTTAAATAAAGTTTTGTAAAATCATATATTGAGTTTATTAATGTTCATGTCAATTTTATAATTCTAATATTTTAGCATTCATCAAAGTTGCATGTCATATACATCTGAATCATTTTTCTACCATTTTATGGTATAAAATTCGGGTTCCATTTTTAAAAGCACATTTCTCTTAAAATCTTAGGCTTATATTTGTTTGTCTTAGCAAAATATGTTGCTTCCCTAACAATTGAAAGCTGAACTTTCATTGCTAATTGGAAATTTCTTCTACTTTTACATGTTTGATTTTGAAAATCTAGATACATGTTGCTCAACAGCATCAGCTTTGATGGGATGCTGAAATTTGGCACTCAATGTGGTGGGAACTCTGGCTTGTACATAGTGCCACTGCTCCCATAAGTGGGTTGGATCAACCAAGGTTTTGTTGAACAGAGTATTCATCAGATCATCCACATATTCTGAAAAAAAATATATTCAATAAAAATTAGACATCCATTTGACTACAGTATGAAATACAAATTTGACCCAAATTAACATAATTTGATAAAAGCTATGAAATGTGAAAGTTGAATGAAGACCAACCCTCCACCCACTGTAAATATCATATACAAGCCTAGAAAATGATACTAATATTTCTTATACTCCCCGAAAGTTGGATTAACTTTCTTTGCTTGCAGTGTATATCCGCCTTTTTTGGGTAATTTTGGGTATTTTATCACAATGATTTATTTTTGGACATATAAGTGATCTGTCTATCAGCAGAAACTATGTAACTGGCACTGTTATTATAATTGCATTTCATATTTTTGGTCACATATTGCATCTCCTCACCTTGTCAACATTCCAAGGAATGAGAAGTGTACACTCTTTGGTGCAAAATGAATAATCAGACTGTGGAAAGCCTCCACATTTGAAGTTTGCTGCCCTGGACTCAGCTTTCGCACATCCCTGAGGACCCGTGTTTTGTTGATCATATCAACAACCTTTTCACAGCCCTTTGTCCCTGAAATAAATAAATTGTAGGTGTGAGATATGTGACCAAAAATGATGAAAATCAATGGGATAATAATTTTTATATATATATATAATACATGCACTGTTGTTTCATTGTGTGAAACTGTTTTTTGTGTTAGGTTGCAGTCTCTCAGGAGCTGCGGGATCGTATGTAGTGCTCGCATCTTTGTATTTGTACTACGCAGGTGTGCGCGCAGCTGAAGCCGCTGATGAGCGGCGAGTCGTGACACAAATTGCATCTTATTCTCAAAATCGCTGTCAACGAAATGTCTACTGCACATGTTGGGTGAGTTACCGACATCATTCCAATTTTTTCGCGTTTTCTGAACGAATTTCACCCATGCCGTTCTGATTTTCCCAAGGACGGGAAATTCAAAAACACTCACCGCATGCTCCGCTGGTATAATGTCGCACCCGTAGACAACACAACGCCAAACCATAATTAATTCAATTCCTGAAATCCTAATCTTAATAAATAATCTATTTGTAATCCACAAGTACTCCGAGAAATATCCGTAATCGCCGATTTTAAAACGTAAACAACAAACAATGTCCGCCGAGCGTGTGCGTGTCTCTCCCTGTGATGATGTCACACAGTCAGGGGACATCTTAGCCGCTGATCGCTTGGTTGAGTCAGACAGCTCTCAAGGACAGCGTACTTCAAGAGTGCATTGTCACCTTATGCGGCATTTGTTGACACCAAAACATGTGCGGTTCAAATTAGCTCGTCTCACACAAAAATTTAAGATATGATTTAGCGATATTGAATTTTCGTCCGGACAAGGCCTTTAAGCAGGTCTTTGCACGACAGTGAGCGTAAATACAGCATGTTCGACAGAGAGTTAATGGCTCTCCACCTGGCCATACGTCACTTCCGGTTCTGGCTGAAAGGGCGCATCTTCACTGTGTTCGTGGACCACAAGCCGCTAACGTACTTAACGTACTTTATCTTCCTGGAAGATAAAATAAAGCGGAATTCGGCAAATTAGCAGAAAATCACATCCCTGAGAACACGCCGCCATGAATCTTTGAAAAAGCATACAACGAGCCATTTGATTGGTCCAATCGCAGGGCTGTCAAGCTACTGCAATACAGCAGTAGCTTGAACACAACACATCCGGGTTATCGCGGGAGACGACTTCCGGGGAAGCGCCGAGCGCTTATGTACTCTTGTTGATTTTCACTAAAATCGGTAACAATAAGGTACCTTACCCCCCCTAAAATTTTCTCAACGGATTTAGACGATTCACAGAAATGATCAATTTGAAAATAAATCGGCGGAAATCCGTGGATCGGCGGAAAATTGCCATCCCTGAAGCTCCCTTACAACCGTTCCACATTCCGGCCAAGAGATTCGATCATGTGCATGTCGACCTCGTGGGCCCCCTACCGTCATCGCAGGGGTTCACACATCTTTTGACAATGGTGGACCAAACCACATGTTGGCCGGAAGTGGTCCCACTGGCATCGACCACGGCTGCAGAGGTGGCTCGCGCTTTTTTGACGGCCTGGGTGGCGCGTTTCGGGGTTCCGTCTGATATTACGTCCGACAGAGGGCCTCAATTTGTCTCTGAGCTTTGGTCAGCGATGGCCAGCAGCTTAGGAGCGAAAATTCATCGCACTACCATTTATCACCCCCAGGCTAATGGTTTATGCGAGCGTTTTCATAGGTCTTTGAAGGCAGCCCTCAGAGCGTCGCTTACGGATGCAGATTGGGTAAACAAACTACCATGGGTTTTATTGGGGTTGCGTTCTGTGCCCAAGGAGGATTTAAATGCCTCCCCAGCGGAGTTAGTGCACAACCTCTCAGGCTGCCCGGTGAGTTCCTACCAGAGCATCCGGAGCCGGGGCGTCCCCCGGCTCTGGGGCCACTGATTGGCACGGGAGTGGACATGCTCCCGGGCCCCGTTCATCTTTTCTGCGCGTTTTTGTTCCCAAAGCTTTAAAAAATGCCGAGTTCGTTTTTGTCAGGCACGAGGCTCTAAGACCGACCCTCCGACCGCCATATGATGGTCCATATAGGGTGCTGGAAACAGGTGATAAGCATTTTGTGCTAATTTGGGAGACAGAAAAGAGACAGTATTGACAGACTAAAGCTTGCTTTTGTGATGAACGACGAGTCTGTACGGGTGGCGAGGGCACCTCGACGTGGCAGACCCCCCAGGGAACACGTCCCGGAGCCCCCGCAGGGATCAAATAACCACTCTCTTCCTCAGTCAGCAGACTCTTTGCAGGACGGCGCCGCAGGGACGGTGAGACCTGCTTACAGCAGATTCGGAAGACGTTTGAAGCCCAGACGGCGTACGGACTGATTTTTGATGTGATCACGTTGTATAGACTATACTATTGATGTTATCATGTTTTGTGAACTCTGATATATTGTCCATTCTTCGACGTTTGGGGGGGGTTATGTAACTCATGTAATTTTACCTACATATGTATAAGCGCAAGGGGATGCTTGAGATTGCATGTGTGGATTGACCTCACGTCTTGGATGAGACAATATGTCTGGACCACCTGTGGATAACAGCAAGAAGACGGAGGTACGGCGATAAGGAGCTGAATGGACTTCCTGACCTCCTGGGGGCCAGGCGGAGGACTGAAGGACTTGGGGGGAGAGTTATTGTCAATAAGGGGTTTTGACGGTGATATGTGATTCTTCTTTTGATCTTGTATGTATAAATGAGGGGGTTTTGACACAGCTCACTCTCTTCTGTTCTTGAGAAATAGCTGGGGATGTGAATGCAACATTAAAACCTGAATTAAGAAATAATTCAGCCTCGTTATTTCACGCTCCCCACAAGAATGACCCATTTGGCTGCAAGTTTTGCATCATTGTTGCCTATTTGTCTGTAATTATTTAAATAAACATGATTTATTTCATTATTTCAATAGAGCTAATCTCACAAATGAGCTTCCTAAATACAGACAGCATATTAAATGTCCCACCAGGGACACAAATACACTTGACCACTGTTACACAGTTTTAAGAAACGCCTATCATGCCGTCCCACGTGCAGCTCTGGGTTTTTCTGACCACTGTCTGCTCCATCTTATTCCAACATACAGACAGAAACTAAAAACTTCCAAGTCTGTTGTAAGGACTGTGAAGAAATGGACTGAGGAATCAAAGCTGGAGTTACAAGCCTGCTTTGACTGCACAGACTGGAGTGTTTTTGAAGATGCAGCCATTAACCTAAATGAACTCACTGACACTGTGACATCATACATCAGTTTTTGTGAGGACATGTGTGTGCAGACCAAGACCTTCTGCACATACAACAACAATAAACCCTGGTTCACTCCTAAACTGAAGCAGCTACGTCAGACCAAGGAGGAGGCCTACAGGA
Source organism: Pholidichthys leucotaenia (assembly GCA_020510985.1). Classification (NCBI taxonomy): domain Eukaryota; kingdom Metazoa; phylum Chordata; class Actinopteri; order Cichliformes; family Pholidichthyidae; genus Pholidichthys; species Pholidichthys leucotaenia. Next base: position 287,894,358 of record CM035842.1, read on the forward strand.
CTGGTGACTGGACTCTGTACAAGCGGGCCAGAAACATGCTGACGAAGGAGACCAGGCTTGCTAAGAGGAGCTACAGTGAGAAGTTACAACAAAACTTCTCAGTCAACAACTCTGCTTCTGTTTGGAGAGGCCTACGGAATATCACCAACTACAGGAGACCATCCCCCCACCCTGTGGAAAACCTCCAGCTGGCTAACGACCTAAACAGCTTTTACTGTAGGTTTGAAAAGAACCTACAGTTCTCACCTCCCACCCACACAAAAGGATTATCTGCAGTCCCAGGAACTCCATCCCTCCTCCACTCTGACCTCCCACCAGCACTAACGATCTGTGAAGAGGAGGTGCGCTGGGTCTTTCAGAGCCAAAAGATCAAGAAGGCTGCAGGACTTGATGGTGTGTCTCCGTCCTGCCTGAGAGTCTGCTCCAACGAGTTGGCCCCCATCTTCACCCAGATCTTTAATAGATCACTGGAGCTGCGTGAAGTGCCTTCCTGCTTCAAATGCTCCATCATCATTCCAGTTCCCAAGAAACCCTCTGTTACAGGATTAAACAACTACAGACATGTTGCCTTGACCTCTGTGGTCATGAAATCCTTGGAGAGATTGGTGCTGAACCACCTGAAGGTCGTCACAGGCCCCCTGATGGACCCACTGCAGTTTGCCTACCGGTCAAACAGGTCAGTGGATGATGCAGTGAATATGGGACTACACTACATCCTGCAACACCTCGACTCCCCAGGGACGTACGCCAGGATCCTGTTTGTCAACTTCAGCTCAGCGTTCAACACCATCATCCCAGGCATTCTTCATCAGAAACTCCTCCAGCTCAAGGTGCCCCCCTCCACCTGCCAGTGGATCTCCAGCTTTCTGACTGACAGGTGGCAACAGGTGAAGCTAGGGAGATTTACATCCAGCTCCCGAAAAATTAGTACTGGTGCCCCCCAAGGATGTGTCTTTTCCCCACTGCTCTTCTCCCTCTACTCCAACGACTGCACCTCAGAGGACCCTTCGGTGAAGCTCCTGAAGTTTGCGGACGACACCACAGTCATCGGTTTGATCCGGGATGGTGATGAGTCTGCATACAGGCGGGAGGTGGAGCAGCTGATCCTCTGGTGCGGCCAGAACCATCTTGAACTTAACCCAGCCAAAACGGTGGAGATGACTGTGGATTTCAGGCGACACCCTCCTTCATTCCCCCCACTCACCATCCTCAACAGCACAGTGTCCACTGTGGACTCCTTCAAGTTTCTGGGTACCACAATCTCCCGGAACCTGAAGTGGTCCTCCCATATAGACACTGTCCGGAAAAAGGCCCAGCAGAGGTTGTTTTTTCTGCGTCAGCTCAAGAAGTTTGATTTGCCTCAGGAGCTGCTGGTTGTCTTCTACACCGCCATCATCCAATCTGTCCTCTGCTTTTCCATCACTGTCTGGTTTGGATCTGCCGCTAAACAGGACAAGACCAGACTGCAGCGGATCGTTAAGTCTGCGGAGAGGATCATTGGTACCGACCTACCCTCCATTGAGAACTTATATCGGTCCATAACCAGGAAATGAGCGGGAAACATCTGTGCTGACCCGTCACACCCCGGCCACAAACTGTTTGAACTTCTATCTTCTGGTCGTCGTTACAGATCACTGAAGGTCAAAACCACCCGTCACAGGAACAGTTTCTTTCCTCAAGCCATCACTCTGATGAACTCCTAACATTCACCTAGTCCTACCTGTTGCTGTACTCATGACTTTTCATCCATTCTTACATTGCACATAACTCTCACACTGCTTTTTACTTCATTCACATTATATCACTGAATCTGAGTTCACATTGAAATACTGTGTGACTGTATATTTTTTCATATATCTCTGCAAAGTGTGGATAGTCTGAGTAAATAACTGCATATATTCCTATATATATTTGCATCCTTTTATAGAAACGTGGACAGACTGTAATTTACTGTACATACTCTGTTGTCATTGAATCCTTATTTAAATCTTATTAAAATCCTCCACCCGAACAACGAGAGCAAGTTTTTAGCCAAAGTCAAATTCCTTGTATGTGTTATGCATACTTGGCCAATAAAGCTGATTCTGATTTGGACATTTTTGCGTCTTGCTGTCCTTTAGTCAAAGCATGTGTCCGCATGTAATATGCAGGTGATCTGGTCATTCTGCTCCACAATGAAGCAGCAGTCAGGTCTTTCGTCTACCACTGACCGGGCAGGCTGAGCGTGCCTACCCTAGAGGGACACCAGTGTTGGGTGGTTAACGGGAGTTTCGGCTGCTGCCTTACTCGTGTGCCAGTGATGTCACTGCGGCACCACGGGTCGCCGGAAGCGCCCCTTTCCCCCCCAACACCTCGTGTTCTCTATGGTGAATATATCCATTAAACCTACGCAACTTCATGGTATATAGCAGCTCCATACTCGTGGATGCACAGAACCACACACCCCTGTCCACCAATGATGCATTATTTCATTCATTCTTTAACACAAATTTACATTAGCTGGCTCAAGATCAATCTGGGCTAGAAGCTAGAATCTAGCCAGCTAAGATTAGCAACAGTGACATAATATGGAGGATGGACTTAAATGCGGCTTTAGAGATTTAGACACGTTCCCTGAAACCAGGCCTTCTCAGAAAGGCTGCAAAAGATGATTCACAATATGCTGCTTTAGTTACATAATTAAAGAAAATTTGACCAAACTGTCACAAATATTTTATTAAGACATGTGAGCTGTTAAAATGTGGAAAAAGTGCTGTGAATGGCCCCCTTTTTTGGCTTTTTTTTTCCCCTTTTAAACTGATTACTTTTTCCTTGTAAATTTGAAACTTCTTTATAAATACACTTCATTTTTTTCCTCATACACTGGTAGCTTTTTTCTATAAATTTATGATTTTTGGTAATTGTACCTTGGGCATTCTTGTAAAAAATGTGTGATTTTACTTATAAATATGAGACATTTTTCTTGTAAATGTTCATTTTCTCTTGCAAATTTGCATTTTTTTTGTGATAAATTTGTTACTTTTGTCATAGAGCCACTCAGCCCACCACCTACAGTATGTGGAGTTTAGATGATTCAGCCAGTAACAAATACACTACCGTTCAAAAGTCTGGGGTCACCCAGACAATTATTTTGTGTTTTCCATGAAAAGTCACACTTATTTACCACCATGAGTTGTAAAATGAATAGAAAATATAGTCAAGACATTGACAAGGTTAGAAATAATGATTTGTATTTGAAATAATATTTTTTTCCTTCAAACTTTGCTTTCGTCAAAGAATCCTCCATTTGCAGCAATTACAGCATTGCAGACCTAACATGATTGCACAAGGGTTTTCTAATCATCCATTAGCCTTCTGATGCAATGAGCAAACACATTGTACCATTAGAACACTGGAGTGATTGTTGCTGGAAATGGGCCTCTATACACCTATCTAGATATTGCACCAAAAACCAGACATTTGCAGCTAGAATAGTCATTTACCATATTAGCAATGTATAGAGTGTATTTCTGATTAGTTTAAAGTTATCTTCATTGAAAAAAAGTGCTTTTCTTTCAAAAATAAGGAAATTTCTAAGTGACCCCAAACTTTTGAATGGTAGTGTATTTCCTGATCCAGATCAGAACACTTATTTCATTTCAACCCCTATTTCAATTAAATAAAATTATAAATTCACACATTGGCGAAAGATACAAGATATTTCTAACCACCTTCCAAATCTGTGAAGTTAAGCGCAAGTCAAAGAATATGACGAAACGTACTTGACGAAAGTTGCCTTTCTTCACAAATTTACAGTCAAATTTAAATCAAAGTAAAAAGTATCCTATGAAAAAAACTACACAGTAATACACATAATTGTCAAAGAAAATTACCCGAGTTCATGTAGTTGAGTAAATGCAACTCATTTCTACTCACCTCTGTCGTCATTCCAGATAATTTCATCAAATAGCATCTTTTGTTAACTAAATACAGCAGATTTTGTCAGGTTTCAGGCTGCGGATGTTCCTCCCGCGTATGTGACCAGTTCACATTCACAGCAGGTTTCCATATACAGCCATCATGGGTGTGAATGTTGACAAAAGCTATATGATCCGGCATGATGCCATACAAGGGGAATGAGGTCATAGGTGGTGAATTGACACTGGTGACGTAATCATGTAAAGCTTTGCCCTGTTCATGTTAAATGTCATGTTTCAACTTAACAGTTTATACTGTGAAAACACTGAGAAACATTTTTAAACAAAAACACATTCAAAGTAAGGCAGTGTGACATGATGAAGATCATCTTAAAGCATGGTTACAAACTTCTGTTATAAAAGCTATTTTGAGAAATTTATTGTGGGAGAAAAAAACAGCATCGGGCTGCTAAAATTAACACAAAATATTTGAGTTATTATAGTTAGCTTTAGCTGGCCGAGTAACTTTAAAAATAGATGTTTTTTTCTTAAATATGCCAAATTCCTCATATAAATTTGCAACATTTCTAGTAAATTTATGACATTATTCAACTAAATTTTAAACCTCTCCTAAATTTGTAACCATTTAACTAAATGACTACATTTCTGTTATAAATTTCGTTTTTTTATTATTGCAAATTTGTCAGTTTTTTTGCAGAAATTTACAGATTGGTTTTAAACTTGCTAGATTTTTTTTTTTTTTTTGTAAATTCATGACATTTTTAATATATGCATTTGTGAGTTTGTTATAGGACACAAGAACACCATTTGGCACCGGGGCCACAGGTTGCAGGCCCCAATTTAAGAGGTTTATAAAAGAAAAAGTAAAAACCTACAGCACTAATAACAAAATAAAATAAAACATATACTTAATAGCGCAGTGTGTAACAATTAATGCTATTTAAAAATGTAAATATTTCTATCATATTGGTCAGAACTCCTTTCCAAAGCATTTAGGATACCCTTTAGAAATCATTTATGTAATTACAGTTTAACATGTAAACTCTGAAGGGTGTAGCCACTCAAGATGGCCGCCTACATGGAAGGGGACCCTCTTCTTGCATATTATATATATATATATACACTACCGTTCAAAAGTTTGGGGTCACTTAGAAATTTCCTTATTTTTGAAAGAAAAGCACTTTTTTCAATTATTTATTTATTTAGCGAATGCAAAGTCCTTAAGCCAAGCAGTTGCCTCCTGGTTTGCTGTATGGAGGGTGTGTAATCCTCCTTCCAGTCTTTGGAGCGGGCAAGCCTCTATGATGTGTTCCATAGTTTGCTCCTCTCCACATGCGCACAGTGGGCTAGGGCTACTGCCCCATCTGTGAAGGCTGGCCAAGCAGGGGCCATGTCCAGTCCTGAAGCGATTGAGTGTAGACCACTGTCTCCTTGGGAGGTTGGTGCCCGGGACCTGTTGGTTGGGGTTTATCACCAGCTGTTTGTTTGGGACTTCCTTGGTCTCCCATTCCTCTTGCCAAGCTGTCTGGATGGTAAAGTCAGCTGGGGGAGGGTTTTTCCAAATCGTCCGTCTGGATGAAAGTCGGGCAGTGGGTGGGGTGTAGATATCTGCATGGATTGGCAAGTGAGGAAAATCTTTAACTTTTTGGAGCATCCTTTGAGTTAATGCTGCTCGCCGGATGTGTGGAGGGGCTATGTTTGACAGTACAGACAGCCAGGGGAGTGGTGTTGAGCGGATTGTTCCAGTTATAGTTCTCATTGTTGAGTTGAGCTGGGTGTCTACATGGTGTGAGTAAGATGACCTGGACCAGACAGGGGCACAATATTCTGCTACAGAGTATGAAAGGGCCAGTGCTGAGGTGCACTTTTTTCAATGAAGATAACTTTAAACTAATCAGAAATACACTCTAATATCTAATATACATTGCTAATGTGGTAAATGACTATTCTAGCTGCAAATGTCTGGTTTTTGGTGCAATATCTAGATAAGTGTATAGAGGCCCATTTCCAGCAACTATCACTCCAGTGTTCTAATGGTACAATGTGTTTGCTCATTGCGTCAGAAGGCTAATGGATGATTAGAAAACCCTTGTGCAATCATGTTAGGTCTGCAATGCTGTAATTGCTGCAAATGGAGGATTCTTTGACGAAAGCAAAGTTTGAAAGAAAAAATTATTATTTCAAATACAAATCATTATTTCTAACCTTGTCAATGTCTTGACTATATTTTCTATTCATTTTACAACTCATGGTGGAAAATAAGTGTGACTTTTCATGGAAAACAAAATAATTGTCTGGGTGACCCCAAACTTTTGAACGGTAGTGTATATATAAAAACTAGTCTCACGATACAGGAAATACAACATGTTTTACTTAAGAATGACTATCAATCAATCAAACTTTATTCCAGACTCATGGTCCATCAAAATAAAATAAACAAGGCAATTAAAACAGTTAATAAAAAACAAGACAATTAAAAAGTTACAAAACAATAAGAAACAATTAATAAAAGAAGTACAAAAACAGTACAGATTTTAAAAAGACAACTGTACCAATGCCTTCTAAACTGTGACTGACAGCGAATAGAACTGAGCTTAATGCTAGACATAGCCTGAATGATTTCATTTCCAGATACATCAAGTCGACAGATGAATTTATACATAAGATTCCTTATTACTGCATGCAGTGTATTTACACGTGATGATACAAATAACTCAGAAGCACTGCACCATTGAGGCTTTTTAAAGGGCCTATATCATGCAAAATCAACTTTTTTGAGCTTTTAAGCATGTTATAATGTTAATTCCTCACCAAAAACACCCCCAAAGTGGTATTTTGCTCCATTCACGCATCTCTGAGTATTCCTCCTCAACCCTGCTCTCTGAGCTGCTGCTCCGCCCTGTCCCTGATAATGAGTGGGTCCCCACGTTCATACGTATGAATGTGAGTGAGCTGCCCACTCCAGGAAGTGCCTGTGCTGCCAGCACCGCCCCCAGGCTAACGCACACACCCACTTTCTCCGCGCAGCTAACGGAGCGGTGATCGGCAAAACTCTTTCACTTTAGCATTGATGCTGTGAAGAAGTAGTTCCTCTCCCACCTAATCTGCTCAGTGACAACAACTGTTTGCTTTTTTACGTAAGACAATGTCTTCTACAGTGGGGCAAAAAAGTATTTAGTCAGACACCAATTGTGCAAGTTCTCCCACTTAAAACATGAGAGAGGTCTCCAATTTTCATCATAGGTATACCTCAACTATGAGAGACAAAATGAGAAAAAAAAAATCCACAAAATCACATTGTCTGATTTTTAAAGAATTTATTTGCAAACTAGAAAAGCACTCATAGAGCGCATACCTCTGCCAAGGCTCCTTCCGTTTCTCATGGATCACCTCCAAAATGTAATGGCCTTGTGTGTAGGCCTATCGCCACTTGTGGTGAAAATTGCATCCAAGTCTGTCCATTAGTTTTGGAGTTTTGTGGCTGACACACTGTGAGAAGAGCCTTGGCTGAGGTATGCATTCCCAGATCATCCCCAAAATGTAATGGGTTCCTCTCTAGGCCAAGAACCACCTCTGGTGAAACAGACAGACAGACAAATGCCAGTAAAAGCATTACCTCCTTGGTGGAGGTAATAAACTCAAGTGTTGCTGTTGTGTCCATCTTCTCCATCTCCAAACTCCCAGGCTGCGGGCGTTGCAATTCATCGCACAACCGCGTACAACCCACAGGCCAGTGGGTTATGCAAGCGTTTTCATAGATCACTGAAAGCAGCACTCAGGGGTTCACTGACAGATGCAAATTGGGTAGACAGGTTGCCGTGGGTTTTATTGGGGTTGCGCTCCGCGCCAAAAGAGGATTTGGAAGCTTCCCCAGCAGAGAGCTTGTTTTTGCGCAGCCCCTATGGCTGGCCGAAGAATTTCTGCCAAATAATCCCACGCTGGACAGCTGCCTGTCTCAGCTTTTGCAGCGTAGCGCAAACACAGGTACGCTGCCGGGCCCGGCCCACTACTGTTTTCCGCGTGCTTTTGTGCCTAAAACTTTGAAGAACGCGGAATTCGTGTTCGTCAGACACAACGACCAGCACCCTCCATTGCGCCTGCACACATGTTGAAAATGGCCCTATCTCACAATGTTAAAGAATCCTTTAAAAAATTCCTGGATCCAGACAGTGATCCGGATCATCCCCATAATTTAATCAGTTCTTCCTTGTACCATTTCCAACAACGCCTGAAAGTTTCATCAAAATCCGTCCAAAACTTTTTGAGTTATCTTGCTAACCAACAGACAGACAAACAGACAGACAGACAAACCCCGGCAAAAACATTACCTCCTGGCCTGTGGCCTGGCGGAGGTAATTATGGTGGAAAATAAGTATTTGGTCAATAACAAAAGTTCATCTCAATACTTTGTTATATACCCTTTGTTGGCAATGACAGAGGTCAAATGTTTTCTGTAAGTTTTCACAAGGTTTTCACACACTGTTGCTGGTATTTTGGCCCATTCCTCCATGCAGATCTCCTCTAGAGCAGTGATGTTTTGGGGCTGTCACTGGGCAACACGGACTTTCAACTCCCTCCAAAGATTTTCTATGGGGTTGAGATCTGGAGACTGGCTAGGCCACTCCAGGACCTTGAAATGCTTCTTACGAAGCCACTCCTTCGTTGCCCGGGCAGTGTGTTTGGGATCACTGTCATGCTGAAAGACCTAGCCATGTTTCATCTTCAATGCCCTTGCTGATGGAAGGAGCTTTTCACTCAAAATCTCACGATACATGGCCCCATTCATTCTTTCCTTTACACGGATCAGTCGTCCTGGTCCTTTTGCAGAAAAACAGCCCCAAAGCATGATGTTTCCACCCCCATGCGTCACAGTAGGTATGGTGTTCTTTGAATGCAATTCAGCATTCTTTCTCCTCTAAACATGACAAGTTGAGTTTTTACCAAAAAGTTCTATTTTGGTTTCATCTGACCATATGACATTCTCCCAGTCCTCTTCTGGATCATCCAAATGCTCTCTAGCAAACTTCAGACGGGCCTGGACATGTACTGGCTTAAGCAGGGGGACACGTCTGGCACTGCAGGATTTGAGTCCCTGGCGGAGTAGTGTGTTACTGATGGTAGCCTTTGTTACTTTGGTCCCAGCTCTCTGCAGGTCATTCACTAGGTCCCCCCGTGTGGTTCTGGGATTTTTGCTCACCGTTCTCGTGATCATTTTGACTCCACGGGGTGAGATCTTGGGTGGAGCCCCAGATCGAGGGAGATTATCAGTGGTCTTGTATGTCTTCCATTTTCTAATAATTGCTCCCACAGTTGATTTCTTCACACCAAGCTGCTTACTATTGCAGATTCAGTCTTCCCAGCCTGGTGCAGGTCTACAATTTTGTTTCTGGTGTCCTTTGACAGCTCTTTGGTCTTGGCCATAGTGGAGTTTGGAGTCTGACTGTTTGAGGTTGTGGACAGGTGTCTTTTATACTGATAACGAGTTCAAACAGGTGCCATTAATACAGGTAACGAGTGGAGGACAGAGGAGCCTCTTAAAGAAGAAGTTACAGGTCTGTGAGAGCCAGAAATCTTACTTGTTTGTAGGTGACCAAATACTTATTTTCCACCATAATTTGCAAATAAATTCTTTAAAAATCAGACAATGTGATTTTCTGGATTTTTTTTTCTCATTTTGTCTCTCATAGTTGAGGTATACCTATGATGAAAATTGGAGATCTCTCTCATCTTTAAAGTGGGAGAACTTGCACAATTAGTGGCTGACTAAATACTTTTTTGCCCCACTGTAAGTGGTGTAAATGTGTCTTTGGCTGTGAGAGATTTAGGAGTTTGTTCAGCCTTCCTAAAGAAGAGCCTACTCGTCAGAAATGGTTGGAGTTTATTTTCGGGAGCACGTGTCAAACCAAACGTGGGCGGAACCTAGCGACACGCTGCGGCAGCCGGCTCAGGGGTTACGTCATGAAATGGGAGGCAGCCACAAGAAGGAGAGGCAGAGCCTCAGAGATCGAGGCATCTTACTTCCGGGTTGGAAAAGCAGCTCGCGAAAATAACTCCTATTTCATAAGAAATTCATTCTCCAGTGTACCAAAGGTAATATAATATCACATACAAGGATTAAAATAGCATGATATAGGCCCTTGAAGTAAAATTCTTAAAGCATCACTGTAAGCAACCTGGAATCTCTGCATGCTTTGTTTCCTATAATTTATCCATAAATGAGCAGTGTATAAAGGTGTACAATAGGTTTTAAAAAGAACCAGCTTCACCTCATCTGAACAAAAGCCAAACCTACGTGCAAGAATATTTGCTTGCATGTAGATTTTGCAGTGCTGTCTGAAAATATCATCATCATCAGTCATTCTGTCATTAATAAAATGTCCCAGATATTCAACTTTATCCCTTACAATTAATTCCCTGCCTGCCAAATCAAAGACAGGAAATTTCATTATCAAATCTTCTCTAGCGTGGCAAATCAGCACACAACTCTTATTTGTATTATATTTTATGTCATTTTCACCTCCATAAGCAGTACACACTCTTAATAACTCCTGAAGACCAGCACTACTTGGACTGAGAACAACTAGATTGTCAGCATACATAAAATGATTCACTAACTTATTCCCTATTAAACACCCAGTTTTACAGGCATTCAGTTGCTTTGACAAATCATCCATATAAAGATTAAACAGGACAGGGGACAATATACTGCCCTGTCTGACACCACTGCTCACACCAAATGGGGATGAATGACTCTTCCCCCATTTCACCAGCATCTTCTGATGTGCATACCAGTAAATCAGGATATGTACTAATTACTTGGGAACCCCCCCATCAATCATTTTCCTAAACAATTTTCCGTGATTAACACGATCAAACACCTTAGAGGCGTCAATAAAACACAAAAAAACTGATGAATTTTGATTTCTATACTTACTTACAATTTCTTTTAAAGCATATATGCACAGATCTGTTCCATGATGGGGTTTAAATCCAAATTGATGATCAGTAGATTTGATGAATACATTTAATTTTTCAAACAGTATTCTTTCCAGTACTTTAGATATTATATTGGCTATAGCTATGGGCCTGTAATTGTCTAGGCTACACAGCTTGCCAGCTTTATCTTTAATGACTGGTACCAACACAACAGACAATAATGATTCTGAAAACATCCCATGAATCATGAAGCTGGTGAAACAGATTGCAAGAAGAGGAGCAATTCTTGAGCTAGCATATTTAAGATGCTCAGCAGAAATACAGTCTAAACCACTCGCTTTGTTACCTGATAACTCTCCAATGGCTTTGGTCAGTGCATAAGTGTCAATCAAGAACAAATCGTCCCTCTCTACTTTCCCTACCTTATAAGTTTCATCCTTAGTTGAATTAAATAATGAATAAAAATGCTGCTGCCATAAATCCACAATATTTTCTATACCTGAAATGCCTTCCAGGGTACAGGGTAAAGACGTTTTACTGTTACTAATCCGTCTAAGCTCCTTCCAAAAATCTGTGACATTCTTATCTAACAATTTCTTGGCCAAGAAATTACTTCTCATTAGCTGCTCATTTTTAGAAATATAACGAATAGCATACTTAAACTTTGCATTCGTACATTTCTTCATCTCAAATTCTGGCCCTTGTCTGGGTCTCCCAGCCACCACCCATGCTTTATACGCTTCCCGAGCTTCAGAATAAGGCACAGCTACGGCCTCAGTCCAGCCAGGTCTTACATTATGTGTCTTACGTATCCGCCTATAATAAGGCTTACTGTCCTTATACAGGGAGTTAACTATAGCATCGTACATACTACAAAGGTCTTTCTTATGCTCAACAATGCTACAGTTCACATCGTTGCACATTACAGCATCTCTAGGAAGACATACTTTACTCAAGGATTTATCTTTACGGACACAGTATTCTACAATTTCTTCCTTAGAAAGAGTGTCCCAGTCTAATTTTTCCATCTCATCCTGACTGACATTCTGACAAAGTGCAGGTAGACAGTCAACATTAATTATCATCTCAAACGGTATATGATCAGACATTGTTAACCCATAATAAATACTCATGCCACCCAAAGAGGCATGTGCATCACCAGTGCTGATGCAATGATCTAGCCATGACGTAGTGTGCCAAGCCTCACTTATATAGGTATAACTATCAGAAGGCATTAACACCTTACTTGACAAAATTAAGTTATTTTCATAACAAAAATGATACATATGTTTTGCAAATAAGGAGTCAGTGTCAGATATGTCTGCATTCAAGTCCCCTATAATAAAAATACAAGTATTATTATAATCTTGCATATAAGAATTAATAAAAGCAAGCTTATTTAAATATTCATCCTCATTCTGTTGACATTCAAAGGGCGTATATACATTAATAATAAGAAATTCCTTATCATTACAATTAAACTGCACACCAATACACCAATCTACACCAATGAAAACAAAAATACAAATTAATCTGTACTAATTTGTATTTTAAGTATAAAATTTTATTTATACAATTTATACAATTTTATTTAAGTATAAAAGATGAGTTAAAATGAATTTTAATTTCAGCGTTTTTTCTGCTTAGCTTGACTTGAGCCATTTATTGTACTTGATAAACCAAAAAAATATATAATTTCAAAAAGGACAATGATCGTCATAAACCATGTAAATCATGTTGTAGACTGTTACAGCATCATATGACCAGCAGACAATCTTTGGCTGTCACATGATTTCCAACCAGAGATTGTTGGTTGACTTTATGCCAACAGTTACATATTTTGTATTCTAATGTCACAAAGGTATTCCTGAGAAATTCAAAAGAAATTGTTTGACCTCCTGCCAAAAAAGTGTTTTCAGTTTAAAAAAAAATACGAAAGCAAAATAAAGCTGACAGAAAGAACTCGTTTTTGGAGGAGCTACTCTTGAGTAGTTCCACGTCTCTTCTTCTCCTCTTTCAAAAGCTGTGAGCAGACATACAGTATATACAGTGCATCTGGAAAGTATTCACAGTGCTTCACTTTTTCCAAATTTTGTTGTTACAGCCTTATTCCAAATGGGATTAAATTTATTTTTCCCTCAAAATTCTACACACAATACCCCATAATGGCAAAGTGATTTTTTTTTTGACATTTTTGCAAATTTATTAAAAAAAAAAAAAAACTGACTTCCGGTTATGGCTGCCACGTGAGAAGGACACGTCTCACTCTGCTCTGCTCCTGGAGAAAAAAAATCGGCAAATAACTCTCTCATTTGGGACAGAACGTATCCCAGCGTTTGGGCGAGGATATGTCGGTGAAGCCTAAGGCTGGAAAACCAGGTAGAGGAAAAAGCGAGCCGCCGAAACAGTCCAAATTAACGGACTTTCACGTCTGTGACGCAGCAGATAAAGCTCCATATATGGCGGAGGAAGCTAGCAGCGGTGCGGTATCTGTGGGAAACGGCACAGGTGCGGTGCTAGCTGCCATAAGTTCAATGAGAGCAGACTTTTCCTCTAAATTTGATGGGATTATGGCAGCGTTGGAAGGAATGAGAAAGGAATTGGGTGACTGTGTAGAACGAATGGCGCAGGTGGAGCTTCGTGTCTCTAGTGCTGAAGATGACGTCACCTGTCTTCAATTAAAGGTGCGCACTTTGGAAAAAAAAAATAAATGTCTGGAAGATAATGTCCTGGATTTGGAGTCCCGGTCGAGACGGAACAACTTGAGGCTGGTGGGTCTACCGGAGGAATCCGAAGGTCGGGACTCATGTTCCTTTCTGGAAAAGTGGATTCCGGAGGCGCTGGGCAGCGCGGAGCTGCAATCAGCAGTCGTTCTGGAAAGCGCACATCGTATTGGCCCACGGAGAGATAAGGGACCACCGAGGACCCTAATTATGAAGTTCCTCAGCAACAGAGACAGGATGAAGATCTTCAACGCTGCACGAGCTAAAGGAGAGATTAAACACCAGGACCAGCAGGTGCGGTTCTACCCAGATTTGGCCACAGGAATCCAACAATTGAGGAAGCAGTTTGATCCCGTACGTAAGGAGCTGCGCAACCTTGGGATTCGTCATGGTGTAATTTATCCTGCGAGACTGTTGACCACGTATGGGGGCAGAACCCACATCTTCAAGACCCCAGAGGAGGCGCAGGAGTTCATCAAGAAGATCCAAGAAGAGACTGGTGGGAGCTAAGCATGAACAAAATATAAGGTAGAATATTTAAGCATTTGCACAGGCATCTGACTGACTTGAAGCAAATAGCAAGTTTACAAAATATAGATTGTATTATATATTAAAAACAAACAAACAAACAAAAAAAAAACTATGATGTACAAAGTTGTTAAAAATTTTGGAGTTAAGTTGGAAAACTACAGAGGAGAGTTAATGTTACGTCATTAAAAGCAGTAGAGTTAGGGTGATTGGGAGGATGAAGAAGGAGTGGCTTTGGCTGTTCCTCGTGGGTGTGGAGTGGTCGATGGCTATATCGGGAGACGGAATTTTTCTTTTGATTTTGGGGGGATCGCCACAAATGTAGGAAGGGGGAATTTGTTTGTGTGTAGTTTGTAGGATGAATGTTCAACCACTCATTTTTTTGCTTCTCTGTATGAGCATGTTTACACTGCAAGGTAATCCCAAACTCATAAACCAAAGCGTTAATCTTAATTTAACTTCATGGAATTGCAGAGGTCTACAAAATTTAAAAAAACTTAAACAAGTTATGAATAAAATAAAGGACATGGGTTCAAGAATTGTGTTTTTACAAGAAACTCATCTGATAGAGGAGGATGTAAAAAGAATTAGGAGTAGATGGCAAGGAAGTGTTTTCACCTCATCATTTTCATCCCGAGCCAGGGGAGTTATGACTCTCATACATAAATCGTCCCATTTCAAGTGAAAAATGTAATTGGAGACAAATTTGGAAGATATGCAATCATTCAAGGATCTTTGCTATTAGAAAATATAAATTTGGTGAACTTATATGGTCCCAATATAGATGATCAAAAGTTCTTTGCTAATTTATTTCTTATCTTATCATCACTTACAGGGCAACATATAATAGCAGGGGATTTTAATTGTACATTGAATCCCGGTATAGATAGATCAACAGGACTGGATTGTACGCACAGTGGATGTAGGATGACCATTAATCATTTTATGAAAGAATTGAGATTGCTAGATATATGGAGAGAAATGAAACCACAAGTTAAAGCCTACTCTTGTTATTCCAGTACCTACAAGACATTCTCACGTATTGATTATTTTTTGATTTCCACAGAATTAAGGTGCAAGATTCAAAACTGCTTTTATGATAACATCGTGATCTCTGATCATGCACCCTGCTGTCTAATATATGTAGATAAGAAATTGACAAAGGAATCAGGTAGATGGCAATTTCAGCATAAATGGCTTCAGGATGAGGAATTTGTCAAGTACATAGAAAAACAGATGAGTTCTTTGACATCAATACTACACAAACATCAGCATGTGTAAAGTGGGAGGCTTTCAAAGCTTTTATTAGGGGACATATTATTAGTTATACAGGTTCAAAATCTAAGAAGACTCGAGAGGAGAGAGCCCAATTGGAACATAAAATAAAAAGTCTTCAGGAAAAAGTGTATGCAGGAAGTGATCCAAGGTTGGAGAACGAATTACTGATTTTGAGAGCTGAATATGACAAAAAATCAGCGAATAGAGCTGCCTCGAGTCTTCTAAGATTGAAACAATCTTTTTATGAACAAGGTGAAAAATCAGGAAAATTATTGGCATGGCAGATTAAACAATAAGAATTTAAAACACCAATTACCAGTATTATAAGTAACGGACAGGTAGTTATAGATCCTTTAGAAATTAATAGAGCCTTTAGAGATTACTATGAAAAATTATATGATACCAAAAATGAATCTGATTTAACAAAACTAAATGGGTTTTTGAACGAACTATCTACAGTATACCGTGTATTCCAAATGAAAACAGGGAGATATTGGAGTCTAAAATTAGTCAAGAAGAAGTTGGGCTAGCCATTGATAATATGAAATCAGGAAAAAGTGCAGGACCAGATGGTCTTCCAGTTGACCTTTATAAAAAATTTAAGAATAAATTAATAAAACCTTTTTTGGAAATGGTTTTAGAAGCATTTCAAAATAGTAATTTACCATCATACATGAATAATGCCTTAATTATACTGTTGCCAAAACCAGGTAAACCCTCTAATAAATGTGAAAATATGAGACCAATAAGCCTATTAAATGCCGACCTTAAGATAATCTGTAAAATTTTAGCAAGACGAATACAAGAAATTTTACCAAATATTATTAATCGAGATCAGAATGGCTTTATAAAGGGAAGACAAGGCTTCCATAATGTAAGAAGACTATTTAATATTATTTATTCTAATAAAGAAGCACCGGATACAGCTCTCCTATCACTGGACGCCGAAAAGGCCTTTGATAGAGTCGAATGACCCTTTCTTTTTGAAGTCTTACAAAGGTTTGGACTTGGAAATAATTTCATAAAATGGGTTCAGATAATATACAATAATGCTACAGCAGAAATCCTAACAAATAACAATATTTCAAAATCAATAAAAATCAATAGAGGATGTCGACAAGGCTGTCCACTTTCACCTTTACTGTTTACTATGGCAATTGAACCTTTAGCGATGGCGATACGTTTACATTCACAAATATATGGAATTAAAGTTGGACCAACAGAACATAAAATCTCCCTGTACGCCGATGACATAATTTTGTTTATGTCGAATCTTAAAAAATCAATTCCGACCTTGTTGAATTTAATAGAGAATTTTGGGGAAATATCAGGATATAAAATAAATAGAACTAAATCTTCAATATTAATGCTAAATGAGACCCAGAGAAATTACCCAGCCCCTGAGGTAAATCAATTCAACGTTGTAAATCAGTTTAAATATTTAGGAATCCAAATTGTGCCTAAGCTAGAATCAGTCGCCAGTGTCAACTATGAAGCCTTAATGACAGATATCAATGAGTTACTTCAGAGATGGATGTCACTACCAATGTCGATGATCGGGAGAATCATTATACTTAAAAGTAATATTTTACCTAAAATACTTTATTTATTTCAATACATTCCCTTACCACCACCTTTAGATTTATTCTCAAGAATTAAAAAAAAGTTAGTGGAATTTATATGGAACAACAGGAGGGCTAGATTACGTCTGTCTTTATTATATTTACCATTTGATCGTGGAGGTCTGAAATGTCCAAATTTTATGTTGTATTATTGGTCGGCACAACTGAGGTCTATGACATATTATTTTTCATTAAATGATCTCCCTCACTGGACTGAAATGGAATCATACAATTTACCTTTACCTCTTCCCATATTCATATACTCAGATTCGGCAAAAAAATTACAAAAACAAGTTAAAAATCCACTTGTAAAGCATATGATCAAAATATGGTGTGAAGCTAAAAACTATTTAAAAGAACCACACTTATTGTCACAATTTAGCCCAATATGGGGTAATCAATATTTTAAACCAGGGAGAGTGGATGCTGTATTTAAAGTATGGAATTTAAAAGGGATTCAAAAGATTCAACATTTATATTTGCCATGTGCAGATAACATAATGTCTTTTGAAGAGCTGAGGATCAAATTTAATCTTAATAGAACACATTTTTTTTAAATATCTTCAACTTAGAAACTTTATTCGATCAAATCAAAATAAAGCTCTCACTCGACCTATTTATTCATCCTTGGAAAAAATGTTGATGAAAGATAGTAAAAGAAAGGGTATTATTTCAGAGTTTTATAACTCATTGACACTATCCTCAAGTGAAAACTCACAGAAAAGATTAAACTACTGGAAAGAAGATCTGCAAACTGAAATTTCAGAGGAACAATGGGAATTGGCTTGAACAGAAGCTCAAACCAAATCAATAAATGTACGTCTTAAATTGATACATTTTAAATGGTTAATGCGGATGTATGTTACACCGGAGGAGTTAAATAGATATAACAAAAATATACCAGATACGTGCACAAAATGCATGGAAAGTAAAGGAACCCTATTTCATTGTGTATGGGAATGTAGAATAATTAGAATGTTTTGGGAAGAGGTGAGGATAACAATTGAAAAAATAATCTCAAAACAAATCATATTGAATCCTAAACTGTTTTTGTTGGGTCTGTACCCAGAAAAGCATAACTTTAATAAAAGTGAAAGAATATTCATAGACCTCAGTTTGCTTAATGCCAAAAAATGTATTGCACTACTGTGGAAAAAGACTCATAGACCAGATGTGACTCAGTGGTTAAGACAGATGTTAACAAACCTTCCATTAGAAAGAATAACATACATACTGAAATCAAAGGAAATTGTGTTTGAGAATATATGGAGACCTTTTATTGATTATGTAAAAAATTTAAACATAACTCTTGAAGAAGAAGGTGAATGATGTGTGTGGACCTTGTAAATTCCAAACTGGTGAACATAATATGTAATGGATTGTCTAGACTAAACAGAGGAGCATTGTTGAAGACTTGATTTTGTTGGTGGTTGTGGGTGTTTTTAGTGCATTTTTTTTGTAGTACTTTAGTGTTAGTGTTTGATTGTTTGTGTCATGTCTGTTCAAAAAAAAAAAGGTTCAATAAAGATATTGTGGAAATTTTTTTTTAAAAAAACTAAGAAATCACAGGTACATAAGTATTCACAGCCTTTGCCATGAAGCTCAAAATTGAGCTCAGGTCCATCCTGTTTCCACTGATCATCCTTGAGATGTTTCTACAGCTTAATTGGAGTCCACCTGTGGTAAATTCAGTTGATTGGACATGATTTGGAAAGGCACACACCTGTTTATATAAGGTCCCACAGTTGACAGTGCATGTCAGAGCACAAACCAAGCATGAAGTCAAAGGAATTGTCTGTAGACCTCCGAGACAGGATTGTCTTGAGGCACAAATTTGGGGAACGGTACAGAAAAATTTCTGCTGCTTAAGGTCCCAATGAGCACAGTGGCCTCCATCATCTGTAAATGGAAGAAGTTCGGCGCCACCAGGACTCTTCTTAGAGCTGGCCGGCCGTCCAAACTGAGTGATCAGGGGGAGAAGGGCCTCAGTCAGGGAGGTGACCAAGAACCCGATAGTCACTCTGACAGAGCTCCAGCGTTCCTCTGTGGAGAGAGGAGAACCTTCCAGAAGGACAACCACCTCTGCAGCAATTCACCAATCAGGCCTGTATGGTAGAGTGGCCAGATGGAAGCCACTCCTTAGTAAAAGGCACATGGCAACTTCCGGTTATGGCTGCCACGTAGGACGGACGTGTCTCGCTCTGCTCTGCTCCTGGAGAAAAAAAATCGGCAAATAACTCTCTCATTTGGGACAGAACGTATCCCAGCGTTTGGGCGAGGATATGTCGGCGAAGCCTAAGGCTGGAAAACCAGGAAAAGGAAAAAGCGAGCCGCCGAAACAGTCCAAATTAACGGACTTTCAGGTCTGTGACGCAGCAAACAGGGCTCCATATATGGCGGAGGAGGCTGGCGGCGCTGCGATTTCTGCGGGGAATGGCGCAGATGCGCTGATGGCTGCCATGAGTTCAATGAGAGCGGACTTTTCCTCTAGATTTGATGGGATTATGACAGCGTTGGAAGGAATAAGAAAGGAATTGGGTGACTGTGTAGAACGAACGGCGCAGATGGAGCTCCGTCTCGCTAGTGCTGAAGATGACGTCACCCGTCTTCAATTAAAGGTGCGCACTTTGGAAAAAAAAAAAAAATCTCTGGAAGATAATATTTTGGATTTGGAATCTCGGTCGAGACAGAATAATTTGAGGCTGGTGGGTCTTCCAGAGGAATCAGAAGGTCGGGACGTATGTTCCTTTCTGGAAAAGTGGATTCCGGAGGTGCTGGGCAGCGAGGAGTTGCAATCAGCAGTGGTTCTGGAAAAAGCACATCGCATTGGCCCACGGAGAGATAAGGGACCGCCGAGGACCTTAATTATGAAGTTTCTTAACAACAGAGACAGGATGAAGATCTTCAACGCTGCACGAGCTAAAAAAGGAGAGATTAAACACCAGGACCAGCAGGTGCGGTTCTACCCAGATTTGGCCACAGGAATCCAGCAATTGAGGAAGCAGTTTGATCCCGTACGTAAGGAGCTGCGCAACCTTGGGATTCGTCATGGTGTAATCTATCCTGCGAGACTGCTGACCACGTATGAGGGCAGAACCCACATCTTCAAGACCCCAGAGGAGGCGCAGGAGTTCATCAAGAAGATCAAAGAAGAAGAAGAGACTGGTGGGAGCTAAGCATGAACAAAATATAAGGTAGAATAATTAAGCATTTGCACAGGCATCTGACTGACTTGAAGTAAATAGTAAGTTTACAAAATATAGATTGTATTATATATTAAAAAAAAAAAAAAAAAAAACAAAAAACAAAAAAAAAAAAAACTATGATGTACAAAGTTGTTAAAAATTTTGGAGTTAAGTTGGAAAACTACAGAGGAGAGTTAATGTTACGTCATTAAAAGCAGTAGAGTTAGGGTGATTGGGAGGATGAAGAAGGAGTGGCTTAGGCTGTTCCCCGTGGGTGTGGAACGGTCGATGGCTATATCGGGAGACAGAATTTTTCTTTTGATTTTGGGGGGTTTGCCACAAGTGTGGGAAGGGGAAATTTGTTTGTGTGTAGTTTGTAGGATGAATGTTCAACCACTCATGTTTTTGCTTCTCTGTATGAGCATGTTTACACTGCAAGGTAATCCCAAACTCTCTATTGATCATGGACCAAAGTGTTAATCTTAATTTAACTTCATGGAATTGCAGAGGTCTACAAAATTTAAAAAAACTTAAACAAGTTATGAATAAAATAAAGGACATGGGTTCAAGAATTGTGTTTTTACAAGAAACTCATCTGATAGAGGAGGATGTTAAAAGAATTAGGAGTAGATGGCAGGGAAGTGTATTCACCTCTTCATTTTCATCCCGAGCAAGGGGAGTTATGACTCTCATACATAAATCAGTTCCTTTTCAAGTGAAAAATGTAATTGGAGACAAATTTGGAAGATATGTAATCATTCAAGGTTCTTTGCTATTAGAAAATATAAATCTTGTGAACTTATATGGTCCCGATATAGATGATCAGAAGTTCTTTGCTAATTTATTTCTCATCTTATCATCACTTACAGGGCAACATATAATAGCAGGGGATTTTAATTGTACATTGAATCCAGGTGTGGATAGATCAACAGGACTGGATTGTACGCACATTGGATGTAGGATGACTATTAATCATTTTATGAAAGAATTGAGATTGTTAGATATATGGAGAGAAATGAAACCACAAGTTAAAGCCTATTCTTGTTATTCCAGTACCTACAAGACATTCTCACGTATTGATTATTTTTTGATTTCCACAGAATTAAGGTCCAAGATTCAAAACTGCTTTTATGATAACATCGTGATCTCTGATCATGCACCCTGTTGTCTAATATATGTAGATAAAAAATTGACAAAGGAATCAGGTAGATGGCAATTTCAGCATAAATGGCTTCAGGATGAGGAATTTGTCAAGTATATAGAAAAACAGATAGACGAGTTCTTTGACATCAATACTACACAAACATCAGCATGTGTAAAGTGGGAGGCTTTCAAAGCTTTTATTAGGGGGCATATTATTAGTTATACAGGATCAAAATCTAAGAAGACTCGAGAGGAGAGAGCTAAATTGGAACATAAAATAAAAAATCTTCAGGAAAAAGTGTATGCAGGAAGTGACCCAAGGTTGGAGAATGAATTACTGATTTTGAGAGCTGAATACGACAAAAAATCAGCGAATAGAGCTGCCTCGAGTCTTCTAAGATTGAAACAATCTTTTTATGAACAAGGTGAAAAATCAGGAAAATTATTAGCATGGCAGATTAAACAATTGGAAATTAAAACACCAATTACCAGTATTATAAGTAACGGACAGGTAGTTATAGATCCTTTAGAAATTAATAGAGCCTTTAGAGATTACTATGAAAAATTATATGATACCAAAAATGAACGGGTTTTTGAACGAACTATCTATACCGTGTATTCCAAATGAAAACAGGGAGATATTGGAGTCTAAAATTAGTCAAGAAGAAGTTGGGCTAGCCATTGATAATATGAAATCAGGAAAAAGTGCAGGACCAGATGGTCTTCCAGTTGACCTTTATAAAAAATTTAAGAATAAATTAATAAAACCTTTTTTGGAAATGGTTTTAGAAGCATTTCAAAATAATAATTTACCATCATACATAAATAATGCCTTAATTATACTGCTGCCAAAACCAGGTAAGCCCTCTAATAAATGTGAAAATATGAGACCAATAAGCCTATTAAACGCCGACCTTCAGATAATCTGTAAAATTTTAGCAAGACGAATACAAGAAATTTTACTAAATATTATTAATCGAGATCAGAATGGCTTTATAAAGGGTAGACAAGGCTTCCATAATGTAAGAAGACTATTTAATATTATTTATTTTAATAAAGAAGCACCGGATACAGCTCTCCTATCATTGGACGCCGAAAAGGCCTTTGATAGAGTTGAATGGCCCTTTCTTTTTGAAGTCCTACAAAGGTTTGGACTTGGAAATAATTTCATAAAATGGGTTCAAATAATATACAATAATGCTACAGCAGAAATCCTAACAAATAACAATATTTCAAAACCAATAAAAATCAATAGAGGATGTCGACAAGGCTGTCCACTCTCACCTTTACTGTTTACTATGGCAATTGAACCTTTAGCGATAGCGATACGTTTACATTCACAAATATATGGAATTAAAGTTGGACCAACAGAACATAAAATCTCCCTGTACGCCGATGATATAATTTTGTTTATGTCGAATCTAAAAAAATCAATTCCAACCTTGTTGAATTTAATAAAGAATTTTGGGGAAATATCAGGATATAAAATAAATAAAACTAAATCTTCAATATTAATGCTAAATGAGACCCAGAGAAATTACCCAGCCCCTGAGGTAAATCAATTCAATGTTGTAAATCAGTTTAAATATTTAGGAATCCAAATTATGCCTAAGCTAGAATCAGTCGCCAGTGTCAACTATGAAGCCTTAATGTCAGATATCAGTGAGTTAACTCAGAGATGGATGTCACTACCAATGTCGATGATCGGGAGAATCAATATACTTAAAAGTAATATTTTACCTAAAATACTTTATTTATTTCAATACATTCCCTTATCACCACCTTTAGATCTATTCTCAAGAATAAAAAAAAAGTTAGTGGAATTTATATGGAACAACAGGAGGGCTAGATTACGTCTGTCTTTATTATATTTACCATTTGATCGTGGAGGTCTGAAATGTCCAAATTTTATGTTGTATTATTGGTCGGCACAACTGAGGTCTATGACATATTATTTTTCATCAAATGATCTCCCTCACTGGACTGAAATGGAATCATACAATTTACCTTTACCTCTTCCCATATTCATATACTCAGATTCGGCAAAAAAATTACAAAAACAAGTTAAAAATCCATTTGTAAAGCATATGATCAAAATATGGTGTGAAGCTAAAAACTATTTAAAAGAACCACAGTTATTGTCACAATTTAGTCCAATATGGGGTAATCAATATTTTAAACCAGGGAGAGCGGACGCTGTATTTAAAGTATGGAATTTAAAAGGGATACAAAAGATTCAGGATTTATATTTGCCATGTGCAGACAACATAATGTCTTTTGAAGAGCTGAGGATCAAATTTAATCTCAATAGAACACATTTTTTTAAATATCTTCAACTTAGAAACTTTATTCGATCAAATCAAAATAAAGCTCTCACTCGACCTATTTATTCATCCTTGGAAAAAATGATGATGAAAGATAGTAAAAGAAAGGGTATTATTTCAGAGTTTTATAACTCATTGACACTATCTTCAAGTGAAAATTCACTGAAAAGATTAAACTACTGGAAAGAAGATCTGCAAATTGAAATTTCAGAGGAACAATGGGAATTGGCTTGTACAGAAGCTCAAACCAAATCAATAAATGCACGCCTTAAATTGATACATTTCAAATGGTTAATGCGGATGTATGTTACACCGGAGGAGTTAAATAGATATAACAAAAATATACCAGATACATGCACAAAATGCATGGAAAGTAAAGGAACCCTATTTCATTGTTTATGGGAATGTAGATTAATAAGAATGTTTTGGGAAGAGGTGTGGGTAACAATTGAAAAAATAATCTCAAAACAAATCATATTGAATCCTAAACTGGTTTTGTTGGGTCTGTACCCAGAAAAGCATAATTTCAATAAAAGTGAAAGAACATTCATAGACCTCAGTTTGCTTAATGCCAAAAAATGTATTGCACTATTATGGAAAAAGACTCATAGACCAGATGTGACTCAGTGGTTAAGACAGATGTTAACAAACCTTCCATTAGAAAGAATAACATATATACTGAAATCAAAGGAAATTGTGTTTGAGAATATATGGAGACCTTTTATTGATTATGTAAAAAATTTAAACATAACTCTTGAAGAAGAAGGTGAATGATGTGTGTGGACCTTGTAAATTCCAAACTGGTGAACATAATATGTATACTTATGTATTGGATTGTCTAGACTAAACAGAGGAGCATTGTTGAAGACTTGATTTTGTTGGTGGTTGTTGGTGTTTTTAGTGCATTTTTTTTTTTTTTTTTTGTAGTACTTTAGTGTTAGTGTTTGATTGTTTGTATCATGTTTGTTAAAAAAAAAAAAAAAAGGTTCAATAAAGATATTGTGGAAAAAAAAAAAGGCACATGGCAGCTCGCCTGGAGTTTGTCAAAAGGCACCTGAAGGACTCTCAGACCATGAGAAACAAAATTCTCTGGTCTGATGAGACAAAGATTGAACTCTCTGGCGTGAATGCCAGGCGTCATGTTTGGGGTAAACCAGGCACAGCCTGTCAATGGACCACCATGTCAATGGTGGTGGCAGCATCATGCTGTGGGTATGTTTTTCAGCGGCAGGAACTGGGAGACTAGTCAGGATAGAGGGAAAGATGAATGCAGCAATGTACAGAGACATCCTGGATGAAAACCTGCTCCAGAGCGCTCTTGACCTCAGACTGGGGCGATGGTTCATCTTTCAGCAGGACAACAACCATAAGCACACAGCCAAGATATCAAAGGAGTGGCTTCAGGACAACTCTGTGAATGTCCTTGAGTGGCCCAGCCAGAGCCCAGACTTGAACCCAACTGAACATCTCTGGAGAGATCTGAAAATGGCTGTGCACCGACGCTTCCCATCCAACCTGATGGAGCTTGAGAGGTGCTGCAAAAAGGAATGGGCGAAACTGCCCAAAGATAGGTGTGCCAAGCTTGTGGCGTCATATTCAAAAAACTTGAGGCTGTAATCGCTGCCAAAGGTACATTAACAAAGTATTGAGCAAAGGCTGTGAATACTTATGTACATGTGATTTCTTAGTTTTTTTTATTTTAAATAAATTTGCAAAAATCTCAAAAAAACTTTTTTCACATTGTCATTATGGGGTATTGTGTGTAGAATTTTGAGGAAAAAAATGAATTTAATCTCTTTTGGAATAAGGCTGTAACATAACAAAATTTGGAAAAAGTGAACCGCTGTGAATACTTTCCGGATGCACTGTATAATGCAGGCATATGCATACTGTATGCTTACGTTGGCTGACCTTCTAGCTTTGACCTTTTAACCTAAAAACTCTAACTACAGGCTAGGGTCCCAAGGTCAATCTGTGTACCAAGTCTGGTGACCCTAGCTTCATTTATTCTTAAGTTAGAGTGGATGACCTTGTGACTTTTAACTTATTACTCAAAAAGAAGGTCAGCTCAAGTTTATCCCCTGTACCAGGTCTGGTGATCCTGGTGCTAATAGCAATAACTAGGGGTGTAACGGTGCATGTAATTGTATTTGAATTTTTTGGTACGGCACCTTCGGTTCAGTGCAGAGGCGTACTGAGGTTCCACACGGATCCTGTTGAGTGACGGCCATGAAGTGTAACTGCCTCGCGCCATACATGTAAACAGTGTATTTTGTGGCTGCCCTACTAGCGAACATCATGGCTAGCTGTACGAAGAAGCCAGAAATACGTGTGCGATATAGTTATTTATATGGTTTATGTTCTGTACTTTATTTGTATGGCATGGGGTGGTGGCTCCGCCTTTCTGGTATGAAAGCATGTGGGTTTGAAATTCGTCAGTTTTTGGAGCCCCCCGGCAAGCCATTGGTTCCCTGGCCGAGGTGATGCGCCGCTTTCCGGATGTACATGGCGGCACTGAACCTTGGGAAGCTGGAGAAGTTGAGGGCACGTGAGTTGTTGGTGCACAATATTGCAGTGGAGGAACAGTGTGTTCTGAGCGCACTGGGTGACAGTGATAGTTTTGACAAAGTGGTTGAGCTAATGGCACACTATTTTCACGCCATGGAAAACGTCATGGTTCACAAGATTAGGTTTTGACAGCACCGCCAACGAGTGGGCGAGTCTATTCAGAGGTTCATGGTAGACTTGGGGCTGTTTATCAACGGGTGTCAGCTCGGACTATTGGAAGAGGAACTATTTGCAACCACTTGGTGGAGTATACCAACGGTGCTGCGATCAGGTCAAAGCTGCTTACGTTTTAGGGCGAACTGACGCTTCCTACAGCCATCGAGTTAGCTCAACTGCTGGAAGCTGCGGATAAACTGTCACAGGACTTGAATGAGCGTTTGTCACACTGACAGCTGGGATCTCCTCCGACCACACAAGTAGTGGACCTGGACAGCGATGGAAGCGCTGAAGATGACGTGGACGGTGCCAACGCTGTAGATTTAAGGTCTGCCCCGGGAAAGCCCATAGGTGTGGGTTGTGAGTCCACAAAGCACCGTTTCAAGGCCAGAGATTGTTCAGTAAGAGCAAAGCGCTGTGGCATCCCTGAGCACTGACGGACACATGTACTGTATGGTGGAGTTGGAAGGGGTGGAAGTGCTTTTATGGCTCAACATGGGAGCAGTGGGCTCCGTGCTGGATTGGATGACTGAGATGTTTTTCCCGCACTTCAGGATTGAGAGTGACCCGGCACCACTTTGTGGTTCTGGAGGAGGACGGCTGGCCACAGTGGGAATGTTGGAACTGACGGCTCGGTGCAAATTGGCAGAGCTATGGGACCGTCCGATCCTGAGAGTGGTAGACAGCGCAGTGTGGGATGAGGAACTTCCTGGCACCCTGGAGAGTGAGCAAGATCAATATCGCTCAGGGTCATCACAGGAAGGTCCCTGTGCCAGAGCTCAAGTCGCCCTGGACGAGGGTACTGGGCAGCACAGCGGGACACCTGTGACGACGGGCGACGTTGAGAGGCTGGTTCCACCTATTCCTGGATCTCGGCTGAAGTGGGCCGGTGAACGGGGGATCACAACGGCGATGACGGCGGTGGAGTTATAAGAAGTCAGGGCCGGATAATCAGGGACGGTTGAACAACGTGCCAAGCACAGACCCTGCAGGCTGAGCAGGACCCCTCTGGGGGTCAAGGACTGGATTCGGGAGGAGAGGAGACCACGGCAGGTAAGGGCCGGTCAGCGGTCGGAGGAGCACCAGGGACGGTCATGCGTCGTGGCCTGACAAGAGGATGCTCATCTCCAGCTGCCAGACGGTTTGTGGGGGCACCCGAATGAACTGCGGCATGCCTGGGAGGGAACTGTGGGATGTGGGCCTGGATGAGCGGAGCAGCCAGTGGTGGTGAAGAGGAGGTGCACTGGTGCTGAGGCAACCTGCTGTGGCCCGGGAGACTGGCTGCCTCCAGGGGCGGACTGATGACAGGGCGGTCCAGGGGGCCCACGGACGTGTTTTCTCCAGCCGTATGTATACACTGTAGGTTGATTAATGTGAATGTATTTGGAATGTTTTATTGTGTGTATATTATAAACTGATGGTTATGCTGGTGTTCAGAATGTTTTGTTGTTTCTATGTATGCAGTTTTGGGATTAATTTGTTTGCTTTATTTTAGTTTAGGAGACACGGCAATATTTTAGTTTTTATTTATTTTTACATGGACTCATTTAGTTTAAGCGGCAGAATAATCCACTTCGCTGTGTGGGGTGGGACAGCAGTCCACCTGTCTCCCCTAGTTTTAGTTGTTCTGGGTATGAATGTGTTAGGCCACTTTTAGCTCATTGTTTACATTATGTTAGTGCATGATTCGGGTCCTAAATTGGGGTGGGTCTAGATTGTGTGTGTGTTTTCGACTTTTGTGAGGGGGGGAGGGAAATGTGATATATGCGGCGGCATGAAATAAAGCGGCGTTGTTGGAGGTTTTAAGGAAGTTTTATTATATCATACCGCCGTCACGGGAACTCGGCTCCAGCCCATAGCGTGAGCAGGCTGAAGCCGAATTCCTCAGGCTCTCAGTGAAGAGGGGACACGGAGTGCGTGTCTGCAGCAGAGGTTGAAGTGTGAGTGAGAGAGAGAGCATGGATTTCAGTCAGCTTAAATACCAGTTACAAACAATGCATGAAAGGCATTCACAGCAGGGAGTATGGCATTTGCATTTGAGAGGCATACATCACAATAGGCAGATTTGCTAGACTGTGCTCTAGGTGCAGAACAAAGGGGTTAACAGGCACATCTACATATTGATCTGAGTCTCTAGGTCACAGTAAGGACAGGACTCATGAACACAATACATGAAAGGTGACATTATCACAGTAGTGTAGCGGAAAAAACCAGGAGTAGCGAGTTGTCTGTCCTTAGTCTGTTTGTGGGGGTTTTCCCAAACCGCCACAATATAGTTATTTTTATGATTTATGTTCTGTACTTTACTTGTGCGGCACGGGGTAGTGGCTCCGCCCTTCTGGTCATGCCACTACCCGTGATTATAAAAAGGCTGCAGGCAGGAGGGGCGGTCTCTTTGCCATCCTCTGCCTGGCAGCTGTGTGTTGCACCTTTGCCCCTTTAATAAATGTATGTTCGGTTTGACACCTGGCCTTGTCCTTGGCTACATATCCAGACATAAGATAAGATAAGATAAGATAAGATAAGCCTTTATTAGTCCCACAACGGGGAAATTCCAGGATTGCAACAGCACAGGGATAGCAACACTCAGAGCAACAATCAGAAGGCAAGAAAAAAAAAAACAAGCAAGCAAGAGCAGCTAATATACATATGTACGTATTACTATAAAATATATACTGTATATATACACACACACAGAGACACACAGTGCAGAGCATTGTAGCTGGATGGAATAAATATATGAACACACAGTGCAGAGCATTGTAGCTAGATGGAATAAATATGTAAATATATAAACACCCACAGTACGGAGCATTGCAGCTAGGTGGAATAAATATGCAAGTATATAAACACACACAGTACGGAGCAATGTAGCTAGATGGAATAATATGTAGATATATAAATATATAAACACACCCAGTGCTGAGCATTGTAGCTAGATGGAATAAATATGTAAATATATAAACACACACAGTGCAGAGCATTGTTGCTAGATGGAATGAAACAGCATAACCGTCTACTTAGTTATCCTACATGGTATGATTATGTGCCCATACATATTCTCACCCTCCATAGCGACCGGTAAGTTCCTAGTTGTATGCCGGAGGGGACCATTGTGTAAGTCTATTGCATCTTTTGCATTCAAAAAAACTATTAGTTTGTTACGTCTTTTTGCTATCTCTGCGAGCAGCCCTGCTTAGGTTGTACAGTCTGACAGCCGTTGGTAGGAAGGACCTACGAAACCTCTCGGTTGTGCACCTGGGATGATGTAGTCTGCTGCTAAATGAGCTCCTCAGTGCATTCAGTATGTCCTGCATAGGGTGGAACTCGGACTCCAGCAGAGATGACAGTTTAGCCACCGTCCTTCTCTCTCCTATCTCCTCCATCGGATCAAGGCGCTGCCCCAGGACAGAGCTAGCTTTCTTAATCAGTTTGTTCAGTCTCTTCCTATCGGCTGCAGTAATGCCACTGCCCCAGCAGACCACTCCAAAAGTGATGGCTGATGCCACCACCGTGTCATAGAATGACTTCAGCAGCGCCCCTTGTACACCAAAAGACCTGAGTCTCCTCAGCAGGAACAGCCTGCGCTGTCCCTTCTTGTAGAGTGCATCAGTATTGTGTGACCAGTCTAGTTTATTGTTCAGATGAATACCCAGGTACTTATAGGATGTCACCATCTCGATGTCTGTTCCCTGTATATTTACTGGTACTGTGAGGGGCTGCCCATGCCTGCGGCAGTCCACCACCAGCTCCTTAGTTTTCCTCGCGTTGATCTGGAGGCAGTTCCGATGGCACCAGTCCACGAAGTCCTGGATAAGCCCTCTGTACTCAGCTTCATCTCCATTGGAGATGAGGCCAACGATCGCAGAGTCATCAGAGAACTTCTGTAGATGGCAGTGT
The DNA here is from genome assembly GCA_020510985.1 of Pholidichthys leucotaenia. Classification (NCBI taxonomy): domain Eukaryota; kingdom Metazoa; phylum Chordata; class Actinopteri; order Cichliformes; family Pholidichthyidae; genus Pholidichthys; species Pholidichthys leucotaenia. The sequence continues at coordinate 287,924,638 of CM035842.1, forward strand.
GTTGTGTTGTGTGAGAAGTCCGCAGTATAAAGAGTGAACAGGAAGGGAGCCAGCACCGTTCCCTGGGGGGCCCCCGTGCTACTGATGATCGTGTCGGACACACAGTCCCGGGTTCTCACAAACTGAGGCCGGTTCGTGAGGTAGTCCAGGATCCATGATGACAGGTGCTGGTCCACCCCTGCGCGCAGCAGCTTGTCCTTCAGGATCATCGGTTGGATGGTGTTGAAAGCACTGGAGAAGTCAAACAACATGATCCTCACCATATTCCCGGGCTTCTCCAGGTGGGACAGAGAACGGTGAAGGAGGAAGATCACCGCATCCTCCACCCCAATGCCATGCTGGTAGGCGAACTGGAGTGGATCCATCGCTGGTTCCACCAGGGGGCGGAGGTGAGCAAGGAGCAGTCTCTCCAGGGTCTTCATCAAGTGGGACGTCAAGGCCACCGGTCTGTAGCTGTTCAGGTCTTTGGGGTGGGAAGTTTTTGGTACAGGTACCACACAAGATGTTTTCCACAGCTGTGGTACCCTCCCCAGTTTCAGGCTCATGTTGAAGATATACGTCACAATCCCACACAGCTGGTCTGCACAGGACTTGAGGAGCTTTGCGCTGATGCCGTCCGGTCCCGGCGCCTTCCTCGCCTTGATCTTCCTCAGCTCCGTCCTCACCTGGGTCCTGGTCAGGGTCAGGATGGGGGGCTGTGTGTTGGGAGTGGGGGGGTGTTGGTGGAGTGGGGAGTGGGCAGCAGGACTTGATTTCTTTAGAGGCAGCAGTGGTTGTTGTGCAGTCAGGGGGGAGGGCGGTTGGTCAAATCTATTGAAAAACAGATTCAGGTTGTTCGCCCACTCCCTGCCCCCTGTGGCCTGGGGGGAGGTATTCTGGAGCCCCGAGATGGTTTTGAGGTTTCTCCAGACCCCGCTGATGTCGCTCTGTTGCAGCTTGTCCTCCATCTTCTTCCTGAAGCTGTCCTTGCCTTCTCTGATCTTTCTCCTCAGCTCCCTCTGTACGGACTTCAGCATCTCCCTGTTCCCTGACCTGAAGATCCTCTTCTTCTCTCTCAGAAGTGTTTTTATCTCAGGGTTGATCCAGGGTTTGTTGTTTGAGTGACGCCGTATGGTCTTGGTGGGAACGGATTTGTCCACACAGAAGCTGAGGTAGCCCGTGAAGGTGTGAATGAGGCCATCGATGTCCTCACCATGTGGATCGCAGAGCTGCTTCCAGGCGGTGGCTTCAAAACAGCCCTTTAGGGTGTCCATTGTCTCCTCAGACCATAACTCCACAGTGTGCATGGCCGGAGGTTGTCTGTGCACTAGGGGTTTGTACACCGGCCGGAGATGAACCAAGTTGTGATCCGATCTCCCGAGTGGGGGGAGTTGTGATGAGGTGTACGCCTCCTTAGTGTTTGCGTAGAATAAATCCAGTGTTTTATTGTCTCTGGTGTGGCATGTGACATACTGGGTGAACGTGGGTAGAATGGGAGACAGTGAAACATGGTTGAAATCGCCTGAGATGAGGAGAAGAGCATCTGGGTGTTCTGTCTGCAGCCTGCTGGTTACTGAATGGATGACGTCACGTGCTGTCCCAGCGTTCGCCGTCGGATTTGCATAAACAACAATGCAGATCACGTGTGAGTGTTCTCTCGGGAGATATGTAGGCCTCATGCTAACAGCTAGCAACTCAATGTCTTTGCTGCAGTGTCGTTGTTTAACAGTGATATGTCCCGGTCTGCACCAGTTGTTGTTAACATACATTATCACTCCACCGCCCCTAGCCTTGCCACTGTCTGGTGTTCGGTCAGCTCGTATCATGTGAAAACCCTCCAGCTCAATGTTAGCATCTGCTGCTAGTTCAGTTAGCCACGTCTCAGTAAACAAAAGGAGAGAGCACTCCCGGTATGTGCTATCATAACGGGAGATAGCCGCTAGCTCATCTAACTTTCCCAGTATCGACCGTACATTTCCCATGACAACAGATGGAAGGGAGGTCTGTACCTTATATTTTTTGTCCTCCGCCTTACTCCAGCCCGGCAGCCGCTGCGTTTTCGCCTCAGTTCTCTCGGTATGTCGAGTTTTTCCAATGGGACCGGGTGGCGGTTGAATGCTAGCAGCTGTTCTCTGCTGTATCGTATCCTGCTATAAACAGTGGCTCCGTCCACCGGCTCAGGAGACATTTAGGACGATCTGTGTGTCCGTGATATAAGTGGGGTGAAAAAAAAAAGACGGATCAAAAGAGAGAGGAAGGGAAAAAGACTCGGAATCGAGCCGCTGTTGCAAAAGGCAGCCTACTCGTGTGGCGCCGAGAGAAAAAAAAAAAAAAAAAAAAAAAAAAAAATTCCATATGGAATGCTACAGCAGAAATCCTAACAAACAGCAATATCTCAAAATCAATAAAAATCAATAGAGGATGTCGACAAGGCTGTCCACTTTCACCTTTACTGTTTACTATGGCAATTGAACCTTTAGCGATGGCAGTACGTTTACATCCACAAATATATGTTGTTCATAGCAACATGAACAGACAAAGGTAAGTGAATAAGACGAAAACAGCATCGGATATGCTTTTGGCAGTATGTTGAACTTGTTAACTCATTTAAAACAGCACTACGCAAATGTGAATATTCATTGCAGCACGAAAAAAAGAAAAAATCTAGCATGGTACAAGCGCAGCTTCTAGCGGCATTTAGACAGTCTCTCAGGGCCTTTCAGATTGAGCCAAAGCAATAACAAATGCCTTTGGTGTTTTTATAGAAGTGGATCTAAGGCCATACTCAGTTGTTGAGAACAACGGGTTTAAACACATGCTGAAGGTAACTGGGTTCCAAGGTTGTCATAGCCAGGAGCGGCACTGGGGTTAAGCTCCCAGTGCTCATAAAATGCTCCTTATGGCACGCGTCTCAAAAAGCCTCTGACAACTAAGTCCAACTCCTAGCCTGCCCGTGTGGTTTAGTCTCTAAGCCCGGCGGAACTGCTTTTACTAATAGGAGAAGGGGCGAGGGCGGATCTCTGGCGCCTTAAAACCAGATGCTTCGGGTAGATGGTGGCTTGTCAACCTGGGAAGGTAGCCCATCTAGGGGAAGGTAAACCCTGATTTCAAACCTCCGCTGCCTTGCGGCACACCCGGTCACGGGAAAGGCTTCGGGAGTCAACCCTAAGGAAAAATCCAGAGTCAGAGCCCCTAAGGCAGTTCTCTGTTGTGCTCAACATCGTTCTGGCAGCTCCTGCGACGGAGCTGGTGCCAAACTATAGCAGCCCTGCTGTTCCGTTGGATTCATCAGTGACGTGGAGAGCGGGGACATGCTGCATGGGTAACATCTTGTCCTCCATATCAACCTGCCCAGGCTTGAATCCTACCAACACCCAACGCTGGAAGGTAGAACACCGGTGCGCATCGGCCTGTTCAGCCACAGGCGGTGCTGTTCCAACAGAGTAGACGTTTAGGATTCTCTTCCATGGTCATCATAGACTGACGGAGGCCGACGAAGGTAACTGAGCCCCGGTATGAAGTTTCTTGTTGTGTCCCCTTCAGCCAGAAAATATTTCCATCCTTTTAAGAACAAGCTAAATCTGTTAATGCTGCACTTTCGGCCAGTGTTTTTCAAGGGTGCCCAGGTAAGTTCCTTCTTAATTGTAAAAAAAATTGCAAATAATTTGCTGTTGTTGTGCATGAATGCCTTCAGAACCTATATACAACAATGACAAATTTGCAATTTTTTTTGACCAATTAACAAGTGAAATTAGATAATTAATTTCTCATAGAAACCTGAACATACCAGAGCACCCTGGGTAAAAACACTGCTTCAGGCAATAAGGAATAAAAGAATAATTCAGACTATTCAAACTTCTATTGTTGCTCTTGTCTACATCGTTCATTTGCTAAAAAGAGGATTTATTTATTTTATTATATACATTTTATGTATTGGAGAACTGACTGCTGGCAGTTTGCAGTTTGTTTTTGTCAAAGCTGTTCCTTGCTTATACAAAAGATAAGCAGTTTTATGTTTTGCATTTTGTTTCCTTACTGTACCAAAAATTGGCTTGGGCCAAATCCCCCAAAGCTGCCCCCCCTTCCCCCTCATTTAAAAGCACTCTTCTTTCGATGTGTGGAGGCTACACGCAGCAAGACTATCAGTTTGTACTTTGTGCAGGGGCGCCTCCTCAACTGATAAGTACACTATCACTCCACAACAGGATTGCCCTTATGTTTTTCTTTATATTAGACCTCCCTATTTTATTATTACATAATTATTATTTTGATATATTTTCTATTTTACCTACTTCTACCTTTTGTTATATGGAGACTGGGCTTCTACTAAGGGAACTGAGAAGGTTAAGATGAGGTTTAGTATCCAGGGCGATAAAGGAGGGTTTTTTTTTCCTACAGGGAATCTGTGTGCATGTGAGTGAGAGCGCATGTATACTTCCCCCCCCCCATTTTTTTTGTGCATGTGTATCCAACAGGAGGAAGATTCCTTTAGACCTGGGCCATGCCATTGAGCAGTAGAGATGTTTGCTTTATTTCCTGGAATGTCAAGGGAATAAATAATGTCATCAAAGCAAAGAAGGTAATCACACATTTAAAGGAGCTCAGGGGGGACCTATTCTTTCTACTGAGACACATCGTATTTCAGAAATTTCCCGTATCAAAAGACCGTGGATGGGTCATGTTTTCCATTCAAGGTTTCCTGGGAGGGCCAGAAGGGTTGCCATTATTATGCACAAAGACATTGTGCTTGAACCCTCCACGGTGGTTGTGGACCCTGATGGTATGTCATTGTAGAAGGCAGCCTACAGAATACTCCATTGGTCTTGGCTTCAGTATAATGTAATGCGTACAATTAGAGCTCAGCATTACCAACACGTTTTTCTACCAGCCCGACAAGAACTACTTCACCTGGAAGCACCCACGCTCAGGTACTACCACTTGCTCAACTATGCCATCACGAGAAAATCAGACTTGGCAGATGTATTATGCACAAAAGCAATGCGTGGACCAGAGTGTTCTACTGATCACTACCTTGTGAGATGTCAACTTAGAATGAAGATCACTATGCCTCGCAGGAAAACTGCTAGTGCCAAGCCTAAGAAACTGGACATTAGCAAGCTGCCGAACATCGAGCACTGTCGAGAACTGACAAGAGCAAGAGAAGCCGCATTGGAGAATGTTCAGGCGGCTGGAGAGGAGGTAGATCGACATTGAAAAGCCCTGAAGGAAGTGATGTACTCTGCAAGCAAAGAAACACTAGGCCATCCCCACAGAAAGACTCCCGATTAGTTCTGGGAGCATGGTAATGAAATTGAGAAGCTCCTAGAAGAGAAGATGAGTAAGCATTTCGGAATCTTCAGGAGAATTCTGAGAGGAACAAGAGTGCACTTGCTGAAATCAAGGCCAAGATGCAGAGGGAAGTGAGAGCTCTTAAGAATGACTGGTGGCGACTTCCGGGAAGATGGCGGAGACTGAGAGGCATAACGCTTAAACAGAGAGCTCTCCAAAGTCGGGTTAAAAATCTCTGCTAAATGGCCAACTTGATATAAATAAGTCAATAAACCAAGGGACGAAAACACAAAGAAGCTGGGCACACGGAAAAAAGCATGTAAAGTAAAACTAAGGAATCCCCCTTCAACAACACTGGAGAAATCGCTGAGCACGAGGTCAACAAAAACGAAGAGACCTCAACAGAGAAAATGGATAACGCCAACCTCAATTTTATGAACACTGGCTTCGACAATATAAGTAAGGATATAAAGGACCTCAAGCGAGAACTCCAACAGGATTTAACGACTTTTAAGGAAGAACTGAAAAAAGAGGCGAAGGAAGAAATTATGGGTCTCCGAAAAGAAATAGGCCGAAAGCTAGCAGAAAACATGGAGGAGCTGCGCACTCAACGGGTGTGTATGGCAGAAACCCAAACTCGAATATCAGAGGTGGAAGACTGGAAGACCAAGGCAAGCGAGCTGCTACGGACCCTGACGGCACAGACACAGAGGATGCAGGAAAAAATGACCGACCTGGAGAGCAGGTCCACGCAGAGCAATATACACATCTTCAGGATGCCGGAGAGCACCGAAGGCAACTCTATGGCAAAATTCATAGAACAATTCTTAAAAAAGAGCTTGAGTTGCCTGATGAAACAAACCTACAGAACCAATGTGTGCACAGAGCCTTGGCACAGAAACTGAACTCAGACTCTGCACCCAGGTCAGCTGTGGTAAACTTCTTAAAATACGACAAAGGAAAGAATTCTGACACAAGCGTGGAAAAAAAGATACGAGTTGGCGACAAGCAGATATTCTTTGATCATGACTACCCAACAGAAATTGTGCAGCAGCGAAAGAAATATGCCAGCATTAAAAAAATGCTGAAAGAGAAAAAAATTAGATTTCAAACAGCACTAACGAAGATGGGAATACACTGGGATGATGGTGTGAAAACCTACAACACGGCCAGGGAGGAAGCACGGGACATGAAGGAGCGAGGCTTTGTGGTGAGGGTACCCAAGGAAGCGGCTGAAGCAGGGGCGGCACAGAGCGCACTGGGATGACCGGAGTGGAGGCAAGTGAGCGGCAGAGGACGGGAAGCGGACGTGGTGCATCGAGCCCAAGAAAAACTGCAAGGCTTTCAATGGTAAGCTTAGATTATATCAAAGATTAAGAAGAGCATAGAATAAATGAAGGCCAAGAAGACAAGGTAAAATAAATAAACGACTGGGAGCGGTTAAAGTGATTTTTGTTGGACATTTCTAGACTAATGTTTATTACTTGGAAATTAACTACAGGTCTAGGGAGGGCCCCTCACTCGGTGCGGACATTCCCTCCACCCTCCAACAGGGACCAATGGGCAGAAGAAAGACCCAAAGTTCGGAGGTTAAGGTTCTTTAATGAGTTTTTTTTCATATATATGTTGGTTTTGTTGTAAAAGGGGTTAGGAGCACAAGTTAAAAAAATGGAAAAACATGAATATGGTTAAAAATCTTAAGATAATGACATTAAACATGAACAGTTTGAACTCACTTGTTAAAAGGGAAAGGAAAAAGAAGGAAAAAGCTGAAATTATACAGTATTTACAGTGGGGTAAAAAAGTATTCAGTCAGCCACCAATTGTGCTACTTCTCTCACTTAAAAGATGAGAGAGGTCTCCAATTTTCATCATAGGTATATCTCAACTATGAGAGACAAAATGAGAAAAAAAAAATCCAGAAAATCACAATGTCTGATTTTTAAAGAATTTATTTGCAAATTATGGTGGATAATAAGTATTTGGTCAATAACAAAAGTTCATCTCAATACTTTGTTATATACCCTTTGTTGGCAATGACAGAGGTCAAACGTTTTCTGTAAGTCTTCACAAGGTTTTCACACACTGTTGCTGGTATTTTGGCCCATTCCTCCAGGCAGATCTCTAGAGCAGTGATGTTTTGGGGCTGTCGCTGGGCAACACAGACTTTCAACTCCCTCCAAAGATTTTCTATGGGGTTGAGATCTGGAGACTGGCTAGGCCACTCCAGGACCTTCAAATGCTTCTTACGAAGCCACTCCTTCGTTGCCCGGGCGGTGTGTTTGGGATCATTGTCATGGTGAAAGACCCAGCCACGTTTCATCTTCAATGCCCTTGCTGATGGAAGGAGGTTTTCACTCAAAATCTCACGATACATGGCCCCATTCATTCTTTCCTTTACACGGATCAGTCGTCCTGGTCCCTTTGCAGAAAAACAGCCCCAAAGCATGATGTTTCCACCCCCATCCTTGACAGTAGGTATGGTGTTCTTTCTCCTCCAAACACAACAAGTTGAGTTTTTACCAAAAAGTTCTATTTTGGTTTCATCTGACCATATGACATTCTCCCAGTCCTCTTCTGGATCATCCAAATGCTCTTTACCAAACTTCAGATGGGCCTGGACATGTACTGGCTTAAGCAGGGGGACACGTCTGACACTGCAGGATTTGAGTCCCTGGCGGCGTAGTGTGTTTCTGATGTAGCCTTTGTTACTTTGGTCCCAGCTTTCTGCAGGTCATTCACTAGTTCCCCCCGTGTGGTTCTGGGATTTTTGCTCACCATTCTTGTGATCATTTTGACCTCACGGGGTGAGACCTTGCGTGAAGCCCCAGATCAAGAGAGATTATCAGTGGTCTTGTATGTCTTCCATTTTCTAATAATTGCTCCCACAGTTGATTTCTTCACACCAAGCTGCTTACCTATTGCAGATTCAGTCTTCCCAGCCTGGTGCAGGTCTACAATTTTGTTTCTGGTGTCCTTTGACAGCTCTTTGGTCTTGGCCATAGTGGAGTTTGGAGTCTGACTGTTTGAGGTTGTGGACAGATGTCTTTTATACTGATAACAAGTTCAAACAGGTGCCATTAATACAGGTAACGAGTGGAGGACAGAGGAGCCTCTTAAAGAAGAAGTTACAGGTCTGTGAGAGCCAGAAATCTTGCTTGTTTGTAGGTGACCAAATACTTATTTTCCACCATAATTTGAAAATAAATTCTTTAAAAATCAGACAATGTGATTTTCTGGATTTTTTTTTTCTCATTTTGTCTCTCATAGTTGAGGTATACCTAGGATGGAATTTGGAGACCTCTCTCATCTTTTAAGTGGGAGAACTTGCATAATTGGTGGCTGACTAAATACTTTTTTGCCCCACTGTATGCAAGAGACATCTGAACAAGACAGAACATGAGAAATTAAAGAGATTTGGCTATAACAACTCCTATTACAGTTCATTCAAAGGAGGAACTAAAAGGGGGGTTATGATACTAATTTCAAATAAAATACAGTTTGACTGTGAACAAGAATAGATGGTATGCAGATCACATTAGTAAACATCTATGCCCCACCAGAAAGTGACAAGTGCTTTTTTCAACATCTGTTTGATATAATAGCAACACACAGTGAAGGAATCCTAATTTGTGGAGGAGACTTAAATGCAGTCATGGATCATGAAGTTGACACAAGTGTTAAGGAGACAAAAAAACATATAACAAAGTTCATAAGAACCTCACTGGCAGAAATGGGTATAGTAGATGTATGGAGGGATCTGCACCCACTCGAAAAAGATTATACACATTATTCAGTAGTCCATAAAGTACACTCTAGAATAGATTACTTCCTTACGAATGAAGGTGACAGACACAGGGTGAGAAAATGTCAGATTGGAGGGGCAGAAATATCAGATCATAATCCTATATATTGTACATGGAAATATATTTAAATTATAGAAAACGACAAACAACATGGAAACTTAATGTGGGATTATTAAATGATGAGAAAACAAAAGAAAGAATAAAGTTAAACATAAATAGGTTTATTGAGGAGAATGATAATGGAGAAGTATGGTGGACTTTTGCCAGTCGGTGCATCATGATATGCACTACACAAAGAGCAGAGATAAACAAACCTATCATCTGGTCAGTCACTGCAACAGATACTGGAGTCAGTTTGTCTTGGCCTGTCCTTGCCACTGATAACACCTCTATCTGCCAAGAATGTGCTGCTAGTCCAGCAAAAGCTAGTGGTACTCAAATACTTTGCAAGCAGTTTCATGAAATGGTCAGTCAGAGAGCAACTCATACTGGCTCGGACGTCGACCGGGTTAACAAGGTCAGGAGTTCCTGGCAGCAGAAGGCGAAGGACAGAGCTGCGTGGAGGAATCTGATCAGACATAAATGAAACAGTCATTGTCGCCCCCGACAGACTGCTATGATGATGAGACCCAACAATACTATGGGACGCACTAAAAGCGGTGTTAAGAGTTAAACTAATTGTTGAATCAGGAAAAGCAAAAAAGTCTAAACTAGAATCATATAAATGAAGATGTGAAAGATTGAGGGAGTTAGAACATAAACATCAAAGCACAAACGATCCAAAAATATATCAAGAAATTAATGAAGAAAAAATAAAGATAAAAGAAATACTAATGGATGAAATTGAAAAGAAAAATAGATTTTTAAAACAAAATTATTATGAAACGGGGCCAAAGGCCACAAACTTGTTGGCAAAACAGTTAAGAAAACAACAAACAGTGAATAATGTATACAAAATTAGGGATCCCATCACAAATAAAACAATAGTTAACCCAGAAAACATCGAAGAAATATTCCATAAATTTTATCAAGAACTATACTCACAACCCGAAGAGACAAATGTCAGGGATAATGTGGTGGACACACATATGTGAACCTGTTTTGTGACTCACATTTTAGATCAGAACAAAAGCAGAGCTTCCTTGATTACAGGAAGCTGCAAGAATCTTAGCTTTGGTATGCAAGGCTTGAGACTGTGGGGGGTATAATTAAAGGATTAAAGAAGGGATGCAGGGGAGACAGTGGAAGTGATATCATGGAGTGAGGATGCATTGTTACTGTCTTTATAATGCAACGTGGTCTGTGATACATGTGACCTGTGAACTGTAAGAGTCCTGGTATTTAAGGAGAAGAGTTTCCTGTGTGGCTCTTTTTCTGCTTTGAGATGATGGTGATGTGAATAAAGCTGACTTGAGAAAGAACTCTGCCTCGTCATTCTCACATCTCCACAATATAAAAAATACACACTGGACTTGCCATCAATAGGAAATCAACAAAATGAAAAGCTAACAGCAGAAATAACAACACAAGAGATTAAAGATGCGATTAAGTCATTAAAAAATGGTAAATTACCAGGCCGCGACGGATATCCGTCTGAGTTTTATAAATTGTCTATAGAAGAGCTCACACCACAGCTCCTAAACTCATTTAATTAGACATTAAACAACAACAAAATACTTCCATCATGGAACAAAGCCATTATTTCAGTTATTTTAAAACCAGGAAAAGATAGAGAACAATGTGGAAATTATAGGCCAATCTCTTTATTAAATGTGGATTATAAAATATACAGTTAGGCCCTGAAATATTTGGACAGTGACACAATCTCCATAATTTGGGCTCTGCATGCCACCACATTGGATTTGAAATGAAACAACTACAACGGAATTGAAGCGCAGACTTTAAGGTTTAATTCAAGGGATTGAACAAAAATATATGATTAAACATGTAGGAATTGTAGCTATTTTTATACAAACGCTCCTCATTTCAGGGGCTCAAAAGTAATTGGACAAATAAACATAACCCAAAGTAAAATGCTACTTTTCAATATTTTGTTGAGAATCCTTTGCAGGCAATGACTGCCTGAAGTCTGGAACCCATGGACATCACCAAACGCTGGGTTTCCCCCTTTGTGATGCTTTGCCAGGCCTTTACTGCAGCTGTCTTCAGTTGTTGCTTGTTTGTGGGTCTTTCTGCCTTAAGTTTTGTCTTGAGCAAGTGAAATGCATTCTCGATTGGGTTGAGATCTGGTGATTGACTCGGCCATTGCAGAATATTCCACTTCTTTGCTTTAAAAAAAACTCCTGGGTTTCTTTTGCAGTATGTTTTGGATCATTGTCCATCTGTACTGTGAAGCGCCATCCAATCAACTTTGCTGCATTTGGCTGAATCTGAGCAGAAAGTATATCCTATACACTTCAGAATTCATCCGGCTGCTTCTGTCTTTTGTCACATCATCAATAAACACAAGTGACCCAGTGCCATTGGAAGCCATGCATGCCCATGCCATCACACTGCCTCCACCATGTTTTACAGAAGATGTGGTGTGCTTTGGATCATGAGCTGTTCCAATTCTTCTCCAAACTTTCTTCTTCCCATCATTCTGGAACAGGTTGATCGCCCCCCAGAAGCTAACGAAGTCTGGTGTTTTAGAATGCTCAAATGTGGTCTTATACTTAAAGTTAGAAGTAAGTACAAATGCATTTATAGTTTACCTTTTTAATCTGCTGCTGCATCGCATGTGTAAATTTATGATATCTGAATGGTATGTTGATGTAATAATACTAAATTATATTTTACTACTATTTAATATGTTTAGAACTGACACAGGATTACATTTACATAGTTCTAGAACAGACAAAATAATTTAACCAAGTAAAATAAATTATAAATATTAACAAAATTCCATCACCAAGTCCATCACCCATTTATTAAAATATACTGACATTCTGCAAACATTTTGATTTATTAATGTGTGCATTTGTTAGTGTTACTAGGAATATAAAAAAGTTGCATATTAGATTATCTTTCAAATATTAAAATATACTAAGAAAGTAAGTAAAACTGAAAAGATGTTTTTTTTCCACAATATTTTTTATTGAACCTTTTTTTTAACAAACATGGCACAAACAATCAAACACTAACACTAAAATAATTATAAAAAAAAAAACACTAACTACAAAAAAAAAAAATTGTACTAAAAACACCAACAACCGACTTCCAGTTATGGCGGCCACGTAGGAAGACGTGTTTCACTCTGCTCTGCTCCTAATAATAAAAAGTAGGCTAAAACTCTCTCAATTGGAACAAAAACCTATCCTAGCGTTTAGGCGCGGATATAGTAAAAACCAAGGCTGTGAAATCAGGCGGAGGAAAAACTGATTCGTCGAGACAATCCAAGTTAACAGACTTCCACGCTCGTGACGAAGCAGAAAAATCTCCAGAGACTATGGCGGAGGATGGAGCTAGCGGCGGAGCGGTGACTGCCGAGGAGGGAACGAATGCGGTACTTGCTGCTATCAGCTCTATGAGAGCAGACTTTTCGTCTAAGTTTGATGGGATTATAGCAGCGATAGAAGGAATGAGAAAAGAAATAAGTAACTGTATGGAACGAGTATCGCAGGCGGAGCTCCGTATCTCCAACGCTGAAGATGACGTCACCAGCCTACAATTAAAGGTCCAAACATTGGAATTAAAAAAATAAATGTCTGGAAGATAACGTCCTGGACTTGGAGTCCCGGTCGCGACGGAATAATTTAAGGCTGGTGGGCCTCCCGGAGGGTACGGAGGGACAGGATACATGTTCCTTTTTGGAAAAGTGGATTCCAGAGGCGCTGAACAACGCGGATCTGCAGTCATCGGTCGTCTTGGAGAGCGCTCACCGAATCGGCCCACCGAGAGATAATAAGACACCACCGAGGACGCTGATTATGAAGTTCCTCAACTACAGAGACAAGATGACGGTCACCAACGCAGCGCATGCTAAAGGAGAAATCAAATACCAGGATCAACAGGTACGGTTAAGATAAGATAAGATAAGCCTTTATTAGTCCCACAATGGGGAAATTCCAGAAATTCTACTCAGATTTGGCCACAGGAATTCAACAATTAAGGAAACAGTTTGACCCCGCCCGTAAAGAGCTGCGCAACCTCGGGATTCGTCACGGAGTGATTCATCCGGCAAGACTGCTGGTCACATATAAAGGGAGAACCCATATCTTCAAGACCCCTCAGGAGGCGCAGGAGCTCATTAAGCAGATCCAAGGAGAGATTGGCGGGAGCTAAGCATGAAGCAAGAACAAGATATAAAGGTAGAATATTTAAGCATGTGTACAAGTATCTGACTGATCTGAAACATATTGCATATCTACAAAATATAGATTGTATTATATATATATATATAAAAAAAGCTATGATGTACAAAGTTGCCATAAAATTTTGGAGTTAAGTTGGAAAAACTACAGAAGAGAGTTACAGTATTGTCATGCCATTAAAAGTAGCCGAATCAGGGTGATTGAGAGGAGAAAAGAGTGAGTGGTTTGACTGATCCTCGCGGGTGAGGACCAGCCACTGGCTACAGCGGGAGACGGAATTTTTTTTTTGATTTTGGGGGGATTACCACAAATGTGGGGAGGGGGAATTTGTTTTTGTGTAGTTTGTGGGATGAATGTTCAACCATCCATGTTTTTGCTTCTCTGTATGAGTATGTTTATTTTGCAAGGTAATCTCAAACTCTTTATTGATCATAGAACAAAGTGTTAATCTTAATTTAACTTCATGGAATTGCAGAGGTCTACAAAATCTAAAAAAACTTAAACAAGTTATGAATAAAATAAAAGACATAGGTTCAAAAATTGTGTTTTTACAAGAAACTCATCTAATAGAGGAGGATGTAAAAAGAATAAGGAGAAGATGGCAGGGAAGTGTGTTCACCTCATCATTTTCATCCCGAGCCAGGGGAGTTATGACTCTCATACATAAAACAGTCCCATTTCAAGTGAAAAATGTAATTGGAGATAAATTGGGAAGATATCTAATCATCCAAGGATCTTTGTTATTAGAAAATATAAATCTGGTGAACTTATACGGTCCCAATATAGATGATCAAAACTTCTTCGTTAATTTATTTCTTACTTTAGCATCACTCACAGGGCAACATATAATAGCAGGGGATTTTAATTGTACATTGAATCCCAGTATAGATAGATCAACAGGACTGGACTGTACGCACAATGGATGCAGGATGACCATTAATCATTTTATGAAAGAATTGAGATTGCAAGATATATGGAGAGAAATGAAACCACAAGTCAAAGCCTATTCTTGTTATTCTAATACCTACAAGACATTCTCACGTATTGACTATTTTTTGATCTCCACAGAATTAAGGTCCAAGATTCAAAACTGTTTCTATGATAACATTGTGATATCTGATCACGCACCCTGCTGTCTAATACATGTAGATAAGAAATTGACAAAGGTTCCAGGTAAGTGGCAATTTCAGCATAAATGGCTTCAGGATGAGGAATTTGTTAAGTACATAGAAAAACAGATAGATGAGTTCTTTGATATCAATACTACACAAACATCAGCATGGATAAAGTGGGAAGCTTTCAAAGCTTTTATTAGGGGGCATATTATTAGTTATACAGGTTCAAAATCTAGGAAGACTCGAGAGGAGAGAGTCCAGTTGGAACGTAAAATAAAAATTCTTCAAGAAAAAGTGTATGCAGGAAGTAATCCAAAATTAGAGAAAGAATTACTGATTCTGAGAGCTGAATATGACAAAAAAAATCAGCGAACAAGGTGAAAAATCAGGAAAATTATTGGCATGGCAGATTAAACAATTAGAATTTAAAACACAAATTACCAGTATTGTAAGTAATGGACAGGCAGTAGTAGATCCTTTAGCAATTAATAGTGCCTTTAGAGATTATTATGAAAAACTATATGATACAAAAAATGAAACTGACTTAACAAAACTAAATGGGTTTTTGGACGGATTATCTATACCGTGTATTCCAAATGAAAATAGGGAGATACTGGAGTCAAAAATTAGTCAAGAAGAAGTTGGGCTAGCCATTGATAATATGAAATCAGGAAAAAGTGCAGGACCAGATGGTCTTCCAGTTGACCTCTATAAAAAATTTAAGAATAAATTAATAAAACCTTTTTTGGAAATGGTTTTAGAAGCATTTCAAAATAGTAATTTACCACCATACATGAATAATGCCTTAATTATACTGTTGCCAAAACCAGGTAAACCCTCTAATAAATGTGAAAACATGAGACCAATAAGCCTATTAAATGCTGACCTTAAGAAAATCTGTAAAATTTTAGCAAGACGACTACAAGAAATATTACCAAATATTATTAACCGAGATCAGAATGGCTTTATAATGGGAAGACAAGGCTTCCATAATGTAAAAAGACTATTTAATATTATTTATTCTAATAAAGAAGCACCGGATACAGCTCTCCTATCATTGGATGCTGAAAAGGCCTTTGATAGGGTCGAATGGCCCTTTCTTTTTGAAGTCCTACAAAGGTTTGGACTTGGAAATAATTTCATAAAATGGGTTCAGATAATATACAATAATGCTACAGCAGAAATCCTAACAAATAGCAATATCTCAAAATCAATAAAAATCAATAGAGGATGTCGACAAGGCTGTCCACTTTCACCTTTATTGTTTACTATGGCAATTGAACCTTTAGCGATGGCAATACGTTTACATCCACAAATATATGGAATTAAAGTAGGACCAACAGAACATAAAATCTCCCTGTATGCTGATGACATAATTTTGTTTATGTCGAATCTTAAAAAATCAATTCCGACCTTGTTAAATTTAATAAAGAACTTTGAGAAAATATCAGGATATAAAATAAATAAAACTAAATCTTCAATATTAATGCTAAATGAGACCCAGAAAAATCACCCAGCTCCTGAGGTAAATCAATTCAATGTTGTAAATCAGTTTAAATATTTAGGAATTCAAATTGTGCCTAAGTTAGAATTAGTCGCCAGTGCCAACTATGAAGCCTTAATGACAGATATTAATGAGTTGCTTCAGAGATGGATGTCACTACCAATGTCGATGATTGGGAGAATTAATATACTTAAAAGTAATATCTTACCCAAAATACTTTACTTATTTCAATACATTCCTTTACCACCACCTTCAGATCTATTCTCAAGAATTAAAAAAAGTTAGTGGAATTTATATGGAACAATAGGAAGGCTAGATTACGTCTGTCCTTACTATATTTACCATTTGATCGTGGAGGTCTGAAATGTCCAAACTTTATATTGTATTACTGGTCAGCACAACTGAGGTCTATGACATATTATTTTTCATCAAATGATCTCCCTCACTGGACTGAAATGGAATCATACAATTTACCTTTACCTCTTCCCTTATTCATATACTCCGACTCAGCTAAAAAATTACAGAAACAAGTTAAAAATCCTATTGTAAAGCATATGATCAAACTATGGTGTGAAATCAAAAAATATTTAAAAGAACCACACTTACTGTCACAATTTAGCCCAATATGGGGTAATCAGTATTTTACACCAGGGAGAGCGGATGCTGTATTTAAAGTATGGAATTTAAAAGGGATTCAAAAGATTCAAGACTTATATTTGTCACGTTCAGATAACAATGTCTTTTGAAGAACTGAGGATCAAATTTAATCTTAATAGAACACATTTTTTAAATATCTTCAGCTTAGGAATTTTATTCGATCAAACCAAAATAATGCTCTCACCCGACCTACTTATTCATCCTTGGAAAAAATTTTGACGAAAGATAGTAAGAGAAAGGGCATTATTTCAGAGTTTTATAACTCATTGACACTATCCTCAAGTGAAAACTCACAGAAAAGAATGAATTATTGGAAAGAAAACCTGCAAACTGAAATTTCAGAGGAACAATGGGAATTGGCTTGTACAGAAGCTCAAACCAAATCAATAAATGTACGTCTTAAATTGATACATTTTAAATGGTTAATGCGGATGTATGTTACACCGGTGGAGTTAAATAGATATAACAAAAACATACCAGATACGTGCACAAAATGTATGGAAAGTAAAGGAACCCCATTTCATTGTTTATGGGAATGTAGGAAAATTAGAATGTTTTGGGAAGAGGTGAGGGTAACAATAGAAAAAATAATTTCAAAACAATTAATATTGAACTCTAAACTGTTTTTGTTGGGTCTGTATCCAGAAAAGCATAACTTTAATAAGAGTGAAAGAGCATTCATAGACCTCAGTTTGCTTAATGCCAAAAAATGTATTGCACTACTGTGGAAAAAGACTCATAGACCAGATGTGACTCTGTGGTTAAGACAGATGTTAACAAACCTTCCACTAGAAAGAATAACATACAGTGGGGCAAAAAAGTATTTAGTCAGCCACCAATTGTGCAAGTTCTCCCACTTAAAAGATGAGAGAGGTCTCCAATTTTCATCATAGGTATACCTCAACTATGAGAGACAAAATGAGAAAAAAAAATCCAGAAAATCACATTGAAGGATTTTTAATGAATTAATTGGTAAATTCCTCAGTAAAATAAGTATTTGGTCACCTACAAACAAGCAAGATTTCTGGCTCTCACAGACCTGTAACTTCTTCTTTAAGAGGCTCCTCTGTCCTCCACTCGTCACCTGTATTAATGGCACCTGTTTGAACTCATTATCAGTATAAAAGACACCTGTCCACAACCTCAAACAGTCAGACTCCAAACTCCACTATGGCCAAGACCAAAGAGCTGTCAAAGGACACCAGAAACAAAATTGTAGACCTGCACCAGGCTGGGAAGACTGAATCTGCAATAGGTAAGCAGCTTGGTGTGAAGAAATCAACTGTGGGAACAATTATTAGAAAATGGAAGACATACAAGACCACTGATAATCTTCCTCGATCTGGGGATCCCCGCAAGATCTCACCCCATGGGGTCAAAATTATCACGAGAACGGTGAGCAAAAATCCCAGAACCACATGGGGGGACCTAGTGAATGACCTGCAGAGAGCTGGGACCAAAGTAAAAAAGGCTACATCAGAAACATACTACGCTGCCAGAGACTCAAATCCTGCAGTGTCAGACGTGTCCCCCTGCTTAAGCCAGTACATGTCCAGGCCCGTCTAAAGTTTGCTAGAGAGCATTTGGATGATCCAGAAGAGGACTGGGAGAATGTCATATGGTCAGATGAAACCAAAATAGAACTTTTTGGTAAAAACTCAACTCGTCGTGTTTGGAGGAGAAAGAACACCATACCTACTGTGAAGCATGGGGGTGGAAACATCATACTTTGGGGCTGTTTTTCTGCAAAGGGACCAGGACGACTGATCCGTGTAAAGGAAAGAATGAATGGGGCCATGTATCGTGAGATTTTGAGTAAAAACCTCCTTCCACCAGCAAGGGCATTGAAGATGAAACGTCACTGGGTCTTTCAGCATGACAATGATCCCAAACACACCACCCGGGCAACAAAGGAGTGGCTTCGTAAGAAGCATTTCAAGGTCCTGGAGTGGCCTAGCCAGTCTCCAGATCTCAACCCCATAGAAAATCTTTGGAGGGAGTTGAAAGTCCGTGTTGCCCAGTGACAGCCCCAAAACATCACTGCTCTAGAGGAGATCTGCATGGAGAAATGGGCCAAAATACCAGCAACAGTGTGTGAAAACCTTGTGAAAACTTACAGAAGACGTTTGACCTCTGTCATTGCCAACAAAGGGTATATAACAAAGTATTGAGATGAACGTTTGTTATTGACCAAATACTTATTTTACTGAGGAATTTACCAATTAATTCATTTTAAAATCCTTCAATGTGATTTTCTGGATTTTTTTTTTCCTATTTTATCTCTCATAGTTGAGGTATACCTATGATGAAAATTGGAGACCTCTCTCATCTTTTAAGTGGGAGAATTTGCACAATTGGTGGCTGACTAAATACTTTTTTACCCCACTGTACATACTGAAATCAAAGGAAAATTTGTTTGAGAATATATGGAGACCTTTCATTGATTATGTAAAGAAATTAAACATAACTTCTGAAGAAGAAGGTGAATAATGTGTGTGGACCTTGTAAATTCCAAATTGGTGAATGTATAATATGTATACTTATGTATTGGATTACCTAGGCTAAACAGAGGAGCATTGTTGATGACTTGCTTTTGTTAATGGTTGTTGGTGTTTTTAGTACATTTTTTTTCTTTTATTTTTAAATTACTTTAGTGTTAGTGTTTGATTGTATGTGTCATGTTTGTTAAAAAAGGTTCAATAAAAAATATTGTGGAAAAAAAAACAAAACACCAACAACCACTAACAAAGGCAAGTCATCAACAATGCTCCTCTGTTTAGTCTAGGTAATCTATTACATAAGTATACATGTTATACATTCACCAATTTGGAATTTGCAAGGTCCACACACATCATTCACCTTCTTCTTCAGAAGTTATGTTTAATTTCTTTACATAATCAGTGAAAGGTCTAACTTAAAAGATGTTTAATATTTTTATGCAATGACCATAAAGAAATTACTTTTACTAATAAAAGCAAATATATCTTAGGAAAGGCAACCCATCACCACCCATGACAAAAAAAAAACTTACACATGCATTATGCAAAAGTGAAACAAAAAAAGATAAATTATATTCAAAATTCTTAGATTGCATTTCAAATTGTGAGAAAATATGTAATAACATTTATCTATTAACAATCGATTATCAGCAAAACAGGCATGACGTCACAACTTACACATGCTATTTCATAACAAATTCATTACGCGAAAATTCTCAAGCACATTACTTATAACGAGAAAAAAATCTTACCTCGGAATGTGTCTTCCGATCACTAATTGCTGTAATCGGGGCCGACTGTGATGAACCTTGACTGGCATCTGAATTTGACCGTGTCCATCGATCGTTTTGAACGCAGCACCGAGCGAATAGTTCGATCTCCTTGTAGCCACAATTTTGAGAGGTTTCTGTTTTGAACAGTGTTCAGCTAAGGCAACACAACCACGAGATCCATAACTCAAGAAATCGTTGCAATAAACACACTGGGCTTTCCCTGGTACTTCGCATTTCGCTATGAAGTCGGCCATTTTTTCCAACCACAACTTCGGTATTTTTACCGATCTTTACAGTCAGTGACACAGTTTTTTCGAGCCATTCCCAACGAAACTTGTTCTTTATCCCTTTGTCAATTTCTAAAATTCTTGCTTTGTTGTCTTTCGTGAGTTTTAGGTTCACCATTTTCACGAAATCGGGAAAACTCGGTTGATTGAACTGTCCGCCATTTGCATTTCGCTCCGCGTGTTGGATATGACAAAGGAAAGCTAACAAAATCGCCAATTGGTTGCTTCAATAAGTATCAGCCAATCAGTGGCCTTGTTACATTACTGATCTCGCTGGGTAGCACGTTCTGCGCGGTGGATTTTAGCAGCCGATCGAAAATACGACTCGCCGCTCATAACATACCTCACCCCCCCCTAAAATTTTCTCCTCGAATTTAGACGATTCACGAGAATGACCCTAGACATGATCAAAGCCGCGGAATTCCGCGGATCCGGGGAGGATTCTCATCCCTGTCACAGCAACAGCTTCCAAATGTAAACGCCACACCTGGAATCAACTCCAGACCTTTTAATTGCTTAATTGATGACAGGTCAACGAGAGAAGAGCCCATGCAGCCTTGTTATTTTTTTTTTGCAGCCTTCTGAGTCAATTGTCCAATTACTTTTGGTCCCTTGAAAAAGAGGCGGCTACGTATTAAAGAGCTGTAATTCCTAAACCCTTGCTCCAATTTGGATGTGAATACTCTCAAATTACAGCTGAGAGTCTGCACTTTAAGCCCATATTAATTATATAATTGTATCCTGAATATGTTTTCGTAAGCAGCTAAAATAACAAAACTTGTGTCACTGTCCAAATATTTCTGGGCTCAACTGTATACCACAATTATCTGTAAACGACTAAAGACATTCTTGACAGAATTGATGGAGGATGATCAAACGGGTTTTATAGAGGGACGCCAAACACATGATAATATCAGGAGAACAATACACATAATTAATCAAATACATAAAGAAAAGAAAAGTGCAGTAATAATGAGTTTAGACGCAGAAAAAGCATTCGATAGGGTTAACTGGATGTTTGGATGCAGTTGATATGCAGCAGATTGTGGATCATTTCTCCTTTGCAGCTGATATGCTTGGCCTAAAGATCAACATATCCAAGACCGAGCTGCTCTACCAGCCTCCTCCAACGTCCACTGAACTGCCAGAACCAATTACGGTCCATGATGAACCACTGAAGACAACTGAGTCTTTCACTTACCTAAGCAGCACTGTTACAAACACCAACTCTGCAGATTTGGAAGTGGAAAGGGGATCCAGTCTGCCACAAAGGCCTATGATGTACTACACAAGAGACTTTGGAGTCATCATGACATCAGCACGAAAACCAAAGTGAAGGTTTATTCAGCTGCAGTTCGTCCTTGCCTGCTCTATTCCATCGAGTGCGCCACTCTTTACTGCAGACATATCAGGGCCCTGACAAGACTCCAGCTTCGCCACCTACGCTCCATCCTCAACGTCAAGTGGCAAGACCATATCCCAGACGTTGAGGTACTGCGCCGTGCACACACAGTCAGTGTTGAAGCTCTAATAACTGTGTCACAGCTTCGCTGGGCAGGGCATGTACGTCGGATGGCCAACAGCAGACTGCCAAAAGCTGTGTTCTACTTGGAACTGAGCCAAGGAAGTAGGAACCATGGAGGACAAAAATTGTGTTTCAAAGATGTCTTAAAGTGGCATAAGAAGAGAATTGGAATCCCCCTTGATACCTGGAAGGAAGAAGCACTCTGGAGAGTCAAATGCGAGGACTGTTGAGGAAAGCCATATCAGCCATAGAACAGCAACGCCAGCAAGAATATCAGCGTGCACATGACCGACGACACTTGGAAGCTACTCCAGGAATCTTCCATTGCAACAATTGTCAGCGTTTCTGCAGATCCCAAGCGGGTCTGACTGCCCACATGACAGCCTGCTTGAGATAGACCTCAACTCAAACACAAGACAGTCATTCTTGGCAACAAAGGACAGCCAGGGACCCTGATGGATGGTATGTCATTGTAGTAGGCAGCCTACAGAATACTCCTGTGGTCTTGGCCTCACTATACGTGCCCAACTGGGACGACGATAAGTTTATTTCCAATTTTTTTCTCTTATATCCCTAGTCTTATTAATCATCATGACCCTGACCTACGTGCTGTCTCTGACCTGGCCCTTTTTAAATCAGAACTTAAAACATTTGTTTAGGATGGCTTTTACTACCCAGTAGTAGTGATATTTATCTTGGCATTTGTTTTTATTTTATTCTTATTTTTTTAGGTCTTTATTCTTATTTCTTTGTTTATGTTATTTGTTTTTAATGCTGTGTGTGTTTTTAATGTTGTTTAATTTTTTGTAAAGCACTTTGGTCACCTACGGGTTGTTTTAAAGGGCTATACAAATAAAGTACATTACATTACATCACATAATTATTGGAGGCGACTTCAATTCAGTCCAAGATGTAAACCTCGACAGATCATCTTCAAAGCAATCCACTCTGTCTAAGTCAGCCACAGTTTTGAGGGTGCATGCAGACCAAATGGGCTTATCAGATCTCTGGAGAATTAAATTCCCCTCAGGTAAAGCTTTTTCTTTCTACTCGCACACCCACCATACATACACATGAATTGATTTCTTTCTAATTGACAATAAACTCCTACACTCTACAACCTCCTGTGAATACCACAGCTTGGCCATCTCTGATCATACACCTACACCTTTAAATATTAACTTTCCTCACATCAAACCTCCTACCAGATTTTGGAGACTTAACTCACACTTACTCTCTGACTCAAAATTTAGAGAATTTCTGGTGACACAAATCCAGTTCTTCCTTGATATTAACAACACACTGGATATCAGTAGTAAAATTATTTGGGAATCTTTCAAAGCTTATTTTCATGGAAAAATTACTTCCTTTGTGTCCAACTTTAAAGAAATCAGAACGTGATAAATTAAAAGAGATATCAGATGAGATTTCAAAACTCAATGTTCAGTACTCTGCTAACCCTTCTGCAGTGCTATATAAAAAACACTTACAGCTTCAGTCACAATATAATCTGTTACCTAGAAGTTGACAGACAACTATTACACACTAGGCAAACTTTTTTTGAATATGGTGACAGGGCAGGCAAAAATACTGGCTTATCAGGCCCATGCAGTGGCAGCAACTAAGCTTATACCTAAACTCAGATTGGCTTTTGGTGCCATTACAACTGACCCCACTGAAATTAGTTATTGCTTCTTTAACTATTACAATAATTTATATAACTCTGAGACTGAAACACATGAATGGGAGGGCCCTAATCCCTTCAACTCACTAACGTTCTCAAAAGTTGATGATGCGGCCTCTACCAGCATAGGCACACTGATAACCATCACTGAAACCCAGGCAGCAATATCATCCTTGCAGAGTAACAAATCCCTTAGGCCCGACGGTTTTATAGTAGAGTTTTACAAAACTTACTCCACAACACTTGCCCCAATCCTGGAAATAATGTTTAATGACGCCTTTAACAAAGGCCAGCTATCTCCCACCTTACCAGAGGCCTCAATCACCTTGCTACTCAAAAAAGACAATTATCTGCTCCTGTGCAGCAGTTACAGACCCATTTCTCTCTTAAACATTGATTTCAAGATCTTGACCAAAGTTCTAGCTGGTCGCCTCCAGAGAGTCATACCTACACTGATTAACCCAGACCAACCCAGCTTTATTTTGGGTAGACACTTTTCCTCAAACACCAGAAGACTACTTAATATTCTCTTTTCAGCCCCCTCTGATGACCTGAAATTGTGTTATCTTTAGACGCAGAAAAGGCGTTCGATCGGATTGAATGGAAATATCTTTTCTATATACTTCCCAAATTTGGCCTCCCCCCGACTTTGTAACCTGGATTAAACTTCTCTATTCATCTCCAGTAGCTTCAGTTAGCACCAACGGCTTAAAATCTGTTTTTTTTCCATTGCATAGGGGCACCCGTCAGGGCGGTCTTCTATCTCCTCTGCTGTTTGCCTTAGTTGTTGAGACTCTGGCCACATGGCTTTGTAGCAAGGCCGAGTTCGAGGGAGTAGTGTGCCATGGCGTAACTAATAAGCTTTCATTGTATGCTGATGACCTGCTCTTGTTTATCTCCAATCCTGTCACTACCATATCAACAATTACGAACATATTAAAAAAATGGAAAATATTCTGGCTATAAAGTCAATTGTGGAAAGAGTGACTACATCCCAATTAACCACGCCGCTGAGCTACTTCCTCAGAACTCTTTTCCCTTCAAAGTGGCAGCGAATGGGTTAAAATACCTTGGAATACTGGTGACAATGTCATTCACCAAGTTACTCTCTAAAAACTTCAACCCGCTATTCGAGCGCTGTAAATCCGAATTTGCTAGTTGGTGTGTTGGCCCTGCGATTGACTGGCGATCTGTCCAGGGTGTACCCTGCCTCTCGCCCAAAGATGCTGGGATAGGCTCCAGCTCCCCCCGCGACCCGAAAAGGATTAAGTGGAAGAAGATGGATGGATGGTTTGTTCTCCCCCTCTCCTTGATTGGATGTGTAAACTTGATAAAAATGGCTATATTGCCACAATTTCTTTATCTATTTCAACATATCCCGATCTTAATGCGTAAATCCTTCTCTTCCAAACTAGATCAGATTATAAACTCATTTCTTTGGGGTAATAACCAGGCATGAATCAGCAGACTAACTCTCCAGCTACCAAAAAGTAGAAGTGGGTTAGGACTCCCACATCTCTGTTACTACTACTGGGCCTGCAATACTGGTAAACTCCTTCTTTGGAATATGTGTGAAAAACAGGAAAAGTGCCCTCAATGGGTTCAGCTTGAAATCTCCTCTGTACGCCCATCACTCTGGTCAGTCGTTTGCTCTCAGCTACCTCTCTCTCCGAGGCAAATCAGTCCTAATCAGTCCTACAATACACTGATGATTTGGGGTCAATTTAGGAGGGTTTTTAGTTTGCATGCATCCTCGAGCCTCTCCCCAATTTTTCAAAATCATTTATTTCTCCCTTCCTGCTCTGACTTGGCTTTCTGGACTTGATACGACAAAGGTCTAACGACGATAGATAGCCTTTATGTCAATAATACTTTCCCACCTTTTACCGACCTATCCAGTAAATTTAACCTTCCAAACATGCATTTATTCCAATCCTTTCAAATTAGACGTTTCGTGAAGTCCCAATAGCCCCATTTTACTAACCGTCCACCAGAGTTGATGATGGACAGATTCCTATCTCTTAACTACAGACAGAAAAAAACTTACTACAACTATATATAACATTATACATACTCTATCTGAGAACTGGTTAACCACTCTGAGAGCTACATGGACCCAAGACCTTGGGACATCTTTGTCAGATAAACGCTGGGACCAGATATTAAAGAATGTACATTTGTCATCTATATGTGCTCGACATGGCCTCTTGCAATGTAAAATCTTGCACAAAGTCCATCTCACTAATGCTAGGTTAGCCAAAATTTATCCTGGCAGGTCTGACTCATGTATCAGGTGTAATCTATCTCCTGCTAACTATATTCATATGTTCCTGTCCTGTCCAAATATAACCCAGTACTTGGTTGATATATTTAAAACAATCAATCTGGTAACTGGCCAGACTATAAACTCGGACCCTCTTGCTGCTCTCTTTGGGACCTTCCCCTCGCATGTGATATCTAAAACTTCGAGACACATTGTGGCATTCACTACTTTGCTTGCACGCAAGCTCATTCTTCTGAAGTGGACCCATTCCCTCCTCCCAACTCATAATAGGTGGATTCATGAGATGCTCCATTGTCTGACCCTGGAAAGGATCAGATTCTTTCTGAAAGGCTCCTTAAATTCATTCTACGTGACATGGCAGCCCTTTTTAACTTAAAAAAAGACTCGTTCATGTGTATGTATAACATATACAAGACAGTAAAGTGTATATATGAGAAAGGTGTTCAATTATTATCAGTTAATACGTCAATAGTCAACGAATTTGTATGATAATTCTACTGAAGTATTCATACCACTAATCTATGTATCTATACGTATATACAGTACACACACACACACACACACACACACACACACACACACAATATATATTTATGATTTTATCTTCCTCTCTTTATTATTACTGTTATAATACTTTTTAAAAAAATTTAGTATTACTTTTCTTTTTATCAGTTATCTGAATTCCCCCCCATCCTGATGTCTGTATGTCTGGGTGGCTGCTTTGCAGTGGATGCTCAATTTGAATAATCTGGATCTGTGCTGACTATGATGGCTTCTGGCATGCTGTGCACAGCCATTTGTATGTAGATATGTTCGTCTGTATACTGTAAAACCTTCAATAAAGAAATTCTGGATTAAAAAATAAGAAACCCTGTGACCTTTGTTTGACCTTTTGACCGAAATAGTTGAGATCATTAGCACTTCAAGCCCATCCCCTGTACTAGGTTTAGTGATCCTGGTGCTCAAAGCAAAAGCCTAATGGTAGTTAATGTGAAAGTACAGTCATGTGAAAAAAATTTGGACACCCCATTAAATATTCAGTTCTTTATTACCTCCGCCAAGGAGGTAATGTTTTTACCGGGGTTTGTCTGTCTGTCTGTTACCAACATAACTGAAAAAGTTATGAACGGATTTTGATGAAATTTTCAGGAAAGGTGTGTAATGGCACGGGGAACAGATGATTAGATTTTGGTGATGATCTGAGAGTGCATACCTCCACCAAGGGCTTTGTTTGTATTTGTGCAGCAGGATTACACAAAAACTACTGGATGGATTTGGATGAAATTTTCACCAGAGGTGGTTCTTGGGCTAGAGAGGAACCCATTATATTTTGGTGATGATCTGAGAATGCATACCTCAGCCAAGGCTCTTATCTTCTCACAGTGTGTTAGCAACAATACTCCAAAACTGATGGACAGACTTTGATGCTATTTTCACCACAAGTGGCTATAGGCCTACACACAAACTCATTACATTTTGGAGGTGATCCATGACAAACGGAAGGAGCCTTGGCGGAGGTATGCGCTCTCTATGAGTGCTTTTCTAGTTAAGAAGTGTTTACATATTGATGTCTAATCTTGTTTTTATTTATCTCTGGAAAAGAAGGTAATTTAATTACAGGTAAATAACAAAAATTAACCTTGTTTTACTCATTAAGCAAAAGATATCAACAAAAATGTGTGTTCTAACTGAGGAAAAAGTTAGGGCACCCTACTACCTAATAGGTAGTGTTACTCCCTTTGGCTGAAATACAGTTTAACTTCAGTGAGACACTTCTTGTAGCCATCTACCAGTCTCTGACATCAGTCTGAGGAAAGTTTGCCCCACTCCTCAACGCAGAATTCTTTCAGCTGAGATGTTTGAGGGGTTTCTTGCATGTACAGTCTGTTTCAAGTCACCCTACAGCATCTCAATGGGATTAAGGTGTGGGCTTTGACTCTGGCATTCCAGGACTCTCCATTTCTTAGTTTTTAGCCAGTCCTTGGTGGATTTACTGGTATGTTTTGGGTCACTGTCATTTTGCAGGGCCCAGTTCGGCTTCAGCTATAATTTTTTCACAGATGGTCTCACGTAGACTTCAAACACCCTCTGATAAACAGTAGAATTTATAGTGGATTCTATGATGGTGAGCTTGCCAGGTCCTGCTGCAGCAAAGCATTCCCAAACCATGACACTTCCACCTCCATGCTTCACAGTCAGTGGAATGCTGTATTTGGTCCATGCCAAACATGTCCTCTGTTCTGGTGTCCAAATAATTCAGTTTTAGACTCATCTGTCCAAAGAACATTATTCCAGAAGTCCTGGTCTTTGTCTATG
The DNA here is from genome assembly GCA_020510985.1 of Pholidichthys leucotaenia. NCBI lineage: Eukaryota > Metazoa > Chordata > Actinopteri > Cichliformes > Pholidichthyidae > Pholidichthys > Pholidichthys leucotaenia. Next base: position 287,952,668 of record CM035842.1, read on the forward strand.
TTCTCTCTGGCAAACTTCAGTCTGGCCTTCATGTTTCTCTTAGAGAGCAAAGGTTTCTTTCTTGCACACCTACCATGCAAGTTAAACTTGTGCAGTGTCTTTCTGATTGTAGAGGCATGCACTTTCACATCAACAGCAGGAAGAACCTGCTGTAGGTCCCATTATGACATTTTAAGGTTTTTGGAGACTTCTTTTAGCATCTTGCGGTCTGCTCTCGGGGTGAACTTGCTTGGACGGCCAGACCTAGGAATGTTGGCAGTTGTTTTGAATGTCCTCCACTTACAGACTATTTTCCAGACAATAGAATGGCTGATTTCAAATTCTTCTGAGATTTTTTTAAATCCCTTACCAGACATAAGCTGCTACAATGTTCTTTCTGAAGGCCTCACACAGCTCTTTTGATCTCCCCAGGGTGTTCACGCTCACTTCAACAGTCAGGAGCACAACAAACTATCTGTCTGAGGTTTAAATAGGACAAGCCTCCTTCAAAATGCTGAGTAAGGATATTCTAATTATGTGCACCTGATGTGATACACCTGTGTGTGATTTTAGCAATTTTAAATGGGAATAAATGTGGGGGTGTCCTAATTTATTCCTCACCAGAAATTGCATGTTTTAGAATTACATTTCACAGAAAATTTAAAAAAAATCTTTTCTTCAGTTTTAATTGTTTCGTTATAGTACTTGAATCTCCCAGTATTGTTAAAATTGATATTAAGTATCTACAGTATATGTCCAAGTATGTTAAAAAACACACACAGGCTTTCATAGGGTGTCCTAATTTTTTTTTTTCCACACAACCGTATATGACTTAAGGATGTTTTCACACTTGAAAGTCTGCACCAAGGTCCAGACCAAGGTTCATGATTTTGTTACACTGTCTACATTTAGTCCAGTTAGGATTGGTTTCACAAAAAAACTTTACGTGATGCACCTACGTCCTGTTGTCATGCCATTTGTGTCATGAGGACAGAGCGCAGTAGTTAGCAAACATGCTACTGACCCTTTGATGTGTTTTCTGCAGTTCCGGACACACCAGTAACCAAACTTTAAGTTCAAACTGGGGAATACTCCAGTAAATTAAGAGGTGAACTAGTTTAGTGAGGCTGAAATGCTATCCAGGTCTTCCAGGAATTTTTTTTTTTTTTTTTTTTGTTTCTTATTTGTACCCGTAGGTAGATTTGGTTTGCAGTCTGGTGGCAAGCCACCGGCTGCTGGTCACTGCGTGCGCGAGCGCCCTAAACCTACATGTTTTTTTTTTGGTATGCGGGAGGAAACCGGAGAAATCCCGGAGTAAACCCGCGCAACACGGGGAGAACATGCAAACTCCACACAGCTCACTGTTGGTCGGGGGCTGGGATCGAACCCACGATCTCATGATCCCCGCGATCCCCCGGCCGAGGGTAAAACTGTGCTGCCACAGTGCTAAACCACTGCGCCACCGTGCAGCCCTTTGTGCTTCTCATCAGCCATGATGATCTTCATGAGTCATTGCTCTCATAGTCTTTCATAAACTCTGTTGCATCTTCTCCGAAAAATCTGGTAAACTTCTGCTCCTTTCCTGTGGAACCAGTTACCAATCTGGATTCGGGAGTCAGACTCGATCTCTGTTTTTAAGAATAGGGTTAAAACCTTCCTTTTCGATATAGCCTACAATTAGGGAGGGATCATGTGTCTCTGAACCCTCCCATAGTTATGCTGCTAATAGATTTAGACAGCCGGGGGACCCCCAATAATGTACTGGGCTTCACTCCTTTAATGTTTGCTCTCTACATGTCTGTTCTTTTCATCTTCTCTATCCCCTCACCCCCCAGCCGGTCGCAGCAGATGACTCCCCCTCCCTGAGCCTGGTTCTGCTAGAGGTTTCTTCCTGTTAAAAAGGAGTTTTTCCTCTCCACCGTCGCCAAGTGAGATGAGATGAGATTCAACTTTATTGTCATTACACATGTATGAATACAAGGTAACAAAACGTGACTTGGCATTTGGGCACGCTCTGCAGAGCGCATCCAAGGCCGAGGCAGCCGCTAGGCGCCAGTCATAGTGCTTGCTCACAGGGGATCGTCTGATTGCTGGGGTCTTTCTGCAATTGTGGGGGTTTCCCCTACATTTGAAAGTGCTATGAGATGACTGTTGTTGTGAAATGGCGCTATATAAATAAAGTTGAATTGAATTTTTTAGAGTTTTTTTCCCCCTCAATCGACTATGCCACTAATGGCCCATATTTCAATTAAGAACTGCATCTCTTCCTCTCGTTGAGTGCTATAACTTGTGCTGCACTTAAGACCTTGTCAAGACCAGAGTCTCCCAAGACCAAGACACAACCAGTCAAGACAAGACTATATGGGGTAAAGACCAAGTCAAGACCAAAATGTACACAGACAATGGTCTTAGTCTTGACTTTGGCTCTGGTCTTGACTTTGTCTCAACCCCTTAAAGTCTTTGTACACCCTGGTCTCGGTGTGGTCTTAAGTACAACACTAGCCATCGCAGCTCATTTTCCCTCTTTTTGGTTTCTGTTACTTCCTGTGTTTGGTCTGAAAGTCTGAACCTTTCTGAAAATTCCTTTCACACTAGAAACAAATCAGACCAATGTTCAATTTGATCCAGATCAAGACCACCTATTTAGTCTAAACCAGGGGTGTCCAATCATGTGCCATGGAGGGCCAAGACCCTGCAGGTTTTCTCTTCTACCCAGTCTCTTCAGCAGGTGTTTTCACTTATCAGCAATCAGTGGGAAGAAGTTCAGTGGAATCTGCTGGTGAAGACACTGGCTGGAGGTAAAGCTTGCAGGGTCCTGGCCCTTCATGGCACATGATTGGCTATCCCTTGTCTAGACCAAGGGTGGCCAATCATATGCCATGGAGGGCCAAGACCCTATGGGATTTACCTCTAACCAGTGTCTTTAACAGGTAATTTCAGTGCATTTCTTCCCACTGATTGCTGATCAGTGAAAACACATGCTGAAGAAACTGCGTGTAAGACAAAACTTGCAGGGTCTTGCCCTCCATGGCACATGATTGCCCACCCCTGGCCTAGACCAAAGGGACTAGGTGTGAAAGCACCTTAAGAGGCTGTGTAACCTTAACCCTTGATTGTTTGACTCCAGTATGTCAAGTCCAGAGGACTTCCAGATTAGCCACTGCTGTACTGTAAGTTTGGTGATCATAGCAATAATGCCAACATAAAAGTCAAAAATTTAAAAACATAATAAAAGACCCTGTTAATTTTTTTTAGGTCGGGTTAAGAGGATCTCAAACTAGGCAACAGTAAATCTATTTGCCAGCACAATCCTACAACATAATGTACACGAACTATAGTAGACAACATCTCAAGGGTAGAATTCCTGTTTTATAGAAATAGAGCTGTAGCTGTTCCTTGGCACTGCTGACCAATAAAATTTTGACACATGTCTCCATGAGAACAGCTTCACGCCAGCCTACATCTGTCTACTTTCTAAAAACAAATATTGCCCTGTGGGATAATGAGTTGCATTTTTGTTAAAGCAGCTCACCTTAAACATGGCAGCTTGTGGCTCTCCCAGCTCGTAGAAAGGTGGTTTACCAGTGGCCATCTCTATGATGGTGCAGCCCAGGGACCAGATGTCTGCTGGTTTGCCGTATCCTCTCGGACCCTTGTCTATAATTTCAGGTGCCATGTACTGCAGTGTGCCTGAAAAACAACCCCAGAAAAAAAACTAAATTTCTATTGCAATGATTTAATCTCACCTGAAATGATTGCATCTTTGATCATGTTAGTAAATCTATTATCTTATTTCACTGAAACTGGTGTTGGTATTGGTCTTACATTTGGTCTTACAAATATAAATGAACAATAAAACACTACAAATATGAGAAAATATAGCAAATTTATGAGTAAAAAGTTGTAAATGTATGTGAAAAAAGTCAATCTTATTTAAAAAAAAAACCAGACATTCATGAGGAAAAAGTAATACATTTAAGAGAAAAAAATCTAATACATATAGGAAAAACTTCAAAAATTTATGAGAATAAAGTTTCAAACATACAAGGAAAAAAGAAACATTGAAAAAATTATGCAAAAGCACTTATCAAAAATACGTTGCAAAATGATCACAAAGCTGCAGATTTACAGAATAAAATCACACATTTATGTTGAAAAAACTGCAGGTGAAAAAGCAGTGAAAAAAGTTGCAAATTTTCAGAAAAAAATTGCAAAATTTCCACAAAAAAGTTGCACATTTACAAAAAAGTTGCGAATTAGAGAAAAAAGTTGCAAATTTATGAGGAAAAAAAGTTGAAAATTTATGAGATAAAAGTGCCAAATTTACAAGAAAAAAGTTGCAAATTTACAAGAAAAAAAACTACAAATCTACCAAAAAAAGTTCCAAATTTATGAGAAAAAGTTAGATTTACGAGAAAAAAGTTGCAAGTTTACAAGGGAAAAGTTGTAAATTTACAAGAAAAAAGTGCCAAATTTAGGAGAAAAAAGTTGTAAATTTACGAGAAAAAAGTTGTAAATTTACAAGAAAAAGTGCCATATTTACAAGAAAAAAATTGTAAATTTACGAGAAAAAAAGTTGTAAAATGTACGAGAAAAGATACAAATTTACAAGAAAAAAGTGCCAAATTTGCAAGAAAACAAGCAGTAAATTTGCAAGAAAAAAGTGCCAAATTTATGAGAAAAAAAGTTGCAAATTTACAAGAAAACAAGCAGTAAATTTACAAGAAAAAAGTGCCAAATTTACAAGAAAAAAGCTGTAAATTTACAAAAGTTGCAAATTTACACAAAAATGTGCCATATTTACAAGAAAAAAATGTACATTTACAAGAAAAAAGTGCCAAATTTATGAGAAAAAAAGTTGTACATTTACGAGCAAAAAAGGGATCATGGGGATCATGGCGAGCCAGGCGGCTGTCTTCTGTTTGGATTGCTGCCCCGTGACCCGGACCCCCGGATAAGTGGTAGAAGATGGAGGGATGGATGGACAAGAAAAACTTTGCAAATTTACAAGAAACAAGAGCACTCTAAGATGAGTGCAGTATCCTCTGCCTTCATTTTCTTTCAACATTCCAATATGTTACAACTTTTCCAAGTAATTATTGGGGCAGAACCAAATAATGATAAATACAATATACAATAAAAGCAGTTGTAAACCAACCCATAGCCGTAGGTCAGGATCCCGAGGTGATCCTGTGTAGCAAGTTTGGAGATCCTAAAGAGCTTTACATGATCTATAGTAAGCGGGCATAGGGAATGCTAACCTTGACCTTTGGACCCCAAACCTACAGTCACAGTTCAGCGTCATGGGGTGAACATGTGTACCGAGTTTGGTGGCCCTAACTTTACTTGTTCTATAGTCATAGTGGAAATGAAATGTTACCTGTGACCTTCGACCCCAAACTCAGTCTGGTCAGGGTGTAAGCTGTCCAAGATTTGTCTTAGAAACAATTATGGTATGAATTTGAAAAGCCTACATCCTTTCTTTCAGTAGTTATCACGTTTACAGTATTTAGGGAAAAACTGACCTCTGACATTGACCTCAAGGTCTATAATTCATGCAAAAATCATCTGGTCAGAATCAAATTGCAATATGTGCATCATTGGCGTATGTCAAACCATGGTACCAAGTTTCAAAACAATCGGAACAAAACTGTAGGAGGAGTTGATTTCACCAAAGTGGGACAGACAAACGGATGGACAGCCCCATAACATATTCCCCCTTCGGTCTTTGCCTAAAGGGATTTTCGAACAGTGGGGGATAAAAGTTACAAATTTATGAGAAAAATGTTGCAAATTGAAAAGAAAAAATTAATTTTCAATTATGTATCACGATATAGAAAGGTTTATGATAATATGGTTGCACTTAAATACATTTGTGAAAAATAATAAATGGCCTCTTGCTCACACTAATACCAACATGTTCCTGCATGAGGCCCAAAGACTGATTTGTGACAGAGGCGATGCAATGTGTTTGCAAAAATCAACAAACTTTTTCCACCCGAAGTTGCAGCGTTCAAAAGTCTACACGAGATAGAAGCATTATGACTGGAATGTGAAAGAACCAATGTAAAAGCCCAAAATAGTTTGAATGGATCCTATATACAGTATAAAGTTCTCGCAGCCTTGACATGCCAATGACACAGTTCCCATAAACAACCAATCAGGTTTGAACAGCTTCAACAAGACTCATGTCCTTGCGCGAGCGCCATCAAAGAGCCACAGTGTCGTCAGTTAATCACAATTCAACTTTTTCAGATCCCCGCTCAAAGGAGCTTTCTGTTCTATTTATAGCCTGCTGGCTGCTGCTTTTAAAAGCTCCTGTACTGAGCTAAAAACAGGCAGAGGCACATTTATAGCAGGCGTGGGCTGGTAAAAAACAAGGACTAGCCCAGTTCCCTGAAAGAGCTCCACCTTTTTAGGGTAAGTCCCTGCCTGTGCACTCCAGTCGGCGGGATAATGATCTAATTCCAGAGGTCAGAGTCAGCCATGGTCAACAGCTACAGTGACAAAATTAAGCTCAACAAACCACAGACAGGAACCCACGCCAGCGTCTCTGAACAGCAACAACAGTCAGCTGTTCTCAGGGCCTAAGAAGGGATAATGCTATGAAACAGTGACACACAAAGACATTTATAACCACTACGGTGCAATTTCTGGAACAAGAGGCTTTATGTAACCTAAATTTAAAATCCTCGTGTGGATGTTTGGTTTGTTGAATTCAGGTTCAGGGATCAGCAACGTTTACTACAGAAAGAGCAATTTAGAGCAATTTTTGGACAAAGAAATCTGAATATTTAATATTTGGCTCTAAAAATAAAGGTAAAACAGCTGACTTATAAGCATAATCTGCCCTGTTAACAGTAATAGGTGAAATTTGTGACTTTTCACATCTCTTGCAAATGAGTGATTTTTCCCACCATAAATTAGATTTTTTTTTTTTGTCAGAGAATTATTCTTTAAATTCTCTGATTTTTTCAGTATAAAATGGAAATGTTGATGCATTAATTTATGCATTTTTTTTTTGCATATAAAACTCTGGGAAAAAAGAGACCACTGCAAAATCTTTCATAAATTAGCATCTCTACATGTATTGCAGCCATTCAATTTGAGTCTCTGTTGAATCCCAACAGATGCATGAAAGCTGTGAATAAAAATCAGGTTATTACACAAATACAGATTTCTGAATTTTTTCTAAGTTAACTCTTAAGTACTGTCGTGTTTAAGAATTAACATGAGCTTGTTTTCTTTGCATTATTTGAGATAAACGCACAACAAAAAGCAATGTTTTCTGTTGTTTTGGCCAGTTGTCATTTTCTGTAAATACATTTTCCCAATACTTCAACATTTTTCTCATTAAACATATTTCTGATGGAGCCATTGACCTGATATTTTCACCAGATATCAGTAACAACCCAAGTAATCCATAAATACAAAGAAATCAAGGCAACTATGTTCACAAAACAAGTTATATTTAATAAAGTAGAATGACACAGGGAATATGTATTGAACAAACTTGGTGAAATTCATTTAATATTTAGTAGAAAAATCTTTGTTGGTAATAACAGCTTCCAGACACCTCCTGTATGGAGAAACTAGGCACAGGCATTGCTTAGGAATGATTTTAGTCCATTCTTCCACACAAACTGTCTTCAAATCTTGAAGGTTCCGTGGGTATCTTCTATGAACTCTGATCTTCAGTTCATTCCACAGATTTTCTGTTGGATTCAGGTCAGGTGACTGGGCCATTGTAGCAGCTGCATTTTCCTTCTCTGGAGCCAGTTGGGAGTTTCCTTGGCTGTGTGTTTGGGATCATTGCCTTGCTGAAATGTCCACCCTCGTTTCATCTTCAGCATCTTGGCAGATGGCAACAAGTTCTTGTCAAGGATGTCCTTCAATTACACTGGTCAACACCAAATTTATTGTCTAAGCTTTTTTTTTAGCTGATTTAGGACAATTTTGATGTGCTGAATCCAAAAATCACATTGGTTTTGCTCAATCAGGTCAACTTTTTGAACTATGGCCACATGCTGTTTTTTACGTTTTTGTTTACATGTACGGGTATTTTCACTTTATATGATGCAAAATTCTTTTTTATTTCTTGAAATTTCTTGAACTCTGAAGAGTTTGCATGTGCCAATTTATGACATGATGTCATAAATTGTCATGATGGCTGATTGCTGTTGGACTCTGAAGAGAGATATCCCTGCTGCTGAGCATTCTAGAGGTTCGAATAAACGGAGGTTGAAGCTTTGAATTTTGAACAATGATGACGTAACATTCAATTTACATGTACTTACCTTTATCAGTGTCTACTATTCAATTTACAATAATTGAAGTTTGTAACATTTAATCATTAAATTGTGTTAGAAAACAAATTTTTCTCTTAAAAATCTATTTCGGATGAGAAATATTAACAAAAATTAACCGATAATGTCACAAAAATGTAATCGATTTAGTCAGAAGATCAGATTTTTTAAAAATCAACTTAGCATAAAAACCTGACCTGATCGAGAGAAATGGATGTCATTTTCGGATTCAGCAGTGCAAAATTGTCTTAAATCAGTTGGAAAAAAAAACACAGACAACTTACAAAAAAATTATTTTTGTAACCCTGTGTTATATGAAGTCTGTATCATGTGCTGAAAAACACCCCCACACCATGGTGCTCTCACCTCCAAACTTCACTGTTAGTATGATGTTTTGGGGCTGATTTGCAGTGCCATTTCTCCTCCAAACATGCTGTGTGTTGTGACATCCAAAAAGTTCAATTTTGGCCTCATCTGACCAGACTACACTACTGTTCAAAAGTTTGGGGTCCCTTAGAAATTTCCTTATCTTTGAAAGAAAAGCACTTTTTTTCAATGAAGATAACTTTAAACTAATCAGAAATACACTCTATACATGGCTAATGTGGTAAATGACTATTCTAGCTGCAAATGTCTGGTTTTTGGTGCAATATCTACATAGGTGTATAGAGGCCCGTTTCCAGCAACTATCACTCCAGTGTTCTAATGGTACAATGTGTTTGCTCATTGCATCAGAAGGCTAATGGATGATTAGAAAACCCTTGTGCAATCATGTTAAGTCTGCAATGCTGTAATTGCTACAAATGGAGGATTCTTTGACGAAAGCAAAGTTTGAAGGAAAAAATTATTATTTCAAATACAAATCATTATTTCTAACCTTGTCAATGTCTTGACTATATTTTCTATTCATTTTACAACTCATGGTGGTAAATAAGTGTGACTTTTCATGGAAAACACAAAATAATTGTCTGGGTGACCCCAAACTTTTGAACGGTAGTGTATATTCTCCCAGTATTTTACTGGTTTGCCCAAATGTTGCGCAGCAAACTTTAAAAGGAGTTTCAACATGCTTTTTCTTCAGCAACAGAGTCTTGCGTGGTGAGCGGACATAGAGCCCATGTCGATTGAGTACATAACTTATTGTTTTCTTTGAAACAGCAGTACCTGCTAACTCCAGGTCTTTCTGGAGCCCTCCATGAGTGGTCATTGGCTCTTGGATAACTCTTCTGATAATTCTTTTGAGTCCTCTGTCTAAAATCTTGCAAGGAGCTCCTGGTCGTGGCCAGTTTATAGTAAAATGGTGTTCTTGGACTTCCGGTTTTGGCGGCCATGTGAGAGGGACACATATCACTCTGCTCTGCTCCTGGAGAAAAAAAAAAATCGGCAAATAACTCTCTCATTTGGGACAGAACGTATCCCAGCGTTTGGGCGAGGATATGTCGGTGAAGCCTAAGGCTGGAAAACCTGGTAGAGGAAAAAGCGAGCCGCCGAAACAGTCCAAATTAACGGACTTTCAGGTCTGTGACGCAGCAGATAAAGCTCCATATATGGCGGAGGAAGCTAGCAGCGGTGCGGTGACTGCGGGAAACGGCACAGGTGCAGTGCTAGCAGCCATTAGTTCAATGAGAGCAGACTTTTCCTCTAAATTTGATGGGATTATGGGAGCGTTGGAAGGAATGAGAAAGGAATTGGGTGACTGTGTAGAACGAATGGCGCAGGTGGAGCTTCGTGTCTCTAGTGCCGAGGATGACGTCACCGGTCTTCAATTAAAGGTGCGCACTTTGGAAAAAAAAAATAAATGCCTGGAAGATAATGTCCTGGAATTGGAGTCCCGGTCGAGACGGAACAACTTGAGGCTGGTGGGTCTACCGGAGGAATCCGAAGGTCGGGACACATGTTCCTTTTTGTTAAAGTGGATTCCGGAGGCGCTGGGCAGCGCGGAGCTGCAATCAGCAGTTGTTCTGGAAAGCGCACATCGTATTGGCCCACGGAGAAATAAGGGACCACCGAGGACGCTTATTATGAAGTTCCTCAGCAACAGAGACAGGATGAAGATATTCAACGCTGCGCGAGCTAAGGGAGAGATTAAACACCAGGACCAGCAGGTGCGGTTCTACCCAGATTTGGCCACAGGAATCCAACAATTGAGGAAGCAGTTTGATCCCGTACGTAAAGCGCTGCGCAACCTTGGGATTCGTCATGGTGTAATTTATCCTGCGAGACTGTTGACCACGTATGGGGGCAGAACACACATCTTCAAGACCCCAGAGGAGGCGCAGGAGTTCATCAAGAAGATCCAAGAAGAGACTGGTGGGAGCTAAGCATGAACAAAATATAAGGTAGAATATTTAAGCATTTGCACAGGCATCTGACTGATTTGAAGCAAATAGCAAGTTTACAAAATATAGATTGTTTTTTTTAATATATAATACAAACAAAAAAAACTGATGTACAAAGTTGCTAAAAATTTTGGAGTTAACCACTTGCACTCCGTTGTTCCGCGGGCGGGCAAGTCTCTGCGTCCTAGGGCGCATGAGGGCGCACGAGAGCGCCCTCGTGCGCGCTTGGACGCATGACGCATGATGGTGGTGATGGTGATGTAGTGGCGTCCAAGCGCCACTCAAAAAAAAACTGCACAGACAGCCGCGAACAGATTAGTTCATCTGATTGACCTCTCATTTGACTAATAAGAGCCTTGAATTGGGTTTCTGAAACCTTGAAGAGCCAATGAATGAAAATCTAGGAAGGAGGACCCGCCTACTGTGAACGCAGGAGCCAACTGAAGCACAGAAATTCAGGCTGGGTGAAGAGAGATTTACTGTTGCAACAGATGAAAACAAAGGACGCTGGACGAATCTACTACAGACCCAGGCTCACCCAGCAGCATGGAGAACACCCACAAGTGGGACCTGCACTCATTCCAGCAGAATAGACGGAGGCCGACGACAAAAGTCGTAAATCATTCGCCAAAACGGCAATAATGGAATTATGTTTTGATCGGGATCCACGAGCGAAGCAGCGTCGCGTTCGTCTGACAATGGGGGAAGAAATGTTCGCCACGACTCTGCTGCTTTGAAGAGGTAAGGTGTTATAAGCTAAATTATTATTTATCCCTGAAAACTGTAATCCAAAAATGACTTTTGACCGATCGGTAAATTACAACTGTAGTGCGCACGAAGTATAAAGTGCGTGCGCCGCGATAAACGGTTCATTTGCCGTGTTCGGACTGTGAACGCCCCCCCCCCCCGCTGCAGAAGAGGAGCGGGGGGGGCGTTCACGGTCCGAACGCCCCCCGGTCCGCGGGGGGAAGCATATGAGTCTATTCCATCATGTAGCGATGGCCCTCTTCTGTAGCGAGGGGGGGGCCTTCACGGTCCGTTCACGGTTTCCCCCCCCACACACACACAGTAGCGGGGGGGGGGGGGGGCGCTGTGAAAACATGCAAGGAGTATAATCCGTCATGTAGCGAGGGCCGAATTTGGTCCTTGGTAGCGGGGGGGGGGGGGGGACGACCCCCCGCCCACACACACACACACACAGACACAGCCCTGAGTGTGACCTTTCATTAGAGCCTAAAATGAAGCTTCTACATTGAATTATTCAAAAGTTACAGACGTTTTTCCAAACTGTGCCATTTGGCACAATTTGGCACAGTTCCAAAACACCTGGGAACAGCCTGAGAACAGAGCTGTGTAAAATATTCATTTTTTGTGGTATTGTTACCAAATTTGGATCTCAGCTGGATAACACTTGGTTCTACATTTCTGTTGCATTTTCCAGCCGGATCGGACAGCTGTGTGTTATTTACAAGCATTTGTATCCAAAAAAACACTGTCCAATTTTTTTTCCTTCAAGTTCAGTATGTTTAGATGACTGTAACTCAGTGGCCGGAGCACGTAGAGAGATTATGTTTTTTTTTGCCAAAAAATTCAAAGTGTTTTCTTTTAAATGAGACCAACCCCATGAAGATGCTGCAAAGGGTTGAATAACAGCTTTCGATTTACTTTGGGCACGTTATTTTTTGGCATTTTTAGGAAAATTGCCCGGAGTGCAAGTGGTTAAGTTGGAAAACTACAGAGTTAATGCTATGTCATTTAAAGCAGTAGAGTTAGGGTGATTGGGAGGATGAAGAAGGAGTGGCTTTGGCTGATCCTCGTGGGTGTGGAGCGGTCGATGGCTATATCAGGAGACGGAATTTTTCTTTTGATTTTGGGGGGATTACCACAAATGTGGGAAGGGGGAATTTGTATGTGTGTAGTTTGTAGGATGAATGTTCAACCACTCATGTTTTTGCTTCTCTGTGTGAGCATGTTTACACTGCAAGGTAATTCCAAACTCCCTATTGATCATAAACCAAAGCGTTAATCTTAATTTAACTTCATGGAATTGCAGAGGTCTACAGAATTTAAAAAAACTTAAACAAGTGTTGAATAAAATAAAAGACATGGGTTCAAAAATTGTGTTTTTACAAGAAACTAATCTAATAGAGGAGGATGTAAAAAGAATTAGGAGTAGATGGCAAGGTAGTGTTTTCACCTCATCATTTTCATCCCGAGCCAGGGGAGTTATGACTCTCATACATAAATCAGTCCCACTTCAAGTGAAAAATGTAACTGGAGACAAATTTGGAAGATATTTAATCATTCAAGGATCTTTGTTATTAGAAAATATAAATTTGGTGAACTTATATGGTCCCAAAATAGATGATCAAAAGTTCTTTGCTAATTTATTTCTTATCTTATCATCACTTACAGGGCAACATATAATAGCAGGGGATTTTAATTGTACATTGAATCCCGGTATAGACAGATCAACAGGACTGGACTGTACGCACAATGGATGTAGGATGACCATTAATCATTTTATGAAAGAATTGAGATTGTTAGATATATGGAGAGAAATGAAACCACAAGTTAAAGCCTACTCTTGTTATTCCAATACCTACAAGACATTCTCACGTATTGATTATTTTTTGATCTCCACAGAATTAAGGTTCAAGATTCAAAACTGCTTTTATGATAACATCGTGATCTCTGATCATGCACCCTGTTGTCTAATATATGTAGATAAGAAATTGACAAAGGAATCAGGTAGATGGCAATTTCAGCATAAATGGCATCAGGATGAGGAATTTGTTAAGTATATAGAAAAACAGATAGATGAGTTCTTTGACATCAATACTACACAAACATCAGCATGTGTAAAGTGGGAGGCTTTCAAAGCTTTTATTAGGGGACACATTATTAGTTATACAGGTTCAAAATCTAAGAAGACTCGAGAGGAGAGAGTCCAATTGGAACATAAAATAAAAATTCTTCAAGAAAAAGTGTATGCAGGAAGTGATCCAAGGTTGGAGAACGAATTACTGATTTTGAGAGCTGAATATGACAAAAAATCAGCGAATAGAGCTGCCTCGAGTCTTCTAAGATTGAAACAATCTTTTTATGAACAAGGTGAAAAATCAGGGAAATTATTGGCATGGCAGATTAAACAATTAGAATTTAAAACACCAATTACCAGTATTATAAGTAACGGATAGGTAGTTATAGATCCTTTAGAAATTAATAGAGCCTTTAGAGATTACTATGAAAAATTATATGATACCAAAAATGAATCTGACTTAACAAAACTAAACGGGTTTTGGAACGAACTATCTATACCGTGTATTTCAAATGAAAACAGGGAGATATTGGAGTCTAAAATTAGTCAAGAAGAAGTTGGGCTAGCCATTGATAATATGAAATCAGGGAAAAGTGCAGGACCAGATGGTCTTCCAGTTGACCTTTATAAAAAATTTAAGAATAAATTAATAAAACCTTTTTTGGAAATGGTTTTAGAAGCATTTCAAAATAGTAATTTACCATCATACATGAATAATGCCTTAATTATACTGTTGCCAAAACCAGGTAAACCCTCTAATAAATGTGAAAATATGAGACCAATAAGCCTATTAAATGCCGACCTTAAGATAATCTGTAAAATTTTAGCAAGACGAATACAAGAAATTTTACCAAATATTATTAATCGAGATCAGAATGGCTTTATAAAGGGAAGACAAGGCTTCCATAATGTAAGAAGACTATTTAATATTATCTATTCTAATAAAGAAACACCGGATACAGCTCTCCTATCACTGGACGCCGAAAAGGCCTTTGATAGAGTTGAATGGCCCTTTCTTTTTGAAGTCCTACAAAGGTTTGGACTTGGAAATAATTTCATAAAATGGGTTCAGATAATACCTCCTCATGGATCGTCACCTTATCGTGGTGGGGGGGTTTGCGTGCCCCAGTGATCCCAGGAGCTATGTTGTCCGGGGCAATTTGCCTCTGATAGGGTCTCCCAAGACAAACTGGTCCTGGGTGAAGGGCCAGACTAAGAACGATCCAACAGACTCTCATGATAAATTGTATATCAAGGATTCAGTGTACCCCGCCCGGTATGGGGTTACCGGGGCCCCACCCTGGAGCCAGGCCTGGGGGAGGGGCTCGAAGGCTAGCGTCTGGTGGCCGGGTTTCCACCCATGGGACCCGGCTGGGCTCAGCCCGAAGGAGTTACATGGGTCCGCCCTCCAGTGGGTTCACCACCTGCAGGAGGGATCATGGGGGTCCGGTGCTATGTGGATTAGGTGGCGGTCAAAGGCAGAGACCTTGGCGGACTGATCCCAAGCTTTCTAAACTGGCTTTTGGTACGTGGAATGTCACCTCTCTGGTGGGAAGGAGCCTGAGCTGGTGTACGAGGTTGAGCGATACCGGCTAGATATAGTCGGCCTCACCTCAACACACAGCTCCGGTTCCGGAACCAGTCTCCTGGAGAGGGGCTGGAGCTTGGCCTTTTCTGGAGTTGCCCCGGGCAAGAGGCGACGAGCAGGGGTGGGTATTCTTGTATCGCCCCACCTTGCTGCCTCTATATTGGAGTTTTCCCCGGTGGACGAAAGGGTTGCTTCCCTGCGCCTTCGGGTTGGGAAACGGGTCCTGACCATCATTTGTGCCTATGCACCAAATGATGTTTCAGAGTACCCACCCTTTTTGGAGTCTGTGACTGGGGTGCTGGAGGGTACTCCTCCTGGAGACTCCATTGTCCTACTGGGGGACTTCAATGCGCACGTGGGCAACGACAGTGAAACCTGGAGGGGGGTGATTGGGAGGAACGGCCTGCCCGATCTGAACCCGAGTGGTGTTCAGTTATTGGACTTCTGTGCTAACCACAGTCTGTCCATAACGAACACCATGTTCAAGCATAAGGGTGTCCATATGTGCACCTGGCACCAGGACACCCTAGGTCGCAGGTCGATGATCGATTTTGTTATCATATCATCAGACCTGCGACCGTATGTCTTGGACACCCGAGTAAAGAGAGGTGCAGAGCTGTCAACTGATCACCACCTGGTGGTGAGTTGGATCCGATGGCTGGGGAGGAAGCCATTCAGACCTGGTAGACCCAAACGTATAGTGAGGGTGTGCTGGGAGCGTCTGGCTGAGGCCCCTGTCCGGGAGGTCTTCAACTCCCACCTCCGGAAGAACTTCAACCACATTCCGAGGGAGTCTGGAGACATGGAGTCTGAATGGGCCATGTTCTCCACCTCTGTTGTTGAAGCGGCGGCCCAGAGCTGCGGCCGCAAGGTAGTCGGTGCATCTCGTGGTGGCAACCCCCGAACCAAGTGGTGGACACCAGTGGTGAGGGGGGCCATTAAGCTGAAGAAGGAGTCCTATAAAGCTTGGTTGGCTTGTGGGACTCCCGAAGCAGCTGAGGTGTACCGGCAGGCCAAGCGGAGTGCAGCTCGGGTGGTTGCTGAAGCAAAAACGCGGGTATGGGAGGAGTTCGGTGAGGCCATGGAACAAGACTTTCGGTCGGCTTCAAAGAGATTCTGGCAAACTGTTCGGCGGCTCAGGAGGGGAAAGCAGCTCCCCGTCCACACTGTGTATGGTGCGGATGGGACACTGTTGACTTCAACTGGGGATATCGTCGGGCGGTGGAAGGAATGCTTCGAGGATCTCCTCAATCCCACTGATACGCCTTCCACAGAGGAAGCAGGGTTTGGGGACGAGGGGGATGACTCGCCTATCACAGGGGCTGAGGTCGCCAAGGCGGTTAAAAATCTCCTTGGTGGCCGGGCCCCGGGGGTGGACGAGATTCGCCCTGAGTACCTCAAGGCCCTGGATGTTGTTGGGTTGTCATGGTTGACACGCCTCTGCAACATTGCGTGGAGGTCGGGGGCAGTGCCTTTGGCATGGCAAACCGGGGTGGTAGTTCCTCTCTTCAAAAAAGGGGACCGGAGGGTGTGCTCCAACTTTAGAGGGATCACACTCCTCAGCCTCCCTGGGAAGGTCTATGCCAAGGTACTGGAGAGGAGAGTCCGGCCGTTGGTCGAACCTCGGATTCAGGAGGAGCAATGTGGTTTTCGTCCTGGCCGTGGCACATCGGACCAGCTCTTTACCCTCTCGAGAATTCTTGAGGGTTCGTGGGAGTTTGCCCAACCAGTTTACATGTGTTTTGTGGACTTGGAGAAGGCATTTGACCGCGTCCCTCGTGGATTTTTGTGGGGGGTGCTTCGGGAGTATGGGGTATCGGGCTTGTTGTTACGAGCTATTCGGTCTCTGTACGACCGTTGTGAGAGTTTGGTTCGTATTGCCAACACTCGGTCGGAGTCATTCCCAGTGAGAGTTGGACTCCGCCAGGGCTGCCCTTTGTCACCGATCCTGTTCATAATTTTTATGGACAGGATTTCTAGGTGCAGCCAGGGAATGGAGGGTGTCATGCTTGGTGACCACAGGATCTCATCTCTGTTGTTTGCAGATGATGTTGTCCTGTTGGCTTCATCCAGCAATGACCTACAGCTCTTGCTGGGACGGTTTGCCGCTGAGTGTGAAGCGGCTGGGATGAGAATCAGCACCTCCGAGTCCATGGTCCTCAGCTGGAAAAAGGTGGATTGTCCTCTCCGGGTTGGGGACAGGCTCCTGCCCCAAGTGGAGGAGTTTAAGTATCTTGGGGTCTTGTTCACGAGTGAGGGGAAAATGGAGCGAGAGATCGACAGACGGATTGGAGCAGCATCTGCAGTGATGCGGACGTTGTACCGGTCTGTTGTGGTGAAGAGGGAGCTTAGTTCTAAGGCAAAGCTGTCGATTTACCAGTCAATCTACGTTCCTACTCTCACCTATGGTCACGAGCTTTGGGTAATGACCGAAAGAACGAGATCGCGGATACAAGCAGCTGAAATGAGCTTTCTCCGTAGGATTGCTGGACTCACCCTCAGAGATAGGGTGAGGAGCTCAGTCATCCGGGAGAGGCTCAGAGTAGAACCGCTGCTCCTCCACATTGAAAGGAGTCAGTTGAGGTGGTATGGGCATCTGATTAGGATGCCTCCTGGACACCCCCCACTTGAGGTGTTTCAGGTACGTCCCACTGGGAGGAGACCCCGGGGCAGACCCAGGACTCGGTGGAGAGACTATGTCTCCCAGCTGGTCTGGGAACGCCTTGGTATCCCCTCTGAAGAGCTGGAGCAGGTGGCTGGGGAGAGGGAGGTCTGGGCTTCTCTTCTTGAACTGCTGCCTCCGCGACCCGGACCTCTGGAAAAGCGGTAGAAGATGGATGGATGGCTGGATGGGTTCAGATAATATACAGTAATGCTACAGCAGGAATCCTAACAAATAGCAATATTTCAAAATCAATAAAAATCAATAGAGGATGTCGACAAGGCTGTCCACTTTCACCTTTACTTTTTACTATGGCAATTGAACCTTTAGCGATGGCGATACGTTTACATTCACAAATATATGGAATTAAAGTTGGACCAACAGAACATAAAATCTCCCTGTACGCCGATGACATAATTTTGTTTATGTCGAATCTTAAAAAATCAATTCCGACCTTGTTGAATTTAATAAAGAATTTTGGGGAAATATCAGGATGTAAAATAAATAAAACTAAATCTTCAATATTAATGCTAAATGAGACCCAGAGAAATCACCCAGCTCCTGAGGTAAATCAATTCAATGTTGTAAATCAGTTTAAATATTTAGGAATCCAAATTGTGCCTAAGCTAGAATCAGTCGCCAGTGTCAACTATGAAGCCTTAATGACAGAAATTAATGAGTTATTTCAGAGATGGATGTCACTACCAATGTCGATGATCGGGATAATCAATATACTTAAAAGTAATATCTTACCTAAAATACTTTATTTATTTCAATACATTCCCTTACCACCACCTTTAGACTTATTCTCAAGAATTAAAAAAAAGTTAGTGGAATTTATATGGAACAACAGGAGGGCTAGATTACGTCTGTCTTTATTATATTTACCATTTGATCGTGGAGGTCTGAAATGTCCAAATTTTATGTTGTATTATTGGTCGGCACAACTGAGGTCTATGACATATTATTTTTCATCAAATGATCTCCCTCACTGGACTGAAATGGAATCATACAATTTACCTTTACCTCTTCCCATATTCATATACTCAGATTCGGCAAAAAAATTACAAAAACAAGTTAAAAATCCATTTGTAAAGCATATGATCAAAATATGGTGTGAAACTAAAAACTATTTAAAAGAACCACACTTATTGTCACAATTTAGCCCAATATGGGGTAATCAATATTTTAAACCAGGGAGAGTGGATGCTGTATTTAAAGTATGGAATTTAAAAGGGATTCAAAAGATTCAAGATTTATATCTGCCATGTGCAGATAACATAATGTCTTTTGAAGAGCTGAGGATCAAATTTAATCTTAATAGAACACATTTTTTTAAATATCTTCAACTTAGAAACTTTATTCGATCAAATCAAAATGGAGCTCTCACTCGACCTATTTACTCATCCTTGGAAAAAATGTTGATGAAAGATAGTAAAAGAAAGGGTATTATTGCAGAGTTTTATAACTCATTGACACTATCCTCAAGTGAAAAATCACAGAAAAGATTAAACTACTGGAAAGAAGATCTGCAAACTGAAATTTCAGAGGAACAATGGGAATTGGCTTGTACAGAAGTTCAAACCAAATCAATAAATGTACGTCTTAAATTGATACATTTTAAATGGTTAATGCGGATGTATGTTACACCAGAGGAGTTAAATAGATAAAACAAAAACATACCAGATACGTGCACAAAATGCATGGAAAGTAAAGGAACCCTATTTCATTGTGTATGGGAATGTAGAATAATTAGAATGTTTTGGGAAGAGGTGAGGGTAACAATTGAAAAAATAATTTCAAAACAAATCATATTGAATCCTAAACTGTTTTTGTTGGGTCTGTATCCAGAAAAGCATAACTTTAATAAAAGTGAAAGAACATTCATAGACCTCAGTTTGCTTAATGCCAAAAAATGTATTGCACTACTGTGGAAAAAGACTCATAGACCAGATGTGACTCAGTGGTTAAGACAGATGTTAACAAACCTTCCATTAGAAAGAATAACATACATACTGAAATCAAAGGAAATTGTGTTTGAGAATATATGGAGACCTTTTATTGATTATGTAAAAAATTTAAACTTAACTCTTGAAGAAGAAGGTGAATGATGTGTGTGGACCTTGTAAATTCCAAACTGGTGAACATAATATGTATACTTATGTAATGGATTGTCTAGACTAAACAAAGGAGCATTGTTGAAGACTTGATTTTGTCCGTGGTTGTTGGTGTTTTTAGTGCATTTTTTTTTTGTAGTACTTTTTTTTTCTCCACAATATCTTTATTGAACCCTTTTTTTTTTTTTTAACAAACATGATACAAACAATCAAACACTAACACTAAAGTACTACAAAAAAAAAAAATGCACTAAAAACACCAACAACCACCAACAAAATCAAGTCTTCAACAATGCTCCTCTGTTTAGTCTAGACAATCCAATACATAAGTATACATATTATGTTCACCAGTTTGGAATTTACAAGGTCCACACACATCATTCACCTTCTTCTTCAAGAGTTATGTTTAAATTTTTTACATAATCAATAAAAGGTCTCCATATATTCTCAAACACAATTTCCTTTGATTTCAGTATATATGTTATTCTTTCTAATGGAAGGTTTGTTAACATCTGTCTTAACCACTGAGTCACATCTGGTCTATGAGTCTTTTTCCATAATAGTGCAATACATTTTTTGGCATTAAGCAAACTGAGGTCTATGAATGTTCTTTCACTTTTATTAAAATTATGCTTTTCTGGGTACAGACCCAACAAAAACAGTTTAGGATTCAATATGATTTGTTTTGAGATTATTTTTTCAATTGTTACCCTCACCTCTTCCCAAAACATTCTTATTAATCTACATTCCCATAAACAATGAAATAGGGTTCCTTTACTTTCCATGCATTTTGTGCATGTATCTGGTATATTTTTGTTATATCTACTTAACTCCTCCGGTGTAACATACATCCGCATTAACCATTTGAAATGTATCAATTTAAGGCGTGCATTTATTGATTTGGTTTGAGCTTCTGTACAAGCCAATTCCCATTGTTCCTCTGAAATTTCAGTTTGCAGATCTTCTTTCCAGTAGTTTAATCTTTTCAGTGAATTTTCACTTGAAGATAGTGTCAATGAGTTATAAAACTCTGAAATAATACCCTTTCTTTTACTATCTTTCATCATCATTTTTTCCAAGGATGAATAAATAGGTCGAGTGAGAGCTTTATTTTGATTTGATCGAATAAAGTTTCTAAGTTGAAGATATTTAAAAAAATGTGTTCTATTGAGATTAAATTTGATCCTCAGCTCTTCAAAAGACATTATGTTGTCTGCACATGGCAAATATAAATCCTGAATCTTTTGTATCCCTTTTAAATTCCATACTTTAAATACAGCGTCCGCTCTCCCTGGTTTAAAATATTGATTACCCCATATTGGACTAAATTGTGACAATAACTGTGGTTCTTTTAAATAGTTTTTAGCTTCACACCATATTTTGATCATATGCTTTACAAATGGATTTTTAACTTGTTTTTGTAATTTTTTTGCCGAATCTGAGTATATGAATATGGGAAGAGGTAAAGGTAAATTGTATGATTCCATTTCAGTCCAGTGAGGGAGATCATTTGATGAAAAATAATATGTCATAGACCTCAGTTGTGCCGACCAATAATACAACATAAAATTTGGACATTTCAGACCTCCACGATCAAATGGTAAATATAATAAAGACAAACGTAATCTAGCCCTCCTGTTGTTCCATATAAATTCCACTAACTTTTTTTTTATTCTTGAGAATAGATCTAAAGGTGGTGATAAGGGAATGTATTGAAATAAATAAAGTATTTTAGGTAAAATATTACTTTTAAGTATATTGATTCTCCCGATCATCGACATTGGTAGTGACATCCATCTCTGAGTTAACTCATTGATATCTGACATTAAGGCTTCATAGTTGACACTGGCGACTGATTCTAGCTTAGGCATAATTTGGATTCCTAAATATTTAAACTGATTTACAACATTGAATTGATTTACCTCAGGGGCTGGGTAATTTCTCTGGGTCTCATTTAGCATTAATATTGAAGATTTAGTTTTATTTATTTTATATCCTGATATTTCCCCCAAATTCTTTATTAAATTCAACAAGGTTGGAATTGATTTTTTTAGATTCGACATAAACAAAATTATATCATCGGCGTACAGGGAGATTTTATGTTCTGTTGGTCCAACTTTAATTCCATATATTTGTGAATGTAAACGTATCGCTATCGCTAAAGGTTCAATTGCCATAGTAAACAGTAAAGGTGAAACTGGACAGCCTTGTCGACATCCTCTATTGATTTTTATTGGTTTTGAAATATTGTTATTTGTTAGGATTTCTGCTGTAGCATTATTGTATATTATTTGAACCCATTTTATGAAATTATTTCCAAGTCCAAACCTTTGTAGGACTTCAAAAAGAAAGGGCCATTCAACTCTATCAAAGGCCTTTTCGGCGTCCAATGATAGGAGAGCTGTATCCGGTGCTTCTTTATTAAAATAAATAATATTAAATAGTCTTCTTACATTATGGAAGCCTTGTCTACCCTTTATAAAGCCATTCTGATCTCGATTAATAATATTTGGTAAAATTTCTTGTATTTGTCTTGCTGAAATTTTACAGATTATCTTAAGGTCGGCGTTTAATAGGCTTATTGGTCTCATATTTTCACATTTATTAGAGGGCTTACCTGGTTTTGGCAGTAGTATAATTAAGGCATTATTTATGTATGATGGTAAATTATTATTTTGAAATGCTTCTAAAACCATTTCCAAAAAAGGTTTTATTAATTTATTCTTAAATTTTTTATAAAGGTCAACTGGAAGACCATCTGGTCCTGCACTTTTTCCTGATTTCATATTATCAATGGCTAGCCCAACTTCTCCTTGACTAATTTTAGACTCCAATATCTCCCTGTTTTCATTTGGTATACACGGTATAGATAGTTCGTTCAAAAACCCATTTAGTTTTGTTAAATCAGGTTCATTTTTGGTATCATATAATTTTTCATAGTAATCTCTAAAGGCTCTATTAATTTCTAAAGGATCTATAACTACCTGTCCGTTACTTATAATACTGGTAATTGGTGTTTTAATTTCCAATTGTTTAATCTGCCATGCTAATAATTTTCCTGATTTTTCACCTTGTTCATAAAAAGATTGTTTCAATCTTAGAAGACTCGAGGCAGCTCTATTCGCTGATTTTTTGTCGTATTCAGCTCTCAAAATCAGTAATTCATTCTCCAACCTTGGGTCACTTCCTGCATACACTTTTTCCTGAAGACTTTTTATTTTATGTTCCAATTTAGCTCTCTCCTCTCGAGTCTTCTTAGATTTTGATCCTGTATAACTAATAATATGTCCCCTAATAAAAGCTTTGAAAGCCTCCCACTTTACACATGCTGATGTTTGTGTAGTATTGATGTCAAAGAACTCGTCTATCTGTTTTTCTATATACTTGACAAATTCCTCATCCTGAAGCCATTTATGCTGAAATTGCCATCTACCTGATTCCTTTGTCAATTTTTTATCTACAGATATTAGACAACAGGGTGCATGATCAGAGATCACGATGTTATCATAAAAGCAGTTTTGAATCTTGGACCTTAATTCTGTGGAAATCAAAAAATAATCAATACGTGAGAATGTCTTGTAGGTACTGGAATAACAAGAATAGGCTTTAACTTGTGGTTTCATTTCTCTCCATATATCTAACAATCTCAATTCTTTCATAAAATGATTAATAGTCATCCTACATCCAATGTGCGTACAATCCAGTCCTGTTGATCTATCCACACCTGGATTCAATGTACAATTAAAATCCCCTGCTATTATATGTTGCCCTGTAAGTGATGATAAGATGAGAAATAAATTAGCAAAGAACTTCTGATCATCTATATTGGGACCATATAAGTTCACAAGATTTATATTTTCTAATAGCAAAGAACCTTGAATGATTACATATCTTCCAAATTTGTCTCCAATTACATTTTTCACTTGAAAAGGAACTGATTTATGTATGAGAGTCATAACTCCCCTGGCTCGGGATGAAAATGAAGAGGTGAATACACTTCCCTGCCATCTACTCCTAATTCTTTTAACATCCTCCTCTATCAGATGAGTTTCTTGTAAAAACACAATTCTTGAACCCATGTCCTTTATTTTATTCATAACTTGTTTAAGTTTTTTTAAATTTTGTAGACCTCTGCAATTCCATGAAGTTAAATTAAGATTAACACTTTGGTCCATGATCAATAGAGAGTTTGGGATTACCTTGCAGTGTAAACATGCTCATACAGAGAAGCAAAAACATGAGTGGTTGAACATTCATCCTACAAACTACACACAAACAAATTTCCCCTTCCCACACTTGTGGCAAACCCCCCAAAATCAAAAGAAAAATTCTGTCTCCCGATATAGCCATCGACCGTTCCACACCCACGGGGAACAGCCTAAGCCACTCCTTCTTCATCCTCCCAATCACCCTAACTCTACTGCTTTTAATGACGTAACATTAACTCTCCTCTGTAGTTTTCCAACTTAACTCCAAAATTTTTAACAACTTTGTACATCATAGTTTTTTTTTTTGTTTGTTTTGTTTTTGTTTTGTTTTTTTTAATATATAATACAATCTATTTTTTGTAAACTTACTATTTACTTCAAGTCAGTCAGATGCCTGTGCAAATGCTTAATTATTCTACCTTATATTTTGTTCATGCTTAGCTCCCACCAGTCTCTTCTTCTTCTTTGATCTTCTTGATGAACTCCTGCGCCTCCTCTGGGGTCTTGAAGATGTGGGTTCTGCCCTCATACGTGGTCAGCAGTCTCGCAGGATAGATTACACCATGACGAATCCCAAGGTTGCGCAGCTCCTTACGTACGGGATCAAACTGCTTCCTCAATTGCTGGATTCCTGTGGCCAAATCTGGGTAGAACCGCACCTGCTGGTCCTGGTGTTTAATCTCTCCTTTAGCACGTGCAGCGTTGAAGATCTTCATCCTGTCTCTGTTGCTAAGAAACTTCATAATTAAGGTCCTCGGCGGTCCCTTATCTCTCCGTGGGCCAATACGATGTGCTTTTTCCAGAACCACTGCTGATTGCAACTCCTCGCTGCCCAGCACCTCCGGAATCCACTTTTCCAGAAAGGAACATACGTCCCGACCTTCTGATTCCTCTGGAAGACCCACCAGCCTCAAATTATTCTGTCTCGACCGAGATTCCAAATCCAAAATATTATCTTCCAGAGATTTATTTTTTTTTTTCCAAAGTGCGCACCTTTAATTGAAGACGGGTGACGTCATCTTCAGCACTA
The DNA here is from genome assembly GCA_020510985.1 of Pholidichthys leucotaenia. Lineage (NCBI taxonomy): Eukaryota > Metazoa > Chordata > Actinopteri > Cichliformes > Pholidichthyidae > Pholidichthys > Pholidichthys leucotaenia. Next base: position 287,977,718 of record CM035842.1, read on the forward strand.
GCGAGACGGAGCTCCATCTGCGCCATTCGTTCTACACAGTCACCCAATTCCTTTCTTATTCCTTCCAACGCTGTCATAATCCCATCAAATCTAGAGGAAAAGTCCGCTCTCATTGAACTCATGGCAGCCATCAGCGCATCTGCGCCATTCCCCGCATTTATCGCACCGCTGCCAGCCTCCTCCGCCATATATGGAGTTTTGTTTGCTGCGTCACAGACCTGAAAGTCCGTTAATTTGGACTGTTTCGGCGGCTCGCTTTTTCCTTTTCCTGGTTTTCCAGCCTTAGGCTTCGCCGACATATCCTCGCCCAAATGCTGGGATACGTTCTGTCCCAAATGAGAGAGTTATTTGCCGATTTTTTTCTCCAGGAGCAGAGCAGAGCGAGACACGTCCGTCCTACGTGGCAGCCATAACCGGAAGTCTTTTTTGTAGTACTTTAGTGTTAGTGTTTGATTGTGTGTGTCACGTTTGTTAAAAAAAAAAGGTTCAATAAAGATATTGTGGAAAAAAAAATGGTGTTCTTTCCATTTCTGAATGATGGCTCCAACAGTGCTCACTGGGACATTCAGCAGTTTAGAAATGCACCTCTAACCAATGCCATCATTACCTTTTGCAACAATAAGGTTGTGAAGGTCTAGAGACAGCTCTTTGCTTCTACCCATCATGAGTTCTTTGTGGTGTAACAATCTGATATTCACAGACCTTTTTGAAGGCTATCAGTTAGGACTTAAAGGGGACCTGTGGTGGTCGTCTAAACGCATTCAACTTGAAAACATTAGGCAAAGTATTCGTTATTTGGTTAAATAATTATTGCCAGCCATCTACCACCAGAGAAATATGCAAATACGACCGCCGGCATGGCCAGCCAATGAAAACTATGCGCGCAGCCATGACACATGCAGATGTGACGTCACGTCGTTGCCACTGAAAAGCCAATACTCAGCCTGTACCAGCGACTGGGGTGCTTTTGTCAGTGTTTTTGTTCTATTATGGCTGAATTGTCGGACTCTGAGGAAGAATTCGGCCAACATGGCTACAGGTTTGAGCCAGAAAGGTCTTCTGAGGGTGAAAATGACGAAGTGGTCCTCACACACAATGGAATTTCGTCCGAAAGGAAACGTCTGTGCCCTGTTCCGAGATTGCGCAACCACTTTTCTGCGACGATCTTCCGACAAGGTGAGCTGGGTTTGGGTACACAAAAGAAGTGTTTCTTTGTTTTTTCGCTTATTATTGAGACATCCAAAGGCTTTACATTCCGCCATGTTGCGATATCCATATCGCATTGTATGTTTTTGTTGTTACAAGAGCGCCGAGTGTCTGCTGATCTGTATATACTTTTATTTATTTATTTTCTACTCGTTTTAGTTCTACATTTAATATGAACCCTGAGTTAGAAATAAACGTTTGAATTTGAATTTGAATATCCCGAAAGCCACTGCTCATCCGGGCACTCCAGGCTCAGCCAATATTGATCCAGATCACGGTATCCACACTACTACGTCACAGGAAGCGTCCTGGCAGGCCATGTAGCCGCCAGTATGGCTGCGCGCATGTTTTGCTGACATAGCTGAACCAGCACATCAGCAATGGATTTATATCGCATTGCTTTGAACTTGAACTTAAACTTGAACTAGAACGTGAGACAGGGGCTCAATATAATATCTTTTTTTTCACGACCACCACAGATCCCCTTTAACCAGCTGAAATCAATGTGCACTGATGTGGGATGGGATGGCTTCCTAAATTCTGATGGATTTCAGCTGGTTTCTTGGCTTTCTATGCCTTTTTGCACCTCTTTTTTTCTTCATGTGTTCAATGCTTATTCCCTGTGCCATTTCACTTTATTGAATATAACTTGCTTTGTGAACACATTTGCCTTGACTTCTTTGTATGTATGGATTACTTGGGTTATCACTGATATCTGGTGAAATATGTCAGGTCAATGGCTTGATCAGAAATATGTTTAATACGGAAAATGTGGATGTATTCAATACTTATTTTCCCCGCTGTAAATGCTCTAAATGATGATATATTGATTTGGAATTTGGGTGAGTTGTTTTCAGCAGAGTAGAGGATAAAGCAAAACTGTTCATTTTACTCAAAAACATGCACATAAATAGTAAAAGTAGATAAAATAATTCTTCAGTGGTCTCTCTTATTTTTGTCCCAGAGCTGTATTTGTGACATTTTTATATAAATACATTACTTTTACCCTGCAAATTTTCAGCATTTTACTCATACATTTGAGACTTTTTCTTGTAAATTTAATTGAAAAGTGAGAATGTTTTTTCTTTAAACTTATAACTTCCTTGCACAAAATAATTTCGTAATTTTTAGCATACTGTATATTGTGGCTTTTTTCTTGTAAATATGCGACTTTCACCCTGAAAAATTTAAACATTTTCCCCTCAAAAATTTAGGAACTTATTGCAAATTAGATCTTTTCTCCTCATTAATATTGCAATATTTTCTTGTATATTTGAATTTTTTCCATATATGTATATATATATATATATATATATATATATATATATATATATATATATATATATAGAGAGAGAGAGAGAGAGAGAGAGAGAGAGAGAGAGAGAGAGAGAGAGAGAGAGAGAGAGAGAGAGAGAGAGAGAGAGAGGTGAAGAAGTGTTTGCCCCCTTCCTGAATTCTCATTTTTTTTGTATGTTTGTCACACAAATGTTTCAGATCATCAAACAAATTTAAATATTAGACAAAGATAACACAAGTAAACACAAAATGCAGTTTTTAACTGAAGCTGTTTATTATTAAGGTAAAATAAAATCCAAACCTACATGGCCCTGTGTGAAAAAGTGATTGCTCCCTAAACCAAACCGAACCAAAGCAAATGCTGCCATCAGTGTGTGAATGTGTGTGTGAATGGGTGAATAGCAGGATCTGTAAAGCACTTTTGGTCATCTAGAGATGAGAATAAAAGAGCTATATAAGTAAATGCTATTTACCATTTTACCATTTAAACCTAGTAAATGGTTGGGCCTGTAGAAGAGCTTGGAAGAACGAGGCGGTATGATATATAAACCAAAGTTTATTATCAGCTCCTCTAACAAGTCTCATCTAAGTGCAGAAGCAGAAGCAAGAAAAGAGACCGAATACCTCCGGCTCTGTGAACTTATACTTGCACATAACAAAAGACATGCATATCAAAGGCTGACATCCCTCATTATCTTAATCCCCCCATTGTTTTAGTACTCCCCCTCTTCGCCCTGGGGGGTGAGGGTAGCTCCTCCGGTCTCCACCGCAGTGTCTGGGAAACTCTTTGATCTTCACTGGCGGTTGAGATCCCTTTGTCCTGTTCTGAGGTGTGAAGTCGCCATATGTAATCACCAAACATTCTCACATGCTTCAACATATGTAGGTTATGGAATATATGATAAATATAGACCACAGGGCCACTCTTAGCAGCAACAACTGCAATCAAGCATTTGCAATAACTGGCAATCAGTGTTTCACAGCGCTGTGGAGGAATTTTGGTTCACTCATCATTGCAGACTTGTTGTAGTTCAGCCACACTGGAGGGTTTTCGAGCATGAACCGCCTTTTTAAGGTCATGCCACAACGTCTCAATCAGATTCAGGTCAGGACTTTGACTAGGCCACTCCAAAGTCTTCATTTTGCTTTTCTTAAGCCATTCAGAGGTGGACTTGCTTCTGTGTTTTGGATCATTGTCCTGCTGCAGAACCCACGTGCGCTTCAGCTTGAGGTCACAAACAGATGGCTGGACATTCTCCTTCAGGATTTTTTGGTAGACAGCAGAATTCATGGTTCCGTTTACCACAACAAGTCTTCCAGGTCCTGAAGTACCAAAACAGCCCCAGACCATCACACTACCACCACCATATTTTACTGTTGGTATGATGTTCCTTTTCTGAAATGCTGTTACTTTTACACTGGATGTAATGGGACACATATCTTCCAAAAAGTTCAACTTTTGTCTCGTCAGTCCACAGAGCATAGTCCCAAACGTCTTGGGGATCATCAAGAGGTTTTCTGGCAAAACTGAGACAAGCCTTTATGTTCTTTTTGCTCAGCAGTGATTTTTGTCTTGGAACTCTGCCATGCAGGACATTTTATCCCAGTCTCTTTCTTATAGTGGAGTCATGAACACTGACCTTAACTGAGGCTAGTGAGGCCTGCAGTTCTTTGGATGCTGTTGTGGGGTCTTTTGTGACCTCTTGGATGAATCGTCACTGCCCTCTCGGTGTAATTTTGGTCAGCCGGCCACTCCTGGGAAGGTTTACCACTGTTCCATGTTTTTGCCATTTGTGGATAATGGCTCTCACTGTGGTTCGCTGGAGTTCCAAAGCTTTAGAAATGGCTTTATAACCTTTTCTAGACTGATAGAGTGCATCCGGAAAGTAACCACAGCGCTTCACTTTTTACACATTTTATTATGTTACAGCCTTATTCCAAAATGGATTAAATTCTTTTTTTTTCCTCAAAATTTTACACACAATACCCCATATAATGACAATGTGAACAAAGTTTTTTTTTTTTTAGATTTTTGCAAATTTATTAAAAATAAAAAACAAAGAAATCACATGTACACAAGTATTCACAGCCTTTGCCATGAAGCTCAAAATTGAGCTCAGATGCATCCTGTTTCCACTGTTGAGATGTTTCTACAGCTTGATTGGAGTCCCCCTGTGATAAATTCAACTGATTGGACATGATTTGGAAAGGCACATACCTGTCTATATAAGGTCCCACAGTTGACAGTGTACGTCAGAGCACAAACCAAACATGAAGTCGAAGGAATTGTCTGTAGACCTCCGAGACAGGATTGTCTCGAGGCACAAATCTGGGCAAGGGTACCAAAAAGTTTCTGCTGCTTTGAAGGTCCCAGTGAGCACAGTGGCCTCCATCATCCGTAAATGGAAGAAGTTCGGAACCACCAGGACTCTTCCTAGAGCTGGCCAGCCATCTAAACTGAGCAATCGGGGAAGAAGGGCCTTAGTCAGGGAGGTGACCAAGAACCCGATAGTCACTCTGCCAGAGCTCCAGCGTTCCTCTGTGAAGAGAGGAGAACCTTCCAGAAGGACAACCACCTCTGCAACAATCCACCAATCAGGCCTGTATGGTACAGTGGCCAGATGGAAGCCACTCCCTAGTAAAAGGCACATGGCAGCCCCCCTGGAGTTTGTCAAAAGGCACCTGAAGGACTCTCAGATCATGAGAAACAAAATTCTCTGGTCTGATGAGACAAAGATTGAACTCTTTGTTGTGAATGCCAGGCATCATGTTTGGAGGAAACCAGGCACCATTCATAACCACACCAATGCTGGTAGCAGCATCATGCTGTGGGGATGTTTTTTAGCGGCAGGAACAGGGAGACTAGTCAGGATAGAGGGAAAGATGAATACAGCAATGTACATAGGCATCCTGGATGAAAACCTGCTCCAGAGCGCTCTTGACCTCAGACTGGGGCAACGGTTCATCTTTCAGCAAGACAACTACCCTAGGCACACAGCCAAGATATTGAAGGAGTGGCTTCAGGACAACTTTGTGAATGTCCTTGGGTGGCCCAGCTAGAGCCCAGACTTGAATCCAATTGAACATCTCTGGCGAGATCTGAAAATAGCTGTGCTCAGACGCTTCCCATCCAACCCGATAGAGCTTGAGAGGTGCTGCAAAGAGGAATGGGCGAAACTGCCCAAAGATTGGTGTGCCAAGCTTGTGGCATCATATTCAAAAAGACTTGAGGCCGTCATTGCTGCCAAAGGTGCATCAACAAAGTATTGAGCAAAGGTTGTAAATACTTATGTACATGTGATTTCTTAGTTTTTTATTTTTAATAAATTCAAAAAAATCTCAAAAAAACCCAACATTTTTCACATCGTCATTATGGGGTATTGTGTGTAGAATTTTCAGGGAAAAAAAAGAATTTAATACATGTTGGAATAAGGCTGTAACATAACAAAATGTGGAAAAAGTGAAGCGCTGTGAATACTTTCCCGATGCACTGTAGATCTCAGTTACTTTGTTTCTGATTTGTTACTGAATTTCTTTGGATCGCAGCATGATGTCTAGCTTTTGAGGATCTTTTGGTCTATGTCACTTTGTCAGGCAGGTCCAATTTAAGTGATTTCTTGATTGACAACAGTCGTCGTCGTCGTCGTCGGCCTCCGTCGGTCTATGATGACCATGGAAGAAAATCCTAAACGTCTACTCTGCTGGAACAGCACCGCCTGTGGCTGAACAGGCCGATGCGCGAATGACAGTCCCTGTCACACAGGTCACACTTGTGGGTGGTCTCTGTGCTGCTGGGTCTGTGGCGGTTCTTCCTGCGGGTCCTTTTTTCATCTGCTGCAGCAGTCAGTCTCTCTTCACCCGCCTTGAGCTGTCTGGTCAGGGTGCCTCTCCATTTGAAGCGGTCCGTTGCAAGGTCCTCCCAGCGCTCTGTGTTGATATCCAGGGCCTTCATGTCTCTCTTGCAGACGTCTCTAAAGCGCAGCTGTGGGCGGCCAACGTCTCTCCTGCCATTTGCCAGTTCTCCATAGAGGACGTCTTTGGGGATTCTGCCATCCTCCATACGGTGAATGTGGCCTAGCCAGCGGAGCCTGCGCTGCCTGAGTAGAGTGAACATGGAGGGAAGGCCGGCGCGGGACAGAACTTCTGTGTTGGGCACTTTGTCCTGCCAGGATATGTCCAGGATGTGGCGAATGCAGCGCAAGTGGAAGGAGTTCAGTCTCTTTTCCTGCCGGGCGTATGTTGTCCACGTCTCACTCCCATAGAGCAGTGTGCTGATGACGCAGGCGTTGTACACTGCCATTTTCGTCTTGACAGAGAGTTTGGGATTCTCCCACACTCATGTGGTGAGGCGAGCGAGTGTGAAGGCTGATTTTCCAATCCTCTTGTTGATCTCTGTATCAAGGGAGAGGTTGTTGCTGATCGTGGACCCCAGGTACGTGAACTGATTCACGACCTCCAGCTTGTAGTCATCAATGGTGATGGTTGGTGGTGCTTCCGTGCCTTGCACCAAGACGTTAGTCTTCTTCAGGCTGATGGTAAGCCCGAAGTCCTTGCATGCCTGGGAGAAGCGGTCCATCAGGGTCTGAAGCTCCTGCTGTGTGTGGGTTGCGACTGCAGCGTCGTCTGCGAACAGCATGTCTCTGATTAGAGCCTCGCGTACTTTGGTTCTGGCTTTCAGGCGGGCGAGGTTGAAAAGCCTGCCGTCAGATCTTGTGTGCAGGTAGATTCCCTCTGTTGCTGTGCTGAAGGCATGCCTCAGGAGCATAGCAAAGAAAATCCCAAAGAGGGTTGGCGCAAGTACACAGCCCTGTTTCACTCCGCTGCGTATGTTGAATGGCTCTGAGACGTTGCCATCGTGCTGCACTATCCCCTGCATGTTGGTGTGAAACGATTCGATGAGGCTTTGCAACTTTGGTGGGCATCCTATCTTTGGCAGGATCTTGAAAATGCCCTCTCTGCTGACCAGATCGAACGCTTTGGTGAGGTCGATGAAGGCGACGTACAGAGGCATGTTCTGTTCTCTGCATTTCTCCTGGAGTTGGCGGATGGAGAATATCATGTCTACCGTCAATCGCTCAGCGCGGAAGCCACACTGAGACTCGGGGTAGACACGTTCGGCAAGCTTCTGTAGACGAACAAGAACAACTCGTGCGTAGACTTTGCCAACAACGCTGAGGAGGGAAATGCCCCTGTAGTTGTTGCAGTCGCTTCTCTCCCCTTTGTTTTTGTAGAGGGTGATGATCTTGGCGTCCCTCATGTCCTGTGGTACGGCACCTTCCTTCCAGCACTGGCAGAGGACGTCATGCAATGGCAGCAGTAGGGCGGTCTTGCAGTGCTTGGTCAGGTCAGGGGGTATGCCGTCGTTGCCGGGTGCCTTGCCAGCGGCCAAGCTATCAATGGCCTTACTGAGTTCGTCGATGGTTGGCTCAGCGTCAAGTTCATCCATGGATGGCAGGCAGTCGATGGCATCAAGGGCTGACGGTGTCACGGTGTTCTGTCTAGAGTAGAGGTCGGAGTAGTGTTCCACCCATCTCTCCATCTGCTTGTTCTTCTCTGTGATCATCTCCCCAGTGGAAGATTTGAGGGGGGCCGTCTTGCTCTGAGCCGGACCAAGTGCTTTCTTGATGCCATCGTACATACCACGGATGTTCCCTGTTATGGCAGCGGTTTGAATGTCTTGGCTGAGCTGAGTCCAGTACTCGTTGGCACAGCGCCGAGCAGTCTGCTGAACTTTGCTTCTCGCAGCCCTGAGAATCTAGAGATTCTTCTCGTTTGGGTACTTCTTGTACTCAGCAAGTGCTGAGCGCTTGGCTTCAATGACGGGGGTCATCTCGGTCAACTTGGCATCAAACCAGTCCTGTGACTTCGAGGTCTTCCTCCCAAAGGTAGCCAAGGCTGTGCGGTAGATGGTGTTTCGCAGCTCTTCCCACTTCTGCTTTGCAGATTCTCCTCCTTGTGGTACACCAAGTTCCTTCTCAAAGGTGGAGGCAAACTGCTCAACAAGCTCTGGTTGGGCCATCTTGCTGATGTCAATCCGTGCCTTTCCAGGTTGTCTAGCACGATGGAATTTCTTCAGCTGCAGCTTGACCTTGCAACACACCAATGAATGGTCTGTGTCGCAATCTGCACTCTGGAACGAACGGGTGATTAGCACGTTCTTCAGTGAGGTGCGCCTGGTCAGGATCAAGTCTAGCTGGTGCCAGTGCTTTGAGCGCGGATGTTGCCAGGAAAACTTGTGTTGGGGCTTGGTCTTGAAGAACGAGTTTGTGATGCACAGATCGTGATATGTGCAGAACTCGAGCAGCCGCTGTCCGTTGTCGTTCATTCTGCCCACGCCAAAAGGTCCAAGACAGGAGGGCCAGGAGTCGTGGTCAGCACCCACTCTGGCATTGAAGTCTCCAAGGAGAATGAGTTGTTCAGAGTTGGGGATGATCCTGACAGTTGTTGCGAGATTCTCGTAGAACTCGTCTTTTGCCTCTGGTGTGGCTGTCTGTGTTGGGGCATACACACTGATGAGGGTGACTGGGCCTTGAGTGGTGTTCAGGCGGAGGGTGAGGAGTCGTGCAGAGCCAGTGCTGCCCGGTTCCACCATCTTCAGCAAAGTGTTCTTCACTGCGAAGCCCACTCCGTATTCCCTGTGTTCGTCACTGCCCTTTCCCTGCCAGTAGAACGTGTAGTCCTTCTCTCTCAGTGTGCCTGCATCAGCTAACCGTGTTTCCTGGAGAGTGGCGATATCCACTCCCAGTCTCTTCAGCTCATTATTGATGATGGCAGTCTTCCTGGTGTCGTTGATGTCCTTGAGGTTAGCAGCGAGTCCTGTCATCATAGTGCGGATGTTCCAAGTTCCCAGTTTTAGAGTTGGTCTCTTTTGTTTTATTGTTTTGCCTGGTGCGAAGGTTCTCAGCCTGCTGTTTGGATTTCTCCTTATCCCCATGCACCCAATGAGGAAAGCAAGCTGTGGCGGGACAACACCTTATTGGCTGGGGGCTGCCCAGCTTGAGGCGGGCGGTAGCTGTCCAGTGAGATCTGATGATCCCTCCCACCGTCGGGAACAACCCCTGGCGCCACGCTCTACGCCAATTGAGCAGTGGCTTATAACCGGTAACTGTCATTCCCCGTGTTTTGTCTACGCCAAAGGCGAAGCTGGAGTGTCCTCTCCAGTGATCCGGTGTTCTACCTTCCAGCGTTGGGCGTTGGTAGGATTCAAGCCTGGGCAGGAAGATATGGAGGACAAGATGTTGCCCATGCAGCATGTCCCCCCTCTCCACGTCACTGATGAATCCAAAGGAACAGCAGGGCTGCTACAGTTTGGCACCAGCGCCGTTGCAGGAGCTGCCAGAACGATGTTGAGCACAACATAGAACTGCCTTAGGGGCTCCGACTCCGGATTTTTCCTCAGGGTTGACTCCCGAAGCCTTTCCCGTGACCGGGTATGCCGCAAGGCAGCAGAGGTTTGAAATCAGGGTTTACCTTCCCCTAGATGGGCTACCTTCCCAGGTTGACGAGCCACCATCTACCCGAAGCATCTGGTTTTAAGGCGCCAGAGATCCGCCCTCGCCCCTTCTCCTATTAGTAAAAGCAGTTCCGCCGGGCTTAGAGACTAAACCACACGGGCAGGCTAGGAGTTGGACTTAGTTGTCAGAGGCTTTTCGAGACGCACGCCATAAGGAGCATTTTATGAGCACTGGGAGCTTAACCCCAGTGCCGCTCCTGGCTATGACAACCTGTGGCAGTAATCAGGCCTGGGTGTGGCTAGAGAAATTGAACTCAGCTTTCCAAAAATGTGATAAACCACAGTTAATTTATGTTTTAATGGTGGTGGTGGTGGTGGGGGTTGTCACTTTTTCACACAGGGTCATGTGTTTTTTTTTTTTACCCTTAATAATAAACACCGTCATTTAAAAACTGCATTTTGGCTTTACTTGTTATCTTTGTCTAATATTTAAATTTGTTTGATGATCTGAAACATTTGTGTGACAGACATACAAAAAAATGAGAATTCAGGAAGGGGGCAAACACTTTTTCACACCACTGTATATACATACATACACACAAACACATACACGTGGGGGGTGGGGTGGGGGTGGGAGTTCATTCCAAATGTGGTTTATTTTTCAATTGCAAGGATCCACCACTGGAACACCGATGGAAGAAGCGTGTGGACCGAAGGGAGACTATGTTGAAAAAGAAACCACATTTGGTCATATTTGACCACTATGAACATTTCAGCCCCCCCCCCCCCACACACACACATACACATATGTGTGTATAAGGGGTGTAATGGTACACCTAAAATTATGGTTTGGTACGTACCTTGGTTTTAAGGGGTTCATTTATTTTTGGTACAGTATGCAAACAAAATGCAATACATAAAACTGCTTATCTTCTGTATAAGCGAGAACAGCTTTACTGACAAAAAAAAACACTGCAAACTGCCAGCAGTAAATTCGCACGGTGGCGCAGTGGTTAGCACTGCGGCAGCACAGTTTACCCTTGGCCGGGGGATTGTGGGGATCGTGGGATCGTGGGTTCGATCCCAGCCCCCGACCAACAGTGATCTGTGTGGAGTTTGCATGTTCTCCCCGTGTTGCGTGGGTTTACTCCGGGATTTCTCCGGTTTCCTCCCACATGCCAAAAACATGCATGTTAGGTTAATTGGCTGTTCTAAATTGTCCCTAGATATCTGTTTCCTATAGGCCCTTAGAATAGAGGGTTAGTATTAATGAAAGCGCTTTGAGTGGTCTTTGTGACTAGAAAAGCGCTATATAAGTGCAGGTTAGTTAGTTAGTTAGTTAGTTAGTAAAAAATATTCTCAAATAAACAAAATTAAAATGTATACAATAAATAAATTCTCTTTTTAGGAAATGAACAATGCAGACAAGTGCAACAATAGAAGTTTGAACAGCCTATTAGAAAAACTTCCCACAGCTAAATAAAATAATGATCCATGAAACATGAGTTGGAAACTTGAACTTAGCAGCTTAATCAAAAGTGTTTGTAGCAACACAATTAAATAACCGACATTAAAGTTTGATCTTTTAACCCAAAAACTAAAGAAATAAAACTCAAATATCAGCTTCTATTGCACCATACAGGGCTGTTGTAACTCTACTGTTCAAACAAACTGAAGTAATAGTATTCAACTCCATTAAAGTCAAAAAGAAAATAAACTAGTCCATCCTGTTTGAAACCTTGTTGAGTCTAGAAGTTTATAAGTTTAATAATTAGGCTTCAGAATGAAAATTAAAACAACTTTTTCCAGTCCAAAATGCTTTAAGTTACAGAAGAGGAATGTGAGTCTTCACTACACATACAATGAAATATTTAAGCTGTTTTAATTTATTTGTGATAATTATGGTCATCTTTTTTTAAATTAAATTACAAATCATGGTATTCTAATTTACTGAGATGTACTAATATTCAGAATGAGCACCGCAACAACATAGAAGATGAAAAAGAGTAAGCTACTCCTGTAAGTCACCCATTTACTGCAGTTAACATATTACCAGCAGAACTGAAACAGCTCAGCAGTCAGCAAACATCATTCAAGAGAGATTATTTGTCTGACGGGTAATGTTAGCACATGCTAACAATTTAATCAGTTTTCTAAAGCTGAGACAGCCGCTCACTGAAAATAAGAAGTGCTAACTTTACTTGCTAAAAACTCACTGTTGTGTTTAGAAGAAGCCCAATTTAAGTCATTCTTCACTGGGGTGGAATGCTGCAGAAGTCCGCTGACAGGCAGCCGGAGATAGGGAAACTGAGAGGAGGAGGGGGCGTGATATAACAGTTAGACTTTCTGTCCGTCACTCAATATAGTCCGTGTCATATCTTGGTACATGTCTGTTCCGTACTGTAGGTGGCGTACCGAAAAATCAGAATACAAGTACCGTTACATCCCTAATATACGTATATACGCACGTGCACACACACACACACACACAGAGGATATAAAGTCTACACACCCCTGTTCAAATGCCAGATTTTTGTGATGTAAAAAAATGAGACAAAGATAAATCATTTCAAAACTATTTCCACCATTAATGTGACCTATAACCTGTACAACCCAGTTGAAAAACAAACTGAAATCTTTCATTTTTTTGTTATTATTATTATTTTTTTTTTTAAATTTTGTGTACTTTATTGATCCCCAAGAGGAAATTCAGGGCATCCACCTAGATGGATGAAGCAGCCATGGTACGGCACCATCCCTTCACCGTTCACACACACACACATTCACACCTAGGGCCACTTTAGAGTCTCCAGTTAACCTAACTTGCATGTTTTTGGCCTGTGGGAGGAAACCGGAGCACCCGGGTTAAGCCCACGCAGACATGGGAAGAACATGCAAACTCCACACAGAAGGGTCACTGATGGTCAGGGGGTGGGATCGAACCCACGATGGTCAGGGGTAGAATCAATCCTGTGACCTTCTTACTGTGCTGCCACTGTGCTAACCACTGCACCACCGAGCTGCCGAGCTATTTTTTAAGGGGAAAAATAAAAAATAAACTTACAATAACTTGGTTGCATAAATATGCACACCCTCTTATAACTGGGGCTGTGGCTGTGTTCAGAATTAACCAATCACATTCAAACTCATGTTAAATGGGAGGCAGCATACACCTGCCACCATTTCAAGTGCCTCTGATTAACCCCAAATAAAGTTCAGCTGTTCTAGTAGGCTTTTCCTGACATTTTCGTAGTCACATCTTCCAGCACAAGCCATAGCGTGACGATCAGGCGAGGGTGTTCCCACTCCCCTCCTGTTCCTGTCTTCCCGGCTCCAGAGGATCAGCCATGCCTGCGTGATTACACACCTGCTGCATCCTGATGACCCAGTGTATTTAAGAGCCAGCGCGTGGAGAGTCCATCACTGGATCGTTTGGGTTTGCTACCTCAGCTTAACATCGAAGCCTTGTCTCTCATCATTGTTTGGTTTGACCTGTGTTTTTCACTCCTCCGTTCTTTTGCTCCCCAGGTTGCTGCCACCCGCCGGTGTGCCCTCTGGAGCTGATCACGCTTGCCTGACCAAAAGACGCCGGATGTCCACCCAGGTCACCACCTTCCCCCGTCCCTCTGGTCCATGCAGGAGTTCCCTGCTGGGCTCCTCTGCTCACCGAGTAAGAGTGCTCTCCCATCGTTACTCTCCCCTTAGGGAGAATCTGTCCCTAATAATCTGTCTGCTCTCTCCCCGTAGGCTACATGCACTCCAGAGGGCACCAGTTTTGTGTTCATTTAAGTGTGTGTTTTTGTGTTGCGCTTTCCTTAGTTGTGCTCCTTTATTTAGTGTTGCGTTTTATTTTTCAATAAACTGGTGAACTTTTACATCCGAGTCTGAGTGATCATTCTGGCTGCTCTGTGTTTGAGCCTCACCTGTACTGAGTCATGTGACAGAACGATTCAGCCAGGATCGAGACTCAGTGAGCGCTCAGCCAGGCGAACGGTCAGCGCTTGACCACTTGGATGCCACAGAGCGCCAGGTCGCGTTTCTTTCTGAGCAATTACAGACCATCTCCCAACAATTGGCGACCGTTACCGAGCACCTGTGTTGGCTTCCTGGTGCGGTGCGTCCTACTGCACCTGCTGCCACAGCAGCACGTGCCATCTGCAGGAACATTTCTGTCCCCACGCCTGCCCCCTATGGGGGGGGAGGTGGGGGGTGCAGGGGGTTCCTGCTGCACTGCTGGTTGTATTTCCAGCAGGTGGTGGGGGAATATAGGGAGGATTTGGCAAAGATTCACTTTATGATCTTGTTGGTACGGGACCAGGCGCTCAAGTGGGCTCAGACTGTCTTGAGCAGCCCGGACGGCCCCCTATATTCATATGAGTGATTTGTGAGAGAGTTCTCCAAGGCTTTCGACCATTCTGACAGATAGGGGAATTCTGACAGCCAGCTGACGGGACTTCGGCTGGAAGACCATTGCTGATTTCTCTGCCGAGATGGAATGACATTGCCCTTTGCAGCGCCTTCTTCTGGGGCCTGAATTCACATCTCCACGACAAGCTGGCTATCCATGCTTCCCCCTCCTCTCTGGATGAGCTCATCATGCAGGCTGTAGCCCTCAACAACCAGTTTAGGGAGTGAGCGAGAGAGCAAAAGACCACTGCTTCTCTGTTTGCTCCCCGGCCATCCGCCCCTCCCTCTGGTGTTGCTCCGCCAGCCTCCTCCGTGCTGATGGCCCTCGGTAGGTCCCACCTGACTCTGGAGGAGCGTCGATGTTGAGAGAGGGCAGGGGCGTGTTTGTATTAGTTGTGCTCCTTTATTTAGTGTTGTGTTTTATTTTTAAATAAACTTGTGAACTTTTACATCTGAGTCTGAGTGATGATTCTGGCTGCTCTGCATTTGAGCCTCACCTGTACTGAATCATAATACATGGTCCACAGAGAGCTTCCAAAGCATCATAAGAATCTCATTGTTCAAAGGTATCTGTCAGGAGAAGGGTAAAAAAGAATTTCCAAGGCGTTAAATATACCATGGAACACAGTGAAGACAGTCATCATCAAGTGGAGAAAACATGGCACAACACTGACATCACCAAGAACTGGATGTCCCTCCAAAATTGATGAAAAGACAAGAAGAAAACTGGTCAGGGAGGTTGCCAAGAGGCCCACAGCAACATTGAAGGAGCTGCAGGAATTTCTGGTAAGTACTGGCTGTTCAGTACATGTGACAACAATCTCCCGTCTTCTTCATATGTCAGGGCTATGGGGTAGGGTGGCAAGACAGAAGCCTCATCTTATGAAGAAAAACATCCAAGCCCGGCTACATTTTGCAAAAACACACTTGAAATCTCCCAAACACGTGGGAAAATCTGATATGGTCCGATGAAAATAAGGTTGAACTTTTTGGCCATAATTCCAAAAGGTACACTACCGTTCAAAAGTTTGGGGTCACCCAGACAATTATTTTGTGTTTTCCATGAAAAGTCACACTTATTTACCACCATGAGTTGTAAAATGAATAGAAAATATAGTCAAGACATTGACAAGGTTAGAAATAATGATTTGTATTTGAAATAATAATTTTTTCCTTCAAACTTTGCTTTCGTCAAAGAATCCTCCATTTGCAGCAATTACAGCATTGCAGACCTAACATGATTGCACAAGGGTTTTCTAATCTTCCATTAGCCTTCTGACGCAATGAGCAAACACACTGTACCATTAGAACACTGGAGTGATAGTTGCTGGAAATGGGCCTCTATACACCTATGTAGATATTGCACCAAAAACCAGACATTTGCAGCTAGAATAGTCATTTACCACATTAGCAATGTATAGAGTGTATTTCTGATTAGTTTAAAGTTATCTTCATTGAAAAAAAGTGCTTTTCTTTCAAAAATAAGGAAATTTCTAAGTGACCCCAAACTTTTGAACGGTAGTGTATATTTGGCAGAAACACAACACTGCTCATCACCAAAAGAACACCATACCTACAGTGAAGCATGGTGGTGGCAGCATCATGCTTTGGGACTATTTTTCTTCAGCTGGACCTAGGGCCCAAGGGTTAAAGCAAAAAAATTTCCTGAGCCTGAACTTTTTTTCAGGGGCAGGGTCATCAGAGTGGACATGCACACATTTTATATACATGTACAGCAGTTGTACAGTTGTACTGTAAATTGAATAATAGACACTGATAAAGGTAAGCACATGTAAATTGAATGTTACATCATCATTGTTCAAAATTCAGAGAATTTCAAGAAATAAAAAAGAATTTTGCATCATATAAAGCGAAAATACCCATACATGTAAACAAAAACGTAAAAAATATGTGGCCATAGTTCAAAAAAGTTGACCTCACTGAGCAAAACCAATGATTTTTGGATTCAGCACATCAAAATTGTCCTAAATCAGCTAAAAAAACTTAGACAATAAATTTGGTGGTGACCAGTGTTATTGTTCCGATTCCTAAGAAAGTATGTCCCCAGGTGAACGATTTTAGGCCAGTGGCTCGTACCTCCAATGTTATGAAAGCACTGGAGAAATTGTTAATTCAAGAGCTTTGCATGGAAGTGGAGCCATATTTGGATCAATATCAATTTGCGTACAAAAAGAAACGGAGTACAAGTGATGCCATCTTAACTATAATGCATTTAGTTTTAAAACATCTTGAGTCCCTCTGCATATGCCAGATTGGTTTTTATTGATTTTTGTTCGGCTTTTAATTGTATTCAGTCACAGATTATTCTTAAAAAAATGATTCAGTTGCGTTTGAATCCGTTTTAAGTCAGGTGGTATCATTCTTTCTTGTCAAATAGGTCACAGCAGGTGAAGTTTAACTCTGTGTTCTCTGATATTGCATTGAGCAGTACCTGGGCCCCTCAGGGCTATGTCAGTTCACTGTTTTTATTTACATTGTATACTAATGACTGTGTCAGTCCTGTGGCCATACATGGTCATGATATCAAACAGGTTAAGTCATATAAATATCTTGGTGTTCACATTGATAGTGATCTGAGCTGGCACACGCAGGTGGCGAGTGTTTGTGTCCGAATCCACCAGCATCTGCATTTTCTTCGCCGGCTCAGACTGTTTGGCGTCTGTGGAAATATTATTTTGATTTTCAACAGGGCAACCATTGAGTCTGTGTTACGGTATGGTATCACCAGCTGGTTTGGCAATTTAACAGTAAAATCAAAAGCTCAGATATTAAATCTGATAAAGATAGCAGGGAAGATCATGGGCATGGAAGCACTTTCAACTCCCCAAGAGCTGTTTGAACAAGCCACCCTCAGACAGGCAAATTGCCTTTTATCTGATGGTTCTCATGTATTGTATCCTGAATATGTCTTAATGAATTCGGGGAGAAGGTACAGGGTCCCTTTTTGTAAATATAATTGGTATAAGCATTCATTTATTCCCTTGTCGGTGAAGCTCATTAATGAGTGGATAAGTCAGGTGAACAGAAGTTAGGGAGACTGTGAGGTTGAGTAGATCATAGCATTGTATTTGCACCTTGATGAATCATGTTGATTTTATTTTGGTGGTTATTTATGTATTGGTTGTATTATGTATTGGTTGTATGTACAGTATGTGTTTTTGCTGTGCAGCAGATCCTTTTGTCCAAGACAAATCTCTCCTAAAGGAGATCAATAAAGGTACTTTGACTTTGAGTGTTGGCACAAAACCTTCAGGCTTCTGCTAGAAAGCTGAAGATGATGAGGAACTTCATCTTTCAACACAACAATGACCCAAAGCACACATCCAAATCAGCAAAAGAATGGCTTCACTAGAAGAAGATTAAGGTTTTGGAATGGCCCAGCCAGAGTCCACACCTGAATCCGATCAAACATCTGTGGGGTGATCTGAAGAGGACTGTGCATGGGAGATGCCCTCGCAATCTGACAGATTTGGAGCGTTTTTGCAAAAAAGAGTGGGCAAATATTGCCA
Organism: Pholidichthys leucotaenia; assembly: GCA_020510985.1. Taxonomy (NCBI): domain Eukaryota; kingdom Metazoa; phylum Chordata; class Actinopteri; order Cichliformes; family Pholidichthyidae; genus Pholidichthys; species Pholidichthys leucotaenia. Next base: position 287,995,610 of record CM035842.1, read on the forward strand.
CATCAAGAAGTGCCAAGCTGATAGACCCCTACCCAAAAAGACTGAGTACTGTAATAAAAGCCAAAGGTGCTGCAACAAAGTATTAGTTTAAGGGTGTGCATATTTATGCAACCAGATTATTGCAAGTTTTTCATTTTTTCCCCTTACAAGATTTCAATTTGTTTTTCAGTTGGGTTGTACAGGTAATAGGTCACATTAATGGTAGAAAAAGTTTTGAAATGATTTATCTTGGTCTCATTTTTTACATCACAAAAACCTGACATTTGAACGGGGGGGGGGTGTAGACTTTACACACACACTCTTTTGTGTTAAACAGTAAATTCTGATGCAGTGATTTATGTCTTTGTTGTATACGTATATTTGAATTTTTTTCTTCTAAATAAGTGACTATTACCTTGCTAATTTTCTGAATTTCTCATAAATCCAACTTTTTTCTGACTAATTAATAAATTTTCCCCTTAAATTTGCAACTTTTTTTTATCATAAATTTGACCTTTTTTTGGTACATTTTTGACTTTTTTTATTGCAATTTAGTGTTCACCCTCTTTTGCAAGATTTTAAGTTTTTGTAAATGTTTCTTTTACCTTGACATTTTCCACTGTTTTCTCTAACTTTTTTCTTTTAAATTTAAGATTGTTTTCTGGCAAATGTAAGTTATTTTTTAAAGTAAATTTGGCATGTTATTCTTGTAAATTTGAGACTTTTGCAACTTCTTTCCATCATCACAGCAAACTTCTGATGTCATGGATTCCAGAGCCACAAGCTGCAGACCCCTGCTCTGTATTACTGGGTCAGAGCATACCTGTGAAGGTCTCGGTGCAGGGGTTGATCCCGGCCAACCTTTTGGATGTGCCAAAATCGGATATCTTCAGGACCCCACTGTAGGTGTTGATGAGGACGTTATCACCCTGTGGATTGAAACAAACAAACAAAAAATCCATTCATTAGAAAACAGATGCAACCCCTTCTGCTGCTGGAATTCCAAAGCCATGATGGCGTGGCGATAATAAGAGGCGCCTGCGAATCCTTGAAGGTGACAAACAGCGGGTTACAACACCGAGGGATGTGGGAGGAGCTCAAAGCCAGAGAACAATGACTAACATTTGGCTTATGTGGTGTGAAAAAGTGTTTGCCCCCTTCCTAATTTCTCATTTTTTTTGTATGTTTGTCACACTTAAATGTTCCAGATCATCAAATGAATTTAAATATTAGAAAAAGATAACACAAGTAAACACAAATGCAGTTTTTAAATGAAGGTGTTTATTATTAAGGGTAAAAAAAAAATCCAAATCTGCATGGCCCTGTTTGAAAAAGTAATTACCCCCTTCGTGTTAAAACAAATTAACTGTGGTTTATCACATCTTTGGAAAGCTGAGTTCAATTTCTCTAGCCACACCCAGGCCTGATTACTGCCACACCTGTTCTCAATCAAGAAATCATTTAATAGGACCTCCCTGACAAAGTGAAGTAGACCAAAAGATCCTCTGAAGCTAGACATCATGGTGCGATCCAGAGAAATTCAGGAACAAATGAGAAACAAAGTAATTAAGATCTATCAATCTGGAAAAGGCTATAGAGTCATTTCTAAAGCTTTGGGACTCCAGCAAACCACAGTGAAAGCCATTATCCACAAATGGCAAAAAATATGGAACACTGGTGAACCTTCCCAGGAGTGGCCGGCTGACCAAAATTACCCCAACAGTGCAGCGACGACTCATCCAAGAGGTCACAAAAGACCCCACTACAACATCCAAAGAACTACAGGCCTCACTTGCCTCAGTTAAGGTCAGTGTTCATGACTCCACCATAAGAAAGAGACTGGGCAAAAGTGGCCTGCCTGCATGGCAGAGTTAGGGAGTTAAGGGGCGCTTGCGCACGCAGCGACCAGCAGCTGATGGTTTGTCACCAGACTGCAAAACAAATCTACCTACGGGTACAAAATAAGTAATTAAAAAAAAAAAAAAAAAGAGTTTCAAGACAAAAACCACTGTTGAGCCAAAAGAACAAAGGCTTGTCTCAGTTTGGCCAGAAAAAACATCTTGATGATCCCCAAGACTTTTGGGGCAATACTCTGTGGACTGACGAGACAAAAGTTGAACTTTTTGGAAAGTGTGTGTCCCATTACATCTGGCATAAAAGTAAGAGCATTTCAGAAAAAAGAACATCATACCAGCAGTAAAACATGGTGGTGGTAGTGTGATGATCTGGGGCTGTTTTGCTGTTTCAGGACCTGGAAGACTTGCTGTGGTAAATGGAACCATGAATTCTGCTGTCTACCAAAAAATCCTGAAGGAGAATGTCCGGCCATCTGTTTGTGACCTCAAGCTGAAGCGCACTTGGGTTCTGCAGCAGGACAATGATCCAAAACACAGCAGCAAGTCCATCTCTGAATGGCTTAAGAAAAACAAAATGAAGACTTTGGAGTGGCCTAATCAAAGTCCTTACCTGAATCTGACTGAAATGCTGTGGCATGACCTTAAAAAGGCAGTTCATGCTTGAAAACCCTCCAATGTGGCTGAATTAAAACAATTCTTCAAAGGTGAGTGGGCCAAAATTCCTCCACAGCACTGTAAAAGACTCACTGACAGTTATCACAAATGCTTGATTGCAGTTGTTGCTGCTAAAGGTGGCCCAACCAGTTATTAGGATTAGGGGGCAATCATTTTTTCACACAGGGCCATGTAGGTTTGGATTTTTTCCCCTTAATAATAAACACCTTCATTTAAAAACTGTGTTTTGTGTTTATTTGTGTTATCTTTGTCTAACATTTAAATTTGTTTGATGATCTGAAACTTAAGTGTGACAAACATGCAAAAACATGAGAAATCAGGAAGGGGGCAAACACTTTTTCACACCACTGTATGACTGATGGGGAAGAGGTTGCTGACCCGATGAACAGCCTGTGATGGGAGTGTTATCAGATTGGGTTTATCAAACATGAGATAAAACACTTAAATGATCACAGGCGGGTAGAATATCCCAAAATTGTACTAAAGTAAAAGTAGCATTACCTTATGGTATTAATTACTCAAGTATAACCAGTAGGTGATTTGAGAGGTGATGCTGTCTTCCTTGTTAGCAAAATGACCCACAAAATCACCCCCTTGTTAACCTGTCATTCCCCTATTCCCATCCATAGGTGTAAATCAAGGGGGGGGGCATTGCCCCTCCCCAAACTGTAAAAAAAAATTGTCCACCCAGTATCATCATAAACCTTTCTATATCATGTTACAGAACTGAATAAAATTACTTTGAACCACCAATTCTAAGCAGAAATGTTTAAAAAAAAAATTTTCCATAAATTTGCAAATTTTTGTAAATTTGTTTTTTCCTGTAAATTTTCATCTTTTTCCTCAAAAATTTGTGACTTTTCTCAAGAATTTGAAACGTTTTACTCATAAATATGTAACTTTTTTTCTTGTAAATTTGCAGTATTTCCTGTAAATTTTCAACTTCCATCCATCCATCCATTTTCTACTGCTTTTCCGGGGATCCAAATCACGGAGGCAGCAGCTCAAGCAGAGAAGCCCAGACTTCCCTCTCCGCGGCCACCTGCTCCAGCTCTTCAGAGAGGATACCAAGACGTTCCCAGGCCAACTGGGAAACATAGGGCCCTATTTTGACGGTTATCCACACACTGTGCGCCAGTGTTTTTGTTATTTTCTGTCAGCACCTTATCTGTTTTGTACGGCTTGCGTCACGCCATCAAATTACCAGCAGACAGTGTGCCCGCTATGCGCTCAGAGGAGGTGCCTCATTTCACAGAGGTGTGGTGGCGCACAATCTAATGCACATTACACTATTATAGTGCATTTCATCAGAATCCGCTTTTGATCAGGAAAAAGGAAGTATATCGTCAGAAGCGCATTGTTTAATGATGTTTCAGTAGCGTGTTTTGACATCGTGCCGCTCCGGAGCTTAGGAAACAGCATGTGCTGGGACAGTCATGGGGCCGTGTTACAATGATGGGGTTGGTTGATCAGTTGTCTGACGCAGAACGCGTTTATGGGCGTTTCCAAGTTCATTTCCTTTTCAGAATGCCATAAAAACAAACTTTCCACCGGTGCATGACGCAGAGGCCGGTCTAATCATTCAGAGGTGTGTTTGGATAATCCAATCCAAAGCACCACCTTCCCATCCCTTTAATGTAAAGAGGTGCATTATCTAAAGTGAACTGTCATCATGGCGGTTTAAGACTTTTTTTGCACTGACCAACGCCTGTGTGTGTGAGTCACAATGCACGCGATAGTAATGCTGCTTGGTAATAAGGAAGACATCAATCACAGCTGATGCCCAGTTAATTATGTTAGAAAGAATAAACGGGAAAGAATGGACTGAAAAAAAAAATCAGCTGAATGGTTTAATGTGCGCATGGATGCAACACAAATATGAAGAAAAGAAGATGATGCCTGCACAAAATTTCATAAACGTTCATTAACAATGACGTGGAAGTCGCTCCTGGCTGAGGGGAGATGGAGTGCTCACTCTCCTGTTGCTTTCACTGACCGAGGGTCTCTCCCTATCCGTCCTGGGTAGGAGGGAAGGAGGCGATCTGCCGCCTCCGGCCCCTGCCATGAAGCGAGCCCGCTCTCAGCAGCCTCTGCCGGGGGCTGACGGGTGGGTGTCGGGGAGCTTGCTGGGCTGGAAACCTGGGCTGCATGATCGACGCAGATGTGGATGCATCTCCTGTCTCTCTGGAGAGTTATTAAAAAGTAAAACGCTGCACACTCCTTGTTCATTCATTTATTCCCCTAAAAATAAACACATTAATGCCTAATAAGTCCATGATGAAAACAAAAGTCCCCATCCCCACCCCCGTGCGCCACACATCACACTGGAACACACTGGCACACGTGCTCCCTGTTCATTCATTCATTCCTCTAAAAAAAAAAAAATCATACATTAATGCCTAATTTATAGACTCCACAATTAAAATGAGAGTGTGGATGGAATAAAAAAACCCCAAACAAACTGGTGTGTGATCATCATATAATTAAGATGACAGGTGATAATGACTGTTACAAGATCCCAGCACATGCCGTTTCCTGAGCTCCGGATCTGCGTGATGTCAAAACACGCCACTGAAATCTCATTAAACAATGCTCTTCTGACGATAGACCTCCTTTTTCATGATCAAAAGTTGATTCTCATGCAATGTACCATAACAGTAATGCAAATTAGATTGCGCACCACCACACCTCTTTGAAATGGGGCACCTCCTCTCAGCGCATATGTGGGCGCACTGTCTCCTGGTAATTTGATGGCGTGACGCAAGGCGTAAAAAACACAAAGCGCTGACAGAAAATAAAAACATTGGTGCATGGCAGAAAGTCTGTCTGAAAAGTGTGTGGATGACCGTCCGTGACCTCAGCTGATTTTTCAGCCCATTCTTCACTGTTTGTTCTTTCTAACATAACTAACTGGGCATCAACTGTGATGGATGGCTTCCTTATCACCAAGCCGCATTACTATTGGGTGGATTTTGGCTCACACACATGTGCTTTGGTCAGCGCAAAACCCGTCTTAAACCGTCATGATGACAATTTACTTTAGATAATGCGCCTTTCTGCATTAAAGGGATGGGAAGGAGTGCTTTGGATTGGATTATCCAAAACACACCTCTGAATGATCAGACCAGCTTCTTTGCGTCATGCACTGGCAGAAGGCTCGTTTTTACGCCATTGTGATAATGAAATGAACTTGGACATGCCCATAAATGCGTTCTGTGTCAGTTACAACTGATCATCTGACCCCGTCGTCGTAATATGGCCCACAGTGTCTCCAGCATGTCCTGGGTCTGCCCCAGGGTCTCCTTCCAGTGGGACGTGCCCGAAACACCTCAGGTGGGAGGCGTCCAGGAGGCATCCTGATCAGATGCCCCAACCACCTCAACTGGCTCCTTTCGATATGGAGGAGCAGTGGTTCTACTCTGAGCCTCTCCCAGATGATTGAGCTCCTCACCCTGTCTCTGAGGGTGAGTCCAGCAATCCTACGAAGAAAGATCATTTCAGCCGCTTGTATCCGCGATCTCATTCTTTCGGTCACTACCCAAAGCTCATGACCATAGGTGAGAGTAGGAACATAGACTGACTGGTAAATCGACAGTGTTGCCTTAGAACTCAGCTCCCTCTTCACCACAACAGACCAATACACCGTCTGCATCACTGCAGATGTTGCTCTGATCTGTCTGTCAATCTCTCGCTCCATTCTCCCCTCACTCGTGAATAAGACCCCAAGATACTTAAACTCCTCCACTTGGGGCAGGAGTTTGTCCCACACCCAGAGAGGACAATCCACCTTTTTCCAGCTGAGAACCATGGACTCTGATTTGGAGGTGCTGATTCTCATCCCAGCCTCTTCACACTCAGTAGCAAACCGTTACAGCAAGGCCTGTAGGTCATTGGTCGATGAAGGCAACAGAACAACATCATCCACAAACAGCAGAGATGAGATCCTGTGGTCACCAAGCATGACACTCTCCATTCCTTGGCTGCGCCTAGAAATCCTGTCCATAAAAATTATGAACAGAATCGGTGACAAGTGCAGCCCTGATGGAGTCCGACTCTCACTGGAAACAAGTTTGACTGGGTGTTGGCAATACGAACCAAACTCTTGCAACAGTTGTATAGGGACGGGATAGCTCGTAGCAACAAATGGTGAATGGCGTTCACTTAAATAGCACTTTTTCTCATCTCTGGATGACCAAAGTGCTTTACAGTTCCTGCTATCCACCCATTCACACACACATTCACACACTGATGGTGATGGAGCTGCCACACACAGGCGCTTGCCTGACCCACCAGGAGCAACTGGTGGAACAAGCCCAGTATAGCATACCCCCACAAGAAACCACGGGGGACGTGGTCAAATGCTTTCTCCAAGTCCACAAACACATGTGGACTGGTTGGGCAAACTCCCACGAACCCTCGAGGATTCTGGAGAGGGTGAAGCGATGGTCCGATGTGCCACGGCCAGGACGAAAACCACATTGTTCCTCCTGGATCCGAGGTTCGACCAGCGGTCGTCGGACTCTCCTCTCCAGTACCTTGGCATAGACCTTCCCAGGGAGGCTGAGAAGTGTGATCCCCCTAAAGTTGGAGCACACCCTCCGGTCCTACTTCTTGAAGAGAGGAACCACCACCCAGTTTGCCATGACAGAGGCACTGTCCCCGACCTCCATGCAATGTTCTAGAGGCGTGTCAACCATGACAGCCCTACAACATCCAGGGACTTGAGGTACTCAGGGCGAATCTCATCCACCCTCGGGGCTCGGCCACCAGAGTTTTTTTTAACCACTTCAGCAACCTCAGCCCCTGTGATGGGAGAATCATCTCCTTCGTCCTCAAGCCCTGCTTCCTCTGTGGAAGGCGTGTCAGTGGGATTGAGGAGATCCTCGAAGTATTCCTTCTACCGCCCGACGATATTCCCAGTCGAGGTCAGCAATGCCCCATCCGCACCATACACAGTGTGGACAGGGAACTGCTTCCCCCTCATGAGCCGCCAGACAGTTTGCCAGAATCTCTTCGAGGTCGACAGAAAGTCTTGTTCCATGGCCTCACCAAACTCCTCCCACACCCAAGTTTTTGCTTCAGCAACCATTCGAGCTGCACGCCGCTTGGCCTCCCGGTACACCTCAGCTGCTTCGGGAGTCCCACAAGCCAACCAAGTAATTTTCCCACAAGCTTGTGGGAAATTTTCAACTTTTTCCTCATAAATTTGCAACTTTTTTTCCTCATAAATTTGCTACTTTTTTCGTGTAAATTTTCATCTTTTTTCATAGATTTGTAACTCTTCTCATAAATTTGCAACTTTTTTTCTTATAAGTTTGCAGTTTCTTCCTGTAAATTTTCAACTTTTTTCTTCCAGATTTGCAATGCTCATCTGGATGCTGGCTAAATTTTTATTCTGTGTAATTAAATTGTAATTTGTGACATTTTTAATTTTTAAATTAGCATCTCTTATCATACAGTGGGGTAAAAAAGTATTTAGTCAGCCACCAATTGTGCAAGTTCTCCCACTTAAAAGATGAGAGAGGTCTCCAATTTTCATCATAGGTATACCTCAACTATGAGAGACAAAATAAGAAAAAAAAATTCCACAAAATCATATTGAAGGATTTTTAATGAATTAATTGGTAAATTCCTCTGTAAAATAAGTATTTGGTCAATAACAAAAGTTCATTTCAGTACTTTGTTATATACCCTTTGCTGGCAATGACAGAGGTCAAATGTTTTCTGTAAGTTTTCACAAGGTTTTCACACACTGTTGCTGGTATTTTGGCCCATTCCTCCATGCAGATCTCCTCTAGAGCAGTGATGTTTTGGGGCTGTTGCTGGGCAACACGGACTTTCAACTCCCTCCAAAGATTTTCTATGGGGTTGAGATCTGGAGACTGGATAGGTCACTCCAGGACCTTGAAATGCTTCTTACGAAGCCACTCCTTCGTTGCCCGGGTGGTGTGTTTGGGATCATTGTCATGCTGAAAGACCCAGCCACATTTCATCTTCAATGCCCTTGCTGGTGGAAGGAGGTTTTCACTCAAATTCTCACGATACATGGCCCCATTCATTCTATCTTTACACGGATCAGTCATCCTGGTGCCTTTGCAGAAAAACAGCCCCAAAGTATGATGTTTCCACCCCCATGCTTCACAGTAGGTATGGTGTTCTTTCTCCTCCAAACACGACAAGTTGAGTTTTTACCAAAAAGTTCTATTTTGGTTTCATCTGACCATATGACATTCTCCCAATCCTCTTCTGGATCATCCAAATGCTCTCTAGCAAACTTCAGACCGGCCTGGACATGTACTGGCTTAAGCAGGGGGACACGTCTGGCACTGCAGGATTTGAATCCCTGGCGGCGTAGTGTGTTTCTGATGTAGCCTTTGTTACTTTGGTCCCAGCTCTCTGCAGGTCATTCACTAGGTCCCCTCATGTGGTTCTGGGATTTTTGCTCACCGTTCTCGTGATAATTTTGACCCCACGGGGTGAGATCTTGCGTGGAGCCCCAGATCGAGGGAGATTATCAGTATGTCTTCCATTTTCTAATAATTGCTCTCACAGTTGATTTCTTCACACCAAGCTGCTTACCTATTGCAGATTCAGTCTTCCCAGCCTAGTGCAGGTCTACAATTTTGTTTCTGGTGTCCTTTGACAGCTCTTTGGTCTTGGCCATAGTGGAGTTTGGAGTCTGACTGTTTGAGGTTGTGGACGTGTGTCTTTTATACTGATAACGAGTTCAAACAGGTGCCATTAATACAGGTAATGAGTGGAGGACAGAGGAGCCTCTTAAAGAAGAAGTTACAGGTGTGTGAGAGCCAGAAATCTTGCTTGTTTGTAGGTGACCAAATACTTATTTTACTAAGGAATTTACCAATTAATTCATTAAAAATCCTTCAATGTGATTTTCTGGATTTTTTTTCCTCATTTTGTCTCTCATAGTTGAGGTATACCTATGATGAAAATTGGAGACCTCTCATCTTTTAAGTGGGAGAACTTGCACAATTGGTGGCTGACTAAATACTTTTTTGCCCCACTGTATATTTGCACCATTATTCTTGCAAACTTATACCCAATTTACAGCTATACATTTGTACCTTACGCTAAATTGGTGAATACCCCCCCATCGCCCATTGTTAAAAAATAAATCGCCTACTGAGTATACGTAAGAGTCGTGATGAAAAAGTTACCTCAGTAAGAAAGAGTTAGAAAGCATCTAATAAAAAAGTTCCCCAAGTTGTGAGTAATGCCTTTATTTTCAATCAATCAACTTTATTTATAAAGCACTTTAAAAGCAACACTTGCTACACAAAGTGCTGTACAGCAAGAGAACATAAAAGCAGGGCACTAACACAAAGGGTGCTAACACAAGAACCACAGTAAAAAAAAATAAAAATAAATCATAAATATAATAAAAAGTAAAATAAAATAAAAATCCGTTTCATTCAATAAAATCAATGTCTCATACTGGGTTGAAGGCCAGGGAGTAAAAGTGTGTTTTAAGACGTGTTTTAAAAATGGACAGTGAAGGTGCTTGTCTGATATCCAGGAGTAAATCATTCTATCATCTGGGGGCCATGATCGAAAAGGCTCTGTCCCCTCTAAGCTTGCGCCTCGCCTTTGGTACCTCCAAAAGCAGCTGTTCAGCTGACCTAAGGGACCGAGTGGGAGCGTAGGGATGCAGAAGCTCAGAGAGGTAAGGCAGAGCAAGACCGTTCAAGGATTTAAAAACAAATAAAACTAGAAAAGCACTCGGAGAGCGCAGACCTCCGTCAAACGCCACAGTTCCCCCCATACAGTGTTTGTGTGTACGTTTTCAGATTCCTTGACCATGAAAACATATGACTAGCAATTGGATTGACAATGATAGGATTAGTGGTTCAGTAGTTATTCACGAAAATTGCATTTTCCGTAATGGCGGTTTTCTTCTGGACGGTGATCCGGATCACCACCAAAATCTAATCATCTGTAGGATACCCCATTTCTGACAATCTGTGAAAATTTCATGAAAATCCGTCCATAACTTTTTGAGTTATCTTGCTAACAAACAAACAGACAAACCAACGCCGATGAAAACATAACCTCCTTGGCGGAGGTAATAATTTTAAAATGAACTCTAAAATGCACAGGCAGCCAGTGGAGTGAAGCTAAGATGAGTGTGATATGATCTTTTCCACGTGTACCTGTTAAAAGACGAGCAGCGGCGGTTTGAACCAGCTGCGGACGGGAAAGAGATGACTGGCTGACACCGGTGTAAAGTGCATTACAGTAATCCAGCCGAGATGAAATAAAAGCATGGATTACTGTTTCCAGGTGTGGTCTAGAGAGAATGGGTTTTACTTTTGCTAAACACCTTAGATGAAAGAAGCTGGATTTTACCACAGAACGAATCTGCGTATCTAATTTAAAATCATTATCCATGATAAAACCAAGGTTCCTAGCTGTGGATTTAACATAAGGAGTAAGGGGGCCCAAGTATACAGGAGGGGACTCACAGGGGTGACTAGGTCCAAACACCATCACTTCAGTCTTCTTATCACTAAAATTTAGGAAGTTTAGGGCCATCCAAGACTTTATGTCTTCAATGCATGCCAGGAGTGAGTTTACTGATGAGGCAGCCTTTTGTTTTAGAGGGACATAAATCTGACAGTCATCAGCATACAGATGGAAAGAGATACCATGCTTTTTAAAAATGGAACCCAGTGGAAGTATGTACAGAGAAAAAAGCACGGGCCCTAGAATTGACCCCTGTGGGACCCTGTATAGCAGAGGAGAGAAGAGGATTCAAACCCAGACATGCTAACTTTAAAAGTCCTGTCTGCCAGATAGGACCTAAACCAGTTAAGAGCAGTGCCACAAATTCCCACTAGGTGCTGCAAACGGGAAATTAAAACATGATGGTCCACTGTGTCAAAGGCAGCAGTTAAATCAAGCAGCACAAGAACCGCATATTCACTTGAATCACATGCTAAGAGAATATCGTTAAAAACTATTAACAAGGCTGTCTCTGTGCTATGAAGAGCTTTGAAACTTGAAAGAAAACTTTGAAACAGCTTTAATTTTCATTAATTTGTGAGATTTTTCTCTTGAATTTGTGACTTTTTGCACATAAATTTAGAATTTTTTTCCTTGCAAATAACTTTTTTGGAGAAATGTGCTATTTATGTAAATAATAGTTTCTAATTTTAATTAATTCATACATTATTTAACATTTTATACTAATAAATTTTCAACTCTTTTCTCATAAATTACAATTTTTGTCTTGTAAATTTGAATATATGAATAAAAGGAAGCAAATTTACACCTAAAACATTCCTGTTTTCTGTCTTCAAATTAATACCATGACACAATAATAATTAATTTGAATCTTGTTCCTATAATATTGCTTCTATATGTCTCACCCCCGTATCTCATGGCGCAGAAAATGTTGAACATTGTTGAACGTTGCGCTTTTTATTTTTTTTCAGGGTTTGTACAGGTTGCCCAACAATTGGCCAACAGTTTTTCTTGTCGCTAAATAATTTTGATTCTGTTTTTTTAAGAATGCATTTTCCCACAAACATTTGCAAAACAGTTGTAAGCATTTGCAAACCATTGTAATATGTGATGGTTCTTTGTGGTAGTGGACACTAGCAGCTGTTTAAGAACCTTTACGACAAAACTGTTTGCGATCTTAAACACTGTGTGCCAACTGCTTTGCAACCTTTTATGAACCCTGACGAAACCCAAAAAGTGCAACGTTTGCCAGCATTCGCCACTCCGTGAGATACTGGCTTGCTTTTCACCAACATACATCAGGCAAATTCAAAAATCGCCACATTCCTCAGGATTCACCACGCCGTGAGATACAACCTGGAACAATCATGGAAAGAAAATATTCAAAATGCAAATTTGGGTTTTTATAGATACTGGTTTGACATTGATTCAATGCAGATTGTTTATATAAAATCAATTCACTACATAAGGTGCTTTCTTGTTTTAGGGTACTGAACAATATTTGAGAGAAGATCCCGCATGAGCAATTAATTTTCTACACTAGAGAACAAGAACTCTCTTTTTATGGTACTACTGTCAAATTTTGCTTTTGAATGATTTGCCTCAGGTGTTAAAACTGCCAAGATACTGTAAGTGAGTTACAATACTTCATTTTATGGGACATGTCTCTTAACTGTATTTTTCGTGGATTTTATTGGTATTAAATATTGTGACATTTTATAATATAGCCATTAATGGAGCCCTTTCTTGCCATGTGAGCCAAAAAAAAGCAGCTTTTCCACCTTAGTTCAATATTATTTTGTATGTATTTGCCCCTTCTGTTTTATCCCTTTGCCCACCTTGATGTCTCTGTGTGCTATCTGGTTGTCGTGCAGGTACTTGAGGCCCTCCAGGATCTGCCGCGTGTAGAAACCGATGGTGGGCTCGTTGTTTTTCAGAGGGCCCCACTTGGATCTCAGCAGGGCAGACAGGCTCCCTGGAAACATGGGGGGCAGAGTACAACACCGATCAAATAAATGAATCGTGCAGGAACAGCACATCGTAACACATTGTGAGAATCAGAATCAGCTTTATTGCCAAGTATATTTACAAGTAAACACACAAGGAATTTGACTTGACATTGGGCGCGCACGTTAGGCGCATCCAATGACACGGCAGCCATAAAGGCGCCTGTCTGCAGTGGGGGTAAAGGGGGGAAGGGGGGGGGGAAACACAATAGGCAGAGAGAAAAAACATAGTTATCAGAATCACGCTCGTATAAGCTCATATAAGCTCATATAAGCTCATGAGCCAAATTTTGATTACACAGAAAAAAAACCCTCTATGCACATTAGCAGACAATAGATACAATCACACAGCATGGAGAAGATGAAATGTGAGCCTTCCTCTAGAATTTTTCAATCACATTTATATTAATACTGTAATATTTAAATACAGGGCATGACACAAACCTTATTAAGTACCAGTCAGAGTGTCTAGTAGAATTCCAACGTTAACAGCATTCAGCATTTTCAAGAGCCATTAGTTCATAGTTGGAAAGTTGCTAAAATGACTTCAGTAACTTAATAATTACAACCCTTGTAATAGAATTAATTAATACAATTAAAAAAGATTGATTTCATTTGTAAAGGGGCATGTTATGCCGTTTTCCAAATGCTGACACCCCCTTCCTTCCAAAAATGGAAACCCTCATTAGATCTATGTGAAAATCAAATTTGTCCAAGATACTTATGAGTTAAAGCTTCTGCATAAATTTGAAGTCAATCCAATCAGAAATATAGAAGCTAGAGTGGCAACAACTTACTATGTCAAATGGATGGATGAACTAATGGATAGGTACCCTCCGCAACTTTGTTGCGTAAGGTATAAAAACCATCCTTCAGAGGCGTTGGGGGCCTGACAGAGAAGGTTTTTGGCCCCATGTGCTTTAAATTTTTTTTTGAGTGTCCACTATTTATTAAATGTACTCACAGTTTTCTATGTGAATTGGGGAGGGACAAAAGATGAATTTGGAGATGTATTGCGATACTTGGCACTAACGATGATGTACTGATCCCTAAACACATGGATCAATCTTTTATTAATTATATATATTCATGTAAACATTGCATACTCTTGGGAATTAATCAACCAATTGCATTTTTAGTCCACTAGACACAAAGTAAGCACCCAGTCAAGTCAAGTCATCGTTTCTCCTGCGAGTTTTGCAGCCAACTTTGAAAGTTAGGAAGCAGTTGGATATATTGAAAAGTTCTCTCAAATGCTGGGCCTTTTCTTGGATTTTATTACAAAGATGGAACGAAAGACCTTGACATGACACACAACCTGCAAGGAACAGTGCAAGAAAAAAAAAAAAAAAGAAACACACGTGGGCCAGCACACTCAACTCAGAGCAGCATTAGCAACGGCTAAGATAAAAAACAGAAAGGAGCTTGCTTTTTCTCTGAGCGGCGTTGACCAGCAAACTCCAGACACCTGCCACCTTCAACCTTAGAGTGAACCGAGTAAACAACACAGTCAACCACCCTTTCTGTGTGCAGAGATGTGTCTCTGTGCAAAATGAAGCCCCCTGGAATACGAGAATGTGGGCAGTAGAAAGTACCACAACACCATATCCTACTGGAGGACTGAGAACCTGCAGCCACCAAAACAAAAGCAGCTGCGGTGAGATAAAAAGAGTGAAAATTTGTAGAATATGAAGCAGGTATTGACAATTAAACTTTAGAGACAACATCTGACGTTGAAATGGGAGGGGGGATGTATGGTATCACGACTGATCATGACAGTGATAGGATAGTAACCCAAGTATTGCAATCTGAATGGGACCATGACGTCCCTGGCGATTCCCACCCCTAATGTGAATTGTGCTTTAACCTTCCGAAAGCAAAAAAAAATACATGCAACAAGTAAATAACTCTCAAATTGTAAAAAAAAAACCCATACAAACAAAAAACCCCCCTCAACAACAAAGTACATCCTGGCCTTGCCTAATGGACCAGTACTCTCCATCATTCCCCATCCCTTGGTTTTTGGTTGCCACAGCATATCATCACCTGATATTGCAATAATCTGCATGTTGATTTGGCAAGAATTTTTATGCCGGATCCCCTTCCTGATGCAGCCCTCCCCATTTATCCGGGCTTGAGACTGGCACAGGGAGAAACTTGCTTGTGCTCCCCCTGTGGCTGGGTAACCAACTTTCCTTCCCCCATTCTATTTTGCTGAACACCAAGCTAGAAGGCAAGAAGTACCATTTTTATATGGTCTCTGGTATGACCTGGCTGTCGCTTGAACCCACAACCTCCTGGTTGTTGGAGGCGGATGCTCTACCACCAGGCTACATCGCTGTCATCAGTCCATCTGCTTCTCTGCCATCCTCTGGTCCTTGTCCCATCTACTCATCCCTACAAGAACCCCGATCATTTGGCCAAAGTACTGGAGTTTAGTATATTATCCATGGTACATCCTAGATAATATACTGAAAGACTGAACATCCAAATCTAGTGTATTGCTTTTTAAGAAAATTCCCAAAATATCAAAGTTGTTCATTTAACTTGACCATTTAAAAAATGAAAAACAAAACAAACAAAAAAAACAAACAAACAAAACCCCAACTCATTCTTAGCAGCTAGTTCTCTTTTGTGCTTTATGTAATTTTCTTTTTCCACTGCTATAGCACCGAGTGACCCTGAGATGGATCTGATTCATCCTTTATTTAGGGACAATAACTCGCTGAAGGTGACAGAGGTGGTTTTGTTAAGAAACCTTCCTCAACAAAAGGAGACATTCTGAAGATAAAAACAGAGCTAAACCTATTAACAGAGCAGATTAAAACTACTTTTTACCTGAATATTTCTTCCCTCAATACCATTCTTTCCTGTTAGTATCACTTTTATTTACACAAACTGAAAGGGGATTTAACCTCTTTTTGAATCCCATCAGTCCTAACAGAAACTTTTACAACAACGTAACAGTGACAGCAGACATCTCACCTCCGGGCACCTGCTCCATGAAGATCTTGATGAAACCATTCTCACTGATGGAACCCAGGTACTGGACGATATTCTTGTGCTTTAAGTGTTTGTGGAGCGCAATTTCCTCATGGAGTGGCTGAGAGTACCTGGAATTTTTTAAAAAAGGGCATTAAAATGTTGAAAAAAAAAATCAAACATAAGCATAGCAAGGAAATCAAGTGATAAAAAAATCTGCTTTTGTTTGTGTCTTCTGTAGAGTCTGTTAAAAATGTCTTGAAGGTGCTATAAAAGAAGTATTGAAGCTAAAAATAAAATTATTACAATCTTATTCTTCCTTCAGCTGCTCTCTTTAGTGGTTCCCACAGTTCAACTTGAGCTGTCCCTCTGATATACTCATTTCTAATCCTGTCCCTCTTTCTCACTCCCAATGAAAATCTTGGCAACTCTGCCACCTCCAGCTCCACTGCCTGTCTTTTCGTCAGTGCCACCGCCTCCAAACCATACATCATAACAGATCTCTGTAAATCTTCCCTTTCACTCTAGCTGCTATCCTTTTACAAATTACCCCAATACTCATCTCCACCCATTCTACCCTGTCTGCACTCTCTTCTTCACCTCTCTTGTGCACTGTCCATTGCTTTGGGAGGTTGACCCCAGGTGTTTAAACTCATCTACCTTCACTACGTCTACTCCTTGCATCTTCACCGTTACACCCATCTCCCTCTTATTTATACACGTGTATTCTGTCTTGCTTCAACTGACATTCATTCCTCTTCTCTCCAGAGCATTCCTCCACCTCTCAAGGTTCTCTTCCACCTGCTCCCTACTCTCACTATAGATCACAATATTGTCCACAAACATCACAGTCCATAGAGACTCCTGCCTGACCTCATCTGTCAACCTTTCCATCACCATAGCAAACAAGAAAGGGGCTCAGAGCTGATCCCTGATGTAATCCCACCCCCACCTTGAATCTATCTGTCACTCCTACTGTCATGTATTTGGGGCACGGGTTACAGCCGTGCCCAGATTCACGGCCTAGTGAGCATTTTTCTGTTTGTTTATTGTTATCTATAAGATTATTATTATGGTTTTGAGCTCTGATGTATTTGTATTTGTTTTGTTTCCAGTTTGTTTATTTTGACAGTGCTGTGCAGCTTCCGGCTGTCAATTCCTTCGGGGCTGCACAGCTGCTGCCAATTTTGCTACTCATGGATTACACCTGTCTTTGATTATGTGTGTGTATTCAAGGGACACGACAACATCTGCCATTGCCGTGTCTTTCTTCTTTCCTTCTGTGTATTCCTGCCCGCTGCCTGCTACCGTGGGTCAAGGTTGCGCTGTTGAGGTGAGTGGGTGTGCTCCGTCTCGGTGCCTTTTTTCTCTTTTCTCTCAGCCGTCGAGCCCCATTGCCTTCGGGGTCCTCTGGCTGAGCTTCTCCCCTGGTCAGGCGTTCCTAGACTCCTTTATATTTAAACTTCCATCCATCCATCCATCTTCTACTGCTTTTCCGGAGGTCCAGGTCGTGGGGGCAGCAGTTCAAGCAGAGAAGCCCAGACTTCCCTCTCTCCAGCCACCTGCTCCAGCTCTTCTGAGAGGATACCAAGGTGTTCCCAGACCAGCTGGGAGACAAAGTCTCTCCAGCGAGTCCTGGGTCTGCCCCGGGGTCTCCTCCCAGTGGGATGTGCCCAAAACACCTGAAGTGAGAGGCGTCTAGGAGGCATCCTGATCAGATGCACAGACCACCTCAACTGGCTCCTTTCATTGTGAAGTAGCAGCAGTTCTACTCTGAGCCTCTCTGGGATGACTGAGCTCCTCACCCTATCTCTAAGGGAGAGTCAGTAATCCTATGGAGAAAGCTCATTTCAGTCGCTTATATCCGCATTCTCATTCTTTCGATCATTACCCAAAGCTCATGACCACAGGTGAAGGTAGGAATGTAGACTGACCAGTAAATCGACAGCTCTGCCTTACAGCTCAGTTCCCTTTTCACCACTACAGATCGGTACAACATCCTCATCACTTCAGATGCTGCTCCGATCCATCTGTCAATCTCTCGCTCCATTCTCCCCTCACTCGTGAATAAGACCCCGAGATACTTAAACTCCTCCACTTGGGGCAGGAGTTTGTCCCCAAGCAGGAGAGGACAATCCACCTTTTTCTGTCTGAAGACCATGGACTCGGACTTGGAGGTGCTGATTCTCATCCCAGCCGCTTCAGACTCAGCAGCAAACCGTCCCAGTAAGACCTGAAGGTCATTGCTGGATGAAACCAACAGGACAACATCACCTGCAAACAGCAGAGATGAGATCCTGTGGTCACCAAGCACGCCACCTTCCGTTCTCTGCACCTAGAAATCTTGTCCACAAAAATTATAAACAAGATCGGTGACAAAGGGCAGCCCTGGTGGAGTCCAACTCTCACTGGGAATGAGTCCAACCGAGTGTTGGCAATACGAACCAAACTCTCACAATGGTCGCATAGAGACCGGATAGCTCATAACAACAAGCCTGATACCCCATACTCCCGACCCCCCCCCCCCCCCCCCCCCCGCAACAAGGGACATGGTCAAATGCCTTCTCCAAGTCCACAAAACACAGGTAAACTGATTGGGCAAACTCCCACAAACCCTCGAGGAGTCTCAAGACGGTAAAGACCTGGTCTGATGTGCCATGGCCAGACCGAAAACCACATTGCTCCTCCTGAAACCGAGGTTCGACCAACGGCCGGACTCTCCTCTCCAGCACCCTGTCATAGACCTTCCCAGGGAGGCTGAGGAGTGTGATCCCTCTAAAGTTGGAACACACCCACTGGTCCCCCTTCTTGAAGAGAGGAACCACCACCCCGGTTTGCCATGCCAAAGGCACTGTCCCCAACCTCCACGCAATGTTGCAGAAACGTGTCTACCATGACAGCCCTACAACATCCAGGGACTTGAGGTACTCAGGGCAAATCCCATCCACCCCCGGGGCCCGGCCACCAAACAGTTTTTTAACCACTTAGGCAATCTCAGCATCTGTGGTGGGCGAGTTGTCCCCCTTGTCCACAAGACCTGCTTCCTCTGTGGAAGGCGTGTCAGTGGGATTGAGGAGATCCTCGAAGTATTCCTTCCACTGCCCGACGATGTCCCCAGTTAAAGTTGGCAGCGCCCCATCTACACCATACACAGTGTGAACAGGTAGCTGCTTCCCCCTCCTGAGCCGCAGGACAGTTTGCGAGAATCTCTTTGAGGTCGAATGAAAGTCTTGTTCCATGGCTTCATTGCACTCCTCCCACACTTGAGTTTTTGCTTCAGCAACCACCCAAGCTGCACTCCACTTGGCCCACCACTACACCTCAGCAGCTTTGGGAATCCCACAAGCCAACCAAGCTCGATAGGACTCCTTCTTCAGCTTAATGGGCCCCTCACCACTGGTGTCCACCACTTGGTTTGGGGGTTGCCACCATGAGATGCACCGATGACCTTGCGGCCACAGCTCTGGGCAGTCGGTTCAACAATGGAGGTGGAGAACATGGCCCATTCATACTCCATGTCTCCAGACTCCCTTGGAATGTGGTCAAAGTTCTTCCGGAGGTGGGAGTTGAAGACCTCCCAGAGAGACGCCTCAGCCAGACGTTCCCAGCACACCCTCACTATACATTATATTTAAACTTCCATCCATCCATCCATCCATCTTCTACCGCTTTTCCGGAGGTCTGGGTCGCGGAGGCAGCAGTTCAAGCAGAGAAGCCCAGACTTCCCTCTCCCCAGCCACCTGCTCCAGCTCTTCAGAGGGGATACCAAGGCATTCCCAGACCAGCTGGGAGACATAGTCTCTCCACCGAGTCCTGGGTCTGCCCCGGGGTCTCCTCCCAGTGGGACGTACCTGAAACACCTCAAGTGGGAGGCGTCCAGGAGGCATCCTAATCAGATGCCCATACCACCTCAACTGACTCCTTTCAATGTGGAGGAGCAGCGGTTCTACTCTGAGCCTCTCCCGGATGACTGAGCTCCTCACCCTATCTCTGAGGGCGAGTCCAGCAATCCTACGGAGAAAGCTCATTTCAGCTGCTTGTATCCGCGATCTCGTTCTTTCGGTCATTACCCAAAGCTCGTGACCATAGGTGAGAGTAGGAACGTAGATTGACTGGTAAATCGACAGCTTTGCCTTAGAACTAAGCTCCCTCTTCACCACAACAGACCGGTACAACGTCCGCATCACTGCAGATGCTGCTCCAATCCGTCTGTCGATCTCTCGCTCCATTTTCCCCTCACTCATGAACAAGACCCCAAGATACTTAAACTCCTCCACTTGAGGCAGGAGCCTGTCCCCAACCCGGAGAGGACAATCCACCTTTTTCCGGCTGAGGACCATGGACTCGGACTTGGAGGTGCTGATTCTCATCCCAGCCGCTTCACACTCAGCGGCAAACCGTCCCAGCAAGAGCTGTAGGTCATTGCTGGATGAAGCCAACAGGACAACATCATCTGCAAACAACAGAGATGAGATCCTGTGGTCACCAAGCATGACACCCTCCATTCCCTGGCTGCGCCTAGAAATCCTGTCCATAAAAATTATGAACAGGATCGGTGACAAAGGGCAGCCCTGGCGGAGTCCAACTCTCACTGGGAATGACTCCGACCGAGTGTTGGCAATACGAACCAAACTCTCACAACGGTCGTACAGAGACCGAATAGCTCGTAACAACAAGCCCGATACCCCATACTCCTGAAGCACCCCCCACAAAAATCCACGAGGGACGCGGTCAAATGCCTTCTCCAAGTCCACAAAACACATGTAAACTGGTTGGGCAAACTCCCACGAACCCTCAAGAATTCTCGAGAGGGTAAAGAGCTGGTCCGATGTGCCACGGCCAGGACGAAAACCACATTGCTCCTCCTGAATCCGAGGTTCGACCAACGGCCGGACTCTCCTCTCCAGTACCTTGGCATAGACCTTCCCAGGGAGGCTGAGGAGTGTGATCCCTCTAAAGTTGGAGCACACCCTCCGGTCCCCTTTTTTGAAGAGAGGAACCACCACCCCGGTTTGCCATGCCAAAGGCACTGCCCCCGACCTCCACGCAATGTTGCAGAGGCGTGTCAACCATGACAACCCAACAACATCCAGGGCCTTGAGGTACTCAGGGCGAATCTCGTCCACCCCCGGGGCCCGGCCACCAAGGAGATTTTTAACCACCTTGGCGACCTCAGCCCCTGTGATAGGCGAGTCATCCCCCTCGTCCCCAAACCCTGCCTCCTCTGTGGAAGGCGTATCAGTGGGATTGAGGAGATCCTCGAAGTATTCCTTCCACCGCCCGACGATATCCCCAGTTGAAGTCAACAGTGTCCCATCCGCACCATACACAGTGTGGACGGGGAGCTGCTTTTCCCTCCTGAGCCGCCGAACAGTTTGCCAGAATCTCTTTGAAGCCGACCGAAAGTCTTGTTCCATGGCCTCACCGAACTCCTCCCATACCCGCGTTTTTGCTTCAGCAACCACCCGAGCTGCACTCCGCTTGGCCTGCCGGTACACCTCAGCTGCTTCGGGAGTCCCACAAGCCAACCAAGCTTGATAGGACTCCTTCTTCAGCTTAATGGCCCCCCTCACCACTGGTGTCCACCACTTGGTTCGGGGGTTGCCACCACGAGATGCACCGACTACCTTGCGGCCGCAGCTCTGGGCCGCCGCTTCAACAACAGAGGTGGAGAACATGGCCCATTCAGACTCCATGTCTCCAGACTCCCTCGGAATGTGGTTGAAGTTCTTCCGGAGGTGGGAGTTGAAGACCTTCCGGACAGGGGCCTCAGCCAGACGCTCCCAGCACACCCTCACTATACGTTTGGGTCTACCAGGTCTGTATGGCTTCCTCCCCTGCCATCGGATCCAACTCACCACCAGGTGGTGATCAGTTGACAGCTCTGCACCTCTCTTTACTCGGGTGTCCAAGACATACGGTCGCAGGTCTGATGACACGATAACAAAATCGATCATCGACCTGCGACCTAGGGTGTCCTGGTGCCAGGTGCACATATGGACATCCTTATGCTTGAACATGGTGTTCGTTATGGACAGACTGTGGTTAGCACAGAAGTCCAATAACTGAACACCACTCGGGTTCAGATCGGGCAGGCCGTTCCTCCCAATCACCCCCCTCCAGGTTTCACTGTCGTTGCCCACGTGCGCATTGAAGTCCCCCAGTAGGACAATGGAGTCTCCAGGAGGAGTACCCTCCAGCACCCCAGTCACAGACTCCAAAAAGGGTAATTTACAAAAATGTACTCATATTATGCAACCACATTGAAGTAACTAGTTTGATTCTCAGCCAGTGCAGGCCTTAGCCACCAGCCCTCTTTCACCACATTTCTGTCTTTTGACACCTATCCTAAAAGTTTTAATACATTGGTAAATCAACAAAAACATAAGCTGAAGTTGCCAAAATCTAAGTAGCACACAGACTTCCATTAGTTTCTGATAACTGCAATGTCTGGTATTTAAAACCTGTGCAAATATTTCAAGTCTATAATTTCAAAGGAAAAGTTCAAACACACTTTTCACTGGCCATTTCTCAATACCAAGTTCGCCAACATTGGTCTTGTGGACTTGGGAGTTTGGACTTGTCAAGTTTGACTTGGAAGTCCTGACTCCGGAGGAGGGGAGGAGACAGTTCAATGAACTTGGAATTGGAATGACTGTGTTCTCGCTGACGTCACACTCGGCTCAGCTGGTCTCGGATGAACTCGGATCTACAGTCTGTCCTGCATTGCTCTTATATCTTCACTTTACTCAATGTGAAAAAATAAATAAAAATATTACTATAACCAAAATCATTTGCCTCAGTTTATCTACATATTTAAAAATATTAATCAACACATAAAAGGGCTGGGGGGGGTATTTAATAATAATAATAATGCATCAGATTTATATAGCGCTTTATCATAGACATTTAAAGACGCTTTACAAATAGATACATTACCCATTCACTCCAGACAGACAATGGTAGTGGCAAGCTACTACTGTAGCCACAGCTGCCCTGGGGCAGGCTGACGGAAACATGGCTGCCAATCCACGCCAACGGCCTCTCCGGCCACCACCGAACATTTATGGATATTCATACCCAGTGTTATGGACACTGGAGGCAAGGTGGGTAAAGTGTCTTCCCAGGGACACAACGGCAAGATATCTGGGGAGAGCGGGATTCGAAACGCCAACAATCCGGTTATTGGACAACCTGCTCTACCTCCTGAGCCACTGCTGCCCTATTTGTGGGTTTATGTAGTTGGAGTCAGAACACTTATTGCTTGATTGATTGGCATTTTTCAACACACACACAAAAACGCAACCATGGATGGTGTGGTGGTGGCTCTGATCCCTGGTATCCTTTACCATCAAGGCGAGAAGGAGGCGGCAGAGATAAGAAGGCGTATACGCCAAAGAAGAGCCACTTTGTTCATACAGAAAACACATCAATATACAATGAATAAATACACAATAAATAAATATACAGTAAATTTAATAAATGGAGGTATGACTGAATTAATGATTAATAATTGATTTAATGGAGGTTTGATTTTGTAATTTCATTTAGTCAATAACTTGACTGAGCATGATTCAAAATAAGGCAGGGCAATGCACAGAATTAGTGATTTGTTTGTCTTTAAAACAGCAGCAGAACAGACTTGGCGGGACGCAGCCTCTCTTGTTATTTTTAGACAGCTTTGGTAACTTGCAGGTGTGAGCTCTGTCCTCCATGGTAGCACTCTCTCATTCCCTTATCAAAAGGATATAAAGCTTATCAAAAGCATTTCACCAAAAATTTTGCTCCATGTCAAAAATGCTCTATTCTACAGCCCATTAAAAAATGAATTCCCTAAAATTTCATTCATTCATTCAATCATCTTCTTCCGCTTAATCCTGTTCGGGTCGCGGGGGGGCTGGAGCCTATCCCAGCATCTTTGGGCGAGAGGCAGGGTACACCCTGGACAGATCACCAGTCCATCACAGAGCCAACACAGAGAGACAGACAACCATTCACTCTAAAATTTCAACTGGTGGGAAAAAACGTCTTAATCGCTCATGTAACAATTGTCACATCAGAAATGTTATCACTGCAGATTGCAGCTGTTCCCCAAAATTCTGCAACGTTATGAAAGATATCTTTCCCTAATATACATACAAAACATATTTGGACAGACCCATACAAATTCCTTATCCCTAATAAAATCAAAGAAATGCACTTTAAAATTCTACACAGATTTTAACCCTGTAACAAATTCTTAAGCAAATTTACAGATGTCTCTCCTTTATGTTCTTTTTGCCATAATGAATTTCCCACTTATTTTTTTTTAATTGCACACTTCTTTTGTCAATGGATGTGTCAAACTTCTGTCTGGTTGGAAAATATTCATAAATCAATTTCTGCAGTCCACCCCAAATACTGTGATTTTTAAGAATGAGCTCAAATTTCTCTATAGATCATGTTCCAGTATTATTTTAGACAAAAAAAGCAGCAAAAACTCTATGAATTGTCAAGAAAATCCTGAAGAAATGAATGGACTTGTATCTTCTAAAATTTGCAAATTTCAGTTGTAAGTAATATCCCTTGAACATTGTGATTATCTATGAATACTCAAATTTATTGTATTTTTTTGTTTGTTTTTTTTCTTTTTCCTTATTATTTCTCATGTCGTTCTCTTTATTCTTGTTTGCTCACTTTGATTCAAAATAAAGCTGAGTTTAAAAAAAAGTGCTCCCAGGAGAACTGGATTATGGGATACATGACTGCCGCCAAGTCTGCACAAGTCACCTCCCGATGCATCCCCGGTAAAACTGGCGGAGCGAGAACACATCCAGGCATTTGGACCGAACTTGGCTTGATGCAACTTTCAGTTGGAACAGGACTTGGGCTGTGACTGATGACGTTTCACAAGTTCACAAGAACACAAGTCCACATATTGAGAAATGGCCATTGTGTTTTCTCAACGCTGTCTCCCTTCCTCTGCAGCACTTTCATTTGACAACATTTCTCTTACTAAAGTGGACCTATAATTGTCATTTCAAAATTAGGCTATGGGTCCACAGACAGCATTTTTTTCCCCCTTTGGGAACATCTATTTTCTGTTCATTTTCTATGGAGTTGGGTATTTAATGCACTCAGGGCTGCGCCCAGAGAACTGAGAGCTGAAAACAGTTCAACTTTTGGAATGCCGCAACACCTTTCTAAACAGCCAATCAGAGTTAGGCAAAAAAAGGATAGTATGATCAATATTTGAAAGGAAACGCTTGGAGGGATGTGTTTTCTTATCAGTTTGTTGTGGTATAGTGTAGTAAGTCTTGATGCCGATGGTGAACGCTGAGCTGTGAGAAACAAGCTCTTTCTAGGATAAAGGGGCAGACTTTTTTTCCTCTCTGGAAAAAAGGTCCAGAGTGTTTGCAGCAGAAAAAATGCTGTCTGTGGACATTCTTAAATTACACTGAACAATGCTGATTATTATTATTTTGCTTTGCATGATTTAGTTTTTCACATTTTTTCCTTCCTTCCTTCTTGTCAGCTTCTTTCTGATTGGCTGCTCCTCAAAGACATGAACCTGAAATAGCAGGTGGGAGGGGCTGTCGTCGTCCAACTCAGATATCTCTGAATGTCACTGCAAGCTTTTAATGGTCATCTCTGGCATTCTGCTCTAACAAAACAGTCTAGTTCAGTTTATTACAGGATAAGACCCATCTGAGAATCACTGTATGGGAGTTCTGAGATCATCCGGGCAATCTTGTGAAATGTGGACAGACAAACACAACACCATGGCTTTATTTATTCCTAATTACTCCAGATTAGCTAATGTTAACAACAACAATATTCACATCTGGGAAACTGGGAACCTTCCTTTAAAAACTGTTATGCAAACATTTTCCAATATTCTGTAATGACACAATGAGCAGCTATTTCACTCTTCTCAAAAACCACAAAAATGGTCAAATATCAAAATACCATATAGTTGGAAATACCATTTTCCCAGTTGTATCTAGTGAATGTGGGTAAAAAAACAACAACAAAAAACCTCAGTCTTTTCTTTAGTAGAGCAAAGAACTACAGTATGTCACTGTGAAGTAAAAAGACTAGACACAGGTCTACAAAACCTCAAAAACAAGAGTCGATCTGCAGGAAAAACAAAGACTAAATCCTGACATCTCACTAAAACAACAGGTACCCCTTTATTATGGAAAAACGGTCTGACAGCCATTTCTTTTCACACCAAGCTCACTGGATGAATCACACTCTCCCCGTCTCCCACTCCGTCTTGAGATTTCACTCCACTTGTGAATTATTTACCAAAATTCTCCACATTCTTTGCAGTCGAGCACCCTGCTGACTTGCTGATGTGATTAGCGGAACAACGTGTGGCAGAGGACTCATCTCACGTGTGTGAGAGACAGAGAGAGCGAGACTCTTGCGGGCTGAGATGAGTAGGCGGAACTATGTGGAGAGGAGCATTCTGAGCAGAGACAGTGACGGGAATTAAAAAAAGCAGAGGGTGGAAGTCTGCCTTTGCAGCTCGCCGCCAACCAGTCACTCAACAGGATAGCAGCGTTTCTGAGAGCCAGAATCCATTGGGGACGGTGCTGATCTGAGTTTGGCACTCTCAGACGGAGAAAAGGGAGCACTCTTCCTAATGGAGCTCAACAGCAGTGCTGAATAAGATGAGCCATTAACAGCTCGGGCACTTTGTTAACATTCAGGCTGTAATTCAATCTCGGTGTAGTACAATAGAGAGATGATCTGCAGGGACTGTGGCTGCACAGTAGTGAAATATGTCCTTAGAGCGACTCTGAATTCAAATCTGTAGTTTGCACTGCACATCACAAGTGTAAATGGGGGGGGGGGGTCCCCTGGACAACCTGGAAAAAAACAGAGAATTGACCCTACAAATTCATCATAAACCTTTTTTAATATCATGTTACATAACAATAACATTTCTTGTAAATTTACAACTTTTATTAATTTTAAATCTGCAACTATTTTCTTGTAAATTTGCTTATTTTTTCTTGTAAATCTGCATTTTTTCCTCATAAATCTGAAACTTTTTTTCCTTTAATTCCACAACTTTTTTCTTGGAAATGTGCAACTTTTCTCATAAATTTAAAACTTTTTCTCAAATTTGCAGCTATTTGCTTGTAAATTTGCAGCTTTTTTCTTTTAAATCTTTTTTCTTGTAAATCTGCAACTTTTTTATCATAAATCTGCAACTTTTTTCATGTAAATTTGCAATTTTTTTCCTCTTACATTTAAAAGTTTTTCATAAATCTGCAACTTTTTTCTTGTAAATTTGCAAATTGTAAATTTTCCCCCTCATACATTTAAAACTTTTTTTCTGGCACATTTGCAACTTTTTTCTTTTAAACCTGCAACTTTTTTCCTCAAAAAATTTTCACAATTTTTTCTTGTAAATTTGCAACTTTTTTCCTCAAAAAATTTTCACAATTTTTTCTTGTAAATTTGCAACTTTTTTCCTCAGCAATTTTCTTTTCTTTTTCCCCTCATAAATTGACTACTTTGTCACAAATCTGCAACTTTTTTCTCATAAATTTTCAGCTTTTTTTCTCATAAATTTGAAACATTAAAATGGATGCTGGTTTAATTATTATTATGTATAACTGATAAAATTTTTCTTTGTTTATCTAGATAATCCCTCAAGTTTTTACAGTGTTTTTGTTTTTAAGGATTTGAATTTTTCCTCTATTACAAATATAGGGACCCCTAAAAACAATCTTGCATAGCGTCTCAATTACAATAACACCTATAGTGTCCCCCTCAAGCTTTACTCTTGAGAAAATGTTCTGTTAATTGTCTGCCCCACTCCCCGCAACAGTGAAATGAAATACACTGCTACATGCTACACATAATACGTGCAGTTTATCTAATGGCCAGCAGATGGTGACTCCAGTAGCTAGAAGTCAAATGAAAATGAGCTTATTGGCTCAACCACTAGATAAATTATAACAGCCAATTTTGAAAAAATATTTTCTATATTAAATCTAGTAAATCAGGATTTTCGTGACTGGCACCTTTCTTTGCAAATGACAAATCATCACTAAAGAACAGCCCAGTTTCTCAGTCAGTTCAGCCCCTTGCATGTTTCATCCAGTTTCAAAATGGAGAGACTAAAAATGACAGAAATGTTCAACCTGTGGATCTGTATTGGACCTTCATAACAGAACAAATGGACGATTTCAGTGTAAGTACAGGTTCTCTTCCATCTGCTCCCTACTCTTACTACAGATGACAATGTCACCAATATTGTTGAAGCCTCTTGCCTGACCTTGTTTGAGTGTATACAAAGCCTAAACAAATACAAAACAACATAAAGCAGTTCCAGCCAGACCAAAATAGATGCAATCATGTCAGCATCGGTAAGAAATATTTCAGCTTGGTGGGAATTCTTCTTTTCATGGCTGAGAGTCTATCAGTGCTGAGATTTACCTGGATCCCTGGTCAACCCTCAACTAGCTTTTGCCACCTCAGCCTCTGGCAGTACATTGAGAAGATCACTATTTTTCTAGGACTTCCACAATACTGTAGGCATGAAGCAGCTATATTAACTTTGGTTCAAGGTGAAAATTATTGATGCTTCTTTCTCAATGAGAGTCACTGTGGAACCCTGCTAATTTATTGATTTTCTTCACACAGACCCATAATTTACCAGATGAACACCATGTCATATGTCCCTTCAAACTAAGCTCATCAGAAAAGTTTTTACTAGGGCCATAGACCAGGTAGTAGTGACTTTCTCAGAGACTTTTACACAGACCTCGTTGGGCAAACTGACAATGCCCCCTGTTGGCAATTAGAAAGAATACACGTCAATGGTATCATAACGTCACTATATACAGTAATATCCCATCATTGGTGTAACAACAGTGTGACAAATAAATAGTGTTCTGACCTGCTGTCTCTCTCTGGTATTTCCTTAATGGCTATGCGAACCTGGTTGCTGACGTCTCGGCCTGCATACACGACACCAAATGTGCCTTTACCCAGAATCACCCTCTCTCCATGCTCATCGTACTCATAGTCATACTGTAGAGACAAGAGAAACAAAGTGTCATTTAAAAATGATGAATATTTTTCACTATAAACATACATCATAAAGCTGCCGTTATTTTTGTGGCTGTAATGGTGTTTCTCAGTAATGTAATGTTCCGCTCAGATTTGTTCATATTTTTTATCATTCAATTAGGTTGGACGTTTTTGTGGCAGGTGAACTATGATTGGCTGCTATGACATCCCTGACACTGGAGGAGTTGGGGCACAAAGACCTACAGAGCAATGTGAACCCCAACACCTGTTTGGTCAGAGAGGGTTTTTGTTTTTTCATCATGTCTAACACAAACTTTAAATAATAAACTCTGGAAACAAATACTGGAGCCAGACCAGGAATCCAAGCTGGTGATGACAGATGAATCTGCAGAGACCTGCGCAACGATGAAGGTGATGCTGCTACAATGAGTAAAAATTTTCTGTTTTATGCACGTGTTCCGCCAAGGTTTCTGTAGATTTTCTTACAATACATGAAGGCCATCTGTATAGTTTGCCCTAGACAGCGAGCTGGTAGTTGAGCGAAGCAGTCCCTGTAGGGCTCATGAAATTAACTTCAATGATTTGCTATAATTTAATAAATTCTAACAAAATAAGGTCCATACATATTATCACACACTTGAAATAATAAACTCTGAAGGAATGCCGGAGCCAGACCAGGAGCTCAAGGTGGTGATGAGAGAAATGAAATCTGCAGTGACTAGAAGATGTCGCTCCTGTTTCATGCAAATGTCCTGCTGTGGCTTCTGTAGAATTCATTAAAATATATGAAGGCCATCTGCATTGTTTTCCCCAGAGCAGGGGTCTTCAACCTGTGGCTCTTTTGCCCATATTCAGTGGCTCCTTGTGGTTTTGAAAAACTCACAACTTTACAGAAAACAGTCAAATTTATGAGTGCATAAATTAACTAATTTACAAGAAAAAGCTGCAAATTAAAGGACAAAAACTCTGAAATATTAGGGAAAAACTGAAAAAAAATTATGAGAAAATGCTGCTTATTTATAAGAACATAATTTAGAATTTACAAGAAAAAGTTCTAAAAAGAAAAAAGTAGTAAATTTAAAAAATATGAGAAAAAGTTCCACATTTACAAGAAAAAAGCCCCACATTTATGAAAAAAGTTGCAGATTTTTGAAAAAGTCCCAAATTTCAGTCTCAAATTTAGTTAAAAAGCTGCAAATTAAAGAGGACAAGGCCACAAATTTGAGAGAAAAAATATGAACATTCACAAGAACAAAGCTGCAAATTAATGAGAAAAACTGCAAATTTCTGTGAAATAAGTTGAATATTTTTAAGAAAACAGCTACAAATTTGTATTGAAAAAAAAAATTGTTAGTTTTCAGGAAATGACATCAAGGTTTCCGCTGGTAACATTTCCGCATGGCAGGCCGCCATCCCTGAAGCTGTGCTGCCACGCTAAGGAAATATAAACTTAAGAAAAATAAATGAATGACACTCCGCAAGCATGCACACAAACAACGCGCGCGACAGTCATCCACATGTCGGAGTTCGGAAACGCCCCGCCCGCCCACGTGACAGTTCCAGTCTGCAGGCAGAGTGTCTCTCTAGTGTCACTGTCTGAGAGAAGCATGAGCTTATTAAAGTCCTTTAAACATAGGAAAAAAACAGAAGAGGTGTGTAAGTAGTGGAGGCATTTATCATGGTTTTAACCCGCTGGTAACGGAAACAATAATGAAGAGTCGCTTAGCAAACAGGTGTGGTTAGGCTTCATACTGTATGCAGGGAAAGGCAAGGGTGACTGAATAGCTGAGAACTTCTTTCACCAGCCACTACAATATTAACTAATTTATGTTCATTATTATGTACCTGGCAAGTTAAGATGACCGAATTTCACAAAGTCAATGACTTTAATCCATCAACCACCTTCAGAGAAACTAAACGTACCAACATTTGGATTTCAAAATAAGGGGACATTTTCCCTGATGTCTGGTTGATGAGGAGAGTTCTAAAAAACTATAAATATATAGAAATATTATAACAGAAATAACTGCATCTTTGGTTGTTTAATTTATTTCATTAAATACAATTTTATAATTTTTTTTTCTTTGAAATTAGAATTAAATTATTGCTCTGTTCTGGCTCTGTAGAATTATAGTCAAAAGTGTGAATGGTATAAGGAAAAAAAGTCAAAATTTTACTACAATGTGTTTCCAATTTATTAAAGAAAGGGTAATTTTATAAAAAAAATAAACAAAAATTAGCTATAAAATAATCCACAAGTTTATAATAAAGTCTCAAATATGCAAGAAAAGTCAATTTTACAAGAAGAAATTACAAATAAGGAAAATAGTTGCTAATTTACTTAAATTTACAAGAGAACAATAGAAAGCTATAAGAAAATTGTTATAAATATTGGAGAAAAACCTCAAACCTTCAAAACTGAAGTCATTACTCAAGTTTTTAAGTAGGTGCTCTTTGTACCCTTAACTCAACTAGAAATTTTTGGTTGTCTACTTTTAATTATTAATTTCATAGCACTGCTTTTACATAAGTAGAATTTCTGGCTACTGTATGCACCTCTGATCATATAATTTAAGTGTGCATGAGTAAATTACTATTATGAATGGGTTTTTTTTCCCCTTCTCTTTCCTACTCTTTCTCAATGGTAAAAAAGAAACAATAGAATAAAAATACAAAAAATACATACATTTCTGTCATTCATGTAAACCATGGCAAAAAAATCTTGCAGGACAAAACGTGACACTTGGTATTTTCTAACCTGTTTGTATACCACATAGACAGACAGAGAACCTGAATTAGACAGGGCTCAGAGAGGAAAAGATGAGACAGAAGAGAGGAGCCAAGGAGAGGAAAGTGTTCTGGGAGAGTGTCCAGGAGAGGTGAGAGCAGAGGGAGGAGAGAAGGATGACACCAGTGAAAAGTCCAAACACAGGACATCTGGGTGGGACCCCAACTGGCTCAACATCCCAACATTCAAGCCATGGTTGTACAATACTTCAAATGGTAAGTTCCATATGCAAAGTTACTGTGCAAATTTAAAAAAAAAACCAAAAAAACAAAAAACGAAATATCCATCCATCCATCCATCCATCTTCTACCGCTTTTCCGGAGGTCCGGGTCGCGGAGGCAGCAGTTCAAGCAGAGAAGCCCAGACTTCCCTCTCCCCAGCCACCTGCTCCAGCTCTTCAGAGGGGATACCAAGGCGTTCCCAGACTAGCTGGGAGACATAGTCTCTCCACCGAGTCCTGGGTCTGCCCCGGGGTCTCCTCCCAGTGGGACGTGCCTGAAACACCTCAAGTGGGAGGCGTCCAGAAAAGGCGTCCAAAAAACGAAATAAATACTATAAAATTAACATACTCCAGTTACAATAGTGTCATATGTTTTCTGCCCCCCGTACCAAGTTCCTTAAGCCAGAGGAAACACTGGACATGCAAATTTACTTCATATTTGGGAGAAAACAATCAGGATTTCAGAGAAAAAAGCCTCAAATGCATGAGAGAAGATGCAAATTTAAGTGAAAAATAGCAAATGTGTCTTTAAAAAAAGTTGTAAATTAATAAATAGGGTGCAAATTTACATTGAGAGAGCAATGTTGCAATGTTATTTGACTATTTTACCTTTTGTCGGCTCAAATAAGTTTTATGGCCCCATACAGATTTTTGGGACAAAAACTGCTTAAAATGGCTCTTTTCAAAGTAGAGGTTGCCGACCCCTGCCCTAGACAGTCAGCTGTTAGTTGAACGAAGCAGTGCAGGTCAGGCTTGTGACATTAACTGCAACGATTGGCTATAATCTAATAAATTCTAACAAAATAAGGTCCATACATATAATCACATTATTTTGCATTGCAACAAGGCAAGTCACAGACGTTTTAAACTTCAATGGCCTTTTTTTGAAGTTGTTCAACTGGCTCAACGGCCTATTTAAATCAATCTCTGTACTCAAATGTGTGGATAACCTCACCAAATTTGCACATAACACTGCCATGGGGTAAGCAATACATCACATGAGGTCTCATGCTAATATTCACCTCTTTATATCTCTCTTTCTTGTAAGATAGGTTAAAACTCTGAGGAGAAATTCCTTATGTAAAAATGGATACATGGAAAAAATGTCACAGTTCTACCATTTTCAATTTCAATCCTAACTCCTGCTGCAAAAAATGCAACAAGTCAGCACATTTTTCATGTTTTTTTTTTTTAAAAAAAAGAAAACTAATAATTTTATTTTCCTTTCTTTTTCATCAAATTTCCTAAAGCCTAAAACTCTCAAACCCTGATGATCTCTCAGTAAAAAGACAGTTAATTATTTTTTTCTGAAATGTGTGGCAATTGTTTGCACCAGACTGTAAAGCTGTAGTTTTAGGTTGCAGAGGCCAGAGCATGAAAGTTTTCCTCATTTCATGGCGATCAGGGTTGAATCATCCACAAACACAGATTAAAAAAAAAGAAAATCCCTCTGGGCGAAACATGTTAGACAACTGATCTGGGCCATGCCGAGTCAAAAAGGGAGTGGTAGCATTTTGCGTAATTAGCCCCCCCCGGCACCGTGGTGAATACAGGTGAACACAGCAGCAGGTGCCTGTTGAATGCTGTCAAAGCATTGGAGTTAAAAATCCAGGCCTCATCCCAGCAGGCTCCTACACCCTTCTGAGCGTTTGCAGCTGAGTTTCATTCCACTTCTTATGTAAACTGTGTTGAACCATATAAGAAATAATAAATGGAAAATTTGATCAAACAAGAACAAAAAAACGTTCATCATTTTACAGCAGAGTCATTAATTTTGCATGAAAGCACACGCTGGCAGCCTTTACTGACTCAAAAGCTGTCAGTGATGTAGAAAAAAACCCTGTCATTATTAGGCGGATTTCTGTAGGGAGTTTTTTGTTTGTTTGCTAATGCTTCAATTCTTTGAAAGGAAACACAAGATCATAACAATATTTCCCGTGGCATGTTAAAGAGAGCAAAATAAAACAACAGAAAATAGCTAAACTGCCCACAGGAAAAAATTTGTCACCACTAAAAGAGATTGCCTAAATCTTATAGGACTGCAGATATAGGAATATTTGTAAAATCTCTCCTTAAAAAAAAAAATAGGGCCCCATTATGATGATCTAGTCAAAAGTCTATTGTCTAAGGCAGGGGTCTCAAACTCATTCCAAGGAGGGCCAAGACCCTGCATGTTTTACTTCCACCCAGTGTCTTCAGCAGGTGTTTTCACTGATCAGCAATCAGTTGGAAGAAATTTGGTGAATCACCTGTTGAAGACACTGGGTGGAGGTAAAACCTGCAGGGTCTTGGCCCTCCATGGAATGAGTTTGAGACCCCTGGTCTAAGGCGTAAACCTCTTTTATGGGCATGTCCAGGTTCCTTTCGTTATCGCAGTGGTGCTAAATAATGTTAATGGGCTGGTGGAAAGCACAAAGGGGCTGCTCAGAACTGTCCAATTATTCAGAGGTGTGTTTTGGGTGTAACGTGCAAATGGCCCAATCAGAAGCTCTCTTGTCCTTGCATGGCCTTTAATAGGCAGTGACGCATGATCTAAGGCAAACTGTGATCATGATGGTGTGTTTATGCAAGAGGGAAGACCGGGTTTTGCGCTGGACAAAGAAGGGCATGTGAGTGAAGAGAAAATGCATGCGATAGTTGCCCTGCTTGGCATTAAGTCAGGAATTCATTACAGTCAATGCCCAGTCAGTAATTTTATGGAGGAGGATCAGGTGGCTGTGACTGAACAATTGGGCTGAACAATCAAGCTGAATTTTAATTAATGTAGCGCTCATAGATGCATGCCCTTCTCATAACAGTTATTTCATTAGGATATCAACTCTGTCCATTAAAATAATGGAATATTCCAGCGCATCCTGTGAGTGTTTCCTCGTGTGCCCACGTTAGTACCAGCTTGCCTATGATTTTAAATACAGCTCCTTAAATAGCAATTGACAATACACTACTGGCTAAAGACATGCCTTTTGCTGATCAAAAGTGTACTGGGAAAAAAATGAACCACAACAACGGGCTGAAACTACACCGATGCCACATCTCTTTTAAATGAGTCCCCTCCTTGCAGTCTAAGTATTTAGAGGGTGTGATGCAAAGTGTGAAAAACAGACTATACACGGACATAAACTAACAAAGTCACTAGTGCAAAATGGGAAGCGTAGCGCAAACATGTCCTTTAGATCGTGGTAATAAGACCCTTAATGACAGAGATTTTAGATTAATAGAAACTAACTTTATATCTCATTTGTAATATTCATCATAGGAAAAACCAGCTGAAACTCTGATTCCAAGTGAATTTGAGGTTTCTCTGATTGCTCAAAAAGCGTACAAACATGCTTAATCCAAACAATTAAATAAACAAAGCAAAGTTTCAAATATTAAAAAAAAGTTATTTTAAAGAATCAGATGATGGATCTTAGGCATCTTACCTCTAAGGTATCAGTGTCACAGTCTCCTTCATCTGGACCTTTCCAGGCTTCTTCTGTTATGCTGTTAACCAGGTCACAGAATCTGCCAAAGAAAAACCAAACAACTTAATAATGCATCTCCTTACTTACAAAGCTCTAAATCAGTGGTCTCCAACCCCTGGGTTGTGACCCAGTGGTAGGTTGTGGGCCATTTGGTACTGAGTTGCAGAGAAATGAATAATTTATTGTGGTCCTCTTTTGACGCTCAAAGTGTTTTATTTTGAAAATTTACCAAATATCTCTTCCTGCCTGACTTCCTCTCTGTCATGGCCACACAGTCTTGACACAAGTATTTCAGTAGTTTGTGGTGAAGCTAGCTAGGTAGCTAGCCAAAATGAATAAAAGAAACAGTCATTGTTACAGAATTTGAGAGTTACTTTCCGACCATGAAAGACCCACTGACTGCGAAAAAGCCTATCTGCAACTCTTCTAACAAGCATGCCATGTTAAAGGTGAATGTGTGATTTGCTTTTATGAAGATGAATTATGTTCATTTTTAAATGTCCAGCCCCCCATTGAAAAAAACATTTTTACAAATTAGTGGTCCGTGAGGCTAAAAAGATTGGGGACCTGTAATACCTCAAATCTCTAAAAGTACAATGAGAGGCAGAACTTGCAGTTATCAGGCTCCTCTCCTTTGGAACCAGCTGCCAGTTTGGATTCACGAGACAGACTCAATTTCTGTTTTTAATAATAACGTTAAAACTTTCCTTTTTGATAAAGCTTATAGTTGGGGGCTGGACCAGGTGACCCTGAACCTTCCCTTAGTTACGCTGCCTATGTTGACAAGGCAACCATCATAATTGTGCTTGGTAGCATATATAGTGCGAGACAAGTAGAAGCAGTTCACTAAGTGGTTTTACACAAAACTAATTATTACTCTTATTTTACGACAACCTCCAACTTTATTTATGTGGAAAAATACAGTTAAAATTGACAAACATCATACTGTATGTGTAACTCATGACAAAATCCAATCAGGATGGAAAAATAATTTCCTGATTTTTTCTTTGCCCTACAACTGAAAATACTATGAGAGGACTTGTTTTGAAATGCACTAAGGCTGCGTGTCCACAAAACATGCTTTTTCCACTCTGGGCAGCTATTTTCCATTCATTCTCTATGTAGTCCAGCATTTACAGCGCTGAGTGCCCTCGCACTGAAACACTCTCGGTGGTGGCCGTTTTTTGTTGTGGCGCTCAGAGTTGAAAAAAATTCAACTTTTCAGAGACTGCAGCTGAGCTCGTCAATGTCAGACCTAAGCAGCCAATCAGAACTGCTGTGTGGGCAGGACATAGGACGCTGGTACTGGTCTGTACTCAGACTCCTGCTTTCTGTGTCATCATATTTCACATCCAGAGCTGCTAAAACACGTTTTCTGTCCATTGTTATTTAGACACTGCTATTAAAACATCAGTAGAAAGTCTGACCATAGGAAAGCAGAAGTACTGAGCTGAGAGTGGCGAGCTGTTGCAAGGATACAGGGCACAGACTTTTTTCCCCCCCAGAGCACAGCACACAAACGCTGAAAAAAAATGTTCAGCATGGTCGGGTGACAAAAAAAACAAACAAAAAAAACACGTTTTGTGGACATGCAGCCTAAATTAGGAATGGGCAACATGGCCTAAAAATCATATCTCAATATTTTTGTTAATTTTCACGATATTGCAGCTTACAGTTTTTATCTTTTAAATTTATGCAAAAAGGACTGTTTCACAGGCCAACATTACTTACCTTCAACGTATTCAGGAAAAACAAAAAAACTTATTTCTCCAGTTTATAAACAGCAGCTCAGACTTAGTTTAAATATTTTTAGTTCTGTATCAAATATTACAAGAACATGATATACATCTTAACTGCACACAGATGTCGGGTTTTATGCTGAATCGCTTTACCTGCATTACTATCTTTGCACGGACCTGTCCTGGGGCTTTTTGGCTCTCGTTGCACTGAAAGGATGTTTTTTTTTTCTCTTCTCTCTTGGGATGGTTGAATAAAATCAACAAGAAGCAGCCAAAATGGAACTAAAGTGCAACTACAGCCACTTCGAATGGCACACTGTCCGACGTTAATACCGCTCCAGCGGTGTTGTAGATGTGCATGAAAAAATGCAGGCAGATTATCCACACTGGCGCACTGTTTTTTTTTTAACATGACAGCAGTCTGAAACACAAAGTGAAACTTAAATATTTCCACTCAACTGGATATAGACCATCTGACTTCAGAGCTGCAGCTTCCCACGCCACATTTGTTTTGCCGTTTCTATGTTGACGCGTAACTTCCATCGGCAGCATAACGGTGTGACGTCGTCATGCAGCAGACCCCAGATATCGCAATATTCATTTTTATACCAATATGAAAATTTATACCGGTATTATCGTAAACGACACAAAATGGCACACCCCTACACTAAATAAATAAAATTGAAATGAATTTAATTGAGTACAGTTTTAATGGGGTTGTTACAAAATATAAAGTACATAATAGTATTGTTTCAGCTTTACTACAGCATGTATTGCTTGCATAACATACAGAAGACTTATGAAGAAGGAAATTTTGCATCTAAAAGGTCAAAATCAAGACATCACAGTAAGAGTGAGTAATATCATCGAAATTAACATGATTGTTAAATGTCAGCACGTTTCTCTTTGGATTAAAAATGTCAAAAGATTCAAGAGTTCTCCCACTGAATTTTTCCAAAAGATCAGTCTTTAAAATGTGTTAAATACTGAGTCTTTGAGGTCAGAAGAAACGGGATATCCCTTATATGGTCAACACAGACATACAGTTCTAGGTGCAAGGCCAGACACCCCACCCACCTGTTGCTTTTAAGCTTCCTGTTTGTGAGGGGCAGCCAATTAAAAGAGAAGCAGCCTAAAGGAGGCATGGCCTTATAAGGAGAGGAGCTAAAATGGCTCGTTTGAGATACACAAAGGTCTGTACCAAGATGACGAATGATTATATAATGTAAAAGAAAAACATGCATAAAAATAAGTAAGGTAATGAGCATAATATTTTACATTTATCTAAACCAGTGCTATAAAATCCCATGTACTGGAACACAGTCAAGAGACCAATTTAAACCAGAATAAATTACAAAATAAGTTTTAAATGCAAGTTTACATGTTTTAAGACAATTTAGGGTATTCTGTAAATATCTCCCTGTCGACTTAGAAAAAGCAAAATCAGACATATTTAACAACCTAAAGTGACAGTTGTTTTCTGACCAAGACTGCTGTCAGGGATCCATGTGGTCCATATTGTGACTGAGTGGTGTTGTTGAGCTGGTGCTCTTATCCAGAAGGGGTTGCAGCATGTTTACGTGCACACCTCCCACACAAATACATACATACAATGACCTTTACCGCTCTCACAGCACACAAGCTGTGAATTAGCACGTTGTTTTGTCATATTGTCACACTGCATGTCTGCAGGTGTTCGGCGACATGCATGTGCCCGTGCGCTCACATACACATGGGACGAGTGCCACCAGATTGCGTCTCTTCCTCTCTCTAATTCTTCCCTCCT
The DNA here is from genome assembly GCA_020510985.1 of Pholidichthys leucotaenia. Taxonomy (NCBI): domain Eukaryota; kingdom Metazoa; phylum Chordata; class Actinopteri; order Cichliformes; family Pholidichthyidae; genus Pholidichthys; species Pholidichthys leucotaenia. The sequence continues at coordinate 288,034,624 of CM035842.1, forward strand.
TCCTCTTGCCCGTCTTACCCCACTGTCGCTCCTGCTAAAATGAAAGCAGCCTCATAACAACAGCAGGCATGACTCACTGACTCTCACACTCCACATTATGGAACTGGAAGCGCGCAGGAGCCTCAGATGTGAGAGCCTGCCTGAGCACTCAAAGCCGCCAGTGAGGAACACGATGGCGACAAAATGAGACGAGGTATGTTTGTGGGGAACGTGTGAAATTTCCCACCTGAGCAAAGAGTTGAGAAGAGTGCTCGAACTATTGCACAGAGGGGAGAGAGAGAAACAACCAAAGAAGAGATGAACTCAGTGAAGATCATTTTTGCACCTTTGATCTTTTGTAGATAATGAAGGAGGTGCAGGTGAGGACGAAATGACTAATATATTTGGGCTGGACATTAAACCCCAGAGCTTATCCTAATTATGAAATGTGGGCATGACAGTCATTCAGCCAGGGCCATTTCCTGGGTTTGGGGAGGCCTTATGCAAGATTTTGTTTGAAGATTTGCAGGCAGCACACACCACATCTGGTACATCTTGCATAATACAAAATAAATGAACAAAATACCAGATATATAAAATAACTAAATACATTATGAAATACACACACACAAAAGACCAATTATGCAGCTGTGATACATTTTCCAACTAAATAAACCTAAACATCACCATTTCAAAAACCAGAGCAATATTTATAAAAACATTAAAACTTCCTTTTATGTTCATGCTTATTTATTCATATATCAGCCCACAAATTATCCACAGAGCCCTCAACTTCAATTCTCCTCTTTTTTCACTCTATTTTTTTTAAAAACCTGAACTTCCTTTTCTGTGTGTTCTGTGTAAAAGCAAAATAACGGGAAGTGACAAACCACTGTGCATATGCCAGATTGATTATCCTGATAGTTTCATTATCACTACAGTTCAGTTTTGTTTATATTAAGTTTTTAAGTGCGTCAGTAAACATATGAGGAGCTTAACTGATACAAATGAAGACTGCTACTTTTCAATTGTAGCCTTCTGGGTGAATGCAGCCACAAGGGCTGATGGGAAATGTTAGAAAATAAGCATGTCTCTTTAGTTAGACCATCAGTTAAATGTGTGTTACTGCTGTGCATAGGTCAAAGCTGTTTCTTTTGGGATATTTGTAACTTTTCTCTTTGTAACCATCAATGTGCATAGTATGGTGGGGATAGACCCCCCTTCGTTGCAGCGCTTGTATGTGCTGCAGGCTGTGTATGATAGTCTAAGTTTAGAAATATTATTAAGTCAGTGACTACAGCTCTTAACGCTATGATGTTGATATTCACCTTATAGCTTGGGGCCATTAGCATTTGCTTACTTTGCTTAATGGAGGAAACAACGATGCATTCATCCACACTACAGCCTCAGCTACTTTTTCTAGAGTCCTTCACAAAAACGAATGGAGATAATGGGCTGCAGTTCACATACTGGCCACAAGGATTTCCAAAGTTACACATTTATCTATGAAATAATCAAATCAACTTTGATTTGAAGCCCCATCCATTACCTTTAGAAGCCACATAATTAGTCAAATAAGGTCCACTTGTGGAATACCTAAATGTCAAACAATCTCAGCAGATACACACCTGTTCTGATAGGCCCTTGAGTAAGCACAAGTGCAACACCATTAAGCAAGGGCTGACACCAAGCAAGCAACAGCATAAAGCTCTCCAAACAGGTCAGAGACAAAGTTCCAGAGAAGTACAGATCAGGGTTGGGCTATAAAAAAATCTCCCAAACACTGAAAATCTGCTGGAGTATCACTAACCCCACTATTCAAAAATGGAAAGATTATGGTACTACAAATGTGCCAAGAAATGGATGCCCACTGAAAATCACAGGTTGGGGAAGAAGGGCATTAAGGCCAAAGACAAGCCTAAAGAAGATGGGCAGCTCTACTGAGGAGCCTGGAGTATCCGTCCATAGGACCACTATAAGGCCAGCACTTCACAGAGCTGGGTTTTATGGAAAAGTGGCCAGGAAAAAGCCATACCTTAAAAGGAGAAGAAAAAAAATAAGGCAGATCAATTGGAATTCCCCAGTCATATGGAAGAAGGTACTTTAGTCAGGTGTGACTAAAATAGAACTCTTTGGCCAAAAAGGGAATACTTTCACAAGACTTACATTCAACAATGAACACTAAAGAGAACACCAGCAATTATTTTGGACTTTTCTCTCTAGGCATTTATCTGACAATATACAGGTATTCTGTAGTCGAGGGTTATGGTGTTGGCACAGGAATCTCAGACTGTTTTTAAATATGGATGAAGTGCTGCCACTTGTTGAAAAGTGAAGGCCTACTTCCTGAATTTAGGGAGCTGCCATCTTGCGCTGGTGACATCTTTTGCAGCTAGAGTTTGCATTGTAGTGACCGTGAACTACAGAGATGACTTTCTCCCTACACAGCTGCCCACTGCAGTCTAAGCAGTGGTCCACAGGCAGCCCCCTCAAACAGAACCAATCAGAACCATACTCAATCTTGACCACACTCCTGTTTCTCTAGAATAAAATAACTAGTTAACAGCAACCTGATCCCAAAAACTAACACCCGACCATGCATCGGTATGCTAAGAACTACTATGTAAAATAAAGGAAAAGTGATGCACACAATAATCTAGGATGGCGGGAACTAAAGTCTTATAGCAACCAGCCACTGGAGAGGCGGGGGGCGGGGTGTTCGAAATGCTTGGGCTTCACTTTTGGTGAGCTCTCATGTTGTCTATATTTATATACAGTCTATGTTTGAATTTGGAGAAAACAGTTTAATCTAAATTTTAGTGACCAGTCGTGATTGGGCAGAGTTTGGTCTCCCACAGGTAAAATAGCATGTGTAGACAAGGGATTTTATTTGTGAGCAGAAATCAGTTTAAACAGGAGGAAGTCTTGTTCTTAAAAGTGCTATGTGGAACCTATGGAAACTGAAAGGGGTCACTGTCATAAACGCCCTTCAGGGCAGGATAAAGGTATCAAACGCCGGCTGTGAGTTTGCACGTTTATTAATGGCAGAACACTAACACACCACAGAATAATGAGAGCGGACTATTAAACACAAATCAAGGGCAAAATACAACAATGAGAAATAATAAGAAGAGGAGCACTAGTCTGGGACAACCAGAGAAAGCATGAAACACACGCCGGTTGGATACAAAGGATAAACATGAAATGTCAAAAGAAACAAAGGAACTCACATCCATACATTGAGTAGGGTGCTGCGCTGGACAACAGTGCACAGCCCCTCAACAAACTATAATGAGCATAAACGGGAGAATAAATCATACTAAGAAGCAATACAGAATACATGGCAAATCAACCAAGGATAAAAGAGCAGGAATTACAACTCAACACGACAACACAGTACAAATAAAAAAAAAAGGCAGAAAAACTGAGCCCGGTGGAATCCCCCCACGCTCAGATTGTGACAGAGCCCCTCCACCCTCCCCAAGGAGTGGAGACCAGACACCCCGGCAACATCGAAAGAAAAGAACCACACACAAAAAAACCCACCCCAACGAGAAAACAACCCCACCCCGGGTGGGAGGAGGGGGACCCAAGCATGGAGGGACCGAACAAACCTGAGAAGATAAGAAAATTTTTTTAGAATAAACATCCCAGCAGAGTCCAGACTAAGAGGAAACAAAAAACAAAGGCCCCACTCGGGACCCACACCAGGCAAAACCCCAACCACCTAGGGCCCCCCTGGACCAAAGAGCTGGGCAGTTCAGGTGGGCGGCCAAAGTCCCAAGCCCAGCAGATGGCATGATGGAAAGAGTCAGGTGGCCTACCAGAGAACGTGGGCCACCTAACCCTGCGGCACAGTCTGTCGGGCGGTCTGCCAGAGTTTTTTAGCCACCTGAACAGAAAGGGTGGTCTAGGAGGCGGCTGCCCAACGGGAAGAACCAGTGGTGAGAAAGATGGAGAAGTAGGGGAACCTGAGCAAACATCAGGGTGAGGAGAGGGAACCACGACGGCGTCTGGCAGAGGAGGGGGAACCATGATGGTATCAGGCAGAGGAGGGGGGACCACGACGGCATCAGGTAGAGGAGGGGGGACCACGACGCCCCCAGACTGGCTTGTAGCACCCTCGGCGGTCCCGGACCGGGACAATGCAGCACCCATGATGGCTCTGGCCTGGAGTGGAGCTGCACTCGCGGTGGGCCCAGACTGGGCCAAAGCTGCACTCGCGGTGGCTCCGGGCTGGAGTGGAGCAGCACCCCCGGAGGCCCCGGACAGGAACGGAGTGCCCATGACGACTTCGACTGATGGGAAAGCAGCGCCCTCGGTGGGCCAGGACTGGACCAGAGCCGCACCCTCAGAGGCCCCAGGCTGGGACGGAGCACCCGCGACGACCTCAGCAGGAACGGAAGCAGCACAAACGGAGAACCCGGGCTGGGACGGAGCACCCACAAAGACCTCGGCAGGAGGAGCTGAACCCAAGGTGACTTCCAGCAGGGAGGAAGGACTTATGATGGCCTCGGGTGAAGAAGGAGAATGACCATCATCAGACCCAGACGAGAACTCGAGCAGGGGAGAAAAAACATACGCCGGGTTACTCCCACCGGCAGCAGTGGAGTCCGACGAGGAGAGACCGGAAGCGGCTGACCACTGCGACTGGCTCTCCCCACCCCAAGCAGGACAAGAAATTTCTAGATCTAATGAGGGGGCAACAGAACAGAGCACTTGCCTCATCTTGGAATCCACCGCCGTCCAGGACTCCGGTGATCCAGGCAGGGGCGACTCAAGTCTCTCCAATTGGGCGTTCTCACCCAATGTGGTCACCTTGGATGAGAAAAACAGAGAAGAGAATGGAGAAGAATCGCCAGCAGCAGTGGAGGCCGGCAAGAGGAACTCAGGAGCAGAGGACATCTGCAACTGTCTCTCCCCACCATGAGCCAGACAAGATTTCTCTGAATCTGCAGAAAGAGGAACAGAACAGAGTACTTGCCTGGACTCAAGCTCCACCGCCATCCAGGACTCCGGCGAGCCTGCTGTGGTGACCCCAGCAGTGGGCATGATGGTGGGTGCAACCCCAGGGCCTCCAGTCGAAGCAGCCGACGCAGGTGGCCCATTGGACGTGGCAGCTGAATGTCGTCTCACTGCTGGTGCCAAGTCCTGCGTAGCTGAAGTCAGGGGACACTCTGCTGTTGGCTCAGGCTTCAGGTTACAGGAAGTGCACTCCCTCTGTCTGGGTTGTGACTGCGGGGCTGGAACCAAGTCCTCCAGGACCGCAGGTTCTTCCATTGTCCAGCGGCTCAATCCCAGAACCGGCAGACACTCAGGGGAAATAGGAATAAAACGGAGGGTGCAGGTGAGGAGTTAACATCAGCACCAGGTAGTGAGAACTCAGCGGGTTGCAGGAACTGAGTTTTGCCACCGGGAGTTAGGCAAGATAGTTCTTTATTATCGGGGAATGAATGAAAAAAAAACAAACACTTGCCTTTCTTCCCGGGGCGTGATGGAAGCTGCTGCAGATGAGCCAGATGTTGTTCTCCCTGGAGCGGCGGAGGTCATCTGGCGAGATGCTGGAGTCCAGGGATGCTAGATCTTTGGCGCAGACTTTGACAAAGATACTGTAGGTCCCTGGCCCTGGGGAGTGGAGCCAGGAAACGCCTCACTGATGGTGCCGGGTCCTGCGATGTCGAAACCAGGGGACACTCTCTCGTCGGCGCCGGCTTCAGGACCCAGAAGGCACTTCTCTCCCTCACAGGGTGTGGTTGTGGGGCAAGACCATGGCCCTTGGGATCCACAGGCCCCTCCGTTGTCCAGCGGCTCCCTCCCAGGACTGGTGGGCATTTCAGGGAGACAGGAGAGACAGGTAAGGAAGTGGTCACAGCAGCAGGTGGTGAAGGCTCAGCCCAATCGAGCCATTGTTGCTGAGCTTCACCGCCGGCAGTAAGGCAACACAATTCATTTTTAGGAGTCGATAAATGAAAAGGTACTTGCCTTACTTCCCGGGTTGTGGCTGCAGTGGGACCAGACAACCTCTCTTCTGGGGCTGCAACGGTCGTCTGCCGAGATGGGTGGAGCACCGGAGTCAGGGGATGCTCTGTCGTCGGCTCAGACTCCGCTCTGCTTGGTGAGGCCTCCCCCTGCTGTTGTAGATGCTTGGGAAGGAGCCACGACTTAGATGTCAACATTAACTCCGTCTCTTCCGCCATAAACGGCTGGCGTTCCTCCAGCTCCTCCACAGTGGAACCGTCGGGAGGTGCAAGGACACTGTGCGGGCTCTTGCAGCATCAGAGGGTCAGCTGGTGGTGTGGGCCGTTGCTCAGGAGGCAGAGATGGGGCTGCAGCAGGAGGACGGTGATGGCTTTGGCACTTCTGCACCCAGGACCGCTTGCTCGAGAGCCCTGGTTGTGCCACAGGGGAGCCCCACACCTGCTCACTGAGATGCCACTGGGAGTCAACCACCGTGGTGAGGAGAGCAGTAAGGCCCGGGCAGCTCCAGAGACTGGGACATGTCTCGATAAGCCGGGCCGCACTGTCCACGAACCCCAAGGTGACCTCGGGAGTGTGGGTGGCTAGAGCCTTTGAGCTAAAATTCACAATGAGTTCTGCCACGCCACACTTCTCCTCATTCAGTCCAAAAACACGGAAGTCCATGGTGGCTCTCACACCAAAACCTCCAGACAACAAGCAAAAACATGAGTAGTTGAACATTCATCCTACAAACTACACACAAACAAATTCCCCCTTCCCACATTTGTGGTAATCCCCCCAAAATCAAAAGAAAAATTCCGTCTCCCGATATAGCCATCGACCGCTCCACACCCACGAGGATCAGCCAAAGCCACTCCTTCTTCATCCTCCCAATCACCCTAACTCTACTGCTTTTAATGACGTAACATTAACTCTTCTGTAGTTTTCCAACTTAACTCCAAAATTTTTAGCAACTTTGTACATCATAGAGGTTTTTTTTTTTTTTAATATATAATACAATCTATATTTTGTAAACTTGCTATTTGCTTCAAATCAGTCAGATGCCTGTGCAAATGCTTAAATATTCTACCTTATATTTTGTTCATGCTTAGCTCCCACCAGTCTCTTCTTGGATCTTCTTGATGAACTCCTGCGCCTCCTCTGGGGTCTTGAAGATGTGTGTTCTGCCCCCATACGTGGTCAACAGTCTCGCAGGATAAATTACACCATGACGAATTCCAAGGTTGCGCAGCTCTTTACGTACGGGATCAAACTGCTTCCTCAATTGTTGGATTCCTGTGGCCAAATCTGGGTAGAACCGCACCTGCTGGTCCTGGTGTTTAATCTCTCCTTTAGCTCGCGCAGCGTTGAAGATCTTCATCCTGTCTCTGTTGCTGAGGAACTTCATAATAAGCGTCCTCGGTGGTCCCTTATCTCTCCGTGGGCCGATACGGTGTGCGCTTTCCAGAACGACTGCTGATTGCAGCTCCGCGCTGCCCAGCGCCTCCGGAATCCACTTTTCCAAAAAGGAACATGGGTCCCGACCTTCGGATTCCTCCGGTAGACCCACCAGCCTCAAGTTGTTCCGTCTCGGCCGGGACTCCAAATCCAGGACATTATCTTCCAGACATTTATTTTTTTTTTCCAAAGTGCGCACCTTTAACTGAAGACTGGTGACGTCATCCTCAGCACTAGAGACACGAAGCTCCACCTGCGCCATTCGTTCTACACAGTCACCCAATTCCTTTCTCATTCCTTCCAACGCTGCCATAATCCCATCAAATTTAGAGGAAAAGTCTGCTCTCATTGAACTAATGGCAGTTAGTACTGCACCTGTGCCGTTGCCCGCAGATACCGCACCGCTGCTAGCTTCCTCCGCCATATATGGAGCTTTATCTGCTGCGTCACAGACGTGAAAGTCCGTTAATTTGGACTGTTTCGGCGGCTCGCTTTTTCCTCTACCTGGTTTTCCAGCCTTAGGCTTCACCGACATATCCTCGCCCAAACGCCGGGATACGTTCTGTCCCAAATGAGAGAGTTATTTGCCGATTTTTTTTTTTCTCCAGGAGCAGAGCAGAGTGATACGTGTCCCTCTCACATGGCCGCCAAAACTGGAAGTCAGCTCACATACTGTATATCTTAATGAAATGTCTGTGACATATTTTATTCAAATTTTCATTAATTACTTAATTACTGCAGCAGATTTATTTTTACTTTTGCAGCCTTTCTGAGAATGCCTGGTTTCTGTACCTGTCTCTTTAAATATCTCGGACTGCATTCAACTCTGCCCTCCCTCTTACACCACTATTGCCAACCTAGTGCTTCGGTATATCACCGTGCTCAGGCTTTTTATTTATTCCTGAGTATTTGCTGTATTTTTTCCAGTGTTATGTCTTTATCTTCATGTGTGTGATTTAGGATGTGTTGTCAGCTGTTCTGTTATGCATTCAGAATCAGAATCAGAATCAGCTTTATTGGCCAAGTATGCACAACACATACAAGGAATTTGACTTTGGCTAAAAACTTGCTCTCGTTGTTCAGGTGGAGGATTTAAATAAGGATTCAATGACAACAGAGTATGTACAGTAAATTACAGTCTGTCCACGTTTCTATAAAAGGATGCAAATATATACAGGAATATATGCAGTTATTTACTCAGACTAACCACACTTTGCAGAAATATATGAAAAAATATACAATCACACAGTATTTCAATGTGGACTCAGATTCAGTGATATAATGTGAATGAAATAAAAAGCAGTGTGAGAGTTATGTGCAATGTAATAATGGATGAAAAGTCATGAGTACAGCAAACAGGTAGGACTAGGTGAATGTTAGGAGTTCATCAGAGTGATGGCTTGAGGAAAGAAACTGTTCCTGTGACGGGTGGTTTTGACCTTCAGTGATCTGTAACGACGACCAGAAGATAGAAGTTCAAACAGTTTGTGGCCGGGGTGTGATGGGTCAGCACAGATGTTTCCCGCCCGTTTCCTGGTTATGGACCGATATAAGTTCTCAATGGAGGGTAGGTCGGTACCAATGATCCTCTCCGCAGACTTAATGATCCGCTGCAGTCTGGTCTTGTCCTGTTTAGTGGCAGATCCAAACCAGACAGTGATGGAAAAGCAGAGGACAGATTGGATGATGGCGGTGTAGAAGACAACCAGCAGCTCCTGAGGCAAATCAAACTTCTTGAGCTGACGCAGAAAAAACAACCTCTGCTGGGCCTTTTTCCGGACAGTGTCTATATGGGAGGACCACTTCAGGTTCCGGGAGATTGTGGTACCCAGAAGCTTGAAGGAGTCCACAGTGGACACTGTGCTGTTGAGGATGGTGAGTAGGGGGAATGAAGGGGGGTGTCGCCTGAAATCCACAGTCATCTCCACCGTTTTGGCTGGGTTAAGTTCAAGATGGTTCTGGCTGCACCAGAGGATCAGCTGCTCCACCTCCCGCCTGTATGCAGACTCATCATCATCCCGGATCAAACCGATGACTGTGGTGTCGTCCGCAAACTTCAAGAGCTTCACCGAAGGGTCCTCTGAGGTGCAGTCGTTGGAGTAGAGGGAGAAGAGCAGTGGGGAAAGGACACATCCTTGGGGGGCGCCAGTACTAATTTTTCGGGAGCTGGATGTAAATCTCCCTAGCTTCACCTGTTGCCACCTGTCAGTCAGAAAGCTGGAGATCCACTGGCAGGTGGAGGGGGGCACCTTGAGCTGGAGGAGTTTCTGATGAAGAATGCCTGGGATGATGGTGTTGAACGCTGAGCTGAAGTCGACAAACAGGATCCTGGCGTACGTCCCTGGGGAGTCGTGGTGTTGCAGAATGTAATGTAGTCCCATATTCACTGTATCATCCACTGACCTGTTTGACCGGTAGGCAAACTGCAGTGGGTCCATCAGGGGGCCTGTGATGACCTTCAGGTGGTTCAGCACCAATCTCTCCAAGGATTTCATGACCACAGAGGTCAGGGCAACAGGTCATGTCCTCATTGTGATTATTGTTATTTTCTTGGCACTAGTTCCTAGTGTTTATATTTTGTTTTCCTTGTGATATGAGCACTCCACCTCTTCTTCCAGACACTCTCACCCTGTGATCATTTCGAATTGGTTGCTCATCCTGTTTTAGTTCATGGGGTGCCACAGCTGTGAGCTGTCAAATAATTAGGTCACCTCCCCCACTCACGTGATCCACACCTGCTATCATTTGTGTTCATTTGTTTCTGGCTCTATTTAAGGACGGTTATTTCTCTCCCTCATTGCTGGAGTCCAAAGAGTCATTTTGTGTCAGAACCCTGTCCCTGTTCTAACATTTGTTTTCCTGTGTGTATCCTGTCTTCTCCTTTGCCGTTCCAGTTTGTAAGTTTACTTTGTGCACTGTTTGGATTTCTGTGCTTGTGCACTCTTTGGACTTTTGTGTTTCTTCAATAAATATCACAAACTACAGTTCAGCGTTTGGGTCTCTCCTCTCTGCCCTGAGGGCCAATTCATGACATGAGCCAACTCATGTAAATTTGTCTCAAAGAACGAAATAATTCATCACTGGTGGGCAGATTCAGATTCATTTTATTTAAAGTCCCAAAAGGGCAATTTGGTTTGCAGTAAATCCCCATGGATTACCACCTTATCGTGGTGGGGGTTTGTGTGCCCTAGTGATCCCAGGAGCTATGTTGCCTAGGGCAATTTGTCTCTGGTAGGGTCTCCCAAGACAAACTGGTCCTGGGTGAAGGGCCAGACGAAGAGTGATCCAACAGACTCCCATTATAAATTAAAAAAAAAAAAATAATCAAGGATTCAGTGTACTCCGCCCGGTATGGGGTTACCAGGGCCTTTCCCTGGAGCCAGGCCTGGGGAAGGGGCTCAGATGGCTAGTGCCTGCTGGCTGGGTTTCTGCCCATGGGACCCAGCCGGGCGCAGCCCTAAGGAGTTACATGGGTCCGCCCTTCAGTGGGCTCACCACCTGCAGGAGGGACCATGGAGGTCCAGTGCTGTGGGGATCAGATGGCAGGCGAAGGCAGAGACCTTTGCTGTCTGATCCCCGGCTTTCGAAACTGGCTTTTAGGACGTGGATGGTCACCTCTCTGGTGGGGAAGGAGCTGGAGCTGGTGCACAAGGTTGAGCGATACCAGCTATATAGTATATATTATATACAGTGGGGTAAAAAAGTATTTAGTCAGCCACCAATTGTGCAAGTTCTCCCACTTAAAAGATGAGAGAGGTCTCCAATTTTCATCATAGGTATACCTCAACTATGAGAGACAAAATGAGAAAAAAAAAATCCATAAAATCACATTGAAGGATTTTTAAAGAATTTATTTGCAAATTATGGTGGAAAATAAGTATTTGGTCAATGAAAGTTCATCTCAACACTTTGTTATATACCCTTTGTTGGCAGTGACAGAGGTCAAACGTTTTCTGTAAGTCTTCACAAGGTTTTCACACACTGTTGCTGGTATTTTGGCCCATTCCTCCATGCAGATCTCCTCTAGAGCAGTGATGTTTTGGGGCTGTCACTGGGCAACATGGACTTTCAACTCCCTCCAAAAATTTTCTATGGGGTTGAGATCTGGAGACTGGCTAGGCCACTCCAGGACCTTGAAATGCTTCTTACGAAGCCACTCCTTTGTTGCCCGGGCGGTGTGTTTGGGATCATTGTCATGCTAAAAGACCCAGCCACATTTCATCTTCAATGCCCTTGCTGATGGAAGGAGGTTTTCACTCAAAATCTCATGATACATGGCCCCATTCATTCTTTCCTTTACACGGATCAGTCGTCCTGGTCCCTTTGCAGAAAAACAGCCCCAAAGCATGATGTTTCCACCCCCATGCTTCACAGTAGGTATGGTGTTCTTTCTTCTCCAAACACGACAAGTTGAGTTTTTACCAAAAAGTTCTATTTTAGTTTTATCTGACCATATGACATTCTCCCAATCCTCTTCTGGATCATCCAAACGCTCTCTAGCAAACTTCAGACGGGCCTGGACATGCACTGGCTTAAGCAGGGGGACACGTCTGGCACTGCAGGATTTGAATCCCTGGCGGCGTAGTGTGTTACTGATGGTAGCCTTTGTTACTTTGGTCCCAGCTCTCTGCAGGTCATTCACTAGGTCCCCCCATGTGGTTCTGGGATTTTTGCTCACCGTTCTCGTGATCATTTTGACACCACAGGGTGAGATCTTGCGTGGAGCCCCAGATCGAGGGAGATTATCAGTGGTGTTGTATGTCTTCCATTTTCTAATAATTGCTCCCACAGTTGATTTCTTCACACCAAGCTGCTTACCTATTGCAGATTCAGTCTTCCTAGCCTGGTGCAGGTCTACAATTTTGTTTCTGGTGTCCTTTAACAGCTCTTTGGTCTTGGCCATAGTGGAGTTTGGAGTCTGACTGTTTGAGGTTGTGGACAGGTGTCTTTTATACTGATAACGAGTTCAAACAGGTGCCATTAATACAGGTAACGAGTGGAGGACAGAGGAGCCTCTTAAAGAAGAAGTTACAGGTCTGTGAGAGCCAGAAATCTTGCTTGTTTATAGGTGACCAAATATTTATTTTCCACCATAATTTGCAAATAAATTCTTTAAAAATCCTTCAATCTGATTTTCTGGATTTTTTTTTCTCATTTTGTCTCTCATAGTTGAGGTATACCTATGATGAAAATTGGAGACCACTCTCATCTTTTAAGTGGGAGAATTTGTACAATTGGTGGCTGACTAAATACTTTTTTGCCCCACTGTATATATATATTTGGGCTCACCTCAATGCACAGCTCCAGTTCTGTAACCAGTTTCCTGGAGAGGGCCTGGAGCTTGGCCTACTCTGGAGTTGCCCCGGGCGAGAGGCAATGGGCAGAGGTGGGTATTCTTGTATCCCCCCGCCTTGCTGCCTCAACATTGGAGCTCTCCCCAGTGGATGAAAGGGTAGTTTCCCTGTGCCTTTGAGTTGGGAAATGGGTCCTGATCATCATTTGTGCCTATGCACCAATTGATGATTCAGAGTACCCACCCTTTTTAGAGTCTCTGACTGGGGTGCTGGAGAGTGCTCCTCTTGGAGGAGGGACTGAGGTCGCAGAGGTGGTAAAAAAAACTCTTCAGTGGCCGGGCTCCAGGGGTGGACGAGATTCGCCCTGAGTACCTCAAGGGCCTGGATGTTGTAGGGCTGTCAAGGTTGACACGCCTCTGCAATGTTGTGTGGAGGTCAGGGACAGTGCATGGCAAACTGGGGTGGTGCTTTAGGGGGATCACACTTCTCAGCCTCCCTGGGAAGGTCTATGCCAGGGTATTGGAGAAGAGTCCGACCGCTGGTCGAACCTCGGATTCAGGGGGAGCAATGTGGTTTTCGTCCTGGTTGTGGCACACTGGACCAACTCTTTACCCTCTTGATAATCCTTGAGGGTTCGTGGGAGTTTGCCCAACCAGTCCACATGTTTTGTGGACTTGGAGAAAGCATTCAACTGTGTCCTTCATGGTTTCTTGTGCGGGGTGCTGCGGGAGTATGGAGTATCAGTCTCATTGTTACGAGCTATCCGGTCCCAATATGACCGTTGCAAGAGTTTGGTTCGTATTGCCAACACCCAGTCAAACTAATTTTCAGTGAGAGTTGGACTCCGCCAGGGCTGCTGTTTGGCACCGATCCTGTTCATAAGTTTTATGGACAGTATATCTAGCCGCAGCCAAGGATCGGAGGGTGTCATGCTCAGTAACCACAGGATCTCATCTCTGCTGTTTGCAGATGATGTCCTGATTACTTCGTCGACCAATGACCTACAGGCCTTGCTGGGACAGTTTGCTGCTGAGTGTGAAGCGGCTGGGATGAGAATCAGCACCCCCAAGTTTAAGTCCATGGTTCTCAGCCGGAAAAAGGTGGATTGTCCTCTCCGGGTTGGGGACAACCTCCTGCCCCAAGTGGAGGAGTTTAAGTATTTTAGGGTCTCATTCACGAGTGAGGGGAGAATGGAGTGAGAGATTGACAGCTGGATCGGGGCAGCCTCTGCAGTGATGTGGACATTGTACTGGTCTGTTGTGGTGAAGAGGGAGCTGGGCTTTAATGCAAACCTGTAAGTTTACCTGCCAATCTACCTTCCTATCCTCACCTATGGCCATGAGCTTTGGGTAATGACCGAAAGAATGAGATTGCGGATACAAGCGGCTGAAATGAGCTTTCTCTGTAGGATTACTGGACTCATCCTCAGAGATAGGGTGAGGAGCTCAGTCATCCAGGAGAGACTCAGAGTAGAACCGCTGCTCCTCCATATCGAAAGGAGCTAGTTGAGGTGGTTTGGGCATCTGATCAGGATGCCTCTAGGACGTCTCCCACTTGAGGTGTTTTGGGCATGTCCCACTGGGAGAAGACCCCAGGGCAGACCCAGGACAAGCTGGAGAGACTACGTCTCCCAGCTGGCCTGGGAACGTCTTGGTATCCTCTCTGAAGAGCTGGAGCAGGTGACCGGGGAGAGGTCTGGGAAGTCTGGGCTTCTCTGCGTGAGCTGCTGCCTCCACGACCCGGACCTCTGGAAAAGTGGTAAAAAATGGATGGATGGATGGATGGATGGGGTGTGTGGTTTCAGTGGTTGATAGGATATGACTGGTTCCCGGAGTACAATATGCACAGAAACATTCATGGATACGTTAAGACTAGTGGCTAAACTACTAGTTTCATCAAGCTGTCTTGGTGGTGCTAACACTGCCTCCATCGGTCGACGTCAACCATAGATGATGCATCCTCTTGGTTTGCCGTTGAGGAGTTGTCTCATCTTGTATAGTGTCGACTATGGCTGATCAGTCCAATGCGGCAATGGCAGTTTCTACCGCACCTGGTGCAGGCGTGGGTGGTCACAATATTTACGTCACAGGCACGTGCCTTCTGTCTGGCTCTCTTTTCTTCGGCCAAGGTCTGGAGTTTTTCCCTCTCCTGCCTTGAGTTGTTTCTGAAGAGTGCTGCGCCATCTACTGTGGTCAACTGCTATATCGTCCCAACTTTCAGTGTTGATGCCCAGGGCTTTCATGTCGCGCTTACAGACATCCTTGAAGCGCAGCTGGGGACGGCCAACAGATCTCTTGCCAGAGGCAAGCTCACCATACAGAACATCCTTACGTATGTGTCCGTCTTCCATTCGGCACACATGGCCAAGCCTGAGCAGCGTATACATAGTGGGAAGACCAGCATGTGCGAGGACCTGGCCATTTGGCACTTTGCCACTCCATGTGATGCCTAGCATGCAACGCAGACAGCGGAGGTGGAAGCTGTTCATCTTCTTCTCTTGCTTGGCATATGTTATCCATGCCTCACTGCCGTACAGCAGTGTGCTGATGATGCAGGCATTGCACACTTCCATCTTGATTGACACTGTCAATGTGGAATTCTCCCACACTCCCAACAGTGCTAACAGTGTAGCATCAACCCCCCCCCCCCCCCGACCAAAAAAAAAAAGAAATTAGAAAAGCACTCGGAGAGCGCAGACCTCCGCCAAGCGCCACAGTTCCCCCCATACAGTGTTTGTGTGTACGTTTTCAGATTCCTTGACCATGAAAACATATGACTAGCAATTGGATTGACAATGATAGGATTAGTGTTTCAGTAGTTATTCAGGAAAATGGCATTTTCCGTAATGGCGGCCACAGTTCCCCCATACAGTGTTTGTGTGTACGTTTTCAGATTCCTTGACCATGGAAACATATGACTAGCAATTGGATTGACAATGATAGGATTAGTGGTTCAGTAGTTATTCAGGAAAATGGCATTTTCCGTAATGGCGGCCACAGTTCCCCCATACAGTGTTTGTGTGTACGTTTTCAGATTCCTTGACCATGGAAACATATGACTAGCAATTGGATTGACAATGATAGGATTAGTGGTTCAGTAGTTATTCAGGGAAATGGCATTTTCCGTAATGGCGGCCACAGTTCCCCCCATACAGTGTTTGTGTGTATTCCTTGACCATGAAAACATATGACTAGCAACTGGATTGACAATGATAGGATTAGTGATTCAGTAGTTATTCACGAAAATGGCATTTTCCGTAATGGCGGTTTTCTTCTGGACGGTGATCCGGATCACCACCAAAATTTAATCAGTTCTTCCTTGTACCATTTCCAACAATGCCTGAAAGTATCATTGAAATCCGTCCAAAACTTTTTGAGTTATCTTGCTAACCAACAGACAGACGGCCAGACAGACAGACAAACCCCGGCAAAAACATTACCTCCTTGGCGGAGGTAATCATGCAACACATCTAGTACCTCTTGCATAATACAAAATAATTAAACAGACTATCATAATTAAACAGACTATCAGATATACGTATAAAATGACTAAACACAAATATGAAATACACACACAACATTAAAAAAACAAATTAGGCAGCCCAAATAAAAACTATAAGGTCAGCTATTAGTCTATTACAACCTTGTGCTTTTAATACAGCTGAACCTTTATTTTTATGTGAGGAAACACTAGACAGTTTTGACCTGGTTGATGCTAAGGTGCTGGAGAAAGTTATTTCCCAGTTAAAACCAGTAACCTGCCTTTTAGATCCAATTCCTACATCATTTTTTAAATCCATTTGTAGCTTTTTAGATCATGGTGTTCTTAATGTTTTAAATTATTCTCTTCAGACAGGAGATTTTCCTAGTGCTTTTAAGACAGCCACTGTCAAGCTTGTTCTGAAGAGAAATAATTTAGACACTTAAGTACTAAACAATTAGAGACCAGTGTCCAACCTCCCATTGTTGCATAAAACTTTAGAGAAAGTAGTTTTTAACCAGTTAAATGATATTATAAAAAGTCATGATTTGTATGAAACATTTCAAACTGGTTTTTAGTCGAATCACAGCAATGAGACGGCCCTGATCAAGGTTTTAAATGATCTTAGAATTAACGTGAACAAGAGCATGCTCTCGGTCCTGGTCTTACTGGATCTAAGTGCAGCATTTCACACAGTAGACCATGATATTCTTTTAAACAGATAGCACAATATGTTCAGCCTCTTGGGCAGTTTTAACTAGTTTAAATCCTACCTCAATGGTAGAGAATTTTATGTCACCCTGGGTGAACACTCCTCAAAGAGATACAGCATGGATTGTGGTCTTCCCCAAGGTTCGATTTTAGGTCCCATTCTTTTTAATTTGTACATGCTGCCACTAGGCAATGTCATCAGGAGACATGGAATTAGTTTCCACAGTTACGCTGAGGATACCCAGTTTTACATTTCCGTGTCTCCTGATGACCCAGCACCAATTGATGTCCTTTTTAACTGCATTTTAGACATTAAGTCCTGGATGGCAGAGAAATTCCTACAGCTCAACCAGGACAAAACTGAAGTCTTAGTTATCAGTCCCGATGCTCAAAGAGAGAAACTTTTACCAAAATTACAAACTGTCTCTTATTCCATCAAAACAAGTTAAAAACCTGGGTGCTATTGTTAACTCTAAGCTTAGGGTTTTTTTTTTTCCAAATTAATAGTATTTTAAAAACTGGATTTTATCATCTAAAGAATATATAACCAGTCTGCCTGTTTCTCTCTTGAGAAAACACAGACACTAATGCATGCTTTTATTTCCAGTCGTATTAATTACTGCAATGCTCTCCTTTCTGGTCTTCCTAAAAAGATGATCAAGCACTTACAACTATTACAAAATTCAGCAGCCCATATACTGACGAAGACCAAGAAGAGGGAGCATATTACGCCAGTTTTAGAATCGCTGCACTGGCTCCCTGTGAGTTTTAGAATTGATTTTAAAGTTCTTTAACTAGTTTATAAAACTCTTAATGGTCTTGGTCCTTCTTATTTATTTGATCTGCTTTCACCATATCGACCCTCGCGGACCCTGAGGTCTTCTTGTACTGGCCTTTTAATGATACCTAAAGTGAGGACAAAAACCCACGGTGCGGCATTGTTCAGGTCTTTTGGCCCACGTCTGTGGAACGGCCTGCCAGAGGACCTCAGGGCTGCAGAGAGCGTTGATATTTTTAAAAGGAGGTTCAAGACCCACCTTTTTAGTTGAGCTCTTAACTAATTTTATCATTCATGTTTATATACTTATTTAGCTATTCTACTTTTTTATTCTTTATAGGCGAAAATGACGTGGTTGTCGGGCTGGTGTTAGACGGCGGACAAGGAGTATAAGGTACAGACCCACCTTCCCATCCGTTATTATGGGGAATGTACGCTCTATATTGGGAAAGGTAGATGAGCTAGCGGCTATCTGCCGTTACGATAGCACATACCGGGAATGCTCTCTCCTTTTGTTTTCTGAGATGTGGCTAACTGAACTAGCAGCAGATGCTAACATTGAGCTGGAGGGTTTCCACATGATACGGGCAGACCGAACACCAAACAGTGGCAAAGCAACGGGCGGTGGAGTGATAATGTATGTTAACAACAACTGGTGCAGACCGGGACATATCACTGTTAAACAATGTCACTGCAGCAAAGACATTGAGTTGCTAGCTGTTAGCATGCGGCCTACATATCTCCCGAGAGAACACTCACACGTGATCTGCATTGTTGTTTATGCAAATCCGACGGCGAACGCTGGGACAGCGTGTGACGTCATCCATTCAGTAACCAGCAGGCTTGCAGACAGAACACCCAGATGCTCTTCTCCTCATCTCAGGCGATTTCAACCATGTTTCACCATCTCCCATTCTACCCACGTTTACCCAGTATGTCACATGCCACACTAGAGACAATAAAACACTGGACTTATTCTACGCAAACACTAAGGAGGCGTACACCTCATCACAACTCCCCCCACTCGGGAGATCGGATCACAACTTGGTTCATCTCTGGCCGGTGTACAAACCCCCAGTGCACAGACAACCTCCGGCCATGCGCACAGTGATGTTATGGTCTGAGGAGGCAATGGACACTCTAAAGGGCTGTTTTGAAGCCACCGCCTGGAAGCAGCTCTGCGATCCACATGGTGAGGACATCGATGGCCTCACTCACACCTTCACGGGCTACCTCAGCTTCTGTGTGGACAAATCCGTTCCCACCAAGACCATACGGTGTTGCTCAAACAACAAACCCTGGATCAACCCTGAGATAAAAATACTTCTGAGAGAGAAGAAGAGGATCTTCAGGTCGGGGAACAGGGAGATGCTGAAGTCCTGAAGTCCGTACAGAGGGAGCTGAGGAGAAAGATCAGAGAAGGCAAGGACAGCTTCAGGAGGAAGATGGAGGACAAGCTGCAACAGAGCGACATCAGCGGGGTCTGGAGAAACCTCAAAACCATCTCTGGGCTCCAGAATACCTCCCCCCCAGGCCACGGGGGGCAGGGAGTGGGCGAACAATCTGAATCTGTTTTTCAATAGGTTTGACCAACCGCCCTCCCCCCTGACTGCACAACAACCACTGCTGCCTCTAAAGACATCAAGTCCTGCTGCCCACTCCCCACTCCACCAACACCCCCCACTCCCAACACACAGCCCCCCATCCTGACCCTGACCAGGACCCAGGTGAGGACAGAGCTGAGGAAGATCAAGGCGAGGAAGGCGTCGGGACCGGACGGCATCAGCGCAAAGCTCCTCAAGTCCTGTGCAGACCAGCTGTGTGGGATTGTGACGTACATCTTCAACCTGAGCCTGAAGCTGGGGAGGGTACCACAGCTGTGGAAAACATCTTGTGTGGTACCTGTACCAAAAACTTCCCACCCCAAAGACCTGAACAGCTACAGACCGGTGGCCTTGACGTCCCACTTGATGAAGACCCTGGAGAGACTGCTCCTTGCTCACCTCCGCCCCCTGGTGGAACCAGCGATGGATCCACTCCAGTTCGCCTACCAGCATGGCATTGGGGTGGAGGATGCGGTAATCTTCCTCCTTCACCATTCTGTCCCACCTGGAGAAGCCCGGGAATGTGGTGAGGATCATGTTCTTTGACTTCTCTAGTGCTTTCAACACCATCCAACCGATGATCCTGAAGAACAAGCTGCTGCGCGCAGGGGTGGACCAGCACCTGTCATCATGGATCCTGGACTACCTCACGAACCGGCCTCAGTTTGTGAGAACCCGGGACTGTGTGTCCGACACGATCATCGGTAGCATGGGGGCCCCCCAGGGAACGGTGTTGGCTCCCTTCCTGTTCACTCTTTATACTGCGGACTTCTCACACAACACAACACACTGCCATCTACAGAAGTTCTCTGATGACTCTGCGATCGTTGGCCTCATCTCCAATGGAAATGAAGCTGAGTACAGAGGGCTTATCCAGGACTTCGTGGACTGGTGCCATCGGAACTGCCTCCAGATCAACGCGAGGAAAACTAAGGAGCTGGTGGTGGACTGCCGCAGGCAAGGACAACCCCTCACAGCACCAGTAAATATACAGGGAACAGACATTGAGATGGTGACATCCTACAAGTACCTGGGTGTTCATCTGAACAATAAACTAGACTGGTCACACAATACTGACGCACTCTACAAGAAGGGACAGCGCAGGCTGCTCCTACTGAGGAGACTCAGGTCTTTTGGTGTACAAGGGGCGCTGCTGAAGACATTCTATGACACGGTGGTGGCATCAGCCATCACTTTTGGAGTGGTCTGCTGGGGCAGTGGCATTACTGCAGCCGATAGGAAGAGACTGAACAAACTGATCAAGAAAGCTAGCTCCGTCCTGGGGCAGCGCCTTGATCCAGTGGAGGAGATAGGAGAGAGAAGGACGGTGGCTAAACTGTCATCTCTGCTGGAGTCCGAGTTCCACCCTATGCAGGACATACTGAATGCACTGAGGAGCTCATTTAGCAGCTGACTACATCATCCCAGGTGCACAACCGAGAGGTTTCGCAGGTCCTTCCTACCAACGGCTGTCAGACTGTACTATCTAAGCAAGGCTGCTCACAGAGATAGCAAAAAGACGTAACAACCTAATAGTTTTTTGAATGCAAAAGATGCAATAGACTTACACAATGGTCCCCTCCGGCATACAACTAGGAAAATACCGGTCGCTATGGAGGGTGAGAATATGTATGGGCACATAATCATACCATGTAGGATAACTAAGTAGACGGTTGTGCTGTTTCATCCCATCTAGCAACAATGCTCTGCACTGTGTGTGTTTATACATTTACATATTTATTCCATCTAGCTACAATGCTCCGCACTGGGTGTGTTTATGTTTATATTTATATATCTATATATTCATTCCATCTAGCTACAATGCTCCGCACTGTGTGTTTATATATCTACATATTATTCCATCTAGCTACATTGCTCCGCACTGTGTGTGTTTATATATTTACATATTTATTCCACCTAGCTGCAATGCTCCGTACTGTGGGTGTTTATATATCTACATATTTATTCCATCTAGCTACAATGCTCCGCACTGTGTGTTTATATACTCATATATTTATCCCATCCAGCTACAATGCTCTGCACTGTGTGTCTGTGTGTATATATATTTATAGTAATATGTACATATGTATATTAGCTGCTCTTGCTTGCTTGCTTTTTTTTCTTGCCTTCTGATTGTTGCTCTGAGTGTTGCTATCCCTGTGCTGTTGCAATCCTGGAATTTCCCCGTTGTGGAACTAATAAAAGCTTATCTTATCTTATTTTATTTATTCATGATCTTACTCTGCTTCGTATTGTATTCTATTGTATTTTATTTTATGTTAGTTTTAGCTCTAGTGTTTCCTCACTGGCGGGCTCTCGGCACTGGGAGCTGTAACTGGCACTGGCAGTGGGGATGTTGCTGTGGTGGTGGCCCTGGCTTGGTGGGATGGGGGAGTTCAGTCACAACCTGTTGGTAGTGGTATGGACTCCTCTGTCTGCCTGGGTGACCTCTGTGGTGGTGTCTCTGCAGCTGTGGGCTGAGACCGGCTCCTGGGGCTGATGGTTCCCCTATGATGGCGTTTCCTCACTCTGGTCCTCAGTGCTCAGCCGTGTTTTAACTACGCCCATTATTGGCTCAAGTAGGTTCATTTTGTCTTCTTTTTACCTTTTGTTCTTATTAAAGACAAAAATAGAAAGGAGATGTTTTTACCTTCTTTACATGTTTCGACTATTCACTGAAGCCTTCGTCAGAAGTGCCTGTTATTACTTGTGGGTGGGATGGATCAGAGTGGGAGGAGGTGGGCTCTGGGGTGAGCTGAGGGATCGGATGGATGGGCGTCTTGGACGAGAGTAGGGGTGGGGTGGGAGGGCTCCCTTTGTCTTTTTTTTTTTTTTTTTTTCCACAATATCTTTATTGAACCTTTTTTTTTTTTTTTAACAAACATGATACAAACAATCAAACACTAACACTAAAGTACTACAAAAAAAAAAAAAATGCACTAAAAACACCAACAACCACCAACAAAATCAAGTCTTCAACAATGCTCCTCTGTTTAGTCTAGACAATCCAATACATAAGTATACATATTATGTTCACCAGTTTGGAATTTACAAGGTCCACACACATCATTCACCTTCTTCTTCAAGAGTTATGTTTAAATTTTTTACATAATCAATAAAAGGTCTCCATATATTCTCAAACACAATTTCCTTTGATTTTAGTATATATGTTATTCTTTCTAATGGAAGGTTTGTTAACATCTGTCTTAACCACTGAGTCACATCTGGTCTATGAGTCTTTTTCCATAATAGTGCAATACATTTTTTGGCATTAAGCAAACTGAGGTCTATGAATGTTCTTTCACTTTTATTAAAATTATGCTTTTCTGGGTACAGACCCAACAAAAACAGTTTAGGATTCAATATGATTTGTTTTGAGATTATTTTTTCAATTGTTACCCTCACCTCTTCCCAAAACATTCTTATTAATCTACATTCCCATAAACAATGAAATAGGGTTCCTTTACTTTCCATGCATTTTGTGCATGTATCTGGTATATTTTTGTTATATCTATTTAACTCCTCCGGTGTAACATACATCCGCATTAACCATTTGAAATGTATCAATTTAAGGCGTGCATTTATTGATTTGGTTTGAGCTTCTGTACAAGCCAATTCCCATTGTTCCTCTGAAATTTCAATTTGCAGATCTTCTTTCCAGTAGTTTAATCTTTTCAGTGAATTTTCACTTGAAGATAGTGTCAGTGAGTTATAAAACTCTGAAATACCCTTTCTTTTACTATCTTTCATCATCATTTTTTCCAAGGATGAATAAATAGGTCGAGTGAGAGCTTTATTTTGATTTGATCGAATAAAGTTTCTAAGTTGAAGATATTTAAAAAAATGTGTTCTATTGAGATTAAATTTGATCCTCAGCTCTTCAAAAGACATTATGTTGTCTGCACATGGCAAATATAAATCCTGAATCTTTTGTATCCCTTTTAAATTCCATACTTTAAATACAGCGTCCGCTCTCCCTGGTTTAAAATATTGATTACCCCATATTGGACTAAATTGTGACAATAACTGTGGTTCTTTTAAATAGTTTTTAGCTTCACACCATATTTTGATCATATGCTTTACAAATGGATTTTTAACTTGTTTTTGTAATTTTTTTGCCGAATCTGAGTATATGAATATGGGAAGAGGTAAAGGTAAATTGTATGATTCCATTTCAGTCCAGTGAGGGAGATCATTTGATGAAAAATAATATGTCATAGACCTCAGTTGTGCCGACCAATAATACAACATAAAATTTGGACATTTCAGACCTCCACGATCAAATGGTAAATATAATAAAGACAAACGTAATCTAGCCCTCCTGTTGTTCCATATAAATTCCACTAACTTTTTTTTTATTCTTGAGAATAGATCTAAAGGTGGTGATAAGGGAATGTATTGAAATAAATAAAGTATTTTAGGTAAAATATTACTTTTAAGTATATTGATTCTCCCGATCATCGACATTGGTAGTGACATCCATCTCTGAGTTAACTCATTGATATCTGACATTAAGGCTTCATAGTTGACACTGGCGACTGATTCTAGCTTAGGCATAATTTGGATTCCTAAATATTTAAACTGATTTACAACATTGAATTGATTTACCTCAGGGGCTGGGTAATTTCTCTGGGTCTCATTTAGCATTAATATTGAAGATTTAGTTTTATTTATTTTATATCCTGATATTTCCCCAAAATTCTTTATTAAATTCAACAAGGTTGGAATTGATTTTTTTAGATTCGACATAAACAAAATTATGTCATCGGCGTACAGGGAGATTTTATGTTCTGTTGGTCCAACTTTAATTCCATATATTTGTGAATGTAAACGTATCGCTATCGCTAAAGGTTCAATTGCCATAGTAAACAGTAAAGGTGAAAGTGGACAGCCTTGTCGACATCCTCTATTGATTTTTATTGGTTTTGAAATATTGTTATTTGTTAGGATTTCTGCTGTAGCATTATTGTATATTATTTGAACCCATTTTATGAAATTATTTCCAAGTCCAAACCTTTGTAGGACTTCAAAAAGAAAGGGCCATTCAACTCTATCAAAGGCCTTTTCGGCGTCCAATGATAGGAGAGCTGTATCCGGTGCTTCTTTATTAAAATAAATAATATTAAATAGTCTTCTTACATTATGGAAGCCTTGTCTACCCTTTATAAAGCCATTCTGATCTCGATTAATAATATTTGGTAAAATTTCTTGTATTCGTCTTGCTAAAATTTTACAGATTATCTTAAGGTCGGCGTTTAATAGGCTTATTGGTCTCATATTTTCACATTTATTAGAGGGCTTACCTGGTTTTGGCAGCAGTATAATTAAGGCATTATTTATGTATGATGGTAAATTATTATTTTGAAATGCTTCTAAAACCATTTCCAAAAAAGGTTTTATTAATTTATTCTTAAATTTTTTATAAAGGTCAACTGGAAGACCATCTGGTCCTGCACTTTTTCCTGATTTCATATTATCAATGGCTAGCCCAACTTCTTCTTGACTAATTTTAGAATCCAATATCTCCCTGTTTTCATTTGGAATACACGGTATAGATAGTTCATTCAAAAACCCATTTAGTTTTGTTAAATCAGGTTCATTTTTGGTATCATATAATTTTTCATAGTAATCTCTAAAGGCTCTATTAATTTCTAAAGGATCTATAACTACCTGTCCATTACTTATAATACTGGTAATTGGTGTTTTAATTTCCAATTGTTTAATCTGCCATGCTAATAATTTTCCCGATTTTTCACCTTGTTCATAAAAAGATTGTTTCAATCTTAGAAGACTCGAGGCAGCTCTATTCGCTGATTTTTTGTCGTATTCAGCTCTCAAAATCAGTAATTCATTCTCCAACCTTGGGTCACTTCCTGCATACACTTTTTCCTGAAGATTTTTTATTTTATGTTCCAATTTAGCTCTCTCCTCTCGAGTCTTCTTAGATTTTGATCCTGTATAACTAATAATATGTCCCCTAATAAAAGCTTTGAAAGCCTCCCACTTTACACATGCTGATGTTTGTGAAGTATTGATGTCAAAGAACTCGTCTATCTGTTTTTCTATATACTTGACAAATTCCTCATCCTGAAGCCATTTATGCTGAAATTGCCATCTGCCTGATTCCTTTGTCAATTTTTTATCTACATATATTAGACAACAGGGTGCATGATCAGAGATCACGATGTTATCATAAAAGCAGTTTTGAATCTTGGACCTTAATTCTGTGGAAATCAAAAAATAATCAATACGTGAGAATGTCTTGTAGGTACTGGAATAACAAGAATAGGCTTTAACTTGTGGTTTCATTTCTCTCCATATATCTAACAATCTCAATTCTTTCATAAAATGATTAATAGTCATCCTACATCCAATGTGCGTACAATCCAGTCCTGTTGATCTATCCACACCTGGATTCAATGTACAATTAAAATCCCCTGCTATTATATGTTGCCCTGTAAGTGATGATAAGATGAGAAATAAATTAGCAAAGAACTTCTGATCATCTATATTGGGACCATATAAGTTCACAAGATTTATATTTTCTAATAGCAAAGAACCTTGAATGATTACATATCTTCCAAATTTGTCTCCAATTACATTTTTCACTTGAAAAGGAACTGATTTATGTATGAGAGTCATAACTCCCCTGGCTCGGGATGAAAATGAAGAGGTGAATACACTTCCCTGCCATCTACTCCTAATTCTTTTAACATCCTCCTCTATCAGATGAGTTTCTTGTAAAAACACAATTCTTGAACCCATGTCCTTTATTTTATTCATAACTTGTTTAAGTTTTTTTAAATTTTGTAGACCTCTGCAATTCCATGAAGTTAAATTAAGGTTAACACTTTGGTCCATGATCAATAGAGAGTTTGGGATTACCTTGCAGTGTAAACATGCTCATACAGAGAAGCAAAAACATGAGTGGTTGAACATTCATCCTACAAACTACACACAAACAAATTTCCCCTTCCCACACTTGTGGCAAACCCCCCAAAATCAAAAGAAAAATTCTGTCTCCCGATATAGCCATCGACCGTTCCACACCCACGGGGAACAGCCTAAGCCACTCCTTCTTCATCCTCCCAATCACCCTAACTCTACTGCTTTTAATGACGTAACATTAACTCTCCTCTGTAGTTTTCCAACTTAACTCCAAAATTTTTAACAACTTTGTACATCATAGTTTTTTTTTTTTGTGTTTGTTTTGTTTTTGTTTTGTTTTTTTAATATATAATACAATCTATATTTTGTAAACTTACTATTTACTTCAAGTCAGTCAGATGCCTGTGCAAATGCTTAATTATTCTACCTTATATTTTGTTCATGCTTAGCTCCCACCAGTCTCTTCTTCTTCTTTGATCTTCTTGATGAACTCCTGCGCCTCCTCTGGGGTCTTGAAGATGTGGGTTCTGCCCTCATACGTGGTCAGCAGTCTCGCAGGATAGATTACACCATGACGAATCCCAAGGTTGCGCAGCTCCTTACGTACGGGATCAAACTGCTTCCTCAATTGCTGGATTCCTGTGGCCAAATCTGGGTAGAACCGCACCTGCTGGTCCTGGTGTTTAATCTCTCCTTTAGCACGTGCAGCGTTGAAGATCTTCATCCTGTTTCTGTTGCTAAGAAACTTCATAATTAAGGTCCTCGGCGGTCCCTTATCTCTCCGTGGGCCAATACGATGTGCTTTTTCCAGAACCACTGCTGATTGCAACTCCTCGCTGCCCAGCACCTCCGGAATCCACTTTTCCAGAAAGGAACATACGTCCCGACCTTCTGATTCCTCTGGAAGACCCACCAGCCTCAAATTATTCTGTCTCGACCGAGATTCCAAATCCAAAATATTATCTTCCAGAGATTTATTTTTTTTTTCCAAAGTGCGCACCTTTAATTGAAGACGGGTGACGTCATCTTCAGCACTAGCGAGACGGAGCTCCATCTGCGCCGTTCGTTCTACACAGTCACCCAATTCCTTTCTTATTCCTTCCAACGCTGTCATAATCCCATCAAATCTAGAGGAAAAGTCCGCTCTCATTGAACTCATGGCAGCCATCAGCGCATCTGCGCCATTCCCCGCAGAAATCGCACCGCCGCCAGCCTCCTCCGCCATATATGGAGCCTTGTTTGCTGCGTCACAGACCTGAAAGTCCGTTAATTTGGACTGTTTCGGCGGCTCGCTTTTTCCTTTTCCTGGTTTTCCAGCCTTAGGCTTCGCCGACATATCCTCGCCCAAATGCTGGGATACGTTCTGTCCCAAATGAGAGAGTTATTTGCCGATTTTTTTTCTCCAGGAGCAGAGCAGAGCGAGACACGTCCGTCCTACGTGGCAGCCATAACCGGAAGTCCCCTTTGTCTTTTTATTGTTTTGTTTTACCTGGAATTGTTTTTAACTGTAAAACACTTTGAGCTGCACTTTGTTGCATGAAAGGTGCTATAAAAATAAATAAAGTTTAAAGTGCTAAATTTTTCAACTAAATAATCCTAAACAACACAATTTTAAAAACCAGAGCAATATTTATAAAAACAATAAAATTTACTCTTACCTTCATGTTTATTCATATATCAGCCAATATATTATCCACAGAGCCTTCCACTTCAACTGTCCCATTTTTTTTCCTTGTTTTTGTAAATGTCAACTTCTTTTTGTTCTGTGTATTGGGTTCCAAGGTTGTCATAGCCAGGAGCGGCTCTGGGGTTAAGCTCCCAGTGCTCATAAAATGCTCCTTACGGCGTGCGTCTTGAAAAGCCTCTGACAACTAAGTCCAACTCCTAGCCTGCCCATGTGGTTTAGTCTCTAAGCCCGGCGGAACTGCTTTTACTAATAGGAGAAGGGGCGAGGGCGGATCTCTGGCGCCTTAAAACCAGATGCTTCGGGTAGATGGTGGCTCGTCAACCTGGGAAGGCAGCCCATCTAGGGGAAGGTAAACCCTGATTTCAAACCTCCGCTGCCTTGCGGCACACCCGGTCACGGGAAAGGCTTCGGGAGTCAAACCTGAGGAAAAATCCGGAGTCGGAGCCCCTAAGGCAGTTCTCTGTTGTGCTCAACATTGTTCTGGCAGCTCCTGCGACGGTGCTGGTGCCAAACTATAGCAGCCCTGCTGCTCCTTTGGATTCATCAGTGACGTGGAGAGGGGGGACATGCTGCATGGGTAACATCTTGTCCTCCATATCTTCCTGCCCAGGCTTGAATCCTACCAACGCCCAACGCTGTAAGGTAGAATACCGGTGCGCATCGGCCTGTTCAGCCACAGGCGGTGCTGTTCCAGCAGAGTAGACATTTAGGATTCTCTTCCATGGTCATCATAGACCAACGGAGGCCGACGATCTGTGTATTGGTAACTTGACAGAACCACAGTAAACATGTAAAAGTGAAAGACCCGGAAGTGACCTTGTGATACCGGAAGCACTTCAACCACTGTGCATATGCTGAATTAGTTTGTGAATGAGCTACAACTAGTGGCTAAACTGCTAGCTTCATCAAGCTGCCTTGGTGGTGCCAACAGTGCTAACGATAGAGCATCACGGCAAAAATATAACAAAATAAGCCAGAATGATGTGACATATAATATTGACTGTGGATTAGTATTGCCAACACTCGATCAGACTCATTCCCAGTGAGAGTTGGACTCCGCCAGGACTGCCCTTTGTCACCGATCCTGTTCATCATTTTTATGGACAGGATTTCTAGGCACAGCCAGGGAACGGAGGGTGTCATGCTTGGTGACCACAGGATCTCATCTCTGTTGTTTGCAGATGATGTTGTCCTGCTGGCTTCATCCAGCAATGGCCTACAGTTCTTACTGGGACGGTTTGCCGCTGAGTGTGAAATGGCTGGGATGAGAATCAGTACCTCCAAGTCTGAGTCTATGGTCCTCAGCTGGAAAAAGATGGATTGTCCTCTCCAGGTTGGGGACAGGCTCCTGCCCCAAGTGAAGGAGTTTAAGTATCTTGGGGTCTTATTCACGAGTGAGGGGAGAATGGAGCAAGAGATTGACAGACGGAGTGAAGCAGCATCTGCAGTGATGCAGACGTTGTACCAGTCTGTTGTGGTGAAGAGGGAGCTGAGCTCTAAGGCAAAGCTGTCGATTTACCAGTCAATCTATGTCCCTACCCTCACCTATGGTTATGAGCTTTGGGTAATGACCGAAAGAACGAGATCGCGGATACAAGCGGCTGAAATGAGCTTGTATCCGCGTATGTATTGTATGTATTGTACTGTATGTATTGTAATAAGATTCTTTGTAGGATTGCTGGACTCACCCTCAGAGATAGGGTGAGGAGCTCAGTCATCCCGGAGAGGCTCAGACTAGAACAGCTGCTCCTCCACATTGAAAGGAGCCAGTTGAGGTGGTATGGGCATCTGATCAGGATGCCTTCTGGACGCCTCCCGCTTGAGGTGTTTCGGGCACATCCCTCTGGGAGGAGACCCTGGGGCAGACCCAGGACTCGCTGGAGAGACTGTGTCTCCCAGCTGGTCTGGGAACGCCTTGGTATCCTCTCTGAAGAG
This sequence comes from Pholidichthys leucotaenia, assembly GCA_020510985.1. Taxonomy (NCBI): domain Eukaryota; kingdom Metazoa; phylum Chordata; class Actinopteri; order Cichliformes; family Pholidichthyidae; genus Pholidichthys; species Pholidichthys leucotaenia. The sequence continues at coordinate 288,064,396 of CM035842.1, forward strand.
CTTGAGCAGGTGGCTGGGGAGAGAGAAGTCTGGGCTTCTCTGCTTGAACTGCTGCCTCCGCAACCTGGACCTCAGGAAAAACGGTAGAAGATGGATGGATGGATTAGTGAACCAGGTGAAAACAGTGATGTCTATTAGGCTGACTGAAATCTAAAGAGAATAACAACATAAACACAAGTTTCTTAGTACCACTATTAGCTCTTAAGCTAACGCCTTTGGCTCCCTGCCTATCTACATGATAGACAGTTAGGTTGAACAGCGGGCAGGTATCAGGGGTACTGGCATTTTCCATTTCTTGATGTACAGGAAAATACCTGAAAGAGTCAAAATGGCTTCTCGGAGAGAGAAATGAGATAAAAGCTGTGTGTTTAAGAGTAGTGAGTGTTTTGATTTTTTTTTTTTTTTGATAATCACATGACCAATAGGCATATTTTAGAAGGTTAAAACCTACAAAAATGCAATTTTTCAGTCAGTGAGGCTGTAGTTTTCTTTGTGACCATAGGGCGTAATTAGTATACAAGTTCTCAAAAGTTCAACACAGTACCTTAAATAGCAGCCAGACACATCACAAGCCCTGAGAAAGGTTTGCCACCAGAAGCTCAGCTGAGTAGTAAACGGGATTTCCAGATTACACAAGACACACTGACTCATTCACAATCACATTCATAAACTAATGAAACTTCAGGAGCATTTCTTTTTCCTCCTAGCAGTACAATATCTTGACAATACCACTTAAGGAGTCAGGGACTCAGACAAGTTAAACCAGTGAACTCCAGCCAAGAAAATGACATCTTGATTCCTCACCAAAATTCTGACAAAATACTCATTTATCACATACTTCCCTTTCAGCTCTCTTTCTGGTTGGCGAGGTTTCAATTTAACAAACTGGCAGAGTTTGTTACAACTTGCAAGTTGTAACAAATGGATTAACTGAATACTGAATAATTACTGTGGTGCAAAAACCTCCTCTGGTGTATCTTTTTTATTAATCACTTCTGAAAACAGTAACCGCATAAACACTCTTGCTTTATATTTCTAATTTGATTAATCACTTGCTCGTAAAACTTAATAATGCCACCGAATTAAAAAGAAGGGACAGCCGAGCTGCTGAAATCGCATTAAGATGAGATTTATTGTTCCCTGACTAATGAAAGCCTGGGATCACACAATCATTCTGATGTCAGACAAATGGCGAGAGAACACACAGACCAACCTTTTACAGTGCATCTCTGTGCAGAAATAGATCTGGAAGTCTTCGGCATTGTGGAGGACGTAGAGGAAGGCACTGCGTTCGTCAAACTTGGAGATGCTGAGGACAAACAGCCCAAGGTTAGTCACATTCAAATACAGTTCCAGCACATATGACTCAGAGAACGACCTTGAACAGTGGTGCTGGGAAACAAAAAGATGCCAAGGCAACATATAAGCCTGAAAAAAGGGCTACTGAGCAGGATGTGCTCGATTTTTTAATTCCTGAAGGAAATCTGCAACTGCTCAAAAGTTGTTCAAACAAAGCTGGATTTCTGCTTCTGTTCACCACACTCTACTGAAACTTTTTCACTGGGTGGGATGAGCCCTCGTCCATTTCTTCGCAAGTGTGCCAAGGAGCCAGACAACAGAACGCCTCAGCGTGTGTGGTCGTATTGTAGCCTGCAATACTGCTATTGTGTCCCTATTCCCTATGCTATTGTGTACTGTCTGGAGGCTGAGTGGGCACACCAAATGAGTCGTTCCCTAGCAACATGTGAGCGCGGCCCTCCGCTTCTCTCCGATGTGACGCTGAATTCCTCTGAGGGCCGCAGAAAAATGGCCATAGAGCAAAGGCATCATGAAAACTGTTCATGATGACCGGAGTGAAAACATGCATCCTCTGTTATGTAACTACTGTTTATTGCATGCTATTAACAACATGCCCCCATTACTGTGGTTTTGTGCATGTTTTGAAATACTGTATCATGATTATATCATGTTTTATACTTTTTAAGTAACACTTTATAACAAAGCCTGTTTAGTACAATGAAATTACTGTCTACTTTCAGTGCACAACAGTGCAAGTACACATATAAAACTGCTCTCAGAAGAGGAAAGGTGGAGATGAGAGACATTGATGTGTGGACAGAAGATTCAGAGCACAGCCTCCAGGAATGCTTTGACTGTACAGACTGGAAGATGTTCATAATGGCCTGCGGGGATGATTTGGACTCTCTGGCTGAGCTCACATGCTCATACATGGCTCACTGTCAAAATAAGTTTGTTCCACGTAAACGTGTCAAAATATATCCCAACAACAAACCATGGGTTACTAAATCAGTTAAATCCTGCTTACAGAGGAAAGCACTTGCCTTTAAACAGGGGTCTGTTTCTGCGCTACAGGTTGCCACTAAGGAGCTAAAGGCCGAAATTTTAAGAGCAAAACAGAATTATAAATCAGAATTGGAAAGCAAGATGGCAGCAAATAAACTTGGTTCGGCCTGGGCCAGTATGAAAAAAATTGCAGGCCTTCAGAGCACAGAGCGCAGTAATTGTGTGTTTTTAGATGGTTTTAGTTCAGACACAGAGCTGGCTAATGCTCTTAATTGTTTTTATGGTCGTTTTGACTCCTTTGATTTTAGCACAGAAATCCAAGATTTGAAACAGAAACTCAAAGACAATCAGCACTTTAATATTGAGATGCAGGATGTTGAAAGGGAGTTCCGCGCTGTAAAAGTGAACAAAAGTCAGGGCCCTGATAATATATGTGGACGCCTGGTAAAGTCCTGTGCACATGAACTGAGTCCTATATTTCACTACATTTTCAATAAGTCCTTACAGACACAACATGTGCCTAAGATCTGGAAAGATGCCGTGGTTGTTCCCGTTCCAAAATCCAGCTGTCCTAAAACGGTAAATGACTTTAGACCAGTTGCTTTGACTTCAATTTTAATGAAAATTTTTGAAAAACTGGTCAGATGTGAGGTCCTAAAGCAGACTGAACATGCATTGGATCCTCTGCAGTTTGCCTATAGGCCTCACAGAGGAGTGGAGGATGCCACTGTCACTCTGTTTAACATGCTTTTTAAACATCTGGATTTTAATGGGACACACGCCAGGCTTTTATTTGTGGACTTTTCTTCTGCCTTTAATACAATCCAACCTCATATTTTAGTTGAAAGGCTCCTGCAACAATTTGATTTAAGCAATAATCTGGTGGGTTGGATTCTGGATTTCTTAACCAACAGGACGCAGAGAGTAAGGGTCAATGGCACATTGTCTGACCTAAAGTGCTCTTCTACTGGCTCTCCTCAGGGGTGTGTGTTGTCACCACTACTCTTCATCCTGTACACAAACATGTGTCGGAGCAGACATGACAACAGACACATTATAAAGTATGCTGATGACTCAGTCATTGTCAGTCTCCTCCAGGATGGTGAGAGTGGCCACGGCCCAGTAGTTGTTGACTTTGTTCACTGGTGTGAGGATTCCTACCTGCAGCTGAATACAACAAAAACGAAAGATATAATTATTGACTTTAGGAGGAAAACTCCCAGGCACAAAGTCACCATACTAAAAGGCCAGACTACCGAATGTGTACAATCGTACAAATATCTTGGGACGATTATTGATAGTGGATTGAACTTTGAGGTGAACTGTGAAAGGGTGTGCAAAAAGGGTCAGCAAAATTTGCATTGTTTGAGGAAACTTGCACGCTTCCAAATTGACCGAACCATAATGACTATGTTCTATCGGGCTTTTATTGAATCTGTTTTATCCTTTTCTTTAATGTCATGGTTTGGTCAGATAAAACTGAAACAGAGGAAATCCTTGGATCAGGTAGTCAGATGGTCCAGTCGTTTGCTTGGTGAGTCACAGCTGAGCCTGACATCCCTGTACACCAGACAAGTACAGAGGATGGCCGACTCGATTTTAAATGATGACTCCCACCCTTTGCACTGCAACTTTCAGCTTCTTCCCTCCAGACGGAGGTTTGCTGTCCCAAAAAGTAGAACCCAGCGCTACAAAAACAGCTTTGTCCCTGCTGCTGTCAAAGAGTTGAACAAGCTATAAAAATTATATTGTACATATTTTATATTTACCTACTTTGTAAGATGTGTGCCTGTGTTTGTGTCTATGTTGAATGTAATTGTGGCTTGTAAATATGGATGTCACCAACTGCAAAACAAATCTACCTACGGGTACAAATAAAGTAACCTGAACCTGAACCTGAAGTACAGTTTAAATTCAGGGTAACAACCCTTCCTTTTACAATAAAAGCACCCAGTTGTTACGTAACATACTGTATTTCTCTGTAATAGAGGAAAAGATGAAGATAGTATCTCATGGGGCGGCGAATATTGATGAATAATGCAATTTTTGGGTTTCGTCAGAGTTTGTAAAAGGCTCCAAAACAGTCTGCAAACAGTTTTTCTTGCAGAATTTATTTTCCTACCAACAACTGTAATGTTTGCAAAATAGTTGTAAGCGTTTGCTACCATTTGCAACACATGCCACTAAAGTTCTCTTTGGTTTGCCAAGTTGTTGAACACTAGCAAGTGTTTAAGGGATACTATCATGGCAATCTGTCCAGGGTGTACCCTGCCTCTCGCCCAAAGATGCTGGGATAGGCTCCAGCCCCCCCGTGACCCAAAAAGGATTACGTGGAAGAAGATGGACGGATTGATGGATGGATCTCACGGAGTAGTGAATGCTCACGAACGTAGCAATTTTTGGATTTGCCAACTTTTCTGACAAATGTTGGTGAAAATCAAGTGAGCATCAGGCTAGTATCTCAGAGTGGCAGACGCTGAGGAATGTTCATAAATGCTGCGCTTTTTGAGTTTTGTCCATGTTTGCGAAAGGGTCTTAAATGGTTGCTACATGGTGAACCAAAAGAATTTGACCCCGTATTTCAGAGTGGAAAATGCTGGAAAATGTATTGATTTTTGGGTTTCGTCAGGGTTTGTAAAAGGTTGCCAAAAAGTTCACATACAGTTTTTAATCAATCAAATAAATCAAAGCTTTATTTATACTGCACTTTTCATACAAAAAGATGCAACACAAAGTGCTTCACACGTTGAAATAAAACACAATTATCCCCACACACACAAAGAAACTTTTGTCAGTGTAAAACTTAAGGCTTATGGCTGGGCACCGAGGGTCTACGTGTGGAAGTACCATCACTAGTGAGCCATCACCAGCAGGGAAAATGCCAAGTCCACGGCTACAGGAACACCACCTCTGAGACCGCCTAAGTCCAACCTGAGGGGTCGACGCTGCAGGTGTGGTGCCGCAGTGCACGATCCCCTCAGCTGGGCAGACCAGCGCAATCACAGGCCAGCACTCTGAAGCCAGAAAACAGGCACAGTTTCCTGTGGGAGGGCTCCCTATGAGGAAACATTGGAACTTGGACAGGGTGATAAAATTTAAAATAGGAAACTAATCAAAAGCAAGGTTAAAATAGTAGGTCTTGAGCCTGCTTTTAAAAACATCAACATTCTCAGCAGCTCTGATATTCTCCAGCAGGCTGTTCCACAGACGTGGGTCGTAGTAACTAAAAGCCGCCTCACCGTGGGTGAGTGTTCTGATGGTAGGGATAATTAAAAGACCAGTGCCAGAGGACCTCAGGGGCCGTGGGGGCTCATATGTTAAAAGCAATTTTGATAAATATGAAGGCCCAAGACCATGAAGACATTTATAAACCAGTAAAAGAAACTTAAAATCGATGCTGAAGGACATGGGAAGCAAATGCAGTGACTTTAAAACTGGCGTGATGTGAGCCTGCTATCTGGTTCTTCATCAGAACACATGCAGCTGAGTTCTTTAATAACTGCAGATTTGAAACTGTCTTTTTGGGAAGACCAGAGAGCACGGCATTCAAGTAATCAATGCGACTGGTGATAAAAGCATGCATCAGTATCTCTGTTTGCTCGAGAGAGAAGTGGGCGGACCTTGGCTATGTTCTTTAGATGTTAAGATCCTGTTCATGTTATATTTTTAATGTGTGGAGTAAAACCAAGTTCAGAGTCTAAAATGATGCCCAAATGGGGTAAAGGACAGACTATGTAATTTTGGTAAAATTTTCTCCCCCAGATCTTCAGGACCGATGACTAAAACTTCAGTTTTGTCCTGGTTGAACTGAAGAAAGTTTGCTGCCATCCATGATTTAATGTCTAAAATACAGTTATAAAGGGTGTTAATTGGTTTCAAGTCATCTGGAGACACTGCGATATAAAGTTGTGTGTCATCAGCATAGCTATGGTAATTAACACCATGTCTCCTGATAACATCCCCAAGGGGCAGCATGTACAGTTTTTAAGGTCCCAAACAGTTTTTCTTGTCTCCAAAACATTCTTAACATACTGTATATCTGAATGTATTTATCCGCAAACAGTTGCAAACATTTGCAAATGGTTGTAATGCATGTTGCTAAATTTTTTGTTGGGTTCGCCAAGCAGTGAACCCTAGCAACTGTTTAAGATTCTTTACAACAATACTGTTGGCGAGCTTAAAAACTGTGTGCAAACTGTTTTGCAACCTTTGACGAAACCTGACAAAACAAAAAGTGCAGCGTTCTTGAATGTTCCTCAGCATTCACTGCTCCATGAGATACAGGCTTGATTTTTGTAGACAACTCTCAGCAAAGTTAGCAAATCCAGAAATCGCCACATTCGTCAACAGTTACCACTATGTGAGATAGTACCTGCTTGCAACAAATTGCAAACATATCACAATCATTTGCAAATGTTTACAACTTTTTTGAGACTGTTTGCAGAACTATGAACATGTTCAAATATTCAAAAATTTTTGGTGACAACAAAACTGTTGGCAACCTTAACAAGAGCACTCTGAGGTGAGTGCAATATCCCCCGCCTTCGTTTTCTTTGAAGATCCCAATACCTACAGACAGAGAGCAGTTTTCAACTTTTCAATATAATTACTGTGGCAGAATCAAATGATGATAAGTACATCATCCACGAATATACAGTACAACAAAGTATACAACCCATAGTTGTAGGTCAGGATCCTGAGGTGAACCTGTGTAGCAAGTATGGTGACCCTAGAGAACTTTACACATTCTATAGTAAGAGATCATAGGGCATGCCAACCTTGACCTTTTGACCCCAAACCTGTAGTCAAAGGTTATGGTGTCAGAGTGAACCTGTGTACCGGGTTTGGTGACTAACTTTCTTTGTTATTGAGGCATAGTTTAAAAGCCATTTTGATGTTGACCTTTGACCTTGCAATCCCAAAACCACAGGCACATTTCAGGGTCACAGGGTGAACCTGTGTACCAAGTTTGATGACCCTAGCTTTACTTGTTGTACAGTAATAAGGCATAAAGAATGTTAACCTTGACCTTTGACTTTTTGACCCCAAACCCATAATCAGAGGTTAGAATCCCAAATTGAACCTGTATACTAGGTTTCGTGGCCCTAGCTTTACTCCTTTTATAGTAATAGTAAATTTAGCATTCATCATTTACCATAGAGCAACTGGAATATTAACTTTGACCCCTTGCCCACAAACCCATAGTCAGGTCAGGGTGTAAGCCATCCAAGATTGATAATGTAAGATAAAAATGTGGAGTCGCTGATCAGTTTATAAAACCCAAAAACATCAATGATGGAGTAGCTCATTCCAGCCCAATGAAATCACCCCAAGAGTGGTCAGATCTCCTGAGCGTTGACCTTGAGCTCAACCTGGATGCAGACCCACCTGAGGATCATTGTGAGTGAGTTTGGTGAGCATGGGGGCAATTACCTAGGAGGAGTAGCAATTACCGTGAAACGGGACGGACGGACAGACAACACTGCAACATCTCCAAAATGAGCTAAAAAGCACATACTATTATATATCAGTACTAGGTATTGGTGCCGGAAAGGATATAAAGTATATTCACAGTATATCTTTATTCTTTTAGTCTTACTGACCACTCAAAGAACTTGCTATATTCACTTTATTCTACAGGCTACATGCATCTGTTTTTTCCTGGTTAATATATTAGTCTGTTTATGCTGCACAAAGTGAAAAAAAACCAAACAAAAAAACCCCATTTTCATTCATAACAGGATTTCCTCTGGTAACATTTCTGCATGGTGGGTCGCCATCCTTGGATTTATGCTGCCATGCTGAGGAAATATGAATTTAAGAAAAAAAATATGTAGGAATGACGCTCCGCAAGCACGCACACGAACAACGCGAGTGACTGTCATCCACGCAAAGTTTGGAAGCGCACCGCCCGCGACTGTTCCAGTCGGCAGGCAGAGTGTCTCTCTAGCATCACTGTGTGAGAGAAGCATGAGCTTATTAAAGTACTTTAAACGGGGAAAAAAAAAATCAGAAGAGGTATGTAAGCAGTGGAGGCATTTATCATGGTTTTAACCCGCTGGTGATGGGAGCAATAGTGAAGAGTCGGTTATTAGCTAACAGGTGTGGTTAGGATTCATATGCAGGGTAAGGCAAGAGTGAATGATGAAATGCTGAGGATTTACTTCACCAGCCACTACAACATTAATTAACTAATTTATGTTCATTATTATGTACCTGGCAAGTTAAGATTACCGAAATTCATGAAGTCGGTGACTTTAGTCCGTCAACAGCCTTCAGACAAACTAAACGTGCCAACATTTGATTTCAAAATAAGGGAGGTTTTTCCAGCTGTCTGGGTGGTGAGGAAATTAATAAAAAACTATAAATATATAGAAATATTATAACAGCAATAACTGCATCTTTGGTTATTTGGTATACTGCATATTTGTTATACTGCACTTCTTGAGGAAACTCAAACAGGCCTCTCTCCCCATCTGCATCCTCAGGACCTTCTACAGAGGTGTGGTGGAGAGTGGTCTGATGTACTGCATTGCAACATGGTACTCCAGTTGCAGTATGTCAGACAAAAAAGCTCTGCAGAGGATAGTTAAGGGAGCTGAGAAGGTAACTGGAGTTTCCCTCCCCTCTGTTCAAGAACCTTTTCAGAGTCGTTGTAGGAGCAGGGCACTGAACATTGTTAAGGATCACTCTCACCCTCTGCACAAACACTTTGAACTGCTGCCATCTGGCAAACGATTCCGGAGCATCAGAGGCAGAACCACCAGACTGATTAACAGCTTCCTTCCACAAGCTATTAGGATGCTGAACAGTTGATCCTTTACACATATTACTGCACAAGGACAAGCTGCAACAGAGCGACATCACCGGGGTCTGGAGAAACCTTAAAACCATCTCTGGGATCCAGAATACCTCCCCCCAGGCCACGGGGGGCAGGGAGTGGGCGAACAATCTGAATCTGTTTTTCAATAGGTTTGACCAACCGCCCTTCCCCTGACTGCACAACAAACACTGCTGCCTCTAAAGACATCAAGTCCTGCTGCCCACTCCCCACTCCACCAACACCCCCCCACTCCCAACACACAGCCCCCCAACCTGACCCTCACTAAGACCCAGGTGAGGACGGAGCTGAGGAAGATCAAGGCGAGGAAGGCGTCGGGACCGGACGGCATCAGCGCAAAGCTCCTCAAGTCCTGTGCAGACCAGCTGTGTGGGATTGTGACGTACATCTTCAACCTGAGCCTGAAGCTGGGGAGGGTACCACAGCTGTGGAAAACATCTTGTGTGGTACCTGTACCAAAGACTTCCCACCCCAAAGATCTGAACAGCTACAGACCAGTGGCCTTGACGTCCCACATGATGAAGACCCTGGAGAGACTGCTCCTTGCTCACCTCCGCCCCCTGGTGGGACCAGCGATGGATCCACTCCAGTTTGTCTACCAGCATGGCATTGGGGTGGAGGATGCGGTGATCTTCCTCCTTCACCGTTCTCTGTCCCACCTGGAGAAACCCGGGAATGCAGTGAGGATCATGTTCTTTGACTTCTCCAGTGCTTTCAACACCATCCAACCGATGATCCTGAAGGACAAGCTGCTGTGCGCAGGGGTGGACCAGCACCTGTCATCATGGATCCTGGACTACCTCACAAACCGGCCTCAGTTTGTGAGAACCCGGGACTGTGTGTCCGACACAATCATCGGTAGCACGGGGGCCCCCCAGGAAACGGTTTTGGCTCCCTTCCTGTTCACCCTTTATACTACGGACTTCTCACACAACACAACACACTGCCATCTACATAAGTTCTCTGATGACTCTGCGATCGTTGGCCTCAACTCCAACGGAGATGACGCTGAGTACAGAGGGCTTATCCAGGACTTCGTGGACTGGTGCCATCGGAACTGCCTCCAGATCAACGCGAGGAAAACTAAGAAGCTGGTGGTGGACTGCCGCAGGCAAGGACAACCCCTCACAGCACCAGTAAATATACAGGGAACAGACATCAAGATGGTGACATCCTATACAGTGGGGCAAAAAAGTATTTAGTCAGCCACCAATTGTGCAAGTTCTCCCACTTAAAAGATGAGAGAGGTCTCCAATTTTCATCATAGGATACCTCAACTATGAGAGACAAAATGAGAAAAAAAAAATCCAGAAAATCACATTGTCTGATTTTTAAAGAATTTATTTGCACATTATGGTGGAAAATATGTATTTGGTCAATAACAAAACTTCATCTCAATACTTTGTTATATACCCTTTGTTGGCAATGACAGAAGTCAAACGTTTTCTGTAAGTCTTCACAAGGTTTTCACACACTGTTGCTGGTATTTTGGCCCATTCCTCCATGCAGATCTCCTCTAGAGCAGTGATGTTTTGGGGCTGTCGCTGGGCAACACGGACTTTCAACTCCCTCCAAAGATTTTCTATGGGGCTGAGATCTGGAGACTGGCTAGGCCACTCCAGGACCTTGAAATGCTTCTTACGAAGCCACTCTTTTGTTGCCTGGGCGGTGTGTTTGGGATCATTGTCATGCTGAAAGACCCAGCCACGTTTCATCTTCAATGCCCTTGCTGATGGAAGGAGCTTTTCACTCAAAATCTCACAATACATGGCCCCATTCATTCTTTCCTTTACACGGATCAATCGTCCTGATCCCTTGGCAGAAAAACAGCCCCAAAGCATGATGTTTCCACCCCCATGCTTCACAGTCGGTATGGTGTTCTTTGGATGCAACTCAGCATTCTTTCTCCTCCAAATACGCCAAGTTGAGTTTTTACTAAAAGGTTCTATTTTGGTTTCATCTGACCATATGACATTCTCCCAATCCTCTTCTGGATCATCCAAATGCTCTCTAGCAAACTTCAGACGGGCCTGGACATGTACTGGCTTAAGCAGGGGGACACGTCTGGCACTGCAGGATTTGAGTCCCTGGCGGCGTAGTGTGTTACTGATGGTAGCCTTTTACTTTTGTCCCAGCTCTCTGCAGGTCATTCACTAGGTCCCCCCGTGTGGTTCTGGGATTTTTGCTCACCGTTCTCGTGATCATTTTGACCCCACAGGGTGAGATCTTGCGTGGAGCCCCAGATCGAGGGAGATTATCAGTGGTCTTGTATGTCTTCCATTTTCTAATAATTGCTCCCACAGTTGATTTCTTCACACCAAGCTGCTTACCTATTGCAGATTCAGTTTTCACAGCCTGGTACAGGTCTACAATTTTGTTTCTGGTGTCCTTTGACAGCTGTTTGGTCTTGGCCATAGTGGAGTTTGGAGTCTGACTGTTTGAGGTTGTGGACAGGTGTCTTTTATACTGATAACGAGTTCAAACAGGTACCACTAATACAGGTAATGAGTGGAGGACAGAGGAGCCTCTTAAAGAAGAAGTTACAGGTCTGTGAGAGCCAGAAATCGTGCTTGTTTGTAGGTGACCAAATACTTATTTTCCACCATAATTTGCAAATAAATTCTTTAAAAATCAGACAATGTGATTTTCTGGATTTTTTTCCCCTCATTTTGTCTCTCATAGTTGAGGTATACCTATGAGGAAAATTGGAGACCTCTCTCATCTTTTAAGTGGGAGAACGTGCACAATTGATGGCTGACTAAATACTTTTTTGCCCCACCTTAAGTACCTGGGTGTTCATCTGAACAATAAACTAGACTGGTCACACAATACTGACGCACTCTATAAGAAGGGACAGCGCAGGCTGTTCCTACTGAGGAGACTCAGGTCTTTTGGTGCACAAGGGGCGCTGCTGAAGACATTCTATGACACGGTGGTGGCATCAACCATCACTTTTGGAGTGGTCTGCTGGGGCAGTGGCATTACAGCAGCCGACAGGAAGAGAATGAACAAACTGATCAAAAAAGCTAGCTCTGTCCTGGGGCAGCGCCTTGACCCAGTGGAGATGATAGGAGAGAGAAGGACGGTGGCTAAACTGTCATCTCTGCTGGAGTCCGAGTTCCACCCTATGCAGGACATACTGAATGCACTGAGGAGCTCATTTAGCAGCAGACTACATCATCCTAAGTGCACAACCGAGAGGTTTCGCAGGTCCTTCCTACCTACGGCTGTCAGCCTGTACAATCTAAGCAGGGCTGCTCGCAGAGACAGCAAAAAGACGTGACAACCTAATAGTTTTGAATGCAAAAGACGCAATAGACTTACACAATGGTCCCCTCCGGTATACAACTAGGAATTTACATATTTATTCCATCTAGCTACAATGCTCCGCACTGTGTGTTTATATATTCACATATTCATTCCATCTAGCTACAATACTCCACACTGTGTGTTTATATATTCATATATTTATTCCATCCAGCTACAATGCTCCGCACTGTGTTTATATATTTATATATCTATCCCATCTAGCTACAATGCTCCGCACTGTGTATATATATATATATATATATACTGTATATATATATGTACATATGTATACTTGCTGCTCTTGTTTTTTCTCTTGCCTTCTGATTGTTGCTCTGAGTGTTGCTATCCCTGTGCTGTTGCAATCCTGGAATTTCCCCATTGTGGGACTAATAAAGGCTTATCTTATCTTATCTTTATGGACATTATGTATATTATATGTATATTATAGTTTTAGTCAGTTTTAAGTATTTATTTCTCTTAGCTACTTACATTCACTTAGCCATTTTAATTGTTTTATATATACTGTACATAGGCAGTTATCATTTTAACTGCAACTGTAATAAGTTAACATTACTGTAATATCCAAATGTGTCTCAGGGATGTGTGAATCCAGTGGGTCCAGTCGTTTGCTTGGTGAGTCACAGCTGAGCCTGACATCCCTGTACACCAGACAAGTACAGAGGATGGCCGACTCGATTTTAAATGATGACTCCCACCCTTTGCACTGCAACTTTCAGCTTCTTCCCTCCAGACGGAGGTTTGCTGTCCCAAAAAGTAGAACCCAGCGCTACAAAAACAGCTTTGTCCCTGCTGCTGTCAAAGAGTTGAACAAGCTATAAAAATTATATTGTACATATTTTATATTTACCTATTTTGTAAGATGTGTGCCTGTGTTTGTGTCTATGTTGAATGTAATTGTGGCTTGTAAATATGGATGTCACCAACTGCAAAACAAATCTACCTACGGGTACAAATAAAGTAACCTGAACCTGAACCTGAACCTGAATGGCTGTCGGGGTGGGGTGTGAGGGGGGGTGTGAGTGTGTTTTTAAATTATGTTCTTTTTACAATACGGATACCTAGAGAAACACAATTTCATCTTGCTTGCACTATAGTTGTATGCATAGCATCATGACAATAAAGGTTGATTGATCGATTGATTATCTAAGTTAATTTATTTCATTAAATACAATTTTATTAATATTTTTTCTTTGAAATCAGAGTTAAATTATTGTTTTGTTCTGGCTCTGCAAAATTATGGTCAAAAATGTAAATTGTTTAAGGAAAAAGTAAAAAAAAAAAAAATGACCAGTCTCTTTCAAATTTATTAAAAAAAACAGTAATTTTATTTAAAAAATAGACAGAAATTAGCCATAAAATAACCCACAAATTTATAATGAAGTCTCAAATGTACAAGAAAAGTCAATTTTACAAGAGGAAATTACAAATTTGAGGAAAATGGTTTCAAATTTAGATAAATTTACAGAGAAAAGTAGAAAACTGTAAGAAAATTGTTATAAATTTTGGAGAAAAACCTCAAACCTTCTAGACTGAAGTCATTACTCAAGTTTTTAAGTGGGTGCTCTTTGTACCCTTAACTCTACTAGAAATTTTTGATTGCCTGCTTTTAATTATTAATTTCATAGCACTGCTTTTACATGAGTAGGATTTCTGGCTACTATACCCACCTCTAATCATGTAATTTAAGTATGCATGAGTAAATTACTATTATAAATGGGGTTTTTTTTCCCTTCCCTTTCCCACTCTTTCTCAATGGAAAAAAGAAAAACTAGAATAAAAACAAAAAATACACATTTTTGTCATTTATGTAAACCATGACAAATCCTGCAGGACAAAACATGACACTTGATATTTTCTAACCTGTTTGTACACCACTATGGACACAGAGAGAACCTGAATTAGGGCTGAGAGAGAGAAATATGAGAACGACAAGAGGAGCCAAGGAGAGGAAAGTGTTCAGGCAGAGGGTCCAGAAGAGGTGAGAGCAGAGGGAGGAGAGAAGGATGACACCAGTAAAAAGTCCAAATACAAGACGTCTGGGTGGGACACCAAATGGCCCAATATTCCAATATTCAAGCCTTGGTTGTACAATACTTCAAATGTTAAGTTCCATATGCAAAGTTACTGGGCAAAGTTAAAAAAAAGAAATAAATAGTATAAAACTAACATATTCCGGTTACAATAGTGTCATGTGTTTTCTGCCCCCCCCCCCTTCCCCCTGGGAAAAATATGTTGCCACCACGCCAAGGTCTTTAAGCCAGAGGAAACACTGTCATATCAACATTTGCAGCATATCCTCTATGGTTTAAAATGTTTACAGTATATTATCTCTCCCTGGGAATTAAATATTCTAACATTATAATTACCTTTGCCATGGAGGTTATGTTTTTGCCGGCATTGGTTTGTTGGTTTGTCTGTCTGTCTTTTAGCAACATAACTCAAAAAGTTATGAACGGATTTTGATGAAATTTTCACGAAAGGTGTGTAATGGCACGGGGAACAGATGATTAGATTTTGGTGAAGCTCCTGGAGTGCATACCAACACCAAGGGCTTTGTTTTTATTTGTGCAGCAGGATTACACAAAAGTTACTGGATGAATTTGGATGAAATTTTCACCAGAGGTGGTCCTTTGGCTAGAGAAGAAGCCATTACATTTTGGTGATGATCTGAGAATGCATACCTCCACCAAGACTCTTATCTTCTCTTCTCACAGTGCGTTAGCAACAATACTCCAAAACTAATGGACAGACTTTGATGCAATTTTCACCAGAAGTGGCTCTAGGTCTACATACAAACCCATGACATTTTGGAGGTGATCCATGAGGGATGGAAGGAGCCTTGGCAGAGGTATGCGCTCTCTGAGTGCTTTTCTAGCAATAATAATACATTTAATTTGTAATACACCTTTCATTATGGGCAATTTCAAAGTGCTACAATATAAAGTAGAATAAAAGTTAAAACTACTATTAAAATATACTTAAAAACAGAAAGACACCGTAATAACAGTTAAAGGTAAACTAAAATACTATAGATACTTATTTGCTTTTATGATATCTGGACATGCTCTTTGTGCATGAGAAATTAAGTGACAAATCAGACTGTGACATGCAGCTTTTTTTTTCCTGGCCAACCCAGGATCTCAGTGTTCAGGGTCTGGTGTCTCAAATGAGCAATTTGATATTTTGGGAAATGTTCTTTGTCGCCTGGAGCGACTCTCCAGACTCACCACAGGAGTTCAGGTACCCCCTACACAACCTGCCCTCATTATTCTTTGCAATCATTAAAATTTTGTTTGACTAAGTCAAACTCTGCTGTTTCCATGGAAAAAATAAATACTGCCTGTTACTATATAAAGACATACTTTAAATAAATAATAAAAAGAGAGCCAGTTTGCTTAGAATGTGCTACAAATATGAAAGCGAAGTAATTATCGCTTCGCCTTCTTTTATTTGCCTTTTCCTCACCATTAAAACATATTATTGCTGATGCACGACTTAGCTTCAAGAGATTTGCATTTTTTTTTTCCACAATATCTTTATTGAACCTTTTTTTTTTAACAAACATGATACAAACAATCAAACACTAACACTAAAGTACTACAAAAAAAAAAAAATGCACTAAAAACACCAACAACCACCAACAAAATCAAGTCTTCAACAATGCTCCTCTGTTTAGTCTAGACAATCCAATACATAAGTATACATATTATGTTCACCAGTTTGGAATTTACAAGGTCCACACACATCATTCACCTTCTTCTTCAAGAGTTATGTTTAAATTTTTTACATAATCAATAAAAGGTCTCCATATATTCTCAAACACAATTTCCTTTGATTTCAGTATATATGTTATTCTTTCTAATGGAAGGTTTGTTAACATCTGTCTTAACCACTGAGTCACATCTGGTCTATGAGTCTTTTTCCATAATAGTGCAATACATTTTTTGGCATTAAGCAAACTGAGGTCTATGAATGTTCTTTCACTTTTATTAAAATTATGCTTTTCTGGGTACAGACCCAACAAAAACAGTTTAGGATTCAATATGATTTGTTTTGAGATTATTTTTTCAATTGTTACCCTCACCTCTTCCCAAAACATTCTTATTAATCTACATTCCCATAAACAATGAAATAGGGTTCCTTTACTTTCCATGCATTTTGTGCATGTATCTGGTATATTTTTGTTATATCTATTTAACTCCTCCGGTGTAACATACATCCGCATTAACCATTTGAAATGTATCAATTTAAGGCGTGCATTTATTGATTTGGTTTGAGCTTCTGTACAAGCCAATTCCCATTGTTCCTCTGAAATTTCAGTTTGCAGATCTTCTTTCCAGTAGTTTAATCTTTTCAGTGAATTTTCACTTGAAGATGGTGTCAATGAGTTATAAAACTCTGAAATAATACCCTTTCTTTTACTATCTTTCATCATCATTTTTTCCAAGGATGAATAAATAGGTCAAGTGAGAGCTTTATTTTGATTTGATCGAATAAAGTTTCTAAGTTGAAGATATTTAAAAAAATGTGTTCTATTGAGATTAAATTTGATCCTCAGCTCTTCAAAAGACATTATGTTATCTGCACATGGCAAATATAAATCCTGAATCTTTTGTATCCCTTTTAAATTCCATACTTTAAATACAGCGTCCGCTCTCCCTGGTTTAAAATATTGATTACCCCATATTGGACTAAATTGTGACAATAACTGTGGTTCTTTTAAATAGTTTTTAGCTTCACACCATATTTTGATCATATGCTTTACAAATGGATTTTTAACTTGTTTTTGTAATTTTTTTGCCGAATCTGAGTATATGAATATGGGAAGAGGTAAAGGTAAATTGTATGATTCCATTTCAGTCCAGTGAGGGAGATCATTTGATGAAAAATAATATGTCATAGATCTCAGTTGTGCCGACCAATAATACAACATAAAATTTGGACATTTCAGACCTCCACGATCAAATGGTAAATATAATAAAGACAGACGTAATCTAGCCCTCCTGTTGTTCCATATAAATTCCACTAACTTTTTTTTTATTCTTGAGAATAGATCTAAAGGTGGTGATAAGGGAATGTATTGAAATAAATAAAGTATTTTAGGTAAAATATTACTTTTAAGTATATTGATTCTCCCGATCATCGACATTGGTAGTGACATCCATCTCTGAGTTAACTCATTGATATCTGACATTAAGGCTTCATAGTTGACACTGGCGACTGATTCTAGCTTAGGCACAATTTGGATTCCTAAATATTTAAACTGATTTACAACATTGAATTGATTTACCTCAGGGGCTGGGTAATTTCTCTGGGTCTCATTTAGCATTAATATTGAAGATTTAGTTTTATTTATTTTATATCCTGATATTTCCCCAAAATTCTTTATTAAATTCAACAAGGTTGGAATTGATTTTTTTAGATTCGACATAAACAAAATTATGTCATCGGCGTACAGGGAGATTTTATGTTCTGTTGGTCCAACTTTAATTCCATATATTTGTGAATGTAAACGTATCGCTATCGCTAAAGGTTCAATTGCCATAGTAAACAGTAAAGGTGAAAGTGGACAGCCTTGTCGACATCCTCTATTGATTTTTATTGGTTTTGAAATATTGTTATTTGTTAGGATTTCTGCTGTAGCATTATTGTATATTATTTGAACCCATTTTATGAAATTATTTCCAAGTCCAAACCTTTGTAGGACTTCAAAAAGAAAGGGCCATTCAACTCTATCAAAGGCCTTTTCGGCGTCCAGTGATAGGAGAGCTGTATCCGGTGCTTCTTTATTAAAATAAATAATATTAAATAGTCTTCTTACATTATGGAAGCCTTGTCTACCCTTTATAAAGCCATTCTGATCTCGATTAATAATATTTGGTAAAATTTCTTGTATTCGTCTTGCTAAAATTTTACAGATTATCTTAAGGTCGGCGTTTAATAGGCTTATTGGTCTCATATTTTCACATTTATTAGAGGGCTTACCTGGTTTTGGCAGCAGTATAATTAAGGCATTATTTATGTATGATGGTAAATTATTATTTTGAAATGCTTCTAAAACCATTTCCAAAAAAGGTTTTATTAATTTATTCTTAAATTTTTTTATAAAGGTCAACTGGAAGACCATCTGGTCCTGCACTTTTTCCTGATTTCATATTATCAATGGCTAGCCCAACTTCTTCTTGACTAATTTTAGACTCCAATATCTCCCTGTTTTCATTTGGAATACACGGTATAGATAGTTCGTTCAAAAACCCATTTAGTTTTGTTAAATCAGGTTCATTTTTGGTATCATATAATTTTTCATAGTAATCTCTAAAGGCTCTATTAATTTCTAAAGGATCTATAACTACCTGTCCTTTACTTATAATACTGGTAATTGGTGTTTTAATTTCTAATTGTTTAATCTGCCATGCTAATAATTTTCCTGATTTTTCACCTTGTTCATAAAAAGATTGTTTCAATCTTAGAAGACTCGAGGCAGCTCTATTCGCTGATTTTTTGTCGTATTCAGCTCTCAGAATCAGTAATTCATTCTCCAACCTTGGGTCACTTCCTGCATACACTTTTTCCTGAAGACTTTTTATTTTATGTTCCAATTTAGCTCTCTCCTCTCGAGTCTTCTTAGATTTTGATACTATCGAACTATTTGAACTAATACTATGTCCCCTAATAAAAGCTTTGAAAGCCTCCCACTTTACACATGCTGATGTTTGTGTAGTATTGATGTCAAAGAACTCGTCTATCTGTTTTTCTATATACTTGACAAATTCCTCATCCTGAAGCCATTTATGCTGAAATTGCCATCTACCTGATTCCTTTGTCAATTTTTTATCTACATATATTAGACAACAGGGTGCATGATCAGAGATCACGATGTTATCATAAAAGCAGTTTTGAATCTTGGACCTTAATTCTGTGGAAATCAAAAAATAATCAATACGTGAGAATGTCTTGTAGGTACTGGAATAACAAGAATAGGCTTTAACTTGTGGTTTCATTTCTCTCCATATATCTAACAATCTCAATTCTTTCATAAAATGATTAATAGTCATCCTACATCCAATGTGCGTACAGTCCAGTCCTGTTGATCTATCTATACCTGGATTCAATGTACAATTAAAATCCCCTGCTATTATATGTTGCCCTGTAAGTGATGATAAGATAAGAAATAAATTAGCAAAGAACTTCTGATCATCTATATTGGGACCATATAAGTTCACAAGATTTATATTTTCTAATAGCAAAGAACCTTGAATGATTACATATCTTCCAAATTTGTCTCCAATTACATTTTTCACTTGAAAAGGAACTGATTTATGTATGAGAGTCATAACTCCCCTGGCTCGGGATGAAAATGAAGAGGTGAATACACTTCCTTGCCATCTACTCCTAATTCTTTTAACATCCTCCTCTATTAGATGAGTTTCTTGTAAAAACACAATTTTTGAACCCATGTCTTTTATTTTATTCATAACTTGTTTAAGTTTTTTTAAATTTTGTAGACCTCTGCAATTCCATGAAGTTAAATTAAGATTAACACTTTGGTTTATGATCAATAGAGAGTTTGGGATTACCTTGCAGTGTAAACATGCTCATACAGAGAAGCAAAAACATGAGTGGTTGAACATTCATCCTACAAACTACACACAAACAAATTTCCCCTTCCCACACTTGTGGCAAACCCCCCAAAATCAAAAGAAAAATTCCGTCTCCCGATATAGCCATCGACCGCTCCACACCCACGGGGAACAGCCTAAGCCACTCCTCCTTCATCCTCCCAATCACCCTAACTCTACTGCTTTTAATGACGTAACATTAACTCTCCTCTGTAGTTTTCCAACTTAACTCCAAAATTTTTAACAACTTTGTACATCATAGTTTTTTTTTTTGTTTTGTTTTTGTTTTTTTTAATATATAATACAATCTATATTTTGTCAACTTACTATTTACTTCAAGTCAGTCAGATGCCTGTGCAAATGCTTAATTATTCTACCTTATATTTTGTTCATGCTTAGCTCCCACCAGTCTCTTCTTCTTCTTTGATCTTCTTGATGAACTCCTGCGCCTCCTCTGGGGTCTTGAAGATGTGGGTTCTGCCCTCATACGTGGTCAGCAGTCTCGCAGGATAGATTACACCATGACGAATCCCAAGGTTGCGCAGCTCCTTACGTATGGGATCAAACTGCTTCCTCAATTGTTGGATTCCTGTGGCCAAATCTGGGTAGAACCGCACCTGCTGGTCCTGGTGTTTAATCTCTCCTTTAGCTCGTGCAGCGTTGAAGATCTTCATCCTGTCTCTGTTGCTAAGAAACTTCATAATTAAGGTCCTCGGCGGTCCCTTATCTCTCCGTGGGCCAATACGGTGTGCATTTTCCAGAACCACTGCTGATTGCAACTCCTCGCTGCCCAGCACCTCCGGAATCCACTTTTCCAGAAAGGAACATACGTCCCGACCTTCTGATTCCTCTGGAAGACCCACCAGCCTCAAGTTATTCTGTCTCGACCGAGATTCCAAATCCAAAATATTATTTTCCAGAGATTTATTTTTTTTTCCCAAAGTGCGCACCTTTAATTGAAGACGGGTGACGTCATCTTCAGCACTAGCGAGACGGAGCTCCATCTGCGCCGTTCGTTCTACACAGTCACCCAATTCCTTTCTTATTCCTTCCAACGCTGTCATAATCCCATCAAATCTAGAGGAAAAGTCCGCTCTCATTGAACTCATGGCAGCCATCAGCGCATCTGCGCCTCCCCCCGCAGACATCGCACCGTTGCCAGCCTCCTCCGCCATATATGGAGTTTTATTTGCTGCGTCACAGACCTGAAAGTCCGTTAATTTGGACTGTTTCGGCGGCTCGCTTTTTCCTTTAACTGGTTTTCCAGCCTTAGGCTTCGCCGACATATCCTCGCCCAAACGCTGGGATACGTTCTGTCCCAAATGAGAGAGTTATTTGCCGATTTTTTTTCTCCAGGAGCAGAGCAGAGTGAGACACGTCCGTCTTACGTGGCAGCCATAACCGGAAGTCGAGATTTGCATTTTTACTCTATTCTTTCAATTTCATGTGGGCCTATCAGGGATATTTTTTAGATCAAATCTGAATAGTGAGATAAATCAGAGCCATTTCTCGCTATAAAGCAGCGTATGCAAGTGCAATGGGCCCCCTCAGCCACTAGGATGACAAGGGGCTATCATCATTTTTTTTGGGGGGGGAATTACATTTACAGATTTGTAAATTCTCAACTTTCTTTCTAATAAAATTGTGACTTTTCTTGTAAGTTTTCAATTTTTGTCTCATAAATCTGTGACTTTTTCTACAAAATTTGCAACTTTTTCCCCTAATTTGTTACTTTTGTGTATATGTGTTTTTTTCATATATAGAAACAACTTTTTTGTAAATATGCAACTTTTTTCTCAGAAATTTGCAACTTCTGTCTTGTAAATTTGCGGTTTCTTTGTCATTAATTTGCTACTATTTGCATGTAAATTTGCATATTTGTTCTCATAAATTTGCAATTTTCTCATTATTTTGCAACTCTTTTCCTGTAAATTAGTTTTTTTCCCCTAGTAAATTTGCAAATTTTTTTTTTTAATTTGCAATGTTCATATCGGTGCTGGATGTAGTGATTCATTTTTTTTTAATGGTCAGCTAAACAATGACCCAAGTTTGTATTTTTAATATTTTTGTTGGGAGGGAAGAGATTTTTTTGCCATTTTAAAAGGATTTGAACAGTTTCCCCATTACGAAACACGATGCCTCAGGCCCTTGAAAAGCTAAAACCAGCTCTGCATAACTATTAAAAAAGAAACCCAAGACAATGCAGACACTGACCTGACTCCTCGTACTGACGTGGCACTGAAGTTCCACTCATGTATCCCCTTGTTCTGCACAAAAGAAGACAAATTAATCAATCAATCAGTTTCTATGAGTTAAAATTAATTTACTTGCAGGTTTTTTTACTTTCAAGCTACTATACATCATTGTGCATTTCTCTTTAACTTTTTATCACTTACAAAATTGAGTTCATTGGTTAAATTCATATCTCATTTCAGGGAAGCCGAAAGGAGCCAATGCGTAATGACCAGTGTTGGAGTAATGCCACTACTTTTGCAGTAATGTGCTGTGTAATGAAATTACTGTTTAAAAATTCAGTCATGCGTTACAGTTACTGAAATAGGATCAAATGCATTACTCGTTTTATTAATATGGATAGATATTTTTAGCGGAAATAAATGCATACACTGTGGAAGAAAAAAGCAGATGAGGCGGCGAGCTGCATGACACATGAACTTTATTTCTCTTCCAACATCAAGTACAGGAAATACTCTGGGTGTCACTGCGCCTCCTTTTAATAACCTTTATTTGTGTACAATGAGACCTAGGGAGTCCAAACACATTACTTTCAGTGCACAAAGACATGCGTGGCACATTAACATAACAACCTCCTCTTTTCCCCCCCCCCCCCCCCCCCGGACTCCCAGGGGAGGGGGGGTCTCAGAAGTATTGGAAAGGACTATTCCCCCCCCCCCCCCCCCCCCCCGAGCCACAGCCACTTCCTCCTTCAGTCACTTTTGTTCCATCTTCCCCCAGCTTCCGACTCTGGGTGGTGAACCCCCACACAGTGCCACCACACAGCGCCCCCCCCCCCCCAACACCCAGAAAGGGCACTAACCCCCTCGTCCTTTGGGTTTGAGCCTGTGCCCATAGCAGCTGTAGCGGGGGGTCGCCGGTCCCGTCAAAACACCCTGCTGGCGAGGTGTGCAGACGGGCACATTAGTCTGTGGAGGGAAAAAGGGTGAGGGGGGGAAACATGTCAGCTTTGTGAGCACAGGTCTCTACCGCGGGAACACCAACTTGCGAAGCCACCAACGGTGGGCGTCCGCACCAGGGAGCTTGGGCCAACACCACCTGCTTGTCTGCCAACACAAAAGCGGGCTTCAGCCTGTCGATGCAGACGGTCTCCCTACGCTCCCACTAAGTTTAGCACAAAATGCTTTGTCCCAGTCTCCAGCACCTTGAACGGTCCGTCATATGGTGGGTGCAGCGGGATCAGGCATGTATCATGCCTGACAAAAACAAAACTGACATTCTGTAAGCTTTTCAGGACGAAGGTGGGGAGAAAACAACAGTGGGCCGAGCCTGGCACGTTAACAGCCTCCGTACTGTGCAAAAATTGTGTGGGCAGATCGGCCCTGGGTGTGGGGTTTTCCGGTAAAAATTCCCCAGGGATCCGCAGCGGCTGAGAAAAAACAAGTTCTGCCGGGGAAGTTGCCAAATTAGGTGCTCTTAGGTGCAGAACGCAATCCTAAAAGAATCCAGGGCAGGCAGTCGACCCAATTTGCATCTGTGAGCGATGCTCTGAGCACCGCCTTAAGCGACCTATGAAAACGTTTGCATAACCCGTTAGCCTGGGGGTTGTACGTGGTAGTGCGGTGGATTTTGACCCCCAGGCTCTGGGCCATCGCGGACCAGAGTTCCGAAACGAACTGCGGACCCCTGTCAGAAGTGATGTCCAATGCGGATCCGAACTGTGCAACCCAAGCCAACAAAAAAGCACGAGCCACTTCCGCAGACGTGGTAGAAGCCAGCAGGACCACTTCAGGCCAACGCGTGGCGTGGTCCACGATTGTCAAAAGGTGCGTGAAACCTTGCAACAGCGGGAGGGGTCCCACCAAATCCACGTGGACGTGGTCAAACCTCCTGGACGGGATTTGGAATGGCTTTAGGGGGGCTCTGGTGTGCTTGTGCACTTTGGCCCGCTGGCACACGATGCGCACTGCAGCCCACTCTTTCATGTCCCAGCGCAAGCGCAGCCAGACAAATTTTACTCCCACCAGTTTAACCGAGGCGCACAAGCCGGGATGCGGAGTGAACTTACTCGAAAATGCAGTGGCACCAAGAGCTCGGAACCACCGGGTGCGGGTGACCGGTGGAGACATCGCAGTGCAAGGGATGGCACCCTTCCTGCACCACCCTGCTCTCCAGTTTTAACCCAGTGGGCGCGGACTGGAGCGCGCAAATGTCCGCGTCCTCGGTTTGTTCTGCGGCCATAGCAAGGAAATCTATTCCCACATAGACTGGGGAGACTAACTCGTGTGACAAGCAATCGGCCATGATGTTGAGCTTACCAGCAATGTGTTGAATATCGGTCGTGAACTCCAAGATCGCAGCCAAATGCCGTCGCTGCCGTGCCGAACATGGTTCCAAAACCTTGGGCATTGCGGATGTTAGTGGTTTATGATCCACGAATGCGGTGAACTCGCGTCCTTCTAGCCAAAACTGGACATGGCGCTTCGCCAGGTGGAACGCCAACAATTCTCTGTCGAACAAAATGTGAGCGGCTGCCATGAACCAGAGACATACTGGTCTACCACTGCCCCATGGCAACATCAGACGCGTCCGTGGTGAGCGCTATTTTGGCGTTTGTGAAAGCCTGGACTCGCTCGGGGATCTAGTTGCTGTTTTCCGCAGGCTTCTTTTTTTTAAGCACAGCATACAACGGCTGCAGCAGCTGGGCTACCCGGGGGAGGAAACTGTTATAAAAGTTGACCATTCCCAAAAATTCATGTAGGGCCCTCACTGTCTGCGGACGCAGAAAATCCGCCACGGCACGCACCTTATTAGGTAATGGAATTGCGCCTTTCGGCGAAATGCAGTGGCCCAAAAAATCAATCACACGCACACCAAACTGGCACTTCGTCGGGTTAACTATAATCCCATGCGCTTCCAACCTCTGGAAAACCATTGTGAGATGGGTGAGGTGCTTCTCCTCGGACACGCTAGCCACTAGAATGTCGTCTAAGTAGACAAAAACAAAAGATAGATTACAGAGCACCACGTCCATCGTTCTCTGAAAGGTTTGCACAGCGCCCTTTAACCCAAACGGCATGCGTAAAAATCTAAGGCCAAAAGGAGTTATTACTGCTGTTTTGGGAACATCCTCTGCGCACACCAGGACCTTGTGATAACTGCGGACCAGATCCACTTTTGAAAGAAAACACGCCCCGGCCAGGTGCACGGAAAAATCCTGGATGTTCGGGATGGGATACCGACCATGTTCCATGGCGTTGTTCAAGCGTCAGAAATCGTCGGACGGTCGCCACAACCCGTTGGTCTTAGGCACCATGTGTAGCGGGGATGCCCACGGGCTGTTGGAGTGCCTAACGATGCCTATCTGCTCCAAGTTGGCAAACTCCTCTCACGCGCTGTCCAGTCTAGCCGCGTCCAGGCACCGAGGTCGCACAAACACCTGTGGGCCTTTAGTGGTTATGAAATGTTCGACCCCATGTTTGGCTACCAAAGCCAAAAAAGTTGGGACTGTGAGTGCTGGGAACTGTGCAAGTAAATGCTAGTATTTAACCCCTGGAGCTATAACGTTACCCAGTATTGTTGACCCAGCTCCCCGAGCTGTGAAGGGCAGGGAGGTGAAAGAGACAGCATCCACTAAACGTCTGTTGGCAACGTTGACTAACAACTCATTAGCACATAAAAAATCTGCGCCTAAAATGGGGGCAGAACATTCAGCTACCACAAAGCCCCACTGGAAATTGCGTCCATGTAGGCATACCGTCAGTGTCTGTTCACCAAATGTCCTGATGGTAGACCCATTGACGGCCGTAAGCTCAGGACCACTGCCTCTTGTCAACTGGTCTGCGCTGACAGGCAGGATAAGGCTCTTCTGGGAGCCAGAGTCCACCAAGAAACGTCTCCCCGAACGTGTGTCCGTGACAAAAAGCAGTCTGTTCCTGTCACCAGCGGTCGCAGCTGCTACTGACTGCTGGCCGTGCTGTTTCCCAGCTTCTTGAATTGGCATGGTTGCAGGCAGCGTTGTGCATTTGAGCCGAAACAGCGATGATAGAAACAGATCGCCCCGTTCCTGCGTCTCTTGACGTCCATCCCGCCTACCACCAATGGCTCCTCGACCTCACTGGAGTCTCTCGTGGATGCCGGTGCCGCTGCATTCACGTTGAGAGCTCTGGTTGCTAAAATGATACAGTCCGCTTCCTGCGCCAGGGCGTGGTAGTCTTTGGTAACCAGCAGCGGCAAGTTGGCCAGGCTCACCCTTGTTGTAGCAGGTAGGTTCCTGAGGAACAGGTGGGCGAACAGCAAAGATTTGTCGTTCTTCCCCATCAGTGCCAACATGCTCTCCATAAGCTCCATGGCTGATCTGTCACCTAACTCTGAACGTGTTAGGAGTCTCTCTGCCCTTTCACTGTCAGACAGGGTATAACGCTGGAGCAGCATCCTCTTGAGCGCTTCATATTTCCCTTGGGCCAGCAGCTCCTGGAGCAGGCTCATTACCTGCTGTGTGGCACGCACATCCAGTGCAGCAACCACATGGTAATATTTCATGTTGTCTGCTGTGACCCCGCGGAATGTGAACTGGGCTTCTATATGCAAGAACCACGCGGTCGGGTTGTGAAGCCAGAAGTCTGGGAGCTTGACTGAGACAGCGCACGTGGCACTGGTGTTCTCCCTCTGGGTAGTCTCTGGGGCGGTACTCGGCTCATTCTCCATGCACGTCTTGGGTCACCAATGTGGAAGAAAAAAGCAGACGAGGTGGCAAGCCAGATGACACATGAACTTTTTTCTCTTCCAACATCAAGTACAGGAAATACTCTGTCTGGGTCTCACTGCGCCTCCTTTTGATAACCTTTATTTCTGCACAATGAGACCTAGGGAGTCCAAACAATACTTTCAGTGCACAAAGACATGCGTGGCACATTAACATAACAACCCTCTCTCTTCCTCTCTTGACTCCGGCGTCTCCTGACTCCCCGGGGGGCGAATAGTCCTCTCTGATACTTCTGAGACCCTCCGGAGTCACTTCCTCCTTCAGTCCTTTTGTTCCATCTTTCCCCTGCTTCCGACTCTGGGTGGAGAACCCCCACACAGTGCCACCACAATACAAACTGACCCTACCGTAACTGAGATGAACCGTCAGTCAATACGACCTGTTGCAGAGAGCCGAGTCTTCACTACTGAGTGGAGGAAAAGATGAAACGACTTTGTTTTTGTGGAAATAGACAGATTATTTTTCCTTTGTCATGGTTAAGAACAAAAGCATATTGGTGGGTTGGAAGCTAAAGTGCTGGTTGAGACCTACTGCAATCTTTAGAAGCGCTTGAAAACAGCAACAAAGCTCTGTCAAAGCTATTAACGGCTAGCTATGCTAACAACTAACACCGTGTTAGTGGATCTACGTACGCTATCTGAACAGTCATGGCTGAATGTAAAGTGGAAATACTCTTATCTCAACAGCCATGGCTGGATTTCAAGCACAGGTATGCATCTGGACAGTTTGTGACCCAGCAAGAATTAAACTGACTGATTGGCAGATACGCCATTACAGACTGAAGACGTGATATAAACAGTGACTTTCCTTCAGACAGCTGAAACTGTGATCCACTGAAGTTAAAACACATTTACTTGCTACCTGGATAAAGATTAATTCAAAAATGGATTTTGATCTCCAAAAGGAATATGAGGGACCGGCTCATGTCTCTGTCACAGCAGACATTTGGACAGTGGATAATGGACATTTTCTTTGGATCACTGCACATCGGATTAAATCCATATCATAAAGGTAAGTTAAACATGGACAGCTTTATGCAGTGTTGCCAACTCTCACTCCAAAATGAGGAAATTACTGGCAATATCATGTTGTTTTTCTTTAGATTTTTCCCACAGTAAGAGCTCTCAAGGCAGGATAAAGCAGATTGAACATGTTCTAAAAGCTCTGTCTGAAACAGTCTGTTTCCAGCCTGACATTAACAAGCCCCTAATGTAATCCATTAATCAAATTATCTTGCTATGTGTGCAAGATGATTTAAGTATGCATTTAAAAGTAATGTGAAAAGTACTTTTCCAAGTAACTAGTTACTTTAATCATGCAGTAATTGGTAAAGTAACAATTACTTTTGAAAAGAAGTAACTAGTAATTGTAATTAGTTACTATTTTTGAGTAACTTGCCCAACACTGGTAATGACGTGGCATCAGTCTATCCACAGTTCACAGGAGTCACTGCTCCTCCTAAGCATTTGGATATAATATTCATGCCTGCCAAACTCACTCCCACTGATCTTCAGGTGGGTCTGCATCCAGATTGTGCCCAAAACCAAAGGTCAGGAGATCTGGGCATTTATGTGATTTTAGAAAAATCACTACTCCTCCTAGGGAATTGCCTTGATGCTAACCAAACTAACAAGGGTCCTCGGGTGGGTCTGCCTCTAGGCTGTGATCAAGGTCAATGGTCATTAGATCTCAGTGCTTATATGATTTTATGAAAATTGTTAGTCCCCCTCGGCAATTTCCCCAATGTTCGCCAAACTCACGCACAATAATCCTCTAGTGGGTCTGCATCTAGACTGTGCTCAAGGTCAACGGACAGCTGAGCACTCGATGTGATTTCATCAGGCCCGAAAGAGCTTCTCCATCATTGACAGTCTGGTTATTCTATGTAATAATTTAATTGTTTTCCTGTACATCAAGACAATGAACCAAGTTTATTTTTTTGTCTTTGTTGGGAAAACACACACAAACACAATCTTCCATAGGGCCCCTAAAAAGCTAGAAATGGCCCTGACTTTATCATACACTGTAAACACTGAGGTTTTACTGCAGCTGGGACACCCACCTTGTCATCAGGAGCAACATGCCAAATAGAAACCGTGTTGTCTTCCACGTCTTTGTTTATGGACAAATATGATGGCTGGTACACCTTTGTAGGCTCCAGTATCAGCACCTGCAGGTGAGACATGCACGCGGGTAGGTAGTCAGTAACTGTCCTGATAAGAAGACGACGGCTGGTAAATTCGCATCTTGGCTTAAAGTCACTCACTGGGAATCGCACGGAGGAAACGTCCTTCTTGGTCGCCTCCACCAGGAAGTCCATCCAAAAGTCCACCAGATCCTGTTTGGGGGCCGGCTGCTCCGTGCTGGGCTTGTTAAACTGTTGGTAGATCAGAATGGTCTCCACCACCGAGCGCAGATACCTGAAACCAACCAAACATCACAGCTATAGACGACATTTCAGGGTGACGTGGGCTGGACTGCTGCTAAATTAAATAAATAAGATTGTAGAACCATTTTATAAATACGGTAGAATGGTGACTTAAAAGAAGTTTTTTTCAGAGTAAATCACATAATAGACTAAGTTGTTGAAGTTTCTGCTACTCTGGAAAAGTCGACGAGTGTTATCAATTTTAAACAATCAAGATGAATACCATCAAGATGAAATTGCTTCTTTAATTTGAAGAAAAATAGTAAACCCTTTAAACTTAAAGAAAAAAAAAACTATGTCCAAAAAACTCTATCCACCTTTTTCCAAGGCATGATGCCTTGTGTGAATTATGGTAGCAACTTCGAGTACTAGTTTAGAATGTATGGTTGTCACTGAAACAGGACACTTTTCCTTGTTAAAAAACAATGACTTCAGCATCAGAAATGTGGGAACATGGCCTTTTGCACCACAAAAACCGTAATATAATCATACCACTTCCCACGACTATCGAGGAATGAGAAAATTACCTTAAAAAAAGTGGCCTTGCAGACAGTAGCTCCGTTCGTTAGCGCCACTGCTAAGATGCTAACGCTGTAAACAAATGACCCGTGCTGGTAAAACGAGTCACTTTGAGGACATTTTCAAAACTGATGTAACATTATTTCCATATTCTGTATTGAAAGACCTTCAAAATGATATTTAATTTGTAGGAAGTGCACAAAAACTGACCCAGAAAAAGATGATTTGTTTATATTTTGACTAGGTTGAAAACTTGCGTTCGATTGGTCAGGAGTTACGTCTTCCGCAAAAACGTATATATTTTTAGAAAGTATGATTTCTAAGCTTTCCAATGATACCAGGCACTCATGGAGGTTTTTTCTAGACTTGCCGCTAGCAAACAAAGAAAGAGTCACAATTTTTGACTTCTCGTGCCTGTAGCTTGTAATGGCGTGGTGTGCATTCCGACTCATTTTGCCAGCACGGGTCACACATATCAACGTCTCTACCGCAATAAAGTTGGCTGCATTTTGTTAAAATATGTTGGCCATAATCAGATTTACCTCAGAGCAGACGCTGAATCTAGTCAGAGCCACAAAGAAGCCTCCATTTATACAGTCTATGGCACAACCACGAACACCAGCAACAAGTACCAGAACTATGCCAAAACATAAAAAAAAAAAATACAAAAACTACAAGTACTGAAATTAGCTGCTACTTGAGTGCAAAACACGTATGTGGACTATATATTAAAATGAATTTGAAAAAACTTTAAAAAACGCTATATAAATGCCCCTGTACTCCACTCTCACTGACTGACTTAACATTACGTCAACCGAAACCGGAAGCTCCGCCCATAATCGTTCCTACAGAGACACCCCCAGGAATAAGGTGGATTAACACAAAAACCTTGTTAATTCATGTAAAAAAAATATGTGAAATTTCTGACTAAACATTAAAATTCTGAGGAAAAATGTTGCAAATGTACAGGGAAATAAGGCTGGGTGTCCACCAAATGTGTTTTTTGTTGCAAATTTACATGAAAAGATGACAAATTTATAAGAAAAAAGTCACAAATTTATGAGAAAAAGTTGCAAGTTTATAATGAATAAAGCTGCAGATTTACAAGAAAAAAAATTGCAAATTCATGAGGAAAAAGTTGCAAATTTTCAGAAAAAAAAGTTAATTTACAAGAAAAAAAATTCCCAAATTTACGAGAAAAAAAGCCACAAAATTTTATTTTAGAAAAAAGCCACAAATTTACAAGAAAAATGAGCAAATTTATGAGAAAAATTTGCAAGTTTAAGAATAAAGTTGAAAATTTACAAGAAAAAAATAGCAAATTCCTGCGAAAAAGTTGCAAATTTCAGAAAAAAGTTGTGAATTACAAAAAAGTTGTGAATTTACAAGAAAAAACATCCCAAATTTATGAGAAAAAAAATACAGAAATTTTCGAGAAAAGAAAAGCCATAAATTAGCCAAAAATGTGCAAATATATGAGGAAAAGTGGAAAGAAGTTGGAAATTCACAAGGAAAAAATGCTAATTCCTGAGGAAAAAAAGTTGCAAAATTTCAGAAAAA
This sequence comes from Pholidichthys leucotaenia, assembly GCA_020510985.1. Classification (NCBI taxonomy): domain Eukaryota; kingdom Metazoa; phylum Chordata; class Actinopteri; order Cichliformes; family Pholidichthyidae; genus Pholidichthys; species Pholidichthys leucotaenia. Next base: position 288,095,955 of record CM035842.1, read on the forward strand.
AAGGTTGTCAATTTACAAGGAAAAAAAATCAAAATTTATAAGAAAAAGTTACAAATTCATGAGAAAAGTAGCCACAAATTAATGAGAAAAAAAATCACAAATTTATAGGAAAAAATTTGCAAACTTATGATGGAAAAGTTGCAAATTTAAGAAGAAAAAAGCTGCCAATTTACAAGAAAAGTCAAAAATTTATGAGGGAAAAGTTACCAGTTAATGACAAAAAAGTTGAAATTTTTCAGAAAAAAGTTGCAAGTTTAAGAGAAAACAAATGCACAATTTTGCAAGAAAAAAGTTGAAGGCAATTTTACTTCTCTCCCAAAAAAATGACAAAGATAAACTTGTAGCTTGGGGGGCCCATTGCATTTGAGAACACTGCATTGCCAACAAAGACTTATGGCTGACTGATTAGATCAGCCACTTTTAATTACTCTGTACAATGAAGCAGAAGAAAAACTGTCTAATGTGAAGTGCAAACTATAACATCAAGTTAGAGTTAAATTTCTTTTTATGGTGCATCGGGAAAGTATTCACAGCGTTTCACTTTTTCCACATTTTGTTATGTTACAGCCTTATTCTAAAATGGACTAAATTCTTTTTTTTCCCCTCAAAATTCTACACACAATACCCCATAATGACAACGTGAAAAAAGTTGTTTTGAGATTTTTGCAAGTTCATTAAAAATTAAAAACTAAGAAATCACATGTACATAAGTATTCACAGCCTTTGCCATGAAGCTCAAAATTGAGCTCAGGTCCATCCTGTTTCCACTGATCATCCTTGAGATGTTTCTACAGCTTAAATGGAGTCCACCTGTGGTAAATTCAGTTGATTGGACATGATTTGGAAAGGCACACACCTGTCTATATAAAGACCCACGGTTGACAGTTCATGTCAGAGCACAAACCAAGCATGAAGTCAAAGGAATTGTCTGTAGACCTCCAAGACAGGATTGTCTTGAGGCACAAATCTGGGGAAGGGTGCAGAAAAATTTCTGCTGCTTTGAAGGTCCCAGTGACCCAGTGGCCTCCATCATCCATAAATTGAAGAAGTTTGGAACCACCAGGACTCTTCCTAGAGCTGGCCGGCCGTCTAAACTGAGTGATCAGGGGAGAAGGGCCTTAGTCAGGGAGGTGACCAAGAATGTGATGGTCACTCTGTCAGAGCTCCAGCGTTCCTCTGTGAAGAGAGAACCTTCCAGAAGGACAACCATCTCTGCAGCAATCCACCAATCATGCCTGTATGGTAGAGTGACCAGACGGAAGCCACTCCTTAGTAAAAGGTGCATGGCAGCCCACCTGGAGTTTGCCAAAAGGCACCTGAAGGACTTTGAGACCATGAGAAACAAAATTCTCTGGTCTGATGAGACAAAGATTGAACTCTTCGGCATGAATGCCAGGCATCATGTTTGGAGGAAACCAAGCACTGCTCATAACCACACCAATGGTGGTGGCAGCATCATGTTGTGGGGATGTTTTTCAGGGGCAAGAACTGGGAGACTAATCAGGATAGAGGGAAAGATGAATGCAGCAATGTACAGAGACATCCTGGATAAAAACCTGCTCCAGAGTGCTCTTGACCTCAGACTGGGGCGACGGTTCATCTTTCAGCAAACCAACGACCGTAAGCACACAGCCAAGATGTCAAAGGAGCGTCTTCAGAACAACTCTGTGAATGTCCTTGAATGGCCCAGCCAGAGCCCAGATTTGAATCTAATTGAACATCTCTGGAGAGATCTGAAAATGGCTGTGCACCAACGCTTCCCATCCAACCTGATGGAGCTTGAGAGGTACTGCAAAGAGAAATGGGTGAAACTGCCCAAAGATAGGTGTGGTAAGCTTGTGGCATCATATTCAAAAAGACTTGAGGCTGTAATTGCTGCCAAAGGTGCATCAACAAAGTATTAAGCAAAGGCTGTGAATACTTATGTAGATGTGATTTCTTAGTTTTGTATTCATCTTCTTCCGCTTAATCCTTTTTGGGTTGCGGGGGGGCTGGAGCCTATCCCAGCATCTTTGGCCGAGAGGCAGGGTACACCCTGGACAGATCGCCAGTCCATCGCAGGGCCAACACAGAGAGACAGACAACCATTCACTCTCAGTCATACCTAAGGACAATTTAGAATCCCCAGTTTTGATGCCAATTAACCTAACCTGCATGTTTTTGGCATGTGGGAGGAAACCGGAGAAATCCCGGAGTAAACCCACGCAGACATGGGGAGAACATGCAAACTCCACACGGATCACTGTTGGTCGGGGGCTGGGATCAAACCCAGGATCCCCCGGCCAAGGGTGAGTTGCTGTGCTGCCACAGTGCTAACCACTCCGCCACCGGCTGTGCACCGATGCTTCCCATCCAACCTGATGGAGCTTGAGAGGTGCTGCAAAAAGGAATGGGCAAAACTTCTCAAAGACAGGTGTGCCAAGCTTGTGGCATCATATTCAAAAAAATTTGAGGCTGTAATTGCTGCCAAAGGTACATTAACAAAGTATTGAGCAAAGGCTGTGAATACTTATGTACATGTGATTTCTTAGTTTTTTATTTTTAATAAATTTGCAAAAACCTCAAAAAAAAAAACTTTTTTCACATTGTCACTATGGAGTATTGTGCGTAGAATTTTGAGGAAAAAAAATGAATTTAATCCCGTTTGGAATAAGGCTGTAACATAAAATGTGGAAAAGGTGAAGCGCTGTGAATACTTTCCAGATGCACTGTATACTGGGTCAGATCAGTCAAATGAGGAAGCATTTTGGTTAAATTTGCTCTAGAACTTCTTTCAGCTGCTCCCTTTAGGGGTCGCCACAGCGTATCATCTGCCTCCATCTCACCCTATCCCTTGCATCTTCCTCTGTAACACCAACCCTCTCCATATCCTTCACGACATCCATTAATCTTCTCTGTGGTTGTCCTCCCCACCTCCTACCTGGCAGCTCCACCATCAACATCCTTTGTCCAATATATCCACTGTCCCTCCTCTGCACATGTCCAAACCATCTCAGCCTTGCCTCTCTTACTTTGTCTCCAAACTGCTCAACCTGAGGTGTCCCTCTGATATACACATTTCTAATCCTGTCACTCCTAGTCACTCCCAATGAAAATCTTAGCATCTTCAACTCTGCCACTTCCAGCTCAACCTCCTGTCTTTTTGTCAGCGCCACCATCTTCAAACCATACATCACAGCAGGTCTCACTACCATTTAGTACCTCTTCCCTTTCACTCTTGCTGCTATCCTTCTGTCACAGATCACCCCTGCGCACGCAGCGACCGGCAGCTGGTGAAAAAGTATGTCGTCTGTGTGTCTGTTTTTATGTACTTTTATATGTTTTTACGAAATCCTCTGTGTCGTTTACCTTTGAGTTTTTAACCTCTTTGACTAGCTTTTATCATGTTTATAGTCAGCTTCATATGCGCCTGTGTTTGTGTCTATGTTGAATGTAATTTGTGGCTTGTATATATGGATGTCACCAGACTGCAAAACAAATCTACCTACGGGTACAAATAAAGTAACCTGAACCTGAACCTGCCTACACTGTCTTCTTCACCTCTCTTGTATATTTTACATTGCTTTAGACCAGGAGTGGGTAGTGAGGGCCATTCCACTGCAGGTTTTCTGTTCCACCCAGTCTCTTCAGCAGGTGCATGCTCTGATCAGCTTCAAGGATTGCTCATCAGTGAAAACAACTGCTGAAGAGACTGGGTGGAACAGAAAACCTGCAGTGGAATGGCCCTCCACGGCACATGACTGCCCACTCCTTAGATGGCTGACCCCAGGTATTTAAACTCACCTACTTTTACTACCTCTACTCCTTGCATCTTCAACGTTGCACCTGCCTCCCTCTTCTTCACACTCATGTATTCTGTCTTACTTCAACTGACTTTCATTCCTCTTTTCTCCAGAGTGTACCTCCACCTCTCCAGGTTCTCTTCCACCTACAAATACCTGGGTGTCGTGATCAACAACAGACTGGACTGGAAATCTAACACCGATGTTGTGTACAAGAAGGGGATGAGCAGACTCTACTTTCTGAGGACGGTGAGATCCTTCAACATGTGCAACAAAATGCTGGAGCTTTTCTACCAGACCATTGTTGCCAGTGCCATCTTCTTTGCTGCTGTCTGTTGGGATAGCAATATCAGAGCCAGTGACACCAACAGACTTGACATGATTATCAAGAAGGCTGGCTCTGTAATTGGTCTCAGGCTGGAGACTTTTGAGAATGTGGTGGAGAGGAGGACACTCTCCATCATGGACAACCCTGACCCCCCCCCTCCATCACACACTGAACAGACAGCGGAGCACTTTCTCCAGCAGACTGCTACAGCTCCACTGCCAAACGGTCAGGTACAGAAAATCTTTTCTGCTACATGCTATGTCACTGTACAATAACTCACTCTAATGTTGAATCTTGGTCATAACAATGCTACACCTTACAGTCTAACTGGTACCTCACATTTAACCCTGCGCCTGATAGTCCTACATTGTACAGCTAGTATGATCCATGTATCTACACAGGTCATCATCTATTCATCTGCGATGTGTATATAGTTATCTAGGCAGTTTTTCTTTCCCTGGGTAATTCCTTTTTCTATTATGCTGTGTGTGTTTCTGTCATTTTGATCTACTGTGTCATGCTGCTGCTACACTGTAATTTCCCAGTTTGGGATCAGTAAAGTACATCCATCCATCACCTGCTCCCTTCTCTCATTACAGATCACAATGTCATCTGCAAACATCCTGGTCCACGTAGACTCCTGCCTGACCTCCTCTGTCAGCCTGTCCATCACCATGGCAAACAAGAAGGGGCTCAGAGCCGATCCCTGATGTAACCCCATCCCCACCTTGAATCCATCTGTCACTCCTACAGTGCACCTCACCACCATCTCTCTGTCCTCATACATGTCCTGCACCACCCTCACATACTTCTCTGCTACTCCTGACTTTCTCAAATAGTACCACACTTCCTCTCTTGGCACCCTATCATATGCTTTCTCTAGATCCACAAAGACACAGTGCAACTCCTTCTGACTTTCTCTATACTTCTCCATCAACATTCTCAAAGCAATCATTGCATCTATAGGACTCTTCCTTGGCATGAAACTGTACTGCTGCTCACTGATTGTTACCTCTCCTCTTAACCTGACTTCAGCAACTCTTTCCAATATCTTCATAGTGTGGCTGATCAACTTTATACCTCTGTAGTTATTACAACTCTGAGCATCACCTTTGTTCTTGAAAACTGGTACCAAAACACTTCTCCACTCCTCAGGCATCCTCTCACTCTCCAAGACTGAGTGCGGAGGCTCAGTTGGTAGAGCATCCGCCCCACACCCGGAAGGCAGGGGTTCAAATCCCGGCCGGGTCATGCCGAAGACCATATAAAAGCGGAACTTCCTGCCATCCAGCTTGGTGCTCAGCAATAATGGAATGAAGGAGGGAAATCTGTGGAGGCGCCTTGCATGGCAGCGACCCTCTGATTCTACACATGGGGTGTGTGTGATTAACACTGTAGATAGGTAAAGCACAATTTCGTTCTACTGTACATGATTGGTTGTATGGTTGAATGACAATAAAGGGTGATTTAATTTAATTTAATTTAAAATTGTGTTAAACAATCTGGTTAAAAAGTCGACTGCTATCTCTCCCAAACATCTCTGTACCTCCACTGGTATGTCATCTGGACCAACTGCCTTTCCATTCTTCATCCTCTTCAAATCTACCCTCACTTCAAAGGCGATAGAGCCATTGCTGTTGTTGCTCCCAGACCTTGGAACTCTTTACCATTTGAACTTAGATCTGCACCTTCCATTGAAGTTTTTAAGAAGCAACTAAAGACCCACCTTTTTAGCCTAGCTTTTTATTAACTATGTGTTGATTGACTTCCGGTTATGGCTGTCACGTAGGACGGACGTGTCTCGCTCTGCTCTGCTCCTGGAGAAAAAAAATCGGCAAATAACTCTCTCATTTGGGACAGAACGTATCCCAGCATTTGGGCGAGGATATGTCGGCGAAGCCTAAGGCTGGAAAACCAGGAAAAGGAAAAAGCGAGCCGCCGAAACAGTCCAAATTAACGGACTTTCAGGTCTGTGACGCAGCAAACAAAACTCCATATATGGCGGAGGAGGCTGGCAACGGTGCGATGTCTGCGGGGGGAGGCGCAGATGCGCTGATGGCTGCCATGAGTTCAATGAGAGCGGACTTTTCCTCTAGATTTGATGGGATTATGACAGCGTTGGAAGGAATAAGAAAGGAATTGGGTGACTGTGTAGAACGAACGGCGCAGATGGAGCTCCGTCTCGCTAGTGCTGAAGATGACGTCACCCGTCTTCAATTAAAGGTGCGCACTTTGGAAAAAAAAAATAAATCTCTGGAAGATAATATTTTGGATTTGGAATCTCGGTCGAGACAGAATAATTTGAGGCTGGTGGGTCTTCCAGAGGAATCAGAAGGTCGGGACGTATGTTCCTTTCTGGAAAAGTGGATTCCGGAGGTGCTGGGCAGCGAGGAGTTGCAATCAGCAGTGGTTCTGGAAAAAGCACATCGCATTGGCCCACGGAGAGATAAGGGACCGCCGAGGACCTTAATTATGAAGTTTCTTAGCAACAGAGACAGGATGAAGATCTTCAACGCTGCACGTGCTAAAGGAGAGATTAAACACCAGGACCAGCAGGTGCGGTTCTACCCAGATTTGGCCACAGGAATCCAGCAATTGAGGAAGCAGTTTGATCCCGTACGTAAGGAGCTGCGCAACCTTGGGATTCGTCATGGTGTAATCTATCCTGCGAGACTGCTGACCACGTATGAGGGCAGAACCCACATCTTCAAGACCCCAGAGGAGGCGCAGGAGTTCATCAAGAAGATCAAAGAAGAAGAAGAGACTGGTGGGAGCTAAGCATGAACAAAATATAAGGTAGAATAATTAAGCATTTGCACAGGCATCTGACTGACTTGAAGTAAATAGTAAGTTTACAAAATATAGATTGTATTATATATTAAAAAAACAAAACAAAAAAAAACAAAAAAACCCCAAAAAACTATGATGTACAAAGTTGTTAAAAATTTTGGAGTTAAGTTGGAAAACTACAGAGGAGAGTTAATGTTACGTCATTAAAAGCAGTAGAGTTAGGGTGATTGGGAGGATGAAGAAGGAGTGGCTTAGGCTGTTCCCCGTGGGTGTGGAACGGTCGATGGCTATATCGGGAGACAGAATTTTTCTTTTGATTTTGGGGGGTTTGCCACAAGTGTGGGAAGGGGAAATTTGTTTGTGTGTAGTTTGTAGGATGAATGTTCAACCACTCATGTTTTTGCTTCTCTGTATGAGCATGTTTACACTGCAAGGTAATCCCAAACTCTCTATTGATCATGGACCAAAGTGTTAATCTTAATTTAACTTCATGGAATTGCAGAGGTCTACAAAATTTAAAAAAACTTAAACAAGTTATGAATAAAATAAAGGACATGGGTTCAAGAATTGTGTTTTTACAAGAAACTCATCTGATAGAGGAGGATGTTAAAAGAATTAGGAGTAGATGGCAGGGAAGTGTATTCACCTCTTCATTTTCATCCCGAGCCAGGGGAGTTATGACTCTCATACATAAATCAGTTCCTTTTCAAGTGAAAAATGTAATTGGAGACAAATTTGGAAGATATGTAATCATTCAAGGTTCTTTGCTATTAGAAAATATAAATCTTGTGAACTTATATGGTCCCAATATAGATGATCAGAAGTTCTTTGCTAATTTATTTCTCATCTTATCATCACTTACAGGGCAACATATAATAGCAGGGGATTTTAATTGTACATTGAATCCAGGTGTGGATAGATCAACAGGACTGGATTGTACGCACATTGGATGTAGGATGACTATTAATCATTTTATGAAAGAATTGAGATTGTTAGATATATGGAGAGAAATGAAACCACAAGTTAAAGCCTATTCTTGTTATTCCAGTACCTACAAGACATTCTCACGTATTGATTATTTTTTGATTTCCACAGAATTAAGGTCCAAGATTCAAAACTGCTTTTATGATAACATCGTGATCTCTGATCATGCACCCTGTTGTCTAATATATGTAGATAAAAAATTGACAAAGGAATCAGGTAGATGGCAATTTCAGCATAAATGGCTTCAGGATGAGGAATTTGTCAAGTATATAGAAAAACAGATAGACGAGTTCTTTGACATCAATACTACACAAACATCAGCATGTGTAAAGTGGGAGGCTTTCAAAGCTTTTATTAGGGGACATATTATTAGTTATACAGGATCAAAATCTAAGAAGACTCGAGAGGAGAGAGCTAAATTGGAACATAAAATAAAAAGTCTTCAGGAAAAAGTGTATGCAGGAAGTGACCCAAGGTTGGAGAATGAATTACTGATTTTGAGAGCTGAATACGACAAAAAATCAGCGAATAGAGCTGCCTCGAGTCTTCTAAGATTGAAACAATCTTTTTATGAACAAGGTGAAAAATCAGGAAAATTATTAGCATGGCAGATTAAACAATTGGAAATTAAAACACCAATTACCAGTATAATAAGTAACGGACAGGTAGTTATAGATCCTTTAGAAATTAATAGAGCCTTTAGAGATTACTATGAAAAATTATATGATACCAAAAATGAACCTGATTTAACAAAACTAAATGGGTTTTTGAACGAACTAACTATACCGTGTATTCCAAATGAAAACAGGGAGATATTGGAGTCTAAAATTAGTCAAGAAGAAGTTGGGCTAGCCATTGATAATATGAAATCAGGAAAAAGTGCAGGACCAGATGGTCTTCCAGTTGACCTTTATAAAAAATTTAAGAATAAATTAATAAAACCTTTTTTGGAAATGGTTTTAGAAGCATTTCAAAATAATAATTTACCATCATACATAAATAATGCCTTAATTATACTGCTGCCAAAACCAGGTAAGCCCTCTAATAAATGTGAAAATATGAGACCAATAAGCCTATTAAACACCGACCTTAAGATAATCTGTAAAATTTTAGCAAGACGAATACAAGAAATTTTACCAAATATTATTAATCGAGATCAGAATGGCTTTATAAAGGGTAGACAAGGCTTCCATAATGTAAGAAGACTATTTAATATTATTTATTTTAATAAAGAAGCACCGAATACAGCTCTCCTATCATTGGACGCCGAAAAGGCCTTTGATAGAGTTGAATGGCCCTTTCTTTTTGAAGTCCTACAAAGGTTTGGACTTGGAAATAATTTCATAAAATGGGTTCAAATAATATACAATAATGCTACAGCAGAAATCCTAACAAATAACAATATTTCAAAACCAATAAAAATCAATAGAGGATGTCGACAAGGCTGTCCACTTTCACCTTTACTGTTTACTATGGCAATTGAACCTTTAGCGATAGCGATACGTATACATTCACAAATATATGGAATTAAAGTTGGACCAACAGAACATAAAATCTCCCTGTACGCCGATGATATAATTTTGTTTATGTCGAATCTAAAAAAATCAATTCCAACCTTGTTGAATTTAATAAAGAATTTTGGGGAAATATCAGGATATAAAATAAATAAAACTAAATCTTCAATATTAATGCTAAATGAGACCCAGAGAAATTACCCAGCCCCTGAGGTAAATCAATTCAATGTTGTAAATCAGTTTAAATATTTAGGAATCCATATTATGCCTAAGCTAGAATCAGTCGCCAGTGTCAACTATGAAGCCTTAATGTCAGATATCAATGAGTTAACTCAGAGATGGATGTCACTACCAATGTCGATGATCGGGAGAATCAATATACTTAAAAGTAATATTTTACCTAAAATACTTTATTTATTTCAATACATTCCCTTATCACCACCTTTAGATCTATTCTCAAGAATAAAAAAAAGTTAGTGGAATTTATATGGAACAACAGGAGGGCTAGATTACGTTTGTCTTTATTATATTTACCATTTGATCGTGGAGGTCTGAAATGTCCAAATTTTATGTTGTATTATTGGTCGGCACAACTGAGGTCTATGACATATTATTTTTCATCAAATGATCTCCCTCACTGGACTGAAATGGAATCATACAATTTACCTTTACCTCTTCCCATATTCATATACTCAGATTCGGCAAAAAAATTACAAAAACAAGTTAAAAATCCATTTGTAAAGCATATGATCAAAATATGGTGTGAAGCTAAAAACTATTTAAAAGAACCACAGTTATTGTCACAATTTAGTCCAATATGGGGTAATCAATATTTTAAACCAGGGAGAGCGGACGCTGTATTTAAAGTATGGAATTTAAAAGGGATACAAAAGATTCAGGATTTATATTTGCCATGTGCAGACAACATAATGTCTTTTGAAGAGCTGAGGATCAAATTTAATCTCAATAGAACACATTTTTTTAAATATCTTCAACTTAGAAACTTTATTCGATCAAATCAAAATAAAGCTCTCACTCGACCTATTTATTCATCCTTGGAAAAAATGATGATGAAAGATAGTAAAAGAAAGGGTATTATTTCAGAGTTTTATAACTCATTGACACTATCTTCAAGTGAAAATTCACTGAAAAGATTAAACTACTGGAAAGAAGATCTGCAAATTGAAATTTCAGAGGAACAATGGGAATTGGCTTGTACAGAAGCTCAAACCAAATCAATAAATGCACGCCTTAAATTGATACATTTCAAATGGTTAATGTGGATGTATGTTACACCGGAGGAGTTAAATAGATATAACAAAAATATACCAGATACATGCACAAAATGCATGGAAAGTAAAGGAACCCTATTTCATTGTTTATGGGAATGTAGATTAATAAGAATGTTTTGGGAAGAGGTGAGGGTAACAATTGAAAAAATAATCTCAAAACAAATCATATTGAATCCTAAACTGTTTTTGTTGGGTCTGTACCCAGAAAAGCATAATTTTAATAAAAGTGAAAGAACATTCATAGACCTCAGTTCGCTTAATGCCAAAAAATGTATTGCACTATTATGGAAAAAGACTCATAGACCAGATGTGACTCAGTGGTTAAGACAGATGTTAACAAACCTTCCATTAGAAAGAATAACATATATACTGAAATCAAAGGAAATTGTGTTTGAGAATATATGGAGACCTTTTATTGATTATAAGATAAGATAAGATAAGATAAGCCTTTATTAGGCCCACAATGGGGAAATTCCAGGATTGCAACAGCACAGGGATAGCAACACTCAGAGCAACAATCAGAAGGCAAGAAAAAAAACAAGCAAGCAAGAGCAGCTAATAAACATATGTACGTATTACTATAAAATATATATATATACACACACACAGACACACAGTGCCGAGCATTGTAGCTGGATGGAATAAATATATGAATATATGAACACACAGTGCAGAGCATTGTAGCTAGATGGAATAAATATGTAAATATATAAACACCCACAGTACGGAGCATTGCAGCTAGGTGGAATAAATATGCAAGTATATAAACACACACAGTGCGGAGCAATGTAGCTAGATGGAATAATATGTAGATATATAAATATATAAACACACCCAGTGCTGAGCATTGTAGCTAGATGGAATAAATATGCAAATATATAAACACACACAGTGCAGAGCATTGTTGCTAGATGGAATGAAACAGCATAACCGTCTACTTAGTTATCCTACATGGTATGATTATGTGCCCATACATATTCTCACCCTCCATAGCGACCGGTATGTTCCTAGTTGTATGCCGGAGGGGACCATTGTGTAAGTCTATTGCATCTTTTGCATTCAAAAAACTATTAGTTTGTTACGTCTTTTTGCTATCTCTGCGAGCAGCCCTGCTTAGGTTGTACAGTCTGACAGCCGTTGGTAGGAAGGACCTACGAAACCTCTCGGTTGTGCACCTGGGATGATGTAGTCTGCTGCTAAATGAGCTCCTCAGTGCATTCAGTATGTCCTGCATAGGGTGGAACTCGGACTCCAGCAGAGATGACAGTTTAGCCACCATCCTTCTCTCTCCCATCTCCTCCATCGGATCAAGGCGCTGCCCCAGGACAGAGCTAGCTTTCTTAATCAGTTTGTTCAGTCTCTTCCTATCGGCTGCAGTAATGCCACTGCCCCAGCAGACCACTCCAAAAGTGATGGCTGATGCCACCACCGTGTCATAGAATGACTTCAGCAGCGCCCCTTGTACACCAAAAGACCTGAGTCTCCTCAGCAGGAACAGCCTGCGCTGTCCCTGTCCCAGTAATTTTATGTAAAAAATTTAAACATAACTCTTGAAGAAGAAGGTGAATGATGTGTGTGGACCTTGTAAATTCCAAACTGGTGAACATAATATGTATACTTATGTATTGGATTGTCTAGACTAAACAGAGGAGCATTGTTGAAGACTTGATTTTGTTGGTGGTTGTTGGTGTTTTTAGTGCATTTTTTTTTTGTAGTACTTTAGTGTTAGTGTTTGATTGTTTGTATCATGTTTGTTAAAAAAAAAAAAAGGTTCAATAAAGATATTGTGGAAAAAAAAAAACTATGTGTTGATTGTGTTTTTATGTGTTTTTCATTGTTTACTTTGTTCTTTTACTGCTTTATGTGCCTGTATTTTTTATTTCCTCTGTTATTGTATTTTACTGTCTTTTTTGTTTCTTATTATGTTAAGCACTTTGTGACTTTGTCTGTGAAAAGTGCTCTATAAATAAACTCATTATTATTATTACTTCTGCCTTGCTAATCCTCAGGACTTCCCTGTTCACATCTTTCCTTCATCCACCCTCCTCTCTCTCTCTCTCTCATTTTCTTTTTTCAACAGCTCTTCCAAGTATTCCTTCCATCTTCTCAACACACTCGTCATTTGTTAGTACACTACCATTTCTGTAGGCCATAAGGGTGTAGTCTTCGGCAAACAGGGCTTCTGCTATGAGCCTCTCCAGCACCTTTGTTTTTGCAGCAAGAGGTCATAGATCAAACGGTGAGTCATCCAGGCGATATCTGATGTAGATACCAAGCTCAAGGTCTTTGACAGCATGAAGTAGTACTTGGGTGAAGAAGAGATTGGAGAGCACTGGGGCAAGGACGCCCCAGTGCTCAGCCTTGTTTCGTGAGCCTTGGTGATGGCCCACGAAAAGAACCACCTACAGACAATTGTTGACAAGTTCTCCGTAGCATCCAAGATGTTCAGCCTGACAATCAGCCTCGGGGAAGACAGAAGTCCTCTTCCAGCCTGCACCGAACAGTGTCTGCCAAGAGCCTAACATCAACATCGATGGCACACAGCAGAAGAATGCTGATACCTTCACGTGCCTGGGCACCACCATCTCTAATGATGCATTGCTAGACAAGGAGGTCGCAGCGAGGATAAAGAAAGCCAGTCAAGCAATGGGCAGACTGCGCACCAAGGTCTTGCAGCATAAAGACATTCGCCTCTCAACCAAACTGAGGGTATACAATGCAGTCGTACTGACATCACTGCTGTGCAGGTGTAAAACCTGGACTATATACCGCAAGCACATCAAGAAGCTGGAGCAATTCCACACACGCTCCCTGCGGTCAATCATGCGGATGCCGCTGGCAGGACTGCATAATGAACCAAGAAGTCCTGAACAGATTCAACACCACAAGCATCAAAGCCAAGATCCTCCAAGCTCAGCTTCGATAGACTGGCCATGTCAGCCGCATGAAAGAATCCAGAATCCCATGTCAGCTTTTCTACGGTGAGCTAGCACGAGGTAGCCACAAACAGGGTCGCCCAATGAAGAAGTTCAAAAACAAGCTCAAAGCCAACATCAAATGGGCCCAACATCAGCCCCAACAGCTCAAGACTGCAGCAGCCAACAGAACCAAGTGGTGTGCCCTAACAAGGAAGCGAGTCAACCCTTTTGAAGATGACCGCCGCCAATGCCTTGCCGCTGCATGGGATTGGCACCACTGAGCTGCATCCACCTCTGCCCTGACCACTGGTCTTCATGCCCTACCTGCAACCGCATGTGTGCTTCAAACTTCGGACTCTGAAGCCATATGCGCATACACCAGTGACAGCACAACGCATCGTCTTCCTTGGCTCCTGAGAGACAACCAGAGAGAGACCATTTCTGTCCTTAATCAACCTAACTTGCTGCACATCCTTTCCAGCTCAATCTCTCTGCCTAGCCAACCCGATACAAGTCCGTTTCTTATTCCTTAGTGTTCAGCCTCTCATACAATTCACTATATGCCTTTTCCTTTGCCACCTCTCTCTTTGCCATGCGCCTTGATTCCAAATATTCTTGTCTACTTTCTTCACCTTCCTGACTATCCCACTTTTTCTTTGCCAACCTCTTACTTTGAATACTGTCCTGCACCTCCTCATTCCACCACCAAGTCTCCTTGTCTTCCTTCCTCTGTCCACTGGATACACCACATACTGTACCTTTCTACCCGTTTCCCTCAATACTTTTGCTGTACTTTCCCAGTAATCTGGTAATTCTTCCCCAACACCCAGAGCCTGTATAAACTCCTTCCTGAACTCTTTGTGACCTTCTTCCTTCTGTAACTTCCTCCACTTTATCTTTGGCTCTGCCTTCACTGTCTTCCTCTTCTTGCTTTGCAAAGTCATCCTACAGACTACCATCCGATGCTGTCTAGCTACATTCTCCCGTCACCACCTTGCAGTCTCCTATCTCTTTCAGATTTCTCCTTCTGCATAAGATGTAGTCCACCTGTGTGCACGTTCCTCCACTCTTGTAAGTCACCTTATGCTCCTCTTGCTTCTTGAAGTATGTGTTCACCACAGCCACTTCCATCCTTTTAGCAAAATCCACAACCATCTGTCCTTCCACATTTCTCTCCTTAAAACCATACCTACCCAGGACCTCCTCATCACCTCTGTTCCCTTCACCTACATGTCCATTAAAGTCTGCTCCAATCTCCACTCTCCCCCTACCACTTCATCCAACTTACTCCAGAATTCCTCTCTCTCTTCTACCTGACATCCAACTTGTGTGGCATACGCACTGATGGCATTCAACATCACACCTTTGACTTCTAGCTTCAAACTCATGATTCTGTCCGACTCCCTCTTTACCTCCTGAACACTCTTCAAATACTCTTCCTTCAAGATTACTCCTACTCCATTTCTCCCTATCTACACCATGGTAGAACAGTTTAAATCCACCTCCAAAGCTCCTAGCCTTGCTTCCCTTCCATCCGGTGTCAACACACAGTATATCTACCTTTCTTCTCTCCATCATATCAGCCAACTCTCTGCCTTTACCAGTCATAGACCCTACATTTAATGTCCCTACTCTCACCTCCACACTTCTACCTTTCCTTTTCTTTCTCTCTCCCTCCTAACACGCCTTTCCTCTCCTCCATCAATTTCCATCTGCACCCTGTCGGTTAACCGCACTGGTGTCGGTCATTGTTAACCCGGGCTTCGATGGCTCCAGTATGAAAGTCTCATTTGTCATGATTCGCATGTTTGATTTGGCAAAGGTTTTACGTCGGATGCCCTTCCTAGCACAATCCTCCCCATTTACCTGGGCTTGGGACCAGCACTAGGAGTACACTGGCTTGTGCACCCCCAACACCAGTAAATTATCATCGTTTCCCAGGTTGTTACGGAACACTGTAAACTTGGATATGGCATCATTTTGTCAGGCTGTTCTCAAGCTTGAACGAAAAAAGAACACAGCATTAATATAAAAACAGCCTATCACAAAATTTAAATTAAAAAAAATTAAAAATTAAATTAAAATTTAAAAAAATCTAATCTCATTCAATATTTAAGGGGGTCTTTGATGGCCTAAGCTCCACTCTTAAAACAAGTTTAATTGAAATTGGGACAATGTTTTTATTTACTTAGAGGTAAAAATCTAATTTATCAATTCCTGATTGTGTCTCCTGCCATGCAAGGTCAAACCTACAAAAAGACAAAAACTCTCCAAAATGACCCAACCCACTTCCTTGTGAGATTTTCTGTTCTCCACAACACTGAACCCTCGCCAGTAGCCACAGATGGATGCCGTTTTTTCAAAAGAAAGCCGAGTCAGCTTCAGATTCCAATGATAGAGGCACATTCGATGACAGATGCAGTCAGAAACGTGTTTTACCCACATCGACTTATTGGCATCCTCACCAGATGGGGGCTTTGAGTTTGAAGAGTTTCTCCGAGGCCTGGATAACCCGGGTGTTGTCGCAGGCCAGGATGGAGGCGCCCAGGAAGAAGCCCACATCCCAGTAACTCTGCAGCTTGTCCAGGCTGCCTTTTTTACCCAGCAGGCTGCTCAGCTTCACTCCTGGAGACAAAACGAAACATGAGAGAGATTTTAATGCCACAGGAAGATGAGGATTTGTGTGACTAAAACAAATAATGTGCATGTTCTGCTTCAGCAGTTTGGAGCCCTAAATATGGAGTCATTTTAAACTGTTTTTGTGCATAAAAAAATCTGCACAATGCTGCAAACAATATTTAAGCCTTGAAATGAAGGTAAAAGCTGAAACTTCTTATACAAAATGTTTCTGGAACTAAGAACTGTGGAAGCTGAAAAGAAATACAAGACTTATAAAAATAAACTCATTAGTATCTTAAGATCGAGTAAAAAATATATTACAGTAAATTATTGGAAAATAACAAAACTAATACATGTAATATATGGAAGGTGTTAAGTGATGTAACAAAGAAAGGAAAACTAAATTCCAATCACATTTCTTATTTAAATTCAGAAAATGGAATAATGAAAATAACTTGATCTCCAACACATTTAATGAATATTTTGTTAATATAGGAAAAAGATGGCCAACTCCACTGTATCATCAGCAAATACAAGTAGCATTAACAATGTCATCAACATAAACACTTACTCAATATTTATTAAAGAAACAGATGAAAGAGAAATTTGTGACATTTTTAACAAATTCAAAGACAAAAAAATCAACTCCCTCCAACTCTCCCCATGGGAGATGGAGGAAAGGAAAGGAAGAAACAATGGCGCGGAGCAACTTCCGTGCCATTGTTAATGAAAGTTTGCACTGGCATCATCCTCTTTTCCTAAAGTTTCAAATCCATTCATGTCTGTGGGTTGCATCCGTGCAGAATACATTAAACTATTCAGCTGATTTTTCAGTCCATCCTTCCCCGTTTGCTTGTTCTAACATAACTAACTGGGCATCAACTGTGATTGATGTCTTCCTTATTACCGAGCAGCATTACTATTTGGCGCATTTTGGCTCACACACACGTGCTTTGGTCAGCGCAAAACCCGTCTTAAACCGTCATGACCTCAGTTCACTTCGGATAATGTGCCTCTGTGCATTAAAGGGATGGGAAGGGGTGCTTTGGATTGGATTATCCAAAACACACCTCTGAATGACTGGACCGGCGTCTTCGTGTCATGCACTGGAGGAAAGTTCATATTTACACTGTTGTGATAAGGAAATGAACTTAGAAACGCCCATAAATGTGTTTTGCATCAGTGACAACTGATCAACCGTCCCCATCGTTGTAATACGGCCCATCCTGTCTTTCAACGAGCGTATGAGAAACTTGGCTCATTGTCTGAATGAACAGGAAAAAAAGCATTATGAAAAATAAAATTTTAACCAGCATCAATATGATGTTTGAAAATTTCTGAAAACTGGTGAGGAAAAAAGTTGCCTTAGGAGAAACAAGTTGTAAATTTAAAAGAAAAAACTGTTTACATTTTATGAGAAAAAGTCTCAAATTTAGGAAAAAATGCTGCACATTTACAAGAAAAAAGTTGTACATTTTTCAAGAACAAAGTTGCAAATTTAAGAGAAAAAAGGTGCAAGTTTACATGAAAAGTGCATTTTTTATGGAAAAAAGGCAAAAATTTAAGAGAAAAAGCTCCAAATTTTTGAGAAAAATGGAGCAAATTTACAAGAAAAAGGTGTAAATTTATGAGAAAGAAGTTGCAAATTTTACAAGAGTTACACATTTATGAGAAAAAAGTTGCAAATTTATGAGAAAAGGTGCAAATTTTTCAAGAAAAAAAACCCCAAATTCATGAGGAAAAAAGATGCAAATTTAAGAAAATGTGACACACATGGATTTATGTCTATGTATAGACCCAGAAAAACGTGGCAATAAAAATGAGGGTTAAACAGCCAAGTTATTGTGCAAACCTGCTTATCACCACCAGCAGTATGTGAGAGTTTATCTATTAATGTACAAGTATTCAATCATCAGTGTAACTTTTTACCTACACATCTGTGGTTTCTTACTTTTTAAGTTAATAAAAACAACTTTTTAAATTTGCAACTTTTCTCACAAATTTTATTTTATTCTTTAATAAATTTGCCCCCCTCCTTGTACTGTAAATCTGATTTCCCCCCCACTTTTTTCCACCTAAATCTACTACTTTACTCTCATCAATTTCCAGCAATTTTTATTACAAATTTGTGACTGTATACAATTTTGAGTGCAAATTAGCGACCTTTTTTCATTTAAATTTGAAACTTTTTCTTAAAAACACTGAAATGTGATCTAATAAATGTGTCACCTTTTTCTCATAAATTAGCTAAACTAAAAGAACAAACTGAGAAGTTGTTGCCTAACGTGTCAAACGTCCCATTTGTCCTGCTGACCTCCATCACTTCTTTCAACCATCTGCTTTGCTTTTCTAACCCACAGCTTGACTGTTTAGGCTCAGCTGTGCTGCTCCACCGTCTTCCTCGGCGTGTTCAGCTGCAGGCTAAAACTGATGACTATCTGCTCCGGCTCCTAGCACCACACAGACGCAGGTGAAAACTGTTTTGTAAACTTTTAGCAGCTGAAGAAGCAGTTATTTTCCTCACAGCTTGTTAGTGGAGACCAAACCAGAATGGAAAGGAAAGTGAACAATAGAAAAGGAGAATCCAGTTACATAATGGCAAAGTGGCTCTGATTTGCAAGAGTGAGCTAAATTAATTCTGTCTGCTGAGTCAGATCATTATTATGTTCTACTGCAGCAACCAGCAACTTTTACTTAAAAAAAAAAAAAAAAAGCATGGAGCAGCAAATCAAAGTTAAGAAATGTTGCAAATTTGCAAGATTACAAATTTAAGAGAAAAAATGTTGCCAATTTAGCAGAAAGAGTTATACATTTGATATGGACCTCGGGGACCTCCGCAGGACGGCAGCATTCGTCAGGGCAGCTGGTGTGACCATCTAGCGATCAACGAAGAAGAAGATATGGAAAAAGTTGCAAATTAGCATGAAAAAAGCAGATTTACGAGAAAACAGTATGTCGTTATTGACTCGTTTCATCTGAAGACGCCAAGAAAAAAGCGAGCGAAGTGAGTGGAAACTAACACGGAAACATAATCATGGCTGCATTAAGGACTCCCTCAATGTAGCTAACAAGCTAACTAGCCACCATTGGGAGTCATGTGTAAAAAAATTCCCATAAACACACTCCTAAACCTTGTGGAAGCTGTTATGGCTGCAAAGGGTGGCTTTCCACCAGGTTTAGGAGTGTGTTTACGTGCATGTTTGACCATTCTTCCAGAAGCGCATTTGTGAGGTCAGGCTCTGATGTTGGACGAGAGGGCCTGGCTCACAGTCTCCACTCTAATTCATCCCAAAGGCGATCTATTAGATTGAGGTCAGGCCTGTCAAGTTCCTCCACACCAAAGTCACTCATCCATGTCTTTATGGACCTTGCTTTGTGCATTGGTGCCCATTCATTTGGAGGGGTGTCCCAATACTTTTGGCAATATAGTATGTACTGTACATAAATACTGACTTCTGCACTGGACAATATTTAATTTGGTTACATGTGTGTAAAATGACAATATGCAAATTCTTTATGATATTATGCTCATTTACTACTGAATCAAGACAGTGATATATTCATTGTATACCACAGTTTCATGTAATATTGCTTAATTACAAGGCTTGTCAGTGAACTATAAGGGATAAGAAGGGGGGGGACACCCTGTGTAAAGGTTCAAATAACCGTGATGGTAATTTAAGATCAAATTGTCCAGCCCAACCTTATGAACAGAAAGTAAACATTAACAACCACAACAGCAGCAACCTGTTGTTTTTTAGGATGGATTTAACTGTCAACACAGTTGATAATGTCCACATTGTATTTTTAATTAAAACACTGACAACTTTCTCAAAAGATTAATAGTTAGTTATTCACCAGAGTGGATTAAATAGTTATTTATATAGTTAATAATACTGTAACAGTAGTAATAATACAGTAATGCAATAATGTAAAGAAACTCTGCAAACTTAAATAACAGTTACTGTCTGTTTTAAATCAAACTTCCTAGTTGGCCATCAGAAAACAGCAGCAAATGGTGATCATCTGCCACTGCTCACCTCAGTAAAGCCGGCACTCCAAGATGGTGCAACACACAAATCAGTCGCAGGAATGGTTTATATTTTGTGGCTGTGTTTTTTTGAGAAGTTATGACAAAAAGGTGCAAATTTATAAGAAGTTGCAAATCTGTCAGGAAAAACAGTGCAAATTTACAAGAAAAAAGTTGAAAATTTTTCAAGAAAGAAGGTGCAAATTTACAAGGAAAATGGTACAAGTTTATGAGAAAAAAACATTCAATATTTATGGGAAAAAGGTTGCAAATATTTCAAGAAAAAAGTTGCAAATTTATGCAAAAAATGCAGCAATTTTACGAGAAAAAAGCTGCTAATTAATGAAAAAAGGGGCACTTTTTTTTTTTACTAAAAAGTTGGCAAATTTTTCAAGAAAAAAAGTCACGAACAAGTTTTTTTTGCATTTATGCTCAGCATGTGTTCATCAGATGCATTTGATTTCGTTATGTAACATGATAGAGAAAGATGTCTTTTTTGAGGTTTGGCGGGGGGGCATACCCTCCCATTCCCCAATGATTTACGCCCATGAATGGAGCCACAAAACGTGTGAGAATAAAAATGAGGGTTAAACAGCCCAGTCATGGTCGTACAAACCTGCTTATCACAAACAGCAGTATGTGAGATTTTATCTTTTAATCTACAAGTTTTCAGTCATTTTGTAACTTTTTCCCTTTTCTTACTTTTTAAGTGAATGAAACCAACTTTTTAAATTTGCAACTTTTGCTTTGTAATTTTTTATAAATTTGCCTTTTTATTCCCTTGTAAATCTGATTTTCCCATTTTTCACCACTTTTTTTCCCCCAGTAACAGGAATGTTTTTTTTGAACCAAAAAGGCTCAAAACGACTCTTTCCATAATAAATGTCGTCAACCCCTATGCTAGGGAACATGTGCTTGGTCTGAAATCTTTACTATTGCTGCTTTAATTGAACCATGTTTGACTGCTGCAGAGGGGACAGATTGGTCAGTGGTTAGTCGGCAGCCTCGATTAAATAAATAACTAAATAAGCAGATATTTACACTATATGTTAAAAGAAGAATATCTGCTCTGACGTCCACTCACCGACTTTGCGCAGCTCGAAAGACGAGTCAAACTGGTGCCCAGCTGCCAACAGCAGAACGGCGTAGTTGATACCAGAGTGTAGTGTTGGCTCCGACTCGAACCCCTTTTTAAACCTGGAGAAAGAAAAAATTGTGACTCGAATAAACAGTCGTCTTCCGGGGGAATGCGTCATCCCAAAATCCCAAACATCTCCGAGATAACGGATGGCTTCCTGACACTCCGCCGGCATGTCATGAAAAGAAAAAAGAAGAAGAAGAAATAAACAATTACAGCCATATTGAATCGGGGGCCGCAGAAGAGCAAACAGCAACTGTGAGTCCCCCACAAAACAAGAAGTTTCATTTATTTAATGAGCAATCTGCTCCGCTTCACAGGGAGGGCTCTGAACGTTATTAGAGACTCGCACCAAGTAGTGACATGGAACTGAAGACGAGAGCCAGATGGGAGGTTGATTATCTAAGCAGCACAGTCAGTCGGCGGAGAAATCTTCCATGAGGACAATCAGTCGTCTTGCGTTATTATTATTAAGCCAATTTCTGTCAGCTAATCTTAGCCGCCACGCGCTCATAATAACCGTGTTCAAAAAGAGGCAGCAAACAGAAGAGTTAAAGCTCCTTTTATGTGCCACAATCACATTTTCCAGCCCATCTGTCACCGTGTAGACGTTTGCTTTCAGGACAGCAAGACGCTTCTCACATGTTGGGCCTCAGATTTGACGAGCTGCTGGAAACCCTCCACATGACTCTCAACTCCGTGCCGACTCACTAGCATCTCACTGAAAAAGACGTTAATTTTTGATGCTGTTAACATCCAGCTCTGACATATTCCAAAGCATTTCCTGCAAAATTATCGGGCTTCAAAAACTGAATTAGCAACTCTGTGCTGCTGAGTGGGCCTACGGTGTGTGAGCAGAACTGAGGGACAAAAGTGGAAAATTCACCACAACAACCAAAAAGATTATCGTTTGCATCCTCTTCTCTCACACCAACCCTCTCCATGCCCTCCTTCACTGCATCCAACAATCTCTTCTGTGCTCTTTCTCTTTTCCTCCTGCCTGGCAGCTCCATCCTCAACATCCTTTGTCCAACATGTCCACTATCCCTCCTCTGCACATGTCCAAACCATCTCAGCCTTGCCTCTGCTTACTTTGTCTCCAAACCACTCAACTTGAGCTGTCCCTCTGATATACTCATTTCTAATCTTGTCCCTCCTAGTCACTCCCAATGAGAATCTTAGCATCTTCAACTCTGACACCTCCAGCTCTGCCTCCTATCTTTTTGTCAGCGCCACCATCTCCAAACCATACATCATAGCAGGTCTCACTACCATCTTGTAAATCTTCCCTTTCACTCTAGCTGCTATCCTTCTGTCACAGATCACCCAGACACTCATCTCTACCCACTCCACCCTGCCTGCAGTCTTTTCTTCATCTCTCTTGTACACCATCCTCTGCTTTGGATGGTTGATCCCAGGTATTTAAACGCATCTATCTTCACTACCTGTACTCCGTTACACCTGCTTCCCTCTCATTCACACTCATGTATTCTGTCCTGCTTCTACCAAGTCATTCCTCTTCTCCCCAGTGCATGCCTCCACCTATCCAGGTTATCTTCCACCTGATCCCTACTCTCACTACAGATCACAATGTCATCTGCGAACATCATGGTCCACGGAGACTCCTGCTTGACCTCATGTCACCATGTCAGACTAGTGACATAAAATGTCGCCGCATCTTGACCAGGGAGAATGGCAATGCCACACGTTTGATTACGACCAATCATTGCATGCTGCCATCTCCACTGTCGTAAGTTCGTCCAGGACTCACAGGTAGTTGGGAGGAGGGGAGTCATGATATGGCTGCTGAAGTGTGTCTTTTTGTGATGCTACCGATATTTTGCTTAGAAAAAGAAGAAAGAAATTACTGTGGAGATGTTCACTTTTTTTTTTTTTTTTTTTTTTTTTTTTTTTTTAAGAAGCCAGTATGGACTGCTGTTTCTCCAAAATCAACCTGAGGTAAGGTGTTAAGAAAATTAGCTAGCTTTAGCATCAGCTAGCTAGCAAACTATCAGACTCACTATATGTAAACAGAAGGCACCCATCATGATGTGAAAAATAAGTGCACAGCTGTCACATTACTGTTCATGATCAGAAAAACCTAAGCTGCCTGTCATCAGGGGAATGTCAGACTACGTGATAAAGTAAAAAAAAATCTGACATGCTAGTCTTAGCCAAGTCCAGGTCGTGAGGCTTTGCAGCATGCCACAGTGCTATTGGTGGATTATATCACACTCAAACTATACTGCTGTTAACCGTGCAAGATGTTCATAATGGCATCTAACACAGCTCTGAATCTGTGCAGTGTGACACAGGCATTAAAGGGGGACTTGTTATACTTAAATAATTTTCCCAGTTAATAAGGTTTGCTAGATGAAGAATAAAATATCTATCTTTAGTAACGGGGAAAACTCCACAAATTTCTCTGCTCCCTCTCTGAGAACCGATGCTGCACATTAAGACAATCAGTCCTTATCTAAAAACTTTTCTAAACTAGGCCTATAATTTGTGTGGAAAATAGGATTTTTTTCCCTTAATTAAAAGCAGTGATGTGTTAATATTTCTGTGATGAAGTTTGACTGGAAGTGTAAAACTGAACAGCACCACTTCTTGTTAGCAGCAGCAGCCAGAGCAGGCAGACAGATGCAGACGTTAACCTTCCTGTATCATTTAGCATGGACAGGGATCATCACTGATGACTCGACTTTTAATCTTCAGTCATCGAAGTAATCTAATTACTTCCCCATCTGTTCTCAGGACTGGATCTTACTCAGATTGTTCTCATATTTGCTTTAAGGTGTGACCAGCCATGCAATCCTAAATGCTATTTTAGATGACTCTGCAGTACTGAGCCCTTATTTGCACACTTAAACCTCATTATCCACAAAGGTTTTTATGCTCATGATGATAGCCATTATGAAGTTTTGTACCCGTCAGCACCATTAATGCTGGAATGTAGTGAGTCACCCCATCTATCACACATCTCGCCCATAGGAAACGTGTCTTCCAACAACATTCGACGGTGACTCACAGTCTGCAGCGGCAAACTGTTTGGCCAAAGCCGAAATGTCAGCGGCCCTCTCACCAGAGTGCACCGTTGTCTCTGCTCTGCGTGTCGGTGAAGTGGGACTCCAGGAACACGTCCTTATAGATTCGCCCCACCAGGCAGTAGATGTCAGACGCCACCTGCTCCTCGCCCTCCACCATGGGCAGCATGATGTCCAGCGCTTTCTGTCGGTCGCCCGGCAGGTTCCTCCTGCACTCACAAAACACACACACACACACACACACACACACACACACACACACACACACCGTGCAACAGGTTAGAAAGGAATAACATGTCTAATATTTCCTGGCATGGGGCTAACCAAAGATATATTCTTGTAATGAAAAACACAGTCTCCATCTGCATATTATGTGATGATTGACTCTTGATTTCATCTGAAGACGCCAAGAAAAAGCGAGCAAAGTGCGTGGATACTGACACTAAAAGGAGCAGAAGCTAAGTCGCTGCTAGCCTCTGATGACTATCCAAGTCACCTCAGCTGTTTTACAGAGGGAATGGACAGCTAAGGCCGTATTTAAGAACCAAATAAGAAACTCAATCACTATGTGGCAGTGACATAATCACAGGTGCATAAAGGACTCCCAACGCAGCTAACAAGCTAATTAGCTTGTTGTAAACACTGGACAATGTTTATTTTGTGTGTGAAATGACAATAGGCCTGTTATTTATTATATTCCGCTCATTTACTACACACCACAGTGATATTAATTCAATTCAACTTTATTTATATAGCGCCATTTCACAACAACAGTCATCTCATAGCACTTTCAACTGTAGGGGAAACCCCCACAATTGCAGAAAGACCCCAGCAATCAGGCGATCCCCTGTGAGCAAGCGCTTGGCGACGGTGGAGAGGAGAAACTCCCTTTTAACAGGAAGAAACCTCCAGCTGAACTAGGCTCAGGGAGGGGCAGTCAACTGCTGCGATTGGCTGGGGGGTGAGGGGATAGAGAAGATGAAAAGAACAGAAATGTAGAGAGCAAACAGCACGATGGGGACTCAATCTTTGGGAGAGAACAAACAGATGTTAATGACCAGCAAAAAAAATAAATAAAAAAAATAAAATAAAAATTCATTGAGAGTGAAGAAAGGAGTGAAGCCCAGCGCATTATTGGAGGTCCCCCGGCTGTTTAAACCTATTAGCAGCATAACTAAGGGAGGGTTCAGAGACACATGATCCCTCCCTAATTGCAGGCTATATCAAAAAGGAAGGTTTTAACCCTATTCTTAAAAACAGAGATCGAGTCTGACTCCTGAATCCAGATTGGCAGCTGGTTCCACAGGAGAGGAGCTTGATAACTGAAGGCTCTGCATCCCATTGTACCTTTGGAGATTCTAGGTATTACAAGTAATCCTGCATTTTGGGAGCGTAGTGCTCCGTTAGGATAATAGGGTAGTATCAGATCTTTTAAATAAAAACGGGCCAGATTGTTTAGAGCTTTGAAAGTGAGAAGAAGGATTTTAAACTTAATTCTAAACTCTATGGGAAGCCAGTGAAGGGAGGCCAGAACCGGAGAGATATGATCTCTCTTTCTAGTACCTGTTAAAACTCTTGCTGCAGCATTTTGGATCAGCTGAAGACTTTTTAAAGATGTTTTAGGACAACCTGATAATAAAGAGTTACAATAATCTAATCTAGAGCTAACAAAAGCATGAATCAGTTTCTCAGCATCCCTCTGAGACAAGATGCTCCTAATCTTGGCAATATTACGCAAATGATAGAAGGCAGTCTTAGAAACAAATTTAACATGTGAACTAAAAAACAGATCTTGATCAAAAATAACTCCAAGGTTCCTCACAGAGCTATTAAGAGAAAGAGTAATCAGATCCAAACTAAAAGTCTGATTTGGAAAGGTATTTCTAAGGTTTTTTGAACCAACAAGAATGACTTCAGTCTTATATGAATTTAACAGCAGGAAATTACAAGTCAACCAAGCTTTGATTTCCGTAAGACAGGCTTCTAACTTGACTAATTGATTACCATCAGCTGGCTTCATTGACAGGTATAACTGTGTGTAATCTGCATAACAATGAAAATGTATACAGTGCTTTCTAATAATGTTCCCTAACGGAAGCATCATCATCATCATCATCATCATAGCAGTCTGTCGTGGGCGACGATGACCGTTTCATTTAAAGTGTACAGAGCAACAGTACTGGCTACTCTATTGTACGGTGCTGAAACTTGGGACTGTCTACAGAGTGCAGGTGAAGAAAGTCCACACGTACATGATGAGACACCTTCGAGCCATAATGAACATCTCATGGAAAGACAAGATAAACAACACAGAAGTGTTGAAACAAGCTGGTCTACCATCAATGGAGGACATGCTAATACAGATGAACCTGAGATGGCTTGGACATGTTGAGAGGATGGACCACCAGCGTCTCCCTCGGCAGTTACTCTACTCACAGTTATGTGAGGGCAAACGCAATCAGGGTAGACCAAGGCTCAGATTTAAAGACACTGTAAAAAGAAACTTGAAGAAGTTGGACACAGACAGGAGTTCCTGGCAGCGGAAGGCTAAGGACAGAGCTGTGTGGAGGAATCTGATCAGACCTAAATGAATAAACTAAAAAGAGTAGGGCCTAGCACAGATCCCTGTGCAACTCCATGACTGACCTTTGAGTTGAAAGAAAACTCATTATTGACATGAACAAACTGGATCCTATCAGATAAATAAGATCTAAACCACTGCAACAAAGTTCTATTAAGTCCAACATAGTGTTCTAATCTATCAAGTAGAATGTTATGATCGATAGTATCAAAAGCTGCACTAAGGTCTAAAAGGACAAGTACAGAAACAAGTCTATTATCAGGTGCGATCAGGAGGTCATTAGTGACCTTCACTAAGGCTGTTTCAGTAATATGATGGATTCTGAACCCAGACTGAAACTTTCAAATAAACCATTTCCCTGCAAGTGGTCAAATAATTGCTTAGCAACAACTCTTTCTAACATTTTTGAAATGAAAGGGAGACTAGAGATTGGTCTATAGTTAGCTAAAACTCCTGGATCCAGCATTGGCTTTTTGAGAAAGGGTTTAATTACAGCAGTTTTAAAAGCCTGCGGTACATGGCCTAAAGTTAATGAAGAATTGATTATTTGAAGAATAAAGCTACCAATAAATGAGAAGACTTC
The DNA here is from genome assembly GCA_020510985.1 of Pholidichthys leucotaenia. Lineage (NCBI taxonomy): Eukaryota > Metazoa > Chordata > Actinopteri > Cichliformes > Pholidichthyidae > Pholidichthys > Pholidichthys leucotaenia. The sequence goes on from CM035842.1 coordinate 288,123,561, forward strand.
TTTAAATGACCTGGTAGAAATAGAGTCTAAAAGACAAGTTGAAGGCTTGGATGAGAAAACCATTTTGTCTAACTCTAAAAGGTCAATTGGAGTAAACTCATCCAAACAGATATCAATTGAAGGAGTTGTAGTAGTTACTGTATTTAAGTTAATGGTGGGAAGAATCTGACTGATTTTATCACTGATAGATGAAATTTTATTATTGAAAAAGTTCGTAAAGTCCTGACTAGTAAGCGCTAAGGGAATGCTAGGATTGACAGAGTCCTGACTCTTTGTCAGCCTGGCTACAGTGCTGAAAAGAAACCTGGGATTATTCTTGTTCTCTTCTATTAATGCAGAATAATAACTCATTCTAGCTTTTCTAAGAGATTTTTTTATAAATTAAAAGATGATTTCTCCAAGCTAAATAGATTTCATCTAAATTAGTGGAGTGCCATTTTCTTTCTAATTGACGAGTCTTCTGTTTCAAGCTATGGGTTTCTGTGTTGAACCAAGGAGTTAGAAATCTCTGATTGGACTTTTTCCTTTTTTAAAGGGGCCACCATGTCTAGAGTCTGATGCAGAGAAGCTATAACACTATCTAACCATGCTATCAATTACAGAAGGAGCAAGCTGTCTATAGCTTATTTCCCGTTGTGTTGACACATGGCATAGAGGAAACAATCTGCATAAATTTGGTTACAACATCATCTGAGAGGCATCTACTGTAGTAATATTTTTCTTTAGGAGCCAAATAGTCAGAAATAGTGAAATCAAAGGTTAACAGACAATGGTCTGACAATACAGGGTTATGAGGAGACACTACCAGATTTTCTATTTCTATGCCATATGTCAGAACAAGGTCCAACGTGTGGTGGAGATAATGAGTAGAATTTCCTACTTTCTGAGAAAACCCCATCAAGACTAATATTGAATTAAATGCCATATTAAGGCAATCACTATCTACATCTACATGTATATTAAAGTCCCCTACTATAATTATTCTATCGGATTTCAGCACTAAATCAGCTAAGAATTTGGCAAATTCGGATAAAAACTCTGAGTAGGTTGATGGAGGACAATAAACTATGGCAAATAAAATTGGGTTTAGCCTAAAATTGATAAAATGCCCAACACTGAGGACCAGGCCCTCAAAGGAATTATAACGTGTTTTTTGCTTTACATTAACTAGTAATTTGGAATGGTAAATTGTTGCTACTCCTCCTCCACAACCAGAACTTCTGGGATTGTGACAGTTTAAATAACCAGAGGGCGTTGATTCATTTAAACCAACATAATCCTCTTGCCCTAACCAAGGCGTCTGTTAGCGCTTCATTGCATCAGTGCTATTTTGTCCACTTTTGTTTGTTTTTATTGATTTCGTTTTTAATTTTTTATCTCTGTTTGCTGATATTAGTTTTTGTTTGGTGTTAGCTTGGTATTGGCCTCGCTGAAAAGCCTGATCAAACACGCGGGTCGGTCGGACCCCCGGCTGGGCTGTTTTTACCGGGCTAGGCTACCTGCTAACCTGTTTTTAGCCTTTTTAGCTGTTTTTAGCTAACTTGTTTTTAGCTGTTTTAGGCTGGCTGGCTGGCTACCCACCTCATCGCCTGGAACGTCATGGCTCCATCCCCAACGTGTATCCGCTGTGTATCCCTCCTTAGTAAGGTTTCTGAGCTGGAAGTAAGACTCTCCAACTTCTACAAGATTCGGGAGGCTGAGAAACATCTCGATACCATTATACTCGGGCGAACAAAGGCTCCAGCAACCGATTCGCAGCTGGCAGAGACGGCTACCTACCTGAGGGAGTTTGGCGCATCTCCGTCCACTTCCACCCCTGCTCCGGTTCCGGCTTCTTCAGATGTCCAAGACCACAGCAATCGACACTGGCTTCGTCTCGGGGCTAAACCCAAAGCCCTGGTTGGTACTTCTCACACTCAATGTGCGCCCTGGACCTTGGTTAGACCAACTGGCAATCATCGTCGGTCTGCCAGACAGGGACGCACCTCCTCTCTTCCCCTGCTCCTGGAAAATAAATTCAACATCCTTTCTCTGGAGGATTTCCCCCACCTGGATGCTGGCCGTCCGCCCGTGGCCGCCCCTCCTCCTCCTTCCTCTCCCTCAGCGGCGGCTCAGGTCCGCAAACCCCGGACTAAGACTACTCTAGGTGTGCCAAACTACACACCAGCTCCAAATAGAAGAAAGCGCATCACCCCGCCTTCACAACAACACCCTCGACAAAATTATTCTCCACGTCAGAATCCACCAACTAAACCCCCCCAAACGACGCTGGTAATAGGTGACTCGATTATGAGGAACGTCAGAAGCAGGTACGGTACCACTAGATTTTTTCCTGGGCCTGGAGTCTCTGACATTGAGGCTCTTATCCCTGATCTGCTAAATGAATTCCCCCACGTTCAAACTGTCATACAGTAGTACATATTGGATGCAATAACATCCCAGATAAAGCGTCAGAGATTTTAAAGAGTGACTTCAGGAGCCTTCTGTCCACTCTTATGAACTGTGGCAGACGTGTGTTTATATTCTGGGCCTTTGGCACCTCTCAGACGAGGCTGCAGTTATTTTAGCAGAACTCTTAGTCTTAATACTTGGTTGTGTTTTACTTGTCCTATTTTTAACATTGGTTTTGTTGACAATTTTAACTTGTTTTGGAACTGCCCATCACTTGTGAGGCCTGATGGCATCCACCCAAATAGACTTGGTGCATGTGTTTTAAGAGACAATCTGTTCTATTCCATTCAGTGTTTTTTGGTACAGTGACTGAAACTTGGTGTGTTTACTCACTCTGAAGCTCTTGGGTCTGCCAATCAGCCCTTTTTTGGTTCTGTTTCCACTTCCCATATTAATCCCATTAATCCAAATAATCTTCACTGTTTGGATCAGCCTTCGATTTATAACCCTACAGAGATTGTGTCCGTCTCCCGTTACCCAAAATATTATAACCCAAGACAAATACAACACAACCTGATAAATTTTTTTTTTGTTTGTTTTTTTTTTTGTTACTTATTTGTACCCGTAGGTAGACTTGGTTTGCAGTCTGGTGACAAGCCACCGGCTGCTGGTCGCTGCGTGCGCGAGCGCCCTAAACCTACATGTTTTTGGTGTGCGGGAGGAAACCGGAGAAATCCCGGAGTAAACCCGCGCAACACGGGGAGAACATGCAAACTCCACACAGCTCACTGTTGGTCGGGGGCTGGGCTCGAACCCACGATCTCATGATCCCCGCGATCCCCCGGCCGAGGGTAAAACTGTGCTGCCACAGTGCTAAACCACTGCGCCACCGTGCAGCCAATACACGTCTTTCTGCAGCTCCTCCTCATCCACCCCCCCCCCAACTTTGCCCCTGTCTTCTCCCTTAGAGAACCTTTCTCTGCTCCCCCCAAAGTTAATAAAAAAAGAATGCATAAACATCCCAAAGTGATTAAACAAAATGTTGGTAAAATTCAAATCAAACCTGAAGTCTCTAAATTTAATAAATTGGCCTCTGTTCCTCCCCAAAGTTTAAAAATTAAATGTGGTCTATTAAATATTAGGTCTCTAACTCCCAAGTCTCTTCTAGTCCATGATCTATTAATCGATCATCAGATCGATTTATTATCCCTCACAGAGACTTGGCTTGGGCAAGATGATTATGTTGGTTTGAATGAATCAACTCCCTCTGGTTATTTAAACTGTCATAACCCCAGAGGTTCTGGTCGTGGAGGTGGAGTGGCGGCAATTTTCCATTCTAAATTACTAGTTAATGTCAAGCAAAAATCATGTTTTAATTCCTTTGAGGGCCTGGTCCTCAGTGTGGGGCATGTTGGCTATCTTGGCTTGAACCCATTTCTCTTTGCCGTAGTTTACCGTCCTCCCTCGGCCTACTCAGAGTTTTTGTCCAAATTTGCTGAATTTTCAGCTGATTTAGTGCTGAAATCAGATAGAATAATTATTGTAGGGGACTTTAATATACATGTTGATGTAGAGAGTGACTGTCTTAATAAGGCATTCAATTCAATTTTAGACTCAATGGGGTTTCCCAGAAAGTAGAAAATTCTACCCATTATCTCCACCATACATTGGACCTTGTTTTGACTTATGGTATAGATATAGAAAATCTGGTAGTGTCTCTTCATAATGCTGTACTGTCAGACCATTGTCTGTTAACCTTTGATTTCACTATTTCTGATTATTTGACTCCTAAAGAAAAATACTACTACAGCAGATGTCTTTCAGATGACGTTACCAAATTTTTGCAGATTGTCTCCTCTATACCATGGGTCAACACAACGGAAATAAAAGATGGAGAGCCTGCTCCTTTCGTAATTGATAGCATGGTAGATATTGTTACAGCCTCTCTGCATCGGACTCTAGATTTGGTAGCCCCTTTAAAAAAGAAAAAGTCTAACCAGAGAATTCTTACACCTTGGTTTAACTCAAACTCATAGCTTAAAACAGAAGACTTGTCAAATGGAAAGGAAATAGCGTTCTACTAATTTAGATGAATTCTATTTAGCGTGGAGAAATCATCTCTTAATTTATAAAAAAATCTCTTAGAAAAGCTAGATCAAGTTATTATTCTGCATTAATAGAAGTGAATAAGAATAACCCCAGGTTTCTTTTCAACACTATAGCCAGGCTGACAAAGAGTCAGGACTCGGTCAATCCTCGCATCCCTCCTGAGCTTTCTAGTCAGGACTTTATGAACTTTTTCAATCATAAAATTTGATCTATTAGAGATAAAATCAGTCAGATTCTTCCTACCGTAAACTCAAGTACATTAACTACTACAACTCCCTCAACTGATATCTGTTCAGATAAGTTTACTCCAATCAACCTCTTAGAGTTGGATAAAACAATCTCCTCATCTCAGCCTTCATCTTGCCTTTTGGACTCTATTCCTACCAGGTTATTTAAAACTGTCTTCCCAATTATTGGTAGCCATATTCTTCATATAATTAATTCTTCTTTAACTCTGGGTTATGTACCACTGACTTTTAAAACTGCTGTAATTTAACCCTTACTCAAAAAGCCGACATTCGATCCAGGAGTTTTGGCTAACTATCGACCAATCTCTAATTTGCCTTTCATTTCAAAAATCTTGGAAAGAGTTGTTGCCGTGCAATTGTTTGACCACTTGCAGGGGGAGTTGGTTTGTTTGATGAGTTTCAATCTGGGTTCAGAGTTCATCACAGCACTGAAACTGCCTTAGTGAAGGTCACTAATGACCTCATCGCATCTGATAATAGACTTGTTTCGGTTCTTGTCCTTTTAGATCTTAGTGCAGCCTTTAACACTATCGATCATGCCATTCTACTTGATAGATTACAACACTATGTTGGACTAAATGGAACTCCACTGCAGTGGTTTAGATCTTATTTGTCCGAGAGATTTCAGTTTGTTCACATCAATGATGAATTTTCTTCCAACTCTAAGCTTAGTCACGGAGTTCCACAGGGATCTGTGTTAGGCCCTACTCTTTTTAGTTACCTCCGCCAGGCCGAAGGCCAGGAGGAGGTTATGTTTTTGCCAGCGTTTGTCTGTTTGTCTGTCTGTCTGTCTGTTGGTTAGCAAGATAACTCAAAAAGTTTTGGACAGATTTCGATGAAACTTTCAGGCCTTGTTGGAAATGGTACAAGGAAGAACTGATTAAATTTTGGGGATGATGCGGATCACCGTCTGGATACAGGAATTTTTTAAAGGATTCTTTAACATTGTGAGATATGGCCATTTTCAACATGTGTGCAGGGGCAATAGAGGGCGCTGGTCGTCGTGTCTGATGAACACAAACTCCGCCTTCTTCAAAGTTTTAGGCACAAAAGCACGCGGAAAACAGTGGTGGGCAGGGCCCGCCAGTGTGCCTGTGTTTACGCTACGCTGCAAAAGCTGAGATGGGCAGCTGTCCGGCGCCGGATTATTTGGCAGAAATTCCCTGGCCAGCCATAGGGGCTGCGCAAAAACCAGCTCTCTGCCGGGGAGGCTTCCAAATCCTCTTTTTTCCGCGGAGCGCAAACCCAATAAAACCCACGGCAACCATTATCGCACCTTCTTTTGTCCTGCAGCTCCGGAACAGAGAGGAAACCCGGCGCCAGTAATGCTGCGCCTGATATGTGTGACTCTAATGCTAAAAGTGACTGCATCAGGGATTTTCCACCTGAAGTCGCACTTTGCTACACAGCGCCACAAAAACTGTGTAGCCAAATTCGATCGATGGATGAACATTTTCAGCCAGTGAGAGAACCGACGCCTTCCAAATCCAATGCATCACTAGCAGAAGTGATGTTTTGTCATTTTGTGGCAGAGCACAATCTACCCCCATTGGTGGCAGATCACTTCAGTGATTTGGTGCCAACATTGTTTCCTGACAGCAAGAGCACTCAATTTTTTTGTGCTACTTGGCTTATTATTTTCACATTACCAAAAAGTTATGGCTCAAGATTGTGTCCATATAAGTGTACATTTGAATAAATATGTTTGAAATACTTCATGTTGCAGTTGCTGTTTGCTTAGTTTTTGTTTGTTTGTTTTTGCTTCAGTTTTCTTTCATCTGCCGATAAATACAGTTTTTAAGTACTCAGTACAGGTGTGAAAGCCCCCCCCAATAAGGGAGGCATGAGGTCAGTACAGGTGTGAAAGCCCCCCCAATAAGGGAGGCATGAGGTATGCCTTGACAGGTCGCAGCCTGGCACTTTGCAGATGGAGGAGATGGACACAACAGCAACACTTCAGTTTATTACCTCCACCAAGGAGGTAATGCTTTTACTACTGAACCACTAATCCTATCATTGTGAATCCAATTGCTAGTCATATGTTTTCATGGTCAAGGAATCTGAAAACGTACACACAAACACTGTATGGGGGGGAACTGTGGCGCTTGGCGGAGGTCTGCGCTCTCCGAGTGCTTTTCTAGTTTATATATGCTTCTGTTAGGCAACATCATTAGAAAGCACTGTATACATTTTCATTGTTATGCAGACGATCAAAGCCTGGACGACTTGTAATCTTCTGCTATTAAACTCAGATAAGACTCAAGTCATTCTTGTTGGCCCAAAACACCTTAGAAATTCCTTTCCAAATCATGCTCTTAATTTAGATGCCGCCACTCTCACTCTGAATAGTTCTGTGAGGAACCTTGGAGTTATTTTTGATCAAGATCTGTCCTTTAATTCACATATTAAATTTGTTTCTAAGACTTCCTTCTATCATCTGCGCAATATTGCCAAGATTAAGAGCATCTTGTCTCTGAATGATGCTGAGAAACTGATCCATGCCTTTGTCAGCTCTTGATTAGATCATTGTAACTCGTTATTATCAGGTTGTCCTAAAATATCCTTAAATAATCTTCAGCTGGTCCAAAATCCTGTTGCAAAAATTCTAACTGGTTCTAGAAAAAGAGATCATATCTCCCCGGTTCTGTCCTCCCTTCACTGGCTTCCCGTAGAGTTTAGAATTAAGTTTAAAATACCTTCTTCTCACTTTCAAAGCTATTAATAATGAGGCCCCCTTACATATAAAAGATCTGATATTACCTTACCATCCTAATAGAGCACTATGCTCCCAAAATGCTGGATTACTTGTAATGCCCAGAATCTCCAAAAGTACAATGGGAGTCAGCCTTCTGCTATCAAGCTCCTTCTCTGTGGAACCAGTTACCACTCTGGGTCCGGGAGTCAGACTCGGTCTCTGTTTTTAAGAACAAGGTAAAATCCTTCCTTTTAATATAGCCTACGATTAGGGAGGGATTTTGTGTCTCTTAACCCCGCTTCTGTTTTATGCCTGTCCTCTTCATCCTCTCTATCCCCTCACCCCCAGCTAGTCGCAGCAGATGACTGCCCCTCCCTAAGCCTGGTTCTGCTAGAGGTTTCTTCCTGTTAAATGGGAGTTTTTCCTCTCCACCGTTGCTAAGTGCTTGCTCACAGGGGATTGTCTGATTGCTGGGTCTTTCTGAAATTGTGGGGTTTTCTCTGCATTTTGTAGTGCTATGAGATGACTTCTGTTGTGATGTGGCGCTATATAAATAAAGCTGAATTGAACTGAATTGAAAGGCTCTGTAAGGGATATTAAATCAATCTGATGATCAATTAACAGATCATGGACTAGCAGAGACTTGGGAGTTAGAGACCTAATATTTAACAAACCGCATTTAATTTTTAAATCATGAGGAGGAACAGAGGCCAAATCATTCAATTTTGAGGCTTCATGTTTAATTTGAGTTTTACCAACTTTTTGTTTAATCACTATGGGATGCTTATACATTATATTTTTATTTACTTTGGAGGGAGCAGACAATGATTCGCTGATGGGGAAGACCGAGGCTAAGCTGAGGGGTGGCGGATGAAGAGGAGCTGCAGAGAGGTGTGTAAGACTGCGACTCTGCTTCCTGGTCCCAACTCTTGAGTTGTCAAGGTTTTGGAAATTTGGATAAAAATGATGCCAGATTGTTAGATAAAAGAGATGCACCATCCAAAGTGGGATGGACGCCGTCTTGTCTAATAAGACCAGGTTTTCCCCAAAATGAGCTCCAATTGTCTATGTAGCCCACATCATTTGCAGGACACCACACAGACAGCCAGCGGTTGAAGGATGACAAGCGGCTAAACATATCATCACTGGTCAGATTGGGGAGGGGCCCAGAGAACACTACAGAGGCAGACATTGTTTTGGCAAAGTCACACACCAATTCCACATTAAGTTTTGTGACTTCTGACTGCTGGAGTCGGATGTTGTTAATGCCAGCGTGGATAACAATTGTGGAGTATTTACAGTTACTTTTAGCCAGCATTTTCAAATTTGACTCGATGTCGCCTGCTCTGGCCCCGGGAATGCATTTGACTATGACCGCTGGAGTCTCTAGGTTCACGTTTCTGACTACAGAGTCGCCAATGATCAGAGTTTTTTCCTCAGCGGGTGTGTCGCTGAGCGGGGAAAAGCGATTAGAAACATGAACAGGTTGGTGGTAAACCAGAGCCTTGCGACTAGGCTTCCTTCTCACCGTCACCCACCCAGTCTCCTCACTGCTGAGGAGGACTGAAGGACCGCTAGCAGGCCGCCCTATGCTAGGGAGCTCCGCTGCAGCTAAGGGGCGTCCGTCATTATTAACTGGCGCAGACGGTGTTTCAATGCAACTGAGCCGGGATTTCAAATCAGTCAACCTCGCCTTGAGCACCTCAAAAAGACAACATTTATTACATTTACTATTATCACTAAAAGAGGCAGAGGTGTAGCTAAACATCTGACAGAGAGAGCACACCAGAGGAGGAGAGGAAGGAGAGCTAATAGCCATAACTAGTGGCTAACCCGAAGCTAACAATAACACCAATGAAAGGTGAACAGAAGGCTGAAAAGGGTGATGGCAGTGCACACACAGGTGCAAGAGGCTTGATAAACAGAAGTGAGAGCTAGAGGTAGAAGGAAAAAAGTGATTAAAATACAATTAAAGGCAAAAATCCTCAGGAGAATGAGGAGAGCTAACCACAGAGCTAACCACACAGACAGCCAGCAACACAGGAAGTGATGATACGTTACCACAGGAAGCCACCATCAATTACATCACATTCTTGTGTAATATTGCTCAAAAACTGAGATGAAAGGGTCAATTAAGGTCAAACTGCCCAGCCCTACTTGTACGCTTGATAGGGAGCAAGCTGTGGAAGTTTATCTGTAGTCATAATATACCTAATCTATCCGTTAGTACTCTTGCAGACCTGCACTTGTGTAAAATTAGGAGTTCCCATTAGGCGATGTTTGATGCCAGACTAAATAACCGTCTTGCATAACTGCAATTAGTGTTAATGGATGTGCCAAGCCTGAAGCATAAACACACAAAACGCATAAGCACAATTTATGAAACCTAATTAGTTCAACACACGTGTAGTATAAGCATGTCACAGGGCTAAAGTGTGACAAATACAAACAGCAAAAGCATGTGTGTGCATGTGTATACGTTTGTTAGGCCACGCTCATGCCTGTGTTTGTGCACGTAGCTAAGAAACAGCTGCAAAGGTACTGTTGCTGAGACAGTGACACAAGACACAGAGGAGGCCGGGAGAGGCCCGACTTAAATTACAGAGGTGACTTGGGTCATTAAATGAAGCCCCGCTTTTATTTAGCGCCATGAGGCTTCAGCGCCGTCGCAGGCGTTCATTCGGGCACTTCAATATCAGCTGTAACCGGCGTGTGAGGAAATAATTTGAGGCTGTGTAATGAGCAACCAAGTGAAAAATAAAGTGAGAAAAGGCCGATTATCAAATTAGAACACGAGCGGCGACCTCTTCAGGCATTAATTACTTCTATTAGAGGACTGTGTGCTGATGCAAACGTTTATATTTCCTTTTCAGTCACTGCCAAGAGAAGACAGGAGAGAGTGGAAAAAAACACATGCTATTTGTACTGTCAGTTTAGTTTCCCATTAATAAGGCCCACTGATATCAAATACACCAGAAATTATCCCTAATGTTTCCAGAACTTATGCTGAGTATTTGTAAAAATCAGATTTTTCTTAAAAAATCTTTCTTAATTATTGACACTTTCATTAGCTATTAGCTAATTATTTTGGGACTTTCCTGGATATTCGTGACTATGTATTGCTCACTAGTGTTTATTTTCTGCTGAATAAATTTCTGTTTGACATACATTTCTCCCTCTACAGTGTATACTGTATAGCATTTGTATTTATATGTACAGCGGGGAAAATAAGTATTGAACACGTCAACGTTTTTCTCATCAAACATATTTCTGATGGAGACACTGACCTGAGATTTTCACCAGATATCAATAATAACCCAAGTAATCCATATATACAAAGAAATCAAGGCAACTGTGTTCACAAAAAATGGTAAATGGCATTCACTTATATAGCGCTTTTATTTTTATCTCTAGATGACCAAAGCGCTTTACAGATCCTGCTATCCACCCATTCACACACACATTCACACCGATGGCGGCACAAAACAAGTTATATTTAATAAAGTGAATGACACAGGGAATAAGTATTGAACACATGAAGAAAAGAGGTGCAAAAAGGCATAGAAAGCCAAGAAACCAGCTGAAATCATCAGAATTTAGGAAGCCATCCCATCCCCCACCAGTGTAAATTAATTTCAGCTGGTTAAGTCCTGACTGATCGATAGCCTTTAAAAAGGTCTGTGAATATCAGATTGTTACACCACAAAGAACTCATGATGGGTAGAAGCAAAGAGCTCTCTCTAGACCTTTGCAACCTTATTGTTGTAATACATAATGATGGCATTGGATACAGGCACATGTGTAAACCGCTGAATGTTCCAGCGAGCACTGTTGGAGCCATCATTCAGAAGTGGAAAGAACATCATTTTACCATAAAATGGCCACGAGCAGGAGCTCCTTGCAAGATTTCTCACACAGGAGTCAAAAGAATTATCAGAACAGTCATCCAAGAGCCAAAGACCACTTGTCAAGAACTCCAGAAAGACCTGGAGTTAGCAGCTACTACTGTTTCAAAGAAAACAATTAGTAATGCACTCAATTGACAGGGGCTCTATGCCCGCTCACCTCGCAAGACTCCATTGCTGTAGAAAAAGCATGTTGAAACTCGTTTTAAGTTTGCTGCACAACATTTGGGCAAGCCAGTAAAATACTGGGAGAATATAGTCTGGTCAGATGAGACCAAAATTGAACTTTGTGGATGCCACAACACAGCATATTTGGAGGAGAAATGGCACTGCACATCCCATCATGGTGTGGGGGTGTTTTTCAGCACATGGTACAGGCAGACTTCATATACTGTAACTGAAGGAAAGATGAATGGACAAATGTACAGACACATCCTTGATAAGAACCTGTTGCCATCTGCCAAGATACTGAAGGTGAAATGAGGGTGGGCATTTCAGCAAGACGGTGATCCCAAACACACAGCCAAGAAAATGCTCAACTGGCTCCAGAGAACGAAAATAAAGCTGATAGAATGGCCCTGTCAGTCACCTGACCTGAATCCAAATGAAAATCTATGGAACAAACTGAAGATCAGAGTTCATAGAAGACACCCATGGAACTTCAAGATTTGAAGAGTTTTCTGGAAGAATGGGCTAAAATCACTCCTGAGCAATGCCTGCACCTTGTTTCTCCATACAGGAGGCGTCTGGAAGCTGTTATTACCAACAAAGGTATTTCTACTAAACATTAAATGAATTTCACCAAATGTGTTCAATATTTATTCCCTATGTCATTCCACTTTATTAAATATAACTTGTTTTGTGAACACAGTTGTCTTGATGTCTTTGTATGTATGGATTACTTGGGTTGTTACTGATATCTGGTGCAAATCTCAGGTCAATGGCTCTATCAGAAATCCATTTCATGAGAAAAATGTTGAGGTGTTCCATACTTACACTACCGTTCAGAAGTTTGGGGTCACTTAGAAATTTCCTTATTTTTGAAAGAAAAGCACTGTTTTTTTCAATGAAGATAACTTTAAACTAATCAGAAATACACTCTATACATTGCTAATGTGGTAAATGACTATTATAGCTGCAAATGTCTGGTTTTTGGTGCAATACTGAATGCACTGAGGAGCTCATTTAGCAGCAGACTACATCATCCCAGGTGCACAACCGAGAGGTTTCGTAGGTCCTTCCTACCAACGGCTGTCAGACTGTACAACCTAAGCAGGGCTGCTCGCAGAGATAGCAAAAAGACGTAACAAACTAATAGTTTTTTGAATGCAAAAGATGCAATAGACTTACACAATGGTCCCCTCCGGCATACAACTAGGAACATACCGGTCGCTATGGAGGGTGAGAATATGTATGGGCACATAATCATACCATGTAGGATAACTAAGTAGACGGTTATGCTGTTTCATTCCATCTAGCAACAATGCTCTGCACTGTGTGTGTTTATATATTTACATATTTATTCCATCTAGCTACAATGCTCAGCACTGGGTGTGTTTATATATTTATATATCTACATATTATTCCATCTAGCTACATTGCTCCGCACTGTGTGTTTATATACTTGCATATTTATTCCACCTAGCTGCAATGCTCCGTACTGTGGGTGTTTATATATTTACATATTTATTCCATCTAGCTACAATGCTCTGCACTGTGTGTTCATATATTCATATATTTATTCCATCCAGCTACAATGCTCTGCACTGTGTGTCTGTGTGTGTGTGTATATATATATATTTTATAGTAATACGTACATATGTATATTAGCTGCTCTTGCTTGCTTGTTTTTTTCTTGCCTTCTGATTGTTGCTCTGAGTGTTGCTATCCCTGTGCTGTTGCAATCCTGGAATTTCCCCGTTGTGGGACTAATAAAGGCTTATCTTATCTTATCTTATCTAATATCTACATAGGTGTATAGAGGCCCATTTCCAGCAACTATCACTCCAGTGTTCTAATGGTACAATGTGTTTGCTCATTGCATCAGAAGGCTAATGGATGATTAGAAAACTAACTAACTAACTAACTAACCTGCACTTATATAGCGCTTTTCTAGTCACAAAGACCACTCAAAGCGCTTTCATTAATACTAACCCTCTATTCTAAGGGCCTATAGGAAACAGATATCTAGGGACAATTTAGAACAGCCAATTAACCTAACATGCATGTCTTTGGCATGTGGGAGGAAACCGGAGAAATCCCGGAGTAAACCCACGCAACACGGGGAGAACATGCAAACTCCACACAGATCACTGTTGGTCGGGGGCTGGGATCGAACCCACGATCCCATGATCCCCACAATCCCCCGGCCAAGGGTAAACTGTGCTGCCGCAGTGCTAACCACTGCGCCACCGTGCAGCCATATGGCCATGGGTTGCTGTGACCTGCCTCCCTCTTTGTACGTTTTCTGGCAAACCACTCACATGCACACACTTACTTTGCATGCGCTCTCATACACACGTTTCTCCTTTTACAGCTGCAGATACCAGACCCATGATGAGACCTTTTCAGTAGAAGAAACAGTTTGTCTTCTGTATGTTTCAGTTGTGTTAGTCTGCTTGTCTTCTCCGTTTGTTCCTCTCTTTTCTTTCCCCCTCCCCATCCCTCCTTTCCCCATTCCTCCCGTCATGTCCTTCATGGGTAAAACAATTTAAATAAAGTATTATAAGTTATTACAAGAGGAGTTTATAACTAATATACATGTACTGTTGAAAACTCCTTTTGGCAAAGTAAATCTGTTTGGCACAATATGGGAAGCAGAGTTCTGTTCTGCTTACCTAGCTGCTTGACAGGACAAGGGGAGAAAAAAAAACCCAATCTTTCAGTGATCTCTCAGCGATCACCAAGACCTTGCAATGATCTTCTAGTGATCTCCACAGTTACCACAGTTGAGAGATTGTTTTGACTCAGTCCAAAACCATTGGGAGATCACCGAGATCTCATCAATCTCCCAATGATTTCTCAACAATCTTTCAATGGACTCTTCTGGTCTTTCATCAAATGTTCATTGACCTCACTGATCTCTCAGCCATCTCTACTTTTGGGCTGGAAAAATCTGGCGCTCATTGGAAGATTGCCAAGAGATCACTGGGCAATCAATGAGATTGTTTAACAGTCAGGGAGAGCTCAAGGAGCGCTCAATGATCTCATTTAATCTTTCGATGATCACTCAGAGACCTTTCAATGAATGTCACCCTGAAGGTAGAGATGGTTGAGAGATCAGTGAGGGACTGCCAAGGGCTGAATGAAAGACCAATAGAGTTCATTGAAAGACTGCTGACAGATTATTAGAAGATTAGTGACTGTTGAGAGATCACTTCCCTTTGGTAATCATTGGGAGATTGTATTGAGAGAGTCAAAACTTTGAGTGGGAGATCACTGAAGCTCAATGATTGTTTGGAGATCTGGTCAATTTGTCATCACTCAGCAATCTCTCAAGGATCTCCGCCACTGTGTAGAGCAGATATTGCTAACTAAAAATGACCCATCCATCCATTTTCTAACAGCCTTTCCAAGAATCGGGGTCACACTGACAGCAGATCAGTCAGAGCTATCCAGACTCCATTTCTCCAGGCAATTCCAGGCAGGCAAGAGATAAAATTTCTCCGCTGAATTTTGAGTTTTTAGAGGAAAAAACTCATTTTGATACATTAGATAATATCCAGTCTTGAAACTAATGCTTGAGACCATAAATCCCCACACAATTTGACTCCTTCTTCCATCTGTAAGAACTGCCCCATGGTGACCACTTCAGCACCATCTTCAGCTCAGTCCACTCATTCCAGCCTTAAGCAGCAACTTGACATCAGTGGCTTAAAAATGAGCCCATTATCTACATTTCTACTATATTTATACATAGATTTGTGTATCAGAGACAAATGATTAATAGGTTAGAAGATTACCTTCTATCCACCCATCTATCCATACTATGTAACTATGTCACCAGCACAGCCAGTAGATATTCACTGATTGTAATAAAGTCAAATAAATGAGGTGCTCTCTAGTCTCATGCCCAGACACAATGTGTAACAGTCATGGAAAAAAAAAACCCTCCTGATTAGCATAATGGAGCTCCTCTCCAAGGCGAGAAGGTTAAATAAAACATATGAGCTGACAGCTATTACCATGGAGACTAGCCAGAGGAGCAGAGAGGGCCTGCTCTTCCTCTGGCATCTCTCCACTTCCCATCTTTCTTCCCTCCTGAGAGCTGATGGGTGTTTGGTTGTGGAGATCCTTTCCCTCACTCCTTCTGCTGGCACTGAATCCTGCTCAAAGCCCCTCAAGCACAACTGAACGCTCACATGCCTGAGGCAGAAGCCCAGCGGATTCATCTGAAGCACAGCAACTACTTCAGCTCCATGATTAAGAGCCTTATTAATCTAAATGTTGATCATCACAGGGCTCCGTGTGGGCCGCCTGCTGCTGAGTCAGAGCCAACTTCAAGGAGACATTTCATTCAGCTTCACACCAACAGCTGATTCTATGACTTCATTATTCCACGGCGACTCCCACTACAACCTGCAACTAGCATTTAAAGGCAGTTATAATATCACTTAGGGTTTTTTTTTCAAAGTTTGAAGCAGTCACTGGAATAATTACTGTAGACGTACAAAAGAATGAAGTTATACTGTATTCATATACTGTATAAAGACAGGTGGGATATTTTAATGGAGGAATTATCAGTGTTTACTAAATGTTGCTATTTTCTAGCAGAGAAATTTTATGTGTTACATGAAAGCCAACTTAAAAAAAGTCCATCATAAAAATAATGCTGATATATAATTCTAATATTGCTACTAACCCTTTTAAGTCAGCTAAGGTGTTCCATTTTACTCTTCATAAGTGTACCACTTCAACACTAAAAATAGTTCGATTTTAACTCTGAAAAATACTGCCAGTGGTAGCCCTCAGCCTGTTTCTTTGTTGCTGACATGTAGTTATTTTATATGGCATTTTGACCTTGGCCTTTGACCAGTTGCGCCATGAAAAGAGCAGGGAGTTTACAGGGGAAGCAGCTGGAGAGAAGCAGGCAGCCAAAACCTCCCGTTGTGTACATCAGTTTGTTTTTCTAGAACAGAAGGGCTCGACACATATGAACAATAATCACTGATGCAAGGCAAAATAAATTGGAGAAAATTCTAAAAAGAACAAATAAATAAAATCATCATTAAAGCCCCTGAATGAAGTCAAATTTATAGAACAATACCTTTTTTTTTTAAAGGATTTCAATGTTGCCTTGGTAACAAAAGATAACTGCAACTTGGTAAGAACAGGGGAGCTCCGGGATCATTATTGTTTGAGCATCAGTAACTGTCAAAATTTCAGGTAGTCTCCTCAGTCTCTTCCTTCTCTTCCTGCCTGGAGTCGTCCTTGGTCCTGTCTTGTGAAATGGACAGACTAAAACCTCGTTTAGCAGATGACACTTGATTTTACCCGTGCTGTTGACTTTCAGCATGATGAAGTCTGAGAAAAGTCTTGCTCTGACTGGTCAGTGGAAAGGAGACTCAGACTGCCTGGTTAGCTAACATGGATGGTTGGGCTGACTCGCCACCAGAGGAGTAGGGAGTGAAAAAGATCATTTCCAGGTGATCATTCCCTGATGACAAAACCAATCGCCAAATCCACAGAACGGGCTCTTAAGCACATGCATTATACACTGTATATCCCTCCTTGGGAGTATAGCACTATGGCAAATCTCATCCTTACTCTCTTGTGCATGCCTGAATGAAGCCCTGAGAAGACTGCACCAGACTGCCAATGACTAAGTAGCTCATTCCGGCCTGACAAAATCACCCCGAGTGCTCGGATCTCCTGACCGTTGGCTTTGACCTTAAACACAGCCTAGATGCAGACCTATCTAAAATGTGCTTAAGGTTATGGTCAATGGCCTAGTGAGAGTAACATTTTTGTAAAATCATAAATGCCCAGATACTCTGAAAATTGGCAATGACCTTAACTTCACACTGGATGCAGACCTACTCAGATTTTCTGACCTTTGACCTCGACCTTGAGCACAACCTGGAAGCAGATTCACCTGAGGATCATTGTGAGTCAGTCTGGTGAGCATCGGCAAAATGCCTAGGAGGAGCAGCAATTCCCATGAAATATGGACGGAAAGACAGACAGCTGGACGAGGGACACCTTGTTATCACATTAGTTCTGTTCAGCTTCATCGAAATGAGCCAACAAGTCAAAACTACAGTATAATCTGAAATGCAAGTATTGAATAGTTGACCTCTCAGCCTGCTGGCAGCAACATCCCCAGGGTGGTTGTCCGACCCCAACATGACCATCTATGTCTAGTGAAGGTAAAAATACAGGCAATGTGCACTGAATCTTTTCAGGGTGAAGTGGTTACACCGTAGGCAAAATATTCTTGACAAATAAACTTACCTGTTGCGAGTTGTTGAGTTCAGAAGGTTTTGGGAGAAGCTGACATCTAACCTTGCCCTTGTGTTCAACATCATCAAAATCTCACCTTGTCTGAGACTTTTAATAGGCACACCAATAGCACAGATTTCAAAAATCAACATTCACAGGGTTTTCAGAGTTGTCTGAGGTTCTTAGAAGATACAGCCATGGTACACATATATGAAAACACTAACAACCCTTCTTCTTAAGTTGTTCATAAGCCTTTCAGAAAAAACAACCTCAGACTCAAGATCAAGGACACAGATATTCAAGTTGTGACAGATTCTTATGGAGCTATAGCATCGCTTTGAAAAACAATATGAATTCCTTTCCTTTGACTTCTTGCATTCACAAGGGAGGTGTTGTCAGGGTTTCAACAAACCCACATCAGCTTCAAGCAAAATGAAGCATGGCTGCATAACTAGAAAGCAAGAATATTGCAGAGTTTGTGTCTGAAAAAAATTCAGTTCTTCTGCGGTTCAACTGTCACTGATTATATCATTGTGATACCCATTTGCCATCTTACCGATTTAGTGCAAAGGCATAGTGGAACTTCACATGTGGGTGAGCCATGGGGTCAAAAGTCGGAAGCTTCTCCAAGGTTTCAACCAGCTTCACGGTGGACTCATAATCCTAAAAGGAAAGTAGAGAACATGCTGTTCAGCTGTTGAGTACTGGTGTCCTCCCACTAAAAATACTCATCAAAGTACTGAGCCACTTGATTGAAGCTCAAGGGGCAGCTTCTTATGAACCTTTATTCTGTCCCTACCACCAAAAGCACTTCAATAATTGAAAGGCCCCTTCATCACATTTTCTTTCTTTTCCTTGCTTATAGTCACCATAGCCAGAGTATGTTGAATAATTCAGCACATCCTCAATGCCTGTTGTTGTGATGAATGATTCATTAGGGTGTGAACCGTCCATGCTGAATGGGACGATGTGGACACTGATTGCCACCACAGCGGAGAGTAAAAAGCAGAAATTGCTGCGGTTTTAAGATGAGCAGGCCAAAAGCTTCGCCTAGAACTCTACAGGCAGTCTGCTATGGCCCCGTTTGAGGAAAGAGCCATCGTAAAGGGAAGATGGACTGATGCTGAGGTGGCGACCTCGCTCTAACTGGTGTACTAACTTAAGGACATAGTTGATATGGGGCAACTCGGTGGCTAGCACTGCGGCAGTGCGGCAAGAAGGTCACGGGTTCAATCCCACCCCTGACCATTGGTGACCGTTCTGTGTGGAGTTTGCATGTTCTCCCTGTGTCTGAACGGGTACTCTGGTTTCTTCCCACAGGCCAAAGACGTGCATGTTAGGTTAATTGGTATCAACTGGGGATTCTAAATTGTCCTTGGGTATGAATGTGAGAGTGAATGGCTGTCCATCTGCCGTATTGGCCCTGCGATGGACTGGCGATTTGTCCAGGGTGTACCCTGCCTCTTGCCCAAAGATGCTAGGATAGGCTCCACCCCCCCACCATCCCAAAAAGGATTAAGCACAGAACATGAATGAATGAACATAGTTGTTATGGAGACAGTTTATCCAGAAAACTTTTAGCATGTTCTGACTCAGTGTTACCTTTTCTAAAAAGTCATGTTCTGTTGAAATAAAAAGGTTAGAAGTTGGTTTGGTTTCAAAGAACATCACTCTATAAACTCAAGAAATCTCTGTCAGTGTGTGTATCTGTCAGTGTGTCACGGATCATAGGACCGCCTATGATGTCTGCATGATGTCCTATGATGTTCCTATGTGTAACGACTCACGTGAAATGCCCTATGATGTTCCTATGTAACAAAGGCAGGCGTCACTCACAATCATAGGACTCCCTATGACATCATCAAAGATAATAGGACTCACTATGACATCATCAAAGATCAAAGACAGTCATCACTCACGGCCATAGGACTCTGACATCATCAAAGATCAAAGGCAGTCATCGCTCACGGTCATAGGACTCGCTATGACATCATCAAAGATCACAGGACTCGCTATGACACAAAGATCAAAGGCAGGCATCACTGAATGAGTGTTGACGTGCTTGCTTACACCCTTGCTTCCACCTGCTTTCTACGGGCATGCAGAAATACTTGCTTATACTTGATTTCTATGGGCATGCATGGGTATGCACGGGCATGCACAGGTATGCACTAGTAATGTTAATTTAACCTTCACTGTCTAATACCACAAAGCTTCAGCAACCTCTTTCTTCCATCTTGATGTGTCTACGAGGGGGGGGGGGGCTGAAAAGTTCATAGTGGTCAAATTTGGCCAAATGTGGTTTATTTTTCAGCACAGTCTCCCCTTTGGTCCACACACTTCTTCCATCGGTGTTGCAGTGCTTGGATCCCTGTGGTTGAAAAATAAACCACATTTGGTCAAATTTGACCACTATGAACTTTTCAGCCCCCCCCCCCCCCATCGTACTTGTCCTCATTTGCCAGGAAGCTCAGGATTGCCAGATATTGCAAATTGTGTGGAGAAATGGATGAGTCTGAAGGCAAACTTTATTTGTCTGAACCTGGCAACCTGTACAACTGTATAATGTGGCAAGAGTGAGTGTGATACCTACTGACTTACTGATTTTACATCTTTAACCTTCCTAAGAAAAAGGATGCCAACCAACTAACTTAAAAAAGTAAAATTTAATAAAACTCATATGTTGTAGGCATTTTTTAAAAATTTTTTTTATTTTTTGTTACTTATTTGTACCCGTAGGTAGACTTGGTTTGCAGTCTGGTGACAAGCCACCGGCTGCTGGTCGCTGCGTGCGCGAGCGCCCTAAACCTACATGTTTTTGGTGTGCGGGAGGAAACCGGAGAAATCCCAGAGTAAACCCGCGCAACACAGGGAGAACATGCAAACTCCACACAGCTCACTGTTGGTCGGGGGCTGGGATCGAACCCACGATCTCACGATCCCCGCGATCCCCCGGCCGAGGGTAAAACTGTGCTGCCACAGTGCTAAACCACTGCGCCACCGTGCAGCCCATTTGCACAACCTACTTTTTATGAGTGCTCAACCTTTATGAAAAAAAGGTCCAGAGTTCTTGCAGTGGAAAAAAAAATGTGTGGACATTCTTAGATTACACTTGACAATAAAGAATATCATTATTTTGTTTAGCATAATTCAGTTTTTCAAGGTTTTCCTTCCTTCCTTAAAGTCAGCTTCTTTCTGATTGGCTTCTCATAGACAAAGTTGAAATATAATGTGTGAGGATGCTGTTCCCAGAGTCAAAGCTGACTACCCAAGATGACCATATAAGGGCATCCTCTGTCTTTGACATCAAATAGATCCAGATTGTTTTGACATTCACAAATATTCAACAGTTCATCTTATTACAGAATAGGACCCACCTTAGAATCATTGTGTGTAAGTTTATTGACCATCCGGGCAATTGCCTAGAGGGGGTAGTGATTCTTGTGAAATGTGGATGGACAAACGCAGCGCCATGTCTTTACTTATTCATAATTTGAATTACTCCCGAGTTATCTAACGAAAATAACCAACAACAGCTGGGAGCATTTGTTCATCTTCTATTAAAGATACATACATTTGTAAAACATACAATATCTATTCTACTTGGTTTTTAACAGCATTCAGTTTGCATGTTTTTTCTAAGCAAGTTTAACGAACATGATTTTACAGTGTGGGTTTAGATCAAATTAAAGCAATACATTTTCCTCATAAATGTTCAGCTTTTCTCATACATTTGAGCCAGTTCTTGTAAACCCAAAGACAGCACACAGTAACATTTTGATGTTTAGAGAGTTCTTCAGCTGTACCTGGATGTCTCTGTACGTCAGCAGCAGGTTAATCACCACGTCCACCGACAGACACTCCACGTTGTCCAGACGCTGCTGGATCCGGCTCAGCTCCGCAGCCAGCTCCATGCCGGTGTACAACTCCCGAGCCTTACGGATCTCGTTCAGGATTGTCTCACGGAAATATTGACTGTAGAACAAAATTAGGTGCTTCATTGTTATGATTAAAACAAGTAATACTGTTATAGCATTATATCTCAAATAACATCCATGAGAAAATGTAATCAACACCTGACTAAGCAAATTATTTTTACCTCTGCCAAGGGAGGACAAAGGTAATGTTTTTAGTGGTGTTGGTTTGCCTGTTTGTTACCGACGTAACTCAAAAAGCTATGAACGGATTTTGATGAAATTTTCAGGAAAGGTGTGTAATTGCACACTGAACACATGATTACATTTTGGTGGTGATCTCAAAATGCATACCTTTGCCAAGGCCCTTATCTTCTCACAGAGTTTTATCAACAATACTCCAAAACTACTGGATGGATTTGGATACAATTTTCACCAGAGGTGCCTCTTGGCCCAAAGATGAACTCATCCGATGTTGGAGGTGATCCGTGAGTGCATACCTCCACCAAGGCCCTATCTGGCAATGTATAGATGGATGGCGATATGGACGGATAAAGGGACGGAGGGGAGGACAAAGGGAGGGAGGGACGGAGCCTTGGCAGAGGTATGCACTCTCTAAGCGCCCTCTAGTTTTTTCTGAAATCACATAAGATATTAGATCTCCAGATTATTGACCTTGAGCACAGCTTGGATGCAGACCCACTTGAAGAGCATTGTGGTTGAGTTTGGTAAACACTGGGGCAATTGCCTAGGAGAAGTTGTGATTTTTGTGAAATCATAAGTGCCCTGGGGCCTCATGTACAAAGACTTGTGTGGATTTCCTACTGAAAGATGACGTACGTTTAAATCACAAAAATGCCGTAAGAAAAAAAAAAAAATCCAGATGTATTAAAAAAAATCTACCTATGGGTACAAATAAAGTAACCTGAACCTGTACACAGAAATCCAAGCACATTTCCTTTGTACATCCCAATCTACTTGAAATTGAATGCACATGAGGAAATACCGGACTCCTCCCTTGACACACCACCATTTGAATATGCAATTACATGCAAATAGATATGCAAATATACAGTGGGGAAAAAAGTATTTAGTCAGCCACCAATTGTGCAAGTTCTCCCACTTAAAAGATGAGAGAGGTCTCCAATTTTCATCATAGGTATACCTCAACTATGAGAGACAAAACGAGAAAAAAAAAAATCCAGAAAATCACATTGAAGGATTTTTAATGAATTAACTGGTAAATTCCTCGGTAAAATAAGTATTTGGTCACCTACAAACAAGCAAGATTTCTGGCTCTCACAGACATGTAACTTCTTCTTTAAGAGGCTCCTCTGTCCTCCACTTGTTACCTGTATTAATGGCACCTGTTTGAACTCATTATCAGTATAAAACACACCTGTCCACAACCTCAAACAGTCAGACTCCAAACTCCACTATGGCCAAGACCAAAGAGCTGTCAAAGGACACCAGAAACAAAATTGTACACCTGCACCAGGCTGGGAAGACTGAATCTGCAATAGGTAAGCAGCTTGGTGTGAAGAAATCAACTGTGGAAGCAATTATTAGAAAATGGAAGACATACAAGACCACTGATAATCTCCCTCGATCTGGGGCTCCACGCAAGATCTCACCCTGTAGGGTCAAAATGATCACGAGAACGGTGAGCAAAAATCCCAGAACCACATGGGGGGACCTAGTGAGTGACCTGCAGAGAGCTGGGATCAAAGTAACAAAGGCTACCATCAGTAACACACTACGCCGCCAGGGACTCAAATCCTGCAGTGCCAGATGTGTCCCCCTGCTTAAGCCAGTACATGTCCAGGCCCGTCTGAAGTTTGCTAGAGAGCATTTGGATGATCCAGAAGAGGATTGGGAGAATGTCATATGGTCAGATGAAACCAAAATAGAACTTTTTGGTAAAAACTCAACTTGTCGTGTTTGGAGGAGAAAGAACACCATACCTACTGTGAAGCATGGGGGTGGAAACATCATGCTTTGGGGCTGTTTTTCTGCAAAGGGACCAGGACGACTGATCCGTGTAAAGGAAAGAATGAATGGGGCCATGTATCGTGAGATTTTGAGTGAAAACCTCCTTCCATCAGCAAGGGCATTGAAGATGAAACGTGGCTGGGTCTTTCAGCACGACAATGATCCCAAACACACTGCCTGGGCAATGAAGGAGTGGCTTCGTAAGAAGCATTTCAAGGTCCTGGAGTGGCCTAGCCAGTCTCCAGATCTCAACCCCATAGAAAATCTTTGGAGGGAGTTGAAAGTCCGTGTTGCCCAGCGATAGCCCCAAAACATCACTGCTCTAGAGGAGATCTGCATGGAGGAATGGGCCAAAATACCAGCAACAGTGTGTGAAAACCTTGTGAAGACTTACAGAAAACGTTTGACCTCTGTCATTGCCAACAAAGGGTATATAACAAAGTATTGAGATGAACTTTTGTTATTGACCAAGTACTTACTTTACCGAAGAGTTTACCAATTAATTCATTAAAAATCCTTCATTGTGATTTTCTGGATTTTTTTTTTTCTCATTTTGTCTCTCATAGTTGAGGTATACCTATGATGAAAATTGGAGACCTCTCTCATTTTTTAAGTGTGAGAACTTGCACAACTGGTGGCTGACTAAATACTTTCTTGCCCCACTGTATATACAAGCACTGCCCTTTGATTCTCTTGTATCTATGATCAAAAATAATGGCTTTAATGTAATTTCATGGACTGAGTTGGAAGCGCTCCTTAATGAGGTAGAGGCACGTAAAAACATTTTGTTTGACACGCTGTCCTCCGGCATTAGCGCCAGATACAAGTAATTCAATAGCCTGCTCACAGCCTAGACTAGTTTACTTTTTTCCTTTATTCAGACAGGGATGTGAAGGAAAAGTTTATTTTAACTTGATATGTTTTGACTGACATCTGCAGTCATCCTCAGAAGCGTCATCTGATCGCTGTGATTTGTGACCAGCCGGGTGGATCAGCTGGTTGAATTAAAGGAAAACAGTCATGAAAAAGAAGACAATATGAACCTATTTAGTGGGTAGCCACGGTCACCTGTCAGTTGAAATCAGATCATATTAGACTCCACAAGTCCATATTTTATGTCCAAAATGCAAATCTCATCCTTTATAGTTATATACAACTTACATGGATTACACGCACTACTAAATGAATGAAGTGCGCCGGGGAAAGGTTGACACTGTTGCATTTCAAACTTTACGCATGTATTTATTGACATAACTACTGTACACACAGAGGCAATTGGGAGCTTGGTAGAATGCTGTGAACTGTAGTTTATTCAGCAAAAAAAGACAGTCACTTACTCAAACCACTTACGGTACTTGTAATGAAGCCTTGAAGACAGGGTGATAGTTGGGGGCACACAGGCGCATTGCGCATGAGGCGGGTTATTATTAGGACAACTACATGAATTTACTCACCAAGAAGCCACCAATCTGCACAGTGCCAGCTTGTAGTTTGTTCCCAACAATGCTGTTCATTAGAATGAATGAATTGCACATTGAACCAAGCCACCTTGCAACAATGTTGGTTAGTCGCATTTGCTCATCACATAATTTGTACATTGATAGATATTCATCTTATGAAGGTGATTTTATAGCAATGTGTGTGCAGTCTATAGCTCCAATTACATTAGGAAAACTGGCTCTCGCTGCAAATTTCACTTTGATGTTGGCCTGTTCAGCTGCATTGTATGGGAATATGATGTACCTGGGTGACAGCCGGATAATGCCATCCCACACAGCTGGCATAGCTCGGATCAGGGTCGACTGGAAAATTCCCGATCGGTCTGCCAGCTCCCTCTGGCATGCCGCTGTTTCCAGGAACCCCAGTTTTGTCAGCACCTGCACTGGGATGGGCAGCACACGGCTTCTCACTGTGTCACATTTCAAGAGAGTGGTAGCTCTGAGTACAGTTCCACAAGGACTGCCCGTGGAAACCTAAACCAGTTGATAAGCCAGTCATCCTGAGCCAGAAAATCTTCTGTCTCTAAATACCCTTTCTCTTCTCACTGCGCGATTTGCAATACCCTCTAACAATGCTCACGCCATTGTTGTTAGAGGCGTTTTCTGCACTTCTTTGTGCTTGCTTTTATATCCACTCATCAAATTGCGCACACTTGGATGTTTGTTCATCATGCGTCTCTGGTGTGTACAATAATTATTACGTCATTACAAGTCTCCCAACATCACCTCTGAGTGTCGCCAATGAACCAATAACAGTAGAAATGTACGTATTCCAGCCATGAAGTTGGCGTGGGGCTGCGCATATTTCCACAGTCAATTCATTCTTAATACATCTGAAATTTTCTGTGGAAAAGGACGTACGCCATGTTTTTGTGCGTAAGTACCCTTTGTACATGAGGCCCCAGATCTCCTGACCTTTGATAATGACTCAACCTGGATGTGGACCAACCTGACGATAATTGTGGGTGAGTTGTTTAGAATCAGGGCAATTACGTAGGAGTCGTCTCAATTTTTGTGAATCCATGTAAGCACCCAGATCTCCTGACCTTGACCTTAAGCAAAATCTTGATTCATTCCATCCTGTGGATCAACCTGTGGATCATTGTGTGTGAGTTTATTGACCATCAAGGCAACTGTCTAGGAGAAGTAGCAATTTTTCTGAATTCATAAGATACTAGATCTCCTGACCTTTGTCCCTGACCTTAAGCACAACCTGGATACAGACCCGTTTGAGGATCATCATGTGTGGGTTTGGTGAGCGCTGGGGCAATTACCTAGGAGGAGTAGCAATTCCTATGAAATGAGGACGGACGGATGAAAGCTGCATCATCGCATTAACTCCTTTCAGCTTCACTGGAGTGAGCCAAAAGGAAGCTGACATTTCATTCCCTCTTCTCTGACTAATTTCAATTTTCTTGCAAAGTTTGATGACACTAAAGCCTAAATGATACATAATACCTCAGTATATAATGTCTACTGCATTTTCACATATTGTATTCAAATTGTTTGATGTGGACTCGCTGAGAAAATTAGAAATGCCTCGTTCACATTCTTCACAGAAATGTAGATTTCAGATTTTACCAAAAGATCCTTGAAGCAACAATATGAAATTCTCATACCCAGACGACTCCTGGGTTGAACCTGGTTTGTGCAGAATGAGTGATGACATTAAATCAGACATAAGCCTGTAAATATTGTTTTTACTATGTAAATGTGTACCAGGAGAGCTGGCTGACTTCTGCTGAATTTGTCTGTGTTTCACAACATTCAGCTGCTCATTATCTCACTGTTACAGACTCCAGTCCATCTCCACGCTCTCCTCTGCTGAGCTGAGTCTAGCCATGCAGAAAGTGTCAGGACTCAAGGAAAAACAGCATTTGAGTTACTTGAAAATGTCTCATATACAGTATTATATACAGTCATGTGAAAAAATTAGGACACCCTGTATAAGCCTGTGTGTTTTTTTAACATATGGATATTTTAATATCAATGTTAAAAATACTGGGAGATTCACGTAATACAACTAAACAATTAAAAATTAATGAAAGACTTTTTTCAAATTTTCTGTAAAATGTAATTCTAAACAGTGAGGAATAAATTAGGACACCTCCCATCTTTTTTAGGACATTCCCCACATTCATTCCCACTTAAAATGGCTAAAATAAATTTAAAAAAATGCAAATGAAAACAAAAACAAGGTTAGACATGTAGATATGTGAACATTTCTGAATAAAGAACTGAATATTTAAAGGGGCGTTCAAATTTTTTCACATGACTGTACGTTGGGTTTGGCATTAACATTTGTATTTACCAGCCACTGAAGCCAAGCATTAGTAATACATTTTTAATATTACATTTATTTTTTCCCCACATAAATTTATGACTTTTTTTACTTGCAAAATTCCAACTTTGTTTATTGTAAATCCTGCAGATTGTTTTCTAACAGATTTGTTTTTTTTTTTGGGGGGGGGGGTAAATTTGCAATGATTAACATAAATTGTGACATTTTATCACAAATTTGCAACTTTTTAAAATAATATGTGATACTTTTCTCAGATGGCGAGTTGCTGATAACAAATTTGTGTCTTTATAATAACTTTACAACCTTGGTCGTCAGTGTGCAAAAAGGGTTTTTTCCCTTCAAATGTACAATTTTTCCTCATAACTCAACTTTTTTCATGTAAATTTGCAGTTTTATTCTTTTAAATTTGTGATTTTTTTTCTTGAAAATGTGTTTAAATTTGCAACCATTCACTGTAAATTAGGAACATTTCATCAGAAATTTTCAACTAAAAAACATAACTGCTTCTTTTCTCATAAATTAGTGACCTTTTCTTTCACAGGACATACTGTAATTTTCTATAAATTGGAGTCTTGCTTATGGCAAATTTTCATCTTTTTGATGATAAATTTGCAGATTCACTTGGAAATTTGCAATTCTTTCCTCAAATAATTTAAAAAAAATTTTCATGTAAATTTGCAATTTCGTTATCTTGTAAATTAACATTTTTTCCTCAAATTTTTTACATTTTTTTCAAGCATTTTGTGTCTGTTTTTGTAAATTTATTTTTTTCTAGCAAATGTGTGATTTTTTTTCTCTTAAATTTGCAACCCTTTTATCCTAATTTATTAATGTTTAATCATTTGCTACTTTTCTTTAAAAAATCCTTTAAGTTAAATAAAACATTGCACTTTTTCTGCATGTTGACAGTTTCCACGGGTCTTAATGAAATGTTTGTGACATATTTTGGTAAACTTGTCTTTAATAATTTAATTATTGGAGCCCCATTGTGAATCATCTTTTGCAGCCTTCCTCAGAATGGCTCATTTCAGTGCATGTCTTTTTAAATGACAAAGAGCTGCAGTTAACTTCACTCTCCCTCTTTCATCACTACTGCTCCTCTTAGCTGGCTAGCTCCTAGCTCAGATATAGTGAGCCTGAGCCAACTAAGGTAAATATGTCTCAAAGAACGAATGAAATAAGGCATCACTGGTGGTTTCAGTAGTTGATAGGAAGTCCCCGGAGTACAATAAGCACAGAAACTTTTGTGAACAGAGGTTCAGTTAGAGAAACTAAACTATAATAAACTAAAGTAAAATAACTTATGAACGACGTATATAGTCAAGTGTTGGCAGATAAACAAGGATTCCAGTGGAGGTGAATAGAAAATAGCAATCAAAACCAGCCGGAATAACAGCTAAGCTAATACCAGATGGCCTGTCTGTGAGCCTTTCACCACTTACAGTAAGTGAGCTCTAATGCTGTTAGACGGACCTACTCTAACCGCCTAGCCAAGCTAATGCTAGTGGTTTGATATACCATCATGGCAAAAACATAACAAAATAAGCCAAAATAACAAGATACATTATCAACTATGGATTTGTCAACCATGTGGAAACAGGGATGTCTATCAGGGAGACTGAAATTTAAAGAAAATAACAATATAAACCGCGTCTTGGTAAGCTAACTCGCTAGAAGCACTGTTAGCTCTGAAGTTAACAGCTTAACACCTCCCTGCTCATATGGGTGGAGACTGAATCATCAAAGCCAAAAGCACGGTGGTGGGTTCTAACACAAGACCGGATCATGTGCTAGTGTTGTAGAGAAAAAGATCCAGAAGAGCAACACCGTTTCTGCTCATTCTGACGAAATGTTAGACTATAAAGTTTCTCCTAGAAATATTTATTTTTACTGTAGTAGCATGACCCAAGAAAGCTTTTTAGAAGGTTAAAATGCACAAACACACCATGTTTTAGTCAATGAGCCCTTTAATTTTTTAACTATACATTTGTGACTTTGCCTTTCTTTTTTAAATACACATTTAATTTGTCTCTTAACTGACGATAAGAAGCTTTTATCCATATTATCTGTTGTGCTCTTAGTACAGTGTGGAGGATAATTCTTGTCAGGTAGCAGCTCAAGGATGAAAGGACAAAAAGCCTTTGTCATGTGCGTTTATTATTCTATTTTCCTTTTCTCTGCAGTAAAACCTGAGTCACCGTTCCTGGAGCTGATCTACAGTCCACTGGCTGCTTTATCGTCTGTTGGCAGGAAAATCTAAAATACTACCCCGGTAACCAAGGTGGCAAATGCTTTTTTTTTATTCCCAAAATGTAGATCACCACGCAAGTCAAAGTTGAGGGATAAACACACAAAAAATCATAATAACAGGAAGAGTGGGATAATAAAACAAAAGCCAGTGTGCTGCTCTGATGTGATCAGCTTCAAGCCGTTTTTCCCTCAACAATAAATCACACAATAACTACTTCTCCTTACCTGTAATGCACCCAATACATCAGTTTGCATTTATACAATACAGCAATTGGCTGATTATTGTTTCCTCTGTGCTGAAAGGCTTCTACAGAAACATGAGAGTTTCTCATGCATGGCCCTGTAGATTAGAAATAGACCTACTAACACTGTGCTCAGAGAAAGTTCTTGTTAAGGCTGCGTGTCCACCAAACACGTTTTTTCCAGCTCTGGGCGGCTATTTTCCATTCATTACCTCCGCCAGGCCACAGGCCAGGAGGTTATGTTTTTGCCGGGGTTTGTCTGTTTGTCTGTCTGTTGGTTAGCAAGATAACTCAAAAAGTTTTGGACGGATTTCGATGAAACTTTCAGGCGTTGTTGGAAATGGTTCAAGGAAGAACTGATTAAATTTTGGGGATGATCCGGATCACCGTCTGGATCCAGGAATTTTTTAAAGGATTCTTTAACATTGTGAGATACGGCCATTTTCAACACAGAGGATGCGGAGAATCACCGTGCTGCAGCGAGAGAAGAAATGCAGCGACTCAGGCAAGAACTATCCCCAGATGCTATTGAAGCTCGTCGAGCTTAGTTTTATTTTTTTATTGATTTTTTTTTCTTATTACCTCCACCAGGCCGAAAAGGCCAGGAGGAGGTAATGTTTTTGCCGGGGTTTGTCTGTGTGTTTGTTTGTCTGTCTGTCTGTCTGTCCGTTGGTTAGCAAGATAACTCAAAAACTTTTGGACGGATTTCAATGAAACTTTCAGGCGTTGTTGGAAATGGTACAAGGAAGAACTGATTAAATTTTGGGGATGATCCGCATCACCGTCTGCATACAGGAATTTTTTAAAGCATTTTTCCACACTGTGACATACGGCCATTTTCAACATGTGCGCAGGCGCAATGGAGGGCGCTGGGCGTCGTGTCTGACCAACACAAACTCCGCCTTCTTCAACGTTTTAGCCACAAAAGCATGCGGAAAACACTGGTGGCCTTGGCCCGCCAGCATGCCTGTGCCAGCCATAGGCGCTGCGCACATTGCGCTGGTCGTGGTGTCTGACCAACACAAACTCCGCGTTCTTCAACGTTTTAGCCACAAAAGCACGCGGAAAACACTGCTGGCCTGGGCCCGCCAGCGTGCCTGTTTTTGCGCCACGCTGCAAAACCTGACACGGACACCTGTCCGCCGCCCGATTATTTGCCACAAATTCCCCGCCCAGCTATAGGCGCTGCGTAAAAACGACCTCTCTGCCGGGGAAGATTCTAAATTCGGTTTTGCCGCGGAGCGCAACCCCAATATAATATAAAACCCACGGCAACCTGTCTAACCAATCTGCATCCGTCAGTGGAGGAGATGGACACACCAACACTTCAGTTTATTACCTCTGCCAAGGAGGCAATGCTTTTACAACCGTAAAACGGGGCTATAAGGGACGGCGGGGTAATATGGGACACTTTTCTAAATGTAATTCTGCTTTTTTAATTTTGCTTCCGCCTAGATTTGATGAAGGATTCATGGATATTTGACAATAACAACACAACTCAGCGTCCTGCTCAAAATAAAAAAAGCAGAATTACATTTAAAACATTTCCCAGAAAAGTGTCCCTTATTAACCCGCCGTCCCTTATAGCCCCGTTTTACACTACTGAACCACTAATCCTATCACTATCACATTGATTGTCATTCATTAATTGTCTGTTTATTGCACTGTCCATGTCAAATAAACAAATAATCATTGTGAATCCAATTGCTAGTCATATCTTTTCATGCTCAGGGAATCTGAAAACGTACACAAACACTGTATGGGGGGAACTGTGCCGCTTGGCGGAGGTCTGCGCTCTCCGAGTGCTTTTCTAGTTACCTCTGCCAGGAGGTTATGTTGTTTTTTGTTTTTTTTTAAAAGAAGATCTGCTCGATATTGCCAGTCATGCCTCGTTCAAAGTCTAAAAGTGTGAAACACAGAAGGCAACAGAGTGCAGAGTGCATGAGAAAGAAAAAAAGGCAGGGAGATAACACAGAGGATGCGGAGAATCACCGTGCTGCAGCGAGAGAAGAAATGCAGCGACTCAGGCAAGGGCTATCCCCACATGCTATTGAAGCTCCTCGAGCTTAGTTTTATTTTATTGATTTTTACCGCCGCCAGTACGTTATGTTTTTGCCGGGGTTTGTCTGTCTGTTGGTTAGCAAGATAACTCAAAAACTTTTGGACGGATTTCAATGAAACTTTCAGGAGTTGTTGGAAATGGTACAAGGAAGAACTGATTACATTTTGGGGATGATCTGGATCACCGTCCACAAGAAAACCGCCATTACTGAAAATGCCATTTTCGTGAATAACTACTCAACCACTAATCCTATCATTGCCAATCCAATTGCTAGTCATATGTTTTCATGGTCAAGGAATCTGAAAACGTACACACAAACACTGTATGGGAGGAACTGTGGCGCTTGGCGGAGGTCTGCGCTCTCCGAGTGCTTTTCTAGTTCTCTATGTAGTCCAGCGTTTACAGTGCTGAGTGCCCTCGGCGCCGAAACACTCTTTGGCGGTGGTCGTTTTTTGTCGCGGCGCTCAGGACGCTCAGAGCTGAAAAAAGTTCAACTTTTCAGAGAATGCAGCTGAGCTCGTCAATGTCAGACCTTAAGCAGCCAATCAGAACTGCTGTGTGGGTGGGACATAGGACGCCATTACTAGTCTGTACTCAGACTCCTGCTTTCCCTGTCATCATATTTTACATCCAGAGCTGCTAGAAAACATTTCCTGTCCATTGTTATTTAAAGACTGCTATTAAAAAAATCAGTAGAAAGTCTGACCATAGGAAAAGCGGGAGTGGTGAGCTGAGAGTGACAAGCTGTTGCTGGGATACAGGGCACAGACTTTTTTTTTCCCCCAGAGCGCTGCGCACAAACGCTGAAAAAAAATGCTCAGGGTGGTCAGGCGACAAAAAACACGTTTGGTGGACACACAGCGTAAAACTACAAATATTTTTTTCACCTTCTTTCTCCTTCTTGAAAAAGGTTCATACAGTATTTCAATCTTTATTGGAAGCATTGTATTGTTAACTTTAAAAGTTGCAATACATTAAAAAGAAAAAAGATCTATCGTCTTCAATATTGCGATTATGATGCAAAATGTGTAAACCGCTTATAGATTCATAGTAAGATTAAAATTGATGGAAAGTTAAGACAGAAGGACGGATGGCGTATCATCACATTAGCTCCTTGGCTTTGCCAGAATGAACTAATTAGTTAACAACAGCACTCTGAGGAGAGTGCAATATCCCCCGCCTCCATTTTCTTTGAAGATCCCAATACTTACTGACAGAGAGCAGTTTTCAACTTTTCAATATAATTACTGTGGCAGAACCAAATTATGATAAGCCCATCATCCACGAATAACAAAGTATACAACCCATAGTTGTAGGGCAGGATCCTGAGTGAACACGTGGTTTGGTGATTTTGGTGACCCTAGAGGGCTTTACACATTCTATAGTGAGAGCATAGGGAGTGCCAACCTTGACTTTTGACCTCAAACCTATAGAGGTCATGGTCGCAGAGTGAACCTGTGTACCAGGTTTGGTAACGCTAGCTTTGTTTGTTGTTGAGATATAGTTTATAAACCATTTTGATGTTGACCTTTGACCTTGAGATCCCAAAACCATAGTCACACTTCAGGGTCACATGGTGAACCTGTGTACCAAGTTTGGTGACCCTAACTTTAATCGTTGTACAGTAATAAGGCATAGGAAATGTTAACCTTGACCTTTGACCTTTTGACCCCAAACCTGTAGTCAGAGGTTATGGTCTCAGAATGAAGCTGTGTAACAGGTTTGGTGATCCTAGCTTTCTTTGTTGTTGAAATATAGTTTAAAAGCCATTTTGATACCGACCTTTGATCTTGTGATCGCAAAACCATAGTCACACTTCAGAGTCACATGGTGAACCTGTGTACCAAGTTTGGTGACCCTAGCTTTACTCGTTCTACAGTAATGGGGCACAGGGAACATTAATGCTGACCTTTGACCTTTTGGCCTCAAACCCATAGTCAGAGGTCAGGATCCCAAGATGAACCTGTGTACCAGGTTTGGTGGCCCTAGCTTTACTTGCTTTATAGTAATAGTAAATGTAGCATTTACCATAGTGCAACTGCAATGTTAACTTGGAACTTTGACCTTTGACCCCTTAACCCCAAACCCATAGTTAGGCCAAGGTGTAAGTCGTCCAAGATGTGTATTAGATACAACTACTGTATTGATTTGAAAAGCCTACATCATTTCTTTCAGTAGTTACTTTGTTTAAAAGATTTAGGGAAAATCTGACCTGACCTTTGACCTCAAGGTCATCAGATGAGAGTGAAATTGCAATATGCGCATTATCGGAGTATCTCAAACTATGGCACCAAGTTTCAAAACAATGAGAACAAAACTGTAGGAGGGGTTGATTTCACAAAAGTGGGACAGACGGATGGACGGGCAGACGGACGGACTGACCCATAACATAATGCCCCTTCAGTCTTAGCCCAAAGGGCTCTTCAACCCCTTTGGGCTTCGACCGGCGGGGGATAAAAACTAATAACGAAGTACTATAATCCCTTTTTTTTAAACTATGCGACCTTGATCTCCACCAGTGTGGCAAATCAGCCGTTTTAAAGGAGAATATAATATGCCCCTTTTTCACATGCTGAAACACTTCCCAGAGATCTTAATGAAATACCTGCAACATGCTTTGGTCAAAATACCAAAAAATACTACTACTACATTTTTCAACTCAGATTAATCACCCTTCTTTACAGTGAATGTTAGCTTAGTAGCTCCAGTTGCTGCACAAATAATAAGACAAAATAAGGTCAAGAATTACAGTAGATATATGGTAGATTATTTGGCTGGGATCCTGGATGTTGGATGGGGTGGGTGAATTATGTCAAGGGGAGGCACATGTGATAGCTAAGCTAAGCTAACGCTGCTAATGAGTCATTGATTGTGATTACAGGACCAATCCCGGTTAGAGTGTAACAACAATATAAACCAAAATAACACCTGGAAGTGAAATATGTAGTTACATATGGATTATTGAACCAACTGGGAACAAAGATGCCTAGTGGAAATAGTAGAAGAGTTGCCAAAAAACTGTGATCACGTTCAAATGACCTCCATCTGTTATGTCACAGCTGGAGGTAAATCTGAAGGGCTCACTGAATGGGATGTAGGGAGATCAAGACAGTAACAGGATTGTGGTTTTGTTGGAGCTTTTGCATTGGCAGTCCCTCTAAATAATCAAAATTTTGCACAACAGTACAGAAAAAGAGAAATTCCTTCTTAGTTGAGCTATTAAAACCTACAGATTATTACCAGATATACAGCATAACAGAATCTGTGAAATCTAAGGGGGACTTGGACGACTCACTGGGAATTGGCTTGGGACACTTTGAGCAGCTGGATGAATCGGTCCAGCAGCGGCATGCAGATGGGCCCCAGGAGCATCTCAAAGCTGGGCTGCATCAGCTCCGTCAGGCCCTTCATCATGCTGCTCTCGCAGCAGTACACCTTGTTGTGGGGCGTCACCATGTACGGGATGAAGGTGTAGTTGGCTGAGCATGTCTGTTAAAGAAAAAACAAAACAAAACACAGATATGGGATTTCAGTTATCAATATGTTGGAGGACTCTTTGTATTGTTCACTGTTATACGAAGTAAGATTTTAGCCAAATGTGTGTGTATCATTTGGGAGATTAAAAAAAAAAAAAAAACCTGAGAATTGTATTCAATTTGGCATTGCATCATATTTAACAAGATTTTAAATTACCAGCACATTTTCTCATATTTATACATGTATTAAAGTGTACTATACTACTATAAAACACTTATGAATTCAAATAAATGTACAGCTCCTATATATTGGTAATAAGTGCTGTCAGCCACTCCATATAGCCAATACAATTTCTTTCTCCTTGCATGAATTCTCTAACTCTTCTTTATACTGCTGGCATGGCTGCTACTTTCCTAGTTGAACCCACTGATCCACCTCTGTATACAGTATACATATAATATGCTTATTTTAGGATTTTCAATGAGTATTCCCTTTAAACATTCATCCATTCCCAATATCACTGCATGGCTCCAATGAATGTGTAAAATAGACCAAGAAATACACCTTACACTCATTTATTGTTAGGCTTTTTATTATTAACTTATGCGTGTGGAATTCTCCGGTTATCACTGTTAACATCAAATTCCACTGACTGTAGTTCTGTTCCGTTCTGGCTGCAAAGTTGTCACCACAGCAAATAGCTCTCATTCTATTCAGTACTCTACTTTCCAACAGATAAGGAGCGCTGCGTCCTAGATCACAAACGCAGCTGGTAAGGATTGTTGCAAGTCAGTCTGTTCATGTATACAGTGAGTTCTCTTCCAATTCAAAACTCAGTCACGGAGTACCACAGGGCTCTGTGTTAGGTCCTATTCTTTTTACTTCATATGGTTCTGTTTAGTAATATTATTAGAAAGAATTGCACAAATTTCCATTGCTATACAGATGGCACACAATTATACAGCTCCAGAAAAAAACAAGAGACCAGAGAGACCACTGCAAAAGTATCACTATATCTGGTTTTACTATTTATATGTATGTGTTTGAGTAAAAATGAACAATTTTGTTTTATTCTCTAACCTGTTGAATTCCAAGTAAAAAATATTGTCATTTAGAGCACTGATGTACAGAAAATGACAACTGGCCAAAGTAACAAAAAAGATGTTGCTTTTAGATGTCCTTTAAGATCAAATAATGCAAAGAAAACAAGTTCATGTTCAACACTACAATACTTAAGTTTTAACTTAGGAAGAACTCAGAAATCTGGAATTGTGGAATAACTCAGATTTTTATTGACAGCTGTCATGAGTCTTACCATGCTTAGATGCTCACTTAATCAGTACCTCCTTGAGTAGATTGAGGTGTCCACCGTGCTGGAATTCAACAGATACTCAAACTGAATGGTTACCATACATATAGAAATGCTAATTTAGGAAAGAGTTTGCAGTGGTCGCTTGTTTGTTTTTTCCCAGAGCTGTATTTATCAATGAAGTCAGATGACAGTAATCAGTTAATTAAGCTAGGGGCATGTCTTGTAATTTCTTAATATTAAAGTCAGATAAGACTGAAATCATTCTAGTTGCCCCCCCCCCCCCAAAAAAAAAAATAATTATAGCTTTTGCAACTTTTTCCTCAAAAATGTGACTTGTTTTCATAAATTTGCAACTTTTTTTCTCATGAATCGCAACTTTTTTCTCATACATTTGTGACTTTTTCTCAAAAATTTGCATTTTTTTTTTCTTGTAAACTTTCCTGTAGATTTCTACCTTTTCTCAGAGATTTGCAACGTTTCCTGGTAATTTTTCATTTTTTTCCCCTCATAAGTTTGCAGTGCTCATCAGGATGCTGGTTAAATGTTTATTCTGTGGAATTAAATTGTAATTTGTGACATATTTTTATCTTTTAAATTGACATCTTTTATCATATCTTCGCAAAGTTATTTTTGCAAATTTGTATCTAATTTACATTTATACATGTGTACCTTATGCTAAGTTGGTGAATACACCCCATCACCCTTATTAAAAAATAAACTGCCTACTAGTAATAGGACCACTTAAAGTTTATACATTTTGTCAAAAAGCATGAGCAGAGAGGGAAAATGAATGGAATGCAATTTTTAGTGCAGTAAATAGAAACTACACAACATGTACATTACCATATGTTTTAATCAAAGCATATACAGTACCTATTGTAAGTAGCTAAATATATTTATATATTTACATATTTATTCCATCTAGCTACAATGCTCAGCACTGGGTGTGTTTATATTTATATATCTATATATTTATTCCATCTAGCTACATTGCTCCGCACTGTGTGTGTTTATATACTTGCATATTTATTCCACCTAGCTGCAATGCTCCGTACTGTGGGTGTTTATATATTTACATATTTATTCCATCTAGCTACAATGCTCTGCACTGTGTGTTCATATATTCATATATTTATTCCATCCAGCTACAATGCTCTGCACTGTGTGTCTGTGTGTGTGTGTGTATACAGTATATATATCTTATAGTAATATGTACATATGTATATTAGCTGCTCTTGCTTGCTTGTTTTTTTTTCTTGCCTTCTGATTGTTGCTCTGAGTGTTGCTATCCCTGTGCTGTTGCAATCCTGGAATTTCCCCGTTGTGGGACTAATAAAGGCTTATCTTATCTTATCTTAAATCTAGAAGACCATCACACCCATTCACAGTACACAATATGTAGCTTCAATAAAGAAAAGGCTAATTAATTATACTAAGGAAGCAGATTACCTGGAGGAAGTCCGACTATTTTCCCCATTTCAGACCATTTAGGGTAATAACACAAAGCTCCTTCTCTGATCTCTCAGTGCAGACAATGGTGTTTATTTAGCCTAAACCACCCTAAACAGGCAGCAGCAGGGAGTGATCTGCATCGGCCTCATTACTGGAGCTGCTTTCCTGATGACCACAAATGTATTGGCGTGCTTACAAATTATTCTTGTTCACACAGCCTGCTGCACAGGAAAAAAATAATAATTCTAATCTACCTGCTCACCTGGTACTAAGCTCTACCCTGCTGTGACATTAAGAAATCATTTTGCTTCCATCTCTTTCAGTTTTAGCTGCACTAGCACAGGCGTAAATCAACCTGGAAAAAATAGAGAATTGCCCCCCCCCAACGCCAAATTCATCATAAAACCTTTTTTATATCACATTACAGAACAGAATAAAATGCAGGTGAAGCATCAATATTAACATTTCTTGCAAATTTGCAACTTTATTTTAAATCTGCAACTAATTTCTTGTAAATTTGCTTAATTTTTCTTGTAAATCTGCATTTTCTTCTCAGAAAATTATAACTTTCTTCTTGTAAATTTGTAACTTTTTTCTCATAAATTTGCAACTTTTAAATCTGTAACTGTCTTGTACAACTGCAACTTTTTATCATAATCATTTGTAAGGCACAATATAAATGCAAGCCATTATCTTTATTATTGTTATTATAAATTTGCAACTTTTTCTTGTAAATTGGGAACTTTTCTTTTAAATCTGCAACCCTTTTCTTGTAAATTTGCAACTTTTCGCAGTAATTTTCCAATATTTTCTTTCACATTTACAACTTTTATCTTTTAAATATGGATATTTTTCTTGTAAATTTGCAACTTTTTCTTTATGAATTTACCATTTTTTTCTTTATAAATTTACTACTTCCATCACGAATCTGCAACTATTTTCTTGTAAAATTTGCAACATTCATATGGACGCTGGTTTAATTTTTATTCTGTGCCAATGATTACATTTTCTTTGCTCATTGAGATAATGGCTCCATTTTTTTTTTTATAATGTCTTTGTTCTTTAGGGTTTGAACTCTTCTGTTACAAATACAGGGGTCTCTAAACACAATCTTGCATAGGGTCCTGACTAAAATAACACCTACAATGTCTCCCTCTTTAATCTTTACTCTTGAGAAAATGTTTGGTGAAATGAAATATCCACCCATGTGCACTTGCAGCACCAAGTCTTATTGTGTTGTTTGCTTGGTTCTAATTCTAGACATCTGCGGTTCTGTATCTGTGTTTGTCTCAGCTTCTGTTTATTCTGCAGCAGCGTTTGACAGTTCTGTCGCAGCAGCCCACCACCACTGAATAAACAATGAGGGGGAACATGTGCTTATGTGTGCGGTTAGCGTTGAGACAGGGAAATCGGCCTCTGATATCCTCAAGAGAACAGCTGAGGTCAT
The DNA here is from genome assembly GCA_020510985.1 of Pholidichthys leucotaenia. Lineage (NCBI taxonomy): Eukaryota > Metazoa > Chordata > Actinopteri > Cichliformes > Pholidichthyidae > Pholidichthys > Pholidichthys leucotaenia. Next base: position 288,163,299 of record CM035842.1, read on the forward strand.
TTCAAGGGGAGCTATTCCCAGAATGTCAGATGTGATGATGAAACTCGGCACCATCATCTGAAGGCGGCCGGGCTGCTAGCCAGCTGCATCCTGGGGAACTTTTTTTTAATTCTATCACAGTCTCAGTTTTTCAGCAAACACCCCGCTGCTGTAACTGCCAGCAGAAAAAAAAAAAAGGAAGTGAAAGGAAGGTGCGGTGTCAAAGCTATGAAAGCATTCTGTAGATAACTACTTCCTCCTGTGCAACAGTGGCTGGTGACATCACCAGCTGCAGGCAGCAGTATGCACATTTCAAAAATAAACCTGTGACCCCTGTTTCTGTTATATCTACAGTACATGTAGAAAGGTTTCAAAATGCCACCCGCTATATTTAGCTCCTTTGTGAGCCAGATTCTCGCCGTCACGGAGATCACATGACAGGTTTGTCTTCACGGGCCGATGCATGTATCAGGGTGACGGCGGCGGCAGCAGCAGGATATTTTAACCCAGACTCCAATGGTCCCCGACAGGTAACGACTTTCTGAGCTGATAACACACGAGACAACCCTGAGCCACTTGTTCAGTGAGTGAGTCATCCAGCTTGTTAGTCCTCATGATGATCCATCAGTCCGTGTGCAGTTACAGCCACGCTCCTACTCAGTCACCTCTGCAAACCTGGAATACGAGTTTTAAAAGTGTTCTGAAACAATCGGGTCCATACGCACACACATTCTCTCCTTACACGCACACACACACATCCCCTCTACCCTGTTAATGCTAGCTGACTTCTTTTTCTACTTCTGCCATTTATTTTTTTTTTCGATTTACGTGCTTGTTCCATGACGACTGGTGCATTTTTATTCGTTTTATGCAAGGTATGTATCTATGTGCTTATGGGTTTGTTTTTTGTTTTTTTTTTCCTTCTTCTTCTCTACTGGGGCCTCTTGGCCAAGTCATGTTTGTAAATCAGAATTGGTTCTCAAACATTTTACCTGGTAAAATAAAGGTCAAAAAAAAAAAAAAAAAGGTCCAGGGCTCTTTCTAGTGTTTTGGGGGAACCTGTTCAAGACTGTATCTGAGGGGCCCTATTTTTTATTTATTTTTTTTTTTGAAGGAGAAGAGCTTGATCTTTTTAAAATGGAGGGAAAAATATCTTCCTTTCCAACAAAAACATTTTTAAACTAGAAAAGCACTCAGAGCGCATACCTCCGCCAAGGCTCCTTCCGTTTCTCATGGATCACCTCCAAAATGTAATGGGTTTGTGTGTAGGCCTATAGCCACTTGTGGTGAAAATGGCATCAAAGTGTGTCCATCAGTTTTGGAGTATTGTGGCTGACACACTGTGTGACGATAAGAGCCTTGGCTGAGGTATGCATTCTCAGATCATCACCAAAATGCAATGGGTTCCTCTGTAGGCCAAGAACCACCTCTGGTGAAAATTTCATCCAAATCCATCCAGTAGTTTTTGTGTAATCCTGCTGCACAAATACAAACAAAGCCCTTGGTGGAGGTATGCACTCTCAGATCATCACCAAAATCTAATCATCTGTTGCCCGTGCCATTACACACCTTTCCTGAAAATTTCGTCAAAATCCGTTCTTAACTTTTTGAGTTATGTTGGTAACAGACAGACAGACAAACCCCAGTAAAAACACTACCTCCTTGGCGGAGGTAAAAATTAAAAAAAACCTTAGTAAGCAAGCTCACACACCCCTATACATCTGGATATCAGGGCCAGGAGCCCCTAATAAGAACTGTGATCAACATAAAATGGACAGGAAAAAAGCAAAAATGGAACCTCTCATTTGAGTTAAAGCTTCTGTATAAACAGGAAGTCAATCCAATCAGAAATGTGTAAGCTATATTAGTGACAGCATACATAAAATGTAGATGAACGAATAGATGGACAGGTCAAAAACATACCGTCTGCAACTCCACCGCAGGGGGTATAATAAACTTGGATCATTGTCTAAACCACTACATAGAACAAAAATTGAACCAGCTTCCATATGAACAATGCACACTTACAACAAAAGGAATACATTTGAGGAAAAAAAAAAGAATTTTATAAGAAAAACACTGCAAATTTACTATAAAAAAGTTGCAGATTTAAGTGTGTGGAGTTTGCATGTTCTCCCCGTGTCTGCGTGGGTTTACTCCGGGATTTCTCCAGTTTCCTCCCACATGCCAAAAACATGCAAGTTAGGTTAACTGGCATCAAAACTGGGGATTCTAAATTGTCCTTAGGTATGACTGAGAGTGAATGGTTGTCTGTCTCTCTGTGTTGGCCCTGCGATGGACTGGCGATCTGTCCAGGGTGTACCCTGCCTCTCGCCCAAAGATGCTGGGATAGGCTCCAGCCCCCCCGCAACCCGAAAAGGATTAAGCGGAAGAAGATGAATGGATGGATGGATGGTTGCAAGTTTATGAGAAAAAAGTTGCAAATTTAGAGGAAATAAGTCACATATTTACCAGAAAATATATTTCAAAGTTACAAGAAAAAATTCACAAATTTAGGACAAAGAGGTCTTAAATTTACAAGAAAAAAAGTATCCAATTTAAGAGGAAAAACTATATAAATCTCCAAAAAAAAGCTCCAAACTTAAAGAAAAACAAGTTTATGAGGAAAAAAGTTGTAAATTTACAAGTCACAAATTTACCGGAAAAATGCAAATTTATAAGAAAAGACAAATTTAGGCCAAAAAAAGGTGTCAAATTTACAAGAAAAAGTTGTAAGTTTATGAGAAAAACATTGCAAATTTAAATGAAATAAGTCACAAATTTAGGAGACAAAGTCTAAATTATACAAGAAAAAAGTCAAAAATTTAAGAGGAAAAAAGTTGCAAATTTACATGAAAAATTTGAGAAAAAAAGTTGCAAATTTACAAGAAAAAGTTAAAAATTTAGGAGGAAAAAAAAAGTTGCAAATCTGCACAAAATAAGTCAAACATTTACCAGACAAAATATTGCAAAGTCACAAGAAAAAAGTCACAAATTTAAGACAAAACAAGTTGCAAATTTACAAGAAAAAAAGCCAAAAACTTAAGAGGAAAAATGTTGCAGATTTACAGGAAATAAGTCACAAATTTACCAGAAAAATTTGCAAATTCATAAGAATACATACACCAATGTAGGCAGGCTTTGCTTGGGATCTAAAATTTCCTCAGAATAATCACAGTGCCGAGGAATCTGTAAGTACCTGAATGACGAGAAAGACTGTTACACACAAAAATGCCTGACAAGAGTATAAAAAAATCTTAAAACGCTGAATACACAGCTATTTGTGTGGAGGGTACCAGTGAGACAAATGTTTTACTGCCACTCGAAGGACAATTTAGGACAAAAAAGGTCCCAAACTTACAAGAAAAAAGCTTTAAATGTTGCAAAATTACTAGAAAAAAAAAAAAGGCTGAGAGTGAACCATAGACTGGGTGAAGTTGTAGCTTGAAGGCCCCCTAAAGCTGGGTTCACACTATAACATTTGGACCAACTTTTACTGACGTTTTGAAAAATCAGAGAAATCAGTCCAAACGTTGGTGAAATTATGTTCGTGAGCACACACCAACTTTTACGAACTTTTGCTAACATTTGCCAGCGTTACATTCAGCATTGTCAAACTTTTGTCAACTTAGGCTAGCGTATGTGTAGCAGTTGCCAATTTAGGTTAACTTAAGCTAAGAACTCAGCGCAGTTCAGCTGACATCAGCGTCAGGCAACGCTCATCTAAAGATCAGCATTTGTGGAGGCTTCCTGCCATCCTGGACCTGCTTTTTTGGGTGGATTCACACTACAACATTTGGACCGACTTTTACTGATGTTTTGGAAAACGTCTGGCTCTGCTGGCAAAAGCTGATAAAAGTTAATGATAGTTGCTGTTTGTTGGCAAACGCTGGGGAAAGTTGTATTCATTGAGAATTTTCCGCATGCTGAAAATCTGGCGACGTTTTGAAATAAACACTGGTGAATGCTGTGCTCAATTTGTAAAAGTTCCTGAGCGCTGGGCTAAATTATGCAGAGTTCACCTAAGTTGGCCTAAGTTAAGCTCCATTGGCAAACGTTGACTGAAATGCTGGTGAAAACAGATGTTTTTAGATCAAAACTCAGTTCAGACATGCAGGAATGAAAGAAATAGAGAGAAGAGGGGATTAAAAAAAGAAAATATATATATAAGAGGACAATGGACAGTTTTTGTTTGGTGATAACATGGTGTGTATGACCTGTTTTTTATTTTTTTTTTTAATGTATGGGAAATATATATATATTACGGACATTTGTGGGTTTGCAGGTTTGTTTGCAGGGGATGGGTGTGGTTTGGTGGTAGTTTGGTGTCTTTCAGTGTTATTTTTCTTCCACTAGGCTGTGCTGTTGCACAAATGTGTCTTTTGCCAGTAGGATTACTTGTTGCTTTGGAAACAGCTATTTTTTTTTTCCCCTCTGAAAAAACATTTTCTTGGTCTGTGGAATAAAGGTTTCTTGTGAAATGTTCAGTCTAGCTACTTTCTGCCTGCTACACATACACACTCCCAAAAATGTGACAACCCAAAAGAAAACAAACAAACAAAAAAATCGAGAAATTTACTGTTCTTAGTTTTCAGCTCCGTGTGTAATCATTCTCCAGGATTTATTGGTTCACTTCCATTGTGTGGAATCAAACAGCGCTGATGTGGTGTCAAAAAGTAAAAGACATTTAACAGGATTTTATATTATTTTAATGGAGAGAGGTGTAACAGTCAAAATATAATCACCCGTCATTTTATTGATATGATGATACACTAAACAGTTTTTTTATTCTATCCACAATCACATTTTAATTGCGGACCTAGTGTTGGCGTCTATAGCATTATGTAATTATTTTTTTTGATGAATGAATGAATGAATGAACAGGGGAAAAGGACATGCAGAAGTAACTACATAGGAATATCAAATGAAAATAATACTGAAACATATGCCCAAGGGAGATGTGTTCACTCCAGAAGCAGGTCCAGAATGGCAGGAAGTTTCCACAAACACTGCTCTTTATATGAGCATCACCTGACGTTGATGTCAGCTGAACTGCGCTGATTATTTCTCAGATTTTTCAAAACGTCTGTAAAAGTCGGTCCAAACGCTATAGAGTGAACCCAGCTTCAACTTAGGCTGACTTGGGTAAACTGTGCATAACTTAGCCCAGCGCTCAGGAACTTGTACAAAATGAGCACAGCTTTCACCAACGTGTATTTCCAAATGTCGGTAAATTTTCAGTAGGCTGAAAATTTTCAAAGAACACAACTTTCGCCAGCATTTGCCAACAAACACTAGCAATCATTAATTTTTGCCAGCAGAGCCAGACGTTTGCCAAAACATCAGTAAAAGTCGGTCCAAACGTTGTAGTGTGAATCCACCTTAAGTAGCTGTGGGGGCCCATAGCATTTGTATACACTGCTTTATAGGGAGAAACGGATCTAAAGAGGGATGAAATCTCCTTGTAAACGGCTACTGAGACACATCTGATCAGTCACTCTGGGATGCATTTGACTTCATGTCTTTTTTGAGCAATTCTGCTAATACTCTAATCTTTTAGAACCAGGGCTTAACTATTGACTGATGGATGTGGTAACAACACACAGAGCTTTGGGAACTTCTGGTGACAAACTCTAAACAAGAGTGGACGGCTGAACACCTTGGAGTCTCTTGACAGACACAGATGTAATCTTGATCACATCGCCTATTATTACTGTTTTACTGCTCTGTTCATTATTCTACTGAAGAGGCAGTCATGCCCCAGCTTACAGCTCTGATCGACTGTACCTGTGGGTGGCAGAGTCAGTGGGTGCACAGGAGCACTTGTGTAGGTAATAATAATAAAAAAGAAGCCAACAACATGACATCAAATTATCATGGCAGCTAGTTTAAGTGCTTTGGGGTGGCTGAGAGCAACAGAGAGCAACAGAAATAGAAAAATGAATTTCAGCTCACTGTCCAGCTATCAGAAGTGCAGATGTAAGGCTTAGTAAACAAGTAAGTAAGTAAGTAAAATTTATTTATATAGCACTTTTCACAGAAAGGATCACAAAGGGCTGCACGGTGGCGCAGTGGTTTAGCACTGTTGACAGCACAGTTTTACCCTCGGCCGGGGGACCGCGGGGATCATGAGATCATGGGTTCGATCCCAGCCCCCGACCAACAGTGAGCTGTGTGGAGTTTGCATGTTCTCCCCGTGTTGCGCGGGTTTACTCCGGGATTTCTCCGGTTTCCTCCCGCACACCAAAAACATGTAGGTTTAGGGCGCTCGCGCACGCAGCGACCAGCAGCCGGTGGCTTGTCACCAGACTGCAAACCAAATCTACCTACGGGTACAAATAAGTAACAAAAAAAAAAAAAAAGGGCTGCACAATAAAATAAAACACAACATCACAAATACAATAATAAAGGCATAAAAACATTAAAACACATAAAAACCAAATCAAACTAAAAAGCCTGTTTAAACAGCAGTGTCTTCAGCTGCTTTTTAAAAGCCTCGACAGTCTGAGCGCAAAGACAATGGTAGAGCATTCCACAATTTTGGTGCCACTGCCTGAAAGGCTCTATCACCTCTAGTTTTAAAATGGGTTTGAGGGACAACCAATAAAAGTTGATCCGAGGACCTCAAAGACTGCAAGGGGTCATACACATTAAGCAGCTTGGTGATGTATTTAGGGGCCTGATCATGAACAGCTCTAAAAACAAGAACTAAAATTTTAAACTGAATCCTAAAACCAACTGGGAGCCAGTGAAGTGCGGCCAAAACCGGTGTAATGTGAGCCCTTTTCTTAGTGTGAATTAAAAGTCTGGCAGCCAAATTTTGAACAACCTGGAGGTGCTGAAGGTGCTTTTGGCTCAGACAAGTAAAAAGACTATTACAACAGTCTAAGCGAGAAGAAATAAAAGCATGAATAATCATCTCAAGTTCCGCCTTTGACTCCAGGGTTCTCAACTTAGAAATATTCTTCAGATGGAAGAAACAATTTCTAATTAATTGATTAATGTGGTGCTCAAAAGACCATAGCTGAGTCAAAACTGACACCAAGATTCCGAAGACTCGCCTGGACAGAGGAACCTAGTGTACCCATGTGGTGCTTAATAAGTGGGATCTTGTTTTCAGGAGCGATAATTAATGTCTCTGTCCTGTCTGAGTTAAGCTGTAAAAAGTTTGCACTTAACCACTGTTTGATGTTAGACAAGCAGTTAGTTAAAGATGACAGCATGTAAAACTCAGACTCTTTAAAAGAACAATACAACTGAATATTGTCAGCATAAAGATGATAAATATCATTGAACTGGCTAATTATCCGTCCCAGTGGCAAAATCTAAATTAGAAATAAAATGGGTCATAGAACTGATCCTTGAGGTACCCCACATGAATACTGTCCTATTTCAGAAAGGATCTGATTCACGGACACATCAAAGGTTCTTCCGGAGAGGTATGATGAAAACCATTTTAAAACAGAACCAGACAACCCTAGCTCTTTGAGTCTGTTGATCATTATACAGTGATCAACAGTATCAAAGGCAGAAGAAAGATCCAATAAAACCAAAACTGTATTTACCAGTGTCAGCCGCCATCATAATGTCATTGGGGACTCTGACTAAAGCTGTTTCTGTAGAATGATTTTTCCGAAAGCCTGACTGAAATTTATCCATGATATTACAATTTGTCAAAAATGACATAAACTGCTCAGCCACCATCTTTTCCAGAATTTTTGATATGAAAGGGAGTTTAAAGATTGGCCTATAATTATTTGGCTGTGATGGATCTAAACTCGGCTTCTTAAGTATTGGTTCAACCACAGCATGTTTGAAAGGGCTGGGAACCACACCAGCAGAAAGTGAAATGTTTATCAGTTCAACAACTGAAGGACCAATTGATTCAAAAACTGCTAAAAACAGCTTAGTAGCGAGAACATCAGCAGGGGAAGAGGAAGATTTCATCTTCTGCAGCAGAGCCGTGGTATCCTTAAGGGTCACTGGGTTAAAAGTGGACTAAGTACAAGGTGTGGGCATAACACTGGCACAGTTAAGAGAAGATGATGGCGACTTCAAGACCGTCCTGCGTTTCCTGAGCTTCGCCGTCATGGCTCTGCAGGAGACCAACGAGGCCCACCTGGTGGTCTCTTCTTCGCTAAGGGGGTCACCATCATGCCCAAAGACTTCGAGCTGGCCCGCTGCATCCGCGGAGAGAGAGCTTAGACTTTCTGCTGCACATTCACCAGCCATAATGCTCTGCACTGTGTGTCTATATATATATACATTTATAGTAATATGGACATATGTTTACTAGATGTTGTTTTTTCTTGCCTTCTGATTGTTGCTCTGAGTGTTGCTATCCCTATGCTGTTGCAATCCTGGAATTTCCCCATTGTGGGACTAATAAAGGCTTATCTTATCTTAAATGTTTTCCCTGATATCTCTGATCTTATCTACAAAGAAATTAAGAAATTTGTTACTGTCTGCTTTACAGAACACAGGAATTAGAGAGGCAGCAGGTGAGACAAGAGTGTTAATTGTGTCAAATAAGACTCTAGGATTTTTCTTATTTGTGAAAATTATTTTTGAAAAATACTGATTCCTGGCATCCCTCAGCATGTCATTTAAGGAGGCTCTAAGTTCCCTTAGATGGAGTCTGTGAGCCTCCAATTGGGTGGATTTCCATAAGGGTTCTATCTTACGGCAATTTCTCTTGAAGGATCGAATGGAGTCATTTATCCAGGGATGAGACTTTTTAGGAGAAGCAAAGACAGATTTCACTGGTGCCACTTTGTCTAAATAGCCATACAGTGGCTGTTAAATGTCTGAGTGAAGGCACCAGGATCTTTAATTCCCATCAGTAAGTGTGGCTCAAAAAAAGCAGAGAAGTCATTTGCTGCCTCTTGGTTAATAATCCACCTTTTTGCTGCCATTTTCAGAGGGGGAGGATTCACAGGGAAATTAACATTAAAAAGCACACAGCTGTGATCACTGATCTGGAAGTCAGCCACACACACACATTTTCAATATTCAAGCCCAAAGAAAAAACAAGGTCCAAGGTATGACCCTCAGCATGTGTGGGGCCTGAAACATACTGGATGAGGTTATAAAAATGAGTGATGGATAAAACGTCAACAGCTGTGTTACATGTAACATCATCTATATGAATGTTAAAATCACCAATGATTAAAACCCTCTCCAATTTAATAAGAGATGATAAAAAGTCTGCAAAATCCCTAAGAAAGACACTTTCAGGACCAGGAGGACGGTAAATTAAAACACAATAAAAGGCATTAAAGATCCCGACTTTTATTATCTGAGACTCAAAGGAGGAGAAGGGCCAATTAAGCCGATTATTTTTTTGTTTTTTACATTTTGTTAAAGTGCCAAATAAAGACTTTAGATTAAAAAAATAGAATTTCCTGTCCATTATTTCTTGGGTCGGTTCCAAGGTTGTCATAGCCAGGAGCGGCACTGGGGTTAAGCTCCCAGTGCTCATAAAATGCTCCTTATGGCGTGCGTCTCGAAAAGCCTCTAACAACTAAGTCCAACTCCTAGCCTGCCCGTGTGGTTTAGTCTCTAAGCCCGGCGGAACTGCTTTTACTAATTGGAGAAGGGGCAAGGGCGGATCTCTGGCGCCTTAAAACCAGATGCTTCGGGTAGATGGTGGCTCGTCAACCTGGGAAGGTAGCCCATCTAGGGGAAGGTAAACCCTGATTTCAAACCTCCGCTGCCTTGCGGCATACCCGGTCACGGGAAAGGCTTCGGGAGTCAACCCTGAGGAAAAATCCGGAGTCAGAGCCCCTAAGGCAGTTCTATGTTGTGCTCAACATCGTTCTGGCAGCTCCTGCAACGGCGCTGGTGCCAAACTGTAGCAGCCCTGCTGTTCCTTTGGATTCATCAGTGACGTGGAGAGGGGGGGACATGCTGCATGGGCAACATCTTGTCCTCCATATCTTCCTTCCCAGGTTTGAATCCTACCAACGCCCAACGCTGGAAGGTAGAACACTGGATCACTGGAGAGGACACTCCAGCTTCGCCTTTGGCGTAGACAAAACACGGGGAATGACAGTTACCGGTTATAAGCCACCGCTCAATTGGCGTAGAACGCGGCGCCAGGGGTTGTTCCCGACGGTGGGAGGGATCATCAGATCTCACTGGACAGCTACCGCCCGCCTCAAGCTGGGCAGCCCCCAGCCAATAAGGTGTTGTCCCGCCACAGCTTGCTTTCCTCATTGGGTGCATGGGGATAAGGAGAAGTCAGAACAGCAGGCTGAGAACCTTCGCACCAGGCAAGACAATAAAACAAAAGAGACCAACTCTAAAACTGGGAACTTGGAACGTCCGCACTATGATGACAGGACTCGCTGCTAACCTCAAGGACATCAACGACACCAGGAAGACTGCCATCATCAATAATGAGCTGAAGAGACTGGGAGTGGATATCGCCACTCTCCAGGAAACACGGTTGGCTGACGCAGGCACACTGAGAGAGAAGGACTATATGTTCTACTGGCAGGGAAAGGGCAGTGACGAACACAGGGAACACGGAGTGGGCTTCGCAGTGAAGAGCACCTTGCTGAAGGTGGTGGAACCGGGCAGCACTGGCTCTGCACAACTCCTCACCCTCTGCCTGAACACCACTCAAGGCCCAGTCACCCTCGTCAGTGTGTATGCCCCAACACTGACAGCCACACCAGAGGCAAAAGACAAGTTCTACGAGAATCTCGCAACAACTGTCAGGATCATCCCCAACTCTGAACAACTCATTCTCCTTGGAGACTTCAATGCCAGAGTGGGTGCTGACCACGACTCCTGGCCCTCCTGTCTTGGACCTTTTGGCATGGGCAGAATGAACAATAACGGACAGCGGCTGCTCGAGTTCTGCACATATCACGATCTGTGCATCACAAACTCGTTCTTCAAGACCAAGCCCCAACACAAGGTTTCCTGGCAACATCCGCGCTCAAAGCACTGGCACCAGCTGGACTTGATCCTGACCAGGCACACCTCACTGAAGAACGTGCTAATCACCCGTTCGTTCCAGAGTGCAGATTGCGACACAGACCATTCATTGGTGTGTTGCAAGGTCAAGCTGCAGCTGAAGAAATTCCATCATGCTAGACAGCCTGGAAAGGCACGGATTAACACCAGCAAGATGGCTCAACCAGAACTTGTTGAGCAGTTTGCCTCCACCTTTGAGAAGGAACTTGATGTACCACAAGAAGGAGAATCTGCAAAGCAGAAGTGGGAAGAGCTGCGAAACACCATCCACCGCACAGCCTTGGCTACCTTTGGGAGGAAGACCTCGAAGTCACAGGACTGGTTTGATGCCAAGTTGACCAAGATGACCCCCGTCATTGAAGCCAAGCGCTCAGCACTTGCTGAGTACAAGAAGTACCCAAACGAGAAGAATCTCCAGATTCTCAGGGCTGCGAAAAGCAAAGTTCAGCAGACTGCTCGGCGCTGTGCCAACGAGTACTGGACTCAGCTCAGCCAAGACATTCAAACCGCTGCCATAACGGGGAACATCCGTGGTATGTACGATGGCATCAAGAAAGCACTTGGTCCGGCTCAGAGAAAGACGCCCCCCCTCAAATCTTCCACTGGGGAGATGATCACAGAAAAGAACAAGCAGATGGAGAGATGGGTGGAACACTACTCCGACCTCTACTCTAGACAGAACACCGTGACACAGTCAGCCCTTGATGCCATTGACTGCCTGCCATCCATGGACGAACTTGATGCCGAGCCAACCATCGACGAACTCAGCAAGGCCATTGATAGCTTGACCGCTGGCAAGGCACCCGGCAACGACGGCATACCCCCCGACCTGATCAAGCACTGCAAGACTGCCCTACTGCTGCCATTGCATGACGTCCTCTGCCAGTGCTGGAAGGAAGGTGCCGTACCACAGACATGAGGGACGCCAAGATCATCACCCTCTACAAAAACAAAGGGGAGAGAAGTGACTGCAACAACTGCAGGGGCATCTCCCTCCTCAGCGTTGTTGGCAAAGTCTACGCACGAGTTGTTCTCGTTCGTCTACAGAAGCTTGCCTAACGTGTCTACCCCGAGTCTCGGTGTGGCTTCTGCGCTGTGCGATCGACGGTAGACATGATATTCTCCATCCGCCAACTCCAGGAGAAATGCAGAGAACAGAACATGCCTCTGTACGTCGCCTTCATCGACCTCACCAAAGCGTTCGATCTGGTCAGCAGAGAGGGCCTTTTCAAGATCCTGCCAAAGATAGGATGCCCACCAAAGTTGCAAAGCCTCATCGAATCGTTTCACACCAACATGCAGGGGATAGTGCAGCACGATGGCAACGTCTCAGAGCCATTCAACATACGCTGCGGAGTGAAACAGGGCTGTGTACTTGCGCCAACCCTCTTTGGGATTTTCTTTGCTATGCTCCTGAGGCATGCCTTCAGCACAGCAACAGAGGGAATCTACTTGCACACAAGATCTGACGGCAGGCTTTTCAACCTCGCCCGCCTGAAAGCCAAAACCAAAGTACGCAAGGCTCTAATCAGAGACATGCTGTTCGCAGACGACGCTGCAGTCGCAACCCACACACAGCAGGAGCTTCAGACCCTGATGGACCGCTTCTCCCAGGCATGCAAGGACTTCGGGCTTACCATCAGCCTGAAGAAGACTAACGTCTTGGCGCAAGGCACGGAAGCACCACCAACCATCACCATCGACGACTACAAGCTGGAGGTCATGAATCAGTTCACGTACCTGGGGTCCACGATCAGCAACAACCTCTCCCTTGATACAGAGATCAACAAGAGGATTGGAAAATCAGCCTTCACACTCGCTCGCCTCACCACACGAGTGTGGGAGAATCCCAAACTCTCTGTCAAGACGAAGATGGCAGTGTACAACGCCTGCGTCATCAGCACACTGCTCTATGGGAGTGAGACGTGGACAACATACGCCCGGCAGGAAAAGAGACTGAACTCCTTCCACTTGCGCTGCATTCGCCATATCCTGGACATATCCTGGCAGGACAAAGTGCCCAACACAGAAGTTCTGTCCCGCGCTGGCCTTCCCTCCATGTTCACTCTACTCAGGCAGCGCAGGCTCCGCTGGCTAGGCCACGTTCACCGTATGGAGGATGGCAGAATCCCCAAAGACGTCCTCTACGGAGAACTGGCGACTGGCAGGAGAGACGTTGGCCGCCCACAGCTGCGCTTTAGAGACGTCTGCAAGAGAGACATGAAGGCCCTGGAGATCAACACAGAGCACTGGGAGGACCTTGCAACGGACCGCTCCAAATGGAGAGGCACCCTGACCAGACAGCTCAAGGCGGGTGAAGAGAGACCGACTGCTGCAGCAGATGAAAAAAGGACCCGCAGGAAGAACTGCCACAGACCCAGCAGCACGGAGACCACCCACAAGTGCGACCTGTGTGACAGGGACTGTCATTCGCGCATTGGCCTGTTCAGCCACAGGCGGTGCTGTTCCAGCAGAGTAGACATTTAGGATTCTCTTCCATGGTCATCATAGACTGACGGAGGCCGACGACGACGATTTCTTGGGTCAGGCATTATAGGGCTGAAGAAAATGAGCAGATTTGCAGTCATTGATGATATGGAGTCAGGTAGAGGAACAGGGGTGATGGCAGTCATTACAGTAAATATACAGGCGGACGTTGAAGTTTTGGACAGTTCTCATTCCATAAACCAAAAGCAGGTTTGGTGAAGATGAAATCATTTTGCAGGATGATGATGCAGCTTGCCAGAGTGTAGAGCTTTTGTTTAGTGTAAAACTGCTGATTATTAGAAAGTACAGGGGAAGAATAAAGTTTGTAATCCTGGGAGGGAGATATGGATTCATCACCAGAAAGAAAGCATGAGTCTGGTACTCCAAAACTGATGGAAATTAGTGGCTGATGGTTGAGAACTCAACTGCAGCAACTTTATTTTTAAAAGTAACCCTCTTTTTAACTGGTATGGTGAATAACATTACAAGTTGCAAATTAATTTTGGAAAAAAGAATTAATAAATATTTATCAGTGAAAAAAGTAAAACTTTCATTAGAAAAAAGGTGGCAAATGTATTAAATAATCAGCATTTTTGAGATAAAATAAAGTAGTGTGGTCTATATTAACCATATATTCCATAACCTACATACAGTGGGGTAAAAAAGAATTTAGTCAGCCACCAATTGTGCAAGTTCTCCCACTTAAAAGATGAGAGAGGTCTCCAATTTTCATCATAGGTATACCTCAACTATGAGAGACAAAATAAGAAAAAAAAAATCCAGAAAATCACATTGAAGGATTTTTTTTTTCCACAATATCTTTATTGAACCTTTTTTTTTTTTTTAACAAACATGATACAAACAATCAAACACTAACACTAAAGTACTACAAAAAAAAAAAAAATGCACTAAAAACACCAACAACCACCAACAAAATCAAGTCTTCAACAATGCTCCTCTGTTTAGTCTCGACAATCCAATACATAAGTATACATATTATGTTCACCAGTTTGGAATTTACAAGGTCCACACACATCATTCACCTTCTTCTTCAAGAGTTATGTTTAAATTTTTTACATAATCAATAAAAGGTCTCCATATATTCTCAAACACAATTTCCTTTGATTTCAGTATATATGTTATTCTTTCTAATGGAAGGTTTGTTAACATCTGTCTTAACCACTGAGTCACATCTGGTCTATGAGTCTTTTTCCATAATAGTGCAATACATTTTTTGGCATTAAGCAAACTGAGGTCTATGAAAGTTCTTTCACTTTTATTGAAATTATGCTTTTCTGGGTACAGACCCAACAAAACCAGTTTAGGATTCAATATGATTTGTTTTGAGATTATTTTTTCAATTGTTACCCTCACCTCTTCCCAAAACATTCTTATTAATCTACATTCCCATAAACAATGAAATAGGGTTCCTTTACTTTCCATGCATTTTGTGCATGTATCTGGTATATTTTTGTTATATCTATTTAACTCCTCCGGTGTAACATACATCCGCATTAACCATTTGAAATGTATCAATTTAAGGCGTGCATTTATTGATTTGGTTTGAGCTTCTGTACAAGCCAATTCCCATTGTTCCTCTGAAATTTCAATTTGCAGATCTTCTTTCCAGTAGTTTAATCTTTTCAGTGAATTTTCACTTGAAGATAGCGTCAATGAGTTATAAAACTCTGAAATAATACCCTTTCTTTTACTATCTTTCATCATCATTTTTTCCAAGGATGAATAAATAGGTCGAGTGAGAGCTTTATTTTGATTTGATCGAATAAAGTTTCTAAGTTGAAGATATTTAAAAAAATGTGTTCTATTGAGATTAAATTTGATCCTCAGCTCTTCAAAAGACATTATGTTGTCTGCACATGGCAAATATAAATCCTGAATCTTTTGTATCCCTTTTAAATTCCATACTTTAAATACAGCGTCCGCTCTCCCTGGTTTAAAATATTGATTACCCCATATTGGACTAAATTGTGACAATAACTGTGGTTCTTTTAAATAGTTTTTAGCTTCACACCATATTTTGATCATATGCTTTACAAATGGATTTTTAACTTGTTTTTGTAATTTTTTTGCCGAATCTGAGTATATGAATATGGGAAGAGGTAAAGGTAAATTGTATGATTCCATTTCAGTCCAGTGAGGGAGATCATTTGATGAAAAATAATATGTCATAGACCTCAGTTGTGCCGACCAATAATACAACATAAAATTTGGACATTTCAGACCTCCACGATCAAATGGTAAATATAATAAAGACAGACGTAATCTAGCCCTCCTGTTGTTCCATATAAATTCCACTAACTTTTTTTTTATTCTTGAGAATAGATCTAAAGGTGGTGATAAGGGAATGTATTGAAATAAATAAAGTATTTTAGGTAAAATATTACTTTTAAGTATATTGATTCTCCCGATCATCGACATTGGTAGTGACATCCATCTCTGAGTTAACTCACTGATATCTGACATTAAGGCTTCATAGTTGACACTGGCGACTGATTCTAGCTTAGGCATAATTTGGATTCCTAAATATTTAAACTGATTTACAACATTGAATTG
This sequence comes from Pholidichthys leucotaenia, assembly GCA_020510985.1. Classification (NCBI taxonomy): domain Eukaryota; kingdom Metazoa; phylum Chordata; class Actinopteri; order Cichliformes; family Pholidichthyidae; genus Pholidichthys; species Pholidichthys leucotaenia. The sequence continues at coordinate 288,179,325 of CM035842.1, forward strand.
ATTTACCTCAGGGGCTGGGTAATTTCTCTGGGTCTCATTTAGCATTAATATTGAAGATTTAGTTTTATTTATTTTATATCCTGATATTTCCCCAAAATTCTTTATTAAATTCAACAAGGTTGGAATTGATTTTTTTAGATTCGACATAAACAAAATTATATCATCGGCGTACAGGGAGATTTTATGTTCTGTTGGTCCAACTTTAATTCCATATATTTGTGAATGTAAACGTATCGCTATCGCTAAAGGTTCAATTGCCATAGTAAACAGTAAAGGTGAGAGTGGACAGCCTTGTCGACATCCTCTATTGATTTTTATTGGTTTTGAAATATTGTTATTTGTTAGGATTTCTGCTGTAGCATTATTGTATATTATTTGAACCCATTTTATGAAATTATTTCCAAGTCCAAACCTTTGTAGGACTTCAAAAAGAAAGGGCCATTCAACTCTATCAAAGGCCTTTTCGGCGTCCAATGATAGGAGAGCTGTATCCGGTGCTTCTTTATTAAAATAGATAATATTAAATAGTCTTCTTACATTATGGAAGCCTTGTCTACCCTTTATAAAGCCATTCTGATCTCGATTAATAATATTTGGTAAAATTTCTTGTATTCGTCTTGCTAAAATTTTACAGATTATCTTAAGGTCGGCGTTTAATAGGCTTATTGGTCTCATATTTTCACATTTATTAGAGGGCTTACCTGGTTTTGGCAGCAGTATAATTAAGGCATTATTTATGTATGATGGTAAATTATTATTTTGAAATGCTTCTAAAACCATTTCCAAAAAAGGTTTTATTAATTTATTCTTAAATTTTTTATAAAGGTCAACTGGAAGACCATCTGGTCCTGCACTTTTTCCTGATTTCATATTATCAATGGCTAGCCCAACTTCTTCTTGACTAATTTTAGACTCCAATATCTCCCTGTTTTCATTTGGAATACACGGTATAGATAGTTCGTTCAAAAACCCATTTAGTTTTGTTAAATCAGGTTCATTTTTGGTATCATATAATTTTTCATAGTAATCTCTAAAGGCTCTATTAATTTCTAAAGGATCTATAACTACCTGTCCTTTACTTATAATACTGGTAATTGGTGTTTTAATTTCCAATTGTTTAATCTGCCATGCTAATAATTTTCCTGATTTTTCACCTTGTTCATAAAAAGATTGTTTCAATCTTAGAAGACTCGAGGCAGCTCTATTCGCTGATTTTTTGTCGTATTCAGCTCTCAAAATCAGTAATTCATTCTCCAACCTTGGGTCACTTCCTGCATACACTTTTTCCTGAAGATTTTTTATTTTATGTTCCAATTTAGCTCTCTCCTCTCGAGTCTTCTTAGATTTTGATCCTGTATAACTAATAATATGCCCCCTAATAAAAGCTTTGAAAGCCTCCCACTTTACACATGCTGATGTTTGTGTAGTATTGATGTCAAAGAACTCGTCTATCTGTTTTTCTATATACTTGACAAATTCCTCATCCTGAAGCCATTTATGCTGAAATTGCCATCTACCTGATTCCTTTGTCAATTTTTTATCTACATATATTAGACAACAGGGTGCATGATCAGAGATCACGATGTTATCATAAAAGCAGTTTTGAATCTTGGACCTTAATTCTGTGGAAATCAAAAAATAATCAATACGTGAGAATGTCTTGTAGGTACTGGAATAACAAGAATAGGCTTTAACTTGTGGTTTCATTTCTCTCCATATATCTAACAATCTCAATTCTTTCATAAAATGATTAATAGTCATCCTACATCCAATGTGCGTACAATCCAGTCCTGTTGATCTATCCACACCTGGATTCAATGTACAATTAAAATCCCCTGCTATTATATGTTGCCCTGTAAGTGATGATAAGATGAGAAATAAATTAGCAAAGAACTTCTGATCATCTATATTGGGACCATATAAGTTCACAAGATTTATATTTTCTAATAGCAAAGAACCTTGAATGATTACATATCTTCCAAATTTGTCTCCAATTACATTTTTCACTTGAAAAGGAACTGATTTATGTATGAGAGTCATAACTCCCCTGGCTCGGGATGAAAATGAAGAGGTGAATACACTTCCCTGCCATCTACTCCTAATTCTTTTAACATCCTCCTCTATCAGATGAGTTTCTTGTAAAAACACAATTCTTGAACCCATGTCCTTTATTTTATTCATAACTTGTTTAAGTTTTTTTAAATTTTGTAGACCTCTGCAATTCCATGAAGTTAAATTAAGATTAACACTTTGGTCCATGATCAATAGAGAGTTTGGGATTACCTTGCAGTGTAAACATGCTCATACAGAGAAGCAAAAACATGAGTGGTTGAACATTCATCCTACAAACTACACACAAACAAATTTCCCCTTCCCACACTTGTGGCAAACCCCCCAAAATCAAAAGAAAAATTCTGTCTCCCGATATAGCCATCGACCGTTCCACACCCACGGGGAACAGCCTAAGCCACTCCTTCTTCATCCTCCCAATCACCCTAACTCTACTGCTTTTAATGACGTAACATTAACTCTCCTCTGTAGTTTTCCAACTTAACTCCAAAATTTTTAACAACTTTGTACATCATAGTTTTTTTTTTTTTGTTTGTTTTGTTTTTGTTTTTTTTTTTTTTTAATATATAATACAATCTATATTTTGTAAACTTACTATTTACTTCAAGTCAGTCAGATGCCTGTGCAAATGCTTAATTATTCTACCTTATATTTTGTTCATGCTTAGCTCCCACCAGTCTCTTCTTCTTCTTTGATCTTCTTGATGAACTCCTGCGCCTCCTCTGGGGTCTTGAAGATGTGGGTTCTGCCCTCATACGTGGTCAGCAGTCTCGCAGGATAGATTACACCATGACGAATCCCAAGGTTGCGCAGCTCCTTACGTACGGGATCAAACTGCTTCCTCAATTGCTGGATTCCTGTGGCCAAATCTGGGTAGAACCGCACCTGCTGGTCCTGGTGTTTAATCTCTCCTTTTTTAGCTCGTGCAGCGTTGAAGATCTTCATCCTGTCTCTGTTGTTAAGAAACTTCATAATTAAGGTCCTCGGCGGTCCCTTATCTCTCCGTGGGCCAATGCGATGTGCTTTTTCCAGAACCACTGCTGATTGCAACTCCTCGCTGCCCAGCACCTCCGGAATCCACTTTTCCAGAAAGGAACATACGTCCCGACCTTCTGATTCCTCTGGAAGACCCACCAGCCTCAAATTATTCTGTCTCGACCGAGATTCCAAATCCAAAATATTATCTTCCAGAGATTTATTTTTTTTTTCCAAAGTGCGCACCTTTAATTGAAGACGGGTGACGTCATCTTCAGCACTAGCGAGACGGAGCTCCATCTGCGCCGTTCGTTCTACACAGTCACCCAATTCCTTTCTTATTCCTTCCAACGCTGTCATAATCCCATCAAATCTAGAGGAAAAGTCCGCTCTCATTGAACTCATGGCAGCCATCAGCGCATCTGCGCCATTCCCCGCAGAAATCGCAGCGTTGCCAGCCTCCTCCGCCATATATGGAGCCCTGTTTGCTGCGTCACAGACCTGAAAGTCCGTTAATTTGGACTGTTTCGGCGGCTCGCTTTTTCCTTTTCCTGGTTTTCCAGCCTTAGGCTTCGCCGACATATCCTCGCCCAAACGCTGGGATACGTTCTGTCCCAAATGAGAGAGTTATTTGCCGATTTTTTTTTCTCCAGGAGCAGAGCAGAGCGGGACACGTCCGTCCTACGTGGCAGCCATAACCGGAAGTCACATTGAAGGATTTTTAATGAATTAATTGGTAAATTCCTCGGTAAAATAAGTATTTGGTCAATAACAAAAGTTCATCTCAGTACTTTGTTATATACCCTTTGTTGGCAATAACAGAGGTCAAACGTTTTCTGTAAGTTTTCACAAGGTTTTCACACACTGTTGCTGGTATTTTGGCCCATTCCTCCATGCAGATCTCCTCTAGAGCAGTGATGTTTTGGGGCTGTCGCTGGGCAACACAGACTTTCAACTCCCTCCAAAGATTTTCTATGGGGTTGAGATCTGGAGACTGGCTAGGCCACTCCAGGACCTTGAAATGCTTCTTACGAAGCCACTCCTTCGTTGCCCGGGCGGTGTGTTTGGGATCATTGTCATGCTGAAAGACCCAGCCACGTTTCATCTTCAGTGCCCTTGCTGATGGAAGGAGGTTTTCACTCAAAATCTCACGATACATGGCCCCATTCATTCTTTCCTTTACACGGATCAGTTGTCCTGGTCCCTTTGCAAAAAAACAGCCCCAAAGTATGATGTTTCCACTCCTATGCTTCACAGTAGGTATGGTGTCCTTTCTCCTCCAAACACAACAAGTTGAGTTTTTACCAAAAAGTTCTATTTTGGTTTCATCTGACCATAGGACATTCTCCCAATCCTCTTCTGGATCATCCAAATGTTCTCTAGCAAACTTCAGATGGGCCTGGACATGTACTGGCTTAACTACGTCTGGCACTGCAGGATTTGAGTCCCTGGCGGCGTAGTGTGTTCCTGATGTAGCCTTTGTTACTTTGGTCCCAGCTCTCTGCAGGTCATTCACTAGGTCCCCCCATGTGGTTCTGGGATTTTTGCTCACCGTTCTCGTGATAATTTTGACCCCACGAGGTGAGATTTGCGTGGAGCCCCAGACCGAGGGAGATTATCAGTGGTCTTGTATGCCTTCCATTTTCTAATAATTGCTCCCACAGTTGATTTCTTCACACCAAGCTGCTTACCTATTGCAGATTCAGTCTTCCCAGCCTGGTGCAGGTCTACAATTTTGTTTCTGGTGTCCTTTGACAGCTCTTTGGTCTTGGCCATAGTGGAGTTTGGAGTCTGACTGTTTGAGGTTGTGGACAGGTGTCTTTTATACTGATAATGAGTTCAAACAGGTGCCATTAATACAGGTAACGAGTGGAGGACAGAGGAGCCTCTTAAAGAAGAAGTTACAGGTCTGTGGGAGCCAGAAATCTTGCTTGTTTGTAGGTGACCAAATATTTATTTTACTGAGGAATTTACCAATTAATTCATTAAAAATCCTTCAATGTGATTTTCTGGATTTTTTTTTTTTTCATTTTGTCTTTCATAGTTGAGGTATACCTATGATGAAAATTGGAGACCTCTCTCATCTTTTAAGTGGGAGAACTTGCACAATTGGTGGCTGACTAAATACTTTTTTGCCCCACTGTATGTTGAAGCATGTTGAAATGTTTGGTAATTACATATGTAAAGGACTTCACACCTCTGAAAGGACAAAGGGCTCTCACCCGCCGAGTGAAGAACAAAGACGTTCCCGGACGCGGCGGAGGAGACCGGAGGAGCCACCCTCACCCCCCAAGGCGAGGAGAGGAAATACCAAGACAATGGGGGGATTAAGATTATGAGGGATGTCAGCCTTTGTTATGCATGTCTTTTGATGTGTGCCAGTATAAAGTCGGTGAGCTGGAGACATTCCGTCTCTTTTCCCTTCTGCCACTCTCTGCACCTGATGAGACTTGTTAGAAGAGCTGAATATTAAACCTTGCTTATAAACCAAATTGCCTCTTCATTTCCAAGCTCCTCTACACTGGTGACCTTGACGCGAGTATGGACCGGAGGCGTTCCCCCGCAATCGACTCATCCGTGGCGACCCAGGCAGACGCCAGCGGCCACGCAGACGAGGGAACAGATGGACAACTGTTCCCCCCGGCAGAAGAGATTGAGAGGGCTCAACCGAGCACCAGCACCACCGTGAGAGCCGAGGCAGGGCACTCTCACCCGGCGGGCACAGCAGTGATGGTGTGCACGAATGCCGTCGCTGTCAAGCTGCCAGACTTCTGGCAAGAAGACCCCGCCTCTTGGTTTCAGCAGGCTGAAGCCCAGTTCGCACTGGCGAGCATCACGGCTGACGATACCAAATTTTATCATATCGTCTCCAAACTCGACGCCGCCACTTCAAAGTGTGTGCGGAGCATGATCCGGCGACCACCGGCCCGGGACAAATACGAGACGCTCAAAGCGACCATCGTGGCGAACTACGTCCCATCAGCGGAAGAGAGAGCCGAGAAGATCCTGGCGGTCTACGGCCACAGAGGGTGCAAACCGAAGGCCCTCATGGAGGATTTGCTACAGCTCAAAGAAGAGGACAATGAAAACTTCCTCTTCCAGTTTATATTCCTCAGCACGCTACCGCCACACATGAGAGGGACACTCGCCAGCATGAAATGCAGCAACCACCAAGACTTCCGCGCACTGGCCAGCGAAGCTCATCGGCTCATCAACGCCTGCAAAGAGCTGACACCCACAGCAGCATCCGCAGACATCAAAGCTGACGCCCCGAGCTGCAAGGAGCCACAACCCACGGAGCAGACCCAGCCCACGGTGACAGCGACGCGGCTAAAACGTAACAGACAGAGCGACGTCTGTTATTATCACCACCGCTTCGCCGAGAGGGCCCGCAAATGCGTTCCCCCCTGCAAATTTGCGATTTCGGGAAACGCCAAAGCCGAGAGCCGTTAACAGCAGCGGTTCTCGGCGAGAAGAATAAGCTGTTTTACGTGACAGATGGACACACAGGCTAGCAGTTCCTCATCGACACAGGAGCCCAGCTGAGTTTCGTCATGCCCTCCCACGCAGATCGAGCCACGGGCACCCGGGGCAACGGAGCCGTGGCAGCCAACGGCTCTAGCATCGACACGTTCGGCGAGAAGAGCCTGCACCTCCTCATCCACGGCCGCAGCTACAGATGGACATTTGTTGTAGCGGCGGTGAGTTTTAACTTATTAGGCGCAGATTTTTTGTGTGCACATGGGTTATTAGTGGATCTAGCAAATAGGCGCCTGGTTAATGCACTGTCCTTTGCTTCTATTCCATGCTCAGCCCGGGTTTCTCCACCACCTGTGCAGGCCAACGCCACCACGGCAGGAGGTAAGTTTGAGCAACTCCTCACCCAATTTCCAGCACTCACAATCCCCAAATTATCAGCCACTGTGGCTAAACACGGGGTTGAACACTTCATTCCCACAACGGGGCCTCCCGTTTTTGCCAAAGCTCGCCGCTTAGACGCGGCCAAGCTCAACATAGCACGGGACGAGTTTACAACTCTTGAAAAATTGGGCATTGTTAGATGCTCGAAAAGCCCCTGGGCCTCACCACTTCACATGGTTCCGAAATCCGACGGTTCTTGGAGACCGTGCGGAGATTACCGCAGATTAAACAACGCTACAGCGCATGACCGTTACCCAATTCCTCACATTCAAGATTTTTCACTACATCTAGAGGGTGCGCGCATTTTTTCAAAAATAGACTTAGTCCGCGGTTATCACCAAGTCCCAGTCCGAGCAGAAGACATTCCTAAAACAGCGGTAATAACCCCTTTCGGCCTTTTTGAATTTCTGCGAATGCCTTTTGGCCTCAAAGGCGCTGCTCAAACTTTTCAACGAATGATGGACGCGGTCCTACGCGACCTTCCTTTTGTCTTTGTCTACCTCGACGACATGCTGGTAGCCAGCTTGTCTGAGGAAGAACACGAGCAGCACCTCACTGTGGTTTTTCAGAGGCTAGAAGAGCACGGGCTAATAATCAATCCAGCCAAATGCAAATTCGGTGTGTCACAAATTGATTTTTTAGGACACAAAGTCTCTCCGAAGGGGGCAGTTCCACTTCCAGACAAAGTTCACGCGATAGAAAGTTTCCCACGACCACAAACGGTCAAATCGCTACGGGAATTTTTAGGGATGGTTAATTTTTACAACCGTTTCCTCCCCCACGCAGCTCAGCTCATGCAGCCCCTATATGACACGCTCAAAAAAAAGAAAGCTTCCAACGCGGTCGAATGGACCCCGGAGCGCGAACGCGCTTTCGCGGAAGTAAAAAGCGCCCTAGCTAACGCCACATTGTTAGTTCACCCAGATCCCTTGGCCCGCATCGCGCTAACCACAGATGCTTCAGACCTAGCTATAGGGGCAGTTGTAGAACAACTTGTCAGCGGGGTCTGGCAACCTTTAGCATTCTTTAGCAAATCGCTAAACCAAACTGAACGTAAATACAGCACTTTTGACAGAGAGCTGCTGGCGCTTCATTTATCCATCCGCCACTTCCAGTTCTGGTTAGAAGGGCGGAGTTTCACGGCTTTTGTAGACCATAAACCGCTCACCTTTGCTATGGCTAAAATTTCAGAACCATGGTCAGGCAGGCAACAAAGACAACTAGCTGCGATTTCAGAGTTCACCACAGACATTCGACACGTGGCAGGCAAACTTAACGTAGTAGCAGACTGTCTCTCTCGCGCTGCGACACCACCAGAGCGCGGGGAGACAGATTATACTGCCTCAGCAGCAGAGCTCTTCACTAACGCAGACACATACGCAGCACCTGTCCATGCAGGGATAGATTATGCAGCCATGGCGGAGGAACAAAGCAGTGACGCGGACGTGCGCGCACTCCTGTCTGGACCAACAGGGTTAAGGCTGGAGAAAAAGGGTTTACGCGACAGCGTGCCCCCCCTAATATGCGATGTTTCAACCGGCCGACCTCGCCCGTTAGTACCAGCTACATGGCGCCGCCGTATTTTCGACGCAATTCACTCCCTCGCGCACCCAGGTGTGCATGCCTCGGTTAAAATGGTCGCCGAAAAGTTTGCGTGGCCAGGCCTGCGCAAAAACGTAAAAGAATGGGCAAAAACTTGCATTTCTTGTCAACGCGCCAAAATACACAGACACACAAAAGCCCCTCTGGAGACTTTTCCAATCCCTGCTAGAAGGTTCGACCACGTTCATGTCGACCTCGTGGGGCCACTACCTTCCTCCCAAGGTTTCACACACCTGTTAACAATGATAGACCGCACCACACGCTGGCCAGAGGCAGTCCCTCTGGCGTCAACTACAGCGGAGGAAGTCGCTTGCGTTTTTTTGACAAACTGGGTGGCACGTTTCGGCGTCCCATCGGACATTACGTCCGATAGGGGGCCTCAATTTGTCTCAGAGCTCTGGTCAGCCATGTCCAACAGCTTAGGGGCAACAATTCATCGCACCACCGCTTATCACCCTCAGGCTAATGGGTTATGCGAGCGTTATCACAGGTCTTTAAAGGCTGCCCTCAGAGCCTCACTAACGGACACAAATTGGGTAAATAAACTTCCCTGGGTTTTATTGGGGTTGCGTGCTGCACCTAAAGAGGATCTAGACGCCTCTCCTGCAGAATTAGTCTTTGCACAACCTCTCAGGCTCCCAGGTGAATTTTTACCAGAGAACCCAGAGCCAGGGCACCTTCCAGTCCCAAGGTTTTTAGGCAGCAACGGACCGGACTCTCTCCCCGGTCCAGCTCATCACTCCTTCCCACGGGTTTTTGTCCCTCAAGCTTTAAAAAAACGCTGAGTTCGTTTTTGTTAAGCATGAAGCTTTAAAACAACTTTCCGGCCAGCATACGATGGGCCATTCAGAGTGCTGGACAATGGTGATAAACACTTTGTGCTTGATTTTGGGGATAGAAAAGAAACAGTCAGCACTGACAGACTTAAACCTGCCTTCTTGTTGAAAGACGAGCCTGCACAGTTGGCGAGAGCACCTCGGCGGGGTAGACCCACCAAGACAAAAGACTCAGCCCCCAGGCAGGGAACAAATAACCTCTCTCCTTCCCACACTGCAGATTCCTCACAAGAAGGTCCCAGCAGGGCGCCTAAACCAACCTACAGCAGCTTTGGGAGAAGATTAAAACCCAGACAGCACAGGGACTGATACAAACCACCCCACAATTATTCACTAGTTGTGCTGCAACAGTTTAGGACTGACTTATGATTTTACTATGCTGTTATGATTACCACTGAACTCTCTTAGGAGCATGACTGCTGGAAAGTTTCTTCCGTGGCAACAGATGTAACACTTAGTATGTCATAGTAACTATCTTAGACTGTGAACCTTTCTGTTGTCTTTTCTTAGTTGTTTGGGGGGCCTGTGGTCTATATTAACCATATATTCCATAACCTACATATGTTGAAGCATGTTGAAATGTTTGGTAATTACATAAGTAAAGGACTTCACACCTCTTAAAGGACAAAGGGCTCTCACCCGCCGAGTGAAGAACAAAGACGTTCCCGGACACGGCGGAGGAGACCGGAGGAGCCACCCTCACCCCCCAAGGCGAGGAGAGGAAATACCAAGACAATGGGGGGGATTAAGATTATGAGGGATGTCAGCCTTTGTTATGCATGTCTTTTGATGTGTGCCAGCATAAAGTCAGTGAGCTGGAGACATTCTGTCTCTTTTCCCTTCTGCCACTCTCTGCACCTGATGAGACTTGTTAGAAGAGCTGAATATTAAACTTTGCTTATAAACCAAATCGCCTCTTCATTTCCAAGCTCCTCTACAGTAGCATTTTTTTAAGAAAAGATACAAATTTATGTGGAAAAAAATGCAAGTTTATGAGACAGCTTCAAATTTACAAGAAAAAAAAAATCACAGATTTGAGAAAAAAAATTACAAATTTACACGAAAAAATCCCAAACCTACAAGAAAAAGTTGCAAATTTACATGAAAAATTCCACAAATTTGAGAGAAAAATAGCAAATTTACAAGAAAAGTCACAAATTTACAAGAAAGTTGCAAATTTAATTTAATGCCACAAGTTGCAAATTTATGAGAGAAAAAAATACAATCCACAAGGGGAGCAAATTTCTTAGAAAAACGTATTTATGTTAAGCAATGGTGCTTCAAACTTTATTTATTTTTTTTTTATTTCAACCTTTATTTATACAGGGATGGTCCATTGAGAGGCACCCTCTCTTTTAACAAGGACGCCCTGTTCACAGTCACACATTCACACCAGGAAGCTGCCCAGTACAACCACAGACTGACCTGTGGCCACTGAGCAGCTCCACTGGAGCAGTTGGGGTTAAGAGCCTGGCTCAAGGGCACCACAGTGGGGTTAATGAGGGTGGGCCAAACAGTGCTGTGTTAGCTGTCCCATCCAGACAGAGTCAGTTACATAACATGATACAGAAAGGTTTGTGATGATATTGGGGAGGACAAGTCTCTCATTTCAAGGTTGGGGGGGAAACACCCCCACCACCAAAATTAACGCCTCTACATGACACACTGAATCCAACAAAGTCTCTGGGGGAAAAAAAAAACAAAAAACAAACCAAAAAAAACAAGTTCATGTCAATCCCACACAGCAGCTTGTGATGATTTTGTCCTCATGTTATTCATTTGCTCATTATGTGCCTTTGGGCATTAACATATAAATGAATAACACGGTGAACAACTTGATAGGCCAGATAAAATGTCACACTTTGGCTTGGATGACTTCCAGCAAGTCACACCTGCTGGAAAGTTTCATTGTTTTTGTCTTGATGTCTGCATAAACATAAAAATGCAAAATGATTAAAACCATTACAGATATGTTTCTCCTAGGGATTACAGTGAAAACAGCTACAATTAGATAAAAAAAAAGATAGAGGAAAATGATCCCAAACTACAATGCTGCAGATAGTGTGTCCTTTTACCAGCACAGAGGGTTAGTTAAGAGCATATATGGCAGAGTAGTGGAGACAGGGTTTCCTCTGGTAACATTTCCCAGTGGTGGCCCACCACGCTTGTAAATTTCCCACCACTCTATGAGGAAATATAAAGTTAAGAAAAAAATATGAAAGAATTACGGTGTGCAAGCGTGCAAACGAACAACGAGTGTGACTGTCATCCATGCGGAGTTCAGAAGCCCCCTGCCCGCGTGACCGCTCCAGTCGCCAGGCAGAGTGTCTCGCTCACATCACTGTCCAAGAGAAACATGAGTTTAATAAAGTACTTTAAATGTGGAAAAAAATCAGAAGAGGTACGTAAACAGTGAAGGCATTTATCATGGTTTTAACCCGCTGGTAATGGGAGCAATGATGGAAGAGTCGCTTAGCTAACAGATGTTGCCCTCACATCTCATGTGATGAAGGTCCTGGAGAGACTGGTCTTAGCCCATCTGAGGCCGCAGGTGAAGACGTGGCTGGACCCTCTGCAGTTTGCATATCAGCCCCATTTAGGAGTTGAAGATGCTGTCATCTACCTGCTGCAATGAGCCCATCTGCACCTGGATGGTGGAGGAGATACTGTGAGAATCACTTTTTTTGATTTCTCCAGTGCCTTTAACACCATCCAGCCACTGCTGCTGGGCGAGAAGCTGCGGGTGATGGAGGTTGACAGCTCTGTGATCTCCTGGATTACCGACTACCTGACAGGCAGACCACAGTTTGTCAGGCTGGGCAGTGTCTTGTCTGGAGTGGTGGCTAGTGATACGGGAGCGCCACAGGGGACTGTGCTCTCTCCTTTTCTTTTTACCTTATACACCACGGACTTTCAGTACAACACTGAGTCATGCCACCTGCAAAAATTCTCTGATGACTCAGCTGTTGTGGGGTGTATAAGAGGAGGAGAGGAGGGGGAGTACAGGGCACTGGTAGACAGATTTGTGGAGTGGACGGAGCAGAATCACCTGAGGTTGAATGTCAGCAAGACCAGGGAGATGGTGATTGACTTCAGGAAGAGGAAGGCTCCTTTTCAGCCACTGCAGATTAGGGGGGAGGATGTGGAAGTGGTTGAGGACTACAAATATCTGGGTGTCAGGATCAGCAGCGGGTTGGACTGGAGATCCAACACCGATGCTGCGCACAAGAAGGAGGTGAGTAGACTCTACTTCCTGAGAAAGCTGGGATCCTTCAACGTGTGCAGCAGGACACTGGAGTTTTTCTACCAAACTGTTGTCACCAGCGCCATCTTCTTTGCTGCGGTCTATTGGGGTAGCAGTATCAGGGCCAGAGATACCAACAGACTTGACAAGATTATCAAGAGGGCTGGCTCTGTAATTGGTCTCAGACCGGAGACCTTTGAGACAGTGGTGGAGAGGAGAACACTAAATAAACTGCGATCCATCATGGACAATCCTGATCACCCCCTCCACCACACACTAGATAGACAGCGAAGCACTTTCTCCAGTAGACTACTACAGCTTTGCTGTTGAACGGCCAGGTACAGGAAATCTTCCCTGCCACATGCAATTTCACTGTACAATAACTCACTATGTTGTTGTATTCTGGTCATAGCTATGCTGCCACACTGCATCTTAAAGACTAACTGGTACATCACTTTCACTCTGCTCCTGGTAGTCCTTCTTTGTGCAATGGGAAGATTCATGTGTTTATACGGGTCATCATATATTAAGCTATGATGTATACAGGTTCTATAGTCGTGTTAGTTTTTACTTTCCATGGGTAATCCCTTTGTCTGTCGTGTGTTTCTGTTGTTTGGCTGTCAACTGTCATGCTGCTGTTACATTGTAATTTCCCAGTTTGGGATCAATAAAGTACATCTATCTATCTATCTAGATGTGGTTAAGAGCTTGAGTAGATTCATTTTGTCTTCTTTTTAATCATTATTTTTTGTTTTTCTTATTTCAGACAAGAATGAAAAGGAGCCATTTTACCTTTACCTTAGTTAATATTAATTAACTAATTTATGCTCATTATTATGTATCTGGCAAGTTAAGATGGCCAAAACTCATGAAGTCAATGACTTTAATCCGTCAGCAGCCTTCAGACAAACTAAACGTGCCAACATTTGGATTTCAAAATAACGGAGGTTTTCCTGTTGTCTGGGTGGTGAGGAGATTTCTAAAAAAAACCCCACAGAAATATTATAACGGAAATAAATGCATCTTTGGTCATTTCAGTTAATTTATTTCATTAAATACAATTTTACTATTTTTTTCCTTTGAAATTAGAGTTAAATTATTGCTCTGTTCTGGCTCTGCAAAATTATAGTCAAAATTGTAAATTGTTATAAGGAAAAAGTAAAAAAAAAAAATACCACAGTCCGTTTCAAATTTATTTAAAAAAACCCAGTAATTTTATTGAAAAAAAAAAGAAGACAAAAATTAGTCATAAAATAATCCACAAATTTATAATAAAGTGTCAAATGTACAAGAAAGGTCAATTTTACAAGAGGAAATTACAAATTTGAGGAAAATGGTTTCAAATTTAGAGAAATTTACAGAGAAAAGTAGAAAACTATAAGAAAATTGTTATAAATTTTGGTGAAAAACTTCAAACTTTTAAGACCGAAGTCATTACTCAAGTTTTTAAGTGGGTGCTCTTTGTACCCTTAACTCAACTAGAAAGTTTTGGTTGTCTACTTTTAACTATCAATTTCAAAGCACTGCTTTTACATGTGTAGAATTTCTGGCTACTATACCCACCTCTGGTCATAAAATTTAAGTATGCATGAGTAAATTACTATTATGAATGTTTTTTCCCTTCCCTACTCTTTCAATGGTTAAAAAAGAAACACTAGAATAAAAATACAAAACAATACACATTTTTGTCATTTATGTAAACCGTGACAAAAATATCTTGCAGGACAAAACGTGACACTTGATATTTTCTAACCTGTTTGTATACCACCATAGGCAGAGAGAGAACCTGAATTTGACAGGGCTCAGAGAGGGAAAGATGAGACAGAAGAGAGGAGCCAAGGAAAGGAAAGTGTTCTGGCAGAGGGTCCAGGACAGGTGAGAGCAGAGGAAGGAGCGAAAGATGACACCACTAAAAAGTCCAAACACAGAACGTCTGGGTGGGACCCCAACTTGCCCAGTATTCCAACATTCAAGCCTCGGTTGTACAATATTCTAGATGGTAAGTTCCATATGCAAAGTTACTGTGCAAAATTAAAAAACAGAAATAAACAGTATAAAATTAACATATTCTGGTTACAATAGTGTCATGTGTTTTCTGCCCGTCCTCCTGGAAAACTATGTTGCCACCGTACCAAGGTCTTTAAGCAAGAGGAAACACTGGGAGAGGACAATCAAGTTTATGAACAGAGACAGTAAGTGCACATAAGGGAGACGTTGGAACTCACACTCTCATATTCCCAGTGATAATCACCTCTCCTCACCATACAAACCCGTGTCGGAGTATAGTCCGTGACACGGAGCCCAGAGTCACCACCTTCTACTGTGAAAAGCCATCTTAGAGCAGCTAAGCCTTTTATCTGACTCCTGGGAGACTGACTCACGGACAAGCAGCAGCCTGTTTATCTGTTACCAACATTTCTGCTACCTGTTAAAAAATCACAGGAATCAAGTTTGATTTTTTTTTAATAATTTCAAAGCATATTTGAAGCAACAATGCCAGAAAAGAATGTGCCAATTATGTTGCTTTCAGCTCTTCAGCTTTCTCTGACATTTTTTCCAGCTTTTGTCTCTGTGAAATAAATTCTTTTTCATCTTGAAAAATAAAGGAATTTGAAAGCTTCACCTTGGGGTTTAGTAAACAAAAAGACTAAATCCAAACATCAAAATAACCACTAAATATTCCCAAGGAGGCTTCTGTGCTGTACCAGTGGCCACTAGTTTAGCAGCTGCATGTGATCTTTATATCATTTACTAGGGAAAACAATCCACCACAGTCATAGGAACATAATATATACATACACATCCATACATAGTATAATATATCATGTTACACAACTGAATAAAACAAATTTGAACAGTGTTAATTTCATTGACGAACAATTTTTATTACAGTCTTCGTCAACGACATTTTTTTTTCTGACAAATATGAGACATTAACAAAATAAAAAGTGATTCATGAAGCTAAAATCCTGACTAAATGTATTTACACTTTTCGTCAACTAACAAAAACGAAGCGAAAATGTTCCAGAGACGAGATCTTATCAGAATGGTTCGAAAGAAGACCGATTTTTAAAACGTATAAATAAAAAAAAATGCTGGATATATCTGGATTGTGCTCTGTTGTCACTCACCACACATTTCTCCCCGGGCTGCAGTGTGAACAATTGGGGGTGACCCGCGCCCGCGGTGGAGACTGTTCACGGCTTCTCCTATACTGGGCCCACAGTGGAGCAAAAAATTTGAAACTTTTTCCTCATAAATTAGCAACTTTTTTCTTGAAAATTTGCAACTTTTCCCTCACAATAAATTTGTAACGTTTTTGCTCATAAATGTGCTACTTTTTCCCTTAAACTTGGCAACTTTTTTTTTATTGTAAATGTGCAACACTCATGAGCGTGTAGGCAGTGATCCAAATCTATTTTCTAAAGTTTTTGTTGGGAGGGTACACTTTCCCCCCCCCCCCCCCCCCCCCATTTTAAAGGGTGTGAACTCTTCCCCATTACAAAAATGTGGCTCCCAAACACAATTTTGCATAGGGTCCCACAAAAGCTAGAAACGACCTTGACTACAATAATACTTATCCAGCCCCACAATATTTCCTGTTGAGAAAATGTTCACTATTCCCCTATCAGTGAAATAAAATATCCGTCCGTAACCACAGTGTACTTTCTCTACTAAGACTATGTATACATCAGTATATATTTTAACATGAGCAAAAGTGAGATCTGTTAGAAAGGGACAGGATTTCCTTCTGTTCAGGGCAGCACCTTATTTGAATAGTGCAGCTTTGCAAGTCAAATGCTTTAAAATGCTTGTGCCTTTTTATGCAAATTGTGCCTGTGATTAAAAGAAAAAAAACCCTGCCATCTGAGAAATGCATCTTTAACAGGGAAAAGGGGAGATTTTATGTTACACTATATATTGACCACAGCTTCTACAAAAAAGACTGCACAAGAGAAAGTGCCTGTGACACAAAGAAGAGAAACATAAGGTGATAAATAACGTGCAAAAACATATTCTCTGTATCGCATAATGTGTGATGTGTGAGCAATGGCTGAGTAATGTGTGAAAAAAAAAAAAAAAGCTCTGTGTACTTACAGTGTTCTTCTGGCAAATTATTTCCTGGAACAGAAGAGAAACAGACATTAGAGAGTCATAAAGAACAATTTATAGCTCCTAAAGGTTATTCAACAAAACAGCACCAATCCACTTAAACTCACAACATCAAGCCTGCGACGGCAACATTTGTTCAAGATGGCATTATCGCAGCTTGGATGGTTTTTCAGATAAATGCTGGTGTTCAAAACCACATCATGCATCATGTTATCACCACCAACAGATACGTAAAATATTCAAAAATGTTTGTTCTGAGGAAGGAAACACATTCACCACATGTGCCAGTTTACATTTTACTTTGAGACCTACAGTTAAAATATTTCCATCAATCCTGATTCTGGAGCTGCCAATTACTTTTTGTTAATACAACGGCTTGTTCCGACAGAGCAATAAAGGGATTCCAGGAGTTGTTTCCCAATAATCACACTCAGATGTTTCCCTGAATATGTATCACTCCACTTCAGTTGTGTTCTAATAATCTTTACATTATAATATAATATAATGGCTTCCTACAATATGTGAGACTTGTAATAGTGTGTTGGATACCTTCATTTCCACAGGGAAGTGCTGTTTGAAAAGAGACCGTCCTAAAAATCCAGACCTCCTTGACCCGAAGGTACTGGCCATGGTTAGATATTTCACATCTGTTTACAGCAAAATAGACAAGCTAGAGTTGGATTTACCGTTTCGATTAGCCAATCATAATGGTCTGGGTACTCCCGGATAATCCATTTTTTCCACTATACGAAAATACATTAGCTTAATTAGCATCCAATCACTAGTGTGTCATTTATTTTCTTATTAAGCAAAATCAGTCTTTACCATACCAACTATTAGTGACTTTATTACCCACTTTTATTTTATTTTTATTTTCACTTTTATTTTATTTATTACCTACTTTCATTTGAGTCCATGGACTGTTATTAGGAGTGAGTCAAAGTTTAATAAGAGAATAAATAACACACTAGCAACTGGAAGCTAACTAGGCTAATAACAATAACAGTAATGCTAATGGCAATAACCAAGGGATTCTGCATACACAAAGTAATATTAAAACAAGTCATGTAACAACTGGGAGTTTCACAGGTCCATTAGAGCCCATGCAGCGGTATCTGGAATGGGTGAGACATAAACAACATGATGGTGCGCTGTGCTAAGCTAACTAGGTGAGCAATGAAACTGCACAGTATGATTACAAAATCGATCAAAATGTGAAACATAAACTTTATAAAGAAACAAAAGAATGATCTTGCCAAGCTTCTTGCCAAGTGGCTACTGGGCTTGTTAGTGCTCTGGTCCATTTGTCCAGTTCTGTGGTGTGTTTGTCAATTTTGCCATATCTTGCTAATGTGTGGGAGCTGGTAAGCTCTGTCACAGTATTTCCATTGCTCATAGGGCTGGGCGATGATGATAATTATTACAAAATAACTTTTCCTCGATACACACGTCAGACACGGTTGATAGAACGCTGACAGAACTGTTTTGACAGTATTGACACACAACACGAAAAGCCAATGATAATGAGAATACACAGTACCGAACCAATCATGTGGCTGGAACACAGTCACATTCGATTGACACCGGAGCAGCAGCATACTTGCTAATGTTTGAGCTAGTGCAGCTGTGTAGGAGTTGTGGTTAAAAAGAACATGACAGAAAATGTTAATGAAAAGCGACAGCGTGACCAAACAAGACACAGAAATGCTGAGGCCCACTGCTCAATAGATGAGGAGACTGCTGAAAAGAAGGGTCCGAGGAATTCAGCTTAGCATGCACCACAAACTGTGTCACAAGCATGTTCCGGCAAAATCAGATAACATTACATTTCTTAATTTAGTTGTTTATTTTTTTATCAAACACTTTTTTCTATAATAAATAACCATACCTGCCAAATTTTCAAACCTGAAAAGCCTCGTAGCTAGCCGGGGTCCAGGGGCCACAGGCCTGAACCTAATGCTAATAATGCTAATGCTAATAATAATAATGCCAATATTTGCCAAACAAATATTAGCATTAAATCTAGTTAAATGTAGCTAACCACCTCATATTTCTTCAACTTTCAAACCTGAAAAGCCTAGTAGCTAGCCGGGGTCCAAGGGCCGCAGGCCCCGGTAGGTCCAGGACAAAGTCCTGGTTGGGGGTTCAGGGGGGCGAAGCCCCCCGACGCCAAACAAATATTACCATTAAATCAAGTTAGAATGTAGCTAACAACCTCATATTTCTTCAACTTTCAAACCTGAAAAGCCTAGTAGCTAGCCGGGGTCCAAGGGCCGCAGGCCCCGGTAGATCCAGGACAAAGTCCTGGTGGGGGGTTCAGGGGGGCGAAGCCCCCCGACGCCAAACAAATATTAGCATTAAATCAAGTTA
The DNA here is from genome assembly GCA_020510985.1 of Pholidichthys leucotaenia. Classification (NCBI taxonomy): domain Eukaryota; kingdom Metazoa; phylum Chordata; class Actinopteri; order Cichliformes; family Pholidichthyidae; genus Pholidichthys; species Pholidichthys leucotaenia. The sequence continues at coordinate 288,198,456 of CM035842.1, forward strand.
GAATGTAGCTAACAACCTCATATTTCTTCAACTTTCAAACCTGAAAAGCCTAGTAGCTAGCCGGGGTCCAAGGGCCGCAGTGTCAAACAAATATTAGCATTAAATCAAATTAAAATGTGGCTAACAACCTCATATTTCTTCAACAATCATGTTTCTATTTTCCTTAAATTGTCAATGCAGATATGCTGATGGAAAAGTTCAAGGACAAACTCTATGGTAAATCTCAAGCATTGTTGTTTTCCATGGTGCACCCCTTAGCTTTCTTCAGTTGGTCTTTTGAATGGAACACACTGTGGCACTTGTTACCCGAAGCTGTCATCATCATTTTCTTGGTCATGAGGTTGCCCAGAACTTTAGTTGACAGACTGGACCTGAACTCAGTTTTGTTCTTGTTCACATGGCTGAATATGTGCTCAGAGTCCGCAGTAATAATTCCTGGAAATGCTTTGGAGTATTCCTCACGAAAAGACTTGCCATTTGTGTGGATATGGATTATCATAGTCTCTTAATTTTCTTAATCAGTGTTCATCTATATTTATTTAAGTTGGCAAGATCTCTGATTATTATACTCTTTTGCTTCCTCAGGTGTTCCATTTAGTTTGATCCAAACTGTACAATTTCTTGTCCATGCTGCCTCTATCTTATTTTGTCTTTTCAGCATCCGTGCTTGCCGTGCTATTTCAGCATTAGTTTTTGTTAAATGTTCATTTAGGAAAACTTCTGTTCCCTGTAACTTTCTGGCCTGCCTCAGTATGTCATTCTTTACCCAGGGATGTGATTTGGGGTTGGGGAAATTATCCTAAAATGTAGCAGGGGGTCTGGGGGACGCAGTCCCCCAGTGGGGTCCGGTACAGAGCCCCGGTGGGGGGGCAAGGGGGGCAAAGCCCCCCGAAGCTCCTGGGTTTTTATGATTTTTAAGTACCAGAACTGTGCTTAAATGACATAAAACAAACAGCTGAATGCCACTTATTACTGTATAATATTGACTTATGTTCCAAGAAGATAAAATCTCTGAACTTAGTTCAGAGGTTTTTTGATCTCTTCCATTTCCTCCTTCTTTGGTGGCATTTTTACTGACCTGTTGATAGTAAAACAATCTCTGCTGGTGTCGCCGGTATCCGATCCGACCGACCTCGAATCCAGCTGGGCCTCAGCTAGCCCCCTCCGCTGCTAGTCCCGCTGCTTACCGCCGCTGCAATTGAGCTCCTGTCCAGCCGGGGTACCAGCAGCTCCTCCACCGAGTCCCACCGCCCACCGCCGCTGTAGTTGAGCTCCGATCCACCTCCTGTCCAACTGTTGCCTCGGTTGGTTCCTCCGGCGAGCCCCAATCACCGGGGACGGAGTCGCTTCTTTGTATTGGTGTTAGGTGCTACGACTAGCTATGGCATTAGCTATAGCGATAGCGTTAGCTTAGCAAACGCTTCAGGTAAATTTAGATACGATTCCTAGCGATCTCGTGTTTGGAATTGCTTTCGTGTTTTTTTTACGATTTAAAATTTTTGACTTAATTTTTAGTGAAAAACCGTAATTTTGATTAATAAAGCCGTAACCCGGAATGGGGTCTTGAAAACCGTAACCATTATGGCAAAACCGGAGTAGTTGGCAGGTATGAATAACCACCATTGTTCGGAAGACATCAGACATCCTTAGTTTTCCTTACAATGTCACAAATTGCCTTTCAAGGCAGAGAATTGAGACCCATGCGCTGGACTGTGAGCTTGTGAAATTTATTACAGAAACAACAAACAAAGTTCAACAAAGTGCTCAAAATACAAAATACCAACGAGAGAGAAAAACTTACAAGAGTTGCACACCAGAGCGAGGCAGGGCTCTGGTGGAGATGAGGGAGAATAACCAACAAGACGGCGGCAAATAAGAAAAGGAAATGCAGTTCTTAAATAGGGACGGAATAGATAACACAAGTGATGACAGGTGTGGGTTCACATGAGCGGGCAAAAAGGGAACAATGAATGGTGATTGGGATCAGCTGAAAGAGATGCGGGAGGAGCAGCTGGACTTGACAGCTGACAGGATGACACCCACACGCAGAGCACAAAACCGGAAATGCTGCCTGACAGCTGTCAGTCCAGAGAAGGACACCACAGTATAAATATATAGAATAAACATAATCAAATGCAGACTAATAAATAATTACAAATTGAAATGAAACAAAACTGAAGCCTAAACAGAAAAATAGAAAGCAGTATTAAAACTCAAAGGCACAACATACAACAAATACAAATAAATGCAAAGAAAAAGCCACAAGACTGAGTCTGGCAGAACTTCCAGAGTTCAGCTCGTGATATTACAAGCATCCCGACTGGGTTTGTCAATTCCTGTAACTCTTAGAGGAAAAAAAACACGAAAATAGGTCATAACAATAAGGTTTATAGTTATTCATTATTAATGAATTTGCCACTATGATTGATGGGTAGCCTGGCAGCGGTAGACTTCATATGAGCTTATTAATTGGACTGTTCACTTGTTGTACTGGGGAATTTAAGCCTGTTTAATCAAATTATCTGACAAAAAATGTCTTGCTGTATAGTTAATGGTACAAAACAGACAAATGAGAAATTGGATCACCAGTTGGGGTAATTAAAATTTTAGAAATAGATCTTTGAGCAAGTTTATCACTGTTGGTGAATATCTTAGCATGCCGCTTTCTCATAAAAATATGGACATTTTTGTTCCCCAAAAAAGATAACAGACAGAAATTCAAGTTCAAACCAAGAGCACACAGATCAACATGTGCAAACAAGGTGGCAATGTTCCTCTTTTGGATTCAATCTATGGTCCACACAAGTCCAAAGTTCAACATTTTTCCATTCTGACTAGCTTCACTTCTCGTGTAAACAACTCAAGGTGTCAGTACGCTCCCAGAAAAAGTGTTCTTTTGCGTATTCCATCAATGTCTTGAACATCTTTCAGGACAAAAATCACCAACTTCAACTATGGCCATTCAGCAAGCTACAGAGTCACACACACACACACACACACACACACACACACACACACACACACACACACACACACACACACACACACACACACACACACACACACACACACACACACACACACACCGAACCAGATCACTTTCAGCAGCAATCCATTTGCACAACAGGTAACATGATAAAAGCTCTGAGCTGCTAAAAAGAATAAGAGCCTGTACTGATGAGATAAGCCCCTAAGGAATACAAGGTAATAATGTGTTTGCAGCACATCAATGTTACATTATTTCGTCAAATAAGGCCTGTGATGAACTTTAGGATGTGTTACACTGAATCAATAAAAGTGTTTTCCTAAAGCCCTGCAGTAGGTAATTCCTGCTCGTCTAATGTGTTGAATTTGTCTTCACATCCCAACAATTAAAGTGGCATAAAACAAACAAACAAGCAAACAAGAGAACACTGAGGTTAGTGCAATATCCCCCGTCTCCATTTTCTTTGAAGATCCCAATATGTCACTGAAGAAGAGAAGTTTTAAACTTTTTCATATAATTATCGGGGCAGAACCAAATTATGATAAGCAATTTTTTCCATTAACATACAACAAAAATGGTTGTATACAACCCATAGTTGCAGGTCAGGATCCCAATATGAACCTGTGTAGCAAGTTTGGTTTAATTTCTGCTCAACGTGAATCGACTTTCATCAGAGAACAGCACTGGGGCCCACTGGTCCCTTGTTAAGTGTAAATACTCCCTGGCCCATGCAAGATGAAAACGCCTGTGCCTGATGGTGTAGTCAGGTACCCTTGCAGGTCATCTAGCACGCAGACCAAGCTGATGTAAATGGTTTCAAATGATCTGACGCGACACTTGGGTGCCTCTCACCTCCCTTAAATGTTCCTGGAGTTGAGTGGCATTCATCGTCCGGTTCTGCAGGGCACTTTTCAGAGTGAAGCAGTCATCAGCGTGGGATGTGGCCAGAGGACTTCCACTTCTATGCCTTTCTCTGACTCTTCCAGTCTCTCTGTATCTCTGTTGCAACCTGCTGATGACACTCTGACACTCTAAGCTCAGTAGCCACTTCCCTCTGACAACATCCTGTTTGAAGCCTCACAATGGCGAGGTACTGTTGATCAATTGTTAGGCGTCGTCTTGGGCTCATGATGTCAAAATGTGAACAGCATGATGAAGAGGACTGTTTAAATACCAATTCTAATTGAACCAGAAAATTTACTGGTCAATTCATGGATCAAACACCTGTTTGTGAATTTTGCCCTTAAGCACCTTGTTAAAGAACAGCAAGTTATGCAAAAAGTACTGAAACACTGAACAGTTGGACATGTGCATTCAAAAGGTTCGAGAAGGTCAAATAAAATTCACCTGTAAAGGTTATAGTGCATTTTAGGTTCATCCTGAAATTTCACCAGAAAGCTGAATATCCCTAACTTTTTGTGAGTAGTGTATATTTTAAATGTTTTATTATGTTGTCAACTAAAATATGTGTCACTTCCAACCAAACTTAATAACAGGCTCATATGCCCAAAGATGAACACTGTCCCCACAAGCTGGCTGTTGATCCTCCCCACTCTCTGTAAGATATGGACAAATCCAGAATAAGAAAAATCACCAAGAAAAAAGAAATGGAAACTTTTCCAACAGCCTTTGCCAAAAAGTAAAAAGCTGGAGGTGAGCAAAAAAGAGTGATTTCTGTATCCCAAACTGACAGATACAGACTGGCTGGAAAAGTTACACTTCATGGTGGACATGATAAATCATCTAAATTCATTCAATAAATGTCTCCAATGTAAAGGAAGTGGGCTTGGTTCTGTTTTATGTTCATGCAGGATGGTTGATTGCTGTACATGGCTGAAGATTTAAAGATTTGTTATTTATTTCAAAATGTGTTATTATCCCCAAATATGATCAGGATATAAATGTCAGCCTGCATAGTTTTCAGTTAAAGGTGCAGTGTGTAATATTTTTGGTACTCTAAACTATGAAATTTAATGCAGCATAAAATCATTATTTAGTTTTCAGTGTTATATTATCATTTTAAATATTTTTTTTGTATTGTAAGATTACTTTTTTACACTGGAAAAGGGTCCATCTTCATGCAGGCGGCCATTTTGGATCAATGTAATATCTTTCCAAGTTTTTATGCATAACTCCATCAACACAAAAGACTTGTAGGTTATTGTAAATGCTTAATATGGGAGTAATGACCAGTATAAAGGAAAATATTTGTATTTTGATCTCTGACAGCAAGAGTACACACTGCACCAAAGAACATTTTTTCAGAAGAGTCTGGCTTTTTCATTTGTTGTGACACATAATAGCAAAGTTTCAACAGGTTTCTTCACTGTTGTATGAATTCATAAACACCACATAATCTACATTTCTTGTTTATTCATTGACATATACTGTATACAACTTTATGAGCAACATAATCTTTATTTTAATGGTCATATAGCTGTTGTGGCTCTCAGCTAATTCTATTTTAGTCAGGGAGGAGCAAAATGGCTCTTTGGTTGGCAAAGGTTGCAGACCCCTGTCCTAAGAGGAGGATTGATTTTTATTAAATCACCTAAGTGCCCAGACCTCCTGACTTCTGATGTTAACCTTGAGCACAACTTGGGTGCAGAAGCACATGAGGATCATTGTGGGTGAGTTTGGTGCCCATGGGGGAATTTGCCTAGGAGGACTAGCGATTCCTGTGAAACGTGGACGGATGACGGACATTAGATTTCAGCTTTCCCGGAATGAGCTAAAAATCCACCAACAGCCACCCTACGACTACATGCTTCGTCCAGTCAGGAGTTCGCCTAGAGTCTGGAAAGGTAGATGTCTCTAGCTTTGCGAATGCATCATCTACTGGGGCTGATGCTGGTTGTATCTTAAACGATGAAATCTTGAGCTAGTATCCGAACAATAGAGCTGTGGCTCATTAGCAAATCCTCATTTTTTTGTCTACAGAGACCATTTTTCCCCTTTGTATCACAAAGAAGCATGCACAAAGGTCTCGACAAAATGTTTACATTTTGATTACATTTAAAAAAAAAAAAAAAAGAATTATTGAAACAGAACCTCCCTAGTGACAGTTATAACAGAACTGAAGAAACAGCCCATGATTGGGTGTTTTTTCAGGCAGGGAAAGAATCAGTTCACTAGATGGGTCTGCACCATGGCAGAGCACATAATAGGAACTACATACAACATCAACTTGCCACATTATGTAATTTCCCCTGTATGTGTTCTATACTCTGTTTGCTTACAGATACACCTCTGCTGTAGGTCGACTATACAGTTTGGCTGCTGGCTGATGAGTCTGGTCGCCATGAGACTCCACCCATCAGACGAACTTAAAGAAAGGGTTCAGTGTGTTTTTTTTCCTCCTCGATGTTGCCTACAGCAGGCAGTTTTCAAACATTTTCTGTGTGGGCTTCACTGTGTGAACTTTGCCTCATTAGCTGTATGGCACCTACAAGACCCACATTGTTGTTAGAGGCTGAACTCTTTTAGAGAACAAACAGTCTTTGCTACTGCATACTGCTGTTGGCATAAAACTGCCTACACCTATATTATAAAGTAAAAAATGTCACTGGCAGAGAGTGGACATCGCAACCAATTTATACAATAATGTGGCTGAGCAGTCAAAGGTATAGGCTGCCCAAAAATGTAAATTTAAATGAAATAGTCGTGACACTTCCTAACCCAGAGTCCCTCTTTAGGCAGAGGGCTGTGGTCAATCAAGACAAAGACCAACCATCACAAGAACAGTGTCTCGTTGGATGCAGCGGACTCATCATTAAGGTAAGGCTGCACTCACATGTTGATAGTTATCAGTAGACAGAAACATGGAAGTGATAGACTGTTCTGTGAGAAGAAAATGGAAAACTCCAGCACCTCTGACAGTGAGAGCGGCAAAGGAGCCAGACAGAATGTGCCTCCAAAAATCGAACACAACTATAAATCAAACTGAGCTGTCCACAGTCTAAAACACCCTCCGAATGTCTCTTCTTTCATTCTTGGTTCTTGAATGAGCCATTTGAATTCTCCCAGCAACTTAGGCTGGGGTAAAATGGGATGAACGCACCACTTTTGCATTTGAGAAATGTTGTTTTTCCCCTCAAACTGCCATGGTAACAGTTAAAATGGCTCCTGTATACATGCTAAAATATTGTAAGATTGCCGGTGATGGCAAGGTGGTTTTTCTGTGTCAACATGTGAATGCATCATGCAGCACTTTAAACATAGGCCTCTGCTTATTCAATGAATGCATTTACTTGGCTAGTTAAAGTAGACTTTTATTCATGCATATACATAGCACACACCATTAACATGAACATTTAATTAGCATACGGTTCACATCTTTTTTGTACACTTATGTCAATAATAAACCAATCATAGGGACGCACCAGTATTAGGTGTCAGACCTTTTCAGGGTGCACCAAAACTTTGTTCTGCTACTGCAGTGATGCAACGTGAGGAACACTACGGTACACAACAATAGAGGGTATGCATATGATGTCACCAAACGGGACTCATGTCAGTTAAACATTGAGTGGCAAAAATGACTGGCAGCATTAGGGTGAATCCAGTAAAACACAAAAAATACACACAATATTCAGTCACAGCAGTACACAGAGTACCTGCTTGTATTGTGGAGAGCTAATCTCATCATTCCATCTTGATTAATTGGCAAAAAATTAAATCAAAGGCTCTTAATCGGTTCTTCACTTACAATAGGTCACTATAGTTAAGTGAATGGTGTGGTATTAACATCTAAAGTAAAAAAAAGTACTCCGTGCACTGCTGCGACTAAATATTTTGTGATTTTTATGTTTTGCTGCCTACAAAATAAAGCTGTCACATGCGATTGCCACTCAGTGCTGTGTTACTATGGTAACTGTCCTATAACTGCCAAGAATTCTGTTCTGATGCATTCCCTCTATAGACCAGACCCCTTCTGTTTCGTTGCCTCTTGACTGGTGAGTAGAACACTGAGGAAGAATCTCAAAAGTACTTTAAAGGGGACCTGTGGTGGTTGTCTAAACGCATTCAACTTGAAAACATTAGGCAAAGTATTCGTTATTTGGTTAAATAATTATTGCCAGCCATATACCACCAGAGAAATATGCAAATACGACCGCAGGCATGGCCAGCCTATGAAAACTATGCGCGCAGCCATGACACATGCGGATGTGACGTCACTATGTTGCTACTGAAAAGTCAATACTCCGCCTGTATGAGTGACTAGGGTGCTTTTGTGAGTGTTTTTATTCTATTATGGCCGAATTGTCAGACTCTGAGGAAGAATTCGTCCAACATGGCTACAGGTTTGAGCCAGAAAGGGCTTCTGAGGGTGAAAGTGACGAAGTGGTCCTCACACACAACGCAATTTCGTCTGAAAGGAAACGTCTGTGCCCTGTTCCGAGATTGCGCAACCACTTTTCCGCTACGATCTTCCGACAAGGTGAGCTGGGTTTGGGTACACAAAAGAAGTGTTTATCTTTGTTTTTTCGCTTATTATTGAGACATCCAAAGGCTTTACATTCCGCCATGTTGCAATATCCATATCGCATTGTATGTTTTTGTTGTTACAAGAGTGCCGAGTGTCTGCTGATCTGTATATACTTTTAGCGGCGAGGGAAGAGCCCAGCGCCGAATCATCGGCCATCTGGCGGCCGTTACGACCTCAGATCAGACGAGACGACCTGCTGAATTTAAGCATTTATTTATTTATTTATTTTCTACTCGTTTTAGTTCTGCATTAATATGAACCCTGAGTTTGAAATAAACGTTTGAATTTGAATATCCCGAAAGCCACTGCTCATCCGGGCACTCCAGGCTCAGCCAATATTGATCCAGATCGCGGTATCCACGACACTATGTCACAGGAAGCGTCCTGGCAGGCCATGTAGCCGCTAGTATGGCTGCGCCCATGTTTTGCTGACATAGCTGAACCAGCACATCAGCAATGGATTTATATCGCATTGCTTTGAACTTGAACTTAAACTTGAACTAGAACGTGAGACAGGGGCTCAATATAATATCTTTTTTTTCACGACCACCACAGGTCCCCAGTAAACTAGTACATACCCGTGCATACCCATCGAAACCAAGTATAAGCAAGTATTTCTGCATGCCCGATGCTGTATTGTTCACAGTCATGCCTGCGATGTACTGCTCGAACCTGAGGTATTTCATCTTCCCGGCATCTTTTCTGATGTGCAGCAGTTCTCCTCACTCTATTGCTCTCCATCTGGTGGGTCTTCTTGTTCTTCTTCTTCTTCGCTCAGACGACTGGTTGAGGGATAGGTGTGTTGTAATTCCAGTTCATGGACAGGATCATACAAATAGATCTGAGCAAAAAGTGGCTTTCGACCCTGTTCAGGAAGACACGTGCATGCCCATCGAAACCCAGAAACCGGAGCACCCGGAGAAAATCAGCGCTTTGCTTGGCATTTTACACATTTGTAGTGTAGACTGCCATTCTTCATGGGTACTGCTTCGAATGGGTGTGGTTTAAAGTTGGGTGTCCTATTCATAATCGGTTGACAGACTGACACACTGACAAGAGATTTCTTGAATTTATAGAGTGCCTTCTGCCTTACTGAGTGAGATTTCCATATTTACTGCTTCGAATGGGTGTGGTTTAAAGTAGTGTGTCCTATTCGGTCTCAGCTTCTCTGTGTCTTGCCTGGCATGCAGTGTTGGCCAGCCGACTATTCTGCATCTCCTGGGTCTCAGCATGTCTGTGCCTTGCCTGGCGTGCAGCATTGCTCGCTTTGTGGGCATTTCGGACTTCAAGTGATTCAGCACGTGCATGGCGCACTGCCACATGTTTCCTGCCTGTCTGTGCATCCCTTGTCTGTTGTACCCTATGCTGGTGAAGGGTCTCCTCCTGTGGCAGGCATCATAGGACACTACATCATAGGTAGGCAGGCATCATGAGTGACAGTCTATATGACATCATAAAGACATCAAGGCAGGCATCATAGGACACTACATCATAGGTAGCCAGTCCTATTGTCTATATGACGGCATCGCCTATATGATGGCATCGCAAGTCCTATGTACCCTGAGATCACAGGATCATCATAGGACATCAGGCAGACATCATAGGCCGTCCTATGATGTCCTATGATCGTGACAGACATACACACAGAGATTTCTTAAATTTATAGAGTGAAGAGTGAAGATGATGACGAGCAAAGAAAATTTGTATTTTTTTTAATCAAGTTGTGGTAAGGGTGAATACTCAAATTGAAGTACTTGTAGTATTTTGTGCACTTGAAAATACACCAAATTCCTATACGTTATATGAATATAGTTTATATTCTGGCTGGGATGTTAGGGTTAGCTGCTAGCTGTGATTAGCCATAATTAGCTGCAGCTAGCAAAGACAGCCACTGACTCATTCAGGCCCATTTCTGTGTATATTATACCCCAGGGACTGGCCCTATGCCATCAACCACTCAAAGCACATACACCCATATCCCTGATGGTGCTTTATCTGCAATTTTTACCTTCTCACATTCAGCCAATTTTACCTTATTTAGGTCAGGCTGTGTGCCACAACAGGAACAAGCCAGAAGTGACCTGAGGTCGCGCTATCCTTTCTCGTTATCTGTCATTTTGACAGGCAGAGTAACTGCCTGACTTTTACTGACTGTAAAAATCATGTCATGATCAATTATTACCTGTCATTGTAATTTTCATAAGATCCTGAATAGCTTTTTTATTCACTTGTTCAGTTTTAATCATAAACCTACAGGACACAGCATGCAGATTAAGCATTTATTTATTCATTAATTGAGCTGATGAACAAAGAGTGGTGAGACAACACTAGAAAAATCACTATGTAATATACGCTATAAAGTGGACAGGTGGGAATTACAAATAAGTTACAAAAGGTCATGTTCAGTGTAATCTGTCAAGTTGACAGACAGCCTTCAGATTTTTCTGTCATGCTAAAAAACATTTGCTAATATTAGACAATACTGAGTGAATGCAACCTCTGGAAGTGACTGTAGCTCATTAGCATCATGGGCAGTATCTCACAGAGTGCCAAATGATGATAAACATTGCAATTTTTGGATTTGCCAACTTTTCTGATGAATGTTGGTGAAAATCAGGATAGTATCTCACGGAGTGGTGAATGCTGAGGAACATTCACAAACGTTGCACTTCTTGGGTTTTGTCAGGGTTTCTAAAATGTTGCAAAACAATTCATGCACAGTTTTTAAGGTCACAAACAGCTCTGTCGTAGAGGTTCTAAAACACCTGCTAGCATTCACTACTTGACGAACCAAAAAGAACTTTAGTGACACATGTTACAGCCATTCGCAAACAACTATTTTGCAAGTGTTTGCAACTGTTTGTGGAAAAATACATTTGCAAAAATTTTTTAGACATGTTCAAAATTTTTGGGCGACAAGAAAAACTGTTTGCCAACTATTTGGCAACCTCTTACTAACCGTGAAAAAACCCTGACGAAACCCAAAAAGCACAATGTTTAGCAGTATTTGCCACTCCTTGAGATATGGGGTAAGGAAACGGACACTGAGACAGGTGTTTGATATGGATAGAAGACTGTGCTGCAGTATTTGATCAATGTGGTACGTTGACCAAAACATTCCACAGACATTTCATTAAGGCTGGAGACAAATCAAGCCAATGTCTGATAAAACCCAATGAACGACATCCTGCTGCATCCCCTTGTATTGTGTTTGCTGTCATAAAAAAAGGTTTACAGCCAAAGGCAAACTAGCATGTGTGTTCTGAGCCTGAGCACACTCATTTGCCACGTTCAACAGCCAATTAGTTATTTCTTTTACTGATAACACTGTATGACTCAACAGGTTTAATTGGCTAAAAAAAAAAAAAAAAATGCAGATAGATCAAACGTCTCGTTTAAAAAGCAGATGGTCATCTATCTATAAATGCACGGAATCTCTGAGTGTGTGTGTGTCTGTCTGTTTCACGTATATCTCTTGAACCATTTGTCAGACTGACCTAAGATTTTATATGTGTTTTGTTGAGGTTATGAGGGTGTGCATCTCCGAGTATGGAGTTGCTCAGTCAAAATATTTTTTTTTTCCACAATATCTTTATTGAACCTTTTTTTTTTTTTTTTTTTTAACAAACATGATACAAACAATCAAACACTAACACTAAAGTACTACAAAAAAAAAAAAATGCACTAAAAACACCAACAACCACCAACAAAATCAAGTCTTCAACAATGCTCCTCTGTTTAGTCTAGACAATCCAATACATAAGTATACATATTATGTTCACCAGTTTGGAATTTACAAGGTCCACACACATCATTCACCTTCTTCTTCAAGAGTTATGTTTAAATTTTTTACATAATCAATAAAAGGTCTCCATATATTCTCAAACACAATTTCCTTTGATTTTAGTATATATGTTATTCTTTCTAATGGAAGGTTTGTTAACATCTGTCTTAACCACTGAGTCACATCTGGTCTATGAGTCTTTTTCCATAATAGTGCAATACATTTTTTGGCATTAAGCAAACTGAGGTCTATGAATGTTCTTTCACTTTTATTAAAATTATGCTTTTCTGGGTACAGACCCAACAAAAACAGTTTAGGATTCAATATGATTTGTTTTGAGATTATTTTTTCAATTGTTACCCTCACCTCTTCCCAAAACATTCTTATTAATCTACATTCCCATAAACAATGAAATAGGGTTCCTTTACTTTCCATGCATTTTGTGCATGTATCTGGTATATTTTTGTTATATCTATTTAACTCCTCCGGTGTAACATACATCCGCATTAACCATTTGAAATGTATCAATTTAAGGCGTGCATTTATTGATTTGGTTTGAGCTTCTGTACAAGCCAATTCCCATTGTTCCTCTGAAATTTCAATTTGCAGATCTTCTTTCCAGTAGTTTAATCTTTTCAGTGAATTTTCACTTGAAGATAGTGTCAGTGAATTATAAAACTCTGAAATAATACCCTTTCTTTTACTATCTTTCATCATCATTTTTTCCAAGGATGAATAAATAGGTCGAGTGAGAGCTTTATTTTGATTTGATCGAATAAAGTTTCTAAGTTGAAGATATTTAAAAAAATGTGTTCTATTGAGATTAAATTTGATCCTCAGCTCTTCAAAAGACATTATGTTGTCTGCACATGGCAAATATAAATCCTGAATCTTTTGTATCCCTTTTAAATTCCATACTTTAAATACAGCGTCCGCTCTCCCTGGTTTAAAATATTGATTACCCCATATTGGACTAAATTGTGACAATAACTGTGGTTCTTTTAAATAGTTTTTAGCTTCACACCATATTTTGATCATATGCTTTACAAATGGATTTTTAACTTGTTTTTGTAATTTTTTTGCCGAATCTGAGTATATGAATATGGGAAGAGGTAAAGGTAAATTGTATGATTCCATTTCAGTCCAGTGAGGGAGATCATTTGATGAAAAATAATATGTCATAGACCTCAGTTGTGCCGACCAATAATACAACATAAAATTTGGACATTTCAGACCTCCACGATCAAATGGTAAATATAATAAAGACAAACGTAATCTAGCCCTCCTGTTGTTCCATATAAATTCCACTAACTTTTTTTTTATTCTTGAGAATAGATCTAAAGGTGGTGATAAGGGAATGTATTGAAATAAATAAAGTATTTTAGGTAAAATATTACTTTTAAGTATATTGATTCTCCCGATCATCGACATTGGTAGTGACATCCATCTCTGAGTTAACTCATTGATATCTGACATTAAGGCTTCATAGTTGACACTGGCGACTGATTCTAGCTTAGGCATAATTTGGATTCCTAAATATTTAAACTGATTTACAACAATGAATTGATTTACCTCAGGGGCTGGGTAATTTCTCTGGGTCTCATTTAGCATTAATATTGAAGATTTAGTTTTATTTATTTTATATCCTGATATTTCCCCAAAATTCTTTATTAAATTCAACAAGGTTGGAATTGATTTTTTTAGATTCGACATAAACAAAATTATGTCATCGGCGTACAGGGAGATTTTATGTTCTGTTGGTCCAACTTTAATTCCATATATTTGTGAATGTAAACGTATCGCTATCGCTAAAGGTTCAATTGCCATAGTAAACAGTAAAGGTGAAAGTGGACAGCCTTGTCGACATCCTCTATTGATTTTTATTGGTTTTGAAATATTGTTATTTGTTAGGATTTCTGCTGTAGCATTATTGTATATTATTTGAACCCATTTTATGAAATTATTTCCAAGTCCAAACCTTTGTAGGACTTCAAAAAGAAAGGGCCATTCAACTCTATCAAAGGCCTTTTCGGCGTCCAATGATAGGAGAGCTGTATCCGGTGCTTCTTTATTAAAATAAATAATATTAAATAGTCTTCTTACATTATGGAAGCCTTGTCTACCCTTTATAAAGCCATTCTGATCTCGATTAATAATATTTGGTAAAATTTCTTGTATTCGTCTTGCTAAAATTTTACAGATTATCTTAAGGTCGGCGTTTAATAGGCTTATTGGTCTCATATTTTCACATTTATTAGAGGGCTTACCTGGTTTTGGCAGCAGTATAATTAAGGCATTATTTATGTATGATGGTAAATTATTATTTTGAAATGCTTCTAAAACCATTTCCAAAAAAGGTTTTATTAATTTATTCTTAAATTTTTTATAAAGGTCAACTGGAAGACCATCTGGTCCTGCACTTTTTCCTGATTTCATATTATCAATGGCTAGCCCAACTTCTTCTTGACTAATTTTAGACTCCAATATCTCCCTGTTTTCATTTGGAATACACGGTATAGATAGTTCGTTCAAAAACCCATTTAGTTTTGTTAAATCAGGTTCATTTTTGGTATCATATAATTTTTCATAGTAATCTCTAAAGGCTCTATTAATTTCTAAAGGATCTATAACTACCTGTCCATTACTTATAATACTGGTAATTGGTGTTTTAATTTCCAATTGTTTAATCTGCCATGCTAATAATTTTCCTGATTTTTCACCTTGTTCATAAAAAGATTGTTTCAATCTTAGAAGACTCGAGGCAGCTCTATTCGCTGATTTTTTGTCGTATTCAGCTCTCAAAATCAGTAATTCATTCTCCAACCTTGGGTCACTTCCTGCATACACTTTTTCCTGAAGATTTTTTATTTTATGTTCCAATTTAGCTCTCTCCTCTCGAGTCTTCTTAGATTTTGATCCTGTATAACTAATAATATGTCCCCTAATAAAAGCTTTGAAAGCCTCCCACTTTACACATGCTGATGTTTGTGTAGTATTGATGTCAAAGAACTCGTCTATCTGTTTTTCTATATACTTGACAAATTCCTCATCCTGAAGCCATTTATGCTGAAATTGCCATCTACCTGATTCCTTTATCAATTTTTTATCTACATATATTAGACAACAGGGTGCATGATCAGAGATCACGATGTTATCATAAAAGCAGTTTTGAATCTTGGACCTTAATTCTGTGGAAATCAAAAAATAATCAATACGTGAGAATGTCTTGTAGGTACTGGAATAACAAGAATAGGCTTTAACTTGTGGTTTCATTTCTCTCCATATATCTAACAATCTCAATTCTTTCATAAAATGATTAATAGTCATCCTACATCCAATGTGCGTACAATCCAGTCCTGTTGATCTATCCACCTGGATTCAATGTACAATTAAAATCCCCTGCTATTATATGTTGCCCTGTAAGTGATGATAAGATGAGAAATAAATTAGCAAAGAACTTCTGATCATCTATATTGGGACCATATAAGTTCACAAGATTTATATTTTCTAATAGCAAAGAACCTTGAATGATTACATATCTTCCAAATTTGTCTCCAATTACATTTTTCACTTGAAAAGGAACTGATTTATGTATGAGAGTCATAACTCCCCTGGCTCGGGATGAAAATGAAGAGGTGAATACACTTCCCTGCCATCTACTCCTAATTCTTTTAACATCCTCCTCTATCAGATGAGTTTCTTGTAAAAACACAATTCTTGAACCCATGTCCTTTATTTTATTCATAACTTGTTTAAGTTTTTTTAAATTTTGTAGACCTCTGCAATTCCATGAAGTTAAATTAAGATTAACACTTTGGTCCATGATCAATAGAGAGTTTGGGATTACCTTGCAGTGTAAACATGCTCATACAGAGAAGCAAAAACATGAGTGGTTGAACATTCATCCTACAAACTACACACAAACAAATTTCCCCTTCCCACACTTGTGGCAAACCCCCCAAAATCAAAAGAAAAATTCTGTCTCCCGATATAGCCATCGACCGTTCCACACCCACGGGGAACAGCCTAAGCCACTCCTTCTTCATCCTCCCAATCACCCTAACTCTACTGCTTTTAATGACGTAACATTAACTCTCTTCTGTAGTTTTCCAACTTAACTCCAAAATTTTTAACAACTTTGTACATCATAGTTTTTTTTTTTTTTTTTTTGTTTTGTTTTTGTTTTGTTTTTTTTTAATATATAATACAATCTATATTTTGTAAACTTACTATTTACTTCAAGTCAGTCAGATGCCTGTGCAAATGCTTAATTATTCTACCTTATATTTTGTTCATGCTTAGCTCCCACCAGTCTCTTCTTCTTCTTTGATCTTCTTGATGAACTCCTGCGCCTCCTCTGGGGTCTTGAAGATGTGGGTTCTGCCCTCATACGTGGTCAGCAGTCTCGCAGGATAGATTACACCATGACGAATCCCAAGGTTGCGCAGCTCCTTACGTACGGGATCAAACTGCTTCCTCAATTGCTGGATTCCTGTGGCCAAATCTGGGTAGAACCGCACCTGCTGGTCCTGGTGTTTAATCTCTCCTTTAGCACGTGCAGCGTTGAAGATCTTCATCCTGTCTCTGTTGCTTAGAAACTTCATAATTAAGGTCCTCGGCGGTCCCTTATCTCTCCGTGGGCCAATACGATGTGCTTTTTCCAGAACCACTGCTGATTGCAACTCCTCGCTGCCCAGCACCTCCGGAATCCACTTTTCCAGAAAGGAACATACGTCCCGACCTTCTGATTCCTCTGGAAGACCCACCAGCCTCAAATTATTCTGTCTCGACCGAGATTCCAAATCCAAAATATTATCTTCCAGAGATTTATTTTTTTTTTCCAAAGTGCGCACCTTTAATTGAAGACGGGTGACGTCATCTTCAGCACTAGCGAGACGGAGCTCCATCTGCGCCGTTCGTTCTACACAGTCACCCAATTCCTTTCTTATTCCTTCCAGCGCTGTCATAATCCCATCAAATCTAGAGGAAAAGTCCGCTCTCATTGAACTCATGGCAGCCATCAGCGCATCTGCGCCATTCCCCGCAGAAATCGCACCGCCGCCAGCCTCCTCCGCCATATATGGAGCCTTGTTTGCTGCGTCACAGACCTGAAAGTCCGTTAATTTGGACTGTTTCGGCGGCTCGCT
This sequence comes from Pholidichthys leucotaenia, assembly GCA_020510985.1. Taxonomy (NCBI): domain Eukaryota; kingdom Metazoa; phylum Chordata; class Actinopteri; order Cichliformes; family Pholidichthyidae; genus Pholidichthys; species Pholidichthys leucotaenia. The sequence goes on from CM035842.1 coordinate 288,215,861, forward strand.
TTTTCCTTTTCCTGGTTTTCCAGCCTTAGGCTTCGCCGACATATCCTCGCCCAAATGCTGGGATACGTTCTGTCCCAAATGAGAGAGTTATTTGCCGATTTTTTTCTCCAGGAGCAGAGCAGAGCGAGACACGTCCATCCTACGTGGCAGCCATAACCGGAAGTCCAGTCAAAATATTTAATCAATAAAAGTTTAGTCATCGCTCTCTCCTTATGCTCTGGCTTCTAGATGTGTGGGCAAGGTTTTGCATCGACTCTGTACTAGGGATGGGCGATACCAGCATTTTTCCTTTCAATATGATACCATTAATTTATGGAACTTTTTCTTCAATACCAATACTAATACTGATACTTTCTACCCCTTAAAGGAAAATCACATGATTGCAGTTTCATTAACAACTTTATTGCAAGGGCAATATGAAATATGAATGAAACTCATGAACATAAATACTTGAAATAATTGCTTATAAAATGACAATAAAATAGAACAACGAGCAAAGTAAATAAAATGAAATATAATTCAATTATAATAAAAACCATTAAGACTTAAACCAAGGAATGCTTAGCATGTTGCCAACATTCACAACTTATGTGCAACAATAGTCTAACTTATGGATATCTTATCCTAACTTCTGCATAGTGCAGTCATGCCAAACTGCCATTGCCTCCCGATCCATGAATCCTAGGTGTGTGAGAGATCATCTCTGTTCAACCTAGATTATTCTCCCCTCCAAAGACCACAGCGGTCTTTGGAGTGTCAGACCTCCTCCGGTGTTCTGACATTCTGGCGTATCTATCTGAACAACACTGGACAGCTGATGGCACAGACTGCAGTCAAAGGTTTAAAAAAAAACAAAAAACATGGGAGGTGGGCTAAACAGCAATTTGGATCTTTATCCTGTAGCTTGAAAGTGATCAGAAACATCCCAGGTCCCATTATACAAAAAAATACGTGTGTTTAGCTGTGTGTGTGTGCACGCGCGCACACGCACACTACAGGCAGCAGCCGAGCTGAGCTCTGTACAGGTTTTTCCTGTGAACCAATGCTGCAAATCCACCATTGTAGGGTAGCTGTAAGTTAGAAACCCGTTCAAAAAGTTACACATAGGTTCAAAGAGTGTTACTCACATACTACTTCTGCTGCCCGCGACACTGCTGAGCTCACTCTTACTCTGCTCCGGAGTCACCGTGACTGCTTGACTGAAGCTGCCAGTGCGCAGTGAGTCTTCGGCTCTGACATCTAATAGGCTGCCATAATCATGTGACACGGCAGACCATCTCTAAAACATGCCTGGACTGGTTTTTCACCCATTTTCACACATAAATTTAATGCCTAAAACTCTGAGGTGAAAACAAATTGCACATTTTGTATTAAGGTGGTATCGCGATATTTCAAAAAGTATTGACTCCAGAGTATTCACCAGCTGGTATGGAAGTATCGATATTTGAGTATTGATACGCCCATCCCTACTCCGTACTGATTGGATAATATGCATCATCACGGCATCAGCAATCACAGAACATCGTGAACAAAACAAGGAAGCGAAAAGTGAAAAAATTTGACTAGAAAAAGACTGCTGTGATTGCGTAGGTCTAAAGGATAATTCAGCATATGTGGAGAACATGAAGCACATGAGCAGACTAGGCAGAGCATCAGTGGGGACCCAGGTCTGACAAAGAACACCGGTGTATCCAACGCAGGACATGCTGGGAGAAGCAGCGGCCAGGCCGGGCAGACCATGGTCCTTCGCGGGGAGGCACGCCCAGCCTGCCCGGTCAGTAGTAGATAGGAGACCCTGCTTCTGCTTCACCTGTGTGGTACCACTGTACTTTGCAGGACCGCAAGTCACTCCTCCCACGCGAGTATCTAAAAATTAAAAACTTAATAATAATACTGCCATGATTGTGGAGCGGAATGGCTGGAATGACTTAACCAAACACAGGACACAAAAATGCCCAAATAACGAAATAAATCATTTTTAGTTAAATGTTTACCGACAAATGGGCAACAGTGATGCAACGGTTGCAGTCAAATGGGTCCTTCTGCTGTGTATAATAATGTTGGGTGTTTTGTAGTTAATTCGTTTGATTATACTGTAGTTTTAAAAAACCTTTTAATAACAAAATATTGCTAAAATATAAAATGATGCACTACAATGGGTCTCAAATATTTGTAAATGTGTCTTTTTATAGTACTGCACGAGTTTATTGACGATACACAGAAGAAATTCAATATTACACTGAACTCCATTAGTGAACAGTGATAAACTAACACAATTATAATGATGACTGAACAACTCCCATTCCCCACAATGCAAGATACATTATTATCTCGAATATAAGTGATAAAAGATCACACAAATAAGTGATCTGACAAACAAATAAACAAGGGATCTGAAACAGTCGCTAATATTGAATGTCCCATTCATTTTCAATATTTAGGTATTCTGTAATTAATAGTCACACAATCAAATAAATCTTAGTGCCATTTACTCCCTTTTATATTTGTCAAAGTCTAACATGTGATTGCCTACATATAGGCTACACCTCTTTGTATTCCACTTTCAAACAGAGCCTACATTTGGGCCTGTAAAGCCTGATTGGGATCCCTGTTTTAGACAGGAATACTTGCGTTCTATGGGCAATGCACTAGTCAATTAAAAACAGAACAATAATTATTATTTTTTGCTTTCTCCACTGGGCCAACGTTGACCTTTCATTACAAATGTTTCACAATTTAATTTCCTTTGAATTACTACTGCATTTATTTCACCAGCGCCAACAAATCGTCATCCTCTGCTCCTAAATTTAGCTGTTAATCACCACCTTAATCACCCACAGTGACAGTCTGGATGGTAGGCTGCAGTAATGAGGGAGCGATTGTCCCCATCTCCTGTCATGATGTCATGTTTACCTGCAGGGACTGGAGGGCGTCAGAGTTAGTGTCGCAGTACAGGATGATGTTGTTGGCCATACTGAAGCTCTCCCTGACTCCCAGGTGGTAGAAGAGCGAGAGCTGGCGGAAGGCATCTGTCATCTCCACCACGGCTATGTCTGAGGATGAAAAATGGGTTCAGATGTTAGTTTGGGTTGTAATGAAGCCCTCTGAGTGAGGGATAAGACTGATAGAAGCAGTAATGACTCATCTGTATGTCTACGTCTATATCCTGTGGTCTTTAAACACAAACTTACAGAGACAAATCATAACTGACAGTGTATAGAATGAAGCATTTTCCTAGCCATTTTCTCCCAATTATGACCATTCCCGTGTGACAATCGCTCACATACAAGTACTTTTTGGTTATGTAAGAAGATTCAAACATTTTAAAGTGGTGTTCAGATCAGTATTCTGGAATATCGCTGTCATACTATGTGGACATATGGGCCATATCAATACACAATCCAAACATGATTGCCGAAGAGAAGAGGCCAACAGAGAATGGAGGAGAAAGAGACACACGAACACTATCAAGAAGGGTTAACAGCTAAGCTAAAGGCTAACAGGTAAGATAACAGCTGGCCTAACAATGCCAAAGTGGCAACTAGTTTTTTGCAGTATTTCTGCAGTACTTTTTTGGAGAATATTCTTGATAGTTGTAATTTTTGACATGTTGAAAGTTTTAAATAAACGTGCAGTTGAAGAAAGAAAGCACATCTGTCCACTCCCATGTTAATAAGAGTATGAAAAACTTGAAAATGACAAGTTAAAGGTCAATTACATAGAAAAAAAATGCACATTTAATCATGATTAATCGCAAATGGGTGCTTCTTTTTTTGGGGGGGGGAAGGGGGATTTATTGTAATTACAATTTTCAAATCACTGTCCACCACTACTTTATACACTTGTTTGTGTAACTATATGGTGGTATTGATACACCTATGAAGATTTTAAATAAAGACATAAAAAGGAGGTCATGGTTTTATTGCCCTGTTTGTGAGACTGTTACTAGGATTACCCAAGAAGCACTGGCACAATTTCTAAATAATTTGGTGGAAGGGTCAAGCATAGACTATGAAAGAAAAAATTAGATTTTGGAAAAGATTTAAATGAAGGAGTGGATTCAGAGATCCCCCCCCCCCCCACACACACACCTTCTTTAACAGTGTGAAATTGATTTTTTTTTTAAATATTTTCATATATTCATTTCTGAAAATATTTTCTGTGTATATGTGGGTGAGAATATGATGTGCATCCAAGTAAATGCCTTTCATTAATATAATTGTTGGTGGAGGTGCAAGCTCTTAGAGAAGTTTCCAGTTATTTCATTATTTCAGTTTCTTCAACTTTTGCCCCTCCAAAAATTATTGTGATTCAGGAATTTATCTCAAAGAGCTAAATCGTAAACATCAAAATAAAAAAAAAGCTTTAAATAGCTCTCTTTATGTGTGATGAATATAGAAATTATGAAAGATTAACTTCTTTGAATAGTTAAAAATGCAACTTTTCACAATATTCTAAATATTACCCATGCAGACAGGACACTGTGGGTAGGATGGTCAGTGCTGTCTGGTGGTCTGTGCTCCAACTCAGCAGGGAATGAAGTGACAGCCACAAAACTTGGTACACAGATTGAGTTTGGGGCCAACACCTATGGATATACTTTTAAGGTCAAAAGGTCAAGCTCAGAATGCCAAATAAACTATATCTCAACAACAACAACAACAGCTAGGGCCGTCAAACTTGGTACACAGGTTCACCTTGAGATCCTGACCTAGAATTTTGGGTTTGGGGTCAAAGGGTCAAAGGTCAACATTTGCATTCCCTTTGCCCTATTACTACGGAATGAGTAAAGCTAGGATCACCAAACTTTTCATACAGGTTCACTTTGGGATCCTGACCTTTGACTATGGGTTTGGGGTCAAAAGGTCAAAGTTTTAAATCTATAGGGCTGCAAAAGGCATGGGTCTACATCTTAGCTGACTGCATTTTAGTTTGAGATACAGCAGCATCTATTACTTCAAATTCTAAACTAGGAGTCTGCAACCTGTTGTTCTTCTACCCCTTGCCAGTACCTCCCTGTGGCTTTGACAACCAGACCATCAATGACAGAGTAGCTCATTCTGACCTGACCTTGAGCATAACCTGGATGAAGACCCACCTGAGGATCATTATGCATGAGTTTGCGGAACACTGGGCCAATTGCCTCTGAGAAGCAATTATTTTGTGAAATCATAAATGCTAACCTCTCCTGACCTTTGACCCTGACCTTGAGCTCAACCTGGATGCAGACCACCTAAGGATCAATGTGTGCAAGTTTGGTGACAATCAATACAAATGCCTAGCAGGAGTAGTGATTCCAGTGAAATGTGGATGGACGCATAGACAGACAGATGACAGATGCCGCACCATCACATCAACTCCTTTTGGCTTCACTACAATGACTTAATCTTAAAAATTTTAGGGCTTTTAAAGAGTGCATACCTCTAACAAGGCCCTATCCTACAATGTAAAGAAAAGTGACAAAGTGATCCAGAATCTGCATCCTGACCTGGATCACCTCCAAAATCTAATGGATTCATCCATAGCCCAAGGGCCACCTCTGGTGAAAATTTAATCAAAATCTGTCCAGTAGTTTATGTGTAATCCTGCTAACAGACAGATAGAGAGACAAACAAACAAACAAACCAACAAATCATTAAGAGATCACTGAGAGATCTAGGTGATCGCTGGGCACCCATTGAAAGATTGGGCCATTTTTAAGGGGTATAAATGAATCCAGCAGCAGTAGTAGCAGTAGCAGAGGATGTTCCAAATCCATCAACTTTGTGAGAAGCTAAATAATCTAATCACTAAAGGTGGCATTACACACCACTGAAAATCTTTAGTATATAAATATTTTTGCCATTTCACAATTCCAGTTGGCCTCAATCCTTCGATCGGGGTCATTAGGTCATGTAAATATTGTCAGTTGCTGCTCAAGCTGGCAGGAACTTTCCTAACCCTGACATGTGCTTACTGAAATAACAATGTGCTCTGTTATGCTGTGATAAGCAGCATATTTTCTGTTTTGACCCTGTCAATCCTCCCATTCTTGCATCTGAACCACTCATGATGGGTATGAGGCTTTGAACACCCTTGCTGTGCCATTCAGATCCCACATCAGGTACTAAGGGGTGGTACACACTGTCCCCGAGTTCCTCACAGCAACAAAAACATTGCTGCACTCCAGTAATGGCAGAGCAGCTCAGTCACAGTTAAAGCCGCACCTTAATTTCTCATCTGTCCCCAACTCTCCACCTCTCTGTGTCAACAAACACATTACATGGAGCCGAATAGAAGACATTCTCCGTGCCCGTCGACTGAGTCCGTTACTTAGAGAAGTTCTTTTAAAGCTGGCATCCATCTGAGGTAAAGTGCTACTACACCAGAAGAACACCAAAACATTCAGCCAGTTATCTCAACTCAGTCAAGATAAGCTCACAGGAAGCATTGCTCTGAAACAGAAAAACTTATCATTAGATATCTGTGACCTCAGATATGAATTTCCCTTTTGGAACAGAAAAGAATAGACTAGAACAGGAGAGAATCAACAAAGTAGAATGGAGCAGAACAAACTAGAACACAATACAGAAGAAAAGAACAGAACTGAATGCAATGCAATAGGAACAGGATAGAATAGAATGCCTTTATTGTCATTGTGCTGTGCAAGAACAGTCACTGTGGCTTCCTGTGCATGTAAAGTCATCAAAAGAGGTGAGCAACACGAATGCATGACAACAGAAGCATCCACTCATACAGTAGTTCAGCAGGAGTAATGCATCAGTTCAGTATTACTGAAATATGTGACTTCTAGCTTTATTGTAAAGGCTTCCCCGATGCAAGTATGTATATACAGTACTGCACAAAAGTTTTAGAACACTCCTCGTTTCTTAATATTTTGCATTCAATGGCCAGATGCTCTTGTTATTTTAAAGCAGTCTTTAGCAATAGTTATCCAAGCTTTCTACTTTTTTGAGCTCAAGGTCAGGGTCAAAGGTCAGGAGATTTTTTTTTTTTTGACAATGACTGCTTTTTCACTCATTTTTAGTCATTACTATCCTGAACATTGTCCAGTTTACTCAGTTTTTAAAGAAACTGGACAATTTGAAGACAAAAAAACTGTCTGGACTACTAAAATAAACAGTCTACAGCAGATGAATGCCATCTGAAATTCCTGTCCTTTAGAAACAGGGGGGAAAAAAAATCCAGAAGAGACCTGACAGAGGACCTGAGAGGTACATCTGACCTAGGGTTGGGTGATAACACAATAATTATTGCAAAATAACTTTTCCTCGATAGAGACATAAAACATTTTCAATAGAACTTCGAGAGAACTCATTCATTCCGTGTTCTGACAGGCAACACGTAAAGAAGAAGAAGCCAACTTTATTATCATTCAGTCCATACAGTCAATCATGTAGAATGAAATTATGTTTCTCCTATCTACAATGCTAATCACATCTATAATCAGAGGGGTCACTGCTATGCAAGGTGCCGCCACAAACAACTTCTCCTTCCCCCATTCTATTACGCTGAGCACAAAGGTAGAAGGTGGGAAATACCATTTTTATATGGTCTTTGGTATGACCCAGCCGGGACTTGAAGCCCCAACTTCCCGGTTGTGGGGCGGATGCTCTATCAACTAGGCCACCACTAGGCCAATGAAAATGAGAATACACCGCACCGAACCAATCATGTGGCTGGAAGTCACGTTCGACTGACACACACAATAGCGTGCATAGGCGTGTACAACCGGCATGTAGCCGGGGCTTAGCCTAGCACACCTGCTAATGTTTGGGCTAGCGCAGCCGTGTAAGAGACGACAGAAAACACTAATGAAAAGTTCAGTGACAGCGTTACCAAAGAAGAGACTGAATCGGATATCACTCAATGCTCATTAGACGAGGAGATTGTTGAAAAGAACGGTCAGAGGAATTCAATAATGTGGAGATATTTTGGTTATTTGAAGTCTGACAAGAAGCAGTTTAGTGTGAACTGCAAACTGTCAAGCATATTCCCACAAAATCAGGTACCGTAACATGACAAATCTTTTATTACCATCTGAAGCAGTGTCATCCTGTTGAGCACACAGAATGCCAGATTTAAGTGGCTAATTAAAGTAACTGACCCTTGTTACCACTTTTCTGGCCGTAAATATTTCTTCCAGACAGCACTTCCCCAGCTGTACACGGAATGTAGAGAAACTGTTGAAAATGAGCTGCAAAGTCTTCCATACTTCGCTACTACGTCAGATTTGTGGTCAAGTGGTCACCAAAAAAAAAAAACATGTAGGTTTAGGGCGCTCGCGCACACAGCGACCAGCAGCCGGTGGCTTGTCACCAGACTGCAAACCAAGTCTACCTACGGGTACAAATAAGTAACAAAAAAAAAAAAAAAAAAAAGTTGCACATCTGAACCATATATGAGCCTTACTGCCCACTTCATTGATCAAGATTGGGATTTGAAAAGCAAATGTCTTCAAACTTTCCTGAAGACCACACAGGTGAAGTCATTGCTTTAGGACTGACTGAAGCACTTGCATCCTGGAGACTGAATGAAGATAAGTCTGCATTGTGGTATATATAACTCTTATATCCCATATCTACATATGTTAGAGCAAGTGGAAATGTTTTGTGACAGCATATGTAAGGAACTTCACACCTGGAAAGGACAAAGGATCTCCCCCGCCGGGTTAAAGACATTGGACCTCCCAAGACACAGTGGCGGAGACGGACTTGACACCTGTGTCTTGACACCAAGACACAGTGGCGGAGACGGACTTGACACCTTTACCCCCTAAGGCGAGAGGAGGAGTTCCCATCACCTCCCAAGACAAGGAGAGGAGATAACAGAACAATGGGGGGGTTAAGATAACGGGGGGATGTCAGCTTTTTCAATGTGTGGCTGATGTCAGCTTTTTCAATGTGTGGCTCTATGTGTGCTTGTATTTAACCAGCGAGCTGAGCAGAGATCTCTCTCTTGCCTTCTGCCAAGCTCTACACCTGATGAGACTCGATAGAAGAGCTATTCATTAAAAACCCTGTTTTTAATACAAAAATCGCCTTGTTATTTCAGCTCCTTTACAGCATCACAATTGACAGTGGGACAAACATAGTGAAGGCCACATCAAAGAGACACGGCTGCAGTGCTCATCAACTTACCAATAGCATTCAGCTATTGGTAAGCTGATGAGCAGAATATTATAAAATATTTATTATTTTATGTTTTATAATTATTTGAAATACAGTTGTATATTGTTCTACACTACATTTGTCAGGTTCTACTTCTGAAAGAAAATAAATATTTAAAATTAATCTTGTTATAACTTCACATCTCAATTAGGAGTAAAAAGGAACTTTTAAGAGTGACAGAAAGTGTTAAGTGTCCTATAAGACGAGAAAGAACACTGGATCATGTTTACAGCAACGTTAAGCATGTCTACAGAGCCACTCCCCCCCACCTTGGACAATCAGACCATCTCTCCCTGCTTCTAATACCTGCTTACACCCCCTGAGGAAGAGTCCCCCCCAAACAAACAAACAATTAAAACCTGGCCTGAAAATGCTCTCTTCCTGCTACAGGACTGCTTTAACTGCACAGACTGGAAAATCTTTGAAAAGCAGGACTTGGACTCCTACACCAAGTCTGACCTCTTCTACAATAAACGCTATGTAAAAAATGTGACAGTCACCAAACACATCCGGGTCTTTCCAAACCAGAAACCCTGTATAACCAGTGAGGTCCAGGCTCTGATCAGAGTCCACAACTCAGCCTTTAGGCAGAGGGACAGCTCTCTGTACAGCACTGCCAGAGCCAACGTGAGAAGTCGCCTAAAACACGCCAAGAATGCCTACAGGAGGAAAGTGCAGGGCTTACTCACAGACAACAACCCCAGATAGATGTGAAGAGGCATCCAGGCCCTCACCAACTACAGGGGCCAGTGCCCCCCAACACTGGACAGCAGCCTCACCCTGGCAGAGTAGCTTAACCTCTTGAACTCCGTTGTACCGCGGGCGGGCAAGTCTCTGCGTCCTAGGGCGCACGAGGGCGCACGAGGGCGCACGAGAGCGCACTCGTGCGCTCTCGGACGCATGACGCATGATAGAGATACTGATGATGGTGATGTAGGTGGTGTGGCCTCCAAGCGCGCACTGAAAATAAAAGCTGCAGACACAGCCGCGAACAGATTAGTTCATCTGATTGACGTCTCATTCGACTAATAAGAGCCTTGAATTGGGTTTCTGAAACCTTGAACAACCAATGACTGACAACTTAGCCAGAAGGACCCGCCTGCTGTGAATGCAGTGAGCCAATTGAAGCAGAGAAGTTCGCGAGCTGTTTTTTTTAAGGCTGGGTGAAGACTGACTGCTGGAGCGGATCAAAAAAGGATTAGACGTTATGATTTATTCCATGGTCATTATAGACCGACGGAGGCTGACGACGAAGGCTGAGTGACACACACGCCTTCGCCAGTCTTTTTTTAATTACCTCCGCCAGGCCGAAAAGGCCAGGAGGAGGTTATGTTTTTGCCAGGGTCTGTCTGTCTGTCTGTCTGTTGGTTAGCAAGATAACTCAAAAAGTCTTGGACGGATTTGCATGAAACTTTCAGGCGTTGTTGGAAATGGTACAAGGAAGAACTGATTAAATTTTGGGGGTGATTCGGTTCACCGTCTGGATACAGGAATTTTTTTAAAGCATTTTTCCACACTGTGACATAGGGCCATTTTCAACATGTGCGCAGGCGCAATGGAGGCCGCTGGGCGTCGTGTCTGAGCAACACAAACTCCGCCTTCTTCAACGTTTTAGCCACAAAAGCATGCGGAAAACACTGCTGGCCTCGGACCCCCAGCGTGCCTCTGCCAGCCATAGGCGCTGCGCACATTGCGCTGGTTGTCGTGTCTGACCAACACAAACTCCGCGTTCTTCAACGTTTTAGGCACAAAAGCACGCGGAAAACACTGCTGCCCTGGGCACGCCAGCGTGCCTGCTTGACACGGACACCTGTCCGCCGCCCCATTATTTGCCACAAATTCCCCGCCCAGCTATAGGCGCTGCGTAAAAACGACCTCGCTGCCGGGGAAGACTCTAAATTCTGTTTTGCCGCGGAGCGCAACCCCAATAATATAATATAAAACCCACGCCAACCTGTCTAACCAATCTGCATCCGTCAGTGGAGGAGATGGACACACCAACACTTCAGTTTATTACCTCCGCCAAGGAGGCAATGCTTTTACAACCGTAAAACGGGGCTATAAGGGACGGCGGGGTAATATGGGACACTTTTCTAAATGTAATTCTGCTTTTTTAATTTTGCTTCCGCCTAGATTTGATGAAGGATTCATGGATATTTGACAATAACAACACAACTCAGCGTCCTGCTCAAAATAAAAAAAGCAGAATTACATTTAAAACATTTCCCACAAAAGTGTCCCTTATTAACCCGCCGTCCCTTATAGCCCCATTTTACACTACTGAACCACTAATCCTATCACTATCACATTGATTGTCATTCATTAATTGTCTGTTTATTGCACTGTCCATGTCAAATAAACAAATAATCATTGTGAATCCAATTGCTACTCATATCTTTTCATGCTCAGGGAATCTGAAAACGTACACACAAACACTGTATGGGGGGAACTGTGCCGCTTGGCGGAGGTCTGCGCTCTCCGAGTGCTTTTCTAGTTACTACTGTTATTTGTTTTGAAAAATCGTTCGCCAAAAACCGCAATCATGGAAGCACAAAACCGCAATAATGGAATTATGCTTTGATCGGGTCGCGAGACCAGAACCAGAGAGGACCAGCGTCGCGTTCGTCTGACAATGAGGAAGAGAAGTTGGCCAGGACACTGCTGCTGTGAAGAGGTAAGGTGTTATAAGCTGAATTATTTTTTATCCCTGAAAATTGTAATCTAAAATGACTTTTGACCGACTGGTAAATTACAGCTGTGCGGTGCACGAAGTCTGAAGTTCGTGCGCCGCGGTACAAGGGGTTGCTCGCCGCGTACGGGCTGTGAACGCCCCCCCCACCCCCGCTATTCTTCTGCAGCGGGGGGGGGGGGAAGCCGCGGTGATTTTTGCTGCTGTCCCACATCACCACATGAGGCTAATCCGTTGTGTAGCGATGGCCGAAGTCCATCCTCTGTAGCGAGCGGGTGGTGGGGGGGGGGACAACCCCCACCCCCCCCCACACACACAGCCCTGAGTGTGACCTTTCATTAGAGCCTAAAATGAAGCTTCTATATTGAATTATTCAAAAGTTACAGACGTTTTTCCAAACTGTGCCATTTGGCACAATTTGGCACAGTTCCAAAACGCCTGGGAACAGCCTGAGAACAAAGCTGTGTAAAATATTCATTTTTTGTGGTATTGTTACCAAATTTGGATCTCTGCTTGATAACACTTGGTTCTACACTTCTGTTGCATTTTCCAGCCGGATCGGACAGCTGTGTGTTATTTGCAATCATTTGTATCCAAAAAAAACACCGTGGCCAAATTTATTTTCTTCAAGTTCAGTATGTTTAGATGACTGTAACTCAGTGGCCAGAGCACGTAAAGAGATTATGGGTTTTTTTGCCAAAAAATTCAAAGTGTTTTCTTTTAAATGAGACCAACCCCATGAAGATGCTGCAAAGGGTTGAAGAACAGCTTTCGATTTACTTTGGGCACATTATTTTTTGGCGTTTTTAGGAAAATTGCCCGGAGTGCAAGGGGTTAACAGCTTTTTTGCCTGGTTTGAGCTCACCTCCCTCCCAACTCGTCTCCCCCTCCTCCCCTCTCTCTTTACAGGTGCATGAGGTGAGGAGGCAACTGAGAGCCGTGAACCCCTGCAGAGCTGCTGGTCCTGACAGCATCCTAGGAGCAGTGGTCAAAGCATGTGCAGACCAGATGGCAGAGATCCTCACCAAGCTGTTCAACCTCTCCCCGACGCATGCCACTGTCCTGTCCTGCCTCAAGGCCTCCACCATCAACCCTATCCTCAAAAAGTCCGCAACTGACATCCTGATCAACTACAGACCCATAGCACTCATGTCTGTAGTCATGAAGTGTTTTGAGCGACTGGTGCCCCAGCACATCAGGGACTGTCTTCCCCACTCCTTCGACCCCCACCAGTTCAACTACAGGGCAAACCAGTCTACGGAAGATGCCATCGCTACCACACTCCACAGAGCAATGAGTCACCTGGAGAACCCAAGGAGCTACGTGAGGATGCCCTTTGTGCACTACAGCTCAGCGTTCAACACCATCATCCCGGACATCCTGATCAATAAACTGCACCTCCTTCAGATCCTCCCCTTCCACCTGCTCCTGGATAAAAAAAAAAAAAAAAAACTCTCACCAACCACCCACAAACAGACTTGGCCCTCACCACTCGCTCCCCCCAGGGCTGCATGATAAGCCCTATACTGTACTCCCTGTACACCTCTGACTGTATTCCAACCCACCCAATCACCGTCATTGTGAAGTATGCGGACGATACCACCTTGGTTGCGCTCATCACCGATGACAATGAGAAGGCATACAGGGTGGAGGTAGAGAATCTGCTGCTGTGGTGCCAAGCAAACAATCTGAAACTGAATGTCTAAAAAAACCAAAGACCTCATACTGGTCTTCAGAAAGAACAGACAGGACCACCCCTCCTCATAAATGACGGCCGTGTGGAAACCATCCCCACCTTCAGGTTCCTGGGCACCCACATCTTCTCTGACCTCTCCTGGACTGTCAAGACCAAGGCCCTGGTGAAGAAAGCCCAGCAGCGGCTGCACTTCCTCCATGTCCTGAGGAAGACCAACCTGGACCAAAAGCTGCTGTTGACCTTCTACCACTGCTCAGTGGAGAGCGTGCTCACCTACTGCCTGGGTGTGTGGTATGCCGGCTCCATGGCCGAGAACAGGAAGGCTGTGCAGAGGGTCATCAACATTGCTTAAAAAAAAAAAAATCATCGACAGCCCCCTGCCCTCCCAGGAAGACATCTCCAGATCCTCCTGTCTCAGAAAGATCAAGGCCATCACAGGAAACCCCTCACATCCCGTCCACCACCTGTTTGATCCGTTTCCCTCTGGACGACGGTTCAGATCAATCAGGTCCCACACCTCCAGACTAAAACAGTTTCTTCCCCTGGGCCATCCGAACTGCAAACAGTCACAGCCCCCCCCCCCCAAAAAAAAAGCTTTCTTGCACAGTACTGGGGGGCTTTTTAATTACCACAATAAGATACTTGTCTTTGTACTCTGCACTTTTATGTATATTGGCCCATCCGTGAAACCACTACTATGCATATTTTTCATAATCCTTGTGCCAATTTACTCACTTGTGTGTTCTGCACTCTGCACTCTTATGTACATAGTTCCATCCACAAAGCCACTACCATACCTGTGTATATTTCCAGAATCGTGGGCTATTTTTATTTCAGTCGTGTGTTTAATCATGTGTTCTGTAACTGTGTTTTATCTAATGCGTCTCTCTTTATTTCACAGTAGCCTGGTGGACCACCCACAATTTCACAATTGGGTGAATTACATGAGCAACTTACTCTTTTTTTGTATTCTCCATTATTGTCACCATAATATTCATTGTGAATATTACTGCATCTTGGTAAATTAGAATATCATGATTTGTAATGTAATTAAAAAAAGATAACCATAATCATCATAAATAAATTTAAAACGGCTTAAATTTCACTGTATGTGTAGTGAAGGCTCTCATTCCTGCACTGATATTTAAAGTGTATTTTTTTATTATTTATTTCAGACTGGAAGAAGTTCTTTTAATTTTCATCTGAAGCCTAGTTAAACTTTTAAACTTCTAGACCCAGCAAGGTTTCACACAGGATGGACTAGCTTGCCATTTTCTTTTTTTACTTTAATGGAGTTGAATATTACTCTAGTTTGTTTTTAACACGCAGTTACAACTGCCTTTATGGAGCAGCAGAGCTGCTATTTGAGTTTTTACACTTTTACATCTATTATTTAATTGTGTTGCTACAAACACTTCTGATTAAGCTGTCAAGCTCAAGTTTCCAACTCATGTTTGATGGGTCATTATTTTATTTAGCTATAGGAAGTTTTTATAATAGGCTACATTATATTAAGGCAGAGACTGACAACAAAGTGATTTTCACAGGTGTGCAGACTTAAACAGGTGAGGTAAAATATGACCTAGAGCCCCGAACAGGAGCTGTGCCAGCAGGAAGCTGAGCTGGCGGACATGACAGAAATAATCACAATTAGTCGACTAATCAAAAAAATAGCTGTTAGATTAGTCGACTGCCAAAATAATCGCTAGTTGCAGCCCTAATCGCAATATATATATATATATATATATATATATATATATCTCGATATCGATTAGGGATGTTCATGATTAACTGACTTTCAATTAATTGTTGATAACAATTTAGTCGACTAAATTAGATTAGTTGTCAAGTAATTGATTCAGTAGTCCTTTTCAATGGGAGCTTATTCTATGAAATGTAGCGGCGTCGCCGTCCAGGCAGGGGCGCACAGTCACCCACTGCTGCCACTCAACCGAAAAAGCAGAAGAAGATGCTAAGCCCCCAGAGTGCATGCGCTTGCGCTGTGCAGAGCAAAAAAAAACCTCGCCCTTCCGGGTTACACTGGAGAATCACACTGATCAGTGGAGAATCACAAGAAGTTCCAATGGCACTTTTCAGTGTCCACCCGCCTACTTCAAATCAAAACAGGGCGGACAAATGGACTGCAGCAAGGAAAAGACGTCATGAGTGCAAAAACCTATCCCCACTGCTAGCAGACCGGACTCAAGTTCCCACTGAGGTAAGAGACAAGAAGAGGGAGCCCAGGCCGTTCTGGGTTTGCCTGGATTTCCGAGGTACTGTGATAATATTTAACATGCAACAGATGAAGTAGCTCACAATTTATTTTCCTGTTAAAACAGTCTACCAGTGCATCTCAGTAAATTAGAACGAGAAAGGTTTTTTTTTTTGATATTGGTAATAGTTTTTAAAATAAATAAAAAATCATGACATTTGTAATTTACTGAGATGCACATAGTACAAACTATACAGTGCAAAAGTTGTTAAACTACACAAAACGCCATTATCTGTAGTAAAAAAAAAATGGAAATGGTACAGTCATTGAGGAATATAATGTTCATGTTTTATTCAGTATATGAAAAAACAGCAACTTTTTATATGTTAAAGATTGACCGTATTGTACCGAGGGAAATTTAGATTCTCAGGAAAAATGCTGCTTATCAATTAATCATTAATTGATCGATAAGGTGAATCAGTTATCAATTAATGAATTAATTGATAACTTGCATCCCTAATATTGACCAACATGAAAAAAAAAATTGATCGTGACTGAAATTTTTTCATATCGCCCAGCCCTAATCTGACCCTTCAGTTGATCCATCTGTCATTGACTGAAGCCTCACTAGAATGGTTTCAATGGACGAGGTGACTGTCAAGAAGTCATTCTTGAAGAAGGGAAACAAGGAGTAAAAGTTGAGGTACTATATGTAAAATTACACAAGAACTGGACCGATAATCACTGATATCAGGTCTTATGAAGTGATGAATCCAAACTTTGGGATCATATTGATAAAGAATGGAACAAACGTCAGCCAACAGGCATAGAAGAGCTTCAAAAAGACAGCTCTTTCTAAATTACAAGAAAGTTCAGGCTGTGCTGAACAAATATTGACTTTCCAGCTTGTCAGAATCGTACAAACTCTGCATTTGCCTTACATACCATATTTCCATTTGCATCTGCACATGTTACAGGTGCTTAAAGTCAAGGTCAATGGCCTAGAGTTTAGTAATGTTTTTTTGTGAACTCATAAATGCCCAGATCTCCTGACCTTTGACAATGACCTCAACCTCACCTTGGATGCAGACAAACCTGAGGATCACTGTGAGCTTAGTGAGAATTGAGGCAACTGCCAGGAGGAGTAGCAATTTTTCTAAAATCATGTAACTGCCCAGATAGCCTGGCCTTTGACCTTGATCGCAACTTGGATGCAAACCTGCCTGATCATTGTGAGTGAGTTTGGTGAACATCGGAGCAAATGTCAAGGAGTAGTGATTTCTGTGAAATGTGGAGGGACGGACAGATGGATGGATGGATGCCACGTCACCGCATTAGCTCCTTTCGACTTCGCCAGAATGATCTAAAAATGAGGCAGTACCTAAAATTGTACTTTGCACTTTACCATTATATTATCTATAGCTACAAAATGCAGGTTGTATCAGTATACGTATGTGCATCTCTATAGAATACATGGGAAATAACAATCCACATTCTCATGCCTAAAGGAAAATAATAAAAAGCAAAGCCTGAGGGCAGTGAGACTTTTATGTTTGGACTTGATTATTAAAGTGTTTCCAATAGTCTATACCTTGACTTTCACGTTGGACTAAAGCTTTCACACTTTCTTTAGTAACACTTTCTCAGTGATGTTTGGTTTTCATTTCAAGCTGTTCCTTAAAGGACACTCAAAGATGTCTACAGAAGTGAAAGAACCCCTATAGAACCCAATTTAAGATGCAGAACTAAGCATTTATAGCCTTGAACACCATCTCCTGGATTAAAACTATTTGGTTAGCCTAAAAATATATTGGTGTTGATGAAACAAAATGATCACAGTTGCTTTCTAAGCACCATTTTCTAGTTTTAATGGATGATAGCTCTCATCACAGAAGTCTACAAAATTTTCAGTGCCAAACTCTCATTTAGGGACCACTTCATGTGTTGCAATAAGACCGGCTGTATCCATATATGTACCTTCTACAGTTTACTGCTTTAGTTTTTGAGAGATATTAAATATGGTTTGCAATTGTAAACTTAAGATGGCTTCATGTTTATATTTTCTAGGGCTAGAGTCTGGGGGAACCAATGTTCCAAAAGTTACCTTTGAATTTGGGTTGCTTTAGATGAGAAAACATTTCTATTCCAATTATACAAACATTAGACCGATGTTTTGAAATGACATGACCTCAACTGCAGTAAAACATTACAATGTTCCTCACATCCCTGCTTCCATTAAACACTGACAGCAGTGATCAGTATGCTTATGGAAAGATGTGTGAGACTTGCTTGCAGAAAACACACAGCCTCACACTTACTTCAGCTCTCTGGAGAGTTTAGTATTCATCTGAATTCTCACTGCTCTCATCAGCATCAGTTCCAGCTCTCTTCAGAGTAAAAGCTATGGTAATTACACTCCTGAGTTTTTTGGAAAAAAAAAAAAAAAAAAAGCTAGTGAAGGTAGCAGAGCATTTGGCAGGCAAAGAAGGAAAGGGAGAATTGAGGAGGTGGGGGAAAATTTGACTTCTGTTGGTCAGGTGAGCTGGAAACATATCTGATGCCAGTTACTGAGTACTGTATCGTTTTCTAGAAGCCCAGTAATGTCAGAATGTACAAATATATCCAACATCAGCATAAGTCAATGTTCACCTTATTGACCAATATCAGCCATCAGAAAAAAAGGCATCAGCAGTGGCTGATATTTTTCTGGGGTGTCCCAGGTCCGTGACTTTTTTTTTTTGCCCATAAACAAACCGTAGATTACATCTGCAAATTCAGAAACATCTGAGGCTAAACTAGGGGTGGGTTTAAAAGATCAATTACAGTTAAGAGTGTTCCTGGTACAATTTATAGCACTACATCTCAGAAATGTTTTCATATGCAAGGAAAACAGTCAATATCCCTGGGAGCATCCCTGGCAATATCCCTGGCTGAATTGACAATGAATTGAATCAAATCAGATCAAAAAGGAATCAATACCTTCTGAAACAGAATTTAATCAATTCTGGAAATCATTGCGATTCCCAGCCCTAGACTGAACCATTTTCAGAATTTCAGCTCATTTCAGTGCATATTTATCTACCACTGGCAATGAAGATTGAATAGAAGAAAACAAAAACAAAAGAAACAATCTGTATCGGCTATGAGCCATTGACCAACTTATTATTCTCAACATCCACATCAGCTCAAAATTTCACTGCCGTGAATCCCTACCACAACAATAGGTAGGGATGTTTAGTTTAATTTGAATCTACAGTTTATACTTGTGTTATTTATTTATTTATTAATACTTGTGTTATTCTTTTCTTGATGTATTTTCTTTCTTCATGCTCGAAATAAATTTGATTGATTGATAGGAATTTTTTCCTGGACAATAAGTTATCCCGGAAATTATCATGATGAAAAATATTATTGTTAACATCATAAAGACTTCTGATATAATGATAATAATCCATGTACATCCTTTCAAAGAGCACTGAATTTGCATTTATCGACAATATTCAACATCCCGATCTTTGCCTTGTCCAACTCTTGGCTAAATCTCAGGAGTCAGTCCTTTGCTGACCTAACCAGACAGTGAGCATTGAGCACCATCTAATGGACTGAAAGGCTAAATGGTTCTTTTTACTCTGATACCTAAATAAATAAATTTGCAACAATTATTAATTATATTTAATAAGGTATCACAATACTTCTGTCTCTAATCAATACAGTACTGCCACCACAATGAATTGCAATATTAAACAGTATCCACTTTCTCCAGCAACCCTAGTTGTTCATATGCCCCCACAGCTGATGGCAGCAATGCACTACCAAAGTGATTTGAACACCAAGAATCAAACAAAATGAGGAGGACGAGTACTCTCACAAGCCCGGCTCGAGGCTGGACAAAAAAGGGAGACCACATGGAGGTGCCACAAGTTTATTTCATTCATCTTCTTCCGCTTAATCCTTTTCGGGTCGCGGGGGGGCTGGAGCCTATCCCAGCATCTTTGGGCGAGAGGCAGGGTACACCCTGGACAGATCGCCAGTCCATCGCAGGGCCAACACAGAGAGACAGACAACCATTCACTCTCACAGTCATACCTAAGGACAATTTAGAATCCCCAGTTGATGCCAATTATTTGTAAGAAAAAAAACAAAATAAAAGGTGTCTGTAAGAATCAGTGGTGAGTGTATTGGATGCGTGAAGCAAACGAAAAACAACAGATTAGTCACTGGCCAACCCAGTGACCACACGCCTCTGTCAGGGCTGTTACTACGCCCAGCGGCCAACCCAAAACCAGAAAGCCCGCAGGCCACAAACAACACAGACAGGGGCTGACAGCACAGCCCCCACCAAAAGTGGCCAGCAGACAGAGCGCAGACAGAGCGCAAACACCCAGAAAGGCGACTGGCCTTTAACGGGAGCCAAAAGTGCTGCTGACAGGTGCGCAAAGGTGACTCTTATAGAGCACCTCTCAGCCAGGGGCAGTCC
This sequence comes from Pholidichthys leucotaenia, assembly GCA_020510985.1. NCBI lineage: Eukaryota > Metazoa > Chordata > Actinopteri > Cichliformes > Pholidichthyidae > Pholidichthys > Pholidichthys leucotaenia. The sequence continues at coordinate 288,236,105 of CM035842.1, forward strand.
TTCGCAACTCCACTTACAACACAGAAAAAACACAGAGGTCCCACTCCAGAGAGAAGCAGAGCCGTAACCCCCCCCCCCCCCCCCCAAAAAAAAAAAAAAAAAAAAAAGTGTGGAAAAAAAGAAAGGACTTCCCATTGGGAAGGCCAGTACAAACAGATTCACAAAAAGCCTACAGAAATTCATCATTCAGTAATAAATATTCCTAATTTTTTTTTTATTTATTTACAGTTTTCTGTATGCAATTAAAAATACCACAACTACAAATCTACCATGCACTCACCAAGTTTTAATATAGGCCAACCCATCATCTCCGGCACCCGGAGAAGCAATTTAAGAGTGTCAAAAGCAGGACAGATGGCCTAGGTAACCACAGACAAGATTTTTAAGTCTTAGCCCTTAAAACTTGGTGCTCTAAACAAGGCTTTCACCACAACGTTCCCAGCCCCTGATGTGGTAGACATCCAAACAGTATATCTGCAAAAAACAAAAACTCATCAGTCAAAACCAGTAACCTGTAGTCCATAGACCAGGGGTCACCAACGCGGTGCCCGCGGGCACCGTGTCGCCCGCAGGGACCACATGAGTCGCCCGCAGGCCTGTTCTAAAAATAGCACAACTCACAAGTGAGCTGCGTCTAAGATGTAATTTTTTCTGCCGCTATTTTTTAAAATCACACTTGCATTTATATAGATTTTAAAATGACAATGTCTTAAAAATAAAAAAAATGAAAATATGTTTATTATACGTAAAGTTAAGGTGAACTCTGACCTAGTTCAAAGGTCAGTATCGTGCGCATAACAAAACCTTTGCGCTTGTGGAGCGTAAGCTAGCGGGCAGTGAAGATGGTGAGCGGAGTGCAGTTTCCTAGCCCAAAAACATGGCAAAAAAAGGACAGAAAATTTATCATTTTCAAAGTGAGCGGGAGGAAGAGTTCTTTTTTACTACCGTGAAAGGAAGCTGTGTGTGTTTCATTTGCGGGGCGACGGCAAAGCGCCACTATGTGGAGCGACACTTCACTACCCACTCTTTTTTTTTTTTTTTTTTTTGGACTTATCTTGTACCCGTAGGTGGATTTGTTCTGCAGTCCGGTGACAAGCCACCAGCTGCCGGTCGCTGCGTGCGCAAGCGCCCCTTAACTCCCTAACCTGCATGTTTTTGCATGAAAAACCAGAACATGCACACTCCACACAGATCACTGTTGGCCGGGGGCAGGGATCGAACCCACGATCCCCGCGATTCCCCGGCCGAGGGTAAACTGCTGCTGCGGTGCTAACCACTGCGCCACCGTGCATATAAGCACTCTCAGTGCTGTTTAGCTTTTTCTCATGAAAGGACAGTGCTGGTTATTACTCAAGCATGATTCATGGCAAGAACTGTATGGATATAATTCCAGTGAAGAAGAACACACAAAAGTGTGTTTATTAAATGTAACAGATTTTGAGCGGAGCGCAGGAGATTTGTTCAGTTAAAAATGTGATAAGATTTATTTAATATGAAAGTTGATTTTTCTTAAATGTTGCATAACTTTTTCAAACATGGTTCAACATAGTTCATGAATTAAAAGGGTTTAGTTTTTTATGGTTAAAAGGGACTGGTGAAAACTGGACATTTTTTTAATGAAATGTAGAAGTGATCATCTGAACAATTGCTGAGATTAATAAAAATAAAGTGTTGAATATTGATCTTGTCTGTTACCCACTAAGTTATTGATAATTATTTATATATATATACACACTGTTATTTTAGAGGAGTGTGTCAAGCTGGTGCCCTTCACATGACTCGGTACCCATGAAGTAGCTCTTGGTTTCAAAAAGGTTGGTGACCCCTGCCATAGACTAATGGCAAACAGATGTGCCTTGGGAGGACGACCAAAATTGGGAGTCAACTGGACAGGAAGAGAAAACCTGTCAGGAGGTTGATCCAAATCCACAGCCAGCCAGATAAAATAGAGGTGCCCATCAGGAGGACAACCACTATCAAAACCCCACAAGATAAACAGAGGTTTCAGCCTAGGAGCAAGGTGGCACAACTCAGGAGCAAAAAAAATCACAATTCATGCAGGTTTTGCAGCAACTCGGATTTCTTCAGCTCACCCTGCAACCTCCACTGATCAGAAGCATCCATGATGTCATCATCTAACACATATGCATTCACAGACCCTGCAGCAGCTGCTAAACCAACCGGCTGCTGAGACACACTCCCCCCCCGGTTCAAAAAAATAGCTTTCCCCAGAAGTAATCTGACTTCAGCAGATTAACCTGGCAAAGCTGCGTTTCCTCCTTATGCTCAAGTATAACCCAACAAACTTCATCAGCAACCAGTATGACAGGCTCTTTTACCATGTCACATGGAGACCCCTGACTGCCAGATTCCTGCTGACAGTTTTTCTCCGAATCTAAATCCTCTGACACAACTGGCGTTACTGATGAGTCACAGTCAGAAAGCACACGTGGAGGCTCCACACACAGGTTTTCAGAATTAACATAATTAATTGGAGCGGCCAACACCACAGGTGTCACTGTGCATGCAGGAGCCAATTCACAGACACTCTGATCATGCAACGTCTCTGAGACATTCTGATCAGGCACCGTCTCTGAGACACTCCGAGCGCACACAGCCTCTGAAATACTCCAAGCGTGTACAGCCTCCGAAATAGAGGGAACTGAGCGTAAATTAGAGGAAACATCACCTGAGTGCGCACAACCAAGAGCACTGCCCGGACCCAAATCAGCACCACCGGCCCGGATGAGCCCCCATTTGTTACAAGCCCAGCTCGAGGCTGGACAAAAAAGGGAGATCACATGGAGGTGCCAATTTAACACAAGTTTATTTTTAAGAAAAAACAAAATAAAAGTGTGTCTGAAAGAATCAGTGGTGAGTGTGAGTGTACTGGATGTGTGAAGCAAACAAAAAACAACAGACTAGTCACTGGCCAACCCAGCGACCACATGCTTCTGTCAGGGCTGTAACTATGCTCAGCGGCCAACCCAAAACCAGGAAGCCCACAGGCCACAAACAACACAGACAGGGGCCGCCAGCACAGCCCCGACCAAATGACAGGCAGCGCGGCCAGCAGGCAGAGTGCAAACACACAGGAAGGCAACCGGCCTCTAATGGGAGCCAAAAGCGCTGCTGACAGGTGCGCAAAGGAGCACCTCTCCGCTAGGGGCGGACCTTTGCAGCTCCACCTACAACAGAGAAAAATACACAGAGGTCCCACTCCGGAGAGGCCGTAACAATATGAAGGCAGCTCCTTTCAGTATACAGAATGGTATACAAGAAGTATAAAAAGGAACCCTACAAACATTTTTATATTAAGACGATATAGTAATAACAATGACAGCCCTAGTTACTACCCATAACCAATAGCTAAGTGGCTAAAATGGGTTGACTTTCTCACCCCGTGCCATAAAAAAAAAACTACTACTACTACTTTGAAGTGCAAATATATCTAAAAAAAAATCAACAAACTAAAATCCTTTTTCCACAGGGTTAGTTCAACCAAATGATGATGTATTTCAGTTAAATCTGTCTGAAAACGCACGTAAATGGTCTTTGGTTTCCTGGGGTATGACACCATTTCATCAGCGGGTTTTCAATCTCGGACAGAAAAGGAATGCAGCACTAGTAACGATACTTCAAATTAGGGCTGCAACGATTACTCGAATAATTCGAGTAATTTGATTAAAAAAAATTCATCGATTTAAAATCTATGCTTTGATGAGTTATTTAATGTAGCACTTCCGGTCTATATGACCTTCTTCTGCACACACTATGTAAACAAGATGTGGCTTTGTTTAATGGCGCCCTATCAGAGAGGCATAATGATGGCAAAAAGGAAGAAAGTCAGAAAAAATTACAAAAAGTATGGTAAATGGTGTTCATTTATATAGCACATTTTACTCATCTCTGGATGACCAAAGCGCTTTACAGATCCCGCTATCCACCCATTCACACAAAGAACATATAGCCACCGCTACCACTAGCAGCGGTGGCTGCTATGTTGCGAGTTGAACCTAACGCTACAAAACGGAACTTTATGGTGTAACGTAACATTTAAAGTTACATTCTATGCAATAAACATTGCAATAACCATTGCAATAAATGTGTACCTGTGTTATTGAGTGTTTGGTACAATTACTACTGCTCTTTAGGAAAGCAAGTTCTGCACATGTTGGTCAATGCAAGTATCCGATTACTCAAGTAATCATCGGTTAGAGTGGTTGATTACTCGAGCCTTAAAGCAGTCGTTAGCTGCAGCCCTACTTCAAATTAGAGATACTTGTTGAGCTCCACGAGCAGATCACTTCAACAGGGGAGGCAATCAAAGCCTCCAACACCTCCCAGTCCTTTAGAGCAAATTATTCAAAGCCAGCATGCTTCACAAATCTGCATACACCGTTAACCATCAAGCAGTCAGATTAATTCAGTGATTTTGGCTGTTTGTAGCAGTGAAGAGGTTCAGTGGGGGGGACGAGGAGCCACGCAGCTCCTTGCACTCATCATCAGGACATGCAAATTCAACCAGGAAGTAGGTACTTGTTGGCCTCGGAGGTTTTCCTCATCAAGCCCTTCATCCACTGTTGGGAGAGAAAAAAAGCTCAGTGACGTGGAATTTTGAGAACATTTAGTTCTCTAGAAGAGAAGCGAGGGTCTTCACAGGAGGATACAGACTCTTTGAGCTATCATTTTGCAGTTCTATTACCATGACAAGTTTGCATCAGTTAAACAATTTAAATGAGATCAAACGTCAAATCCGGCTCCTTTAAAAGCATGACACTTGTTATACTTTTGCTGGATTTACTTTATGTTAACAGGACAAATAGTTTGTTCAGAACGCCTAATCTTCCCACAATTCCCAACAATCCTGAGCACACACATAATAAAAAGGACTCTTCGTCTTCTCCTCTTAACTATGCACACAATGTGCAACAGAGTGTCAACATCCAGACGGCACAGGTTGCCTGATGAATAAAAGATGGGCCCGTCTCATTTCTGTGGTGGCAGCAGACGCCATCGATATTACGTCTGAATCACATTTTAATGCAAACAGGTTACTACAAGTCAAAACTGTAACAGAACTGGGAAGGAAATTTTATGCAAACCAAATGTCATTTCCGGGAATAGAGAAATATTTGTCACTGAGGAAAAAAGCTAACATAAGCCACAAATAACTAGTTAGGTGCACATCATAGAAAGAAAAAAGGAGCTAGACTGCAGTGTTGCTTGCTGTGCCCAAAGAGTTGAGAAAGGGACTCTGTTCTCACCACCAAGCTCCTGACAGCTAATGATACTTGATGGTGGTGTATGATCTTGCTGTCAGTGTTAAGTGTACATTTTCAGGCTAGTCTAATAACAAACAACACATACCAGAGTTAAGAGAGAAGCAACACAAACAGAATCATTCTCTCATCCTTTCAATACAAAATTGCTCTTTGTGTTTAATGAGTCACTACTAATTCACTGCAATATCACAGTAAAATGTAGATGACCACTTAAAACAGTAATGTGCTTTTTGGGAAGGCATAATTTGGCATAATAACCTTAGAGTACACATGGTAAAATAAGTGATCCGAAAGTGAATTTCACTCCTGCACTTCCTCTGGTCTTCCGTTTACATGCTGCAGAAAGTCATCAAGTGATGATAAAGCACTGAAATGTTGCAGTCGGCAAAACTGCAAGTTAAACACAAAGAAGAAAACTAAGGGGAAAAACAACATTTCTCACAGAATATATAAGTGTCACTGCCATTGTTTCGCTAATGCTAGGCTAGCAGAAAGACAGGCAGTCTGAGTTGGGTTTTTTTTAAAATTTATTTTACCAGGGATAAACCAACTGAGGTAAGGACCTCTTTTACAATGGTGCCCTGGCCAAGATGGCAGCACTTAGTACTGAGTAGTGTGGAGCTGCTTTTCTGTTAGTGAAAGCCTTCTACATCACATTATGAAGGCATAAACAGCATGTCTAGGGTTGCCAACTATCACATATTAGTCGAGATTGTGGGGAGCCTTGAATAACGAAACTGAATTGCATTTAACTCAAGTTTATTTCAAGCAACCATTCCCACAGTCTGCTCTCATTCTTGAGCAGCGAACAAAGAGAAGGAAACACACCAAAGTTTTCACCTTTATACATTCTCACATCAAGAAATCTCCCTCGCAGGGGAGGTCACACATCTCCATCATAATCCCTTTATTTACATTCCTCCCCCCTCTCTCCTCTCGAGCCTCAGAGGTCAGGGAGTCTTCTGTCCACACCCATTGTCTTCTCTCGCTGTCCTCCCCAGGTGTCCCAGACTCTCCGTCTCCTTCATCGTGAGGTTAAAGCATATCTCTCATATGTCCAACATGTGCATGCACAACTACACAGCCATAGAGATGTTCCTTATTTTCAACCAGTTAGTTTTATACCTGACGTGACATCCCTTGCCATACATTTTGACTTTATTTCAGCTTGACATCCAACAAGAAGCAGATCATGCCATGGGAGAATGAGCACCCAACATCATCCAATCTCAGCTGTTCATGTTTCAGTTAAATATGTACGGTTGAAACGAGAAGTTTACATACACTGGATAAAAAGACACATAACCTTTTTCCACTGTCTGACATTAAATCAGACTAAACTTTTCCGGTTTGAGGTCAGTTAAGATTACCAAAATTATTCCTATTTTTCTAAAGAATTTTTTTTTATTACTTTCTTCAAAGTCAGAAGTTTACATACACCAAGATTACTATGCCTTTAAACAATTTGGGAAAGCCCAGATGATGATGAGGTCATGGCTTTGGAAGCTTCTTATAAGTTAATTGACAACATTTGAGTTAATTGGAGGCACGCCTGTGGATGTATTTTAAGGCACACCTCAAACACACTGCTTCCTTGTGTGACATCATGGGAAAATCAAAAGACATCTACCAAGACATCAGGAAGAGAACTGTTGACCTCCACATCTGGTTGATCCTTGGGTACAATTTCCAGATGTGTGAAAGTGCCACATTCATCTGTTCAAACAATTATGCACAGGCCTAAACACCATGGGAATGTCCAGCCATCATACCGTTCAGGAAGGAGACCGGTTCTCTGTCACAAAGATGAACGTGTTTTGGTGTTAAATGTACATATCAACCCCAGAACAAAATAAAAAGACCTTATGAAGATGCTAGCTGAAAGCTGGTATGAGTGTCATTATCCACAGTGAAACAAGTTCTGTACCAACATGGGCTGAAAGGCCACTCAGTGAGGAAGAAGCCATTACAACATAAAAAGCCAGATTACAGTTAATCTTCATTTTTGGAGACATATCCCATGGTCTGATGAAACTAAAGTTGAACTGTTTGGCCATAATGAGTCAGTTTGGTGGCAAAGTGGTTAGCACTGTGGCAGTAACGCAAGAACGTTGTGGGTTCAAGGCCATCCCCTGACCATCGTGACCCTTCTGTGTGGAGTTTGCATGCTCTCCTCGTGTTTGTATGGGTTTTCTCTGGATACTCCATCATCATTATGTTTTCCCATTTGGCACGTGATCGGCCTTAGGGCGCAGCTGCTTGGAGCATGGGAATCAAATCTCCAACATCCGCATGAAGTCTACTTTCCTCTGGTTTCCTCCCACAGGCCAAAGACATGCAAGATTAGGTTAACTGGCATCAGCTGGAGATTCTAAATTGTCCGTAGGTATGAATGTGAGAGTCTCTCTGTGTTAGCCCTGCAATGGATTGGTGATCTGTCCAGTGTGCCTCCCCGCTCGGCGACCCATAAAGGATTAAGCGGTTGAGGATAAATTAATTAATGAATGGCCATAATAACCGTCATTACATTTGGGTGAAAAAGGGGGAAGCTTGCAAGCCTGAGAATACCATCTCAACTGAGAAGTACAAGGGTGGCAGCATCATGCTATGAGGGTGTTTTGCTGCAGGAGGGACTGGGGCACTTCACAAAATAGATGGCATCATGAGGAAAGAACATTATGCGGAAATATTAAAGCAACATTTCAAGACATCAGCCAAGAAGTTAAAGCTTGGGTGCAAATGGCTCTAAATGGGTCCTAAGCATACTGACAAATTAGTTACAAAGTGGCTTAAGGACAACAAAGTCAATGTTTTGGAGTGGCCATCACAAAGCCCTGATCTCAACCCAACAGAAAATTTGTGGGCAGACATGAAAAGACGTATGCAAGCAAGGTGGCCTACAAACCTGACTCAGTTACACCAGTTCTGTCAAGAGGATTGAACCAAAATTCCAGCAAACTATTGTGAGAAGCTTGTGGAAGGATACTCACATTTGACCCAAGTCATACAGTTTAAAGGCAATGCTACCAAATACTAAAGAGGACGAGTGCTCTAAGGAGTGCTGTGCGGCTCACATTTGTGACAAATTACTTGCAGTATATTCCATAACTGCGATATAGGCACTTCATGTATTGCGAGCAGCCAAATGTATCGATATAGTGAATATATCTGTTATATCACACAGCCCTATGCTAAATGCTCACTGTCAGGTTAGGTCAACACAGCAAAGGAGTGACTCCTGAGATCTAGCCAGAAGCTGAACAAGACAAAGATCGTGATGGGAAATTGCAAGATAAAATATCGCAATATCCAGTGTATTACAAGATCATGATAGTTTCACATCGCACCCCAAGTATCGTCATATCGTATCGTGGGGCCTCTGACGACTCCCACACCTAGGTTCTAATATTAGTTATAAGTCTTAGGTTACGAATAACTAGCAACTCTAAAAAAAGCCATATTTGTTGATTCATACTAGTCAACACTTTAATGTGCAGCCTATTGGCAGGTTTCATTTAGTCCGTCTATAGCTGCTGCTGACCTTGCAAGCTTATTTGCAACCCACCTCCACCCCTTTTCACTCCATATCTGACTTAATCAACTTAAACTGTCACTGGTGCTCACTCTGTCTTACAGGTACATCTCAAAAAATTAGAATATCAAGAAAAAGTTCAAAATTTTTGATCACTCATTTCGGAAAGTGAAACTCATATATTACACAGGGTTACAAAAATAATTTTTTTGCAAATTGTCTGTGTTTTATTCAACTGATTTACGACAATTTTGCACCGAAATCCGAAAATGACATCCGTTTCTCTTGATCAGGTCAAAAAAAAAAAAAAAAATCTGATCTTCTGACTAAATCGATTACATTTTTGTGACATTATCGGTTGATTTGTTAATATTCCTCATCCAAAATAGATTTTTAAGAGAAAAAAAATCATTTTCTAACAATTTATTGATTAAATGTTACAAACTTCGATTACTGTAAATTGAATAGTAGACATTGATAAAGACAAGTACATGTAAATTGAATGTTATGCCATCATTGTTCAAAATTCAGAGCTTCAACTTCTGTTTATTCAAACCTCTAGAATGCTCAGCGGCAGGGATGTCTCTCTTCAGAGTCCAACAGTAATCAGCCATCATGACATCATGTCATAAAGTGGCACATGCAAACTCTTCAGAGTTCGAGAAATTTCAAGAAATAAAAGAATTTTTCATCACATAAAGCGAAAATACCCGTACATCTAAACAAAAACGTATAAAACAACATGTGGCCATACTTCAAAAAGTTGACCTGACTGAGCAAAATCAATGTGATTTTTGGATTCAGCACATCAAAACTGTCCTAAATCAGCTAAAAAAAAACTTAAGACAATAAATTTGGTGTTGACCAGTGTCAATAGATTCATTACACAGAGAGTGATACATTTCAAGTGTTTATTTCTTTTAATTTTGATGATTATGGCTTACGGCCTATGAAAACCCCAAATTCAGTTTCTAAAAAAATTAGCATATTACATAAAATTAATTTTAAAAAATAGTTTTTTAATAGAAATGTTGGTCGACTGAAATGTATGTCCATGTACACACTCAATACTTGGTCGGGGCTCCTTTTGGATTAAATACTGTATCAATGTGGCATGGAATGGAGGTGATCAGCCTGTGGCACTGCTGTGGCGTTATGAAGGCCCAGGTTGCTTTGACTGTGACCTTCATCTCATCTGCATTGTTGGGTCTGGTGTCTCATCTTCCTCTTGACAGTACTCCATAGATTCTCTATGGGGTTTAGATCAGCAGAGTTTGCTGGCCAATCAAACACAATGATGCCATGGTCATTAAACCAGGTTTTGATACTTCTGGCAGTGTGTGTGTGTGTGCGGGGGGGGGGGGGGTGCCAAGTTCTACTGGAAAATGAAATCAACTTCTCCATAAAGCTCGTCAGCAGAGGGAAGCATGAAGTGCTCTAAAATTTCCTGGTAGACGACTGTGCTGACTTTGGTCTTGATAAAACAGTGGACAAACGCCAGCAGATGACCTCTGTTCAGATAAAAGTAAATTTTGCATTTCAGTTGGAAATCAAAGTCCCAGAGTGTGGAGAAAGAGTGGAGAGGCACAGAATCTAAGTTGCTTGAGGTTTAGTGCGAAGTTTCCACAGTCAGTGATGATTTGAGGAACGATGTCATCTGCTGGTGTTGGTCCACTGTGTTTTATCAAGACCAAAGTCAGTACAGTCATCTACCAGGAAATGTTAGAGCACTTCATGCTTCCCTCTGCTGACAAGCTTTATGGAGAAGCTGATTTAATTTTCCAGCAGGACTTGGCACCCCCCCACACCCCCCCACACCCCACACTGCCAAAAATATCAAAACCTGGTTTAATGACCATGGCATCAGTTTGTTTGATTGGCCAGCAAACTCTCCTGACCTAAACCTCATAGAGAATCTATGGAGTATTGTCAAGAGGAAGATGAGAGACACCAGACTCAACAATGCAGACGAGCTGAAGGTCACTATCAAAGCAACCTGGGCCTTCATAACACCTCAGCAGTGCCACAGGCTGATCACCTCCATGCTACGCCACATTGATACAATAATTAATCCCAAAGGAGCCCCGACCAAGTATTGAGTGTGTACATGGATATACGTTTCAGTCGGCCAACATTTCTATTAAAAAAATTTTTTAAATTAATTTTATATAATATTCTAATTTTTTGAGAAACTGAATTTGGGGTTTTCATAGGCTGTAAGCCATAATCCATCCATCCATCCATCCATCTTCTACCGCTTTTCCGGAGGTCCGGGTCGCGGAGGCAGCAGTTCAAGCAGAGAAGCCCAGACTTCCCTCTCCCCAGCCACCTGCTCCAGCTCTTCAGAGAAGATACCAAGGCGTTCCCAGACCAGCTGGGAGACATAGTCTCTCCACCGAGTCCTGGGTCTGCCCCGGGGTCTCCTCCCAGTGGGACGTGCCTGAAACACCTCAAGTGGGAGGCGTCCAGGAGGCATCCTAATCAGATGCCCATACCACCTCAACTGACTCCTTTCAATGTGGAGGAGCAGCGGTTCTACTCTGAGCCTCTCCCGGATGACTGAGCTCCTCACCCCATCTCTGAGGGTGAGTCCAGCAATCCTACGGAGAAAGCTCATTTCAGCCGCTTGTATCCGCGATCTCGTTCTTTCGGTCATTACCCAAAGCTCGTGACCATAGGTGAGAGTAGGAACGTAGATTGACTGGTAAATCGACAGCTTTGCCTTAGAACTAAGCTCCCTCTTCACCACAACAGACCGGTACAACGTCCGCATCACTGCAGATGCTGCTCCAATCCGTCTGTCGATCTCTCGCTCCATTTTCCCCTCACTCGTGAACAAGACCCCAAGATACTTAAACTCCTCCACTTGGGGCAGGAGCCTGTCCCCAACCCGGAGAGGACAATCCACCCTTTTCCGGCTGAGGACCATGGACTCGGAGGTGCTGATTCTCATCCCAGCCGCTTCACACTCAGCGGCAAACCGTCCCAGCAAGAGCTGTAGGTCATTGCTGGATGAAGCCAACAGGACAACATCATCTGCAAACAACAGAGATGAGATCCTGTGGTCACCAAGCATGACACCCTCCATTCCCTGGCTGCGCCTAGAAATCCTGTCCATAAAAATTATGAACAGGATCGGTGACAAAGGGCAGCCCTGGCAGAGTCCAACTCTCACTGGGAATGACTCATAATCCATAATCACCAAAATTAAAACAAATAAACACTTGAAATATATCACTCTCAGTGTAATGAATCTATATAATACAGTATATGGGTTTCACTTTCTGAAATAAGTGACAAAAAATATTGAAATTTTTCATGATATTCTAATTTTTTGAGATGTATCTGTATAGCAGGGGTCTAGCTGCTGCTCTCTGTACCTCAGACTTTCCGCATTTGTTTGTGGAAGGGCTGGGAGGTTCAGTACTGGAGCCAAACCAAGAAATATAAATGACTAGAGATGGAAATGAAAAGGTTTTTAAGCTAAAGATGTCCTGCCTGAACCCAAAGTCAGTTCTGGTGAGTGCTGTCCTTTTCCCTCATATTCATAAATCAGAATCAGACCTACAGCAGCTACACATGAAAGAATTCTGAACATAATGAGCAGCTGAATGACTTGAACCAATGCAGGGAATTTTCCATCATTTAAAAAAAAAAACAACAAAAAAAACCCAAACACAAGTTTACCCCTTTTTGTGTTATTTGTGTTTGGGCAGTAGCTTCATTGTTGGCCTTTTGCCACCTTAGGAACAGCTATCTTGATTTCATGGAGTCAGGCGTCACAGGAATAGAAAATATTGCTTACTCTGTGACCAAATTTCAATAATACAGTGTCTGAATGTCTCTGGAGAGCGTTCAGATGATTGCTTACCAATGCAACAGTGAGTGGAGTGCCTGTGTGAAGCCTGCAGCAGAGTAAGCCTAGTCACCTGGCCACCCTTTTAACAGATGCACAAACACCGCCACCGTTCTTGATTCACCAGAATCAAGAACCCTATATTGTCATTATGTGTGCACATTACAAAATTCTGTATGGCAACTCTCGGCTTTTGAAAAACACAGTACCTTGAAGAAAACAGTACCTTAAAGGACAAAACAAACACACTATAAATATGATTATGTATATGTTCAGTGGTATATAAATATACAGTGGATATATAAAGTCTACACACCTCTGTTCAAATGGCAGGTTTTTGTGATGTAAAAAAAATGAGACCAAGATAAATCATTTCAAAACTTTTTCCACCATTAATGTGACCTATAACCTGTACAACCCAATTGAAAAACAAACTGAAATCTTAAGCGGAAAAAAACAACAAAACAAAACAACTTACAATAACCTGGTTACATAAATATGCACACCTTCTTATAACTGGGGATGTGGCTGTGTTCAGAATGAACCAATCACATTCAAACTCATGTTAAATGGGAGTCAGCACACACCTGCCACCATTTAAAGTGCCTCCAATTAACCCCAAATAAAGTTCAGCTGTTCTAGTTGGCTTTTCCTGACATTTCTGTAGTCACATCTTACAGCACAAGCCATGGTCCGCAGAGAGCTTCCAAAGCATCAGAGGGATCTCCTTGTTCAAAGGTATCAGTCAGGAGAAGGGTACAAAAGAATTTCCAAGGCATTAAATATACCACGGAACACAGTGAAGACAGTCATCATCAAGTGGAGAAAATATGACAACAGTGACATTACCAAGAACTGGATGTCCCTCCAAAATTGATGAAAAGATGAGAAGAAAACTTGTCAGGGAGGCTGCCAAGGGGCTGACAGCAACATTGAAAGAGATGCAGGAATTTCTGGAAAGTACTGGTTGTTTAGTACATGTGACAACAATCTCCCATCTAGGGTGGCAAGACGGAAGCCTTATCTTACAAAGAAAAACATCTAAATCCGGCTACATGTTGCAAAAACACATTTGAAATCTCCCAAACACATGTCGGAAAATGTGTTATGGTCCGATGAAACCAAGGTTGAACTTTTTGGCCATAATTCCAAAAGGTATATCTGGTGCAAACACAACACTGCTCATCACCAAAAGAGCACCATACCTACAGTGAAGCAGGGTGGTGGTACCATTGTGCTTTGGGGCTGTTTTCCTTCAGCTGGAGCTAGGGCCTTAGTCAAGGTGGAGGGAATTCTGAACAGTTCCAAATACCAGTCAGTGTTGGCACAAAACCTTCAGGCTTCTGCTGGAATGCTGAAGATGAAGAGAAACTTCATCTTTCAGCATGACAATGACCCAAAGCACACATTCAATTCAACTTTATTTATATAGCGCCATTTCACAACAACAGTCATCTCATAGCATTAGCAACTGTAGGGGGAACCCCCACAGTTGCAGAAAGACCCCAGCAATCAGGCGATCCCCTGTGAGCAAGCACTTGGCGACGGTGGAGAGGAAAAACTCCCTTATGTTCCTACATCCAAATCAACAAAAGAATGGCTTCACCAGAAGAAGATTAAGGTTTTGGAATGGCCCAGCCAGAGTCCAGACCTGAAGCCGATCAAACATCTGTGGGGTGATCTGAAGAGGGTTGTGCACAGGAGATGCCCTTGCAATCTGACAGATTTGGAGCATTTTTGCAAAGAAGAGTGGGCAAATATTGCCACATCAAGATGTGCAACACTGATAGACCCCTACCCAAAAAGACTGGGTGCTGTAATAAAAGCCAAAGATGCTGCAACAAAGTATTAGTTTAAGGGTGGGCATATTTGCGCAAACACGTTATTGTAAGTTTTTTTTTTTTTTTTTTTTCCCCTTAAAAGATTTCAGTTTGTTTTTCAGTTGGGTTGTACAGGTTATAGTTCACATTAATGATGGAAAAAGTTTTGAAATGATTTATCTTGGTCCCTTTTTTTTACATCACAAAAAAATGGCATTTGAATGGGGTGTGTAGACTTTTTATATCCACTGTATAGTCACAAAGCGCTGTACAATAAAATGGAATAAAAGAAAGTTGATTGATAAAAATAATCTTAAAAATAGAAAAATAAGGTAAAGGTGAAATATAGAAGATTTTCATGAAAACAAAGATTTTTTTTTAAATAATACATCAACAAAGCATTTAGAAATGTGCACAATGTAAGTCTTAATGTTCTAAAAATTAGTATATTGATGGAAAAAAAAATTGTAATTTTTGGAGGACTGACAATATAAATATTTACATCCAGCAGCTGGAGTAAGACAAACACGGAAGTCCAGTGAGGATGTCACAGCCAATAATATTGCTAGCTTGATGTTATGTGCCACATCTCATTTTGGGTTGCCGGGTTGCCAGGTAGTGAATTATTCCGCTAAATACTTGAGTCTCTTGATATTCCGCTAAATACTTGAGTCTCAAGGCAAACGTCAGTTTCCCAATCGTTCTCAAGTATGGCATGGCAAAGGAGCAGGATAAATATGGGTTCTGCTTTTGATGATTAATGTCTGCTGAAGAGTCTTAAAGGGCTGAAAAGTCACGCAGAGGTGACGTTTTTCTTCCAACAGGTAAGCTAACCAGCGCTAGCTATGATGCTAACTAGCTCATTCATCTTCTGCTGCTAATCTGGTGGATAGGGGCACGGGGGGCAGTCTAAAGTCTATGTAACCAACTAAATTTTATTTCTGACAGGTTCACATTACAAGTGTATAATAATATCAGCCAATATATGGCTTGGAATAGACCCCACTAACTACTCCTTACCAAGCTGACACGTATGACAGGTTTATGATATGATCAGCATTTGCATCTATGAATGTAACAGCACATACTAATTTTGCAGCAGTCATGTTTTACATATTTTTTTTAATTATCAGCTTTGATGTGCAGTTGCTTAGTCTAATAATTTGGTAAACAGTGGAAAAAAGTTAGTTGTTTATTGTTGTTTATTGTTGTTACAGATTAAGGTAATAATGTAAAACTTTATTGATCACCATGGAGGAAATTGAGGTTAAAAATAGTTTAAGTTCTAATAGTAGAATAAACAGGTCTTAATTTATTTTCTTACTAACTAATGTTACTGCACAGCATTAGCCACAGGATTTCTTGAGTCCCTGAAGTAGCTGTAATTATGTATGTAGAAATTTGTCAGATTTTTGACTACAGAAGTAATAAACCAAAACATTTTTCACCGTCTCTAAGGACTTTCTCCATCATGAGGTGAATAAGGACAGATGGGTGTTTGGGCAATGTCGTCATGATGCAGCAGAGAAGAGCTCCACCAAACAGTGACTGGAGAGGGGTCAACAGCTTCTGAAGCCCTCACTGATGTGATGGACCAGTGGGGGTTAAGGACAGAACATCAATATCTGACCTTTAGGCGAGTATGATGCAAAGTTTTACATGTATAAAGTCACAAAAAGGACTATTAATATGATTGTGTTCTCATAGATCAACATTTAAAAACCACATTCTGATCATGTCAGCAGAAGCTTCTCCTCCACTGCACCTGTGTATGAGGCCTGGACTCCATTTGAGCTCAGGACAACAACCACCAGAGGGATTGTCCAGTGAGGAAGACGGTCGGCAGTACACTAATGTAAGTTTAGTCTTATCAAAACATTTTACACACAGTCATGTATAAAGCCAAATGTTTTATTTTGAATTTTTAAATGTGTTTGTTTAGGAGATTTTTTTAAACTGTTTTTGAATTGTTAAGGAGTGTTTTTTTTTAATATATATTTAGTGAGTAATCTGGTCAAACCAATTGTATTTATGGATTATTTTGCCAAAAATAGATGCAACAGAAATTTGTTTCTTTTTTGAATAACTTCAAGACAGCAGTCAAAATTTGGCAGCTAAAATGTCTTGGACTTTTCATTTTTATTAAAACCACAACCTGCCTGTGCACTTGGTGTTCCAAGAATGTGGAATTAGAAAAAATGTTGTTCCTCTTCTTTAATCAGGTCCAGTCGTGCAGCAGGAATGAATATACAACAGTCATCCATCCATTTTCTATGGCTTTTCTGGGGGTCCAGGTTGAGGAGGCAGCAGTAATCGGAGAAGCCCAGACTTCCCTCTCCCCAGCCACCTCCTCCAGGTATTCAGAGAGGACACCAAGACGTTCTCAGACCAGCCGGGAGACATAGTCTCTCTAACGTGTCCTGGGTCTGACCTGGGGTCTCCTCCCTCCTCCAACAACACACACACAATAATTCTATTAGTAATTCTATTTCTGTACCTGCTCTTTCCTTCACCTACAGTATATTGCCATTCACATTATGTAGACCAAGCAAATTCATTGCATCATTGCTGTAGTCCTAAACCTGTCTAGTAATTCACATCCTGTCATGTTTTAATGCCATTAGTCTGTGATGACACTTTCTTAGAGACTGTCCTTTTTAACATCAACAAACTGTACCCGACTATAGTAACAGAGGTCAACACTGGACTATGGGGACAAGAATCGCTTTCCAGAGTGTGTCCTAATCCTGATTTAATTAATTTCTCTATTGTTCTCCCAGGTCTGCCCTGTGGACCCTGCATCTGGACTGTTTATTTTCCCCCAAATAAATTCCTGTTTGTTATATGTTGACTGACTTGATTTGAGGTTTATTTATTTATTTATTTTTTTAACATTCTACTCATCCACCTCCAAAAGTTGAATATTGTGGTGAATTTATTTTTAGAAATAACTCAAATCTAAAAAGTAAAACTTTTATATTTTACAATAATCCCATATAAATTTAGCCATTTAAAGATTTTTTTGTTTGAAATTTGGATGAATATGTCTGAGCTATTTGATATAGACATGAATGGTGATGTGCTCATTTTTAAGATAAGATAAGCCTTTATTAGTCCCACAATGGGGAAATTCCAGGATTTTGTAGATGCAGTTCTGTTTTTACACAATATTATATGAAAAAAGATTATTATTCCACCATAAATTATTTCCAACTTCACTGAGATTATTGATTACAATGTTATGTATATATCTAATATGTACAGTGTATTTTAGGTTCTTGTTTATCATTATGCTACAAAAAGGTTGAAAATACTTTAGTTTTGCAGAGGTGAGGTAAACCATGTGTGAATCTGTCACACTGAATAAACAATAGATTTCATCTTCTACAGTAACTGAAAGGGGACAAATGAATTCAGGCATCCAATGTTTCACAACATTTAGTTATACATTTTAAAACAATAAAAACAATACATTTACAACCTAAAATTAACTGGAACTGACATAAGTAACTGCTGGAGCTTAATAACAATAGCTAAAACGGATGAACTTAAACAGACCATAAAAGTGTGATTCAGCATATTCACAAAAAACACAGAACAACTAATAGCAGTCAAAGTCTTTACAATCTGATCTAAAGTGTTGACATAATTATGTCAAAACTAGAGAGCCATCGGTTTGATAACAGCTGTGCGGTATTAGCATTACTGTCAATGACACTATACCATATAGTTATTTAAAAAAGGTTTACTGGAGATGCACATCAGAGAGGATTATGTTAAATAAACTATTCTATACCACAAGATTCCTCGCTTGACACACTGTCTGGCTCGTAATAACAAAAAGTTTGAGATATTAGCAGTCTGCAGTGTTAGCCTCCAGGAAGTGCTGTTTATATCTACCTGGCAACTGGTACAAGATTATAGTGAGTCAACAGTGTGTGTGACACCTACTGGCCAGGAGGTCAGAATCCTTTATATTGCACCTTTAAAACATAAGATTAAAATAACTTAAAAATATCAGACTTGCAATTAAAAGAAGTTGAAACTCAACGGAAATCCTCATTAAACAAAAAAGTTTTCAGCTGCTTTTCAAAAGAGTCCACAGAGTCAGCTGAACATATCTGGAGTGAGATACGCTCCAAACAGCACTGTTCACCACCCTCCCTGTGTGCAGAGACGTGTCTCCGCGGAAAAGTGAAGCCCCAACAATACTTTATTACGTATATTTGAAAAGGGACATTACATACTAATGAACATCAATACAAATGGAAGTATGTCAGATTTAGCAATACTGCTAATTTGCATATGAAAGATGTCAACCGTTTTACTTTGGGACATGATCTGAGGTTGAATAAGGTGAAAAAATTTG
The DNA here is from genome assembly GCA_020510985.1 of Pholidichthys leucotaenia. Taxonomy (NCBI): domain Eukaryota; kingdom Metazoa; phylum Chordata; class Actinopteri; order Cichliformes; family Pholidichthyidae; genus Pholidichthys; species Pholidichthys leucotaenia. Next base: position 288,254,967 of record CM035842.1, read on the forward strand.
AAATATATGGGATTGTGATACTCGATTATCGTGATATTGTGATTATCGTTGAATCATGATAGGATCAAATTGTGACCCAAGTACCGTGATCCAAATTGAATCGCAAGATCCCTCGCGATTCCCACCCCTAGTATATACTTATACATAGACACACACACAATGTAAAATGGATATGAATAACACAACATCCATCCATCTTCTTCTGCTTAATCCTTTTGGGTCGCGGGGGTGCTGGAGCCTCTCTCAGCATCTTTGGGCGAGAGGCAGGGTACACCCTGGACAGATCGCCAGTCCATCGCAGGGCCAACACAGAGAGAAAGACAACCATTCACTCTCACAGTCATACCTAAGGACAATTTAGAATCCCCAGTTGATGCCAATTAACCTAACTTGCATGTTTTTGGCATGTGGGAGGAAACCGGAGAAATCCCGGAGTAAACCCACGCAGACATGGGGAGAACATGCAAACTCTACACAGATCACTGTTGGTCGGGGGCTGGGATCGAACCCAGGATCCCCCAGCCAAGGGTGAGCTGCTGTGTTGCCACAGTGCTAACCACTCCGTCACCGCGCTGCCCAATAACACAACAAAAATAATTTTTTTGTAAGTTGTCTGTGTTTTTTCAACTGATTTAAGACAATTTTGCACCGCTGAATCCGAAAATGACATCAGTTTCTCTCGATCAGGTCAGGTTTTTATGTTAAGTTATAAGCAGTTGTACAGGTGTATTGTAAATTGAATAGCAGACATTGATAAAGGTAAGTACATGTAACTTGAATGTTATGTCATCATTGTTCAAAATTCAGAGAATTTCAAGTAATAAAAAAGAATTTTGCATCATATAAAGCGAAAATACCCGTACATGTAAACAAAAACGTAAGAAAACATGTGGCCATAGTTCAAGTGTGATTTTTGGATTCAGCACATCAAAATTGTCCTAAATCAGCTAAAAAAAAACTTAGACAATAAATTTAGTGTTGACCAGTGTAATATGGATAAGGAGCATCAACAACAGCAACAATATAAGAGTGCAAGAATATTGGTGATAGTAGCAGCAATATGGACCAATAGTATCAGTAGGAATAAGGTGCAACCCAGTGATAGACTCAGTCTTTAGGGTAGGAAGAGTGAATATGAATGTGCCTTAATGTGCCTTCAGTGGTCTGGTGCTGGATGTCTTCTGGGGTGGGAGTGTGTGTGTGCAAGTGTGTGTTTGCAGGGGTATGATATCTTTGTGTATGCAGGGGGGAGATGCTTTCACAACTCTGGGAAAGAAGCTGTCTCTCAGTCTGGTGATAGTTGTTTTAATGTTCTTGTACCGTCTTCCAGAAGGAAGTGGTACAAACATTCTGTTGCCTGGGTGGGTGGGGTCCACTGCGATACATCTGGCCCGCTCCTGTATCCAGCTAGTGTATACTGAGTCCAGATCTGGAAGACTGTATCCTACGATCCCCTGTGTTGTTCTCACCACCCGGGTCAATTGTGGCTCTGTAGAAGTTGGTGAGCAGCCTAGATGAGAGTCCAGCCCGTTTCAGTTTCCTGAGGAAAAATAGCCTTTGTTGATCTTTCTTCACCAGGTGTGATGTGTTCAGAGACCAAGACAGATCAAATGTGATGTGTAGGCCTAGGAACTTGATGTTGTCCACATACTCGACCGTCTCCCTGTCTATGAGAAGGCGGAGCGTGTTCTGTTTTCCTGGACCTCCTGTAGTCTACAATGACCTCCTTGGTCTTGTGGGTGTTCAGGACAAGGTTGTTGGCTGAGCACCACTGAGTCAGGAGGTGGATCTCCTCTCTGTAGTGGGTCTCATCATTGTCCATGATGAGACCCACCACGGTGATGTCGTCAGCAAACTTTATGACTGTGTTAGTGGGATGGATGGCAGAACAGTCCTGAGTGAAGAGACTGAAGAGGGCAGGGCTGAGCACACACCTCTGCAGCATGCCTGTGTTCAGAACCAGGGTGAAATATGTGCAGTCTCCTATTCTCACCACCAGAGGCCAGTTGGTGAGTAAGTCTCTAATCCAAGAACACAGCGATGTGGACAGACCCAGGTTGTGGAGCTTCAGTGCCAGCTTGTCTTTGATGACAGTATTGAATGCTGAGCTGAAGTCAACAAATAGCATCCTGACATAAGTGTTAGGATGCTGCAGTTGGGTCAGGTCTGTGTGGAATGCTATGGAGACTGCATCCTCTGTAGATCTGTTCCCCCTGTAGATGACCTGGAGGCTGTCTAGATCAGCAGGGATGGCGTCCTTAATGTGTTTCAAGGGGATCCTCTCAAAAAACTTCATGACTACCGGGGTCAGAGCGATGGGGTGGTAATCACTGAGGCAGGTGACAGCAGACTTTTTAGGCATGGGCACAATGATGGAGGACTTGAGGCAAACGGGAACCACAGCCAGCTGCAAAGATGGGTTGAAGATGACCAGAAAAACGTCTGCCAGTTGATCAACACATACCTTCAGTGCTTGGCCTGATACTTTGTCTGGTCCTGCTGCTTTGCTGGTGTTGATCTTCCTCAGGGTTAAGGTCACTTGGTGACTTCCGGGAAGATGGCGGAGAGACATAACGCTTAAACAGAGAGCTCTCCCTAGTCAGATTAAAAATCATTGGTAAATGGCCAACTTGACATAAATGAACCAATAAACCAAGGGATGAAAACACGAAGAAGCCGGGCACACGGACAAAAGCAGGGTAAAACTGAGAAATCCCTCTTCAACAACGCAGGAGAAATCACTGTGCACGAGGCCCAGGGAAAGGAGACAACTACAGCAGAGAAAATGGAGGACGCCAAACTCGAGGCTATGAACACTGGCATCGCCAATTTAGGTAAAGAATTAAAAAAAGACTTGGAAGACTTTAAGCGGCAACTCCAACAGGATTTAGCGGCTCTTAAGGAAGAGCTGAAAAAAGAGATGAAGGAGGAAATTATGGGCCTCCGAAGAGAAATGGAGTGCAAGCTAACAGAAAACATGGAGGAGCTGCGCTCTCAACGGGCGTGTATGACAGAAGCACAGTCCCGAATATCGGAGTTGGAAGACTGGAAGACCGAGGCAAGCGAGCGGCTGCAGACCCTGACGACGCAAACACAGAGGATGCAGGAAAAAATAACCGACCTGGAGAGCAGGTCCAGACGGCGCAATATACGCATCTTCGGGATCCCGGAGGGCATTGAAGGCAACTCGATGACGAAATTCATGGATCATTTCTTAAAAAAAGAGCTGGAGCTGCCCGGTAAAGCGGATCTGCAGATTCAACGAGCGCACAGAGCCTCGGCACAGAACCCGAATCCAAACTCTACACCCAGGTCAGTTGTGGTGAACTTTCTGAAATATGACATAAAGGAAAGAATCCTGACACAAGCGTGGAAAAAAAGATACGAATCGGCGACAAACAGATATTCTTTGATCATGACTACCCGGCAGAAATTGTGCAGCAGCGAAAGAAATATGCCAACATTAAAAAAACGCTGAAAGAGAAAAAAAATTAGATTCCAAACGCCGCTAACGAAGATGAGGATTCATTGGGATGACGGCGTAAAAACGTACAACACGGCCAGAGAGGCAGCGCGGGACTTGACGGAGCGAGGCTTTGTGGTGAGCGTGCCGGAGGAAGGAGCTGGAGCAGCGGCAACACTGAACGCATCACGACAGCCGGAGTGGAGACAAGTGAGCGGCAGAAGACAGGGGAGAGACGTGGCGCAGCGGGCCCAGAAAAAGCTGCAAGGCTTTCAACTGAAAGCCTAGATCATAACAAAGATTAAGAAAGACAGAAGAAATGAAGGCCAAGAAGACAAGGTAAAAGAGAAACAAACGGCTAGGAGAGGTTTAAGTGATTTTTGTTGGACATTTCTAGACTAATGACTATTACTTGGATAGTAAATACAGGTCTAGGGAGGGCCCTTCACTCGGTGAGGACATTCCCTCCACCCACCAACAGGGACCAGTGGGCAGAAGAAAGGCCCAAAGTACGGAGGTTGAGATTTGTTAATGTGTTTTTATATAAATATGTGTTAGTTTTGTTGTTAAAGGGGTTAGGAGCACAAGTTAAAAAAATGGAAAAACATGAATATGGGTAAAAATCTTAAGATGATGACACTAAACGTGAATGGTCTGAACTCACCTGTTAAAAGGGAAAGAATAATAAGAAAATTCAAGAAGGAAAAAGCCAAAATTATATTTATGCAAGAGACATTTGAGCAAGACAGAACATGAGAAACTAAAGAGATTTGGCTATAAGAACTCCTACTACAGTTCATTTAAGGGAGGAACTAAAAGGGGGGTTATGATACTAATTTCAAATAAAATACAATTTGAATGTGAACAAGAAATCCAGGATAAAGAAGGCAGGTATGGAATAATAAAGGGAAGAATAGATGGTATGCAGATCACATTAGTAAAGTGACAAGGGTTTTTTTTCAACAGCTGTTTGATCTCATAGCAACACACAGTGAAGGAGTCCTAATTTGTGGAGGACACTTAAATGCTGTCATGGATCATGAAGTTGATACAACAAGTGTTAAGAAGACAAAAAATCATGTAACAAAGTTCATAAGAACCTCACTGGCAGAAATGGGTATGGTAGACATTTGGAGGGACCTGCACCCACTCGAAAAAGACTATACACATTATTCAGCAGTCCATAAAGTGCACTCTAGAATAGATTACTTCCTTATGAATGAAGGTGACAGACACAGGGTGAGAAACTGTCGGATTGGAGGGGCAGAAATATCAGATCATAATCCTATATACATGGAAATATATTTAAATAATAGAAAATGACAAACAACATGGAAACTTAATGTAGGACTGTTAAATGATGAGAAAATGAAAGAAAAAATAAAAGTAAACATAAACGAGTATATCCAAGAGAATGACAATGAAGAAGTGGACCCAACAATACTATGGGATGCACTAAAAGCCGTGTTAAGAGGTCAATTAATTGTTGAAACAGGAAAAGCAAATAAGTCTAAACTGGAAACATATGTACAAAGATGTGAGAGACTGAGGGAACTAGAACGTAAACATCAAAGCACAAATGACCCAAAAATATACCAAGAAATTAAAGAAGAAAAAATAAAGATAAAAGAAGCACAAACAGATGAAATTGAAAGGAAAAATGGATATCTAAAGCAAAAATATTATGAAACGGGGCCAAAAGCCACAAAACTGCTGGCAAAACGGTTAAGAAAACAAACAGTGAATAATGTATATAAGATTAAAGACCCCATCACAAATAAAACCACAGTTAACCCAGAAAACATCGAAGAAATATTCCATAATTTCTATCAAGAACTATACTCGCAACCTGAAGAAACAAATACTATCCATCCATCCATCCATCTTCTACCGCTTTTCCGGAGGTCCGGGTCGCGGAGGCAGCAGTTCAAGCAGAGAAGCCCAGACTTCCCTCTCCCCAGCCACCTGTTCCAGCTCTTCAGAGGGGATACCAAGGCGTTCCCAGACCAGCTGGGAGAAATAGTCTCTCCACCGAGTCCTGGGTCTGCCCCGGGGTCTCCTCCCAGTGGGACGTGCCTGAAACACCTCAAGTGGGAGGCGTCCAGGAGGCATCCTAATCAGATGCCCATACCACCTCAACTGACTCCTTTCAATGTGGAGGAGCAGCGGTTCTACTCTGAGCCTCTCCTGGATGACTGAGCTCCTCACCCTATCTCTGAGGGTGAGTCCAGCAATCCTACGGAGAAAGCTCATTTCAGCTGCTTGTATCCACGATCTCGTTCTTTCGGTCATTACCCAAAGCTCGTGACCATAGGTGAGAGTAGGAACGTAGATTGACTGGTAAATCGACAGCTTTGCCTTAGAACTAAGCTCCCTCTTCACCACAACAGACCGGTACAATGTCCGCATCACTGCAGATGCTGCTCCAATCTGTCTGTCGATCTCTCGCTCCATTTTCCCCTCACTCGTGAACAAGACCCCAAGATACTTAAACTCCTCCACTTGGGGCAGGAGCCTGTCCCCAACCTGGAGAGGACAATCCACCTTTTTCCGGCTGAGGACCATGGACTCGGACTTGGAGGTGCTGATTCTCATCCCAGCCGCTTCACACTCAGCGGCAAACCGTCCCAGCAAGAGCTGTAGGTCATTGCTGGATGAAGCCAACAGGACAACATCATCTGCAAACAACAGAGATGAGATCCTGTGGTCACCAAGCATGACACCCTCCATTCCCTGGCTGTGCCTAGAAATCCTGTCCATAAAAATTATGAACAGGATCGGTGACAAAGGGCAGCCCTGGCGGAGTCCAACTCTCACTGGGAATGACTCCGACCGAGTGTTGGCAATACGAACTAAACTCTCACAACGGTTGTACAGAGACCGAATAGCTCGTAACAACAAGCCCGATACCCCATACTCCCGAAGCACCCCCCACAAAAATCCACGAGGGACGCGGTCAAATGCCTTCTCCAAGTCCACAAAACACATGTAAACTGGTTGGGCAAACTCCCATGAACCCTCAAGAATTCGAGAGGGTAAAGAGCTGGTCCGATGTGCCACGGCCAGGACGAAAACCACATTGCTCCTCCTGAATCCGAGGTTCGACCAACGGCCGGACTCTCCTCTCCAGTACCTTGGCATAGACCTTCCCAGGGAGGCTGAGGAGTGTGATCCCTCTAAAGTTGGAGCACACCCTCCGGTCCCCTTTTTTGAAGAGAGGAACCACCACCCCGGTTTGCCATGCCAAAGGCACTGCCTCCGACCTCCACGCAATGTTGCAGAGGCGTGTCAACCATGACAACCCAACAACATCATCCAGGGCCTTGAGGTACTCAGGGTGAATCTCGTCCACCCCCGGGGCCCGGCCACCAAGGAGATTTTTAACCACCTTGGCGACCTCAGCCCCTGTGATAGGTGAGTCATCCCCCTCGTCCCCAAACCCTGCTTCCTCTGTGGAAGGCGTATCAGTGGGATTGAGGAGATCCTCGAAGTATTCCTTCCACCGCCCGATGATATCCCCAGTTGAAGTCAACAGTGTCCCATCCGCACCATACACAGTGTGGACGGGGAGCTGCTTTCCCCTCCTGAGCCGCTGAATAGTTTGCCAGAATCTCTTTGAAGCCGACCGAAAGTCTTGTTCCATGGCCTCACCGAACTCCTCCCATACCCGGGTTTTTGCTTCAGCAACCACCCGAGCTGCACTCCGCTTGGCCTGCCGGTACACCTCAGCTGCTTCGGGAGTCCCACAAGCCAACCAAGCTTGATAGGACTCTTTCTTCAGCTTAATGGCCCCCCTCACCACTGGTGTCCACCACTTGGTTCGGGGGTTGCCACCACGAGATGCACCGACTACCTTGCGGCCGCAGCTCTGGGCCGCCGCTTCAACAACAGAGGTGGAGAACATGGCCCATTCAGACTCCATGTCTCCAGACTCCCTCGGAATGTGGTTGAAGTTCTTCCGGAGGTGGGAGTTGAAGACCTCCCGGACACGGGCCTCAGCCAGACGTTCCCAGCACACCCTCACTATATGTTTGGGTCTACCAGGTCTGAATGGCTTCCTCCCCTGCCATCGGATCCAACTCACCACCAGGTGGTGATCAGTTGACAGCTCTGCACCTCTCTTTACTCGGGTGTCCAAGACATACGGTCGCAGGTCTGATGATACGATAACAAAATCGATCATCGACCTGCGACCTAGGGTGTCCTGGTGCCAGGTGCACATATGGACACCCTTATGCTTGAACATGGTGTTCGTTATGGACAGACTGTGGTTAGCACAGAAGTCCAATAACTGAACACCACTCAGGTTCAGATCGATCAATATCGAAACAAATACTAAGGATATTAAAAAATTTCTATGCACATTGGACTTGCCATCAATAGGAAATCAACAAAATGAAAAGCTAACAGCAGAAATAACAACACAAGGGATTAGAGATGTGATTAAGTCACTTAAAAACGGTAAATCACCAGGTAGTGATGGGTACCCGTCTGAGTTTTATAAACTGTTTATAGAAGAACTCACGCCACAGCTCCTAAAGTCATTTAATTGGACATTGAACAACAACAAAATACCTCCATCATGGAACGAAGCCATTATTTCAGTTATTTTAAAGCCAGGGAAAGAGAGAACAATGCGGAAACTATAGGCCAATCTCTTTATTAAATGTGGATTATAAAATATATACTGTAGAAGATGTGCTCAAATGATGAGGCTGAGTTTAGTCGTAAACCAGCTTTATTGACAGAACACAGCTTCTAGCATTCTCAAAGCAGGAAAGAGAAAGAATCATATCTCATCACCCTTTTATATGTTTCCAGCATCAGAATTCAAGTCACATGGTGTTTTCAGTAAACATACAGTCACAAAGCATCCCTTTGAATCTTCACCATTGTCTCTCATTTCCTGATGAACCGGAAATCTCTCCGGGGCATCTTCTGTGGGACAAAGAGACAAATCTCACACCTCCTTGTTATCTTCTGCAGATTCGAGTCCTTTGTCCTTGCAGACGTGACACCCTCAATACACATGCAGTCCTGTCTCTGTGGAAACGTGAGCCCACAATGTGTGTCGCCCACACTACCCCCCCCCCCAAACGTCTAGTAAGGCAAAACCTGCATGGCATAAAAAAAAAGAAAAACACAAAGCACTCCATACATCGCTAATCAATCCACCAACTGCCTAGGTTTTAACTTTCTGCCGAATCTGCTGCAACCTGGCTTGGCTGCACCTGCAACATCTCTCTGCACCTGTGGATTAAAGCTGTTAGCACCTTTCTGTGAAGATTTTGGAGAATGTCCTCTCGGCGGCCTGCCACGGCGGGGGGGCCTCGCGAGCTGCACTTCCTCATCAGCCAAAACAAAGGCGGGTTTGAGCCTGTTTATGCAAATCAACTCCCTTCAGCCCCCTAAATCTAGCAGAAAATGCTTCTGCCCGGTCTCCAGCACTCGGAACGGTCCTTCATAAAACGGCCACAAACTTGGACGCTGAGCATCATGTTTAACAAAAACAAACTCTGCATTTTTTAAAGCCTTTGGCACAAAAATGTGTGGTAAACTGTGATGGACCGGGCCAGGGAGCGTGTTTGCTCCCGAGTCGCTCTGCCACGGCTGAGCAGGGGGGCCATTTGGTGCGGGATTATCGGGGAGAAATTCCCCTGGCAAACGGAGAGGTTGTGCAAAAACTAATTCAGCCGGGGAAGAATGCAAATCTTCCTTAGGTGCAGAACGCAACCCCAATAAAACCCATGGAAGTTTGTCCACCCAATTTGTATCCGTCAGCGACGCTCTGAGGGCTGCTTTCAATGACCTGTGAAAGCGTTCACATAAACCATTAGCCTGGGGGTTATACGCGGTAGTGCGATGAATCTTCACCCCCAAGCTGCGGGCCATCGATGACCATAGTTCGGAAATAAATTGGGGACCCCTGTCGGACGTTATGTCCGACGGTACACCGAAACGCGCAACCCACGCTGCTAAAAATGCTCGCGCAACTTCTTCCGCTGTGGCTGATGTCAGAGGAATCGCCTCTGGTCAGCGCGTGGTGCGATCCACCATCGTCAAAAGATGTGTGTGCCCGTGTGATAATGGGAGCGGGCCCACCAAGTCAACATGCACGTGATCAAAACGCTTAGCGGGGATGTGAAAAGGTTCCAATGGGGCCTTAGTGTGCCTGTATATTTTGGCTCGCTGACATGCTACGCAGGCTGCCGCCCATTCCTTGACCTGTTTGCGCAACCCGGGCAAAACAAATTTCTCCCCCACCAACTTTATCGATGCGCGCACCCCCGGGTGCGCGAGAGAATGGACCGAGTCAAAAACGCGGCGACGCCACGCGGCTGGCACCACGGGGCGGGGCCGTCCCGTGGAGACATCGCAGATTAGTGGGGGCATACCACTTTGTTGCTCCCTGTGCTCCAGCCTTAACCCTGTTGGTCCAGACTGGAGCGCGCGCACGTCCGCGTCGTTAACCTGCTCCGCAGCCATGGCTGCATAATCTAACCCAACACAGACCGGGGCTGCGCGCGCTCCCGCGTCGCTGCCAGGGCCCGCGGCCACGGCTACAGAGTCTGCCCCTATGGGGCTTGGTGGTGCTACCGCGCGCGAGAGGCAGTCTGCCACAACATTGTGTTTACCCGCGACATGCTGAATATCAGTAGTGAACTCCGATATTGCGGCTAGTTGCCTTTGTTGCCGGCCTGACCAGGGTTCTGAAATTTTGGCCATCGCAAACGTTAGCGGTTTATGATCCACAAACGCGGTGAAACGTCGCCCCTCTAACCAGAACTGAAAATGACGGATGGCCAAGTGTAGGGCCAAAAGCTCCCTGTCAAACGCACTGTATTTACGCTCACTATCGCGCAAAGTCCTGCTGAAAAACGCGAGGGGTTGCCAGGTACCTGCCACAAACTGTTCAACTACCGCCCCCACCGCTACATCGGAAGCGTCAGTGGTGAGCGCCATGCGGGCCGTTGGAACTGGGTGCGCTAACAAAACTGCGTTTGCCAGGGCTGATTTGACCTGGGCAAAAGCGCGCTCCCGCTCCGGAGACCATTCAACTTTATTTGCGGGCTTTTGTTTTTTTTTTTTAACGCGGTGTACAATGGCTGCATGAGCCGTGCTGCGCTTGGGAGGAACCGGTTGTAAAAATTAACCATCCCTAGAAACTCCTGAAGTGCCTTGACCATTTGAGGTTGCGGAAAATCCGTTATGGCACGCACTTTATTTGGAAGAGGAACCGCTCCTTCTGCCGAAACGCGATGTCCCAAAAAATCAATCTGCGCCACCCCAAACTGGCACTTCGCTGGGTTAACTATTAACCCGTGCTCTGCCAGCCTCCGAAAAACTGCTGTGAGGTGTTTATCGTGCTCGCCCTCGGACGCGCTGGCTACCAAAATATCGTCCAAATAAACGAACACGAAAGGAAGGCCGCGTAAAACTGCATCCATCATGCGTTGGAAAGTCTGCGCGGCCCCCTTGAGGCCAAAAGGCATGCGCAAAAACTCAAAAAGGCCGAAAGGAGTTATGACTGCTGTTTTGGGTACATCTTGCGCGCGCACTGGAACCTGGTGGTAACCGCGCACCAAGTCTATTTTAGAAAAAATGCGCGCCCCCGCCAAATGAACAGAAAAATCCTGAATGTGCGGAATCGCGTAGCGGTCATGAGCTGAAACATTGTTCAACCTGCGGAAATCGCCGCAAGGTCGCCACGAGCCGTCAGCCTTTGGGACCATGTGTAACGGCGAAGCCCAAGAGCTCTTGGAGCGTCTAACAATGCCCAGTTTTTCCAGATCAGTGAACTCCTCGCGCGCGATGGCCAGTTTAGCTGGGTCCAAGCGCCGAGCTTTTGCAAAAACGGGAGGGCCGGTGGTGGTTATGAAATGCTCCACCCCATGTTTAGCCACCGTTGCCGAAAACGTGGGGACTGTGAGTGCTGGGAACTGAGCAAGCAATGTGTGAAACTTACCACCCGCAGCTGAGACGCTGGCATGTGCAGTCGGCGGGGCCACCCGAGCTGTGCAGGGAATAGAATGAAAGGACAGTGCATTAATCAGACGTCTATAAGCAAGGTCAACCAATAAACCATGTCAGCACAAAAAAATCAGCCCCTAACATGTTGAAACTGACTGCTGCTACAATAAATGTCCACTCAAATGAACGGCCCTGTAAGGACAGAAGCACGGTCCTCTCACCGAACGTTTTAATCGTGGAGCCGTTCGCTGCTGACACTGACACCCAGGGAGCTTTAGAAGGCATCAACCGTTCCGCGTAGGTGGGTGTGACGAAACTCAGCTGAGAGCCCGTGTCCACGAGGAACTGTTTCCCCGAGCGTGCATCCGTCAGGTAAAGCAGCCTGTTCTCGTTGCCGAGGGTCGCAGCTGCTACCGGCCCTCGGTCTTGGCGTTTCCCTGGCGCTTAAAGTTGCACGGTGGGACGCACCTGTGCGGTCTCTCTGCAAAACGGCGGTGGTAGAAGCACGGGCCGTCCTCCGCTCCGCGTCGTCTGGCTCCCGTCGCCGCCGTCGTTGGTGCGTCTGGCGCCGCGGCCGCTGGACCTGCGCCGTCTCCGGACGCCGTTCCCGGGATAGCCGCCGCGGCCGAAACCGCGTTCCGCTTGTGGGCGTCGACCAACCGCTGCGCCTCTTTGCTCAACCCATGGTAGTCCCGCCTGGCCAATCGGGGCGACTCTGCCAGGGCCACTCTCACTGCTGGCGGCAGGGTCCGAAGGAAAAGGTGGGCGAAAATGAATTCGCCATCCTCAGAGTCTTTGAGCTTCAGCATCTTCACCATCAGGTCCGCAGGTCTATCGTTGTCTGACTCCGTCAACGTCAGGAGCCCCTCTGCTCGTTGTTGGACTGAAGGAGTGAAATGGCTGATCAGCGCGTCCTTCAATGCGCTGTACTTGTCGCTGTCTGGTGGATGATTAACCAGATCCTCCACTCTCTGGACCGTGTTGCTGTCCAGCTTCGCTACCACGTGGTAGAATCTTGTGTCGTTGTTGGAGATTCTCCGGAGGTTGAACTGCACCTCGACTGCGCTAAACCATGAGCGTGGGCTGTGCTGCCAGAAATTGGGCAGCCGGATCGTGGAGGCGGCCATCAGGCTGGCTTCCGCCGAGCCCCGCTCAGGAGAATTCTGTCTGCTCATTTCTCGTCGTAGGTCACCAGTGTAGAAGATGTGCTCAAATGTTGAGGCTGAGTTTAGTCGTAAACCAGCTTTATTGACAGAACACAGCTTCTAGCATTCTCAAAGCAGGAAAGAGAAAGAATCATATCTCATCACCCTTTTATATGTTTCCAGCATCAGAATTCAAGTCACATGGTGTTTTCAGTAAACATACAGTCACAAAGCATCCCTTTGAATCTTCACCATTGTCTCTCATTTCCTGATGAACCGGAAATCTCTCCAGGGCATCTTCTGTGGGACAAAGAGACAAATCTCACACCTCCTTGTTATCTTCTGCAGATTCGAGTCCTTTGTCCTTGCAGACGTGACACCCTCAATACACATGCAGTCCTGTCTCTGTGGAAACGTGAGCCCACAATGTGTGTCGCCCACAATACAACAATTATATGTAAACGAATAAAGACATTCTTGACGAAATTGATAGAAGATGATCAAACTGGTTTCATAGAGGGACGCCAAACACATGACAATATCAGGAGAACAATACATATAATTAATCAAATACATAAAGAAAAGAAAAGCGCAGTAATAATGAGTTTAGACGCAGAAAAAGCATTTGATAGGGTTAACTGGAAATTCCTATATAGTGTGCTGGAACGCTTTGGATTTAACGAAAAATCAGTACAATGCATAAAGACGCTGTATCAAAAACCTGTGGCAAGAATCAAGATAAACGGTAGCTTAACAGACAAAGTAAATATACAAAGATCAACCAGGCAGGGATGCTGCCTATCGCCCACCTTGTTTGCTCTGTTCATAGAGCCACTGGCTCAAGTGATACGACAAAATAAGAAATTAAAAGGTGTAACAATAAAGGGAGTGGAACACAAGATTGGGCTATTTGCAGACGATATTATGGTTTACCTTGAACAACCAGATGAATCAATAATGGAAATGATGAACTTGATAGAAAATTTTGGAAAATTATCAGGATACAAGATAAACACAACAAAAACACAAATACTGACATTCCACTATAACCCTCTAAACCAGATAACTGATAAGATCAAACTAAACTGGAAACAAAAAGAAATAAAATACCTTGGAGTGAGCATACCTAAAGATCTAAGCAAAATTTATAAAGCAAACTATGATAGGTTGGAACAAGAAATAAAAAAAGATATTGATAGATGGTCAATCTTAAATATGGATCTGAATTCAAAAATTGAGACAGTCAAAATCAGCATACAACCTAGATTACTTTACCTCTTCCAGGCTCTACCAACAGAGATTCCAGGTGCCCAGTTCTCAAAGTGGGACAGGATGATATCGAGATTTGTTTGGGGAGGTAAAAAACCAAGAGTGAAATATAAAACTCTCCAATTACCAAAAGAGAAAGGAGGCATGGGCCTACCGAGTCTAAAGGAATATTACTACTCAGCACAAATAAGATATATCATATGTTGGTGCGACGGAGGATATGAGGCAAAATGGAAAGAAATGGAAAAGGAAATTGAGGGACTCCCAGTACAAAGCATAATAGGAGATAAAGATGCATATAAGCAAATCAAACAAATAGACCCAATCACTAAATTTACTTTGGAACTGTGGTATAAAATAGTACAAAAGTATAATATAAAGGAAGACAAAACTATTGAAATGGGTAGCATTTGACAGTCAGTTTGAACCGGCAAAGCAAGATGGGGGATACAAAAATCTGGTGAACAAGGGAATCACAGCATGGGGCAATATCGGAAAAAAAGATCTCGGGAGCTTTGTAAACATCAGAAGAAAATTTAAACTAGAAAAATCGGAATTCTTCAGATATCTGCAGATGAGAGACTATTATATGAAGAAGATTAGGCATAACCTCCAAACAGATGTGAGCGAGATTATACAATTCATTTTAAGCTCATATGCAGGAAATAAAATAAGAATTATTTCAAAGCTATATCAGAAACTTATGGCAAACAAACATTCAAGTAACTATATCAAGGAGAAATGGGAGAAAGAGCTAAATTTAAGCATAACAGAAGAAAGCTGGCAGGAAATATGGAAAACACAACACACATCAACAAATTCAAGGACATGGAGGGAATTTGGATGGAAAAACCTGATTCGCTTTTTCATTACACCACAGATTCAAAGAAAATATACAAATACCCAATCTTTATGCTGGAGGGGCTGTGGGGCTCAAAATGCAGACCACTCACATATGTTTTGGAAATGCTGCAAAATGTCATCATTCTGGAAATCTATACATGTGACAATACAGAGGATATTAGGATATAATATACCAAGACTTCTCAAGATGGCGACCGGGATGGTCACACTTTTTCAGTGCTGAGACAAAGTCACTGATTTTGCCATTAAAAGTGGCTGGCCTGCAGCGATCGGCGCTCGTGGCGAACACGCACGGGCTGAATTGCCACCTCCGTTGGATTGCCCTTTAATCGCCTTTCTCCAGCGACTTCCTGCGCCTTCCTGAAGCGATTGCTCAGCTAACACTAGTTAGCTTAATGCTACCTGAAGCGATTGCTAAGCTAACACTAGTTAGCTTAATGCTGGCGCCAGTCTCTAAATAACTACCTACAGCGATCGGATATACCTCCGGTGGATTACCCCTTTGATCGCTTTTATCCGGCCACTGTGAGTAAACTGACCAGCGATTCCAGCGCTTCCTTGTGATTCACTGATGTGCCCTACCTGAAGCGATTGCTAAGCTAACGCTAGTTAGCTTAATGCTGGCGCCAGCCATTCCACCTAACACCAGCCTGAATCAAAGCCCAGCTACGAGGCCCAGCGGAGATACTACCAGGCAGGCGGCTATTTGTTTGACGGGGCTCAGCAGAGATTTCACCCAGGCAGACGGCGGTAGGCGGCGGTGCCCAGCGGAGGACTTACCGTGACTGCAGCGGCGGTGTGCGACGAGACTACCCGAAGCGATTGCTAAGCTAACGCTAGTTAGCTTAATGCTGGCGCCAGTCATTCCACCTTACACCAGCCTGAATCGAAGCCCAGCTGCGAGGCCCAGCGGAGATACTACCAGGCAAGCGGCTATTTGTTGACGGGGCTCAGCAGAGATTTCACCCAGGCAGACGACAGTAGGTGGCGGTGCCTAGCGGAGGATTTACCGTGACCTCAGCGGTGCTCGGTGGCAGCGGCGGTGTGTGACGAGACTCGGTTGGAGGAGCGGGACGGGAGACCAGTTATGGTGACTATGAGCAACGAGACCAGCAACGGAAGGGGCTAGTTGGCTAGCTGAGGCCCAGCTGGATTCGAGGACGATCGGATCAGATTCTGGCGATATAAGCAGAATTTATTTTACTATCCACAGATTTTCCTTTTCCTTCTTTCCAAGAAAGACTGAAGATGGCTGCCACGGGATTAAAAAGTGGGCTGATGGGCACCACTAATAAGCATTCTCTACTTCTATACTTCCTCTTCGTTTTGTCTTTGTGTGTCTGGACCTGCAACAAGAAGGATTTTCCGACAAACTCAACCAAAGGTGAAGTTAAAAAGTTTTATCTGTATGGATTTGGGCTTGGACATCTCACCCTACACTCTATGTGGTCTTTAAAAGCCCTGAGCAAAAACTTCCAAATTAAGGCAAACATGGCTGTTAAGCAAAAATCACAATATGGCAGAGGATATACAGTTAAAGTTCTGTTAGTTCTGCTACTTCTGGCAGGAGATATTCACCTTAACCCTGGACCTGCCACTATTAAACAGCAGACCACTGGGTTAGCACAAAACCGAGCTGTACAAAAGCAAAAACAACATTTATTTTTCCAAACTGTTAATCATGCACGAGTTCTTTGGGACACCAAGGCTAAACCAAAGGGGATCCTCGGCGGTCATTTAAACATACGGAGCATAATCCCCAAAAGAGATGAGATTTCGGTGTTGCTGTTGGACTCAAATCTGGACTACCTTTGTCTCTCAGAAAGCTGGCTACACAGTAACATAGACACTAATATGATCGATATTGTGGGCTACCAGTGTTTTAGAAAAGACAGGCAGGTAGGGAGGGGAGGAGGTGTTTTAATTTACATCAAAGAGAAATATAAATGTCAACTGGTTGATTTGAATACTTCACTTGAATGTTTAGCTGTTAATGTATGTCTCTCTCCGGTAATGAATTTCAACATTGCAGTAGTGTACAACCCACCATCACACAACTCTTCCTTTTATAATGAATTAAGTGATCTGGTCAAACAACTTGAGAAGAACAGAGAAACAATAATTCATGGTGACTTTAATATCAACTGGTCTGATAAAAAAGACAAACAAAAACTGAAAAGCCTCATGACTAAATTTAATTACCAGCAAATCATCAAAGGACCCACCAGGATAACCAAACAATCCAGAACACTTATTGACATGGTATTTACTAATAAACCAGAACGAATAACCAGAACCTATAATCTTGTAACTGGTCTCTCAGATCATAACATGGTTCTTGCTGTCAGGAAACTTACTAAAAAGCGACTACAGTATTTTGGGGGAGTCGATATTGACAAATCAAATTTTATTATCCCCAAATCAAAAAATGAGGAGTTTGAACATTACTTAGAGAATCAAAATTGGGAGCAGCTCATGGCAACATGTGAAGTAGATGATTGTTGTAATTTTATAACTGCAACAATCACAAAGTCTATAGAAAAATTTTCAAAGCAAATTAAAAGTAGACAACAGAAGATTAGCCTACCATGGTTAAATAATGAAATAAGAAAACTTATGAAGAGGCGAGACTATGCACTGAAAACATCACTAACCTCCAAACTACAAAATGATCACCTTGTGTACAAAAGTTTAAGAAATAAAGTGGTACATGAGCTGCGAAAATCAAAAATATCTTATTACAATAAACTGATAGATCATGCAAAGGGTAACAACAGTTCCCTATGGAGGCATTTAAATAACTTAACTAATAAAAAAAACGATCAGAAGGGGGTAAAGGAACTTAGAATCAATGGCAAGACCGTCAGTGACAAGGCTACTTTGGCAAATGAATTTAATTCACACTTTGTGGGCTCTGTGGAAGACTTAACAAAAATTTTTGTGCTGCCAAATGTGCTCAACAACACAAATTCCATACTTCCAACAGATACTTTTCACATCGATGAGGTAAATGAGAAGTTAATTGCTGGTATTGTTAAAACACTGTCAAACTCAAAAACTAATGATATCTACAATATGAGCACCTCCTTTCTCAAAATGCACAGCAAAATATTAATCAGACCACTGACTCATCTCATTAATCTCTCCATTAGGTCTAGTACATTTCCATCTGGCTGGAAAAAAGCTGTCGTCATACCAGTTCATAAATCAGGCAGTAAAGACGATATATGCAATTACCGCCCAATCTCTATCTTACCAGTCCTATCTAAGGTTCTTGAAAAAGTTGTAGCTACACAGCTGATAGACTACTTACAAGACAGTCAACTTCTTCATCCACATCAATTTGGTTTTAGACCAGGATACTCAACAGAAACAGCAAATTGTTGCCTTATTGAAAACGTCAAACAGTCCTTGGACAGGGGTAATGTGGTAGGAGCTGTTTTTCTAGATCTCAAAAAGGCTTTCGATACTGTAAACCACAGTTTGCTTTTATCCAAAATGGTATCTTTTAACTTCTCCCCAAATACATTAGAATGGTTTGCATCTTATCTCCAGAATAGAGAACAGTGTGTAAAAGTTCACCAGGATAAATCCTCATTTTTAAACAACCGCATGGGTATCCCACAAGGGTCCATTCTTGGTCCTTTACTTTTCAGCATTTTTATTAATGACTTGCCGTTACACTGCTCAGCTGCAACATGCCAACTTTATGCAGATGATGCAGTTATTTACACAGCTGCCAAGACTCCAGCACAGGCTGCAGATGTACTGTCTACAAGTATGGTTGATGTCCAAGAGTGGCTCCTCAAGAACCATCTATTGCTGAACCTTCAGAAAACAGTCTCAATGTGCTTTTCAATCAAAAAATGTAACCTGCAACATTTTAAAGTTAATATACATGATCATGACATCAGTTTAGCTACAGAATTCAAATACCTTGGCATTGTACTAGATCCTCAACTCAAATTTAATCTTCATATAAAGAAAATTTCAAAAACAGTAAAAAAAAAATCTGAACTGCTTTAAATTAATTAGATATTACATACCTTACGAAGCAGCTGCACTGTATATGCATTCTATGGTTTTTTCTCATATATCATACTGTTTGACAGTCTGGGCTCAAGCAGCCCCTTCCACAATAAGACATATAGGTTCATTATATAATCAAACCCTAAAAATCTTGGACAAAAAGCCCATTAGGTGGCATCACTGTAATGTTTTAAAAAAATACAACCTATTGAGTTTTGAGAGCTTCATTGACCTCTGTCTTCTGAAATTAACGTTCAAATGTTTCCATAAATCAGCACCCGAGCCACTTGCTGGTTTCGTCCAAAGACAGGACAGCAGCAGAGCCACCAGGAGTTCTGTTAACAATAACTGTAAAATATTCCACCGCAGAACCACATTTGGACAAACAGCTTTCTCTATAAAGGGCAGTCACATCTGGAACACAATGCCAAATGAAATTAAAATAATAACGGACTTTAAAACATTCACTAAAAATGTTAAAAACTGGCTGAAAAATAAACAAGAATGTACTCATGTATGAATTATTTGTCTGCAAAGTGAGAGTGAATGAAGGGAAGGAATAAATGTGTTTGTTTATAGTGAGTGACGGAGGGAGGAAGGCCTGAAATAGGCAAATGTGAGTTATGTTATATGTGTTAAATGTGAGTCAGGCTGTTATATTTGTGTATTTATAATATTTTATAATATATGTGTATTTATAATATTTATGTTAAATGTGAGTCAGGCTGTTATATTTGTGTATTTATAATATTTATAATATTTATAATTGTGTATTTATAATTTTTCTGCATTGATGTATGTGGTTATTGTGTTTATTTTTTATCTTGATTCTTTTTTCTAAAGCCCATCCAGGGACAAGAGTTGCAAATTAGCTAATAGCTATACACTCTATGTGCAACACATCAGATTGATTGTCTTTGATTAATTGTCTATGTTTATTGCACTGTCCCTGTCAAATAAACTAATCTACTACTACTACTACAATGAACTGTAACCTGATGTACTTATGTGATCTTAAAAGAGACAATGTAATACAGGCTGAGGACAGATATCTAGTTAAAATCTTGTTGATTGCATGTAAAAAAAACAATCACAAAAAAATGGCGATCAGAAGTTCTTCCTGACCAAGAACAATGGACTGACATTGTTGAGGATATACGTATGATGGAAAAACTAACGTATCGACAAAGAATACAAGAAGGACAATATGAAAAAAAATGGCGGAAATGGACACACTACAAAGTGCAACGACGAGACAGAAATTGAAAGAATAACCAAAGACACTGGAAAAACCAGAAGAATTAAGAGATGGAAACTAAAATCTTGATGCTCCAACATTTGTTCCCCCCCTTTTCTTTTTTTTTTTTTTTTTCTTCTTTCTTACTCTAGCTCCTTTTTTTAAAATGTAGACTGTGATCTGAATGTAATATGTATGATGAAAAATGAATAAAAATCTAAGTTACAAAAAAAGGTCACTTGGTGAAGCTGCAGGACGAGAGGCTGGTGCTGCATCTCCAGCTGGGGTAGGTGTACAGTCTCCCTGCAGCTTAATGTGTCGAAGCATATGAAGAAGCTGTTCAGAGTCTCAGGCAGGGTGGGGTCAGAGCTGACCTGCTGGTTGCTTTTCTTGTAGTCAATTATAGTCCTGATGCCTTTCCACATATTTCGTGGTTTGTTGTTATCAAAGTGCTCCTCAATGCATTGTTTGTACCTCTGCTTCATCTGCTGGATGCCCTTCTTCAGTTCTCGCCGAGCCCTGCTATAAGCCAGCCTATCACCCGATTTATGGGCAGCATCCTGGGCTTTGAGCAGGGGCCATACTGTACTGTTCAGTCATGATTTCTGGTTTGAAAAGACCGTGATGAACCTTGTGGGGAGGACAGCATTGGTGCAAAACTGTATATACACAGGACAGGACAATCCTGTAAGGCTGAAGAAGCCTCCTCATTCCATACCTGAATTGTTTTGGTTGCTGATTTATTCCTGCAGATCAGAGGTTTATAGGCTGGGATCAGCTCTATGGAGATGTGGTCTGACATGCCCAGGTGTGGGGCTGCTGCAGCCTTATAGGCCCCTGGGATGTTACAGTACACCTGGTCCAGAATGTTGGTGTCTGGTTGGAAAGTTTATGCATTTACAGAGTTTGGGAAGCACTGCTTTTAGTTCCACCTGAATAAAGTCCCCCACCATAATCACAACTGCTTCTGGGTTAGTGTTCATCTGCTTGCTGATCAGGCAGTATAGCTCCTCCAATGTTAGCTCAGCATTAGCCCGCGGTGGGACATAAACAGTGATGATTATAATGCATCAGAACTCCATAACCAGTTTGAATGGTCTGCATTTCACAGCCAGATACTCTAGATCAGGGGAGCAGTATGTGCTGATAATGTTTGTAGCTGTACACCAGAAGTTATGACTAAACCCTGCCAAACCTCCGTCTTTGTTCCTCCCTGAGCCGGGCGTTCTGTCTGCCTGGAACAAAGAGCACCCCTCCAGCTCCATCACAGTGTCCGGGATGTTATTGTCCAGCTAGGTCTCCATAACGATGGTCACACAGCAGTCCATCCTCAGTGAGACAAGCCTTAGTCAAATTTCGTCCAGCTTGTTGGTGAGTGACCTGGCATTTGCAAGGAAGAGACTGGGAAGAGCCGGTCACTGTGGGTTAGTTTGCAGCCTAGCACGCAGGCTGCTCCGTCTGCCCCTCTTTTGTGTACCATGTCTCCTCCGTCTTCTGGGCCACACAGGGGGAATGGTGAAAGCCTCAGCGGTCCACTGTACCTCCAGTGGAATAAAGTCCGGCTTTGGTAATACATAGAGTCCGTACTGCTTCCCAATATCCCACAGTTCAGCCTTATTGTACTGAATTAAGGCTTCAAGTTTTGGAAGAAGCAAAGAAAACAGGAGTAAAAACATAAATAGAAAGGAAGAACAAAAGACAAGAGAAACAGGAAAAATTCAAGAGCAGAACGTGAATGCTGATGCCCCAATAGTCTCGCTGCACCTCCTACGGCTGGACCTGCCAGTGCCGACCAAACCTAAATTGATTCCCTCGCCCACAGCTCAAAGCAGAGGAGGGAGAATAATTCAATACT
This sequence comes from Pholidichthys leucotaenia, assembly GCA_020510985.1. Taxonomy (NCBI): domain Eukaryota; kingdom Metazoa; phylum Chordata; class Actinopteri; order Cichliformes; family Pholidichthyidae; genus Pholidichthys; species Pholidichthys leucotaenia. The sequence goes on from CM035842.1 coordinate 288,276,800, forward strand.
CTCTCACACCGTTTGGAGCTTGGCAGCAGCTCGGCCTGCTGCTGCAGGTTCTGGGGGCCCGAGGAGCCTCTGAAGGAGAGGAGATGAGAGCTCCATGAATTTATTGGAGATTGTTCTGGTGTTTGTGGGCTCCTCATTAGAGATCCTCCCCCTGAGAGTGGCTTTGGTGACGGTGGGAATCTACTGAAGGTTTCAATCACAGCAGCGATATTATATTCTAAATAGCTCTGGAGATTGTTCCAAGTGTATATGGGTTATTTTAGTAATGCAAAATATGTGCCTGTACCACACACAAACCTTGATGGTGAGCATAGATTTGGATACAAAGAAATCTATTCAACAAGTGTGGACTGCACTAAAATGTAAACAGACACTGATGGTAGTTATCAGCAATAAAAAACAGAGACTGTGTGCATCATTTACACCATACACGCCGAAAGCTATGTGCTGTGTACAGTGTATGTATAGATGCATAATAAACAGATTCATTGTACACTTCAGGGAATGTTGAAAGCTTTAATTTGTAGCAGGTCAAGTCCTTTGCAATTAATTACTGTAGGCTATAATGGCAATGGAGTTATTATCTTAAGCAGGATTAAAACACCAAAACCAAATTTATTCACTGAGGAATTCAGTGTTTATAAGGTCACCTTCTTTTCTTCTTTTTTCGGCTGCTCCCTTTAGGGGTCGCCACAGTGGATCATCTGCCTCCATTTCGCCCTATCCCTTGCCTGTAACACTACATCCATGAATCTTCTCTGTGGTCTTCCTCTTTTCCTCCTACCTGATAGCTCCATTTTCAACATCCTTTGTCCAGTATTTCCACTATCCCTCCACTGCATGTGTCCAAACTGTCTCAGCTTTGCCTCTCTTACTTCGTCTCCAAACCGCTCAATGTGAGCTGTCCCTCTGATATACTCATTTCTAATCCTGTCCCTCCTAGACACTCCCAGTGAGAATCTTAGCATCTTCAACGCTGGCACCTTCAGCTCCACCTCTTGTCTTTTCGTCAGTGCCACTGTTTCCAAACCATACAGTACATTACTGCAGATCTCACTATTGTCTTGTAAATCTTCCCTTTCACTCTAGCTGCTATCCTTCTGTCACAAATCACTTCTGACACCTGTCTCCAACCACTCCACCATGCCTGTCCTCTCTTCTCCACTACTCTTGTGCATTTTCTATTGTTTTGGATGGATGACCACAGGTATTTAAACTCATCTACCATAACTATCTCAACTCCCTTCATCTTCACTGTTACACCTGCCTCCCTCTCATTCACACGCATGTATTCTGTCTTGCTTCTAGTGACTTTCATTCCTCTTCTCTCTAGTATGTACCGCCATCTCTCCAGGTTCTCTTCCACCTGCTCCCTACTCTCACTACAGCTCATAATACCATCTGCAAACATCATAGTCCATGGAGACTCCTGCCTGGCATCATCTGTCTGCCTGTTTATCATCATAGCAAACAAGAAGGGGCTCAGAGTCTATCCCTGGTGTGTTTATAAGGTCACCAATACAGCAGAAAAGCTAGCCAGTGAAATTTACAATCAAATTTTTCTAATAATCTCCAAATTATTTTGGTGATTTGGGGTCCACAGACTATGTACCATACAAATATTATAAAAGTCAGTGCAAAAACCACCATGTTTTTCCCTACCCAGTGGGCTCACAGTGCTTTCAGCAGAACAGTCACATTTTTGAATGACATGACACTTTTCAACCCCAAAATAAAATGATTGATAACATTTAAAAATTACAAAAAATATGCCTCCTGCTGATTTTTAATATATACTGCTCAAAAAAAATAAAAATAAAGGGAACACTAAAATAACACATCCTAGATCTGAATGAATGAAATATTCTTATTAAATACTTTGTTCTTTACATAGTTGAATGTGCTGACAACAAAATCACACAAAAATTATCAATGGAAATCAAATTTATTAACCCATGGAGGTCTGGATTTGGAGTCACACTCAAAATTAAAGTGGAAAAACACACTACAGTCTGATCCAACTTTGATGTAATGTCCTTAAAACAAGTCAAAATGAGGCTCAGTAGTGTGTGTGGCCTCCACGTGCCTGTATGACCTCCCTACAATGCCTGGAAATGCTCCTGATGAGGTGGCGGATGGTCTCCTGAGGGATCTCCTCCCAGACCTGGACTAAAGCATCCGCCAACTCCTGGACAGTCTGTGGTGCAACGTGGCATTGGTGGATGGAGCGAGACATGATGTTCCAGATGTGCTCAATTGGATTCAGGTCTGGGGAACGGGCGGACCAGTCCATAGCATCAATGCCTTCGTCTTGCAGGAACTGCTGACACACTCCAGCCACATGAGGTCTAGCATTGTCTTGCATTAGGAGGAACCCAGGGCCAACTGCACCAGCATATGGTCTCACAAGGGGTCTGAGGATCTCATCTCGGTATCTAATGGCAGTCAGGCTACCTCTGGCGAGCACATGGAGGGCTGTGCGGCCCCCCAAAGAAATGCCACCCCACACCATTACTGACCCATTGCCAAACCGGTCATGCTGGAGGATGTTGCAGGCAGCAGAACGTTCTCCACGGCGTCTCCAGACTGTCATGTCTGTCACATGTGCTCAGTGTGAATCTGCTTTCATCTGTGAAGAGCACAGGGCGCCAGTGGCGAATTTGCCAATCTTGGTGTTCTCTGGCAAATGCCAAACGTCCTGCACGGTGTTGGGCTGTAAGCACAACCCCCACCTGTGGACGTCGGGCCCTCATACCACCCTCATGGAGTCTGTTTCTGACCGTCTGAGCAGACACCTGCACATTTGTGGCCTGCTGGAGGTCATTTTGCAGGGCTCTGGCAGTGCTCCTCCTGTTCCTCCTTGCACAAAGGCGGAGGTAGCGGTCCTGCTGCTGGGTTGTTGCTCTCCTACGGCCTCCTCCACGTCTCCTGATGTACTGGCCTGTCTCCTGGTAGCGCCTCCATGCTCTGGACACTACGCTGACAGACACAGCAAACCTTCTTGCCACAGCTCGCATTGATGTGCCATCCTGGATGAGCTGCACTACCTGACCATCCGCCACCTCATCAGGAGCATGCCCAGGCGTTGTAGGGAGGTCATACAGGCACGTGGAGGCCACACACACTACTGAGCCTCATTTTGACTTGTTTTAAGGACATTACATCAAAGTTGGAATAGCCTGTAGTGTGTTTTTCTACTTTAATTTCGAGTGTGACTCCAAATCCTGACCTCCATGGGTTAATAAATTTGATTTCCATTGATAATTTTTGTGTGATTTTGTTGTCAGCACATTCAACTATGTAAAGAACAAAGTATTTAATAAGAATATTTCATTCATTCAGATCTAGGATGTGTTATTTTAGTGTTCCCTTTACTTTTTTGAGCAGTGTATTTTTTGTACTTTAAAAACATACTACCGCTTTTAAGTAGCCCTTATTGTCCTTTGCCTTGCTGTGTGAGTGGAGTTTTCAATTGTGATGCTTCATGGTGATTTAACTCATTCTGTAAAGTGATTTTCTTACGCATAGCTAGGATGTGACATTAATAATGCTCATTAATAAAATCCTCACACAAATCCATCAGAAATAGTGATGCCCTTGATCTTGCAAAGGTCTGCATAACCTGCTTCATCTCATAAGATAACAAAAAAAATAAATAAATAAAATTGCATGTGTTTTTACGTGCGCTTACTTTGGCCTTGCAAAAGCCCTTCCCATCAATGAAAATGATAATAACAAGAGTATTTGCAATTATGCAAGCGTTAGCAGTGGATGCACTAGCCACTCAAGGTCAGCTGTGTGGGCCTGAATTCAACCAGTTTGAAGAGGTACAGTAAATAGAGCACGCAGCTTTACAGTCAATTACATAACAGCTACTCATAAGATACCGTAACCATGGGAACTCTGTGAGGAAGGTGCTGATTGATCCTAGTAATGCATGTGAAGCCGCCAGTTTACAAAGAGGTTTTTTTCACCCCACCTTATCTGTACTCGAGATGGAGTAGGCCAAAGTGCAGTCACTCACTCAGAGCACAGAAAAAAACTACTGGATATAATTCCCCCCACACTCAAGAAACTTTCCCAACGTTCCCTCAGGGCTTTACTGTAGATAACTGGTTGTTTGCATTAAAAAAAAAAAAAAAAAAGGCACTGTGAAGCGCTTGCAGCCACACACTTAAGGCGTAAGTGTTTCTACTTGTTCTGAGCCATGACACTTAAAGGTGGTGCAGAAAGCTCTGGGTTAGTAAAGTGGAGGAAGTCAATGCACTTGATTCAGTAACAAGCTTTCACATCAAGTTTTTGTTCTCAGGAACAATTTAAAAATGTTCTCTCAGTCATACAATCTGTGAAATACATTTATTGCAGCAATAAATACAGTTACATTTCTGGCGTCAAGACTCTGAGCTCATCATTCCCCACAATTATGATTCATGCAAATGTTTAGGGAGGGAGGCTTAACCTCTTGCACTCCAGTGTACTGCGGGCAGACGCGTCTCTGCGTCCTAGAGCGCACGAGGGCGCTGCGTCCTAGAGTGCACTGAAAAAAAAAAGCTGCATTTCCGTTCTTCCACTACAGACACAGCCGCCAACAGAAAGCCAAAGGAGTGCTTTGATTGGTTTAGATGTGATTGACCTCTCATTCAACTAATAAGAGCCCTGAATTGGGTTTCTGAAACCTTGAAGAACCAATGACTGAAAACCTAGCAAGAAGGACCCGCCTACCAACGGCTGCGAATACAGCCAGCCAATTGAAGCACAGAAGTTCGAAAGCTGTTTTGTGTAAGGCTGGGTGACACACAGGCGTTCGCCAGTCTTTTTTCCTTACTACTGTTCTTATTTGTTTTGAAAAATCGTTCGCCAAAACTGCAATCATGGAAGCGCAAAACCGCAATAATGGAATTATGGTTTGACTGGGTCGCGTGACCAGAACCACGAGTCCGTAACAAGCGGACCACCTTCATGTTCGTCTGACAATGAGGAAGAAAAGTTCGCCAGCGACTTTGCTGTTGTGGACAGGTAAGTGTTATAAGCTAAATTATTCTTTATCCCTGAAAATTGTAATGAAAAATGACTTTTGACCGATCAGTAAATTACAACTGTGCGGGTCTGTCATGTTGCGAACGCCCCCCCCCGCTACTCTTCTGTAGCGGATTGCAGATATATTGCAGATATTTTAGTCCAACTGTGCGTAGTAGACCGCAGCGCACCATCACCGCTTTCCGTCATGTAGCGATGGGCGATGTCCGTCGGGGTGGGTGGGTGGGTGGGTGGGAGTTGTTATCTTCTACATTACAAATATTTTAGTATAATTTTTAGTGCACTGTAGGTTATTTTTTCTTGTAAAAAAAAAAAGCCATACATTTTTTACGTGGCATGCTTCTTTGTGTGTGGGGGCTTGTTTGTTCATTCATTCATGAATGAATGAATAAACAACCCCCCCCCCCACACACACACACACACAGCCCTTCACCTTTCATTAGAGCCCAAGATGAAGCTTCTATATTGAATCATTCCAAAGTTACAGACGTTTTTCCAAACTGTGCCATTTGGCACAATTTGGCACAGTTCAAAAACGCCTGGGAACAACCTGAGAACAAAGCTGTGTAATATATTCATTTTTTGTGGTATTGTTACAAAATTTTGATCTCAGCTGGATAACACTTGGTTCTACATTTCTGTTGCATTTTCCAGCCAGTATCTGAAGCTGTGTGTTATTTGCAAGCATTTGTATCCAAAACAACACCCAGGCGAAATTTATTTTCTTCAAGTTCAGTCTGTTTAGATGACTGTTACTCAGTGGCAGGAGCACTTAGAGAGATTATGACTGTTTTGCCAAAAAATTCAAAGTGTTTCCTTTTAAATGAGACCAACCCCATGAAGATGCTGCAAAGGGTTGAAGAACAGCTTTTGATTTACTTTGGGTACCTTATTTTTTGGCGTTTTTAGGGAAATTGACCAGAGTGCAAGGGGTTAAATACTTAGGAAGTCTGTGCGTGGATGTTAGTGTGGTAAGCGGGTTGAAAAGGCCGCACCACTGACAGGGGAAACACAAAATCCAGATTTACAAACTAATGGGTGATGGATGAATTAAGGGACCTTTGTGTATGCAATATGTCATCAGAAAATGTTGCGATAATGAGGGAGTATGATAATTCCAGTTAAAAACAAGGTGGTGCATGTCTGTCCCTTGGGGAAGCTTAATCACTCATTTTTACTGTTACACTTGGAACAGCATGAAAATAGGGGCTTTGTGCCAGACAGAAGCTTTAACACTTACGTAACAACGAAAAGTGTAAATTATAAACAGCTTCATGTGAGTCCGAGACCTCTACTTTCTTCTTCTGCGCCTTCTTCTTGCTCCCTTTAAGGGTCGCCACAGCACATCATCTGCCTCCATCTCACCCTATCCCTTGCATCTTCCCCTGTAACACCAACCCTCTCCATGTCCTCCTTCACTACATCCATGAATCTTCTCTCTGGTCTCCATCTTCAACATCCTTTGTCCAATATATCCACCATCCCGCCTCTGCACATGTCAAAACCATCTCAGCCTTGCCTCTCTTACTTTGTCTCCAAACCGCTCAACGTGAGCTGTCCCTCTGATATACTCATGTTTAATCCTGTCCCTCCTAGTTACTTCCAACGAGAATTTTAGCATCTTCAACTCTGCCGCCTCCAGCTCTGCCTCCTGTCTTTTTGTCAATGCCACCATCTCTAAATGATGCATCATAGCAGATCTCACTACAGTCTTGTAAATCTCTTTCACTCTTGCTGCTATCCTTCTGTCACAAATCACCCTTGACACTCGTCTCCACCCACTCCACCCTGCCTGCACTCTCTTCACCTCTCATGCATTTTCCATTGCTTTGGATGGTTGACCCCAGGTATTTAAACTCATCAAACTTCCCTACCTCTACTCCTTGTATCTTCATCATTACACCTCCCTCCCTCTCATTCACACTCATGTATTCTGTCTTGCTTCTAATGACGTTCATTCCTCTTCTCTCCAGAGCAACCTCTCCAGGTTCTCTTCCACCTGCTCCCTACTCTCCCTATAGATCAAAATGTCGTCAGCAAACATCATGATCCACGGAGACTCCTGCCTGACCTCGTACGTCAGCCTGTCCATCACCATGGTAATCTTCCTTCGGCACCCTGTCTGTTAACAGCACTAGTGGCGGTTGTTGTTAACCTGAGCCTCAACCAATCCGGTATGAAAGTCTCATTCATCCTTATCTGCATGTTTGATTTGGCAAAGGTTTTATGTCGGATGCCCTTCCTGACACAACCCTCCCCATTTACCCAGGCTTGGGACAGGCACTAGGAATACACTGGCTTGTGCACCCCCTGTGACTGGGTCAGGTATGATGACAGTCCCCCACTGAACATGTCTGCATGTCAGTATTCCGTCATCGCAATTGCTCTGCTTTCTCAGAACAGAAAGTGACATGATTTTACACTTGGACTTTTGCATTAACGCTCGTACATCAAAATTACTTCAGACCTGTTCAGAACACATGCAGACAAGTTGACAATGCTTGATTTTGAACACTGAAGTTTCGCTGAGGGGTGTGTCCATAGCACCATGGCGAATTTCGATTTCTCGCCATAATATAAACAAGAGCACTCTGAGGCGAGTGCAATATCCCCCCACCTCTGTTTTCTTTGAAAATCCCAATACTTACTGACAGAGCAGTTTTCAACTTTTCAATACAACTGCTGTGACAGAACTAAATTATGATAAACCCATCACCCACAAATATACAACAAAGTATACAACCAGTAGCTGTAGGGCAGGATCCCGAGGTGAACCTGTGTAGCAAGTTTTGTGACCCTAGAGAGCTTTACACATTCTATAGTAAGAGTGCCAACCTTGACCTTTGATCTTTTGACCCCAAACCCATAGTCAGAGGTCAAGATCCCAAGGTGAACCTGTGTACCAGGTTTGGTGGCCCTCGCTTTACTGGTTTTATAATAATAGCAAATTTACCATTTACAGATATAGTGCAACTGGAATTTTAACTTTGACCTTTTGACCCCAAAGCTGAAACAGCAGGGAATCAACTGGAGGGAAGTAGAGAGAACAGCCCAGAACCGAGTGCAATGGTGAGGGGTTGTCGATGGCCTATGCTCCATGGCGAGCTATGGGCTTAAGTAAGTCAAAGTTTTGACCCCAAACCCATAGTTAGGTCAGGGTGTAAATCGTCCAAGATGCATCTTCGATGCAACTATTGCATCGACTTGAAAACCTACACAGGGTTTCCTCTGGTAACATTTCTGGATGGCGGCCCGCTATGCTTCAAATTATGTCACCACTCTATGAGGAAATATAAATTTAAGACAAAAATATGAAGGAACTGAACGGCGCGGTGGCAGAGTGGTTAGCACTGCGGCAACACAGTAACTCACCCTTGGCCCGGGGATCCTGGGTTCGATCCCAGCCCCCGACCAACAGTGATCTGTGTGGAGTTTGCATGTTCTCCCTGTGTCTGCGTGGGTTTACTCCAGGATTTCTCCGGTTTCCTCCCACATGCCAAAAACATGCAAGTTAGGTTAATTGGCATCAAAACTGGGGATTCTAAATTGTCCTTGGGTATGACTGTGAGAGTGAATGGTTGTCTGTCTCTCTGTGTTGGCCCTGCGATGGACTGGCGATCTGTCCAGGGTGTACCCTGCCTCTCGCCCAAAGATGCTGGGATAGGCTCCAGCCTCCCCGCGACCCGAAAAGGATTAAGCGGAAGAAGATGAATGAATATGAAGAAATTACGGTCCGCAAGCGTCCACACGAACAACGCGTGTGACCGTCATCCACGCGGAGTTCAGAAGTGCCCCGCCCGTGTGACCGCTCCAGTTGGCAGGCAGAGTGTCTCGCTACTAGCATTGCTGTCCGAGAGCAGCATGAGCTTATTAAAGTACTTTAAACGTGGAAAAAAGCAGAAGAGATATGCAAGCAGTGAAGGCATTTATCATAGTTTTAACCTGCTGGTAATGGGAGCAATACTGGAAAAGTCACTTAGCTAACAGGTGTGGTTAGGAGGTCGAGTTGATTCATTTTGTCTTCTTTTTGATTATTATTTTTTTGTTTTTCTTATTTCAGACAAGAATAAAAAGGAGATGTTTTTAACTTTACCTTAGTTAATATTAAATAACTAATTTCTGTTCATTATTATGTACCTGACAAGTTAAGATGACCGAAATTCCCGAAGTCAATGATTTTAATCCATCAACAGCCTTTAGACAAACTAAACGTGCCAACATTTGGATTTCAAAATAAGGGAGGTTTTTCCTGCTGTATGGGTGGTGAAGAGACTTCTAGAAAACTATAAATATATAGAAATACTGTAACAGAAATATTATAACCAAATTGCATCTTTGGTCATTTAATTTATTTTATTAAATACAACTGAATTCATTTTTTTTTCTTTGAAATCAGAATTAAATTATTGTTCTGACTGCAAAATTATGGTCAAAAGTGTAAATTGTTATAAGGAAAAAGTAAAAAAAATTACCACAGTCCGTTTCAAATTTATTTAAAAAAAACAGTAATTTTATTTTAAAAAACAAACAAAAATTAGCCATAAAATAATTCAAATTTATAATAAAGTCTCAAATATATAAGACAAGTCAATTTTACAAGAGGAAATTACAAATTTGATGAAAATGGTTTCAAATTTAGAGAGAAAAGTAGAAAGCTATAAGAAAATTGTTATAAATTTTTGAGAAAAACCTCAAACCTTCAAGACTGAAGTCATTACTTAAGTTTTTAAGTGGATGCTCTTTGTACCTTAACTAGAAATTTTTGGTTGTCTACTTTTTTTTTTTTCCACAATATCTTTATTGAACCTTTTTTTTTTTTTTTTTTAACAAACATGATACAAACAATCAAACACTACCGCTAAAGTACTACAAAAAAAAAAAAAATGCACTAAAAACACCAACAACCACCAACAAAATCAAGTCTTCAACAATGCTCCTCTGTTTAGTCTAGACAATCCAATACATAAGTATACATATTATGTTCACCAGTTTGGAATTTACAAGGTCCACACACATCATTCACCTTCTTCTTCAAGAGTTATGTTTAAATTTTTTACATAATCAATAAAAGGTCTCCATATATTCTCAAACACAATTTCCTTTGATTTCAGTATATATGTTATTCTTTCTAATGGAAGGTTTGTTAACATCTGTCTTAACCACTGAGTCACATCTGGTCTATGAGTCTTTTTCCATAATAGTGCAATACATTTTTTGGCATTAAGCAAACTGAGGTCTATGAATGTTCTTTCACTTTTATTAAAATTATGCTTTTCTGGGTACAGACCCAACAAAAACAGTTTAGGATTCAGTATGATTTGTTTTGAGATTATTTTTTCAATTGTTACCCTCACCTCTTCCCAAAACATTCTTATTAATCTACATTCCCATAAACAATGAAATAGGGTTCCTTTACTTTCCATGCATTTTGTGCATGTATCTGGTATATTTTTGTTATATCTATTTAACTCCTCCGGTGTAACATACATCCGCATTAACCATTTGAAATGTATCAATTTAAGGCGTGCATTTATTGATTTGGTTTGAGCTTCTGTACAAGCCAATTCCCATTGTTCCTCTGAAATTTCAATTTGCAGATCTTCTTTCCAGTAGTTTAATCTTTTCAGTGAATTTTCACTTGAAGATAGTGTCAATGAGTTATAAAACTCTGAAATAATACCCTTTCTTTTACTATCTTTCATCATCATTTTTTCCAAGGATGAATAAATAGGTCGAGTGAGAGCTTTATTTTGATTTGATCGAATAAAGTTTCTAAGTTGAAGATATTTAAAAAAATGTGTTCTATTGAGATTAAATTTGATCCTCAGCTCTTCAAAAGACATTATGTTGTCTGCACATGGCAAATATAAATCCTGAATCTTTTGTATCCCTTTTAAATTCCATACTTTAAATACAGCGTCTTTAAAATATTGATTACCCCATATTGGACTAAATTGTGACAATAACTGTGGTTCTTTTAAATAGTTTTTAGCTTCACACCATATTTTGATCATATGCTTTACAAATGGATTTTTAACTTGTTTTTGTAATTTTTTTGCCGAATCTGAGTATATGAATATGGGAAGAGGTAAAGGTAAATTGTATGATTCCATTTCAGTCCAGTGAGGGAGATCATTTGATGAAAAATAATATGTCATAGACCTCAGTTGTGCCGACCAATAATACAACATAAAATTTGGACATTTCAGACCTCCACGATCAAATGGTAAATATAATAAAGACAGACGTAATCTAGCCCTCCTGTTGTTCCATATAAATTCCACTAACTTTTTTTTTATTCTTGAGAATAAATCTAAAGGTGGTGATAAGGGAATGTATTGAAATAAAGTATTTTAGGTAAAATATTACTTTTAAGTATATTGATTCTCCCGATCATCGACATTGGTAGTGACATCCATCTCTGAGTTAACTCATTGATATCTGACATTAAGGCTTCATAGTTGACACTGGCGACTGATTCTAGCTTAGGCATAATTTGGATTCCTAAATATTTAAACTGATTTACAACATTGAATTGATTTACCTCAGGGGCTGGGTAATTTCTCTGGGTCTCATTTAGCATTAATATTGAAGATTTAGTTTTATTTATTTTATATCCTGATATTTCCCCAAAATTCTTTATTAAATTCAACAAGGTTGGAATTGATTTTTTTAGATTCGACATAAACAAAATTATATCATCGGCGTACAGGGAGATTTTATGTTCTGTTGGTCCAACTTTAATTCCATATATTTGTGAATGTAAACGTATCGCTATCGCTAAAGGTTCAATTGCCATAGTAAACAGTAAAGGTGAAAGTGGACAGCCTTGTCGACATCCTCTATTGATTTTTATTGGTTTTGAAATATTGTTATTTGTTAGGATTTCTGCTGTAGCATTATTGTATATTATTTGAACCCATTTTATGAAATTATTTCCAAGTCCAAACCTTTGTAGGACTTCAAAAAGAAAGGGCCATTCAACTCTATCAAAGGCCTTTTCGGCGTCCAATGATAGGAGAGCTGTATCCGGTGCTTCTTTATTAAAATAAATAATATTAAATAGTCTTCTTACATTATGGAAGCCTTGTCTACCCTTTATAAAGCCATTCTGATCTCGATTAATAATATTTGGTAAAATTTCTTGTATTCGTCTTGCTAAAATTTTACAGATTATCTTAAGGTCGGCGTTTAATAGGCTTATTGGTCTCATATTTTCACATTTATTAGAGGGCTTACCTGGTTTTGGCAGCAGTATAATTAAGGCATTATTTATGTATGATGGTAAATTATTATTTTGAAATGCTTCTAAAACCATTTCCAAAAAAGGTTTTATTAATTTATTCTTAAATTTTTTATAAAGGTCAACTGGAAGACCATCTGGTCCTGCACTTTTTCCTGATTTCATATTATCAATGGCTAGCCCAACTTCTTCTTGACTAATTTTAGACTCCAATATCTCCCTGTTTTCATTTGGTATACACGGTATAGATAGTTCGTTCAAAAACCCATTTAGTTTTGTTAAATCAGGTTCATTTTTGGTATCATATAATTTTTCATAGTAATCTCTAAAGGCTCTATTAATTTCTAAAGGATCTATAACTACCTGTCCTTTACTTATAATACTGGTAATTGGTGTTTTAATTTCCAATTGTTTAATCTGCCATGCTAATAATTTTCCTGATTTTTCACCTTGTTCATAAAAAGATTGTTTCAATCTTAGAAGACTCGAGGCAGCTCTATTCGCTGATTTTTTGTCGTATTCAGCTCTCAAAATCAGTAATTCATTCTCCAACCTTGGGTCACTTCCTGCATACACTTTTTCCTGAAGACTTTTTATTTTATGTTCCAATTTAGCTCTCTCCTCTCGAGTCTTCTTAGATTTTGATCCTGTATAACTAATAATATGTCCCCTAATAAAAGCTTTGAAAGCCTCCCACTTTACGCATGCTGATGTTTGTGTAGTATTGATGTCAAAGAACTCGTCTATCTGTTTTTCTATATACTTGACAAATTCCTCATCCTGAAGCCATTTATGCTGAAATTGCCATCTACCTGATTCCTTTGTCAATTTTTTATCTACATATATTAGACAACAGGGTGCATGATCAGAGATCACGATGTTATCATAAAAGCAGTTTTGAATCTTGGACCTTAATTCTGTGGAAATCAAAAAATAATCAATACGTGAGAATGTCTTGTAGGTACTGGAATAACAAGAATAGGCTTTAACTTGTGGTTTCATTTCTCTCCATATATCTAACAATCTCAATTCTTTCATAAAATGATTAATAGTCATCCTACATCCAATGTGCGTACAATCCAGTCCTGTTGATCTATCCACACCTGGATTCAATGTACAATTAAAATCCCCTGCTATTATATGTTGCCCTGTAAGTGATGATAAGATGAGAAATAAATTAGCAAAGAACTTCTGATCATCTATATTGGGACCATATAAGTTCACAAGATTTATATTTTCTAATAGCAAAGAACCTTGAATGATTACATATCTTCCAAATTTGTCTCCAATTACATTTTTCACTTGAAAAGGAACTGATTTATGTATGAGAGTCATAACTCCCCTGGCTCGGGATGAAAATGAAGAGGTGAATACACTTCCCTGCCATCTACTCCTAATTCTTTTAACATCCTCCTCTATCAGATGAGTTTCTTGTAAAAACACAATTCTTGAACCCATGTCCTTTATTTTATTCATAACTTGTTTAAGTTTTTTTAAATTTTGTAGACCTCTGCAATTCCATGAAGTTAAATTAAGATTAACACTTTGGTCCATGATCAATAGAGAGTTTGGGATTACCTTGCAGTGTAAACATGCTCATACAGAGAAGCAAAAACATGAGTGGTTGAACATTCATCCTACAAACTACACACAAACAAATTTCCCCTTCCCACACTTGTGGCAAACCCCCCAAAATCAAAAGAAAAATTCTGTCTCCCGATATAGCCATCGACCGTTCCACACCCACGGGGAACAGCCTAAGCCACTCCTTCTTCATCCTCCCAATCACCCTAACTCTACTGCTTTTAATGACGTAACATTAACTCTCCTCTGTAGTTTTCCAACTTAACTCCAAAATTTTTAACAACTTTGTACATCATAGTTTTTTTTTTGTTTGTTTTGTTTTTGTTTTGTTTTTTTAATATATAATACAATCTATATTTTGTAAACTTACTATTTACTTCAAGTCAGTCAGATGCCTGTGCAAATGCTTAATTATTCTACCTTATATTTTGTTCATGCTTAGCTCCCACCAGTCTCTTCTTCTTCTTTGATCTTCTTGATGAACTCCTGCGCCTCCTCTGGGGTCTTGAAGATGTGGGTTCTGCCCTCATACGTGGTCAGCAGTCTTGCAGGATAGATTACACCATGACGAATCCCAAGGTTGCGCAGCTCCTTACGTACGGGATCAAACTGCTTCCTCAATTGCTGGATTCCTGTGGCCAAATCTGGGTAGAACCGCACCTGCTGGTCCTGGTGTTTAATCTCTCCTTTTTTAGCTCGTGCAGCGTTGAAGATCTTCATCCTGTCTCTGTTGCTAAGAAACTTCATAATTAAGGTCCTCGGCGGTCCCTTATCTCTCCGTGGGCCAATACGATGTGCTTTTTCCAGAACCACTGCTGATTGCAACTCCTCGCTGCCCAGCACCTCCGGAATCCACTTTTCCAGAAAGGAACATACGTCCCGACCTTCTGATTCCTCTGGAAGACCCACCAGCCTCAAATTATTCTGTCTCGACCGAGATTCCAAATCCAAAATATTATCTTCCAGAGATTTATTTTTTTTTTCCAAAGTGCGCACCTTTAATTGAAGACGGGTGACGTCATCTTCAGCACTAGCGAGACGGAGCTCCATCTGCGCCGTTCGTTCTACACAGTCACCCAATTCCTTTCTTATTCCTTCCAACGCTGTCATAATCCCATCAAATCTAGAGGAAAAGTCCGCTCTCATTGAACTCATGGCAGCCATCAGCGCATCTGCGCCATTCCCCGCAGATATCGCAGCGTTGCCAGCCTCCTCCGCCATATATGGAGTTTTGTTTACTGCGTCACAGACCTGAAAGTCCGTTAATTTGGACTGTTTCGGCGGCTCGCTTTTTCCTTTTCCTGGTTTTCCAGCCTTAGGCTTCGCCGACATATCTTCGCCCAAATGCTGGGATACGTTCTGTCCCAAATGAGAGAGTTATTTGCCGATTTTTTTTTTTTCCAGGAGCAGAGCAGAGCGAGACACGTCCGTCCTACGTGGCAGCCATAACCGGAAGTCTGGTTGTCTACTTTTAATTATTAATTTCAAAGCACTGCTTTTACATTAGTAGAATTTCTGGTTACTATACCCACCTCTGATCATATAATGTACTGTAAGTATGCATGAGTAAATTACTATTATAAAATGCTTTTTCTCTTCCCTAGTCTCTCAATGGAAAAAAAAAAGAAACTAGAATAAAAATACGAAAAAAATTACACATTTTTGTCATTTATGTAAACCATGACAAAAAAAAAACAACAAAAACCTGCAGGACAAAACATGACACTTGATATTTTCTAACCTGTTTGTATACCACCATAGACAGAGAGGGAACCTGAATTAGACAGGGCTCAGAGAGGGAAAGATGAGACAGAAGAGAGGAGCCAAGGAGAGGAAAGGCAGAGGGTCCTGGAGAGGTGAGAGCAGAGGGAGGAGAGAAGGAGGACACCACTAAAAAGCCCAAACTCAGGACGTCTGGATGGGACCCCAACTGGCCCAATATTCCAACATTCAATCATTGGTTGTACGATACTTCAGATGGTAAGTTCCATATGCAAAGTTACTGTGCAAAATTTAAAAAAAAAAAAAAAAAGAAAAGAAATAAACTATAAAATTAACATATTCCGGTTACAATTGTGTCATTCCCCCCCCCCCCCCCCCCCGGAAAAATATGTTGTTACCGCGCGCCAAGGTCTTTAAGCCAGAGGAAACACTGCTACATCATTTCTTTCAGTAGTTATTGTGTTCAGAAGATTTAGGGAAAATCTGACCTCTGACCTCAAGGTCATCCAATGACAGTGAAATTGCAATATGAGAATCATGTATATCAAACCATGGTACCAAGTTTCAAAACATTTGGAACAAAACTGTAGGAGGAGTTGATTTCACAAGATAGTTACTGTCTATGAAGTGATGTGAAACAGGAGGTCATAGGTCAGGGGCTACAACTCCTGCAAAAATCATCCGATCAGAACCAAATTGCAATATGCGCATCATCAGAGTATATCAAACCATGGTACCAAGTTTCTAAGCAATTGGAACAAAACTATAGCAGTTGATTTCACAAAAGTGGGACAGGCGGACTGACCCATAACATAATCCCCCTTTGGTCTTCGCCCAAAGGGCTCTTCGACCACTTTGAGCTTTGACTGGCAAGGGATAAAAATTGCTCTACATCACACGTATGTGATCCAATCTTCACCATTTACCACAAGTAAGAATGCAGGCTTACTTGTGGTTCACAGATTTTTTAAAAGTAAATTTGGAGGCAGAGCCTTCAGCTATCACCCCTCTCCTGAGGAACCAGCTCCCTGCCTGGGTACGGGATGCCGATACCCTGTCTTCTTTTAAGATCAAACTTAAAACTTTTCTTTTTGATAGCGCTTACAATTAGCTTTATTGTTGTTATTACTAGTAATGTTGTTGTTATTACCTCCGCCAGGCCAAAAGGCCAGGAGGAGGTAATGTTTTTGCCGGGGTTTGTCTGTGTGTTTGTCTGTGTGTTTGTCTGTTTGTCTGTTGGTTAGCAAGATAACTCAAAAACTTTTGGACGGATTTCAATGAAACTTTCAGGCGTTGTTGGAAATGGTACAAGGAAGAACTGATTAAATTTTGGGGATGATCCGCATCACCGTCTGCATACAGGAATTTTTTAAAAGCATTTTTCCACACTGTGACATATGGCCATTTTCAACATGTGCACAGGCGCAATGGAGGGCGCTGGGCGTCGTGTCTGACCAACACAAACTCCACCTTCTTCAACGTTTTAGCCACAAAAGCACGCGGAAAACACTGCTGGCCTGGGCCCGCCAGCGTGCCTGTTTTTGCGCCACGCTGCAAAACCTGACACGGCCACCTGTCCGCCGCCCGATTATTTGCCACAAATTCCCCGCCCAGCTATAGGCGCTGCGTAAAAACGACCTCTCTGCCGGGGAAGACTCTAAATTCGGTTTTGCCGCGGAGCGCAACCCCAATATAATATAAAACCCACGGCAACCTGTCTAACCAATCTGCATCCGTCAGTGGAGGAGATGGACACACCAACACTTCAGTTTATTACCTCTGCCAAGGAGGCAATGCTTTTACTACCGTAAAACGGGGCTATAAGGGACGGCGGGGTAATATGGGACACTTTTCTAAATGTAATTCTGCTTTTTTAATTTTGCTTCCGCCTAGATTTGATGAAGGATTCATGGATATTTGACAATAACAACACAACTCAGCGTCCTGCTCAAAATAAAAAAAGCAGAATTACATTTAAAACATTTCCCAGAGAAGTGTCCCTTATTAACCCGCCGTCCCTTATAGCCCCGTTTTACACTACTGAACCACTAATCCTATCACTATCACATTGATTGTCATTCATTAATTGTCTGTTTATTGCACTGTCCATGTCAAATAAACAAATAATCATTGTGAATCCAATTGCTAGTCATATCTTTTCATGCTCAGGGAATCTGAAAACGTACACAAACACTGTATGGGGGGAACTGTGCCGCTTGGCGGAGGTCTGCGCTCTCCGAGTGCTTTTCTAGTTTTCACTGATTTCCAGTTCATAGAATTTTGACTCTCACTTTGACTGTTTTATTGTGATTTTATTGTCTTATAGTTGTTTTAATCAATTCCTTTCTTGCCTTCATATTTTTCAATAGTTTAACCTCTTACCTTTTTGTGTTTTTATGTGTTTCTGTTTGGCTATGGTTCTGTAAAGCACCTTGGGTTGCACATGTGCTTGAAAGGTGCTATATAAATAAACTGAAGTGAACTTTCTCAAAAATATAACTCAAAAGGAATGGAGGGAAGAGTTGCACCTCAGCTTTCCCATCTAAATTTTTTTTTTTTTTTTTTTTTTTAATTTTTTTTTTTCCCTGCAGAATCAGTGCTCTGCAACCTGTGGTTCCGTTGTCCCTACCAGTGGCCAAATTTAGAAAAAAAAAAAAAAAAAAGAAGGGGGGGGCTAACTTTGGAAAAACGTCCCACAATTTACAGGAAAAAAAGTAGCCACTTGATGATAAAGTCACAAATTTACATGAATTTGGAAATCTATAAGAAAAAAAAAAACAAATTGACATGACAAACGCTGCAAATTTATGAGAAAAAGTCCTAAAAATTACAAGAAATCTGTAAAATACTGAGGAACAAAACTTTCATTTTACTAGGGAAAAATATACTGTATATGTATAATAAAATAAAAGGTAAATTTATTGGGAACCGGGTCTCCAGTTTACAAGAAAATCTGCAAATTTACATGGAAACTGTTTCAAATTTAAAAGAAAATCCACATCTTTAAAAAAGAATGCGCTGACACAACCTACTGAGAACTGTAGAGAATATATGGATATTTACAAAGGATTATGAAAAGCCCCAAAACCTTTACTCAGGACAGTCCTGTTACCTTCATTTTATGGCTCAAATATGTTTTCTAGCTACAATGCAGAGTTACTTGGCCAAAAAAAAAAAATCCTCCATGCCAACCTATGTTCCCCACAAAGGAAATATTAGACAATGGATACTGAGTAGTTTGGATGCCTGCCCAACAAAGACATAATGCTCCTTTTATTTTTAGGTGTGAGGTTGAATCAAACGACCCAGGGAAAACCACAATGCAGGAAATGACACCGATCTCTCTGCTGTGCTCTTCTCCTGGCAGACTGTTCCTTCTGTACATCTTCTCCACTTATTATTTTCCATTTTCACACACTCTGATATTTTCAAAACTGCAGAGGCCCCGAGGGATAAAACAGCTGAGAACAGAATGTGAATTCATCTGAGGCTGGCAGGCACACCGAGAGACTTCGTATTGCACTGCAAGTTGTCCCAACATGCCTGTGTGATGTACTTCCTGCTTGCTTATCACTGAAACTGCATTGTAATAATGAAAGTAATTTTTTCCAGCCTTGTCTCGGGATTGATGAAAAATTTGCACAGTGCAAAACTCAAGAGTTGCAGAATGAAGACATATCGGAGAAACGGGATCAGAAATATGCCTGAACATTATGATTTTTTTTTGATTTTGTGTACTTTATTGATCCCCAGAGGAGAAATTCAGGGCATCCACCTGGATGGATGAAGCAGCCACGGTACGGCGCTATCCCTTCACCATTCACACACACATTCACACCTAGGGCTATTTTAGAGTCTCCAATTAACCCAACCTGCATGTTTTTTGGCATGTGGAAGGAAACCGGAGAAATCCCGGAGTAAGCCCACGCAGACACGGGGAGAACATGCAAACTCCACACAGATCACTGTTGGTCAGGGGCTGGGATTGAACCCGGGATCCTATGGCCAATGGTGAGTTGCTGTGCTGCCGCAGTGCTAACCACTGCGCCACCAGATGTGGAACAGAATGGAGTTTTTCATGTAAAACAGCAGAAGCATCATATACCAGTATAGCTGATGAAAGTCTTCTCACAATTACTTGGCATATTTGAACCAGTTTTTTGAAACTGTTAAAATTATGACAGTTCTTCTAAAGATTAAAGCTACATGCAATGATTTCAAAAGACCATTTCACCCAGAAGGTGATTTATTTATTTTTTTTTAACACGGGGGATGGAGGGTATTCAACAGCTCAGCAGGAGGTACAAATACATAAGTGTAAATTAGGTACAAATTTGCAAGAATAAAGGTGCAAATATACGATAAAAGATGCCAATTTAAAAAATAAAAAAGTCACAAATTACAATTTAATTGCACAGAATAAACATTTAACCAGCATCCAGAAGAGCGTTGCAAATTTACGAGAAAAAGTTGAAAATTAAGTGGAAAAAACTGGTAAAAATTTACGGGGGGCAAAGTTACAAGAAAAAAAAATGCAAATGAGAAAAAAGTCAAATTTTTTTCAGAAAAGAAAGTGCAAATTTGTGAAAAAAAGTTGCAGATTTATGACAGAAAAGTTGCTCCCAAATCTACAAGAAAAAGGTCACAAATTTATGAGAAAAAATTTGCAGATTTATGAGAAAATAGTTGAAAAATTGCAAGAAAAACTGAAAATTTACAAGAAAAAAAATGCACATTTCTGAGAAAGTCGCAAATTTGAGAAAAAGTCACAAATTTTTGGAAAAAAGTTGCAAATCTATGAGAAAAAATTATGCAGATTTATGAGAAAAAAACTGAAGTTTTACAGGAAAAAAGCTGCAAATTTATAAGAAAAAAGTTGCAAATTGATGACAGAAAAGTCAAATTTTTGAGGGAAGAGTTGCAAATTACAGAAAAAGCTGAAAATTGGTTGTTGAAAGTCATTTCATTCAGTTACGTAACAAAGAAAGGTTTACGATAATAGTGGGGGTACAGCGCTCTCTTTTTTCCTGGTTGGGAGAGGCAATCCCCCCCCCCCCCCCCCCCCCAATGGTGATGAAAGAGCAACGACAACTCATCAAATTTTGGCCCAAAAATTGGTATAAAGCCACAACAGTTGAATCTTGAAATGGAAGGGGGGAAAAAAACACCCAACTGAGTGATCTGCATAGCAAAGAAAACCACAGAAATTTATCAATGACGAGCATGAAAACCTTTCAGGATATATTAAATTAGTCTTGGTTCAGAATATCAGTCAATGGCCTCCTTGGCTGTCAACATTCAGCATAAACTCTAATGAAACACGCCAATGTTGAGGCACGTGTGGATTAATAAATGACATCTATTGACATGAAGAAACATGGGGTTGCATTGCTTTTAACAACCCTAACTGTATCCTATCCTTGTCCACCTAAAAATCTGTATTACTAAAAGTCCCATATTAGCACTGATTACTTAGACTATTTTTTATACACATTACTGAGTTTGCTTACTTTTGAGTAAATCAATCATTTTTGAGGCAACTGTACATTATTGTTTACAAAGTAGCATTTATATTGATCAAATCAAAATTGTAGCATTTTGTGCAGTTATATAATTGCAGAGACTGACAACATGATTGTGACTCCAGTTCGATTAATTGTGCAGCCCTATCCCATATGTATGTCTATGTAAGTGAACTGTAAAACTGGAAACGAGTCGCAAATGACGAAGCAAATTTAAACATAGGTGACGGTGACAAAAAAAGTCAAGATGAGGTATTGTGGGTAGGACTGGGACCACTGGTTTTTGTTTTTTTTTTGGTCTGTCATTCTCCTCCCACTTCCGTCCAAGGGTTTCAACTGCAATTCTGAGGTTAACCACACCAGTTAAATAATATGTCGAGAAACAATCTGATAAACAGTTGTTACACAAAATGTGGTTGTCTTAAGCCTTAGAATTACTTTTAAAGCCCTTCTTGCAGTGGGGTGTCAGTCTGGTGGTAATGTCACTTCAGGGTTCTAAAGACCACTGGGTTGCTGTCTGTGATGGGAAATAAGTAGCTTAGCCTCTGAAGACAATGAAAATACAGTATCTCTACTCAGAGTCTTATGATTATGAACCTGTTAGACACAGAGACCAGGAACAGAGAAAGAATAGGAGAAATAATAGCTACCAGCCAGAAATTAATCTGTGGTATGAGGGAAATCGGTGGAGAACCACACAGCTAATATGGCGAGTTATTTAGCTTACTATAATTATATTATTATTATTATTACTACTACTACTATTATTATAATACTACTAGAAGGAAGAAGGTTGCACAGAGTTAAGGAAGGAGCTGATACAGGCTCTGGGTGGTAGGGAAGACTTACCAGATGACGGAAAGTCCAGCAAAATTGAGGGAAATGGGTAGAAAGGTATGTGGTGTATCCAGTGGACAGTGGAAGGAAGACAAAGAGAACTGGTGGTGGAATGAGGAGGTACAGGAAAGTATTCAGACAAGAGGTTGGCAAAGAAAAAAATGGGATAGTCAAGGAGATTAAGAAAATAGTAAATGGCATTCACTTATATAGCACTTTTATTCTCATCTCTTGATGACCAAAGCGCTTTACAGATGCTGCTATCCACCCATTCACACACACATTCACACACTGATGGCGGCATGCTACCTAACACGGCGCTTCCAGACCCACCAGGAGCAATTGGGGTGAAGTGTCTTGCCCAAGGACACAATGGCAGGATACCCGGGAAGAGTGGGATTCGAACCGCCAACCATGTGGTTATTGGACAACCTGCTCTACCTCCTGAGCCACTGCCGCCCAAAGAAAGTAGGAGTATTTGGAATCTAGGCACATGACAAAGAGAGAGGTGGCAAAGGCAAAGGAAAAGGCATATGGAGTTTTTGCGTAGGCTCGTAAAATTCACGTGACTCGCTGGGGTAAACATAAACACGCCGTAGGTGCCGCCATCTTGGATGGCAAGAGCAGCAGTTGCACCGTGACAACCCAGGCGTAACTTGTACTGTTTAGCGATCAGAATGAGTGAGGAGAACACACAGTCACAATCTGACATAATAACATCCTATCATCCTCTTCAACAACTGACACTATGGCCTCTGACACTGTGTCTGCGATGTCTGTGTCATATTCAGTGGAGTCATTGTCAGCAGTCATAACAGCAGACAAGTGTTTTTAATCTTGCTCCCGTGCGCTCCTCTGGTGTGCCGAAATGCCTCAGTTGAACGGAGGTGGTGGGTGTGGGGTAACAGCTGGAGCAATTAGCAGAACAATGACTGCCAGTAATCTGCTCAGCGGGGATGATTTGGGGGCAAACGATGAGATGATATCTTTCAAAGACGAAGGGGAGCAGGAGGAAAAAATATCGGAAAACGTGTCAGCGGAAAGGGATGTGGATGATGTGAAGTCTTGGCTGGTGAACGAGTCGGAAAACAACAGCAGCTCCTCACTCGGAGGTGAGTGAAGCGCGCTGCGTGTTTTTTTTTTTTTTAAAGACTCTCCACGGCGCGCCGCGTTAAAACGTACCTGATTTTATGCACATGTACAATAGTTTTCTCCCCTTTCATGTGTGCATCGTAGCAAGCAGAGAGGTGCCCCCAAACCACAAAGTTTTTTTTGTTTTTTTTTTTGTTACTTATTTGTACCCGTAGGTAGATTTGGTTTGCAGTCTGGTGACAAGCCACCGGCCGCTGCGTGCGCGAGCGCCCTAAACCTACATGTTTTTGGTATGCGGGAGGAAACCGGAGAAATCCCGGAGTAAACCCACGCAACACGGGGAGAACATGCAAACTCCACACAGCTCACTGTTGGTCGGGGGCTGGGATCGAGCCCACGGTCTCATGATCCCCACGATCCCCCGGCCGAGGGTAAAACTGTCAGTGAAGGTAATTATTCAAAAATCCAACTTTTTTTTTTTTTTTTTTTGCATTTCACACCGGCCATTTAATTCCCCGCTTATCCCCTTATCAGGGGGAACAACAGGAGTACACCATTTTGCGGAGTTTGTAGATACACGTGAGCTATGTGGTTTGTTTCACCCTGCTGCTGCCGTTTCTTGCCATCCAATATGGCGGCACACTCTAACGGGCCAGTGCGGCACGCCCCCTGACGTCATATGCAAAAACTCCATAGCGAGTTCTATGAGAGGCTAAACACTAAGGAAGGAGAAAAGGACTTTTATCAATTGGCTAGATAGAGAGATTGAGCTGGAAAGGATGTGCAAGAGGTTAGGCTGACTAAGGACAGAAATGGTAATGTACTAACAAATGATGAGAGGGTGTTGAGAAGGTGAAAAGAGTACTCTGAAGAGCTGATGCATAAAGAAAATGAGAGAGAGGAGGATGGATGAAGGAAAGATGGTGAACAAGGAAGTCCGGAGGATCAGCAAGGCGGAAGTGAGGGCAGCTTTGAAGAGGATGAAGAATGGAAAGGTGGTTGGTCCAGATGACATACCTGTGGAGGTATGGAGATGTTTAGGAGAGATGGCAGTGGACTTTTTAACCAGACTGTTTAACAAAATCTTGGAGCATGACAGGATGCCTGGAGTGGAGAATAAGTGTTTTGGTAACAATTTTCAAGAACAAAGATGATGCTCAGAGCTGTAGTAACTACAGAGGTATAAAGTTGATCAGTCACACTATAAAGATATGGGAAAGAGTTGTTGAAGCCAGGTTAAGAGAAGAGGTGACAATCAGTGAGCAGCAGTACAGTTTCATGCCAAGAAAGAGTACTACAGATGCAATGTTTGCTCTGAGTGCTGATGGAGAAGTATAGAGAAGGTCAGAGGGAGTTGCACTGTGTCTTTGTGGATCTAGAGAAAGCATATGATAGGGTGCCAAGAGAGGAAGTGTGGTATTGTATGAGAAAGTCAGGAGTGGCAGAGAAGTATGTGAGGGTGGTGCAAGACATGCATGAGGACAGCAAGACGGTGGTGAGGTGTGCTGTAGGAGTGATTGATGGGTTTGAAGTGGGGGTGGGGCTACATCAGGGATCGGCTCTGAGCCCCTTCTTGTTTGCCATGGTGATGGACAGGCTGACAGATGAAGTCAGGCAGGAATCTCCATGGACCATGATGTTTGCAGATGACATTTTGATCTGCAGTGAGAGTAGGGAGTAGGTGGAAGAGAACCTAGAGAGGTAGAGGTATGCTCTGGAGAGAAGAGGAATCAAAGTCAGTAGAAGCAAGACAGAATACATGAGTGTAAATGAGAGGGAGGCAGATGTAACGGTGAAGATGGAAGGAGTAGAGGTAGTGAAAGTAGATGACTTTAAATACCTGGGGTCAGCCATCCAAAGCAGTGGAAAATGCACAAGAGAGGCGAAGAAGAGAGAGTGCAGATAGGGTGGAGTGGGTGGAGATGAGTGTCAGGGGTAATTTGTGACAGAAGCGTAAGGGTGAAAGGAAAGATTTACAAGATGGTAATGAGACCTGCTATGATGTATGTTTGGAGACGGTGGCGCTGACAAAAAGACAGGAGGTGGCAGAGTTGAAGATGCTAAGATTTTCATTGGCAGTGACTAGGAGGGCCAGGATTAGAAATGAGTATATCAGAGGGACAGCTCACGTTGAGTGGTTTGGAGACAAAGAGAGGCAAGGCTGAGATGGTTTGGGCATGTGCAGAGGAGGGATAGTGAAGATACTGGACAAAGGATGTTGAAGATGGAGCTGCCAGGAGGAAAAGAGGAAGACCACAGAGAAGATTCATGTACGTAGTGAAGGAGGACATGGAGAGGGTTGGTGTTACAGAGGAAGATGCAAGGGATAGGGTGAGATGGAGGCAGATGATCCGCTGTGGCAACCCCTAAAGGGAGCAGCTTGAAGGAGAAGAAGATTCAGCTTATTATTATTGGCATACAGCTAATGCTGTGAAAAATGCTGTAAATTTATTCATCTCTGGACCTCCAGAAAGTAACATTGATAGAAACATCAAAGTTTTCATCTCCATATTGTCCTGCCCCCCCCCAAATTTGAACACTTTAAATATCATTAAATTAAATAACTAAAAGTGAAGAAAAGATGGAGATTGGCAGAAATGGCTGCAGACAGCCGACACTTGGAGCTCCTCCGTGTTCAAGGTATTTCTGTTCAGAAAAACTCAAAACCAAATGTCCTGATGACCAGAAGACTGTCACAACCCACAATAAACACAGCCATAGGTGTAATTTATGGGGGGGGGGGGGGGGGTTATAACCTCCCCAATAATCAAATCCAGCCAATATAACCCCCTCCAATAATCATATCATTATAATTAATAAAAAAATATCTACAACTCAAGCAAATATGAAGAAGTTGTCGTTTTTTCATCTGCAAGCAAGAAAAGTTAACATTTCTCATAATCAGACAATGTATCCCCTCTGCTGCCAACGTGGTATTGCCCAACTGATACTTGCGCCTTCTCTGAGTAGGAGTCAGCATGGTTGCCAAGTCCGCTTATTATAAGCGACTTTAGGCTTGTTTTTTCTAAAGTCACTTGCAAATCTCGTCAGTTGCTGGTTGCGGGTTTTTGGGCTTGTTTTTTTAACATGTAGTTGCTGACTTCCGGTTATGGCTGCCACGTAGGACGGACGTGTCTCGCTCTGCTCTGCTCCTGGAAAAAAAAAAAAAAATCGGCAAATAACTCTCTCATTTGGGACAGAACGTATCCCAGCATTTGGGCGAAGATATGTCGGCGAAGCCTAAGGCTGGAAAACCAGGAAAAGGAAAAAGCGAGCCGCCGAAACAGTCCAAATTAACGGACTTTCAGGTCTGTGACGCAGTAAACAAAACTCCATATATGGCGGAGGAGGCTGGCAACGCTGCGATATCTGCGGGGAATGGCGCAGATGCGCTGATGGCTGCCATGAGTTCAATGAGAGCAGACTTTTCCTCTAGATTTGATGGGATTATGACAGCGTTGGAAGGAATAAGAAAGGAATTGGGTCATCTGCGCCGTTTGTGTAGAACGAACGGCGCAGATGGAGCTCCGTCTCGCTAGTGCTGAAGATGACGTCACCCGTCTTCAATTAAAGGTGCGCACTTTGGAAAAAAAAAATAAATCTCTGGAAGATAATATTTTGGATTTGGAATCTCGGTCGAGACAGAATAATTTGAGGCTGGTGGGTCTTCCAGAGGAATCAGAAGGTCGGGACGTATGTTCCTTTCTGGAAAAGTGGATTCCGGAGGTGCTGGGCAGCGAGGAGTTGCAATCAGCAGTGGTTCTGGAAAAAGCACATCGTATTGGCCCACGGAGAGATAAGGGACCGCCGAGGACCTTAATTATGAAGTTTCTTAGCAACAGAGACAGGATGAAGATCTTCAACGCTGCACGAGCTAAAAAAGGAGAGATTAAACACCAGGACCAGCAGGTGCGGTTCTACCCAGATTTGGCCACAGGAATCCAGCAATTGAGGAAGCAGTTTGATCCCGTACGTAAGGAGCTGCGCAACCTTGGGATTCGTCATGGTGTAATCTATCCTGCGAGACTGCTGACCACGTATGAGGGCAGAACCCACATCTTCAAGACCCCAGAGGAGGCGCAGGAGTTCATCAAGAAGATCAAAGAAGAAGAAGAGACTGGTGGGAGCTAAGCATGAACAAAATATAAGGTAGAATAATTAAGCATTTGCACAGGCATCTGACTGACTTGAAGTAAATAGTAAGTTTACAAAATATAGATTGTATTATATATTAAAAAAACAAAACAAACAAAAAAAAAACTATGATGTACAAAGTTGTTAAAAATTTTGGAGTTAAGTTGGAAAACTACAGAGGAGAGTTAATGTTACGTCATTAAAAGCAGTAGAGTTAGGGTGATTGGGAGGATGAAGAAGGAGTGGCTTAGGCTGTTCCCCGTGGATGTGGAACGGTCGATGGCTATATCGGGAGACAGAATTTTTCTTTTGATTTTGGGGGGTTTGCCACAAGTGTGGGAAGGGGAAATTTGTTTGTGTGTAGTTTGTAGGATGAATGTTCAACCACTCATGTTTTTGCTTCTCTGTATGAGCATGTTTACACTGCAAGGTAATCCCAAACTCTCTATTGATCATGGACCAAAGTGTTAATCTTAATTTAACTTCATGGAATTGCAGAGGTCTACAAAATTTAAAAAAACTTAAACAAGTTATGAATAAAATAAAGGACATGGGTTCAAGAATTGTGTTTTTACAAGAAACTCATCTGATAGAGGAGGATGTTAAAAGAATTAGGAGTAGATGGCAGGGAAGTGTATTCACCTCTTCATTTTCATCCCGAGCCAGGGGAGTTATGACTCTCATACATAAATCAGTTCCTTTTCAAGTGAAAAATGTAATTGGAGACAAATTTGGAAGATATGTAATCATTCAAGGTTCTTTGCTATTAGAAAATATAAATCTTGTGAACTTATATGGTCCCAATATAGATGATCAGAAGTTCTTTGCTAATTTATTTCTCATCTTATCATCACTTACAGGGCAACATATAATAGCAGGGGATTTTAATTGTACATTGAATCCAGGTGTGGATAGATCAACAGGACTGGATTGTACGCACATTGGATGTAGGATGACTATTAATCATTTTATGAAAGAATTGAGATTGTTAGATATATGGAGAGAAATGAAACCACAAGTTAAAGCCTATTCTTGTTACTCCAGTACCTACAAGACATTCTCACGTATTGATTATTTTTTGATTTCCACAGAATTAAGGTCCAAGATTCAAAACTGCTTTTATGATAACATCGTGATCTCTGATCATGCACCCTGTTGTCTAATATATGTAGATAAAAAATTGACAAAGGAATCAGGTAGATGGCAATTTCAGCATAAATGGCTTCAGGATGAGGAATTTGTCAAGTATATAGAAAAACAGATAGACGAGTTCTTTGACATCAATACTACACAAACATCAGCATGTGTAAAGTGGGAGGCTTTCAAAGCTTTTATTAGGGGACATATTATTAGTTATACAGGATCAAAATCTAAGAAGACTCAAGAGGAGAGAGCTAAATTGGAACATAAAATAAAAAGTCTTCAGGAAAAAGTGTATGCAGGAAGTGACCCAAGGTTGGAGAATGAATTACTGATTTTGAGAGCTGAATACGACAAAAAATCAGCGAATAGAGCTGCCTCGAGTCTTCTAAGATTGAAACAATCTTTTTATGAACAAGGTGAAAAATCAGGAAAATTATTAGCATGGCAGATTAAACAATTGGAAATTAAAACACCAATTACCAGTATTATAAGTAATGGACAGGTAGTTATAGATCCTTTAGAAATTAATAGAGCCTTTAGAGATTACTATGAAAAATTATATGATACCAAAAATGAACCTGATTTAACAAAACTAAATGGGTTTTTGAACGAACTAACTATACCGTGTATACCAAATGAAAACAGGGAGATATTGGAGTCTAAAATTAGTCAAGAAGAAGTTGGGCTAGCCATTGATAATATGAAATCAGGAAAAAGTGCAGGACCAGATGGTCTTCCAGTTGACCTTTATAAAAAATTTAAGAATAAATTAATAAAACCTTTTTTGGAAATGGTTTTAGAAGCATTTCAAAATAATAATTTACCATCATACATAAATAATGCCTTAATTATACTGCTGCCAAAACCAGGTAAGCCCTCTAATAAATGTGAAAATATGAGACCAATAAGCCTATTAAACGCCGACCTTAAGATAATCTGTAAAATTTTAGCAAGACGAATACAAGAAATTTTACCAAATATTATTAATCGAGATCAGAATGGCTTTATAAAGGGTAGACAAGGCTTCCATAATGTAAGAAGACTATTTAATATTATTTATTTTAATAAAGAAGCACCGGATACAGCTCTCCTATCATTGGACGCCGAAAAGGCCTTTGATAGAGTTGAATGGCCCTTTCTTTTTGAAGTCCTACAAAGGTTTGGACTAGGAAATAATTTCATAAAATGGGTTCAAATAATATACAATAATGCTACAGCAGAAATCCTAACAAATAACAATATTTCAAAACCAATAAAAATCAATAGAGGATGTCGACAAGGCTGTCCACTTTCACCTTTACTGTTTACTATGGCAATTGAACCTTTAGCGATAGCGATACGTTTACATTCACAAATATATGGAATTAAAGTTGGACCAACAGAACATAAAATCTCCCTGTACGCCGATGATATAATTTTGTTTATGTCGAATCTAAAAAAATCAATTCCAACCTTGTTGAATTTAATAAAGAATTTTGGGGAAATATCAGGATATAAAATAAATAAAACTAAATCTTCAATATTAATGCTAAATGAGACCCAGAGAAATTACCCAGCCCCTGAGGCAAATCAATTCAATGTTGTAAATCAGTTTAAATATTTAGGAATCCAAATTATGCCTAAGCTAGAATCAGTCGCCAGCGTCAACTATGAAGCCTTAATGTCAGATATCAATGAGTTAACTCAGAGATGGATGTCACTACCAATGTCGATGATCGGGAGAATCAATATACTTAAAAGTAATATTTTACCTAAAATACTTTATTTATTTCAATACATTCCCTTATCACCACCTTTAGATCTATTCTCAAGAATAAAAAAAAAGTTAGTGGAATTTATATGGAACAACAGGAGGGCTAGATTACGTCTGTCTTTATTATATTTACCATTTGATCGTGGAGGTCTGAAATGTCCAAATTTTATGTTGTATTATTGGTCGGCACAACTGAGGTCTATGACATATTATTTTTCATCAAATGATCTCCCTCACTGGACTGAAATGGAATCATACAATTTACCTTTACCTCTTCCCATATTCATATACTCAGATTCGGCAAAAAAATTACAAAAACAAGTTAAAAATCCATTTGTAAAGCATATGATCAAAATATGGTGTGAAGCTAAAAACTATTTAAAAGAACCACAGTTATTGTCACAATTTAGTCCAATATGGGGTAATCAATATTTTAAACCAGGGAGAGCGGACGCTGTATTTAAAGTATGGAATTTAAAAGGGATACAAAAGATTCAGGATTTATATTTGCCATGTGCAGACAACATAATGTCTTTTGAAGAGCTGAGGATCAAATTTAATCTCAATAGAACACATTTTTTTAAATATCTTCAACTTAGAAACTTTATTCGATCAAATCAAAATAAAGCTCTCACTCGACCTATTTATTCATCCTTGGAAAAAATGATGATGAAAGATAGTAAAAGAAAGGGTATTATTTCAGAGTTTTATAACTCATTGACACTATCTTCAAGTGAAAATTCACTGAAAAGATTAAACTACTGGAAAGAAGATCTGCAAATTGAAATTTCGGAGGAACAATGGGAATTGGCTTGTGCAGAAGCTCAAACCAAATCAATAAATGCACGCCTTAAATTGATACATTTCAAATGGTTAATGCGGATGTATGTTACACCGGAGGAGTTAAATAGATATAACAAAAATATACCAGATACATGCACAAAATGCATGGAAAGTAAAGGAACCCTATTTCATTGTTTATGGGAATGTAGATTAATAAGAATGTTTTGGGAAGAGGTGAGGGTAACAATTGAAAAAATAATCTCAAAACAAATCATACTGAATCCTAAACTGTTTTTGTTGGGTCTGTACCCAGAAAAGCATAATTTTAATAAAAGTGAAAGAACATTCATAGACCTCAGTTTGCTTAATGCCAAAAAATGTATTGCACTATTATGGAAAAAGACTCATAGACCAGATGTGACTCAGTGGTTAAGACAGATGTTAACAAACCTTCCATTAGAAAGAATAACATATATACTGAAATCAAAGGAAATTGTGTTTGAGAATATATGGAGACCTTTTATTGATTATGTAAAAAATTTAAACATAACTCTTGAAGAAGAAGGTGAATGATGTGTGTGGACCTTGTAAATTCCAAACTGGTGAACATAATATGTATACTTATGTATTGGATTGTCTAGACTAAACAGAGGAGCATTGTTGAAGACTTGATTTTGTTGGTGGTTGTTGGTGTTTTTAGTGCATTTTTTTTTTTTTTTGTAGTACTTTAGCGTTAGTGTTTGATTGTTTGTATCATGTTTGTTAAAAAAAAAAAAAAAGGTTCAATAAAGATATTGTGGAAAAAAAAAAAACATGTAGTTGCTTATTTGGGCTTGCTTTGCTGTCTGTGTGACAGCTTTCCCAGCTCGGTTGTGCAAGATTATCATCTGTGTCTCCATACCAAGAAGTTCAAAATCTGTTCATTTTTGGGGAAGTTATTGAGGTAAAAGTGGCTGGCCAGGGGCTTCACTTCTGCCGGCCAATGATCCATCCAATTTTTCTATAGAGCAAAGAGGCCCGCCCAACTCCACTTGGCGCTGTACTCGCTAATGGGGCGTGAGCTATCCAGGTTTTTTTTTTTTTGTTTGTTTGTTTTGTTTTTTTTTTAATACAGATCAGTGCATATGGAACCTTAAATTGAAATTCTCCATTGAAATGAATGGCAAGAGCAAAATTATCTTTTGACCCCGATCAAATTTTGCCATGTGTTACACATATATTTGTCAATTTAACATTTTAAATTGGCTGAACTTGTCAAACAAAAGGACCAAACCCTCTGTCTGAAACAAGGTAAATATCATATTATTGATTTAGCTTGTGAATTGTTGTCTGAAGTTAGCTGGTTGCTAGTTTGGTAGTTACAAACTACCAAACTAGCCGTGTATCCCTCAAACGAGTGTGAAAAGCTGACAGTCTGAAGGGGGGGGGGGGGTTGGAGGCAGAGGTAACTGCTGTGAAAAAAATGACAACTGAAAATAAAACATCAATACTGTCGTAACTTTCTGTACAGGTAGATACAAGGTGATTTTGTGTGTTTGTGCAGAGGGAGTTGTGAGTGTCGAGGTGTGACTGGTGTGCTGAAATTCACATGGGAAGGTAGAAATGGGACAGTGAGGCGCACGTGTGCGCGCACACACACACGCACAGATGAGCGCTGGAGCCAAGACGCTGAGGAAACACGCTCTGATTCACAACAGCCCATGTGCTCCTGTGTGCATGATTGTACTCATCAAGGTCTTCGTTGGTCAGCCGCTGAAGCGAGCCGCCGCGTCCGCCCTCCCCCGATGTTACACAGTGCTAGTAGAGTAAGACCTGGTTGTATCTGTGGGATGTGAGCAGAGACCTGAGTATTTTTTTTTTTTTTTTTTTTTTTTCCTCTCGGCGCCACACGAGTAGGCTGCCTTTTGCAACAGCGGCTCGATTCCAAGTCTTTTTCCCTTCCTCTCTCTTTTGATCCGTCTTTTTTTTTCACCCCACTTATATCACGGACACACAGATCGTCCTAAATGTCTCCTGAGCCGGTGGACGGAGCCACTGTTTATAGCAGGATACGATACAGCAGAGAACAGCTGCTAGCATTCAACCGCCACCCGGTCCCATTGGAAAAACTCAACATACCGAGAGAACTGAGGCGAAAACGCCGCGGCTGCCGGGCTGGAGTAAGGCGGAGGACAAAAAATATAAGGTACAGACCCTCCCTTCCATCTGTTGTCATGGGAAATGTACGGTCGATACTGGGAAAGTTAGATGAGCTAGCGGCTATCTCCCGTTATGATAGCACATACCGGGAGTGCTCTCTCCTTTTGTTTACTGAGACGTGGCTAACTGAACTAGCAGCAGATGCTAACATTGAGCTGGAGGGTTTTCACATGATACGAGCTGACCGAACACCAGAGAGTGGCAAAACTAGGGGCGGTGGAGTGATAATGTATGTTAACAACAACTGGTGCAGACCGGGACATATCACTGTTAAACAACGACACTGCAGCAAAGACATTGAGTTGCTAGCTGTTAGCATGAGGCCTACATATCTCCCGAGAGAACACTCACACGTGATCTGCATTGTTGTTTATGCAAATCCGATGGCGAACGCTGGGACAGCACGTGACGTCATCCATTCAGTAACCAGCAGGCTGCAGACAGAACACCCAGATGCTCTTCTCCTCATCTCAGGCGATTTCAACCATGTTTCACTGTCTCCCATTCTACCCACGTTCACCCAGTATGTCACATGCCACACTAGAGACAATAAAACACTGGATTTATTCTACGCAAACACTAAGGAGGCATACACCTCATCACAACTCCCCCCACTCGGGAGATCGGATCACAACTTGGTTCATCTCCGGCCGGTGTACAAACCCCTAGTGCACAGACAACCTCCGGCCATGCACACTGTGGAGTTATGGTCTGAGGAGACAATGGACACCCTAAAGGGCTGTTTTGAAGCCACCGCCTGGAAGCAGCTCTGCGATCCACATGGTGAGGACATCGATGGCCTCATTCACACCTTCACGGGCTACCTCAGCTTCTGTGTGGACAAATCCGTTCCCACCAAGACCATACGGCGTCACTCAAACAACAAACCCTGGATCAACCCTGAGATAAAAACACTTCTGAGAGAGAAGAAGAGGATCTTCAGGTCAGGGAACAGGGAGATGCTGAAGTCCGTACAGAGGGAGCTGAGGAGAAAGATCAGAGAAGGCAAGGCCAGCTTCAGGAAGAAGATGGAGGACAAGCTGCAACAGAGCGACATCAGCGGGGTCTGGAGAAACCTCAAAACCATCTCGGGGCTCCAGAATACCTCCCCCCAGGCCACAGGGGGCAGGGAGTGGGCGAACAACCTGAATCTGTTTTTCAATAGATTTGACCAACCGCCCTCCCCCCTGACTGCACAACAACCACTGCTGCCTCTAAAGAAATCAAGTCCTGCTGCCCACTCCCCACTCCACCAACACCCCCCCACTCCCAACACACAGCCCCCCATCCTGACCCTGACCAGGACCCAGGTGAGGACGGAGCTGAGGAAGATCAAGGCGAGGAAGGCGCCGGGACCGGACGGCATCAGCGCAAAGCTCCTCAAGTCCTGTGCAGACCAGCTGTGTGGGATTGTGACGTATATCTTCAACATGAGCCTGAAACTGGGGAGGGTACCACAGCTGTGGAAAACATCTTGTGTGGTACCTGTACCAAAAACTTCCCACCCCAAAGACCTGAACAGCTACAGACCGGTGGCCTTGACGTCCCACTTGATGAAGACCCTGGAGAGACTGCTCCTTGCTCACCTCCGCCCCCTGGTGGAACCAGCGATGGATCCACTCCAGTTCGCCTACCAGCATGGCATTGGGGTGGAGGATGCGGTGATCTTCCTCCTTCACCGTTCTCTGTCCCACCTGGAGAAGCCCGGGAATATGGTGAGGATCATGTTCTTTGACTTCTCCAGTGCTTTCAACACCATCCAACCGATGATCCTGAAGGACAAGCTGCTGCGCGCAGGGGTGGACCAGCACCTGTCATCATGGATCCTGGACTACCTCACGAACCGGCCTCAGTTTGTGAGAACCCGGGACTGTGTGTCCGACACGATCATCAGTAGCACGGGGGCCCCCCAGGGAACGGTGCTGGCTCCCTTCCTGTTCACTCTTTATACTGCGGACTTCTCACACAACACAACACACTGCCATCTACAGAAGTTCTCTGATGACTCTGCGATCGTTGGCCTCATCTCCAATGGAGATGAAGCTGAGTACAGAGGGCTTATCCAGGACTTCGTGGACTGGTGCCATCGGAACTGCCTCCAGATCAACGCGAGGAAAACTAAGGAGCTGGTGGTGGACTGCCGCAGGCATGGGCAGCCCCTCACAGTACCAGTAAATATACAGGGAACAGACATCGAGATGGTGACATCCTATAAGTACCTGGGTATTCATCTGAACAATAAACTAGACTGGTCACACAATACTGATGCACTCTACAAGAAGGGACAGCGCAGGCTGTTCCTGCTGAGGAGACTCAGGTCTTTTGGTGTACAAGGGGCGCTGCTGAAGTCATTCTATGACACGGTGGTGGCATCAGCCATCACTTTTGGAGTGGTCTGCTGGGGCAGTGGCATTACTGCAGCCGATAGGAAGAGACTGAACAAACTGATTAAGAAAGCTAGCTCTGTCCTGGGGCAGCGCCTTGATCCGATGGAGGAGATAGGAGAGAGAAGGACGGTGGCTAAACTGTCATCTCTGCTGGAGTCCGAGTTCCACCCTATGCAGGACATACTGAATGCACTGAGGAGCTCATTTAGCAGCAGACTACATCATCCCAGGTGCACAACCGAGAGGTTTCGTAGGTCCTTCCTACCAACGGCTGTCAGACTGTACAACCTAAGCAGGGCTGCTCGCAGAGATAGCAAAAAGACGTAACAAACTAATAGTTTTTTGAATGCAAAAGATGCAATAGACTTACACAATGGTCCCCTCCGGCATACAACTAGGAACTTACCGGTCGCTATGGAGGGTGAGAATATGTATGGGCACATAATCATACCATGTAGGATAACTAAGTAGACGGTTATGCTGTTTCATTCCATCTAGCAACAATGCTCTGCACTGTGTGTGTTTATATATTTACATATTTATTCCATATAGCTACAATGCTCAGCACTGGGTGTGTTTATATATCTACATATTATTCCATCTAGCTACATTGCTCCGCACTGTGTGTGTTTATATACTTGCATATTTATTCCACCTAGCTGCAATGCTCCGTACTGTGGGTGTTTATATATTTACATATTTATTCCATCTAGCTACAATGCTCTGCACTGTGTGTTCATATATTCATATATTTATTCCATCCAGCTACAATGCTCTGCACTGTGTGTCTGTGTGTGTGTGTATATATATATATTTTATAGTAATACGTACATATGTATATTAGCTGCTCTTGCTTGCTTGTTTTTTTCTTGCCTTCTGATTGTTGCTCTGAGTGTTGCTATCCCTGTGCTGTTGCAATCCTGGAATTTCCCCGTTGTGGGACTAATAAAGGCTTATCTTATCTTACACCACTGAATAACTGTGCTGCCTGGTAGGATTTAGCTGACCTGAGAAATGATTAGCTCTTCTCATGCAAATTTGGTCTTTACAATGTATTTAATCATGATCAGAATGGATTTGTTCATCAGCTGTTAAGAGTGAAATTTATGTTTCAGCATTCATCAAAAATGTTAGCAGCTCCAAACATTTATCAAGTACAAACAAATCTACTCTGACCGACAGTCCTTAAATATAAAAGGTGTTTAAATATTGCTTGTCATCCTCACAAAATTCAAGTTAACCTTAAACTGTTCTGTATTTTTAAAATGTCATGATTTTGATAATTATAAAATTCAATTAAAAAGCAAGTTTTACCACTTTTGATTACAGACTAAAGCCTTATTCATGCTGCATTTCCCCTCTAGTCTGCTTTGGTCCACATGCGCTTTGGACGAACCCAGTGTGCACGCGGCATTGTACATGCTCACTTTTTTGTCTGCCAGGCCAAGCAGTTGGCGCATGTGCACAACTGTTACTGTATTTGTAGTTTCGCCCCAGCCCTATGGCTGGGCAAATACACTAACACGCCAGTTTGTTCACCAGCTTTAAACACGAGAGCAACGCACATTTTTTTTTGTAGCAATAATGGCATCATTTCAAGGAAAAGGAGGAATTAACTGTTTTCTAGTGCTCTTCTCCGCTCAAGCTGCTGCAAAAGGATTCATGTACGTTCATTCTCGTCTTCCGCTTCCTCATCGTCTTCCTCATCTACTTCGTCTCTGTATGCTGTGTTGGTAGCGCCAACTCGTGAATGGGACGTTCAGTCTTGCGCATGCTCTATCAACGCGTTCAGATCGTGGGCAGGCTGTGCGGTCATAAAATTTGTGCTGCACGCAGTCATCCGCAGTAGACCCCTGCATACACTAGCGGAGTGGAGACGATGACGTAAATTTCGTCACACAAGGTTTCTGGTTGCATGTACGAGGACAGCAGAGGTGCAGCATGAATCTAGCTTAAGTCACTCTGAAGTACAGCTGTCGTGATAGAGGAATTTCCCCTGCGGTGACAGTGGATAGCTCAACACTGCGATATGTGGTATTATTGCAAATGTTTTTAAGACTCTGTGGTCTTGTAATTTAAACAGGGTTCATAACTTGCGTGAAAAACGATGGAAGCTGTGAGAAACTCGCTGCAGCTCCACTCTCAACTTTATGTGCATGTGTGACAATTGTGCTGAGCTCCGGTTTTACTAGGTATGAACTGCTGATTCTGTTAAAAAAAAAAAAAAAAAAAAAACCCAACCAATGATCATTTTCATAAAGCAGTGGCGGGAACTCCAGTATACTACGGTGTGTGTGGACTGGAGATTGCAGCAAAATTCAGCTTATTTAAACAGGACAGTCTCCGTACAGGACCCTGTATGGCTCTTGTCTCTGATTTTTGCCGCTGTCCAAAAAAAAAAAAAAATCCCGTTCAAACAAGCCCGCTCAGAAGGAAATAACACACTTTGTGCCCTTTCAGTGCTCACTGTCACGGCTGTATTTAGCAAGGAATTCAAACGCTTCCTCCACTAACTGCCTGCTGGAGTGCCCCACACGTTACTGAAGCCACCAGCACCCGCTGCTATGGAAGCTTCCACAGTACTGGATGCTGCCACCGTCAGTACTGGGTGCAAACATGCTGTTGGCAATAAAAATACACTTAACATTTAATAATTTTTTTATTAATCAATAGGGGCACATAAGTGAACAACAAGATTTAGCCACACACACAAAAAGAACACTGCAGTTGTTGTGGTTGCTCAATATCTTCCGCGGTAGGCTTGTCCATAGCGCGGTATTACATAATTGCGGTTATCACGACAGCCCTACTCTGATGGCTATTCTTAAATATCCATGTTAAAAGAAATTGATTATTTTCCCTGCAGCTCATTTTCAGATCTTCTATCCTCTGTGAAAATACCACAACTGCACAAAAGAGTATGTAAACAAATATAAGAAATAAACACTAAATAGATGAATGAAAAAATAGATGCATTTCATATTCCTAAACTTTTTATAAACTTTTTTACGCATTAAAATGAGTTCAAAAGCACTACAATACAGCATCACTGATTTATTTATTTAATTATTGAAATTATAATAACATGTCTAGTTTTCCTTTCCCATTTTATTTAATCAGGAGACAGCATTACACATATTAGGCAGTGATCAAACACTGAGATATTGATGGCTTATTATCACTGTATAATGATCTAGCTCTGAGTATAACAAGATTCATCACGTTATCACTGTACCTTTTGAGTTTGTTGAGGTTTAAGGGTCCATTTGCAATAAAGGGAGCGCTAAAAAAATAAATAAATTGATAACTAAAAAGTTGCAATGCTTCTTTCAGCTTTTTTTTTTTTTTTTTGCAGCATTTGTCACCTCCTTCAACCCATTGCTTTTCTTGTCAAGTAGGGGTCTCTGCAGAACGCTGTGCTGCACCTACAGAAAGCATATTATAAACCCATTTAAAGTTAGAGCTGTCCTCACTACCGTTTGGAGCTCCAAATATTCTCTCCAATCTTTTTTCTCCCTTAGTAAACTTCATCAGTGTTTTATGTAGCATTGTGACGTTTCTAATGTCACTTTTGTGTGTGTGCGCAACTTTTTTGTCATAGTTTTATAGCTTTTCTTGTAAATCAGAGATATTGTTTTCTTGTAAATTTGCCTACTTTTTGTATAAATATGCAGTATTTCCCCTGTGCTGTTTTCCCCCTAAATTCAGTTTCTCACAAAAATGTAGCATTTTTCTGAAATTTGTCATGGAAAATAAGCCTTTTTCCTTACATATTTGTCAAATAATTTAAATTTCAGATTTTTAAAATAATTTTTTTGACCATCATCAAGTTGCTACTTTTTTCTTGTGAATTTATTCTATTTTCTCCTAAATTTGTACATTTTGTTCTGGTAAATTTAGTAAAGGTAAATTTGTTATTTACCTTTTACGAGGTGAGGGGGCAAATACCTGAATCCTAAATTTGAAAACTGAATGCCACTGTAAAAAATTAAATATCTAGATAATGAATCCAGAGTAACTTTTAATACCAGGATGATTTTGTCACAAATTTCACAGATTTATTATCATTTAATGAGTGAAATATTATGCACCTAAGGTGTGGTGTGCTATGTTCATAATGCCTCTGCAGGCAGGATAACTGTTACTTTTGTCAAAGTCTAGCTGACTAAATCGTCTTCAGTTCATCAAAATAGCTACACAGTGGTAAGCCTCATCCACTTAACCTCAGTTCTGTGGCTAGAATGGTGAACATGGTATCAAAATAAACTAGATGACCTAATGCACCTGCTGATAGCACTGTTAAGATGCTATTAAGAGGGAAACGGGGTAATACATTTACATCTTTCCAAGT
Organism: Pholidichthys leucotaenia; assembly: GCA_020510985.1. NCBI lineage: Eukaryota > Metazoa > Chordata > Actinopteri > Cichliformes > Pholidichthyidae > Pholidichthys > Pholidichthys leucotaenia. The sequence continues at coordinate 288,316,587 of CM035842.1, forward strand.
TTTTTTGTGAGTTTGTGTGTGGGAAATTTTTTGCATGAATTGCATCTTCCAAAATTGTCAGTCAAGTACCTCTCAAACCATTTGAATATTAATTGAGCTTATTTTATGTCAGGGGCAAGAATGTGAAAGTAACAGCAGCAGGGATAACAAAGAGGGAGGGAGGGAGAAGAGAGATGGTCCAGGTGACCAGAGGGAGAGTGAGGCAGCACAGGAAGCACAAGTGACCAGCTAACAATAAAAAATGAACTTTGCGCCTTAGAGAACAGATTGCCGACTAGATAAGATAAGATAAGATAAGCCTTTATTAGTCCCACACGGGGAAATTCCAGGATTGCAACAGCACAGGGATAGCAACACTCAGAGCAACAATCAGAAGGCAAGAAAAACAAAAAACAAGCAAGCAAGAGCAGCTAATATACATATGTACATATTACTATAAAATATATATATACACACACACACAGACACAGTGCAGAGCATTGTAGCTGGATGGAATAAATATATGAATATGTAAACACACAGTGCGGAGCAATGTAGCTAGATGGAATAATATGTAGATATATAAACACAGTGCGGAGCATTGTAGCTAGATGGAATAAATATATAGATATATAAACATAAACACACCTAGTGCGGAGCATTGTAGCTAGATGGAATAAATATGTAAATATATAAACACACACAGTGCAGAGCATTGTTGCTAGATGGGATGAAACAGCACAACCGTCTACTTAGTTATCCTACATGGTATGATTATGTGCTCATACATATTCTCACTCTCCATAGCAACCGGTATTTTCCTAGTTGTATGCCGGAGGGGGACCATTGTGTAAGTCTATTGCATCTTTTGCATTCAAAAAAAAAAAAAAAAAACAAAACCTATCATCGTAATCGTAGATCATCGTAACAATGTTCTGCTGGACAAAGTAATGAATTTTAGACTTGTCCTGATAAGTGATTGACATTTTCTTTTTGTTCATGTGATTTCCTCACAGAGAGACACAGGGTGAGGGCAGCAGTCAGGCAAATCCTGTCATGAGGCTGAGCGTGGTGTTTCACCGGGCTCATGCTCTCACTTTATTTCTAGTTATGTCTTGTGTTTCCTCAGTCTTGTGTGATTATTTTACGGTGCACTGTTCCAAGATGTATGATGCGCTTTGAGTTGCTGGTTATTTCTGTTTTTGTACTCCTCAACATTATTTTGTAGTTACTTTATGCATTCTTGTTTAGCTTGCTCTTAGTGTTTATACTGTTCTCTTTTTGACACAGCTCCCCACCTTGTCCTCCAGACACTCCCACCTGGTAATCATCTTGTATTGGTTGCTCAGTCTTTCCTTGTTCTGTAATTAGGTCATCCTGCCCACTCATGTGTCCCACACCTGTTGTCATTTACCTTGATTATTGCCTGCTCTATTTATAGCCTGACTCTGCCTTCACTCCTTGTCGGAGTCTCGTCAAGAATCCAGGTCAGTTAGAACCCCATTCCTGTTCCAACACCAGCTACTCCTTATCCCGTCTAGTTGTAAATTTATTTTGTGTACTGTATGGACTTTGTGTTTTTGTTAAATAAATACCACAAGCTACAGTTCAGCATCTGGGTCTTCCTCTCTGCCCCGAGGGGCATTTCACAACAAATCCATCCTGTTATCATCACTGTATAGTGATTTAGCTAAGAGTCAGGCTAAGATTAATCCTAGTGACTTGTCTGTCAGTGAATGCTATGAGGTCAATGCTATGAGAAATCAGTGCTTTTCACATCACTAAAATGTAACTGTGTTTAGTGATTTGGGATGATGGGAGTTGTTGTCCGCTAGTCGTTTAAACTAAATATTACTCTGTTATTATATGACCACTGACAACTTTAATTATATGGAAAGTTATCTTTTAAACTGACAAACATCATATGTGTAACTTGTGGCAAAATTTGATCGGAATCAAAATGTTGCTCTTGCCATTCATTTCAATAGAGAATTTTTTTTTGATTTAAGGTCCAATATGCAGAAGTGGAGGGGGCGTGACTTAGACCCTCTACACGGGCAGAGATCTCAACCCTCCCAACGTTTGAAACAAAGTTATGCCCTTGAACACAGCAATTACACTGGTCAACACCAAATTTATTGTCTAAGTTTTTTTTAGCCGATTTAGGACAATTTTGATGTGCTGAATCCAAAAATCACATTGGCTTTGCTCAATCAGGTCAACTTTTTGAATTGCGGTCACATGTTTTATACGTTTTTGTTTACATGTACGGGTATTTTCGCTTTATATGATGCAAAATTCTTTTTTATGTCTTGAAATTCTCTGAATTTTGAACAATGATGACGTAACATTCAATTTACATGTTCTTACCTTTATATAAAGGTAAGTACATGCACAGTACTAAGTACTGTAAGTACTAAGTAAGTACAGGTTTTTACTTAGCACCTGATCGAGAGAAACGGATGTCATTTTCGAATTCAGTGGTGCAAAATTGTCTTAAATCAGTTGAAAAAACACAGACAACTTACAAAAAAATATTTTTGAAACCCTGTGTTATTACTACTATGCCATAAATTACTCCTGATAGCTCCCATTAATACCACTGCTGTATGTGTCACACAGATTATGTACTATGAAGCATTTTTGAAAATTAGAGTTGTTTTAAGAACACAGCTGAAAATTAACACTTAAAATCAAAGTTTCTGCCTTCAGGTGTTGTAAACCAAAATTAAACTTCTACTAATATTTAAAAGGTTCTTCCTTGTCACAGCATGAACACACACACTTTGGTTCTCCCTATTCGGGGTCGCCACAGCAGATCATGAGTCTGCATATTTGATTTGGCAAGGATTTTACACCGGGTGCCCTTCCTGACATAACCCTTCCCATTTACCCAGGCTTGGGACCAGCACGAGGAGTACACTGGTTTTGTGCTTGCCCCTGTGGCTAGGTAAGAAATTTTTCCTTTCCCCATTCTATTTATGCTGAGCACCAAGCTAGAAGGCAGAAAGTACAATTTTCTTATGGTCTTTGGTATGACCCGGCTGGGGCTTGAACCCACAACTTCCAGGCTGTGGGGTGGATTCTCTACCACCATTTCACCACTCTGGTACGACACATTATTTTTATTATTTCCATCTATCACAAGAGAAGATAAATAAAATCCATTAACAAAAGAAAAAAAATAATGGTCAAATTAACAGACAAAAGGTTTAGACTGAAGCTAAAGCTTATACACACTACTCACAAAAAGTTAGGGATATTTGGCTTTCGGGTGAAATTTATGGAATATATACTGTAACTGTTCCAAAGTCCAATACCAATCTCCATCTATCTTCCTACATCCCTAGGACAAGCTGGCTATGGAACTCGCTTCCAGCATCTGTGTTTCCTGCTGCTCCAAACATAGGCTACATTCACACTGCAGTTCTTAATGCTCAATTCCGATTTTTTTTTGCACAAATGTGACCCATATCTGATTTTTTAATGACAGTCTGAACAGCACATATCCAGTTTTTTCAAATCAGACCCAGGCCACTTTCATAGGTGGTCCTAATTCGGATACATATCTGATATTTTCCAAAGTGACCTCAGTCTGAATAGTCATGTCGCATTTCATCCGACTTTTTCCTTCACTGAAGTGAAATAGACGCTACAATTCTGTGGTGGAGGATGCAGCCAGCATGGCAGACACCGCTGATTTGTGCTCTCTTTTTAATCAATCTTCTTCCCTTTATCACTGGATTGTAAAGTTGTCAGCTCCAACTGCACAACAACTTCAAAATTTTGGGGCGGGGGTGGGGGGTGGGGTCGAGGTTGAAACCTTCAGACAAGCAGGTGCACAGTAACCGAACATTTAAAAAAAAAAAAAAAAAGTAACAGCACATTTACTGGACGCTGCAAATTCCCATTTCCCTGTAAACAGCACAGTCCTGGCCACTGTAATATGTAAAGTTAATACAGACATGACTGTGGAGTGGAATAGCCAGATACAGGGGTACAAAAACGCACAGTCCAGGAGAGGGGAGTCTCTGGCGGCTCCTTCTTCCTGTACAGGACCAGTGTTATGCCGCTGGTACTAGCTGTGCTGTTTATTAGGGCGCGAGCCACTGACGATGTCAGTGGGTGAGAGCCCTGTTGTAATCACTAGGATTATTTATTATTAACCTTATTTATACAGGTAATCCCACTGAGACACAGAGTCTCATTTTCAAGAGCGCTGTTGAATCGATCAGTTCTGTTAAAGCAGAGCTAACTAGAAAAGCACTCGGAGAGCGCAGACCTCCGCCAAGCGGCACAGTTCCCCCCATACAGTGTTTGTGTGTACGTTTTCAGATTCCCTGAGCATGAAAAGATATGACTAGCAATTGGATTCACAATGATTATTTGTTTATTTGACATGGACAGTGCAATAAACAGACAATTAATGAATGACAATCAATGTGATAGTGATAGGATTAGTGGTTCAGTAGTGTAAAACGGGGCTATAAGGGACGGCGGGTTGATAAGGGACACTTTTCTGGGAAATGTTTTAAATGTAATTGTGCTTTGTTTATTTTGAGCAGGACGCTGAGTTGTGTTTTTATTGTCAAATATCCATGAATCCTTCATCAAATGTAGGCGGAAGCAAAATTAAAAAAGCAGAATTACATTTAGAAAAGTGTCCCATATTACCCCGCCGTCCCTTATAGCCCCGTTTTACGGTAGTAAAAGCATTGCCTCCTTGGCGGAGGTAATAAACTGAAGTGTTGGTGTGTCCATCTCCTCCACTGACGGATGCAGATTGGTTAGACAGGTTGCCGTGGGTTTTATATTATATTGGGGTTGCGCTCGGCGGCAAAACAGAATTTAGAATTTTCCCCGGCAGAGAGGTCGTTTTTACGCAGCGCCTATAGCTGGGCGGGGAATTTGTGGCAAATAATCGGGCGGCGGACAGGTGGCCGTGTCAGGTTTTGCAGCGTCGCGGAAAAAGCGGGCACGCTGGCGGGCCCAGGCCAGCAGTGTTTTCCGCGTGCTTTTGTGCCTAAAACGTTGAAGAACGCGGAGTTTGTGTTGGTCAGACACGACAAGCAGCGCAATGTGCGCAGCGCCTATGGCTGGCGGGCCCAGGCTACCAGTGTTTTCCGCATGCTTTTGTGGCTAAAACGTTGAAGAAGGCGGAGTTTGTGTTGGTCAGACACGACGCCCAGCGCCGTCCATTGCGCCTGTGCACATGTTGGAAATGGCCATATGTCAGTGTCGAAAAATGCTTTAAAAAATTCCTGTATGCAGACGGTGATGCGGATCATCCCCAAAATGTAATCAGTTCTTCCTTGTACCATTTCCAACAACGCCTGAAAGTTTCATGGAAATGCGTCCAAGATTTTTTGAGTTATCTTGCTAACCAACAGACAGACAGACAGACAGACAGACAAACAAACAGACAAACCCCGGCAAAAACATAACCTCCTCCTGGCCTTTTCGGCCTGGCAGAGGTAATTACAGCGGTCATCTGGCATGTTGAGGAATGAAGCTGGTCTCATTTATTTTGTGCATAATCATTTCTGAATGATTTTAACATTTTATTTTGCACTACATCAAGGTGAAGTTCTGTCACCCTCAATCGTTCAGGGCTCATATTTACTTCTGTAAACACAATGCTGTGTCTGACGTTACGTTATCTTCTGCGCATGTGGGTCACTTCATGACTGTAGACCATTCACACTGGAGTCTGATGGGGGGGGGGTGTCGCTTTTAAATTATAATGTGAACGCCCACACAAAAAAAAAAAAAAAAAAAAAAAAAAAAAAAAATCAGATCTCAGCAAAAAAAAAAAAAAAAAAAAAATCGGAATTGAGCATTAAGACCTGCAGTGTGACCATAGTCTTAGACTCATTCAAGTCATCTGTAAATACATTTTTGGTTGATCAATTATAAACTTTTGTTAGCTATTAATTTTTAAGATTTTGATTTGTATGATGTGATGTGGTCAATAGTTTAATGCTCTGCTTAATGGCCAATTTTCATCTCTCAGATGGCAACACCAAGCCTTAAACCTTGATTACTTAAAAAACAAAAATGTAAAAAGTTCACGCTACAGTGATATTATATCATGAAAGTAGGGCATTTAAATAGAAGCATGCAATGGTGATTTCCTCATCTCAAACAATTTATTCAAACAAAAGCCAACAACAGTGGTGGGTGTACCACAACAAAAAATGTCAGTGTCTCAATAACTTGTCATGTGCCCTTGAGCATCAATTACAACTTGACAACGACGTCTCATGCTGTTCACAAGTCGACTTATTGTCTGGTGAGCTATGGCATTCCACTCTTCTTGAAGGGCGGCCCTCAGGTCATTGAGGTTGCGGGGTGCAGGGTTACGAGCCTCTACACGGTGACTCAGCTGATCCCATAGGTTTTCTACGGGATTCAGGTCTGGAGAAAGTGCAGGCCACTCCATCTGAGGTACCCCAGCCTCCAAAAGCTGTTCCCTAATGATGCAACCTCGATGAGGTGGAGCATTGTCGTCCATGAAGATGAAATTAGGCCTGTGTTGTTCATGCAGGGGCACAATGACTGGATTAATGATGTTATTCAGGTAGTATCTGCTTTTCACTGTACCATTTCACAGGGTGTAGGGCAGTTCTGTATTGCCTAGACACACCTGCCCAGACTGTAACACCACCAAAGGCTCATCTGGTGACAACAGTGGCTGATGCATAGCACTGTCCTTGACATCTCCAACATCATTGGCGGCCATCATTTCTGCTCACCGTGAATTGACTTTCACCAGAGAACACTATTGAGGCCAACTGGTCCCTTGTCCAGCGTAAATGCTCCCTGGCCCATGCAAGATGATAACGCCTGTGCCTGATGGTGTGGTCAGGTACCCTTGCAGGTCATCTAGCATGCAGACCAAGCTGATGTAAATGGTTTCAAATGATCTGACGCGACACTTGGGTGCCTCTCACCTCCCTTAAATGTTCCTGGAGTTGAATGGCATTCATCGTCCGGTTCCGCAGGGCACTTTTCAGAGTGAAGCAGTCATCAGCGTGGGATGTGGCCAAAGGACTTCCACTTCTATGCCTTTCTCTGACTCTTCCAGTCTCTCTGTATCTCTGTTGCAACCTGCTGATGACACTCTGTGACACTAAGCTCAGTAGCCACTTCCCTCTGACAACATCCTGTTTGAAGCCTCACAATGGGGAGGTACTGTTGATCAATTGTTAGGTGTCGTCTATGTCTCCTGATGTCAAAATGTGAACAGCATGATGAAGAGGACTATTTAAATACCAATTCTAACTGAACCAGAAAATTTACTGGTCAATTCATGGATCAAACACCTGTTGTGAATTTTGCCGTTAAGCACCTTATTAGAGAACAGCAAGTTGTGCAAAAAGTACTGGAACATTGAACAGTTGGAAATGTGCATTCAAAAGGTTAGAGAAGATCAAATTAAGTTCATCTGTAAAGGTTATAGTGGATTTTAGGTGCATCCTGAAATTTCACCTGAAAGTCAAATATCTCTAACTTTTTGTGAGTAGTGTATGTTTAACCCTCTTACTAAACAGAGAATTAAGATAAGATAAGCCTTTATTAGTCCCACAATGGGGAAATTCCAGGATTGCAACAGCACAGGGGTAGCAACACTCAGGGCAATAGTTTAGAAGATAAGAAAATAAGAGCAGCGAATATACATATGTTCACATAAATATATAAATATATATACACAGTGCAGAGCATTGTAGCTAGATGGAATAAACAGCATAACCGTCTATTTAGTTACCCCACATAGTATGAATATGTACCCATACATATTGTCACCCTCCATAGCGATTGATATTGTCCTAGTTGTATACTGGAAGGGACCATTTTGTGTAAGTCTGTTGCGTCTTTTGTATTCAATACTATTAGATTGTAACGTTTTTGTTTTTTTTGTTTTTTTATTTTGCTATCTCTGCAAGCAGCCCTGCTTAGATTATAAAGTCTGACAGCTGTAGGTAGGAAGGACCTGCGAAACCTCTCGGTCGGGCACCTAGGGTTCAGGTTCAGGTTCCTTTATTTGTACCCGTTGGTAGATTTGTTTTGCAGTTGGTGACATCCATATTTACAAGCCACTAATTACATTCAACATAGACACAAACACAGGCATACATCTTAAAAAATAGGTAAATATAAAATATGTACAATATAATTTTTATAGCTTGTTCAACTCTTTGACAGCAGCAGGGACAAAGCTGTTTTTGTAGCGCTGGGTTCTACTTTTTGGGACAGCAAACCTCCGTCTGGAGGGAAGAAGCTGAAAGTTGCAGTGCAAAGGGTGGGAGTCATCATTTAAAATCGAGTCGGCTATCCTCTGTACTTGTCTGGTGTACAGGGATGTCAGGCTCAGCTGTGACTCACCAAGCAAACGACTGGACCATCTGACTACCTGATCCAAGGATTTCCTCTGTTTCAGTTTTATCTGACCAAACCATGACATTAAAGAAAAGGATAAAACAGATTCAATAAAAGCCCGATAGAACATAGTCATTATGGTTCGGTCAATTTGGAAGCGTGCAAGTTTCCTCAAACAATGCAAATTTTGCTGACCCTTTTTGCACACCCTTTTACAGTTCACCTCAAAGTTCAATCCACTATCAATAATTGTCCCAAGATATTTGTACAATTGTACACATTCGGTGGTCTGGCCTTTTAGTATGGTGACTTTGTGCCTGGGAGTTTTCCTCCTAAAGTCAATAATCATATCTTTCGTTTTTGTTGTATTCAGCTGCAGGTAGGAATCCTCACACCAGTGAACAAAGTCATCAACTACTGGGCTGTGGCCACTCTCACCATCCTGGAGGAGACTGACAATGACTGAGTCATCAGCATACTTTATAATGTGTCTGTTGTCATGTCTGCTCCGACACATGTTTGTGTACAGGATGAAGAGTAGTGGTGACAACACACACCCCTGAGGAGAGCCAGTAGAAGAGCACTTTAGGTCAGACAATGTGCCATTGACCCTTACTCTCTGCGTCCTGTTGGTTAAGAAATCCAGAATCCAACCCACCAGATTATTGCTTAAATCAAATTGTTGCAGGAGCCTTTCAACTAAAATATGAGGTTGGATTGTATTAAAGGCAGAAGAAAAGTCCACAAATAAAAGCCTGGCGTGTGTCCCATTAAAATCCAGATGTTTAAAAAGCATGTCAAACAGAGTGACAGTGGCATCCTCCACTCCTCTGTGAGGCCTATAGGCAAACTGCAGAGGATCCAATGCATGTTCAGTCTGCCTTAGGACCTCACGTCTGACCAGTTTTTCAAAAATTTTCATTAAAATTGAAGTCAAAGCAACTGGTCTAAAGTCGTTTACCGTTTTAGGACAGCTGGACTTTGGAACGGGAACAACCACGGCATCTTTCCAGATCTTAGGCACATGTTGTGTCTGTAAGGACTTATTGAAAATATAATGAAATATAGGACTCAGTTCATGTGCACAAGACTTTACCAGGCGTCCACATATATTATCAGGGCCCTGACTTTTGTTCACTTTTACAGCGCGGAACTCCCTTTTAACATCCTGCATCTCAATATTAAAGTGCTGATTGTCTTTGAGTTTCTGTTTCAAATCTTGGATTTCTGTGCTAAAATCAAAGGAGTCAAAACGACCATAAAAACAATTAAGAGCATTAGCCAGCTCTGTGTCTGAACTAAAACCATCTAAAAACACACGATTACTGCGCTCTGTGCTCTGAAGGCCTGCGATAGTTTTCATACTGGCCCAGGCTGAACCAAGTTTATTTGCTGCCATCTTGCTTTCCAACTCTGATTTATAATTCTGTTTTGCTCTTAAAATTTCGGCCTTCAGCTCCTTGGTGGCAACCTGTAGCGCAGAAACAGACCCCTGTTTAAAGGCAAGAGCTTTCCTCTGTAAGCAGGATTTAACTGATTTAGTAACCCATGGTTTGTTGTTGGGGTATATTTTGACACGTTTACGTGGAACAAACTTATTTTGACAGTAAGCCATGTATGAGCATGTGAGCTCAGCCAGAGAGTCCAAATCATCCCCGCAGGCCATTATAAACATCTTCCAGTCTGTACAGTCAAAGCATTCCTGGAGGCTGTGCTCTGAATCTTCTGTCCACACATCAATGTCTCTCATCTCCACCTTGCCTCTTCTGAGAGCAGTTTTATATGTGGGCAGCAAATGAACACAGTTGTGATCTGAGGATCTTAAAGGAGGAAGGGGGAGTGATTTATAGGCCCTCTCTATGGATCCATAGCACAGGTCCAATGTCTTTTTTCGCCTGGTTGGGCAGGAGACATACTGATGAAAGTTTTTAAGTGTCTTCTTTAACGAAACATGGTTAAAATCCCCAAGAATGAAGTTTGGCGCCTCTGGAGAAATTGACTGCAGCCGCTGCACCACATCAGAGATGGTGCTGGAGGCGGAGTCAGCGTCTGCCCTCGGATGAATATACACAACTGTGATAAAAAGTTGGGGAAACTCTCGAGGCAAATAAAAGGGGCGTAGTGACACAGACAGCAGCTCCACATGGGGTGTACAGATGCGCTCTCTGACCGTGACAGATGTGCAGTACTGCTTATTAATGTATAAACATACTCCGCCCCCCTGACGCTTCCCAGTTACCTCTTCCTGCCGATCCAAGCGCAGCGGAGCTCCAAAGCCGTCAATCCACAGGTCTGCATCCCGATCATGCGCAGTAAGCCAAGATTCAGTGAAAGCCATGACGCAGCAGTTCTTAAAATCCTTCTGGTAACGTACATTGCCTTGAATTTCCTCCACCTTGTTTCTCACAGACTGTGCATTCCCAAAAATGATCGAAGGAAGAGGAATGTTACCAAACTGACGTCTCCTAAGGCGCAATTTCACACCTCCACGTCTTCCACGCTTCCTCCTGCCGCTTCTTTTTTCACCGCTGTGTCTGTCTCTCAAAATAAAGTCCGGCAGCTGAAATTTGGGCGCAATCAGAGACTCTGCACCAGCTGCGTTAAAGCGCAGCAACACGTCCCTGGAATATTGTATTCTGCCCGCTATTCTGCTCGCCATGGAGCCGAACGCGTTTACCTCAGAGACAAAGAGCCAGAACACAGAAAGCAGCAGTGCGAGATATGAGAGGAAATCCATGTTGCAGATACCAGGGAGCTGTTCGCCATATATTCCACAAACGCTCCAGGGCAGAAACGACACAGAGGATTTTCTAAAAACGTAAAAAAAGTACAAAAAACACACACACGCACACACGCACTATATCACCAAGCTGCTGGTCGCTGCGTGCGCATGCGCCCATGGGTGATGTAGTCTACTGCTAAATGAGCTCCTCAGTGCATTTAGTATGTCCTGCATAGGGTGGAACTCGGACTCGGACTCCAGCAGAGATGACAGCTTAGCCACCATCTCTCCTATCTCCTCCACTGGGTCAAGGCGCTGCCCCAGGACAGAGCTAGCTTTCTTGATCAGTTTGTTCAGTCTCTTCCTATCGGCTGCTGTGATGCTGCTGCCCCAGCAGACCACTCCAAAAGTGATGGCTGATGCTACCACCGAATTGTAGAAGGTCTTCAGGAGCACCCCTTGTACACTAAAAGACCTGAGCCTCCTCAGTAGGAACAGCCTGCACTGCCCCTTCTTGTAGAGTGCGTCGGTATTGTGTGACCAGTCTAGTTTATTGTTCAGATGAACACCCAGGTACTTGTAGGATGTCACCATCTCAATGTCTGTTCCCTGGATGTTTACTGGTGCTGTGAGGGGTTGTCCTTGCCTGCAGTAGTCCACCACCAGCTCCTTAGTTTTTCTCGCGTTGATCTGGAGGCAGTTCCGATGGCACCAGTCCACGAAGTCCCGGATAAATCCTCTGTACTCAGCTTCATCTCCGTTGGAGATGAGGCCGACGATCGCAGAGTTGTCAGAAAACTTCTGTAGATGGCAGTGTGTTGTGTTGTGCGAGAAGTCCACAGTATAAAGGGTGAACAGGAAGGGAGCCAAAAAGAATTACTACAAAACAAACAAAATTACATATTTTCAATCTAATTTGAATATCTTCATAGTAATCAAAATTAAATATTTTCAAAGCAAACAAAATTGTTTTCACAACAATAATTCAAATAATTTCATAACTTTTAACTAATGTGTCCTTTACTAATTATTTAAACTTGCTAAATGTAGAACATAATTTCAACTCTTCAGAACAGCTGTTCCATAAGTTTACTCCACAAACAGAAAAACCTTTTTTTTTTTTTTTACATTTGTTCTAATTTTTCATGTTTGAAAAATTAATATACCTTTTTAAATTATAATTATTTTCTCTGAAATTGAACAAATGTTGGACACTTGCTGGTAACAAGTTAATTTTTATCGTGTAGATAATGTGCAAGATTTTGAAATGTGTCTTTATGAAATGTTTTGAAAAATTTAACCAGCAATATGGACTTAAAGCAGAGGAAATGCTATGGAGGTATGTGTGGTGTGGTGTGGTGTGGTGTGGTGTGGGGTTGGTTGGTGGGTGGGTGTACTTTATTGATCCCAAACTGGGAAATTACAGTGTAACAGCAGCATGACAGTAGACAACCAAACGACAGAAACACACGCATGACAGACAAAGGGATTACCCATGGAAAGTAAAACTAATACTACTATAAAAGCCTATATACATCATGGCTGAATAGATGGTGACCCATTTAAACACATGAATCATCCCGTGAGTGAGAGTGAAATGTGAGGTACCAGTTAGACTGTAAGGTGCAGTGTGGCAACATAGTTATGACCAGAATACAACATCATCGTGAGTTACTGTACAGTGAAATTGCATGCGGCAGGAAAGATTTCCTGTACCTGGCCGTTCGACAACGAAGCTGTAGTAGTCTACTGGAGAAAGTGCTCCGCTGTCTGTTCAGTGTGTGGTGGAGGGGGTGATCAGGATTGTCCATGATGGATCGCAGTTTATTTAGTGTTCTCCTCTCCACTACAGTCTCAAAGGTCTCCGACCTGAGACCAATTACAGAGCCAGCCTTCTTGATAATCTTGTCAAGTCTGTTGGTCTTGCTGGCCCTGATACTGCTACCCCAACAGACAGCAGCAAAGAAGATGGCGCTAGCGACAATGGTCTGGAAGAAAAGCTCCAGCATCCAGCAGGAACCAGGCAGGATGTCTTCCACAGCACCGATCCTCTCTCCAGACTCAGGCTCTGGTTGTACAGGTGTTTCAGTACCGGAGCTAGTTGGGTGGCACAGGCCCTCAGGATCCTGGTGGAGATGCCATCAGGGCCCACCGCCTTCCGCTGACGGAGTCTCTCCAGCTGTTTCTTAATCTGGTCTGTAGTTACCGTGATGTGAGGGAGGGGCCTGGTGTCCCCCAAGGAAGAGGGGGTGAGATGGAGAGGTGCTGCACAGGAGGGTGGGGTGTGTGTGTGTGTGTGTGGGGGGGGGGGTTCTGGCTGTGTTGTTGGGGTGACAGACTGTGAGTTGAACCTATTAAAATAACAGATTCAGTTCATCAGCTCTCTCTTGGCTCCCAGATGGCTGCCTGACTCTCCCTTTGTTTCATTCCCTCCCACACAGCTTTAGTGTTGTTTTGCCTAAGTTTATTCTCCAGCTTCCTCCTGTAACTGTCCTTGCACCTCTTCAGCATCTCTCTCAGCTCATGCTGCACTCCCCTCAGCTTCTCCTCGTCTCTGGACCTAAAAGCTATCTTCTTTTAGGTCCAGGGCTAAAGGGCTAAGGGCTAAGGGCTGCACGGTGGCGCAGTGGTTAGCGCTGCGGCAGCACAGTTTACCCTTGGCCGGGGGATTGTGGGGATCGTGGGATCGTGGGTTCGATCCCAGCCCCCGACCAACAGTGATCTGTGTGGAGTTTGCATGTTCTCCCCGTGTTGCGTGGGTTTACTCCGGGATTTCTTCGGTTTCCTCCCACATGCCAAAAACATGCATGTTAGGTTAATTGGCTGTTCTAAATTGTCCCTAGATATCTGTTTCCTATAGGCCCTTAGAATAGAGGGTTAGTATTAATGAAAGCGCTTTGAGTGGTCTTTGTGACTAGAAAAGCGCTATATAAGTGCAGGTTAGTTAGTTAGTTAGTTAGTTTTTGTTCAGAAGTGCTTTCAGGTCACTCGTGACCCATGGTTTGTTGTTGGAGAAACAGTGTACAGTCTGAGCTGGCATGGTCATGTCTTCACAGAATCTGATGTATTCTGTGATGCAGTCGGTCATATTGTCTATGTCCACCCCATGTGGTTCACAGAGTACGCCCCAGTCTTTTGTCTCGAAGCAGTCCTGTAGTGCATCAGCAGCCTCCTGTGTCCACCTCCTCACAGTCCGTGTATAAGCAGGCTGCCTTTGCACAAGGGGAACATACTTGGGTGTTAACATGTTCATGCAGTGATCCAATTTGCCAATGAGGGGAAGAGAAGTGCCAATCCTCCTCCCCTCTTTTTCCTGCTACTTATCACATCTCTGTCCCCCCGTATACAGTGATCCCTCACTTATCGCGGTTAATGGGTTCCAGAACCGACCGCGAAAAGTGAAAAACCGCGAAGTAGCGTCACCCCTAATGACGTCATCCATAAATAATACGTACGTTCATTCTCTCACTCTCTCTCTCTCATATGATATGTGTGTGTGTGTGTACATACATACGTAGATGTAAATAAAGTGTACATAAATAGGTTTTTAGAACTCTTTTATTCTTATAACAAGATACGTAACTCAAGATGAAGATGATTTACTTCACAGGTTAATGAGAGCTTTACTGCTCCTCAGGTGACGCCTCATCGTCAGGTGCTAGAAGCGCAGGATCATCGAGGGCAGCTTCCGATAGAGCTGGAGAAGCTGCAGGAGGCGGCGTAGTGGCTCGACGGGAAGACTATTTCGCACAAAATGGCACAAGAGAACAGCAAAAAGTTCCACGCTGCGAGACTACGTAACACGAGCGATAAAGAGCAATGAATGCGGTCTTCATGGGCGCTCGGCAGGGAGAGGAGGTGGGTGAAACGTCTCGGCCAATCAGCTTGCGGGGTGAAACGTGTCGGCCAATCAGCTTGCGAGATTTCCGAGCCGAGCCAACACGAGAACAGCGAACAGAGAGGTGGATTTTTTGAGTTGTGCGGCTCTCCGTGTTGATACCTGATGGTCTAATGTAGTCTCCCTGTCTTCTGCTAGCGCCCGCCCATTATTTCTCAATTTTGAATTTTTGATGAATATTTTTGAAAAATCCGCGATGCACTGAGGGTGCGAAAGGTGAAGCGCGAAGTAGCGAGGGATCACTGTAGTCTTGAAGCCATCTATTGCTACGTTAACATCCGGGATCTGTGAGTGTAACCACGTCTCTGTGAAACACATGATACTACACTCACGATATTCCTTTTGCGTCCTGACCAGCGCTGTAAGCTCATCCGTTTTGTTTCCGAGCGACTGCACATTCCCGGTGATGACCATCGGTACAGCCGGCTTATGCTTCCTCCTCCTCCTCATCACCTTAGTTCCAGCTCTTCGCCCATGGTGTCTCCTCTTTAGCTCATCCGGGATGAGGGGCAGCAGCACTGGCCTCCTCAGCGCAACCAGCTGGTCGCGTGTGTAAACAATGTACCCCCCCCACCACCACCCCCCGGTTGATCGCCATTGCCAGAGGAAGAGAAAAAACTAAGAGAAAGACCAGGCTAAAATAGAAAAAACTTGGTCCAGTCTTAATCCGAATCTTCCTACTGAGCCCTGGTTAATAAGAGACACATTATATACAGGAATAAGCAGATAGAAACACAAAGACACGAGAGAGTTGCTGCTGGTACGGCTGCCCTGCTTCCAGCGCCATTCATTTTTTTTTTTTTTTTTTTTAAATTAGAGATGGTACATATGGTCATATTGAGACATTAGGAACTTAGTCTATTTTTACTTGTTATTTGGGGAACTTGAGGTGTGGGTAGTGCTCTCACTTTCGTCTGTCCACATTCTAACCCAAGAACAAATGGACCTCTTGCAAAATGTAGAGTAACATACTTCTGCATTCCAGTCCACCCACATTTCCAGTTCTGCTTCCATTATATTTTCCCATTCCCTAGTGCTTTCTCGTCAATAAATCAATTTTATCAGTTTCACTTATCATTGTACATATTGGAAATAGTGTGGGGGCAGATTATTTTTTCTTTATTAAAGTTCATGTTTCATATTTTTGATCATTTTTGTAACCATACTGAGCTGTTTAATAGTTCCCCAGTTAGCTTAGCAGCTAGCAGCTACTGTGTTGTTTATGTCTGTGCCATTCCAAACACCACTGCATGGGCTGTGTTAGGTATGACAGTGTGTGTGTCTGGGATGCGGTGCCCACCCACAGGGTGACGTCAGGCGGGCACGGCCCACTCTGTATATAAAACCCTGTTCTATAATAAAGTTAGCTAGTTGCTGCATGAAGACTCGCCTCCGTCCTGGTGATTTATCAGATATAACATTTGGCAACAAGGAGAAGAATGGGAGCGTGCTGGTTTAATCAGCGGCTGTTGCCGTTTCTGGAGCGCCCAGGTGAGCCGTTAATTTTGTGGCCGCAGTGGAGACGTGAATTTGAGGAGTATGTCGACTCGCTGAGTTTCCCTCGGTTTGACGGGAGACAGTGGCGGGCCCTTCTGGCCTGTAACCTTGGTGCGGAGGGCCGAAAGATCCTTGACTCGCTGGGCACGAGTGAGGGCTACGTGGAGGCTGTTGGGCTCATGGAGGCGCACTTCACGGAGCAGGCGAGGGCCAGAGAACTGCCAGCGAAGAGGCTAGTGGCACTGGACATGCCGGAGCTAGTTAGCTTGGGAGAGCTAACGACTCGTCGGAGCCTATGGACAGGCTAGCTGACAGGCTAGTTTCGTGCCGAAACGGGGCTAAGGGTGCGAAACTGGGCCTCGAGCCAGAACCGGAGCAGAGATGGAGAGAGCCCGAGTTAAGCGAGACCAACTCCGGCGGAGAGGTGGAGCAGCAGGAGTTGGCCCCACCACTGCAGGCCAGGCAGGCCGACGGCCCTGGGGAGGAGCAGCAACTGCAGGACATGGTGACAGCACAGCAGAGCACCAACACCGAGAGCACGGGATGCAGCAGTGAGGAGCCCAGGTCGATGAGCGGGCCCAACGAGGGTGATGGTGCGTCTCCCGAGGAGGAGCAGCAGCTGCAGGACACTGTGACAGCGCAGCGGAGCACTGACACCAAGAACGATGGATGCAGCGGTGAGGAGCCCAGGTAGGTGAGCGGGCCCAACGAGGGTGATGATGCATGTCCCGGAGGTGAGCAGTGGCTGGATACGGAGGCTATACAGCATGACTCATGGAACGAGGGAGTCGAGAGCTGCGTCGAGACGCTGGGGTCGGAGAGGGTCGCCGGCGAGTGCGAAGCTGAGAACCCCAGGAGTGAGCAGTGGCAGCACAGCGGAGCATCCTGGACGAGGGTGCTGGACGGTATGGTGAGATGCCTGAAGCAGCGAACAGCGTCAACAGGCGGGTTTCCATTTTCACCAGAGTGCGGCCACGGGGGGCTGGACTAGTTGGAGCCATGACGGCGGTGCTGAAGGCGGTCAGGAGCAGTCCGAGGGACACAGTGGGACAGTGTGCTGAACAACAGCACTGCGGGGCCAGAGGGAAGATGAAGCTTATGGCGGGAAGGGACATCTTCACCAGGGAGAGAGGCTTCAACCCTGGACATGGACAGGGGCCAGGGGCACATATGCTGTGGGGGTGCCCGGGGCCTCCGAGGCAGTTTTGTGGATGGTGGCTGCCCAGAGACGTTGGCGTTACTTGAATTTTTCTTTGCCTTTGTGTAAATACCTGTGTATATAAGAGGAAGTATATAGTTTGTATATATTTGATGCTGGTGTGCATGTGAGTGAATGTGAGTAATATGGGGTTATGTTTTTTTTTGTTTGGTTTTTTTTTCCCCCCCACGAGACAAGTTTAATTGTTTTGTGTGAATGTGATGGAATGTTCATGACAGTATATTGTTCTCCCTGTTCTTAGTGTGTGATTCGGGTTTTGAAATTTGGGAGGTTCAATTGTGTGTGTGTGTGTGTGTGTGTGTGTGTGTGTGGTTTCCCAGTTTTGTAAAGGGGGGGATGTTAGGTATGAGAGTGTGTGTCTCGGATGCCGTGCCCACCCACAGGGTGACGTCAGGCGGGCACGGCCCACTCTGTAAATAAACCCCTGTTCTATAATAAAGTTAGTTAGTTGCTGCATGAAGACTCGCCTCCGTCCTGGTGATTTATCAGATATAACAGGCTGTAATAGACCTGTGTAATGGACATGTATTGTCTTTAAATATATTGTCTTTAAGTCTTTACACGAGCTCATTCATGTTCATTTGAGTCCATGCAATGTTATTAGGAGTGAGTCAGCGTTTATTACGAGAATAACTAACACACTAGCAACTGGAAGCTAACTAAGCTAATATCATAACAGTAATGGAAACATCAATAACCGAGGGATTCTGCATACACAAAGTAATACTAAGAGAAGTCGGGTAACAATTGGAAGTTACCAAGCTAACTGAGAACTATTAAATGGCTCAGTATGGTTACAAAAACAATCAATGTGAAACACGAGCTTTATAAAGAAAAAATGATCTGTCCCCACACCATTTCCAGTAAGTACAATGAGAAGTGAAAGTAATAAAATTGATTTATTGAAGAGAAAGCACCAGGGAATGGGAAAATATAATGGAAGAGTAACCGGAAATGTGGGTGGACTGGAATGCAGAAGTACAGTACTTTACATTGTGTAAGAAGTCCATTAAGCTAGGATGGCCAAAGCATGCGACACTGGTTGACCTTAGCAACCTCACCTGTGGCTATCACTTTGGGGTCAAAAGGTGAAAGGTCAGTGTCACAATCATGAGCTGCGATCGCCACCATGGACATGCAGGATTTTCTGATGGGTCTCTTTGCATTATGTATGTCTGCTCATAACTTATTAAAGATGAGAAAGCAATGGGGAAGGTACTCAGAGATGTTGTTAGAAGAGTGGGTCTGCAGCTCTGAGTGCAACTCTTCTTGAAAGCTAGGAAATAAAATGAAACGACGCACCAATTTATGTCACGGCTCGATAATGATTTCTCTCTCCCACAAACACCCATACAGTTTTGCACACACTTTGCATATGCTCCACACAGTGACCTTTACAATGTGTTCTCGAATCAAAACACTGAAACCAACCGAACAAAAGCTGCACGTGTCAAAGGAGCATTTCTAACGACGGATGAGCAGCACACTTGTGTCTAGAACTGGGTTACAGAGTCATCATCAACAATGTGGACTTGTGTTTGTGGGAGGACACAAGAGTGGATGCATAGTCTGCCCACATGAGTAAGAGTAGTTCACAGAAATTGAGTAATGACTAATTCCTCTGATTTTTTTTTTTTAGCCCTTTGCTGCTATTAATTAAGTTCTCCTTCACCTTCAAATAGTTTCTAAACACATTTGCTATGACTCCTGCTGCCTTTTATCTTAAATGAACCTGCTGCGGTCTGTTGGGGTAGCAGTATCAGGGCCAGAGATACCAACAGACTTGACAAGATTATCAAGAGGACTGGCTCTGTAATTGGTCTCAGACTGGAGACCTTTGAGACAGTGGTGGAGAGGAGAACACTAAATAAACTGCGATCCATCATGGACGATCCTGATCACCCCCTCCACCACACACTAGACAGACAGCGAAGCACTTTCTCCAGTAGACTACTACAGCTTCGTTGTTGAACGGCCAGGTACAGGAAATCTTTCCTGCCACGTGCAATTTCACTGTACAATAACTCACTATGATGTTGTATTCTGGTCATAGCTATGCTGCCACACTGCATCTTACAGACTAACTGGTACCTCACATTTCACTCTGCTCCCGATAGTCCTTCTTTGTGCAATGGGATGATTCATGTGTTTATACGGGTCATCATATATTAAGCTATGATGTATATACTGTAGGTTCTATAGTCGTGTTAGTTTTTACGTTCCATGGGTAATCCCTTTGTCTGTCGTGTGTGTTTCTGTTGTTTGGCTGTCAACTGTCATGCTGCTGTTACACTGTAATTTCCCAGTTTGGGATCAATAAAGTACATCTATCTATCTATCTATAAGTTCTGCACAGGCATTTTGATATAATAGTCCACCTACTGTAATTTTTTCCTGAGGAGCTCTTAAAAAAAATTGCCTGTAAACTTCCGAATTAGAGTCTGAGCTGTACTTCCTCTTGAAAAAAAACCCACAAACCCAAAAAAAAAAAAAAAAAAAAAAAAAAAAAAATCTTAGCTCAGTAACATGCACTTGTTCTCCCACTGAGGTGAAGCCAGTTCTCCCCAGACCATGACGAGCATCTTGTGGGCTAATTCCTTATGACCTTGCACCTCCTAACCTCTGAAAAGCAGCCAAGCACACAGCGTAAACAGGAGGGAGGATAAACAACTTAGCCCAGGGCCAGCTGATGGGATTTTAAAGCAGTGTGCTTTCCCAGTGGGGAATCTGAGCGTGCATTCTTACGCCGGCGACTCCAGACACGCCGTCTGCTGGTGCACAGTCATGTTGACACTGGACATAGTAGCGCCACACCCACTGTACGAATACATCTTTGCTCTGCTTTTGCTCAGTGCTTCTGGAATGTGGCCGCTACTTTGTCAGCTTTAATGGTTCACACATTAGCCTCGCTTTATCTGCGTTGTTAAGAGATGTGGATACCATCTTAATGTGGATGTTTTTCTAATTTTCTGTCATTTACTTATTATTGCACAGCTGAAAGCTCATATTAAAAGATCCCATTAGTGCACTTTCCCCACATGTTGACAGCTCCCACAGATCCTAATGACAACTTTGTGACATTCTTTGGCCAAATTGGCTTTAATTATGGAATTGGAGAATCATTCTGAATCCTATTTTGCAGAATTAAGGTGGGGGAAATTGTGATTTTTTTTAGATGCATTGAATTAGCATATGTGGAAGGTTCTGAATCGATGTACAAATGTCAAAGAATCCATTTTTATTTCTGCACAGTTCAGCCAGAACTGAAAACAAAGTAACCAGGCACTGTAGCATCTGTGGTGGGTGATATGTAAAGTAAATGGACTTTCCAGTTGACTTGTCATCTCGCTCTTTGATTTGATTAATTAACCAAAAATACTGGAAGTAAATTCAGTATGGGTCATTACAAATACTTTGCTGTGAAAGTACCAAATAGTCACAAAGTGAGGAAAAAAAAAAAAAATCCTGAATAGGGAAAAACTTTGCGGAACATCTTAATTGGAATCGAACCATGAGGTGGACAGAGATTCCCACCCCGTCTCAAAATGGCTCATTTCAGTGCATGTCTCTTTAAATGCCCACAAGCGGCCGTCAACTCCACCTTCCCTCTTACATTACTACTGTTAATCTTAACTGGCTAGCTTCTAGCTCAAATAGTGGGCCCGAGTCAACTAATATAAATATATCTTAAAGAATGAATGAAATAATTCATCACTGGTGAATAGGAGTGTGTGGTTTCAGTGGTTGATAGGATATGACCAGTCTCTGGAGTATAATAAGCACAAAAACATTTGCTAATGAGTGAATGGCTAAACTGCTAGTGCAAGCTAGCCATCTTTGGTCCCAGTCCAGGGTTTCCTCTGGTAACCTTTCTCGGTGGCGGCCCGCTGCGCCAGAAATTTTACCGCCACCCCAAGGACATATAAATTTATTATGAAAAATATATGAAGCATTGACTTTCCGCAAGCACCCACACGAACAATGCGCGTGGCCATCATCCGTGCGGGAGTCTAGAAGCGCCCCGCTCACACGAGTTTTCCAGTCAGTCAGCAAACAGTGTCTCGCCAAGTGTGACTGTCTGACAGAAACATGAGTTTATTAAAGTACTTTAAACGTGGAAAAAAATCATAAGAGGTATGTAAGCACTGGCGTTTATCATGGTTTTAACCTGCTCGAAACGGGGACAATAATGGAAGAGTCGCTTAGCTAAGAGATGTGGTTAGAATTCATATGCAGCCGGCTTCATATGAAGGGAAAGGCAAGGGGGACTGATGAATTGCTGAGGATATATTTCACCAGCCACTACAATATTAAATTATGTTCTGTAGGAATTGCAGAAATGAAGAGACTGGCAATTTCTCTCTTTTTTTGCACGAGTGCCATTTTTATTCTCCAGTGGCAGTGACAAAAAGCAACAGCTGAAAACGCTAGCTCTAAACTGAGGTCCTTCAGCGGCTGCTTAGAGAGGTGCCTGATGAGAAAGCCTGAGCGCATAACTATAACTGCCTAAGCAGATCATTCTGTACATGAACACATATTGTGGTGAATTATGTCTTTAGAGTCCGCTACAGTTCCCTATTGTGTACCTGGCAGGTTAAGATGACCGAAATTCACAAAGTCATTGACTTTAATCTGTCAGCAGCCTTCAGACAAACTAAATGTGCCAACATTTGATTTCAAAATAAGGGAGGTTTTTCCTGCTGTCTGGGTAGTGTGGAGATTTCTAAAAAACAACTATAAATATAGAGAAATAACAGAAATAACAGCATCCTTCGTCATTTAAGTTAATTTATTTCATTAAATACAATTTTATTAATATTTTTTCTTTGTAATCAGAGTTAAATTATTGTTCTGTTCTGACTGCAAAATTATGGTCAAAAATGTAAAATGCTATAAGGAAAAAGTAAAAAAAAATAAAATAAAAAATACCACAGTCTGTTTCAAATTTATCTAAAAAAACAAAACAAAACTAATTTTAGTTTAAAAAAAACAGACCAAAATTAGCCATAAAATAATCCACAAATTTATAATAAAGTTTCAAATGTACAATTAAAGTCAATTTTACTAGAGGAAATTACAAATTTGAGGAACATGGTTTCAAATTTAGATTTACAGAGAAAAGTAGAAAACTATAAGAAAATTGTTATAAATTTTTGAGAAAAACCTCAAAACCTTCAAGACTGAAGTCATTGCTCAAGTTTTTAAGTGGGTGCTCCTTGTACCCTTAACTCTATGAGAAATTTTTGGTTGTCTACTTTTAATTATTAATTTCAAAGCACTGCTTTTACATGAGTAGAATTTCTGGTTACTATACCCACCTGATCATATAATTCAAGTAGGCATGAGTACATTACTATTATGAATGTTTCTTTCCCTTCCCTACTCTCTCAATGGAAAAAGAAACACTAGAATAAAAATACAAAAAATACACATATTTTTGTCATTTATGTAAACCACGACAAAAAAAAAAAAAAAAAAAAAAAAATCCTGCAGGACAAAACATGACTCGTGATATTTTCTAACCTGTTTGCATACCACCATAGACAGAGAACCTGAATTAGACAGAGCTCAGAGAGTGCAAGATGAGACGGAAGAGAGGAGCCAAGGAGAGTAAAGTGTTGAGGCAGAGGAAGAAGATAAGGATAACACCACTAAAAAGTCTCAACACAGGATGTCTGGGTGGGACCCCAACTGGCCCAATATTCAAGCCTCGGTTGTACAATACTTCATATGGTAAGTTCCATATACAACGTTACTGTGTCAAATTTTAAAAAGAAATAAATAGTATAAAATTAAAATATTCTGGTATGTTTACCCCCCCACCGGGGAAAAATATGTTGCCCCTGCGCCAAGGTCTTAAAGCCAGAGGAAACACTGCAGTTAGAGATAATATTACAGTAAAATTATGGCAGCTTCTCTGGGTTATGCCAATCATAATGCAACCATTTGAAAGTCATTCTGTTAATGGCTTATCTTGCTACACTATACTGCCAAAAGTATTGGGACACCCCTCCAAATGAATGGACACCATTGGACAAAGCAAGGTCCATAAAGACAGCAACTGAGTGTGGTGTGGAGAAACTTGACTGTCCTGCACAGAGCCCTGAACGCAACCTGACAGAACACCTTTGGGATGAATTAGCGCAGACTGTGAGCCAGGCCTTTTCATCCAACTTCAGTGCCTGAACTCACAAATACGCTTCTGGAAGAATGGTCAAAAATTCCCATGAACACACGCCTAAACCTTGGAGAAAGCCTTTCCAGAAGGGCTGAAGCTCTTGTAGCTGCAACAGGTGGCTTTACACAAGGTTTAGGAGTGTGTTTATAGGAATTTTTGACCATAAACAGAATCCTTCTGGCACAACTGCCTGTCATGAAATGATGGTTGATGAATGTTGAATCTTTAAGATTGTGCCTTGGAGAGCAACACTATGCTATTTGTGCAAGATTCAATACAATAATTAGCCTGTCTATAATTTCCACAGTGTTCACGCTATAATAGGGCTGGGCAATTTGACCTTAAATCAGCATCATGGTCAACTGACCCTTTCATGTTGGTTTCTTTTTTTCCCCTCCTTTCTTCTCCCTTATAGTTCACTGACAAGACTTGTAATTAAGTAATATTACACAAGAGTGTGGTATCATATCACTATGGTATGGTAGTAAATGAGCATAACATAATAAAGAATAGACCTGTTGTCATTTCAGACCAGGGGCAAAAATCCCATTTCACTGTTAGGAGGGACAATAAACAGGAAAATTTGAGAGCTTAATTTTTGAGGGGGACATAAAAAAATGCTATTTTTGCTGTGTTGTCTGATACTTTCTCAAATGTCTTATATAATGATATTAGATAATTATGTCATTGTTCCTGACTGGTTCATATCCTACTTGTCTACAGGTTTTTACATGATCAACCAGCAATACCAAAAGTTGTATTGGGGGGTTGGTGCCTTGCCAAGTCATTCAAAATTATCATGCAACACTTGGATTGGACACAGGTGGACTTTATTTTATTATTTTTGTGTCTTCTGAAGGTAACTGGTTGCACCAGAACATTTAGGGGCTTCATAGCAAAGGGGTGAATACAGTACATATGCACACGCCAATGTATGTTTTTAATGTTTAACTTTTTTATATTTTCATATTTCTCTCATTTCATTTCACAAA
The DNA here is from genome assembly GCA_020510985.1 of Pholidichthys leucotaenia. Classification (NCBI taxonomy): domain Eukaryota; kingdom Metazoa; phylum Chordata; class Actinopteri; order Cichliformes; family Pholidichthyidae; genus Pholidichthys; species Pholidichthys leucotaenia. The sequence goes on from CM035842.1 coordinate 288,341,451, forward strand.
TGTAGTCTTTTTTGCAAATTATTATATAAAATCCAGATTAAATACATATAAATTACAGGTTGTAATGTAACAAAATAGGTAAAAAGCAAAAGGGGAGAATACTTTTGCAAGGCACTGCAATTTTTTCAGTAGTCTAAATAAGAGTTCTCTTTATTTCATCACACTAAACAAAAGCTCAGACTTGCCTGAGGCTATATCTCTGGTTGACTGTGTCTCTCTGTGCCCAGCTCTCTGCCCTGACTTTGCTGTCCCTAATGAAACAATTATTAAACATTTCCATAAACTCCTCACTCCTTTATATGGACATTATTCAACAAACTGCCTTAATATTATTGGGATCTTTCTACTTGCGTGTCGTTTCGGTGCACTGAAAAATGACCGGATGTCTGTTACTTCTCTTTTCTCTGCCATAACTGGACAAGCACGAGTACAAGCACACAGGTTATTTTCAGATTTAGGAGAGATACAACACCTGACTACAGATAATGTGCATAATTAGCCTAGATTTATTTTTCCTTAAATAAAAGAAAAATCTTTTGGCATCAGTGTGTAGGCTACAAATCCAGAACACTGTGAACTAAATATCCAGTATAAAACACATGACTTCAGATTCAGATTTATGGTTCGGTCTAAACTTCATAGCACAGTGTGTCCGTGTCGTGATGCATTGTTACATTACATCCATACTAATTAGCTTAACATGCTATGTGCCGAGTTTATGTAAAACATGCCAGCAGACTTTGAACAAATGAGATGAAATATCACTTTTCATGTTCTGTATGTGATTGTTAAAAACATGGACTGATAAATAACTTATTAACCGTTCACTCATTAAGCTTTCAATGCGCTTACTTACTCCTAACTGCTCTCTGTCTCTCTGTTGGCGTGTGTGTAGAGCCGCAGCAGCCCCGCCCACGGGGGAGAAACAGATTGGACTAAACCATTATGAGAATGGGGGTGGGGGTTCTAATCTTTCAATAGTTATAAATGTGAAGCAATGTATTTTTAAGTCAAACCACTTGTATTGTGCCTTCAACAAACATTACTATGCTATTCAAATAAAAAATGTTTGAGTTTACAATGTATTTTTTTTGGGGGGGGGGGCAACTTTATGGAGGGGGGGGGCATGACCCCTGCATCCCCCCCGGGATTTATGCCCCTGTTTCAGACAAAAATTAAATATTGTCGAGTTGCAGAAGTCAGTGTTTGTTTACATACCTCGAGGGTATGTGGGTCACGTGACTCACAACAATAGCAAATTAGCTTGTTATAGGTGTGTTGGGGAGCCCTTTATGCTGCCATGATTGTGTTACCACAACACAGTGATTACAAGTCTCTTAAGTTCTTAACTACAGCCTTGACAGATAGCTAATGAGAGGCCAACAGTGACTTGCGTAGCTTCAGGCATCTATGCATTAGTTTCCGTGCGTGCGCTTTGCTTTTCTTGGCATCTTCAGATGAAATAGTCAATCATCACATACTATATGGACGGAGACCACATCTCTTTTTGTTGCAAGCTATTTAATTTTTCTGCAGCGTTTTGCTGCTTCCAAACAGCGCTCATGCAGTCTTTCCGGGGTGCGGAGTTAACTGCAGTTACGTGTGTGGGCATGTCTTAAAAGGGCAGTACATGAAAAGCTCTCTATACACACACATGCACACAATTGGGAGAAGGGGGAAAAAAGTGACACTCGCAAGATTACGTCGCTTTTGTTTTTTTCCTCCCAGTTAATCACCCAGCCCTACACTCTAGCGACAACAGAGACCACTTGATCAGTGTCAGTCTTTTGCCAACCATTTGTATCTAGGTCCCAAAAACTCAACATACGATATCACAAGTCACTGTGTCTACTGGGAAATATTAATAGCCTTTCAAGACTGACTACATCAATACAGTGGGTTTGTAACCAACAACCCAAGAGCAAAGACTGGGCGAGATATGCATTATTATAGACAGGGTTTGGATAAAGTAAAGCTGATAGAAGCTCCCAACAGATACGTAGCCATTGTATTTTCTTCCTTTCAGAAGACATTCATGGCTCATTTTTCAATGCCTCAAAACTCATACAATCTGACACGCTAATAACCTCCAAGGTCACCTATATCAAATATCTCTGAGGGGCATCAGTCATAAAGCTTCACTAAATAGCAATCCAATGAACAGATGGACAGCTTTTACCCTTTACTCATAAAAGTTATAAATGCACACATTTCCAAATATTAGATAAGTTATCTGGTACTTTATATTTTTGTGCTGTTGCCAAATTTTTCCCCATTTCCTGTGAATCATGGCCCTAAGGCTCTGCCAAATTTCACTTCTAATGGAGTCTTTGTCCACAGCATCAAGTGAGGAGGTCAGTTAAGGCCATGGAGCTGCAGCTTCTCATTATATCTGAATATTGCGAGACATGTTGCTAAATTAACATGGACCCAAAAGTTTTCAGTCTCTCTCTGAGCTCATTGTTTAGTGCTCTGCCTTCATCTCTGGTGCACGCTGCTACAGGAAGAGGATGATGAGGCAGTGTGTGTTTGAACAGATACAAGAGCACGTCTCTGGGAAAATGCCACAGTACTCCCGTGTGTATTGTGAGAAAATCCCCCAGCAGTTCAGAGAAAGACCAAACAGAACACAGGGAACTTGATGCGTTTGTACAGCTAATGATATGAGAAGCAACAGAACAGCCTGGTGAGGAACAAGTGCTGCGGCTGCTTGAATTTACTAGAAATCAACATATTATAAAGGCTTTTAATAAAGCCAACATAACAGTTATTACTGGATTAAAGCTGTTAATAGGACAGATATTCCTTTTAGCTGAATTAGAGGTTTGATAGATTGGCTGCTCAAGTAAGGAGTATTTTTAAAAAAAATCAGAGGTCAAAATTGGTTTTGCTTAGCAGGATTAAATTGAATATATTTGTGCAGTGACATTGGCAATCTTTCTCAGACAAACTGAGAAACAAATAACCTAATCACACTACCACACATGCTCAAATGCACAGATGGAGCTAGTCTTTATCAGAGTACGCAGGGGTCTGCAACCTGTGGCTCCAAATGCATCTCATTTGCTCATAGCTAGTGGGTTCCTGTGGCTTTGACCAAACAAGAGAAAAATATTGCATATTTGTATAAATAAAGTTGCAAACTAGAAAAGCACTCAAGAGAGCCAAGGCTCCTTCTGCCCATCATGGATCACCGCCAAAATGAAATGGATTCGTGTGTACGCCATGAGCCAGTTCTGGTGAAAATTGCATCAAAATGTATCCAGCAGTTTTGGAGGATTCTTGCTAACACACTATGAGAAGATAAAAGCCTTGGTGGAGGTATGCATTCTCAGATCAACACCAAAATGTTACGGGCTCCTCTCTAGCCCAAGAACCACCTCTTGTGAAAATTTCATCCAAATCCATCCTTTAGTTTTTGTGTAATCCTGCTGCACAAATTCAAACAAGGTCCTTGGTGGAGGTATGCACTCTCAGATCATCACCAAAATTTAATGGGTTCATCCTTGACCCAAGGGCTACCTCTGGTGAAATTTTCATCAAAATCCATCCAGTTGTTTTTGCGTAATCTTGCTAATGGACAGCCGGACAAACAGACAAACCACCCCAATTACATTACCTCCTTGGCGGAGGTAATTAGTGTAAAAGTTGCATTTAAAAGGAAATAAATTTGAGAAAAAAATTTGAAAAAAAAAAAAGTTTACCAGGAAAAAAGCAAACTTAAGAAGAAAAGTGGCAAATTTACAAAAAAATAAAATTTAAAAAAAAAAAAAAAAACTACAAATCCGAGGGTAAAAAATATATACATTTTATAGAAATAAAGCAAATTTACAAGAAAAGGGTTAAAGTTGCAAAATATGCATAACATTTATGAGAAATAAGTTGCAAAACTGAAATGAAAAAGGCTCAAAATTATGACGAAAGTTCCACAAATAAATTTAAAAAAAAAAAATCAAAATTTACAAAAATGTTGAAAACTTACAAGGAATGTTGCAAATTCAAAAGAAAAAACTCCACTTACATGAAAAGTTGCATATTGACATACAGACATCCGATTGGGTACGGATTGCGTTTCTGAGTGGGCCAAAGAGACAGTCAGGGTGTTTATGTTAACTACTTCTTCTTTTAGACTTGATTGCCGTGAGGGTGGGGCTTATTGGTTTGTGACATCATAAAAGTGAGGAAGTCATTTTGTTTAACAGTTAAATCAAACAAAGTCAGTGTGGATTTCCTTGTTAAGTGAGCATTTTAATATTTTAACAGTATACTTCTGACCCATGGACACATTTTAGAAGGTTAAAACTCCAAAAACCCTCTTGCACTAAATGGAGCCTTTAATAACTAGAAAAGCACTCAGAGAGTGTATACCTCTGCCGAGGGTCCTTCTGTCCCTCCTTCCCTTTGTCCATACCTCCCTGCCTCCACCCCTCCATACATTGCAAGATAGGGCCTTGGTGGAGGTATGCGCTCATGGATCACCTCCAAAATCTAATGAGTTCATGTGTAGCCCAAGAACTACCTTTGGTGAAAACTTCATCAAACTCTGTCCAGTACTTTTTGAGTATTCTTGCTAACACATTGTGAGAAGATGGAGCCTTGGTGGAGGTATGCGCTCCCGGCTCATCACCAACATACATACTTACACACATTTCCACATCAGTCAGTCTTAATCAATCCTAACCACCTGAACAGACTCACCACACCATACAAACTAACAGGCCAGTTTTAGCCTGTGGGCCATATGTTTGACACACCTGAAGTAGACTGAAAAATAGCCTCCATATTTAGCGGGTTTAGTTCACCTCACAAGAAGCTTCATTTGTTCTTCACAGCAATATACTGAATAACTAATCAAAGCCCTTTTTTCCTCCGTTGTAAGAAAATTCACATTTGTGCAGCTAAGGACAACAGAGCCGTCCACACATCTGGGTACTTGGTGGGCAGTGCTCCGGCTGGCGACATCTGGAGGTACTAAAAACCGGCACTTTACCATTGAAACAATATGCCATATCAATATTATGATGAGCTTTCACCACAAGATCGGATCAGATTTGATCAAAAACTTCAAATTTGTGATCATGAAAAGCGTTTCTACCGTCTACTAGCCAGCATGTGGAAGAACAATCCAGAAGAGTGACCAGAAACAACATTTAATGCTATTTTTAACTACCTGATAGATGTACCAGCTTTGCCGCACATTGGCAGAACAGTCTAATGATACAAAATAAATTGTACCTGCTGTGGAAATTCCAAAACGCCGTCATGTTCAGGATTGCAAATTTATCAAACGGAGCTTACAGCTGGGAAAATATCACTTGCCTCCACAAAGATGGGTGACCACTGTGTGTGTGTATAGATATAAGTGAATACCTCCCAACACTTCTTTTCAGCTCTACAGAGCTCCGGTCCATCTGTCTGCAGATTTTAAATTAATTTAACTCCAGAATTGATGTTTTTACTCTGAGGCTGATTAGCTATCACTACCAAGTAGACATACCGGTTATAAAGTGGTCAGAGCAAATCTAGGCATGGGTCACATCATCCCTCTGTCTCCACATCTCACTGCTAAAATAGATTCTGCTTTGGCAGGATCAGCCGACAGCAACCTCCTTTGGCAATATTTGCTGGCCAATGGGAGTTTAAAAAAAAAAATAAAAAAATTATATATATATTTCTGCCAGCCATTGTCATCTTTTTATGAGATGTCGATGGCTATATGAATCAATACTGCACCATTTCGGCATATTCCCGATTTAAAAATAGCTGTCTGTTCCATAGAGATACATTGCGATCTCAGGTTTGTTTGCACCTTGTTCCGCCGCTAAAGCAAATGTCACGTGATTGGTGACATAAGTGTAGACAGCTCAATATTGCTCCAGTGATCCTATTGCTGAGAGCAGGAGCTGGTGTGTGTGCCGCCCACTGCCTGTCTGTTCATCATCAACTTCTCCTCCTCCACACCAGCCACAAAATGAACCCCTCGTGGACAGAGTTGGGCTCCGCTGTGAGCCCAGTACAGGAGATGCCGTGGACAGTCTCCGCCGGGGGTCGGTCTCCCGTCCTGCCCCAGGTGTTGTTCACACCGCAGGCTGGCGAGGACAAATGTGTGGTCAGCTTCCAAACAGTGCTAAGAGTGTGCCGCTTCCGGGATGCGGAGGTACGTCCGCAGGCATGTCTTAACTCTGCGGGCATGTCTTAAAGGTGAAGTACAGTATCTCACAAAAGTGAGTACACGCCTCACATTTTTGTAAATATTTTATTATGTCTTTTCATGGGACAACACTGAAGATATGACACTTTGATACAATGTATACAATGTATGTCAGGGTACAGCTTGTATAACCGTGTAAATTTGCTGTCCCCTCAACACACAACCATTAATGTCTAAGCTGCTGGCAACAAAAGTGAGTACACCCCAAAGTGAAAATATCCAAATTGTGCCCAAAGTGTCAATATTTTGTGTGGCCACCATCATTTTCCAGCACTGCCTTAACTCTCTTGGGCATGGAGTTCACTAAAGCTTCACAGGTTGCCACTGAAATCCTCTTCCACTCCCCCATGATGACATCACGGCGCTGGTGGATGTTAGAGACCTTGCACGCCTCCACCTTCCGTTTGAGGATGCCCCACAGATGCTCAATAGGGTTTAGGTCTGGAGACATGCTTGGCCAGTCCATCTCCTTTACTCTCAGTTTCTTTAGCAAGGCAATGGTCGTCTTGGAAGTGTGTCTGGGGTCATTATGTTGGAATACTGCCCTGCGGCCCAGTTTCCAAAAAGAGGGGATCATGCTCTGCTTCAGTATGTCACAGTACATGTTGGCACTCATGGTTCCCTCAATGAACTGTAGCTCCCCAATGCCGGCAGCACTCATGCAGCCCCAAACCATGACATCCCCACCACCACGCTTGACAGTAGGCAAGACACACTTGTCTTTGTACTCCTCACCTGCTTGCCACCACATACACTTGACACCATCTGAACCAAATAAGTTTATCTTGGTCTCGTCAGACCACAGGACATGGTTCCAGTAATCCATGTTCTTAGTTTGCTCATCTTCAACAGACTGTTTGTGGGCTTTCTTGTGCATCATCTTTAAAAGGGGCTTCCTTCTGGGACAACAGCCATGCAGACCAATTTGATGCAGTGTGCGGCCTATGGTTTGAGCACTGACAGGCTGACCCCCCCACCCCTTCAACCTCTGCAGCAATGATGGCAGCACTCATATGTCCATTTTCAAAAGACAACCCCTGGATATGACACTGAGCACGTGCACTCGACTTCTTTGGTTGACCATGGCGAGACCTGTTCTGAGGGGATCCTGTCCTGTTAAACCGCTGTATGGTCTTGGCCACTGTGCTGCAGCTCAGTTTCAGGGTGGTGGCAGTCTTCTTAAAACCTAGGCCATCTTTATGTAGAGCAACAATTCTTTTTTTCAGATCCTCAAAGAGTTCTGTGCCATGAGGTAACATGTTGAACTTCCAGTGACCAGTATGAGAGACTGTGAGAGCGATAACATCAAATTTAACACACCTGCTCCCCATTCACACCTGAGACCTTGTAACACTAATGAGTCACATGACACTGGGGAGGGAAAATGGCTAATTGGGCACAATTTGGATGTTTTCACTTAGGGGTGTACTCACCTTTGTTGCCAGTGGTTTAGACATTAATGGCTGTGTGTTGAGTTATTTTGAGGGGACAGCAAATTTACACTGTTATACAAGCTGTACACTGACTACATTGTATCAAAGTGTCATATCTTCAGTGTTGTCCTATGAAAAGATATAAAATATTTACAAAAATGTGAGGGGTGTACTCACTTTTGTGAGATACTGTACATGAAAAGCACAGTATTATATTATAAAATCATATATATTTAAAAAGTCCAGGATCCAGACAGTGATTCAGATCAGCACTACAAACCAATTGTTTGTTCCTTGGCCCATTTCCTACCTTCCCTGAAATTTTCCCTGAAATTTGTTCACTACTTTTTGAGCAATGTTGCTACAAGACAAACAGACAAACACCGGCAAAAACATTACCTCCTTGGCAGAGATAATAATTTTTCATTTTTTCATATGAAGATTTGTTTCTTTCCTTGCCTCATAAGAGACAAAAAAAATATAATGCCATTAACAATTGTTCATGCTTAATAAGTAGAAATACCTTAAAATGTATACATAAGGTGCAGTTTCTGGCTGTTAATAATCTGCCAAATCCTGCATATTGCAGTTTTTTGTTTTTTTGTTTTTTTGCATGAATGAATGTTCTACTTCCTGTGCAGTTTTGTCATAGTTTAACTATACAGCCACACATTTCCAGGAGGACTGGTGCCAGCTACTATATATAGGACCTATATGAATAAGGGGTGGAAACTGCAGCTCTGCCAGCAGGTTCCTGTGGAAAGCCCAAACTGTGACGGTACAACCCAACACTGGGGCGCACAAGGGAAAACAGGGGTAACTGTATATGGGTGGGAAAATATAATAATGGCCATAATTGGGAATGGAGCAAGTTAATCAACCCCCCAAAAGATACCCCCTTTTCTCAACTATAACATGAATGCTGCAGCCTTATGCCCAAACAGGAAGACCCACTGTGTTGTGTTTGTGGAGCCCAGGGCAACCTGTCCTGCAGGCTACTGATTCCAAGAAGAGAGGTGATGCAGCAAATGTGACTTCTGATCCCAGTGTGGAGCAGAGGAGAGATCAGCATTCCTGTGCTCTGTAATCACAAAGTAATCTGCACTCCAGCAGTGGCTGACCCTCATTCAGGTCCATTGATCTACAGTTTAATTATTAGAATGGAGAGGAATGATTAGGCCAGAAAAAGCCAACGCTGTTTAGGAGGAATGACTCTTTTGCCAAAAATCCACAGGCCCCTTATGGCTTTGACTAAAAAACAGACAAACAAAAAAACCCTCCATAAATCTATGAGAGAACAAATTTGAGAGGAAAAAAATCCAAGATAAAAAATGAAAGCTTTTGCAAATTTAGGAGGAAAAAGTTCCATATTTAAGAGAGAAAAATGTGGGGGAAAAAAAGCAAACTTATATCAGTCGGGGGGGGGGGTGCAAATTTATGAGAAGAAAAGAAATCAAGATAAAAATTTCAATAACATTTTGTGCATTTGGAAGAAAACTCAAATTTATCAGAAAAAAAAATTGAAAACTGAAGTGGGAAAAGGTTTCGAGAATTTTTTTTAAGATGCGAGTTTGGAAAAAAAAAATCTCCAATTTGAGAAAGAAAAGGTTGCAAATTTAAAAGAACAGAAACAAAATCATGAATTTATTTACACAAAAATCACAAATTTCTAGAAAAAGAGAAGCAAATTTCCGAGGAAAAAGTTTAGAAAAATGTAAAGAAAGTTGCAAATTTAAAAGAAAAACGTCTTAGAGGGAAAATTTGCAAATTTAGCACAGAAAAACTGCGTGTTATTCGCAGTTTTTATGGCTCCATCCCCCACCCCCCCTCGCTGGGTCGCTGACCCCTGACCCCGGTATTCTGCAGAACTGTGCAGCAGGACTTGACAGGTCTTTTACCGGACTCACCTGCGTTGTAGAAGCTGTCCAGCACCGTCGTCTCCCCAAAGTCGAGTTTGCCGAAGCTCACCGTGTCCAGCCTGCTGCCCGCAGAATCGCAGGCGTCCTTCAGACACTGCAGGGCCGCGCTCTCCGCGCTGTTCTGCTGGCTGCTGCTCTCGCCGTTCACCACATACACCACCGTCACCGGTCTGCTTTTGCCTGGCTTACCGGTGGACAGCAGGCCACCCGCGTCCAGAGGACAACTCCCGGAGGAGGACGGGCTGAAAAAAGTCCCGGCTGCGGGGATTCCACCAGTACCACCAGCAGCGGCTGCAGCATCGGTGGACGCCGCGCTTTCCCCGCTGACGAGATGAGCGCCAAAGCAAGGCACCGGCAAGGATATCCCGTCGTGATCCATACTCATTTTGTTCCAGCGGTCATTCACTCTCTTAAAAGTGGAGCTTGCGCCGAGCTGCGTCGCCACCACTCCTCCATGGAGAGCCAGCCAGCGTTACGCACGGCGGTCACCCATGGAGCCCCTGCAGAGGCACGGCTTGCAACCTCGCCCGGTTTCCGCACAGGTGAAACAGCCCGTCAGCAGCGGCGGCGGCGCAGCTCCACATCGTGCCGCATGTCCGCTGTGGGCTGCGCGCGTAAAAACTACCAAGACGGCCGAAGTCACGATCCGGAGAAGGGAAACACGAGTGGAGGAAAGCCAGCAGCAGATCCGCGCATTCCGCCTCAGCGCTCGCGGCGAATCCACATACTTCTCAAAGTTGTGCAACGACGCTGCCGTCAGCGCAGCAACGCCCACAGCTGAGCGCGCTTTAAAGCCCGCGGTGCGCTCAGCACGGAAAACAAGCGTCCACCGTGCACGCCGAGACGCTGCTCTGACCCTTCCCGATCAGGTCCTCTGTTATCTGGCAGTCCACACTCACGCACTGGGCGGAGTGACTGCACACGGAGCCGCTGGTGGAGCTGGGCGGAGACACGTGACCAAATAGTGTACAGAGGCGTTAATGGAGGGGGGGCGGGGGGGGGGGATGTCCCTCCAACCTGGAAAAATGAGAGAAATGTCCCTGAAACATCATCGTAAATATTTCTATGTCACCTTACATAACTGGATAAAATGTTTTTAAAGGACCAATGCTATCAGTGCATTTTTATTGTAAATTTGCATCTTTTCTCATAACTTTTCATTTTTTTCCTCATGAATTTGCAACGTTTTTCATATATGTGCAACTTCTTTCTTGCAGATTAGCAACTTTTTCTCATGAATTTGCAACCTTTTTCATAAATGCGCAACTTTTTTCTTGCAGATTTGCAACTTTTTCTTGCAAAGTTTAAACTTTTTTTATTGTACATTTGAAATGTTCATACAGATACTGGTTAATTTTGTATTATAGCCCAAGTCGTTTTCTTCTTCTCCTTCTCCTTCTTCTCCTTCTCCACACCTCCGAGAGCTCCAATCGTCTGGGGCCGTACCCAACTCCCTTCTTCGGGGCAAGCCGTAACTCAGGATGGTGCCACGAGTTATCCGACAGCAGAAGGTAACCATCGTGCCACTCGACCGTCACCTGCAGCTGGTCCTGGTACTGCTCCATCTTCCGCTTTTCTCTCACCCACCTTGACCTCGCCTCCGCCAGAGCCCGAGCCCAGTCCGCGACTCCAAGCGGGGCCCTGCACGGCCTGCGGTGTCTCCGCCTGGCACTCGCTCTCCCAGTGCCACTCAGTCCTGCCCCGACTGCTTGTAAATCCGCTGTGGACCCTGCCGATGTGGCCCCGTGTTCACCGGCCCGCCACAGCCTGTATCTTATCAGCTGTAACCACTAATCAGTCAAAACCACAGTCTATGCTCAAAACTAGAAGTATGTTAAATCAGCATAGTTACACAAATCTTCATAATCACCACATGGTTTTTCTTTCTCTGAGCCAGAAGTGTTTATCAGCATTGCAAAAATCATTAAAATAATTGGTCTTTGTAAATCAGTCTTGTGCAGCTCAAATGGATTTAGGCTCCACAGTAAATTCCTCGTTGTGAAACATATGAGGCAACAGATTAAACCGATGTCCAGACACACAACGAGAGAAACACGGTGTTACCTGACCCACTCAACCAATTTCAACAGACCAAAGCTCACAGTTAGTGCCAATTTAGGCCTCTTATCTTATTTTAATGATTTTGTTTTAATTATTTTTCTCCAGCCACTTGTTACATACAACACAGTGGTGCCATTCTTTCTTATTTCAAGGAGGACCTCTTGTGGTACAATCGTGTTATTACAGAAACATTTTCCCTTTTTCTGTCGGCTGTCAAAACTATTTCCATAGACAAGACACGTGTACATTTAAAATACCTGACCAAAGTGCTGTACAAGTATAAATGTAACTTCTAAACTGACATCTATATACTACAATATACAATGAAACCTTAATCAAGTTAAACAAAAGTGAAATAAAATATAACTGCAAGCGGCAATCACCAGGTTCCAAGCAGATGTAGACTTCAACGTCTTGTATTGTTTAGCAACAGCATTTAAAACCTAAGGTCTCCTGCACATTAGTTTTAAAGCAGTACTATGTAACTTTCTTGTTGTAAGAGCACTGAAAAGGCCACAGCCCCAGTGCCCATAACCGCAGTCCCAACAGCCAACCACAGCATGCTTTGTTGTTGGTGATTGAAGTTGTGCCCTGTGATTTGCTGCTGGGACCGAGGCCACAGCCACTACACCTACTGTCCCCCCAGTGATCCCCCTCCCCTCAAAACAAACAAAAAAAAATGCTGGTGCATGTGGTCTATATTAATCATATATCCCATAACCTACATATGTTTAAGCATGTGAGAGTGTTTAGTGATTACATATGTAAAGCGACTTCACACCTCAGAACAGGACAAAGGGTCTCAACCGCCAGTGAAGATCAAAGAGCATCCGAGGCGCTGCGGTGGAGACCGGATGGGTTGCCCTGACCCCCCAGGGCCAGGTGGAGGAGTACGAAGACAAAAGAGGGGATTAAGATAGTGAGGGATGTCAGCTTTTGATATGCATGTCTTTTGTTATGTGCGAGTATAAGTTCGTAGAGCCGAAGGTGTTCGCTCTTTTTTACTTCTTCTGCTGCTGCACCTAGATGAGACTTGTTAGAGGAGCTGATAATAAACTTTGGTTTATGAATCACATCGCCTCGTTATTTCAAGCTCCTCTACACTGGTGACCCTGACGCGAGAATGGACCAGAGGCGTTCCCCCACGATCGACTCATCTGTGGCGACCCAGGCAGACGCCGGCGCCCATGCAGACAGGGGAACAGATGGACGACGTTCCCCCACGGCAGAAGTGATAGAGAAGGCTCAACCGAGCACCAGCACAGCGGAGAGAGCCGAAGCAAGGCACTCTCACCCTGCGGACACATCAGTGACGGTCCACACAAACGCCGTCACCGTCAAGCTGCCGGACTTCTGGTAGGAAGACCCCACCTCGTGGTTTCAGCAAGCTGAAGCCCAGTTTGCACTTGCGGGCATCACGGCTGATGATACAAAGTTCTATCACATCGTCGCAAAACTCGACGCCGCCACTTCGAGATGTGCGCGGAGCATAATCCAGCGGCCGCCGGCTCAGGACAAATATAAAGAACTGAAAGCGACCATCGTGGCAAATTACGTCCCCTCAGCCGAGGAGAGAGCCGAGAGGATCCTGGCGGTCTACGGCCACAGAGGATGCAGACCCAAGGCCCTCATGGAGGACTTGCTGCAACTTAAAGAAGAGGACAATGACAACTTCCTCTTCCAATTCATATTCCTCAGTACGCTGCCGCCACACATGAGAGGGACGCTTGCCAACATGCGATGCAGCACCCAGCAAGACTTCAGCACACTGGCTCACGAAGCTCAACGGCTCGTCAACGCCTGCAAGGAGCAGACACCCACAGCAGCATCCGCAGACCTCAACGCTGATGTCCGGAGCCACGAGGAGCCACAAACCACCGAGCAGAATCAGCCCGCGGTGACAGCGACACGGCCAAGACGTAACAGACGGAGCGACGTTTGTTATTACCACCACCGCTTCGCTGAGAAGGCTTACAAATGCGTTCCCCCCTGCAAATTCACGATTTCGGGAAAACGCCAAAGCCGAGAGCCGTTAACAGCGGCGGTTCTCGGCGAAAAAAGCAAGCTTTTATATGTGACGGACGGACACACCGGCAAGCAGTTCCTTATCGACACGGGAGCTCAACTAAGTTTTGTCATGCCCTCCCAAGCAGACTGGGCCATGGGCCCCCGGGGCAATGGAGCGGTGGCAGCCAACGGCTCCATCATCGACACTTTTGGCGAAAAGAGCCTGCCCCTCTGCATCCACGGCCGCAACTACAGATGGACATTTGTTGTAGCGGCGGTGAGTTTTAACTTGTTGGGCACAGATTTTTTGTGTGCACATGGGTTATTAGTTGATCTAGCGAACAGACGCTTGGTTAATGCACTGTCCTTTGCTTCTATTCCCTGCTCAGCTCGAGTTTCTCCACCACCCGTGCAGGCCAGCGTCACCACAGCAGGAGGTAAGTTTGATCAACTCCTCACCCAATTTCCAGCACTCACAATTCCCAAATTCTCAGCCACAGTGGCTAAACACGGGGTCGAACACTTTATTCCCACAACGGGCCCACCCGTATTCGCCAAAGCTCGGCGCTTAGACGCGACCAAGCTTGCCATAGCTCGGGACGAGTTTGCCACCCTTGAAAAATTAGGCATTATCAGACGCTCGAAAAGCCCCTGGGCGTCACCACTTCACATGGTCCCGAAATCCGACGGTTCTTGGAGGCCGTGCGGTGATTACCGCAGATTAAACAATGCGACAGCGCATGACCGCTACCCAATTCCTCACATTCAAGACTTTTCACTACATCTGGCGGGTGCGCGCATTTTTTCAAAAATAGACCTAGTCCGCGGTTATCATCAAGTCCCAGTTCGAGCAGAGGACATTCCTAAAACAGCTGTAATAACCCCCTTCGGTCTTTTTGAATTTTTGCGGCTGCCTTTCGGCCTCAAAGGCGCTGCTCAAACCTTTCAGCGGATGATGGACGCAGTATTACGCGACCTCCCTTTCGTGTTCGTCTACCTCGATGATATGCTGGTAGCCAGCTCGTCTGAGGAAGAACATGAGCAGCATCTCACTATGGTTTTTCAGAGACTAGAAGAGCACGGGTTAATAATCAATCCAGCCAAATGCAAATTCGACGTATCACAAATTGATTTTTTAGGACACAGAGTTTCTCCGAAGGGGGCAGTCCCACTGCCAGACAAAGTTCACGCAGTAAAAAGTTTCCCACGGCCACAAACGGTCAAATCGCTGCAAGAATTTTTAGGAATGGTTAATTTTTACAACCGTTTCCTCCCCCACGCAGCTCAGCTCATGCAGCCCCTATATGACGCGCTCAGAAAACAAAAACCTTCCAATGCGGTCGAATGGACCCCGGAGCGCGAACGCGCCTTCGCGGAAGTAAAAAGTGCCCTAGCTAATGCCACATTGTTGGTTCACCCTGATCCCTCGGCCCGCATTGTGCTAACCACAGACGCTTCAGACCTGGCCATAGGGGCAGTTGTAGAACAACACGTCAGCGGAATCTGGCAACCTTTGGCATTCTTCAGCAAATCGCTAAACCAAACTGAGCGTAAATACAGCATTTTTGACAGAGAGCTGCTAGCACTTCATTTATCCATCTGCCACTTCCAGTTCTGGTTGGAAGGGCGGCGTTTCACGGCTTTTGTAGACCACAAACCGCTCACCTTTGCGATGGCTAAAATTTCCGAACCGTGGTCAGGCAGGCAACAAAGACAGCTAGCTGTGATTTCAGAGTTCACCACAGACATTCGACATGTGGCAGGCAAACTTAACGTGGTAGCAGACTGCCTCTCTCGCGCTGTGACATCGCCAGAGCGCGAGGAGACAGATTATACTACCTCAGCCGCAGAACGCTTCGCCAACGC
This sequence comes from Pholidichthys leucotaenia, assembly GCA_020510985.1. Classification (NCBI taxonomy): domain Eukaryota; kingdom Metazoa; phylum Chordata; class Actinopteri; order Cichliformes; family Pholidichthyidae; genus Pholidichthys; species Pholidichthys leucotaenia. The sequence continues at coordinate 288,356,948 of CM035842.1, forward strand.
GGACACATACGCAGTACCAATCCACGCAGGGATAGATTATGCAGCCATGGCAGAGGAGCAAAGTAGTGACGTGGACGTGCGCGCACTCCTGTCTGGACCAACAGGGTTAAGGCTGGAGGAAAGGGGTTTACGCGACGGTGTGCCCCCCTTAATATGCGACATCTCAACTGGCTGACCTCGCCCGTTAGTCCCAGCTGCATGGCACCGCCGTATTTTCGACTCAATTCACTCCCTCGCGCACCCAGGTGTGCGCGCTTCGGTTAAAATGGTCGCCGAAAAGTTTGTGTGGCCTGGCCTGCGCAAAAATGTAGAAGAATGGGCAAAGACTTGCATTTCTTGTCAGCGCGCCAAAGTACACAAACACACAAAAGCCCCTCTGGAGCCTTTTCCAATCCCTGCTAGAAGGTTCGACCACGTTCATGTCGACCTCGTGGGGCCACTACCTTCCTCCCAAGGTTTCACACATCTGTTAACAATGATAGACCGCACCACGCGCTGGCCTGAGGCAGTCCCTCTGGCGTCAACCACAGCGGAAGAAGTCGCTTGCGTTTTTTTGACAAACTGGGTGGCACGTTTCGGCGTCCCATCGGACATCACGTCCGATAGGGGGCCTCAATTTGTCTCGGAGCTTTGGTCAGCCATGGCCAGCAGCTTAGGGGCGACAATTCACCGCACCACCGCTTATCACCCTCAGGCTAATGGGTTATGCGAGCGTTTTCACAGGTCTTTAAAGGCCGCCCTCAGAGCCTCACTAACGGATACAAATTGGGTAAATAAACTTCCCTGGGTTTTATTGGGGTTGCGTGCTGTGCCCAAAGAGGATCTAGACGCCTCCCCAGCAGAATTAGTTTTTGCACAACCTCTCAGGCTCCCAGGTGAATTTTTACCAGAGAACCCAGAGCCAGGGCATCTTCCAGCCCCGAGGTTTTTAGGCAGCAACGGACCGGACTCTCTCCCCGGACCGGCACATCACTTTTTTCCACGGGTTTTTGTCCCCCAAGCTTTAAAAAACGCTGAATTCGTTTTTGTTAGGCATGAAGCTTTAAAACCAACCTTCCGCCCACCATACAATGGGCCATTCAGAGTGCTGGAACCTGGTGATAAACATTTTGTGCTTGATTTTGGGGATAGAAAAGAAACAGTCAGCATTGACAGACTTAAACCTGCCTTCTTGTTGAGAGATGAGCCTGCACGGTTGGCGAGAGCACCTCAGCGGGGTAGACCCCCCAAGAGAAAAGACTCAGCCCCCCTGCAGGGAACAAATAATCACTCTCCTCCCCAAGCTGCAGATTCCTTACAGGAAGGTCCCACCAGGACGCCCAAGCGGACCCACAGCAGATTCGGGAGAAGATTAAAACCCAGACAGCACAGGGACTGATGCAAACTACTCAACAGTTGTTCACTAATTGTGCTGTAACAGTTTAGGACTGACTTGTGATATTACTATGCTGTTATGATTACCACTGAACTCTCTTAGGAGCATGGCTGCTGGAAAGTTTCTTCTGTGTCAAGAGGTGTAGCGGTTAGTATGTCATAGTAATTATCTTAAACTGTGAATTTTTCTATTGTCCTTTTCTTAGTCGTTTGGGGGGGGGCTGTGGTCTATATTAATCATATATCCCATAACCTACATATGTTTAAGCATGTGAGAGTGTTTAGTGATTACATATGTAAAGCGACTTCACACCTCAGAACAGGACAAAGGGTCTCAACCGCCAGTGAAGATCAAAGAGCATCCGAGGCGCTGCGGTGGAGACCGGATGGGTTGCCCTGACCCCCCAGGGCCAGGTGGAGGAGTACGAAGACAAAAGAGGGGTTTAAGATAGTGAGGGATGTCAGCTTTTGATATGCATGTCTTTTGTTATGTGCGAGTATAAGTTCGTAGAGCCGAAGGTGTTCACTCTTTTTTACTTCTTCTGCTGCTACACCTAGATGAGACTTGTTAGAGGAGCTGATAATGAACTTTGGTTTATGAATCACATCGCCTCGTTATTTCAAGCTCCTCTACAGTGCAGGCAATGTACGCTCACTCAGGCGATGGGGGAAGTGACATTCACTTGGTCAAATGTTGGTGTACCATCAAAATAATTTTGTAAACATTATTTTGAGGTGAAACACTTACATAGTGTTGCTTGAAAATGCACAGGGGAGCCATGCTGTACCTGAAATTGTTGTTCAGAAGAATAAGACTTCCCTGGCAAGATTTGAATACCAAGCACACCAAGATATGGTCTAAACCACAACAACATGCAACAGCTTAAGCTCACAATGACTTTCTCAAATAATAAATGTTCAACTGAAAAGGATTTCAATCAGCAGCAGAACACCACATGAAGTTAACATTGTTTTCAAATGCATAAAAGAGGTATATCACACTTCAGAAAAAGAGGTGTGCTACACATTTGTTTCATAGGCATGCTGTATCTCAGAAAAAGTTTGCTACTTTGCTGGTAAGATTTGAACCAAGGGCTCCTCAATTACAAATGGTCATCTTAACCCCTACACCACACAGCTGCTTTGGCTCCTGCACTGCACTTTCTCATACACTAACAACATGTTCCATTGACAAGCCAAAGGCTGATAGGCATTGCACAAACATGATTTTTGGAACATGAACAGAACTGCAGGAAATCTGGTGTTTTGCTGAAGAATACTGTGCAGGTTTTCCTTTGGTAACATTTCTGCATGACAGGCCACCATGCCAAAAGCTGAACCGCCACACTAAGAAAAAATAAACCAATAAATAAACTAGAAAAGCACTCAGAGAGCGCATACCTCCGCCAAGGCTCCTTCAGTCTCTCATGGATCACCTCGAAAATGTAATGGTTTTGTGTGTAGGCCTAGAGCCGCTTGTGGTGAAAATTGCATCAAAGTCTGTCCATTAGTTTTGGAGTATTGTGGCTGACACACTGTGAGAAGAGCCTTGGCTGAGGTATGCATTCCCACATCATCACCAAAATGTAATGGGTTCCTCTGTAGCCCAAGAACCACCTCTGGTGAAAATTTCATCCAAATCCATCCAGTAGTTTTTGTGTCATCCTGCTGCACAAATACAAACAAAGCCCTTGGTGGAGGTATGCACTCTCAGATCATCACCAAAATCTAATCATCTGTTCCCCGTGCCATTACACACCTTTCCTGAAAATTTCGTCAAAATCCGTTCATAACTTTTTGAGTTATGTTGGTAACAGACAGACAGACAGACAGACAAACCCCGGTAAAAACATTACCTCCTTGATGGAGGTAAAAAAGCTATATCCATTTGATATATATCCACTTGATTGATAGATATATATTCAGGTTACTTTATTTGTACCTGTAGGTAGATTTGTTTTGCAGTCAGGTGACATCCATATTTACAAACCACAATTACATTCAACATGAACACGAACACAGGCACACATGAAGCTGACTATAAACATGATAAAAGTACTCAAGGCTCCACCAATCAGGACATAAGACAAAGAGATAAGAGAAAAAACAAAGAGATAAGAGAAAGAACAAGGAGATAAGAGAGAAGGGTCATATTAAAAAGTTAAAGACTAGTCAAAGAGGTTAAAAACTCAAAAGTCTAAAACCCAATAAAAGATTTAGAACCCAAATAAAAAAAACCAACAAAAATAAATAAATATAAAATAAAGTTAATAAATAGGTAACTAAGTTATGTGCAATATATTGTTACATCTTGTTCAACTCTTTGACAGCAGCAGGAACAAAGCTGTTTTTGTAGCACTGGGTTTTACTTTTTGCGACAGCAAACCTTTGTCTGGAGGGAAGAAGCTGAAAGTGGCAGTGCAAAGGGTGGAAGTCATCATTTAAAATGGAGGTAGCCATCCTCTGTACCTGTCTGGTGTACAGGGATGTCAGGCTCAGCTGTGACTCACCAAGCAAACGACTGGACCATCTAACTACCTGATCCAAGGATTTCCTCTGTTTCAGTTTTATCTGACCAAAACCATGACACTAAAGAAAAGGATAGAACACATTCAATAAAAGCCCGATAAAACATTGTCATTATGATTCTGTCAATTTGGAAGCGTGCAAGTTTCCTTAAACAATGCAAATGTTGCTGACCCTTTTTGCACACCCTTTCACAGTTCTCTTCAAAGTTTAAATTACTATCAATGATCGCCCCAAGATATTTGTAGGATTGTACACATCCCGTGATCTGGCCTTTTAGTACAGTGACTTCGTGCCTGGGAGTTTTCCTCCTAAAGTCAACAATTGTATCTTTAGTTTTTGTCGTATTCAGCTGCAGGTAGTAATCCTCACACCAGTGAACAAAACCATCAACTACTGGGCCGTGGCCACTCTCACCATCCTGAATCATCAGCATACTTTATAATGTGTCTGTTGTCATATGTCTGCTCCGACACATGTTTGTATACAGGATGAAGAGTAGTGGTGACAACACACACCCCTGCGGAGAGCCAGTATATGTGTGTATACTGTATATATATACTTTTCATTTTTTATATATATATATATATATATATATATATATATATATATATATATAGTGGCGGAGTGGTTAGCACTGTGGTAACACAGCAACTCACCCTTGGCCGGGGGATCCTGGGTTCAATCCCAGGCCCTGACCAACAGTGATCTGTGTGGAGTTTGCATGTTCTCCCCGTGTCTGCGTGGGTTTACTCCGGGATTTCTCCGGTTTCCTCCCACACGCCTAAAACATGCAGGTTAAGTTACTTGGCATCAACTGGGGATTCTAAATTGTCCTTAGGTGTGGATGTGAGAGTGAATGGTTGCCTGCCTCTCTGTGTTGGCCCTGCGATGGACTGGCAATCTGTCCAGGGTGGACCCTGCCTCTCGCCCAAAGATGCTGGGATAGGCTCCAGCCCCCCCGCTACCCAAAAAGGATTAAGCGGAAGAAGATGGATGGATGGATATATATATATATATATATATATATATATATATATATATATATATATATATATATATATATAGTGAGAGAGAAAGAATTTTTTGATTTTTCAACACACCTTTATTGTCACAAGTTCAACAGAAAAACACTCCAACTAAAACAAGCAATGAAAAGTAAATTAATTCACTGACAAGAAATCAAAGACACAAGCAACTAAACCAAAAAAACTAAAACAAAAACTTGCTTCTCACATCAGAACCACACCATAGGTAATTTTCCCCTCCTTAACACAACACAGGATGTGCTTAAAGCACCACATAGCCTCAAAAGTTCCAACATTTTGCATCAGATGATAGTAATTATAATCAATCATTATTCGAGTCCTGATCATGCTTACCAGCATGCCTTTTACGTTACAATCCAGCATTTGTTCAATTTTTCTTTTCCTGCTAACATAAATAGCCATCTTAGCCTGACCCAGGATGAAATTTAACAGTTCACTTTTTTCTTGCTTCTCTGTCTATATGGAAAACCCAAGATAAAAATCTGCAGGGAAAAGACTTCTCCAAACAGATAAAACAGCTTCCCCATAAAAACAAACAACAATTGCAGTCTGTTACGGTACAGAAAACAATGGAACACAGTCTCTTTCCGAGGACAAAATGGACAAACCTCAACAACATTTGGGTTTAAAATAGAGATAAAAGCATTTACAGCCACAGCACCATGTAAAACTCGCCATTGCAGGTCTCCAACCTTCTTAGCTAATGGTGGTTTATAGAGTGCTCTCCAGGCAGGCCTCACCTCTGAACCCAAACCCAAGTGTTTCTTCCATGGTGTATCAGCTTGACTGTTATGACCCGAGAGCTAATGTTATTTGTGCTCGGGCTATTCCTGTCAAGTCTTGACAGCGGCGTTGTTATTCCGGCTCTCCCAGCTCTTATTGTGACAGCGCTTGGGGAGGCTTCCGCTCAGCTGTCAAGACCTGAACAGCTGTTCTGCATTTGCGGTCGTTAGCGGCCGGCTTCTTAAACCGACGCTAGCGGCTGCATCTTTGCAGCAGTGTCCATCGCTGATCGTCGGAGCGATCGTACGTTATGGATTAATACTACATTGCCTGTCTGTGGTGTGACCGTCTCATCCTGTGGACCCGTGAGTGAGCTTATTAGCCTTACGCCTCCCTGTGTGTAGACTTGTTGGTGTCATAGCCTCAGCGGTCTGTATTATTGTGACTTTCACCGTAAATAAAGACTTTAACACAACTCTGGTGATGGCGTGGCGTCTTATGGTGGCTCATGAGGGCTACCGCATGACAGTACAGTGCTGCCCAAAAACGGCGTTTTTACGGTGACGCCAACCCGAGACGCCTTTCGCCGGTGAAGTTGTGTTAATTGGCCATTGCCCTTTTTTCTTGTCTGGGTCCGGTGTGCTGGAGGAATGCCGTCGCGGAGGGGCCGCGCTCGGAGTCCGAGCCATGAGCTGGCGGACGTCCTGGAGTATGTGGATGAGACGCTCATCTCTGCTTCCCTCCTCGACTACGACTGCAGCATACTCTGGTACCTGGACTGTGCTGAGGACTCGCTTAATCATCTTCCTCCCCGCTACGCCGACCACCCAGAAGTCGCCGCGAGGGGGAGTGACATCGCCGCGCAACGTGAGATACTCCGTATGTTGGAGGAGGAATACGGCAAGAAGCAGAGGAGGAGGCGTTCATGCTCCTCGCTTTGGGATCCCGTTCCTGACCTCGATCCACTCCAGGAGTTCGCACCACCCAGGGGTCGTCGCAGACGTTGGCGCCGTGGCCAAGGGCAGCCCCAGCAAGATCCTGTTCCGGATCCAGTTCCGGGCCACCGGAGTGACCCAATCAACCAGCCAGCTGCTGTGTGTGACAAGAGTCCTGCTTTGGCGAGCCCCGTCCATGGGTCCTTGAGAGCGGCTCCCCTTTGTCCTCCCGGAGGGCCCTCTGTTACCATCCAGCGGGAGAAGGAAGGAGCAATGCCCCCTACAGCTGGCACCACCCTCCCTTCGGGAGACAGGCAAGTTCATGTTCACTCCCCTTCTTATAATAGTGATCTGTCTTGTCTGACTCCTGGGGGTGGAGTTCAGGGTTTGCAGCCCCCCGAGCTCCCACCACCAGCTGTAGTCATCTGTTCTGAACCTGCTGCCTCTGTGTTTTCCTCCGCTGAGCGGTCCTCGGCGTTAGGTCTACGTCGTCGAGCGAGGAGGAGGCCTGCGGCTCTGGGAATAATCCCGGCCCCACAGCCACGCTTTGGACAGAGGAGAAGAGCGGACTGCGGTGTGGAGCCTGAGCCGACGAGGAAGCGTCCCCGGGTCTCCACGGAGGAGCAGCCCGAGCCAGCAGGTCGAGGGTCCCCTGCTGCCACGCCGTGCGGGTTATCGGTGTGGACATCAGCACGAGAGGATCCAGCTGCAGAGACCATCATGCCGGCTGCGGAGCCCAACGCAGCTGAGTGGGAGCCCGACGACGAGCTTCTACCCGAACCTGGATCGATGGAGTCCTGGACGGCTCCAGAGCCCGAGTGCAGGCAAGTACTCTTCTTTGTTTTCCTTTGTGGTGTGTTAGAGCATTTTTGCCTGCCTCGCAGGGAGGCGAGCGAGGGGCAGCCATCTGCTGCACCCGAACTCGTCTCGCTGGGCTCTGGCGCAGTCGGGGTCCGATGAGGCCCAGTGGGGGTCTGACGCAGGGGCAGCTGTGACCCAATCGGGGTCCGACGAGGCCCAGTCGAGGTCCGACGCGGGTGCAGCGGTGACCCAATCGGGGTTCGACGCAGGCGGAGCTACAACGGCCGCATCGGTGTGGGTCAAGGTCGGTGGAGGAGCTGCAGATCCTTCGCCGCCTGATGTGATGTGGGCTCATCATCACGATTATTCCCCTCTCAGGAGCCACCAGCTGGGGTCGTCAGCGCTGGGGGCCGTTGGAGGTTTTCTTCTTGCAGGCTGGCGCTCCCATGTAGTTTTGCTGTCAGGGAGGTCGCCGCACGCTATCCCTCCACAGTTCTGGTGGCTGAGGGATGCGGGTCGGCCACCCGAGGAGCTGTTTTGCCTGTTCGGCGCCTTGGGTCGGCCACCCGATGGACTGTTTATTAGTGGGTGGTCTGGTTCAGCCGCCGGAGGACTTCACTCTCAGGGCCTGGGACTGGGTCAGGCCGCCCGACCATGTACTATTTCCTGTGACCACCCGGCGGCCATCGGACGCAGGGAGACCACCGGAACTATGCCTGGGGCGTTTGGTCTCTGCCTGCCATCGTCTGTTTTGACTGTATGGTGTGAAGGTCATTTGGAATGAGAAGATGGCTGCTTGTGTATGTTGCTGTAGTATGTTTTTTTTTCCTTCCCTCTCATCGGAGGGGTTATAGCATGTTACCTTGTGGGTTTTCATAGGCACTCTGGTGTTCGAGGATGATGTTTTTTGTTTTGTTTTTTGTTTTTTTTTTGGGTTAAACAGTACTTTTGTGTAGAATGTGGCAGAGTTTTCATGCACTTGGGTAACTTGGAAGCATACACTGATCCGTTACAGCATTTTGAAGTTTGTGTGAACTGCGTGGAAGGACTTTCATTCAGATGAGTTCCTTATGACCACATGAAATCATGTACTCTGGAGTTAAACAGTTTGTCTGTGGTCACTGTGGGAAAACCTTCTGTGTCGGGTAAATTATGCTCTGTATGGTTTGTGCCTCATGTATTGTAACTCTTGCCCTATTTGTTTCATTGTTACTGTGGGAATGTAATGGGTATGTCAGGGGATGTGTTTTTTTGGGGGGGTCTTGTTGGTATTTGTTTCGCTCCATCCTTGCCTGTTCCTCCATTCACTCGCCGTGGGGGGGTGGGTGGGGGGTGGCTAGGTGTTACAGGGCGTTCGGAGCCTGCCTTTGAGGGAGGGGTACTGTTATGACCCCAGCGCTAATGTTATTTGTGCTCGGGCTATTCCTGTCAGGTCTTGACTGCGGCGTTGTTATTCCTGCTCTCCGAGCTCTTATTGTGACAGCGCGCGGGGAGGCTTCCACTCAGCTGTCAAGACCTGAACAGCTGTTCTGCATTTGCAGTCGTTAGCGGCCGGCGCTAGTGGCTGCATCCTTGCAGCAGTGTCTGTCGCTGATCATTGGAGCGATCGTACATTATGGATTATTACTACATTGCCTGTCTGTGGTGTGACCGTCTCATCCTGTGGACCCGTGAGTGAGCTTATTAGCCTTACGCCTCCCTGTGTGTAGACTCGTTGGTGTCATAGCCTCAGCGGCCTGTATTATTGTGATTTTCACCGTAAATAAAGACTTACACAACTCTCTGGTGACGGTGTGACGTCTTATGGTGGCTCTCGACGGCCACCGCATGACATTGACCTTTTAATTTATTCACATTTAGAACTTTCATCAACAGTCCATACATTTTTTTTTTTTACCAGAAGAGTCACAAATGTTAATGTGTTCAGAGTTTAAAAACACACCAGTGCCATCTTTAAAATCAGGAGATAAAACACTAAAAGGAAAAGGCTCATCAGCAGTTCGCACAGAATTTTTGCATTGTAAAACAATAGCAGAGTGTTCTTCTGTGGAGAGGCAATCTCTCCAATCTTTCAGCAAGTTTATTATAACTCTGACTGAAGAAACACCAAGAGCCAAGCACAGGACAACAGCATTGTCCAGGTTAGGACCACATAAGTTCACCAAGTGTCCCAGCATTGTAATCTTTGCAGAAAGGAACTTTTTTTTTTTTTAAAACAGAAGGTCCTAAAACATTGCCCACATCAAAATGGGTCCCAAACACAAGTGGTTCCTTTAAAAGTCAAAAAGGCGACAAGGAAGACTGGGGAGAGTTCTTTTTAAAAAGTCCCCAGATTTTAAAAACACTTTGATAAAACTGAGGAAGTTCTGGGAGTTTTTGGTTCTTTAAGTCCATTAAAAACAATGACTCCTCTAGTTTCGTCTCGCCACCTGTAGCCTTTTCTGGCTCTCCTTTTTTGCCTTTACTCTGACAAAGTCAGCAAGCAGCAGGCTCGCCTTGATACCCATCTTGTGTTTTTCTTGTCACATACAAATGATGTCATGGGAGTGTCGGGGCGCCTTGCTGTAAAGATCTCACTCACTTAAGGTGGTATTCAGTCGTAATGGAAAACAACACCGTGGCAAGTCAGACTGAGTATGTGCTAGTGGAATTATTCTCAGCACAGGGTCCACGCTATTTGCCATCCAAAATGGCAGAAAAGCAATGTCACACGTGACCACTGATGTCACGTGCAACCCTTCTATACTGAACAAGAGCACTCTGAATCGAGTGCAATATCCCCCACCTGTTTTCTTTGAAGATTCCGATACTTACTGGCAGAGCAGTTTTCAACTTTTCAATTACTGTGGCGGAACCAAATTGTAAGCCCATCATCCACAAATATAAAACAAAGTATACAACCCATAGTTGTAGGGCCAGATCCCGAGATGAACCCATGTAGCAAGTATGGTGACCATAGAGAGCTTGACACATTCTCTAGTAAGGGATCATAGGGAGTGCCAACCTTGATCTTTGACCTTTTGACCCCAAACCTGTAATCAGAGGTTATGGTCTCAGAGTGAACCAGTGTACCAGGTTTGGTGGCTATGGCTGGGCGATAAAACGATAATTATGGTGAAGTATCTTTTCCTTGATGGAGACATAATGCGTGCTCTATAGAACATTGAGAGAACTCATTCATTCTGTGTTTTAATAGACGACATGAAAAGCCAATAAAAATGAGAATACACAGCACAAACCAATCATGTGGCTGGAAGTCAAGTTTGATTGACGCACACAACAGTGTGCGTAGGCATGTAGGACTAGCATGCAGCCAGGGCTTAGTTAGCACACCTGCTAATGTTTGGGATAGCGCAGCTGTGTGGGAGTTGGAGCGTTTTCTGTCGTCAAAGAAAATGACGACAGAAAACATTAAAAGTCCAGTGATAGTGTTACCAAAGAAGACACAGAAACGGATGCAGCCCAATGCTCAATAGACGAGGAGATTGTTGAAAAGAAGGGTCCGAGGAATACATTAATGTGGAGATATTTTGAATATTTAAAGTCTGACAAGAGGCAGCTTAGCGTGCATTGCAAACTGTGTCGCAAGCATGTTTCCACAAAATCAGGTAACACTACAATCTTTTTTACCATCTGAAGCAGTGCCATTCTCCTGAGCACACAGGATGTAAGACTTTACAGTCCCAGACTCAAGTAAGATTTAAGTGCCTGATTAAAGTAACTGAACGTCGTTACCAACTCCCTGGCCTTAAATATTTCTCCCAGACAGCACTATGCTAGCTACTCACCCTTGGCCGGGAGATCCCAGCCCCCGACCAACAGTGATCTGTGTGGAGTTTGCATGTTCTCCCTGTGTCTGCGTGGATTTACTCCGGGATTTCTCCGGTTTCCTCCCACATGCCAAAAAACATGCAAGTTAGGTTAATTGGCATCAAACTGGGGATTCTAAATTGTCCTTAGGTATGACTGTGAGAGTGAATGGTTGTCTGTCTCTCTGTGTTGGCCCTGTGATGGACTGGCGATCTGTCCAGGGTGTACCCTGCCTCTTGCCCAAAGACGCTGGGATAGGCTCCAGCCCCCCCGAGACCCGAAAAGGATTAAGCGAAAGAAGATGGATGGATGGATGGACTCCTCTAGTCCCAGCCCCCCACAGTGAGCCAGGACAGCTCTGGCAATAGGTCTCCACACAAGATTGAGAGGGCCACTCAGCAGTCGCTGAATGAACTGCAGGCGAAAGACAGCCCCCCTGCTGGCCAGATGGACGAGTCCTTGACCACCTTCTTCCCTAGGTAAAAACAGGATGCTCTGTGGAACCCAATGAAGACAGTCCCAGAAAAAGTCCACGATTATAGATTGTATTCTGGCCAGCAAATTGGTTGGAGGGTCCACACAAGACAGTCGATGCCACAGCACTGAAGCAATCAAGTTGTTAATGATTAAAATATGACCTCTGAAGGACAAGTTTGGCAAAATCCATTTCCATTTTTTTAATCTTCCTTCAACTTTTTCCAAAAAATACTCCCAACTTTTCCCAGTAAAAGCCTGATCTCCTAAAAACACACCAAGATATTTAAAACCACCTTGTGTCCAAGAAAGGCACCAGGTAGGACAATTTTTTGTAGTCTACCCCTCATCATTACAGCTTCGCTTTTACCCCAATTCACTCTCGCTGAGGAGCACTCACCAAAGGTAGTCTACATCACTTTGATTTCTTATAAAAACAACATCATAAGCATATGCAGACACTTTAAAAACAGAGTCAGAGTTGGAGACTTTAAAACCAGTGAGACCTTGCCTTAGTTTACAAAGGAGGGGCTGGATGGCAAGAAAGTACAGCATACCTGGAGGGGGCAGCAACTTTGAAAGGAGCACTCAAACCACCATTAATCTTAAGAATACTCTCAATGTCTTACACAATGGTCCCCTCCGGCATACAACTAGGAAAATACCGGTAGCTACGGAGGGTGAGAATATGTATGGGCACATAATCATACCATGTAGGATAACTAAGTAGACGGTTGTGCTGTTTCATCCCATCTAGCAACAATGCTCTGCACTGTGTGTGTTTATACATTTACATATTTATTCCATCTAGCTGCAATGCTCCGCACTGGGTGTGTTTATGTTTATGTTTATATTTATATATCTATATATTCATTCCATCTAGCTACAATGCTCCGCACTGTGTGTTTATATATCTACATATTATTCCACCTAGCTACAATGCTCCGTACTGTGTGTTTATATATCTACATATTATTCCATCTAGCTACATTGCTCCGCACTGTTTATATATTTACATATTTATTCCATCTAGCTGCAATGCTCCGTACTGTGTGTTTATATACTCATATATTTATCCCATCCAGCTACAATGCTCTACACTGTGTGTCTGTGTGTGTATATATATATACGTATATATTTATAGTAATATGTACATATGTATATTAGCTGCTCTTGCTTGCTTTTTTTTTTTTTTCTTGCCTTCTGATTGTTGCTCTGAGTGTTGCTATCCCTGTGCTGTTGCAATCCTGGAATTTCCCCGTTGTGGGACTAATAAAGGCTTATCTAATCAAATCTAATCTATACAAGGCCTGGATCTTGGCGATGAAACCTGAGCTGAAACCAAAGGCTTCTAGTGTCTGCCAAATGTATGGATGCTCAACTTGGTCAAACGCCTTTTCTTGGTCTATTGAAATGAGACCAAGTTCCTTGACCAATGATCTGGAGAGGTCCAAAACATCATGAATTAAAAAAAATGTTGTCTGTAACCAACCTACCAGGTACACAGTAGGTCTGGTCTACATGTATGACCTGCTTCATCACCTTCTTCAGTCTGTTAGCCAACACTTTGGAGAGAATTTTGTAGTCCGTACAGAGGAGGGCCACTGGACACCAGTTTTTAATGTCTTTCAAGTCACCTTTCTTGGGAAGGAGGGTGAGGACTGCTCTCCTACAACTTAGGGGCAGGTGACCCTTCCACAGACTGTCAGACAGTACTTCCAGCAAGTCCTCACAGATGTCAGACCAAAACGTCTTGTAGAACTCCGATGGTAGACCGTCTATCCCTGGGGCTTTTCCACACTGAAGAGATTGGACAGCCACTGATAGTTCTTGCAGAGTGATCTCACTCTCCAGCTCTGCATTCATACCGGCCATCACCTTTGGCAAGTCTGTCAAAAAATGACTCAGCACATGTGGCTTCTCAACAAACTCTTTCTTAAAAAGATCTTTATAGAAAACAGCTGCAAAGCGACGGATCTCTGCAGACTCATGGATCAGCCGCCCATCTTCGGAGCTGAGAGAGGATCATCCTCATCTGACCATTCTTCCTCTCCAAACCAAAGAAAAAATGAGATGGCGCGTCCATTAATGCGATGTTCTGGAACCTACTGCATAACACAGTGGTGCTATTTTTGTGACTGAGGATAACTTCCCCTTGAAATTCCCTCCTCCAGTCAGCAGCATTGTCCTCAGAACTAAGAGTTTCCTGAACAAACAGAACATTAATTTTCTTACATTCTGCAAGAGCAAAAACACATGCTCACTTGGACATTTCTCTTGCTCCATTGATATTGAGTGTGCCAAAATTAAAACTACACATGTGTATAAAAGGGCAAAACCAATACAAAAACAGAGAAGAAAAAATGAACAATAAAAAACTAATCATCTTGGGCAATTTGGTTCTTAACTTCTAGTACAAGCTTTTTTAGCCTGTAGATCTCCTGACCAGTGAAGTTTTCCTGCTCAAACTCTCTCCTATTTTTCATGTAGGCTCGAGCAGAGCCAACAAAGCGTCTTAGGAAAAAAGTTTTCAACTTTAACCATTCTGGATCCTTTAAGTGTCCTGCAAAAACTTCTGTATTTTTGTGAAGGGGTAACCACCTCCACTGGCCACATCATCATTGCTTTCACCATCGCTCTCTATCTCAGACCCAGCATAAGAATCTGGTTGAGATAGAGAAGCCTCAGAACTTTCTTTGACAACCCTTTTCACTTTACTCTTCTGCTGTTTGTTTTCCAAACTCTTCCATTTAACTGAAGCTTTAGATAACTCTTCATCTATCTCAATGTCATCCTCATCCTCCAACACTGACTCAGCCACCCTGGTAGCTGTCTCTTCTTGTTTTTCACTCACCCTGTGCTGTGGTTTTATATTCATCTTTATAGTCCCACCGTCTACCTGTGCCTCGTTTGGCTCATCTGTCTGATCCTGAGTGTGATCCCTCTCGGTAATCTCACCCTTGTCCACAATGTTGGTCTGTGCATTAGCCCTGCAATGTACTTTAACTTTTGTTGTTGTTTCGTTTATGACTGACAGGTTGGCCGTGGAGGGTGGCGAAGCAGCCCCACTGCCAAACGGCCCCACGGCCTCGGCCGAAGCGCCCAATGGCATGGCCGCACCAGCAGCCTCGGAGGGCAGCAAAGCTGCCCCATTGCTGGATAGCCCCGCGGCCGTGGCGCCCAACAGTGAGGCTGTACTAGCGGCCTCCCCCGGGTGATCACCCCCAACTCCTTGAGGGCATGATCGAATCAATTGCCTCTCTATTCCGTAGCCAAAACACTTCATATAATCAGAGGTGACATGGATGGTATAATCAAAGTCGTCAGTCCGGTACTTAAATATGACGTTGAGGCTTTCCTCACTATTCTTTAAAATCATGAACACCTGTCGTCTAAAAGACATAACATGTTTCAAATGTGGGGACTTACAGTCGAGAGAAATGTGTTTAATGGGGAACAAAAGCTGCCCGTATCTCGACAGCTCTTTCTCCAACAGCTCATTCTTTAAAAATGGTGGGACATTTGATATTGTGATTCTTTTTGCGGGATTTACCAGAGACAGAACAGGAACCAGTGTGTCTTTAATTACAGCTCCGCTCTCCACCACCTGATTAGCTTTTTCAACACTGTCCAGGAAAATTACCACGGCATTATTCATTCTGGAAGCCGACCTGACGCTTTAGTAGACGACCAACTCCCCCACAGCCAGACTACATTCTTCCACTGAGCAGCTGACAGCCAGAGCCAATTTGACAGCATGCCGGCGTGTCAGCTTCTCGAACCTGGAGCCTCACTCCAAAACCATGCTGACCAGCAAAGCTGGAAGCAGAAAACCCCCATCCCTGAACACCTACCCCACCCCAGCTACAGAAAACAATGAAACTTAAGATTATTTAATCAAAAAACACCTTAAACACAAAAAGGAAGAGAAAAGTTTGAGACAACTCACTCAGGCTGTCACACGCTTCCAGCTCACACTCACGACCACGCCCACTTAGAGAGAGAGAGAGAGAGAGAGAGAGAGAGAGAGAGAGAGAGAGAGAGAAGTGTGAAAAAGTGTTTGCCTCCTTCCTGATTTTTCTTTTTTTTGTATGTTTGTCACACTTAAATGTTTCAGATCATCAAACAAATTTAAATATGAGACAAAAATAACACAAGTAAACACAAGATGCCATTTTTTTGTAACTTTTTTATTCATTTTTCATAGTACATATTACATTCAGAACACAGTCTGAAACTCTTTAAACAATAACATTTTCCATCTCTATATATTTAAAGAAGGAACAAAACATACAAACAATCAAAAAAAGGGGGGGGCAGATGTAGGAGCATCAAGTTTTTCGTCTCCATCTCTAAGTTCTTCTGGCTTCTTCAGTGTCTTTGGTTATTCTTTCAATTTCTGTCTCGTTGTGGCGCTTTGTAGTGTGTCCATTTCCACCATTTTTTTTCATATTGTCCTTCTTGCATTCTCAGTCGGTATGTTAGTTTTTCCATTAGATGTATATTCTCAACAATACCTGTCCATTGCTCTTGGCCAGGAAGAACTTCTGAGTGCCATTTTCTTGTAATTGTTTTTTACATTCAATCAACATGATTTTTTTTTTCCACAATATTTTTATTGAACCTTTTTTACAAACATAACACAAACAATCAAACACTAACACTAAAGTAATAAAAAAAATGT
The DNA here is from genome assembly GCA_020510985.1 of Pholidichthys leucotaenia. Lineage (NCBI taxonomy): Eukaryota > Metazoa > Chordata > Actinopteri > Cichliformes > Pholidichthyidae > Pholidichthys > Pholidichthys leucotaenia. The sequence goes on from CM035842.1 coordinate 288,373,324, forward strand.
ACTAAAACACACCAACAACCACTAACAGGAACAGGTCTTCAACAATGCTCCTCTGTTTAGTCTAGGCAATCCATTACATAAGTATACATATTATACATTCACCAGTTTGGAATTTACAAGGTCCACACACATCATTCACCTTCTTCTTCAAAAGTTATGTTTAAATTCTTTACATAATCAATAAAAGGTCTCCATATATTCTCAAACACAGTTTCCTTTGATTTCAGTATGTATGTTATTCTTTCTAGTGGAAGGTTTGTTAACATCTGTCTTAACCACTGAGTCACATCTGGTCTATGAGTCTTTTTCCATAATAGTGCAATACATTTTTTGGCATTAAGCAAACTGAGGTCTATGAATGCTCTTTCACTTTTATTAAAGTTGTGCTTTTCTGGATGCAGACCCAACAAAAACAATTTAGGATTCAATATGATTTGTTTTGAAATTATTTTTTCAATTGTTCCCCTCACCTCTTCCCAAAACATTCTAATTTTCCTACATTCCCATAAACAATGAAATAAGGTTCCTTTACTTTCCATACATTTTGTGCATGTATCTGGTATGTTTTTGTTATATCTATTTAATTCCACCGGTGTAACATACATCCGCATTAACCATTTAAAATGTATCAATTTTAGACGTACATTTATTGATTTGGTTTGAGCTTCTGTACAAGCCAATTCCCACTGTTCCTCTGAGATTTCAGTTTGCAGGTCTTCTTTCCAATAATTCAGTCTTTTCTGTGAGTTTTCACTTGAAGATAATGTCAATGAGTTATAAAACTCTGAAATAATACCCTTTCTCTTACTATCTTTCGTCAAGATTTTTTCCAAGGATGAATAAATAGGTCGAGTGAGAGCATTGTTTTGATTTGATCGAATAAAGTTCCTAATCTGAAGATATTTTAAAAAATGTGTTCTATTAAGATTAAATTTGATCCCCAGCTCTTCAAAAGACATTATGTTATCTGAACATGACAAATATAAATCTTGAATTTTTTGGATCCCTTTTAAATTCCATACTTTAAATACAGCATCTGCTCTCCCTGGTTTAAAATATTGATTACCCCATATTGGACTAAATTGTGACAGTAAGTGTGGTTCTTTTAAATATTTTTTAGTTTCACACCATATTTTAATCATATGTTTTACAAATGGATTTTTAACTTGTTTCTGTAATTTTTTTGCCGAGTCTGAATATATGAATATGGGAAGAGGTAAAGGTAAATTGTATGATTCCATTTCAGTCCAGTGAGGGAGATCATTTGATGAAAAATAATATGTCATAGACCTCAGTTGTGCTGACCAGTAATACAACATAAAGTTTGGACATTTCAGACCTCCACGATCAAATGGTAAATATAGTAAGGACAGACGTAATCTAGCCTTCCTATTGTTCCATATAAACTCCACTAACGTTTTTTTAATTCTTGAGAATAGATCTGAAGGTGGTGGTAAAGGAATGTATTGAAATAAATAAAGTATTTTGGGTAAGATATTACTTTTAAGTATATTAATTCTCCCAATCATCGACATTGGTAGTGACATCCATCTCTGAATTAACTCATTAATGTCTGTCATTAAGGCTTCGTAGTTGGCACTGGCAACTGATTCCAGCTTGGGCACAATTTGAATTCCTAAATATTTAAACTGATTTACAACATTGAATTGATTTACCTCAGAAGCTGGGTGCTTTCTCTGGGACTCATTTAGCATTAATATTGAAGATTTAGTTTTATTTATTTTATATCCTGATATTTCCCCAAAATTCTTTATTAAATTCAACAAGGTCGGAATTGATTTTTTAAGATTCGACATAAACAAAATTATGTCATCAGCATACAGGGAGATTTTATGTTCTGTTGGTCCAACCTTAATTCCATATATTTGCGGATGTAAACGTACTGCCATCGCTAAAGGTTCAATTGCCATAGTGAACAGTAAAGGTGAAAGTGGACAGCCTTGTCGACATCCTCTATTGATTTTTATTGATTTTGAGATATTGCTGTTTGTTAGGATTTCTGCTGTAGCATTATTATATATTATCTGAACCCATTTTATGAAATTATTTCCAAATCCAAACCTTTGTAAGACTTCAAAAAGAAAGGGCCATTTGACCCTATCAAAGGCCTTTTCGGCGTCCAATGATAGGAGAGCTGTATCCGGTGCTTCTTTATTAGAGTAAATAATATTGAATAATCTTCTTACATTATGGAAGCATTGTCTTCCCTTTATAAAGCCATTCTGATCTCGGTTAATAATATTTGGTAATATTTCTTGTATCCGTCTGGCTAAAATTTTACAGATTATCTTAAGGTCAGCATTTAATAGGCTTATTGATCTCATATTTTCACATTTATTAGAGGGTTTACCTGGTTTTGGCAACAGTATAATTAAGGCATTATTCATGTATGATGGTAAATTACTATTTTGAAATGCTTCTAAAACCATTTCCAAAAAAGGTTTTATTAATTTATTCTTAAATTTTTTATAAAGGTCAACTGGAAGACCATCTGGTCCTGCACTTTTTCCTGATTTCATATTATCAATGGCTAGCCCAACTTCTTCTTGACTAATTTTAGACTCCAGTATCTCCCTGTTTTCATTTGGAATACACGGTATAGATAGTCCCTCCAAAAACCCATTTAGTTTTGTTAAGTCCGTTTCATTTTTTGTATCATATAATTTTTCATAGTAATCTCTAAAGGCTCTATTAATTTCTAAAGGATCTACAACTACCTGTCCGTTACTTATAATACTGGTAATTGGTGTTTTAGATTCTAATTGTTTAATCTGCCATGCCAATAATTTTCCTGATTTTTCACCTTGTTCATAAAAAGATTGCATCAATCTTAGAAGACTCGAGGCAGCTCTATTCGCTGATTTTTTGTCATATTCAGCTCTCAGAATTATTAATTCGTTCTCTAACTTTGGGTCACTTCCTGCATACACTTTTTCTTGAAGAATTTTTAATTTGTGTTCCAATTGGACTCTCTCCTCTCGAGTCTTCTTAGATTTTGAACCTGTATAACTAATAATATGTCCCCTAATAAAAGCTTTGAAAGCCTCCCACTTTATACATGCTGATGTTTGTGTAGTATTAATATCGAAGAACTCATCTATCTGTTTTTCTATGTACTTAACAAATTCCTCATCCTGAAGCCATTTATGCTGAAATTGCCACCTACCTGGCTCCTTTGTCAATTTCTTATCTACATATATGAGACAACAGGGTGCCTGATCAGAGATCACTATATTATCATAAAAGCAGTTTTGAATCTTGGACCTTAATTCTGTGGAGATCAAAAAATAGTCAATACGTGAGAATGACTTGTAGGTATTAGAATAACAAGAGTAGGCTTTAACTTGTGGTTTCATTTCTCTCCATATATCCAGCAATCTCAATTCTTTCATAGAATGCTTAATGATCATCCTGCATCCATTGTGTGTACAGTCCAGTCCTGTTGATCTGTCTATACCAGGATTCAATGTACAATTAAAATCCCCTGCTATTATATGTTGCCCTGTAAGTGATGATAAGATAAGAAATAAATTAGCAAAGAACTTTTGATCATCTATGTTGGGACCGTATAAGTTCACCAAATTTATGTTTTCTAATAGCAAAGATCCTTGAATAATTAGATATCTTCCAAATTTGTCTCCAATTACATTTTTCACTTGAAATGGGACTGATTTATGTATGAGAGTCATAACTCCCCTGGCTCGGGATGAAAATGATGAGGTGAACACACTTCCTTGCCATCTTCTCCTAATTCTTTTTACATCCTCCTCTATTAGATGGGTTTCTTGTAAAAACACAATTTTTGAACCTATGTCTTTTATTTTATTCATAACTTGTTTAAGTTTTTTTTAAATTTTGTAGACCTCTGCAATTCCATGAAGTTAAATTAAGATTAACGCTTTGGTCTATGATCAATAGGGGGTTTAGGATTACCTCGCAATATAAACATGCTCATACAGAGAAGCAAAAACATGAGCGGTTGAACATTCATCCTACAAACTACACACAAACAAATTCCCCCTTCCCACCTTCGTGGTAAACCCCCCAAAATCAAAAAAAAAATTCCGTCTCCCGCTATAGCCATCGACCGCTCCACACCCACGAGGATCAGCCAAAGCCACTCCTTCTTCATCCTCCCAATCACCCTAACTCTGCTGCTTTTAATAACGTAACATTAACTCTCTTCTGTAATTTTCAAATTTAACTCCAAAATTTTATAGCAATTTTGTACATCTTAGTTTTTTTTTTTTAATTTAATATGTAATACAATCTATATTTTGTAATCTTGCTCTATGCTTCAAATCAGTTAAATGCCTATGTAAATGCTTAAATATTCTACCCTATATTCTGTTCATGCTTAGCTCCCACCAGTCTCTTCCTGGATCTTCTTGATGAGCTCCTGCGCCTCCTCAGGGGTCTTGAAGATGTGTGTTCTGCCCTCATATGTGACCAGAAGTCTTGCAGGGTAAATCACTCCATGACGAATCCCAAGGTTGCGCAGTTCTTTACGGATGGGGTCAAACTGCTTCCTTAATTGTTGGATTCCTGAGGCCAAATCTGGGTAGAACCGCACCTGTTGATCTTGGTATTTAATTTCTCCTTTGGCCCGCACCGCGTTGGAGATCGTCATCCTGTCTCTGTAGCTGAGAAACTTCATAATTAGCGTCCTCGGTGCTGCCTTGTTACCTCTCGGTGGGCCAATTCGGTGGGCGCTTTCCAAGACGACTGATGAATTTAGCTCCGCGTTGTTCAGCGCCTCCGGGATCCACCCCTCCAAAAAGAAGCATGAATCACAACCTTCGGCTCCCTCCGGTAGACCCACCAGCCTCAGGTTGTTCCGTCTCAACCGGGACTCCAAGTCCAGGACATTATTTTCCAGACATTTATTTTTTTTTTCCAAAGTGCGCACCTTTAATTGAAGTCCGCCGATTTCATCCTCTGCACTGGAAACACGAAGCTCCACCTGCGTCACTCGCTCCACGCAGTCACCCAATTCCTTTCTCATTGCATCCAATGCTGCCATAATCCCATCAAGTTTAGCGGAGAAGTCTGCTCTCATTGAGCTAATGGCAGCCAGCACTGCACCTGTGCCGCCATCATCAGCAGTTACCGCACCACCGCTAGTTTCATCCGCCATATTCGCAGCTTTTCCTGCTGCGCCACAGATGTGAAAGTCCGTTAATCTGGACTGCTTCGGCGGTTCAATTTTTCCCCCACCTGATTTCCCAGCCTTAGGCTTCACCGGCATATCCTCGCCCAAACGCTGGGAAAAATTCTGTTCCAAATGAGAGAGTTATTTGCCGAATATTTATCTCTAGGAGCAGAGCAGAGTGATACGTGTCCTTCTAGGTGGCCGCCATAACCGGAAGTCCAATCAACATGATTTTTACTAGATATCTGTCCTCAGCCCGTTTACATTGTCACTTTTAAGATCACATAAATACATCAAGTTACAGTTCAATGGTACAGTATATTATGTCCTAATATCCTCTGTATTATTACATTAATAGATTTCCAGAATGATGAGATTTTGCTGTATTTCCAAAACAAATGTGAGTGGTCTGCATTTTGAGCCCCACATCCTCTCCAGCACATAGATTGGGTATTTGTATATTTTCTTTGGATCTGTGGTGTAATGAAATAGCGAATCAGGTTTTTCCATCCAAATTCCCTCCATGTCCTTGAACTTGTTGATGTGTGTTGTGTTTTCCATATTTCTTGCCAGTTTTCTTCTGTTATGTTTAAATTTAGCTCTTTCTCCCATTTCTCCTTTATATAGTTACTTGAATGTTTGTTTGCCCTGTTTCTGATATAGCTTTGAAATAATTCTTGATTTTATTTCCTGCATACAAGCTTAAAATGAATTGTATAATCTCACTCACATCTGTGTAGAGGTTATGCCTAATCCTTCTCATATAATAATCTCTCATCTGCAGATATCTGAAGAATTCAGAGTTTTCTAGTTTAAATTTTCTTCTCATGCTTACAAAACTCTCGAAATCTTTTTTCCCCCATAATGCCCCATGCTGTGATTCCCTTGTTTACCAAATTTTTGTATCCCCTATCTTGTTTTGCTGGTTCAAACTGACTGTCAAATGTTACCCATTTCAATAATTTTAAATCCTCTTTTATATTATAATTTTGTACTATTTTATACCACAGTTCCAAATTAAATTTAGTGATTGGGTCTATTTGTTTGATTTGCTTATACACATCTTTATCTCCCATTATGCTTTGCACTGGGAGTCCCTCAATTTCCCTTTCCATTTAGCCTCATATCCTCTGTCACACCAACATATGACATATCTTATTTGTGCTGAGTAGTAATATTCTCTTACACTCGGTAGACCCATGCCACCTTTCTCTTTTGGTAACTGGAGAGTTTTATATTTCACCCTTGGCTTTTTGTCTCCCCAAACAAATCTTGATATCATCCTGTCCCATTTTAAGAACTGAGCACCAGGAATGTCTGTTGGTAAAGCTTGGAAGAGGTAAAGCAGTCTAAGTTGTATGCTAATTTTGACTGTCTCAATTTTTGAATTCAAATCAATGTTTAAGATTGACCACCTATCAATATTTTTTTATTGCTTGATCTAACCTATCATAGCTTGCTTTGTAGCTTTTACTTATATCTTTGGGTATGTTCACTCCAAGGTATTTTGTTTCTTTTTGTTTCCAGTTTAGTTTGATCTTATCGGTTATCTAGTTAAAAGGGTTATAGTAGAATGTCAGTATTTGTGTTTTTGATATGTTTATCTTGTATCCTGATAATTTTCCAAAATTTTCTATCAAATCCATCATTTCCATTATTGATTTATCTGTTTTTCAAGATAAACTACAATATCGTCTGCAAACAGCCCAATCTTGTGTTCTGCTCCCTTTACTGTTACTCCTTTTAATTTCTTATTTTGACGCACCACTTGAGCCAGTGGCTCTATGAACAGAGCAAACAAGGTGGGCGATAGGCAGCATCCCTGCCTAGTTGATCTTTGTATATTTACCTTGTCCGTTAAGCTACCATTTATCTTGATTCTTGCCACAGGTTTTTGATACAGTTGTAGAAGATGTGTTTAAAGGATGAGGCTGAGTTATTTCTCAGGTTCAGCTTTATTAACAGAACACATCTCTAGCATTCTCAAAGCAGGAAAAGAGACAGAACACTATCACATCACGCTCTTATACTTCTGGAGCATCGAAACTTAAGTCACATGGTGCTTTAGCAAACATACAGTCACATGGTACTTAATCCCAGTCACAATGCAACTCTTTGATCATTCACCATTGTCTCTTATTCTTCGATGATCCGGAAATCCCTCTGGGGCATCTTCTCTGAGACAAAGGCTGAATCTCACACCTCCTCGTTATCTCCTCCAGGTTTCAGCCGATCCAGACTTCTTTGTCCCTCGAGACGTGAAGCACCCAATAAACATACAGCCATACATTTGTGGAAAATATGAACCCAACATATGCGCCACATGACCCCCCCCCCAAACATCTACTATGGGACAAAACATACTCAGAGATGCATGACATGAAAACATTATCACATATCCAAAAATCAATCCACCCGTTGCCTAGGTCTTAACCTCCTGCCGAATCTGCTGTAAACTGGCTTTGCTACTTCTGCAGCGTCTTCCTGCACCTGTGGATTAGAACTGTTAGCACATCTCTGTGGGGCTTCTGGAGAATGCCTTCTCGGAGGCCTGCCACGGCAGGGGGTCTTCGCCAACTGCACGTGTTCATCAGCCAGAACAAAAGCGGGTTTGAGTCTGTTTATGCAAATCAACTCCTTTCTGCTTCCTAAATCTAGCAAAAAATGCTTCTCACCTGTTTCCAGCACTCTGAAAGGTCCATCATAAGGCGGGCACAAACCTGGGCGTTGCGCATCATGCCTAACAAAGACAAACTCAGCATTTTTTAAAGCCTTCGGCACAAAAACTCGTGGAAAACTGTGATGAACCGGACCAGGGAGCGTGTTTGATCCTGTGCCGCTCTGCAACAGCTGAGCAGGGGGGGCAATTTGGTGCGGGGTTGTTGGGAAGAAATTCCCCTGGCAAACGGAGAGGTTGTGCAAAAACTAACTCAGCTGGAGAGGCCTGCAAATCCTCCTTAGGTGCAGAACGCAACCCCAATAAAACCAATGGAAGTTTGTCCACCCAATTTGTATCTGTAAGTGACGCTCTGAGGGCTGCTTTCAACGACCTATGAAAACGTTCGCACAAACCGTTAGCCTGGGGGTTATACGCGGTAGTGCGGTGTATCTTTACCCCTAAGCTGCGGGCCATCGACGACCATAATTCGGAAACAAATTGAGGACCTCTGTCGGACGTTATGTCCGACGGAACTCCAAAACGCGCAACCCAAGCTGTTAAAAACGCTCGCGCAACTTCTTCCACTGTGATTGACGCCAGAGGAACCGATTCTGGCCAACGCGTGGTGCGATCCACCATCATCAAAAGGTGTGTGTGACCCTGTGACGATGGAAGGGGGCCCACCAAGTCAACATGCACATGATCAAAACGCTTAGCCGGAATGTGAAAAGGCTCCAAAGGAGCTCTAGTGTGCTTGTGTATTTTGGCTCGCTGACACGTAGCTACGCAGGCTGCAGCCCATTCCTTGACCTGTTTGCGCAACCCGGGCCAAACGAATTTCTCCCCCACCATCTTAATCGATGCGCGCATCCCCAGGTGCGGGAGAGAATGGATCAAGTCGAAAACGCGGCGGCGCCAGACAGCTGGAACCACGGGGCGAGGCTGTCCCGTGGAGACATCGCAGATTAGGGGGGGCATACCAATTTGCTGCACCCTGTGCTCCAGCCTTAACCCTGTTGGTCCAGAGTGGAGCGCGCACACGTCCGCATCGCTAACCTGCTCCGCGGCCATGGCTGCATAATCTAAACCTACGCGGACCGGGGCTGAGCGCGCTTCCGCGTCGCTGCCCTGGCCCGCGGCCACGGCTACAGAGTCTGCCCCCACGGGGCCTGGCGTTGCTACGGCACGCGAAAGACAGTCTGCCACTACATTATGTTTACCTGCGACATGCTGGATATCGGTGGTGAACTCCGATATCGCAGATAGCTGCCTTTGCTGCCGGCCTGACCAAGGTTCTGAAATCTTGGCCATCGCAAAAGTTAGCGGCTTGTGGTCCACAAACGCAGTGAAACGGCGCCCTTCCAGCCAGAACTGGAAATGGCGGATGGCCAAGTGTAGGGCCAAAAGCTCCCTGTCGAACGCGCTGTATTTACGCTCGCTATCGCGCAAAGTTTTGCTGAAAAACGCGAGCGGCTGCCAGGTCCCTGCCACGAACTGTTCAACGACCGCCCCCACCGCTAAATTGGAAGCGTCAATAGTGAGCGCCATGCGGGCTGTTGGAACTGGGTGTGCTAACAAAACAGCGTTTGCCAGGGCTGATTTGACCTGGGTGAAAGCGCACTCTCGCTCCGGAGACCATTCAACCTTATTTGTGGGCTTTTGTTTTTTTAGTGCTGTGTACAATGGTTGCATGAGCAGTGCTGCGCTTGGGAGGAACCGGTTATAAAAATTAACCATTCCCAAAAACTCCTGCAGCGCTTTGACCGTTTGAGGTTGGGGAAAATTTGTTATTGCGGGTAATTTATCAGGCAGAGGGACCGCCCCTTCTGGCGAAACGCAATGCCGCAAAAAATTGATTTGTGCCACCCCAAACTGGCACTTCGCTGGGTTAATTATTAACCCATGCTCTGCCAGCCTCCGAAAAACTGCTATAAGGTGGCTTTCATGTTCGTCTTCGGACGTGCTGGCTACCAAAATGTCGTCCAAGTAGACAAACACGAAAGGGCGGTCTCGTAAAACTGCGTCCATCATGCGTTGGAAGGTCTGCACAGCACCCTTGAGACCAAACGGCATGCGCAAAAACTCAAAAAGCCCGAAAGGAGTTATTACCGCTATTTTGGGTATATCCTGAGCGCGCACTGGGACTTGATGGTAACCGCGCACCAAATCAATTTTAGAAAAAATGCGCGCCCCCGCCAAATGAACTGAAAAATCTTGGATGTGCGGGATCGGATAGCGGTCGTGTGCTGAAACGTTGTTCAACCTGCGGAAATCACCGCAAGGTCGCCACGAGCCGTCAGCCTTTGGGACCATGTGTAGCGGTGAAGCCCAGGAGCTTTTAGAGCGTCTAATGATGCCCAGTTTTTCCAGGTTGGCGAACTCCTCTCGTGCTATAGCCAGTTTAGCTGGGTCCAAGCGGTGAGCTTTTGCAAAAACGGGCGGCCCAGTAGTAGTGATAAAATGCTCCACCCCATGCTTAACCACCGTCGCCGAAAACGTTGGGACTGTGAGTGCTGGGAACTGAGTGAGCAGTGCGTGAAACTTACCACCCGCAGCTGTGACGTTGGCCAGTGCAGCAGGCGGGGCCACCCGAGCTGTGCAGGGAAGAGAATGGAAAGACAGTGCATTAACCAGACGTCTATTAGCAAGATCAACCAATAAACCATGTGAGCACAAAAAATCAGCCCCTAACATGTTGAAACTGACTGCCCCTACAATAAAGGTCCACTCAAATGAACGGCCCTGTAAGGACAGAAGCATAGTCCTCTCACCGAAGGTCTTAATCGCTGAGCCGTTCGCTGCTGACACTGACACCCAGGGGACTCCAGACGGCATCAGCCGCTCCGCGTAGATAGGCGTGACGAAACTCAGCTGGGAGCCCGTGTCCACGAGGAATTGTTTCCCTGAGTGTGCATCTGTCAGATAAAGCAGCTTGTTCTCCTCCCCGAGGGTCGCAGCCGCTACCGACCCCCGGTCTTGGCGTTTCCCGGACGCTTGAAGTGGCACTTCTTTTAGATTTGATTGGAGATTGGCATCAGGTGTGCTGGCAATGGAGTAGGTGCGTGCGTTGCTGGCTCCTGCTATATTTTTTCCTTACTTTTTAAACCCTATTTTGCTGTAAGCTGTTAATGTTTTGGACATTTAATACGCGTAGAATTTGTTTTGAGTTGTGAAATATGTCCAAAACAAGAAAGCAGACTGAAAAGGAGGCAGCAGGGAATAATACTAACACCAGCTTAGCTGAGGATGCTAATAAAAGCCTTAACCCTGCACTTGTTGCCTTGCTTGAGCAACACAGAATGTCCATAGCTGCTGACTTCAAAGCTTCATTTGAACTTATTAATGGTAAGCTGGACAAAATTCAAGCAGATGTGGCGAACCAGGAGCAACGCATTGGCGACCTTGAAAACAACGCGGAGGACGTCAGCCAGCACCTAGCGGCGCTTGAAGCTACATGTGAGTCAATGCAGGAGGAGAATAAACTTTTGAAAAACAAACTTTCTGACCTGGAGGGAAGAAGCAGGAGGCTGAATATTCGTCTGGTGGGTCTGCCGGAGTCCTTTGGTGTGGGTCCACGGCCATCTGAATTTTTTTCTCGGCTGTTGGTGGACGTCTTTGGCACACAAACTTTGCCATCTCCCCCAGAGCTGGATAGAGCCCACCGCAGCCTCATGCCCAAGCCGGGTCCGAATGGGAAGCCGCGCGCTGTCATTATTTGTTTCCACCGGTTTTGGACCAAAGACTTGGTGATGAGAGAAGCGCGGAGACGCCGTGGGACTTTGGAATATTGTGGACATAAACTTCAGTTCTACGAGGATTATAACGCTGACGTTCAGAAGCAACGAGCCGAATATAAGGAGGTTATGTCCGAGTTGTACAAGAGAGGTTTTTGTCCTTCTCTTCTTTTCCCCGCCAGGCTCCGGATAACTCTTCCAGACGGCCAAAACCAGTGGCTGGCGTCCGTCTCAGAGGCCACCCGCTTCATGCAAACCATGGAGAGAAACCAGTAATTTTCGCCTTGAACTGGACATTTCTGGGTTGACCAGCTGCCGCGCTGGACTGCTTGATTGTAATTTCATTGAAGCTGCACTGACTGGACATTGATGCATTTTTAGATGTTCAAAAACAAGGTAAAATTGGCTCCCTATACGTTGTTGTTTACTTAATTCTTTTTTAATTTAATTTAATTTAATTTTTTTTTTTTTTTAGGGTAAAACGTTCATATTATGCAGGATTGAAGCCAGTTGTATGGGAGCATTCTGTTAGGATGAAAATAGAGCTGGAGATGGAGCGGTTGCTGTTTTTTTGCAACCGGCTGGAGTGTTGTTACAGGTTTGGTTGTTGGGTTTTTTTATTTTTTTTTTATTTTTTTATTTTTTTTTGTTTTGTTTTTTGTTATGGATTTATTTACACCCCCCTTACCCCCTCTTTTTTTTTTTTTTTTTTTTTTTTACCCGTACCTCACTTTATTCTTCTTTGGGCTACACAACATAATATATAAATTTTACTCTTTGAATGAATAGTAATCTTACTTTGGTAAGCTGGAATGTGAACCATCCAATTAAACGAAAGAGAGTCATGTCACGTCTAAAGCAGTTTAAGCCTGGGGTACTGTTTTTGCAGGAAACCCATTTGCAGGATTCCGACCACTTGCGTTTGTCAAAATGTTGGTCAGGACAATTTTTTCATTCAAATTTTAAAGCTAAGGCCAGGGGCGCTGCTATTCTTATTGATCGAAATATCCCATTTATTCCCTTTAATGTTGTATTAGATAAAAATGGACGATTTGTAATAGTATCAGGTAAACTTGGCAATAAACATGTCACCTTGGCTAATCTGTATGCACCGAATTTTGATGATGTGCACTTTTTTCGCAACCTTTTTTCGCAGCTTCTAGATTTAAATACTCATTCTCTAATTCTTGGGGGTGACTTTAATTTGTATATGGATCCGATCTTAGATCGCTCATCCTCAAAACCTGCTAGTCTTAATAAATCTGCAACTTATGTTAAGTCTTTTCTTGAGGAATATAGCCTTATAGATCCTTGGCGTTTTTTACATCCTAACGGCAGGGACTATTCTTTTTTCTCTCACGTACACCATACTTATACCAGAATAGATTATTTTTTTGTTGACAATTTATTAATTAATAATCTTTGCTCTTGCAGTTATGATAGCATCTCGGTTTCTGATCATGCCCCTCTTGTACTTAAAATGATCCTCCATGGATGTGACTCCATGAGAAAGCATTGGAGATTGGATCCATTATTACTTACAGATGAAAAATTGGTTGCGAATATTTCTTCTAAAATTAATTTTTTTTTGAAAGAAAATAAAACTCCTGGTATGCCAAATAAAACGATATGGGAGGCCATGAAGGCATTTCTTAGGGGGGAATTTATTTCATTGGCAGCATTTAAAAGACAATCCTTAATACAGGAACAGAAGGCTATTTTAGATCAAATCCTGGACATTGACAGACAATATGCTCAATCTCCATCACCCGCTTTGTACAAGGAACGTATGACATTACAAACTAAATTTAATTTACTTTCTACTCGACAAATTGAAGGTTGTTTAATAAGGAACAAGAGTGAATTTTATGAACATGGCGAAAAAAACAGTAAACTTCTAGCTAATCAACTGCGTGGTATTAGAGCTAAGCAAATTATTACTGGAGTTAGGACAGATAAAGGAGAGGTGACATCTGACCAACAAGTGATTAATGATATTTTCAGGTCATTTTATTCCAAATTATATACCTCAGAATATACAACAAACTTAAAGGATTTGGAAATTTTTTTTGATTCTATTGATATTCCTTCGATTTCTTCAGAATCTCGGCAAATTTTAGAAGCTCCCATCACAAAAGAAGAAATTCAGCTGGCAATATCATCCATGCAATCAGGAAAATCTCCAGGACCTGATGGGTTTTCCGCAGATTTTTTCAAAAAAATTCTCTGACGACCTCGCCCCTTTCCTTTGTCAAGTTTTTACAGAGTCGCTTGACTCCGGTACACTTCCTCCTTCATGCTATCAGGCCTGTATCACTGTGTTGCTTAAAAAAGATAAGGATCCTGTTGATTGTGCTTCTTACAGGCCTATTTCCTTGTTAAATACCGATGTTAAAATTTTGTCAAAGTTGTTAGCTTCAAGGTTGGAAAAGATTCTTCCTTTTATAATTTCACAGGACCAAACCGGTTTCATTAAAAATCGCCATTCTTTTTTTAACTTGCGGCGGTTGTTTAATATTATTTATACTCCTCACCACAACATACCTGAATGTCTTATTAGTTTGGACGCTGAAAAGGCATTCGATAGGGTTGAGTGGGAGTGTTTGTTTTTTACTTTGGAGAGGTTCGGTTTTGGTCCTTCCTTCTGTTCCTGGATTAAACTTCTCTATGCTAGTCCTTTAGCTTCAGTGTTAACTAATTGTCGCTATTCTGACTATTTTAGACTTTACCGTGGTACGAGGCAAGGCTGTCCTTTGAGCCCGTTGCTCTTTGCCTTGGCAGTTGAGCCGTTAGCTATTGCAATCCGCGGGAGCCGGGACTTTCTAGGCATTCGTAGGGGTGGCATTGAGCATAGGGTTTCACTCTATGCTGACGATCTTTTACTATTTCTCTCCAACCCACTTACTTCATTACCCGCTATACTCAACATTTTGGATAGTTTTAGTAGGTTTTCTGGTTATAAAATTAATCTTAATAAGAGTGAACTGTTTCTGATTAATGAAAAGATTCAAGTTCAGGATTTTGAAAATTTTCCCTTCAAGGTTGTTATTGATCATTTTAATTATCTTGGGATATGTGTCACTAAACAATTTAATTACTTGTTTAAAAATAATTTTCTCCCCTTACTTGACCAGTGCAAGCTAATACTTTCCAAATGGTCCCCATTATCCTTGTCTTTAATTGGCAGAATCAATTCTGTAAAAATGATGTTACTTCCAAAGTTTTTATATTTGTTTCAATGTCTCCCCATTTTTATTCCTAAATCCTTTTTTAAGTCTTTGGACTCTCTGATTACCTCATTTATTTGGAATGGTAAACATCCGAGATTGAGGAAAGTTTTTCTTCAAAGACCCAAATCAGTGGGTGGCATGGCTCTGCCTAACTTTCAATATTACTACTGGGCAGCAAATATCAGGTGCATGTTATATTGGAAACATTTTTATCTGGAACCCAAATCACCCATTTGGATCCTTATGGAGTCACATGTGGACAATCAAACCTCCCTACCGGCAATTTTAGGTTCACCACTTCCCCTTGCTTTGTCTACACTGGGTAATAATAAAGTAGTTCGTCAGTCTCTTAGAATTTGGTCTCAATTCAGGAAAAACTTCGGTCTTCAGTTTTTCTCCATTAGAAGTCCAATTGCCGCAAATCATTTATTTACCCCATCAACTATTGATAGCGCATTTCATATATGGCACAGAAAAGGTTTAAAATCTTTTGCGGATTTATATTTTGATGGTCAGTTTGCAAGTTTTTCTCAACTTTCCACTAAATTCGACATCACTTCTACACATTTTTTCCGCTTCCTCCAGGTCAGACATTATGTGCAAACCATGACAAAACAATTCCCTCAAAAACCTTCTGATAATCCTCTAGATGATTTTTTATTAGTTAAACCAACTTCTAAGGGGGTAATGTCAGTTTTATATAATTTAATTTCAAATTTACAATCTTCTTCTCTGGCCGCTATCAAATTGAATTGGGAACAAGATCTTAATTTTACTTTTACTGATGAACTGTGGGACTCTATTCTTGGCCAGGTTCACACTGTATCAATGTGTGCTCGTCACGCTCTTATTCAATTTAAGATTGTACACCGGATGCACCTGTCCAAGGTTAAGTTAGCACGTATTTACTCGGATATAGACCCAACTTGTGAAAAGTGTGGTAGCGCTCCTGGCACTTTGCTTCACATGTATTGGTCCTGCCCTGCATTGATGAATTTTTGGCATTCTGTTTTTATCACTATGTCTGAAGTCCTGCAATATCAAATTAAACCTGATCCATTATGTGCCATTTTTGGTGTGGCTCCAGAACTTGTCTTGCCAAATTCCAAACTAAAAGTATTCAAATTTTCATTATTATTGGCCAGACGTGCTGTATTACTGAAGTGGAAAGACTCTTCGCCCCCTTCACATTTACAGTGGATAAAAGATATAATGTCCTGTTTGGATTTAGAAAAAATCAGATATACAGTCTGTGGCTCTGAAAACAAATTCTATAAGTTATGGCGCCCGTTTCTTGATTTCTTTGAAAGACCCACGATTATAGTTTCTGAGTAGCTCATATCCCCTTTACCCCACCCCCACTTCACACACACAATTTTTCTTTGTATTTTTTCTTTAATTATTGTTTATTTAAAGGTTTTTGTGCTTTGAAGCATTTACATTTGTTAGCTTTAAGTTCTAGTTTTTCACTGTTTGGTTAAAACAAAAATGAAAATTTCTAATACTTTGTATTGTATTGATACTTCAATTAATAATAATAAAAAGACCTTTGAAAGAAAGAAGTGGCACGGTGGGAGTCACCTGTGTGCCCTCTCTGCAAAACGGCGATGGTAGAAGCACAGGCCGTCATCAGCTCCGCGTCGCCTGGTACCTGTCGCCGCCGTCGTCGGTGCGTCTGGCGCTGCAACCACTGGCCCCAAGCCGTCTCTGGGCGACGTTCCTAGCTCAGCTGCCGCGGCCGAAACCACGCTCCGCTTGTGGGCGTCGACGAGTCGCTGCGCCTCCTTGCTCAACCCATGGTAGTCTCGCTTGGCCAATCGGGGTGAATCTGCCAGGGTCACTCTCACCGTTGGCGGCAGGGTCCGGAGGAAAAGGTGGGCAAAAATAAATTCGCCGTCCTCGGAGTCTTTCAGCCTCAGCATCTTCACCATTAGGTCCGCAGGTCTATCGTTCTCCGACTCCGTCAACGTCAGGAGCCCCTCTGCTCGCTGTTGCACAAAAAGTGTGAAATGGCTGATCAGCACGTCCTTCAATGCGCTGTACTTGTCGCTGTCTGGTGGATGGTTGACCAGATCTTCCATCCTCTGGACTGTGTGGCTGTCCAGCTTCGCCACCACGTGGTAGAATTTTGTGTCGTCCTTCGAGATTCTCCGGAGGTTGAACTGCGCCTCAACTGCACTGAACCAGGAGCGCGGGCTATGCTGCCAGAAATCGGGCAGCCGGAGTGTGGAGGCAGCCATCAGGCTGGCTTTCGCCGAGCTCCGCTCGGGAGAATTCTCTCTGCTCATTCTTTGTCGTAGGGTCACCAGTGTAGAAGATGTGTTTAAAGGATGAGGCTGAGTTTTATTTCTCAGGTTCAGCTTTATTAACAGAACACATCTCTAGCATTCTCAAAGCAGGAAAAGAGACAGAACACTATCACATCACGCTCTTATACTTCTGGAGCATCGAAACTTAAGTCACATGGTGCTTTAGCAAACATACAGTCACATGGTACTTAATCCCAGTCACAATGCAACTCTTTGATCATTCACCATTGTCTCTTATTCTTCAATGATCCGGAAATCCCTCTGGGGCATCTTCTCTGAGACAAAGGCTGAATCTCACACCTCCTCGTTATCTCCTCCAGGTTTCAGCCGATCCAGACTTCTTTGTCCCTCGAGACATGAAGCACCCAATAAACATACAGCCATACATTTGTGGAAAATATGAACCTGTAGTGCATATATCCATATCTGCATATGTATAGACACAGGGAGATGTTTTGTGATTGCATGTGTGGAATGACCTCACGTCTCAGAAGAGGATAATAGGTCTGGACCGCCTGCGGAGAACAACGAGGAGATGGAGGCACGGCAGTGAAGACCTGAAAAGACTTCCTGACCCCCTAGGGTCAGACGAAAGAACCGGAGGACATTGGAAGGAGACATGGGGTGATGAGAAGGATATGACAAGGATGTGTGATGTTGGCTATTGTTGTGTGGTGTATAAGTATGGGGGTCTGACTGCGATCAGCCTCTTTCTGCTTTCTGCCTTGGGTGAGACATGTTGGGGAGGCGAAGCCGACATTAAATCTGAATTATAAACTCACTCAGCTTCTTCATTTCTCGCTCCCCACATTGGTGACCAGACGTGAGAATGGATGAAAGGCGTTCTCCAGTTGCAGACTCGTCGGAGGCGGCCCGAGCAAGCGCCGTCGCCATCAAACTCCCAGAATTCTGGTAGAACGACCCGAACTCGTGGTTCAAGCAGGCTGAGGCACAGTTCGCGCTCGCAGGGGTGACGGCAGACGAAACCAAGTTCTACCACGTCGTCGCCAGGCTCGACGCCACCACAGCACAATGCGTGTGGAGCGTGATACAGCAGCCGCCTGCCAGCGACAAATACGAGGAGCTGAAGGCTACTCTCATCAGGAGCTTCGTGCCCTCGGCCGAGGAAAGGGCCAAGAGACTACTGGCGATATATGGCCAAGGAGGGCACAGACCGATGGCCCTGATGGAAGACATGCTTCAGCTGAGGGAGGCAGACAACGACAGCTTCCTCTTTCAGCACATCTTCCTCAGCACCCTCCCGGCGCACATGAGAGGGACCCTGGCCAGCATGCGTTGTAAGACCCAGCAGCATTTCCGCGCGCTAGCCCGGGAAGCACAGCGGCTCCTCAACTCCTGCGGCGAGCAGATGACCACAGCAGCAGCGGCAGACCTCGATGCAGAAGCCCGGGGCAGCGGGGAGCCAGAGACAGCGGAGCAAATCCCGCCCACCATGGCAGCGACGTGGCCGCGACGCAACAGACGAGACGACCTCTGTTACTACCACCGGCGATTCGCTGAGAGGGCATACAAGTGTGTGCCACCGTGCAGTTTCAAGAGCTCGGGAAACTCCAAAGCTGGGAACCGTTAGCAGCTACGGCTCTCGGCGAGGCCAACAAGCTGCTCTACATCACTGATGAAGGCTCCGGGCGACATTTCCTCATAGACACTGGAGCTCAGGTGAGCTTCATCACCCCGACCTACGCTGACCGAGTGGCTGGACCCCGTGGCAACGGGGCAACGGCGGCGAACGGCTCGAACCTCAGCACTTATGATGAAAGGACCTTGTCTCTGTCCTTACACGGCCGCACTTATGAGTGGACTTTTATTATAGCGGCAGTGAGTTTCAACATGTTAGGTGCTGATTTCTTATGTTCACATCCAGGATTTTTCACTACATCTGGCGGGTGCGCGTACTTTTTCTAAAATAGACCTGGTCCGCGGCTACCACCAAGTCCCAGTCCGACCTGAGGACGTCCCTAAAACGGCCGTAATAACCCCTTTTGGTCTTTTTGAGTTTCTGCGCATGCCATTTGGCCTTAAAGGCGCGGCACAAACGTTTCAGCGTATGATGGACGCTGTGTAACGTGATCTTCCTTTCGTGTTTGTCTACCTCGATGATATTTTAGTCGCCAGCACGTCTGAGGAGGAACACGAAAATCATCTCACTACAGTTTTTCAGAGGTTGGAAGAACATGGGTTAATAATTAATCCAGCCAAGTGCCGATTCGGCGTGGCGCAGATTGATTTTTTGGGACACCGCGTTTCCCCAGAAGGGGCAGTCCCATTGCCTGACAAGGTGCGCGCAGTGGCAAATTTTCCCCGACCACAAACGGTCAGATCGCTGCAGGAATTTTTAGGAATGGTAAATTTTTACGACCGTTTCCTCCCCCGCGCAGCTCAGCTCATGCAGCCATTATATGCCGTGCTTAGAAAGAAAAAGCCCTCCAACGCGGTTGCGTGGTCCCCGGAGCGGGAATGCGCGTTCGCGGAAGTAAAAAGAGCCCTGGCTGACGCCGCACTGTTGGCCCACCCCGACCCCTCGGCCCGCATAGCGATTACCACAGACGTATCAAATTTGGCCATAGGGGCGGTCGTGGAACAGCACGTTGACGGGGCTTGGCAACTGCTAGCATTTTTTAGCAAATCCTTAAACGAAACCGAGCGCAAATACATCACATTTGACAGAGAGCTGTTAGCGCTTCATTTGTCCATCCGCCATTTCCAGTTCTGGCTAGAAGGTCGGCGTTTCACGGCTTTTGTCGACCATAAACCGCTCACTTTTGCGATGTCTAAAATCTCAGAACCTTGGTCGGGCCGGCAACAAAGGCAGCTGGGCGCAATTTCAGAATTTACCACAGACATTCGGCACATAGCGGGCAAACTCAACGTGGTGGCAGATTGCCTCTCCCGCGTCGTGACATCGTCAGGGCACGTGGAGGCAGATCATACTACCACAGCCGCAGAGCGCAAGACCAACACGGAAGCGCACGCGGCCCCATGTCACGTAGGGATAGATTACGCAGCCATGGCAGCAGAACAGGGTAGTGACGTGGACGTGCACGCACTCCAGTCTGGACCAACAGGGTTAAGGCTGGAGAGCAGGGGTTTGCGTGATGGTGTGCCCCCCTTAATCTGCGACGTGTCAACAGGGCGACCTCGCCCGGTAGTCCCGGCCGCGTGGCGCCGCCGCGTTTTTGACTCGGTTCACTCCCTGGCGCACCCGGGAGTGCGCGCTTCGGTAAAAATGGTGGCGGAAAAGTTTGTTTGGCCGGGCCTGCGCAAGCACGTAAAGGAGTGGGCAAGAACATGCATGTCTTGCCAACGTGCCAAAATTCACAAGCACACGAAAGCTCCTTTAGAACCGTTCCGAATCCCGGCCAGGAGGTTTGACCATGTGCATGTCGACCTTGTGGGCCCCCTACTGTCCTCGCAGGGGTTTACACATCTTTTAACAATGGTGGACCGAACCACACGTTGGCCAGAAGCGGTCCCGCTGACGTCAACTACGGCCGCAGAGGTGGCTCGCGTTTTTTTAACGGCCTGGGTAGCGCGTTTCGGAGTCCCGTCGGACATCACGTCCGATAGGGGGCCTCAGTTTGTCTCAGAGCTCTGGTCTGCGATGGCCAGCAGCTTAGGGGCGACAATCCATCGCACTACAGCGTATCACCCCCAGGCTAACGGTTTATGCGAGCGTTTTCATAGGTCTTTGAAGGCTGCCCTCAGAGCGTCACTAACGGATGCAGATTGGGTTAACAAACTACCGTGGGTTTTATTGGGGTTGCGTTCTGTGCCCAAGGAGGATCTAGACGCCTCCCCAGCAGAATTAGTTTTTGCACAAACTCTCAGGCTCCCCAGTGAATTCTTACCAGAACAGCCAGAGCCGGGGCGCCTCCCAGCTCTGAGGCCACTAAGCAGCATGGGAGCGGACATGCTCCCGGGCCCGGTTCATCACACCTTTCCGCAGGTTTTTGTTCCCCAGGCTTTAAAAAATGCCGAGTTCATTTTTGTTAGGCACGAGGCTTTAAAGCCAACCCTCCGCCCACCATATGATGGCCCATATAGAGTGCTGGAACCTGGAGATAAGCATTTTGTGCTGGATTTGGGGGACAGAAAAGAGACAGTCAGCATTGACAGACTCAAGCCTGCCTTCATGTTGAGTGACGAGCCTGTACGGGTGGCGAGAGCACCTCGACGTGGTAGACTCCCCAAGGGACACGTCCCAGCCCCCCCGCAAAGATCAAATAACCACTCTTTTCCTCAAGCTGCAGATTCCTTACAAGACAGCACCGCTGGGACGCCGAGGCAGGCGTACAGCAGATTTGGAAGACGGTTAAAACCCAGACGACACACAGACTGATGTGAATGTGACAATGTGTTTTAAGTTATGCTGTTGGGGTTATCATAGCAGTTTTAAGGCGGACATGGGGCATAGACTGTACTGTTACTGTTATCACTGTGTTTTTAACGTGATCAACTTGTATAGTTATGCCAGTGATGTCACCATATTCTGTGAACCTTCATATATTGTCCTTTTCTTAGACGTTTGGGGGGGGCTGTAGTGCATATATCCATATCTGCATATGTATAGACACAGGGAGATGTTTTGTGATTGCATGTGTGGAATGACCTCACGTCTCAGAAGAGGACAATAGGTCTGGACCGCCTGCGGAGAACAACGAGGAGATGGAGGCGCGGCGGTGAAGACCTGAAAAGACTTCCTGACCCCCTAGGGTCAGACGAAAGAACCGGAGGACATTGGAAGGAGACATGGGATGATGAGAAGGATATGACAAGGATGTGTGATGTTGGCTATTGTTGTGTGGTGTATAAGTATGGGGGTCTGACTACGATCAGCCTGTTTCTGCTTTCTGCCTTGGGTGAGACATGTTGGGGAGGCGAAGCTGACATTAAATCTGAATTATAAAATCACTCAGCTTCTTCCTTTCTCGCTCCCCACAAACCCAACATATGCGCCACACAGTGTCTATATGCATTGCACTGATTTTTCATTAAATCCAAAGCATTCCAGCACAGTATATAGAAACATCCAATTAACCCTATCAAATGCTTTTTCGGTGTCTAAACTCATTATTACTGTGCTTTTCTTTTATGTATTTGATTAATTATGTGTATTGTTCTCCTGATATTATCATGTGTTTGACGTCCCTCTATAAAACCAGTTTGGTCATCCTCTATCAGTTGTGTCAAGAATGTCTTTAGTCGTTTACAGATAATTGTTGTATATATTTTATAATCCACATTTAATAAAGAGATTGGCCTATAATTTCCACATTGTTCCCTATCTTTTCCTGGCTTTAAAATAACTGAAATAATGGCTTCGTTCCATGATGGAGGTATTTTGTTGTTTAATGTCCAATTAAATGACTTTAGGAGCTGTGGTGTGAGTTCTTCTATAAACAATTTATAGAACTCAGAGGGGTATCTGTCACTACCTGGTGATTTACCATTTTTTAATGACTTAATCGCATCTTTAATCTCTTGTGTTGTTATTTCTGCTGTTAGCTCTTCATTTTGTTGATTTTCTATTGATGGCAAGTCCAATGTGTATAGAATTTTTTTTTTATATCCCTGACATTTGTCTCTTGGGGTTGGGAGCATAGTTTTTGATAAAATTTATGGAATATTTCTTCGATGTTTTCTGGGATAACTGTTGATTTATTTGTGATGGGATCCCTAATTTTGTATACATTATTCACTGCTTGTTGTTTTCTTAACCGTTTTGCCAACAATTTTGTGGCCTTTGGCCCCGTTTCATAATAATTTTGTTTTAAAAATCTATTTTTCTTTTCAATTTCATCCATTAGTATTTCTTTTAGCTTTATTTTTTTCTTCCTTAATTTCTTGATATATTTTTGGATCATTTGTGCTTTGATGTTTATGTTCTAATTCCCTCAATCTTTCACATCTTTGTTTATATGATTCTAGTTTAGACTTTTTTGCTTTTCCTGATTCAACAATTAATTTACCCCTTAACACCGCTTTTAGTGTGTCCCATGGTATTGCTGGGCCCACTTCTCCATTATCATTCTCCTCAATAAACCTATTTATGTTTAACTTTATTCTTTCTTTTGTTTTCTCACCATTTAATAATCCCACATTAAGCTTCCATGTTGTTTGTCGTTCTCTATTATTTAAATATATTTCTGTGTATATAGGATTATGATCTGATATTTCTGCCCCTCCAGTCTGACATTTTCTCACCCTGTGTCTGTCACCTTCATTCATAAGGAAGTAATCTAGTCTAGAGTGTACTTTATGGACTACTGAATAATGTGTATAATCTTTTTCGAGTGGGTGCAGATCCCTCCATACATCTACTATACCCATTTCTGCCAGTGAGGCTCTTATGAACTTTGTTATATGTTCTTTTTGTCTTCTTAACACTTGTGTCAGCTTCATGATCCATGACTGCATTTAAGTCTCCTCCACAAATTAGGACTCCTTCACTGTGTGTTGCTATTAGGTCAAACAGATGTTGAAAAAAGCCCTTGTCACTTTCTAGTGGAGCATACATGTTTACTAATGTGATCTGCATACCATCTATTCTTCCCTTTACTATTGCATATCTGTCTTCTTTATCCTGGATTTCTTGTTCACAGTCAAACTGTATTTTATTTTAAATTAGTATCATAACCCCCCTTTTAGTTCCTCCTTTGAATGAACTGTAATAGGAGTTCTTATAGCCAAATCTCTTTAATTTCTCCTGTTCTATCCTGTTCAGATGTGTCTCTTGCATAAATATAATTTCGGCTTTTTCCTTCTTGAATTTTCTTATTATTCTTTCCCTTTTAACAGGTGAGTTCAGACCATTCACGTTTAATGTCATTATCTTAAGATTTTTAACCATATTCATGTTTTTCCACTTTTTTAACTTGTGCTCCTAACCCCTTTAACAACAAAACCAACATATATATGAACAAAAACTGATTAAAGAACCTCAACCTCCGAACTTTGGGTCTTTCTTCTGCCCGTTGGTCCCTGTTGGAGGGTGGAGGGAATGTCCTCACCGAGTGAGGGGCCCTCCCTAGACCTGTAGTTACTATCCAAGTAATAAACATTAGTCTAGAAATGTCCAACAAAAATCACTTTAACCTCTCCCAGTCATTTATTTCCTTCTCTTTTACCTTGTCTTCTTGGCCTTCATTTATTCTATGCCCTTCTTAATCTTTGATATAATCTAAGCTTTCCATTGAAAGCCTTGCAGTTTTTCTTGGGCTCGATGCACCACGTCCGTCTCCCGTCCTCTGCCACTCACTTGCCTCCACTCCGGTCATCCCTGTGCACTCTGTGCCGCCCCTACTTCAGCCACTTCCTCAGGTACGCTCACCACAAAGCCTTGCTTCTTCATGTCCCGCGCTGCCTCCCTGGCCATGTTGTAGGTTTTCACACCATCATCCCAGTGTATTCCCATCTTTGTTAGTGGTGTTTGAAATCTAATTTTTTTCTCTTTCAGCATTTTTTTAATGTTGGCGTATTCCTTTTGCTGCTGCACAATTTCTGACGGGTAGTCATGATCAAAGAATATCTGCTTGTTGCCAACTCGTATCTTTTTTTCCACGCTTGTGTCAGAATTTTTTCCTTTACACACGGTAAGAATAATTCTTTTGATACACCATGCCAAAGTACTTCAGAAAAAATAAGCAAAACAAACAAAAACTTATGACCGACTCGAGTAGACACCAATTATCCCCAGTTGGAGGAAGTCATTTGACACAGAGTGAGGAAACTCAAACTCTGAAAATATGCCATTATGCTGAACATAAACCACAAGAGATGGAGAATGATATTGATCCTGATAACCACTTTTCCAATAATATTCATAACCATTGTGAATATTACACTGAAAAGCAATTCAAAAGTCAAGTGCAACTAGATGGTCAACTATCAATAATACACTTCAACAGCAGAAGTCTTAACAAAAACTTTCCACAGATTCAGGACTATTTAAAACAGCTAGACAGAAAATTTACAGCTATTGCAGTCTCCGAAACCTGGCTTAATGAAGAGCAGGCTCCCCTGATGGCAATAGAGGGATATCAGATGTTTCATATTAACAGATCTCAAAAAAAGGGTGGTGGTGTTGCACTGTATATTGATGACCTGTATAGGTGTAAGCTTGTAAATGGAATGTCCTTTGCACTACCAGGGATCTTGGAATGTGTCACTGTTGAGATTGACCAAGATAAAACAAAAAAATCTAATTATAAGTTGTATATATAGAACGCAGGGAACTTGCATTGAGACATTCAGAGATAAATTAGTCTAGCTGTACAATAATATTACTAGTAAGAAAATGGTAGCAATTTGTGGAGATTTCAATATTGATTTACTGAATCCACATCAACAAAATGTAGTTACAGAGTTCATGAACTCTATGTACAGCATGAGTCTATATCCCACAATAACACAACCCAGTAGAATCACAGTTCACACTGCTACACTTATTGACAACCTGTTTGTCAATGTTATTGATAAGAAAATAGAAAGTGGATTATTGATAAATGATATAACTGACCACTTGCCAACCTTTGCACTTATCCATGGCCACACCGGGGCCAACACTGAAAAAATTTCAAAATCGTTCAGATACAAATCACCAAATGCAATCAGTTCTTTTAAAGAGGACTTGCTGAAGCAAGACTGGACAGAAGTCTATGTATCAGATGTAAATGAAGCCTATGACACATTTATAAACATTGTAACCACTCTTTATGAAAAAAACTGCCCATTAGTAAAGAAAAAGCTTAAACATAAATTTGCTGATAAGCCATGGTTAACCAAAGGACTACAAAAGGCGTGTAAAAAGAAAAAATTATTATATAAAGCTTTCCTAAAGAAAAGGACAAAAGAAGCAGAACAGCGGTATAAAACATACAAAAATAAGTTAACATATATAATAAGATGAAGTAAAAGAGACTATTACAGTAAAGAACTGGAGAAAAACAAAGACAATATTAAAAATACATGGACAATACTCAACAGTATCCTTGGAAATAAAAGCAGAAATACAAGCAACCCAACCAACATTCCAAAAAATAATAAAACGACTCAGTGTGAATATAGCTTCACCTGCAGATGAATTTAATAATTTTTTTGTTAACATTGGACCTAATTTGGCTCGAGAAATACCCACTACGGTGCCTACAGGTGATACAATATGCAATAACATTGCTGTAAAAGACTCCATCTTCATAAAGAACACAGACGAAAGAGAGGTCATTGAAATTGTTAAATCGTTCAAAAGTAAAACATCTACGGACTGTGATGGTATTGACATGCTCCTAGTCAAAACTGTTATTGAATGCCTAGTAAAACCACTGACGTATATCTGTAACCTGTCTCTCCAAACAGGTATATTTCCCAATGCAATGAAAATAGCTAAAGTAATTCCGATATACAAGACGGGCGACAGAGGGGAACTCTCAAACTATAGACCAATTTCACTATTACCGCAATTTTCCAAGATATTTGAAAAAATATTCTATGAGAGAATTGACAACTTCATACTGAAGAATAATTTATTGTGTGAGCAGCAATATGGGTTCAGACACAAGAGGACAACTGTATATGCCCTAATGGAATTTACAGAAAAAATATCAACAGCCATCGAAAATAAAGAGTATTCAGTTGGAGTATTCCTGGATCTTAAAAAAGCATTTGATACAGTAGATCATAATTTATTATTAAAGAAACTACAAAATTGTGGTATTAGAGGGGTAGCACTGTCCTGGTTAAGTAGTTACTTAAAGAATAGATATTAGTATGTATGTGTTAGCAACAAAAACTCACAGTTACTGAAGGTTACCTGTGGAGTCCCACAGGGTTCAGTTTTGGGACCATTATTATTCAATATGTATATAAATGATATATGTAAAGTTTCAGAAAAAATGGACTTAATATTGTTTGCCGATGACACTAACCTATTATGCAGTGGAAACAATTTGGAACAACTTCTGGATACACTCGGAAAGGAATTAAGAAAGCTTAAACTGTGGTTTGATTCAAACAAATTAAACCTCAATTTAAGTAAGACAAAATTTATAGTCTTTAACAACCATCACAACAACCCAGTACCTAAACTCAGTGTAAATGGTGTAGAGATTGAAAGGGTATCTGAAACTAAATTTCTTGGAGTAATAATTGATAATAAACTGTGTTGGAAGTCACATATTAATTATATTAAAGGTAAAGTATCCAAATCAATTGCAATATTACACAGAGTGAAATATTTGCTGAATCAACCCACACTATACACCTTGTATCATTCATTAATACTCCCATACATGACATATTGTAATGAAGTATGGGGAAATACATATAAAACAAACATATATCCACTCTTTATGCTTCAAAAGAGAGCTATTAGAATAATAAACAAAGCAGCTTACAGGGAACCAACAAACCCACTTTTTCTTAAACAAAAAACTCTCAAGTTGAAAGATCTGGTTGACTTTAAAACTGCAATAATAATGTTTAAAGTGAAGAATTTATCACTGCCCGCAAATATCCAAAAGTTGTTCCAAATAAGGGAGAAACAATATCACTTCAGAGGAACATGTATATTTCAAAAGCCTACAGTGAGAACAACCACCAAGCAACACTGTATTTCAGTGCAAGGAGTCAGATTATGGAACAATTTTGGACCTG
Organism: Pholidichthys leucotaenia; assembly: GCA_020510985.1. Lineage (NCBI taxonomy): Eukaryota > Metazoa > Chordata > Actinopteri > Cichliformes > Pholidichthyidae > Pholidichthys > Pholidichthys leucotaenia. The sequence goes on from CM035842.1 coordinate 288,401,100, forward strand.
AATTAAAATCATGTACAACGCTTGGACAATTTAAACAAAAACTAAAGGAAGAAATACTCCAAACATATAAACAAGACGACATGTAAAATCACATAAGGATTGCCATATCCAGCCTGTGTTGTGTTGTAGCTTAGTTTTTTTTTTTTTTCCTGTCACATTTTGTCTTAGATTTGTTTTCGAATAGTAATCGCTTAACTTAGCTTAGCTTAGTTTTTTTTTTTCTCTGTCACATTTTGTCTTAGCTTTGTTTTGAATTGTAATCGCTCTTGTCTGTTTTCTCTTTTTCTCTTTTGAATTCTTGGATGGAATATGGGTGGGCAATATAAGCTGCGGCTTCAGCCATCACCCATTTCGGATAACCTACGTTGAATTGTATAATCAGAGGAGTCATTGTCTAATTTGACCTTGTTGTTATATTATTCAGTTTCTTTTAACCTGTACTGTACTATCCGAAATAAATTCATTCATTCATTCATTCATTCTTTATGTTGTACTTTAAGAAGTTTACCACAGCTGACCTGGGCGCAGAGTCTAAGTTCAGTTTCTGTGCCAAGGCTATGTGTGCACGTTGGATCTGTAGGTCTGTTTCATAGGGCAACTCAAGTTCTTTTTTTATGAATTTTTCTATGAATTTTGCCATAGAGTTGCCTTCGGTGCCCTCCGGTATCCCGAAGATGCGTATATTGCTCCGCCTGGACCTGCTCTCCAGGTCGGTTATTTTTTCCTGCATCCTCTGTGTCTGTGCCGTCATGGTCTGTAGCAGCTCGCTTGCCTCAGTCTTCCAGTCTTCCACCTCTGATATTCGAACTTGGGTTTCTGCCATACACACCCATTGAGTGCGCAGCTCCTCTGTGTTTTCTGCTAGCTTGCAGTCTATTTCTTTTTGGAGACCCATAATTTCCTCCTTCACCTCTTTTTTCAGTTCTTCCTTAAGAGTCGTTAAATCCTGTTGGAGTTCTTGAGGTCTTTTATATCCTTACTTATATTGGCGAAGCCAGTGTTCATAGTATTGAGGCTGGCGTCCTCCATTTTCTCTGTTGAAGTCTCCTTGTTTTTGTTGGCCTCGTGCTCAGCGATTTCTCCAGTGTTGTTGAAGAGGGATTCCTTAATTTTACCCTGCTTTTTTCAGTGTGCCCGGCTTCTTTGTGTTTTCATCCCTTGGTTTACTGACTTATTTATGTCGAGTTGGCCATTTAGCAAAGATTTTTAACCTGACTAGGGAGAGCTCTCTGTTTAAGCGTTATGTCTCGCCGCCATCTTCCCGGAAGTCCAATTCACAAAATGCCATTTTTAATGAAGATGTTTATTAATAAGGGTAAAAAAAAAAAAATCCAAACCTACATGGCCCTGTGTGGAAAAAGTAAACACTCTTGAACCCCTAAACCTAATAACTGGTTGGGCCACCCTTAGCAGCAACAACTGCAATCAAGCATTTGCGATAACTGGCAATGAGTCTTTTACAGTGCTGTGGAGGAATTTTGGCCCACTCATTTTTGCAGAATTGTTGTAATTCAGCCAAAATGGAGGGTTTTTGAGCATGAACCACCTTTTTTAGGTCATGCCACAGCATCTCAATCGGATTCAGGTCAGGACTTTGATTAGGCCACGCCAAAGTCTTCAATTTGTTTTTCTTCAGCCATTCAGAGGTGGACTTGCTGGTGTGTTTTGGATCATTGTCCTGCTGCAGAATCAAAGTGCACTTCAACTTGAGGTCACAAACAGATGGTCGGACATTCTCCTTCAGGAATTTTTGGTTGACAGCAGAATTCATGGTTCCATTTACCACAGCAAGTCTTTCAGGTCCTGAAGTAGCAAAACAGCCCCAGACCATCACACTACCACCACCATATTTTACTGTTGGTATGATGTTCCTTTTCTGAAATGCTGTGTCACTTTTACGCTGTATGTAATGGGACACACACCTTCCAAAAAGTTCAACTTTTGCCTCGTCAGTCCACAGAGTATTTTCCCAAAAGTCTTGGGGATCATCAAGATGTTTTCTGGCAAAACTGAGACGAGGCTTTATGTTCTTTTTGCTCAGCAGTGGTTTTTGTCTTGGAACTCTGCCATGCAGGCCATTTTTGCCCAGTCTCTTTCTTATGGTGGAGTCATGAACACTGACCTTAACTGAGGCAAGTGAGGCCTGCAGTTCTTTGGGTGTTGTTGTGGGGTCTTTTGTGACCTCTTTGATGAGTCGTCGCTGTGCTCTTGGGGTAATTTTGGTAGTCCGGCCAGTCCTGGGAAGGTTCACCACTGTTCCATGTTTTCGCCATTTGTGGATAGTGGTTCTCACTGTGGTTTGCTGGAGTCCTAAAGCTTTAGAAATGGCTTTATAACCTTTTCCAGACTGATCGATCTCAATTACTTTGTTTCTCATGTGTTCCTGAATTTCTTTGGATCACAGCATGGCAACAGCTCGCCAAACCCCAACCAAATCTGTGCCAAATCTGTGCCAAATCTGTGCCATTCAAGGGCGCAACTTTGTTTCAAACAACATTGGGGGTGGGGGGTGAGATATCTGCGCATATAAGGATTTAATAAAAAATCTTTTTATTATAGGACTGTCAACACATCAGTACAGGCAGCTGTGTTCAATGTTCTCTATTTCACTTTTAAAGGAAAAGGATTTTTAAAGCAAAAAATGACAGTATGTGTATCCTAGTGTTGAGGAACAGTGCAAAATCATGAACTTTCCTAAAGGACAAGACTAATTTACCTCTTTATTTTGGCATTCCCATTTTAGTAATAGTTGTAAAAACTATTTCCCTGATTTACCAAACCTATATTCAGTCTTGTAATAGTCTATGCCACTATGAAGTAGCAGGCCTACTTAATACCTATTATGTGTTAAGTATTTCAGCACTGGCAGAAGTCAAGTTTTGACTATTGTTACCTGGTCATGTGTGTCTCCTGTGCCTCCTCTCTTTCTCTAGTCATCAGTACTGTCTCTCTCTCCCTCTGGACACCTGTGCTGATTCTCTGGTTACCTTTAGCTCCTCTCTCCTCTCCTTCTTGGTTCACCCTGCTGCTGCCACATTCTTGCTCCTGATATAAAAAAAAAGCTCAGTTAATGTTCAAATGATTTAAAAGAAGTACTTTATGGACAGTTTTGGAGGATGTAATTCATGCTAGATTTTTCAACACCAAAAAAATGTAAAATATTCTTTACCCTTTCTTCCCTCTTAATAGCATCTTAACAGTGCAATCAGTATTAACTGAGGTTAATCTAGTCACTGAATGAGGTTTAATCACCATTATTCTTGACTCATTTTATTTTTAATCAGTTGTGGTGATTAACACATTTATTCTGACAGGACTGTTTTTTCATTAATTCATGATGTCACCACTTGTCACCATGTGGCTATTTCTTACCAAGCAGATGAACTAAGGACACTACTGTGATTTAGTCAGCTTGACTATGACAAGAGTAACAGTTATCCTGCCTGCAGAGGCATTATGAACACAGCACACCACACCTTAGGTGTGTTGTTTCTTTAATGACAAAATAGTAAATCTGTGAGTAGATTTGTGACTAAATCATCCTGGTATTAAAAACTTACTCTGGATTCATTATTTAGACATTTATTTTTTTACAATGACATTCAGTTTTCAAATTTAGGATTCGGGTATTTACCCCCCCCCCCCCCCAACCACCAGAAAAAGGTAAAATGTATTTTTTCTAGCAAATTTACCAGAAGGAAAAAAAAAAAAAGAATTTAGGATAAAATTGTATAAATTCACAAGAAAATAGTAGCAACTTGATGATAGTCAAAAAAAATCAGTAAAAAGCTGAAATTTAAATGATTTTGCAAATATGTAAGGAAAAAGACTTATTTTCCATGACAAAAATTGCCAATTTGGGAAAAATGCTACATTTTTGTGAGAAGCTGTGAATTTAGGGGGAAAACAACATGGGGGAAACACTGCATATTTATTCAAAAAGTAGGAAAATTTACAAGAAAAAATGTCTCTGATTTACAAGAAAAGCTGTAAAACTATGACAAAAAAGTTGCACACACAAAAAAGTGACATTAGAAACATCATAGTGCTACATAAAACGCTAATTAAATTTACTAAGGGAGAGAAAAGATTGGACAGAATATTTTGAGACCCAAAAGTTGGTAGCTCTAACTTTAAATGAGTTTATAATATGCTTTTAGTTGATATATAATGTGTTTACATACACACACGTATATTCAGCACTGAAGCGACCATACAGGAAAAGCAACAGGCTGAAGGAGATGACAAATGCTGCAAAAAAAAAAAAATTGCTGGGAGAAACATTGCAGCTTTTTATTTATCAATTTATTTATTTATTTAGCACTCCCTTTATTGCAAATGGACCCTTAAACACCAACGAACTCAAAAAGTACAGTGTTAAGGTGATGAATCTTGTTATACTAGGAACTACAGGAGCTCCTGGCAGCGGAGGGCGGGGGACAGAGCTGTGTAGAGGAATCTGATCAGACCTAAATGAAACAGTCATTGTTGCCTGAGACAGACTGCTATAATGATGATGAAATCACTATACAGTGATGATTATAAGCCATCAATATCTCAGTGTATGGTCACTGCCTGATTTGTGTAATGCTGTCTCTTGATTAAATAAAATGGGAATGGAAAACTAGAAATGTGATTTTAAGCTCAATAATTAAATTCCAAATAAATCAGTGATGCTATTGTGCTTTTGAACTCATTTTAACTAATTATGCATATGGATAAATTTAGGGTGCTGTATTTTCCCTTAATGAGATATTTTAAAAAGTTTAGGCATATGAAATGCATATATTCTTTCATTCTTCTCTTTGGTGTTTATTTCTTACAGTATATAAGATAAGCCTTTATTAGTCCTACAATGGAGGAAATTATATATTCGTTTAGATATTCTTTTGTGCAGTTGTGGTATTTTAACAGAGGATAGAAGATCTGAAAATGATCTGCAAATAATTAAAATAATGACATGAAATAATGAAATGAAAATAATTAATTTCTTTTAATGTGGATATTTAAGAATAGCCTTCAGAATGACTTCGCCATAATCAAAAGTGGTAAAACTTGCCTTTTAATTGAATTTTATAATGATCAAAATCATGACATTTTAAAAATATAGAGCAGTTTAAGGTTAACTTGAATTTTGCTGGGATGACAAACAATATTTAAACACATTTATATTTAAGGACCAGTGATAGTAGATTTTGTTTGCACTTGATAAATGTTCAGAGCTGCTAGCATTTTGATGAGTACTGAAACATGCATAAATTTCACTCTAACAGTTGACGAACAAATCCATTCTGATCACATTTCATGAATGATTAATACAATGTAAAGACCAAATCTGCATGAGAAAAGCTAATCATTCATCATCATCAGATAAGCTAAATCTTACCAGGTAGCACTTACATGTATTCTGTGGTGTAAAACTTTCATTTATAAAGAAAAACTTGTCTTTTTAACGTTATATAAGTCACTCATCAGGCCCCACCTTGATTACTGTTGCCAGGTCTAGAGACCATACCTACAACAAGATATCGACCTCATTGAAAACATTTAAAGAACTCTGAAGTTGATCCCTTCATCATCTCATTTATCGTATGAGCAGCAATTGAAGAGATAAGCTAACAACATTAGAATGTATGTGTGTCATAACTCTACTTTTGACGAGCAGATGTGTTGGTGAAGGAATTGGACTCAGGGTGCAGGCAGGACTTAAGTGGTAATTTTTTTAACAGAAAAACTCAAAGCAAAATAAACAGCAGCACAGGGGCTGAGAACATTGAGGATATATAACTTAAGGCACTTTTCCACTAGCCCAGCACACCTCGGCACGCCTCGATTCACTTCAGTACGGTTCGGCACGCTTTTGTCTCCATTACAACCGTGTTGAGCTGGGGTGGGTGGGATTTCTATAACAGCGAGGCGGCGCCACACTCCCGTGACATAGAACACGCGACCCAAGCAAAACATAACACATACAGCTGTACAAGGCCACTCCTCGGTCTGTGGCTTTTTTCACCGTAAACGCCAAAAAGGACCGCCAGACAAGGGTACAGGCAGCGAGATGAAACACTCTGGAATAGTTCTGCAGCTTCTGGGAGAGCCAAAGACGTGAGGATACAAACTAGGTCATATATGACGGTAAGCTAATGTTGCTAATGCTAGCTTGCTATAAGTACGTCGTACTACACTTTAATGTCTGCAAGTTATCGCTGTTAGGTACTAAAATATGTATGCTGTGTGTGTTTCAGATGGCTCTGTTGTGGGGAAATTACTGCTCCATTCGCTCTGGGCGTTCAGCACAGCCTGTCACGGATGTCATCAGCCTGTCACTGATGTCAGCACAGCTTCACAAACGATCAGTGGTTATAGAGCTTAAGAATGTCTGTAGAAATGGTTATTTCCTGTACAACAAATTGCTCTGCTCGAAAATCAGGGAGAGACTGTTGAGACATCATGCACGTACCTGCTTCTGCAGCAGAGTCTGAGGTGGTGTCATAGAAAAAAATGATCAGCTGACACAACTTGATCGCCATGTTAACTATATTAGCCACAAAATATATATTCAAAAAGTAAACTTTACTGAGCTAGGTATAATAAGATATATTTGACAGTTATCATGCATTTTAGGCCAAAACAAACTTGATTTAGGATTAAAAGCAATTAAAATAATGCAGTCACAAGGTTACATGGAAAATACTTGATTTACTAGATACATGTACTGTAGAAATATATATTCTCTGCATCAACAATGTACTAGACATGCATTCATGTCGTATTGCACTGGGAATTGCACTGACAATAAACCTCTGAAGTTTTTGCAGATGTCTCTATTTTTATATGTGAAGGTTACCACCATGTGGCACAAATTAAATACTGAAAGACTGGAAAAGCTAAGAATAATCCAGCAGTTTGAGAAATCACTTTTGGTTTGGTGTAAGTCTGTCAACAGAATTATGAACCATAAAGCAGTTTGTGTTAAAATGTTAAATCCCATTAAACCTAATCCAGGGGCTTCCAATCATGTGTCATGGGGGGCCAAGACCCTGCAGGTTCTCTCTTCTACCCAGTCTCTTCAGCAGGTGTTCTCACTGATCAGTCAGTGGAAGAAGTTCAGTGGAATCTGCTGTTGAAGACACTGGTTGGAGGTAAAGCCTGCAGGGTCTTGGCCCTCCATGGCACATGATTAGACACCCCCACCCAAACCCATTATGATGAAGAGCAGATGCTAATATGACCCAGAATTCCTCCATATACTGGTACTGTCACTAAAGTATGCAGGGTCTTCTGTACAGTCTTCTAACAATATAGTCTTCAGTTAATAAAATAATTGTTTTGGTTATTTTTTTCTTAAAATGAGCCATTGTTTTCAAGGTCACCGATTAATCCTTTGTACAGTTTACTCTTTTCCCAGCGGTGTCTTAACAGACAAAATAGAAAATCATGATGCAAACACATAAGTCACTAAATTGTTTATTACAATCAGCAGCAAATTCCAGATTATTCAGAATGTGCAAAATTCAAACTGTAAAAAAAAAAACTGGAATGGTCACACACGGCAGCCACGCTGCCTCACTGAGAAGCAACTGGATCGGCCCATCGTACTGGTCCTGGTTCAACAGATCTTCAGCCTGCATCTCTGTAAATAGTGAGGCAAGGTCCAGTTGGGATGACAGTTTCCCTCTTGCCTAGACAAAAGACAAATGGGTGGTGGTTAATTAAAGCAAGTTTAAAACTTATTTGGGAAATACACGTGTTGCTAAAAGCCAGTGGTGGAATGTGAATTAATGAATGAATCTTTATTTCGGACTGATTAAAAGTAAAGATTAAAAGAAAATAGAATAATATAACAAAGGGGAAAAATCTAACAAGGTCAAATTAAACAATAACTCCTCTGATTATACAGTTCAACATAGGTTATCTGAAATGGATGATGGCTGAAGCTGCAGCTTATATTGCCCACCATATTTCATCCAAGAATTCGAAAGAAAAACAAAACAGGAGGGATTACAATTTGAATGTGACAATAAAGTACTTCGTTGTTGTATTTAACCACAATTTTCATGTAGCTGCGCTTCGGTAGATTTTACAAGGGCTGCGTTACATTTAAAATCATCTCTTTTTACTGTGGCCTCAGCAATCAGAATGAATTAATACATTCACTTGAATGGAATCTAGTACTTTAACTGAAGTTGTGCATCACCGAGTGTGGAGTCGCTCAGTCAAAATATGAAGTTTTTATCAATAAAAGTTTGTCTTGTCTGTAAAAGTGTCTCTTCTTGCCCTGGCTTCAAGTGTGGGCGGTGTTTTGTACTAGCATTGCTAAAATATAAAAGGAAGCACTACAATGGGTCTCAAATATTTGTAATGTGTCCTGTTACTGCCTGAGTTTATTGATGATAGACTATAAACTACACATTTAAAGTAAATTATATTGATGACTGAACATCTCACATTTGCCAAAACATACAGTTATGAACATAACTCACAAAGGATCACACAAGTGATCTAACAAAAAAATAAATACATCAACAAGCGGCTTATTTTACAGTTGATGTGCCATATTCACACAATCAAATAAATCTCAGTTCAGTCCCTTTTATATTAAGTGGAAATTGTGCTACTTTGTTTTTGACACTTTACCTATAAAAGCAAAGGATTTTAGTACATTCCACAGTGGCGACGTCCACTGTGGGCTGGCTGACTTCCTCCTGCCTAGATGAATGACAGAAATGGATGATGGTTAGTTTCAAGCAAGTTCAACACTTATATAGGCACATCTCAAAAATTAGAATACCATGAAAAAATTCTATATTTTTTTCACTCATTTCAGAAAGTGAAACCCATATATAGATTCATTACAGCGACAGTGATATATTGCAAGTGTTTATTTTAATATTGATGATTACGGCTACAGCCCATATTAACCAACACCTCAGCGGCCAACATTTATATTTAAAAACTATTTTTTAAAGTTAATTTTATGTAATATTCTAATTTTTTGCCAAATTGAATTTGGGGTTTTCAGGGGCTGTAAGCCGTAATCATCAAAATTAAAATAAATAAACGCTTGAAATATATCACTGTCTGTGTAATGTGTAAAGTGGTGGGATGTGACAAAAATGCCCTGGCTTCATGTGCGGGCGGTGTTTTGTACTAGCATTGCTAAAATATAAAAGGAAGCACTACAATGGGTCTCAAATATTTGTAATGTGTCCTGTTACTGCATGAGTTTATTGATGATAGACTATAAACTACACATATAAAGTAAATTATATTGATGACTGAACATCTCACATTTGCCAAAACATACAGTTATGAACATAACTCACAAAGGATCACACAAGTGATGTGACAAAAAAATAAATACATTAACAAGCTGTTTATTTTACAGTTGATGTGCCATATTCACACAATCAAATAAATCTCAGTTCAGTCCCTTTTATATTAAGTGGAAATTGTGCTACTATAGATTCATTACAGGGACAGTGATATATTGCAAGTGTTTATTTTAATATTGATGATTACGGCTACAGCCCATATTAACCAACACCTCAGCGGCCAACATTTATATTTAAAAACTATTTTTTAAAGTTAATTTTATGTAATATTCTAAATTTTTGCCAAATTGAATTTGGGGTTTTCAGGGGCTGTAAGCCATAATCATCAAAATTAAAATAAATAAACGCTTGAAATATATCACTGTCTGTGTAATGAATCTATATAATATACGGATTTCACTTTCTGAAATGAGTGACAAAAAATATTGAAGTTTTTCATGACATCCTAATTTTTGGAGATGTAACTGTATTAGGGAAATACACCTGTGAAATTCAGTGGTGGGATGTGACAAAAATGCTTCATTTCCCTGACAAGCACTGCAGGATCCACAGAATAGGTGTGTGTGTCTATTCTGACGCTTTAGAAAATTATATGAATGACTTTATAAATCACTGGTCTGAAAAAGCACTTTTAATATGATGAGATTTCGGCTCGTGTGGTCCATTTCACCAGTATCCACAACAGGGAGGCTAACCTCTGGCATGTGGAAACACATTCTAGCATTAAATTGCACACAATTTAATGCGCAGCACAAAAGTGCAATACAAAACAAAAACCAGGACTTTAACCAGGATTAACATATTTCATCGTTTTGCTCTCACAAGCGAATATTTAGGAGAAAACAAGCGCGAATCAGCAGTTGGTACTAGCTAGCTACTAGCAAAAAAACGTTAGCTAAAACGAGTTAGCCAGCACAAAATGGCGCTGTATGGCTAAAAAAAAGTGAGCTTACCACCAACAGGATAAATAAGCAAACAGATGCACATTATTACAAATCACTCACCATCGATGGTTCTCTCACGATCGTCTTCAGCTTGCCCATAGTCCGGTTTCTATGCTGGCCAGCCATCTGTATGGGTCCGGGTCACTTCTCACTGTGGATCTGCCACCAAGCAGAGAAAACTCCGCACCTCTTTGTTGGACCACGGTGTAGAGTTCCGCAAAACCTACAACGCTGTCTGTATTAATATCGTATTTACTCTGTGACCGAGTTAGTCCGTGAAATATTGCATATGGCGGTCGTGTATCAGAAGACGGCGAAGACGGTCGCTTTCGTGACATTAAGACCTGACCAATCAGCGGCGACCAGTCTTTTAACGTCACGACACGGCACGACTCGGCACGACTGTACCCTGCCCTTGAGCGGGGCCGAGAATCGCAGCTGTTAAACCATGTTGGGGCTAGTAGAAAGACTTACAAAGCGTGCTGAGCTGTCCCGTGGTGTGCTAAGCCGGGCTAGTGGAAAAGGCCCTTTAGAGAGAACTGAGTACCAGGCATGGGGAGATAAGACCAGGACACCACATGAACATTAATGATGCCACACTAGACTGAGACAGAACACTGAACACATAGACAGGGGGATTGTCAGAAGTCTGAAATATAAACCTCACAAATACAGAGTACAAAAAGGTATTAGACTGAATCAAAGATCAGACTTAAGACACGCAGAGCCTTTGAAGTTTTTACTTGCACAAGGAGCAATCAAAACAAACCTTGTACAGGATGAGTTGAAATGCTGGGGGCAGTCCCGCAGCACCTTCTTTATATACATGGTGCATGTGACAAACTCAGCAAAAGCAGAACAACGGAATTACCACATAAGCAAAAGTATGCTCTGTACGTCTTCAAGTGTGTGTAGGAGATAAATCGCATGAACACTCTTATCGTGGGGAGAACATCTGCTTCTCCACTCAGCAAAAACAGAGAGGGGGAAACAACTCCATATATGGGCCTACAACAAACCAGTGCTTCCGGTCAAAAAGAACATAGTTAACAGATGAAATGGTTAAATGATAACATACAACAGTCTTTTGCAGAAAAAATAAGAAGCACAGGGTGTACAGGGGACAAGTCTTGATACAGCATAAAGACTTGCATATGTCAACACTCTTTTATCACACATCATATGAACAAACAGAAGGGTGGTGCAGCTTAGTCACTAACAGTGATTATAAGAAGAGGCACAAGTTGTATTTATGATTAATAAGAAAAAGCATCATACATATAAGAGTATCAATCTTCATTTCATGAGTTATTAATAAAATGATAACCATTTACATACATATATACAATTTTCCAACAGGGATAATTAACATAACACAGAAGAGGTTTAGTTTAGTTTAATGTTTATTTGAAAGGAACATTACATACTAACGAACATCAATACAAATGTAAGTATGCCAGATTTAGCAATGCTGCTAATTTGCATCTGTAGTCCACCAGCGGGTCACAAAAACACACAAACAAACAATCATACATGAGAGGAACAACTGCAATGAAACTGTACAAAGTGGATATGCTAAAGTGAAAGAGTTAAGGTGCTACAAAACAAAACATTCAAATGTCACACGAGTGAAGTGCTGTGTATGCATACACACACACATGCACCCAAGCATCTCACAGCAACAACAAACAACAGCAACAAACAAGAGGTGGGGCATATGTGTCATAAATCACCCTTCCCAAGGGCTATGAAGGACACCAAACGCACTCTGTGAGTTTTGCACATTTATTAACAAAAAGACAAACATGACACAAAAACACTACACTTGCAAATAATAAGAAGAGGGCACCGGCGGAGAGCGGGCCTCACGACCAGGAGTGGGAAGAACAGCCCGAGAAAAATACAGGCTGAGGCGCTCAGACTCGCCGGGGGAAAAGAGGATAATTCAGCTGGAGTCACACCCGAAGGGAACCGGGGCTCACAGCTGAGGGAAGTGGAGAAAAGGATAAACGTACCTGGTTGGAACACACCCGTTCAACTCAATGGCAACCTAGAAATACTTAGCGTCAAACACAGCACCACTGAGGAGAATAACAGTAGAACACGACAACGGGGAAACATTGTCATACCCTTAAATAGGTGTGTGAACAACTGATTCATGCGTGACAGGTGTGGGTACATGAATGAGGAAATAATCAAACAACGAATGACAGCTGTGCAGCCTGCGAAGCAGTCTGGCAGCTGGAGGCTGCACAGCACTGTCAAAATAAAAGCACAGACCGGAAATCAAATAACCACATAAGAATAAGTTAACACAACCCCCAAAAAGATGTAACTAATACCATAAATACAAAATAGCACACAATAAATACAATTAGGCCCCAAAATATTTGGACAGTGACACAAGTTTTGTTATTTTAGCTGTTTACGAAAACATATTCAGGATGCAATTATATAATCAATATGGGCTTAAAGTGCAGACTCTCAGCTGTAATTTGAGCGTATTCACATCCAAATTGGAGCAAGGGTTTAGGAATTACAGCTCTTTAATACATAGCCGCCTCTTTTTCAAGGGACCAAAAGTAATTGGACAATTGACTCAGAAGGCTGCAAAAAAACCCCCCAAAAAACTAAAAGGCTGCATGGCCTCTTCCCTCGTTAACCTGTCATCAATTAAGCAGTTAAAAGGTCTTGAGTTGATTCCAGGTGTGGCATTTGCATTTGGAAGCTGTTGCTGTGAACACACAACATGCGGTCAAAGGAGCTCTCAATGGAGGTGAAACAGACCATCCTGAGGCTGAAAAAAAGAAGAAATCCATCAGAGAGATAGCAGAAATGTTAGGAGTGGCCAAATCAACAGTTTGGTACATTCTGAGAAAAAAAGAGTGCACTGGTGAGCTTGGGAACTCAAAAAGGCCTGGACGTCCACGGAAGACAACATCACAGAATCCTTTCCATGGTGAAGAACAACCCCTTCACAACATCCACTCAAGTGAAGAACACTCTCCAGGAAGTAGGTGTATCAATATCTAAGTTTACCATAAAGAGAAGACTTCATGAGAGTAAATACAAAGGATTCACCACAAGGTGCAAACCATTAATCACCCTCAAAAATAGAAAGGCCAGAATTGACTTTGCCAAAAAACACCTGAAGAAGCCAGCCCAGTTCTGGAACAGCATTCTTTGGACAGATGAGACTAAGATCAACCTGTACCAGAATGATGGGAAGAAGAAAGTTTGGAGAAGAATTGGAACAGCTCATGATCCAAAGCACACCACATCTTCTGTAAAACATGGTGGAGGCAGTGTGATGGCATGGGCATGCATGGCTTCCAATGGCACTGGGTCACTTGTGTTTATTGATGATGTAACAAAAGACAGAAGCAGCCGGATGAATTCTGAAGTGTATAGGGATATACTTTCTGCTCAGATTCAGCCAAATGCAGCAAAGTTGATTGGACGGCGCTTCACAGTACAGATGGACAATGATCCAAAACATACTGCAAAAGCAACCCAGGAGTTTTTTAAAGCAAAGAAGTGGAATATTCTGCAATGGCCGAGTCAATCACCAGATCTCAACCCAATCGAGCATGCATTTCACTTGCTCAAGACAAAACTTAAGGCAAAAAGACCCACAAAGAAGCAACAACTGAAGACAGCTGCAGTAAAGGCCTGGCAAAGCATCACAAAGGAGGAAACCCAGCATTTGGTGATGTCCATGGGTTCCAGACTTCAGGCAGTCATTGCCTGCAAAGAATTCTCAACAAAATATTGAAAAGTAACATTTTACTTAGGGTTATGTTTATTTGTCCAATTACTTTTGAGCCCCTGAAATGAGGAGCGTTTGTATAAAAATAGCTGCAATTCCTACATGTTTAATCATATATTTTTGTTCAACCCCTTGAATTAAACCTTAAAGTCTGCACTTCAATTCCGTTGTAGTTGTTTCATTTCAAATCCAATGTGGTGGCATGCAGAGCCCAAATCATGAAGATTGTGTCACTGTCCAAATATTTCTGGGCCTAACTGTAGACAAGACAATAAGGACAAAACCAAGAATATAAATATTCCAAAGATAAACAGATAAAACACAACAGACCATGATAAATAAAGAAATAAACAAACAGAAAAGGACTGAACTCAAACTGGAATCTGGGCACGGCCCCCACCATGCCCAGGATCATGACAGTGCTCCACCTGAAGGGGTGGATCCACCCACAAAAGAGACCCCCCCCCCCGACAAGAAAAACAACCCACCCTGGGTGGGAGGAGGGGGAACAAGGCACGGAGTGACCGAAACCAAACAAAAAAACCCCAAACAAAACAAAAGAAAACATTCATGACCCACAACACTGCACAACAGGTGGTAGTATAAGACTCTAGGACCACTGGATAAATAAATGAGGCAGTTCGGGCGGCCAACCAGAGTACCCACAACCACTGGTGCTTGTGCTGGAGCAAGTTGGGTGGCCTCCCCGTGTTCCAGGACCACTCAAGCAGAAGGGGCAGTCCATTAAGCGGTCTCCCAGCATCCCTGAGCCAGCAGGCCACGTCACACAACGAGCTTCCCCCAGGGGCGGCAGCCAGCCCCAGCGTCTTCCCCAGACCACGGGAGCTGGGAGGTGGAACTCTAATGAGAAGGGTGGCCGATAAGCGGGAAGACTGTCCCTAGGAATCGCTGACCAGCATAGCTGCCCAATGCGAGGGCCAGCAGAGGAAAGGAAAACCAGGTGGTGAGGACGACCAACCAGTGGAGACCTCCAGTGACACCCGATGACCTTCAACGATCTCTGACGAAGGCCCTCAACAACCTTGGGCGGAGACGAAGGGACCTCAGCGTCCTCAGGCAGAGGCAAAGCACCCATGGTAGCCTCGGCCTGAGGTGTAGCACCCACAGCGGCCTCGGACTGAGGCATAGCACCCACGAAGGCCTTGGACGGAGATGTAGCACCCTCGGAGGCCTTGGACTGAGGTGTAGCACCCTTGGAGGCCTCGGACTGAGGAATAGCATCTACGGAGGCCTCTGGCAAAGAGGGGGGACCCACGGATACCTCTGGCGGAGAGGAGGGACCCACAGAGACCTCTGGTGGAGAGGGGAGACCCACGGAGACCTCTGGCAGTGAGGGGGGACCCACGGTGGCCTCAGACGAAGGTGGAGGACCCATGATGACCTCAAGTGCAGGTAGTAGACCCTTGGTGACCTTAGGTGATGGCTCGAGCAAAGGAACAGAGACAGAAACAACCACCGGGTCAGAGTCATTGGCAGCAGTGGAGCCCGGCGAGGAGGGCTCAGGTGCAATTGACGGTTGCACTTGGTCCTCCCAACCAACAGCCAGGAAAGATTTCTCTAAAACAGACAAAGTGACAAAAAAGAGAACTTGCCTGAGCTCGAGCTCCACCACCACCCAGGACTCCGGCAATCCAGGCTGGGGCACCTCAACTCTGCTCGCCCGACGTTCCACCTCCAACATAGCCACCTTGCACAGGGAGGAAGAGAAAAAACATCGGAGAATCACCGGCAGCAGTGGAGCCTGGTGAGGAGAGCTCAGGAGCAGAGGATGTCTGCAACTGATTCTCCCCACCAAGAGCCGGACAAGAATTCTCAAAATCTGTAAGTGTGGGAACAGAATTCAGTACTTGCTTGAACTCAAGCTCCACCACCGTCCAGGACTCCGATGACTCTGCTGTGGTGGCCCCTGCAGCAGGCATGATGGTAAGTGCAACCGAAGAGCCTCCAGGTGTAGCAACCCACACCCATGATTCTGCCGGCGTGGCAGTTGGGGCTGGAGGTCTCCTCACCACTGATGCCAAGTCCTGAGTAACTGAAACCAGAGGACACTCCCTTGTCGGCTCAGGCTTCAGGACCCCAGTACCATTCCTCTTCTGTCCAGGACATGACTGCGGGACCAGCGTGGGGTTCTCCAGGGCCGCAGGCTCCTCCGTCACCTGGCGGCTCCTCCGTCACCTGGCGGCTCCATCCCAGGGCCGACTGACGTTCGAGGGAGGTGGGAGGAGGCACAGAAGAGATGAGTGAGGAACAGGTGACAGCAGCAGGCGGTGAGGACTCAGTCAAGGTGGGCTGTTGATGTTGAGCCTCACCACCAGGAATAAGGCAAGGAATTTCATTTTCATGTGTAAGAGAATGAATGCACACTTGCCTTATTTCCCGGGCATGATGGTGACTGCTGCTGCGGGTCCAGGCGAGGTCCATACGGAAACAGCGGGAGTCATCTTGCGAGGAGGGCAAGGCCTCTGTACCTGGGGATGACTCCTCTTTGGCACAGGCATGGACGGGACACAATGCAGAGCAGGAGGAGACTCAAGAGGCATTTGCACCCGGAGACGTGCTCCCATCAGCTCAGGTACAGACATATCAATGATATGTCACATATGTGAGCCCCCCTCCAGCCTGCGGAGCATGCGTTGGGTGGTGGAAACTGACACGAGGAGGGACATGAGTTCCAGATAGCCCCACAGGCTGGGGCATGCCTCAATGACCTCTGCCGCACTGAAAAAAAAACTTGCAGGAGCTCCTCGGGAGTGTGGTCAGCGCAAGTGTCAGAAATAATGTCCACTATTAATTCTGCTGTCCAACACTCCTCGTTTAGCCCAAAACAGCTGAAATCCGTGTGGGATGACATGCTGGCAAAGCAGACTTCAGGAAGGGAAAAACACGGAAGGAAGGATAAATATAAAACGGGAGAAAAAGAAAAAAGAAAAAACCCACAGCGGCTGGTGTCCACACTGGTCATGTCCTTCTGTCATAAATTGCCCCTCTCAAGGGCTATGAAGGACATCAAACACAAGCTGTGAGTTTTGCACATTTATTAACAAAAAGACAGACATGACACAAAAACACTACATTTACAAATAAGAGGAAGAGGGCACCGGAGGAGAGCAGGGCTCACAACCAGGAGGGGGAAGAACAGCCTGGGAAAAATACAGGCTGAGGCGTTCAGACTTGCCGAGGGAAAAAAGGATAATTCAGCCAGAGTCACACCCGAAGGGAACCAGGGCTCACGGCTGAGAGAAGTGGAGAAAAGGATAAACGTACCTGGTTGGAGCACACCCGTTCAACTCTACGGCAACCCCAAAACACTCAGCATCAAACACAACACTACTGAGAAGCATAGCAGTAGGACATGACAACGGGGAAATGTTGTCATGCCCTTAAATACAGTGGTGTGAAAAAGTGTTTTCTCCCTTCCACCTTTCTCATTGTTTTGTATGTTTGTCACACTTAAATGTTTCAGATCCTCAAATAAATTTAAATATTAGACAAAGATAACACAAGTAAACACAAAATGCAGTTTTTAAAATGGAGGTGTTTATTATTAAGGGTAAAAAAAAAAAAATCCAAACCTACATGGCCCTGTGCGAAAAAGTGATTGCTGCCTTGTTAAAACATAAATTAACTGTAGTTTATCACATCTTTGGAAAGCTGAGTTCAATTTTCTAGCCATTTCTAAAGCTTTGGG
The DNA here is from genome assembly GCA_020510985.1 of Pholidichthys leucotaenia. NCBI lineage: Eukaryota > Metazoa > Chordata > Actinopteri > Cichliformes > Pholidichthyidae > Pholidichthys > Pholidichthys leucotaenia. The sequence goes on from CM035842.1 coordinate 288,418,857, forward strand.
ACTCCACCGAACCACAGTGAGAGCCATTATCCACAAATGGCAAAAATATGGTGAACATTCCCAGGAATGGCCGGCTGACCAAAATTACCCCAAGAGCACAGTGACGACTCATCCAAGAGTTCACAAAAGACCCCACAACAACATCCAAAGAACTGCAGGCCTCACTTGCCTCAGTTAAGGTCAGTGTTCATGACTCCACCATAAGAAAGAGACTGGGCAAAAATGGCCTGCATGGCAGAGTGCCAAGACAAAAACCACTGCTGAGCAAAAAGAACATAAAGCCTCGTCTCAGTTTTGCCAGAAAACATCTTGATGATCCCCAAGACTTTTGGGAAAATACTCTGTGGACTGACGAGACAGAAGTTGAACTTTTTGGAAGGTATGTGTTCCATTACATCCGGCGTAAAAGTAACACAGCATTTCAGAAAAGGAACATCATACCAACAGTAAAATGTGGTGGTAGTGTGATGGTCTGGGGCTGTTTTGCTGCTTCAGGACCTGGAAGGCTTGCTGTGTTAAATGGAACCATGAATTCTGCTGTCTACCAAAAAATCCTGAAAGAGAATATCTGGCCATCTGTTTGTGACCTCAAGCTGAAGTACACTTGGGTTCTGCAGCAGGACAGTGATCCAAAACACAGCAGCAAGTCCACCTCTGAACGGCTTAAGAGAAACAAAATGAAGGCTATGGAGTGGCCTAATCAAAGTCCTGACCTGAATCTGTTTGAAATGCTGTGGCATGACCTAAAAAAGGTGGTTCATTATTTATCTTTTGTTTTTATTAAAGTACAGTCGAAACATATTAAGAAGGTAAAGACATCTCCTTTCTATTCTATTTTTGTCTTTAATAAGAACAAAAGATAAATAATTAAAAGAAGACAAAATGAACCTACTTGAGTTATTATGTGGAAGTTATGGACAAAATTGCATTAAAGACTTCCGCCGGCTGGAGAAATTGGAAAAAACGCGAGCTGACAAAGGCTGCAGTGTACAGTCGAAACATGTTAAGAAGGTAGACATCTCCTTTCTATTCTATTTTTGTCTTTAATAAGAACAAAAGATAAATAATTAAAAGAAGACAAAATGAACCTACTTGAGCTAAAGGTGGTTCATGCTTGAAAACCCTCCAATGTGGCTGAATTACAACAATTCTGCAAAGATGAGTGGGGAGAAATTCCTCCACAGCGCTAGTTGTTCAATAGAGTGATGTTTTCATGCATCTCGGCTGCACCTCGGACACAGTCCAAGGATGGATAATTTTTTCACACATAAGGAGTTGTTCAGAACTCCTTGTACAGGTATATGGAGTGATGATAGTCAAGTCAGTGGTGGTAATGCACCTGTAAGCTGGTTGTCCAATTGACAATCAAATCAAGAAGAAGAAGAAGAAGAAGAAGAAGAAAAAGAAAAAGAAGAAGAAGAAGAAGAAAAAGAAAAAGAAGAAAAAGACGACTAGAGCATTGGTGGTGGTAGGATGCGAAAGAGGACAGCTCCTGAAAATCTGGAAGAAGTGGATATAATTCATCTAGGAGGAATGGAGGTGGGAAGCGAGGAAGAGGAAGTTTGGAGCATGGTGGAGTCTTAAAGAAACAAATGTACACGTCAAGAAACCCAATGAAGACCGCTATCAAGTGCTGAGGAATCAGAGGACGAACGATCCCGGAATGAACAGAAGGAGTGTAAAGTAATCATTAAACTTACTCAGGAGGGGGTGTCGTTTCGTGAGTGGAACCTAACAAAGCTCACAGATGGAATTAATGGGTCACTTGAAGTTTTAAATGCAAGGGTTCTTTGTAGTGGTTCATTGCTGGTTACATGTAAAGAAGATGATAATCTGGTTTTGAAGGAAAATAATTTTGTCTTATTTGTGGTAGATGTGATAAACTGCACTGTGAAGACTTCCAAGAAAACAAAAAATCAAAATCATTGTGAAAGCAGCAGAGAAATATCTTGGCATTAGGGGGCTACATTGGTAAGCAGTTGAGGACTTGTTAAGTGGGGGATCTTTAAGTCCAAAGACATCATGGGCTGGTGGATCAACCGTCAATCAAGTGTAAAGGAAGAATAATAAGGAGATGAGCTGCAGATATGGACTACAGAGACCCAGATATGAGAGTAAAGAAGAAGGTCACAAAGCTATGAGGAAAACAAAGCTATGAGGAAAATGTCACAAAGCGCTGAGGAAATGTCACAAAGTGATGAAGAAAACATCTTAAAGCTATGAGGAAAACGTCACAAAGCTATGAGGAACACGTCACAAAGTTATGAGGAAAAACAGACACACAGAAAGACAGACATATATAAAATGTATGGTGGTAATACACCTGTAGGCTGGTTGCCAACCGCCAATCAAATCTAAAAGAAGAAGAAGAAGACTGTGAGGAGATAGAGTGTTATAGACATCATGTAGACATAGAAATCTCACTGTTTGAAGAAGAAGAACAAGATTGTTCAGAGCTCCTTATAAGAACTCCTGATAGACTAATGACCAGATAGTGTTCTAGACATCATGTAGACATGGAAATCTCACTGTTAGGAAGATTGTTCAGAACTCCTTATAAGAACTCCAAATACAAAGATATAGAGTGAAGAAGACGAAGAAGAGGTTGCCAACCGAGAAGAATTCTGACTTTTGATACATAGTGATGTTTACTGAGTGAAGTACATGGTGGTAAGGACTACAGCTCCTGACCAGCTAGAGTGACGATATAGAGTGAAGTATGTGGCGGTAATGCACCTGTAAGCTGGTTGCCAATCAAATCTAAGAGAAGAAGAAGAAGACTCTAGTGTGCCGGTGTAGAGTGATGATATAAAGTTTGAGGAGATGAAGAAGAGTGATGTCTTAAGATAGAGTTGAGGTTCGATTGGACACAGCAATGATATAGAAGGACTACAGCTCCTGACCAGATAGAGTGATGATGATATAGAATGAAGTACGAGGAGATGAAGAAGAGTGATGTCTGAAGATAGAGTTGAGGTTTGATTGGACACAGCAATGATGATAGAAGGACTACAGCTCCTGACCAGATGGAGTGATGATGTAGAGTGAAGTATGTGATGGTAATGTACCTGTGAGCTGGTTGCCAACCGCCAATCAAATCTAAAAGAAGAAACAAAGAAAAAGACAGAGATTTCTTGAATTATATGGACATGGATAGAGTGAAGTACGCGGTGGCTGCCTATAAAAACTTAGCAATGACGATATTGAGTGAAGTATGTGGTGGTAATGCACCTGTAAGCTGGTTGCTAACCACCAGTCAAATCTAAAAGAAGAAGAAGACTCCAGTGAGCCAGAGTGATGATATAGAGTGAAGTATGTGGATAGAGTGATGATTTAGAGTATAGTATGTGACGATGATGCACCTGTAAGCTGGTTGCCAACCGCCAATCAAATCTAGAAGAAGAAGACTCCAGTGAGCCGAGACAGACATAGAATCCAGTTATAAGATGCAACTATAGAGGAAGTGGATATAGATAGAGTGATCAAGTGATAGAGTGAAGTACAACAGAGATTTCTTGAAATATAGTATATAGAGTGATTAGGGGTGATTGGGGAGCTTGGTGGAGTCTAAAAGAAGCAAACAGAGTTTTAATCAGTGGAAGAGGAAGAAGAAGGCAGCAGATGGACTTTGGCAGGTGGAAGGTTGAGATGGCATTTACATCTGTGTTAGGTTGGCGGTAGGAGTGATTTGTTTGTGGCAGATAGCATAAACTGTACTCTGACTGTAACATTATGGCATCTAGCTCTGATGGGCTTGATAAAAATGAGATGGAGTGGATGGTACCCAGGTCTACGAGGCAGAAAAGGGCAGCTAGGGAGCCAGAAAGAAAAGCAAGAGCTAGAAGCTGGTCAGATGACAGTGACGCGGGAAGAAGTAACAATGCTAAGAAAACACAAACTAGCCAACATGGATGGCAGTTTGATGATGTAGGAAATGAGTGGAAGGTTATCATTGAGTTCCATCAGGGTGGAGGGCACTATCACCCTGTTAAGCTAACAAAAGCAATTGAGGAAGAAATTGGGAGAGTTAAGTTTGCAAAGTTCTTGAATAATAACCGGCTGTTAATACATGCATCAAGTAAACAACAGCAAGAGAAAATACTGACAGTGACATGTCTGAAAGGAGAACAAATGAAGGCTCATGTTCCTGGCGCAACAGCAAACTTGAGGGGAGTTATATCAGGTGTCCCTTTGAGCATGTCTATGGAAGAAGTGAAAAAATGAGATCCAAGGAGGAAAGGTGAAGGGTGTGAAAAGGCTAAAGAGTAAAAGAGAAGGTTCACTAAAGTATACACTATCTGTCATGATTCAGTTTGAGGAAATACTCCCTAAATCAGTTCCAATAGGATATCTGTATTACAGTGTCAGAGAATATGTCCCAAAGCCACTCAGGTGCTACAAATGTCAAAGGATGGGTCACACTGCTCAGCAATGTAAGGGAAAGTTAAGATGTGCTAGATGTGGAGGGGAGCACGAATATGGTAAATGTGAAAAGGACGCCAAAGTAAAGTGTTGCAACTGCGGGGGTGAGCACAGTGCTGCATATGGAGGATATGTTGTGCAGAGGGATGCTAGACAAGCCCAGGAAATTAGAATAAGTAAAAAAATCTCATATGTGGAAGCTCTAAAGACAGAGAGGCAGGAATGGTCAGAAACACAACAGGCCTTCCTCAAAGAAGTTCAATTCAAAGGGAAGCACAACCATCAAGAAATCCGACACAAACACAAGATAATGCTGCTGCAAGGAATTTTTGTGTCCACAAATGCACAATAGATGATGACACATTGATAGTTAAAAGGACAAACTTTGTAGCTTTTATCTGCCACACCATTAATGTTGCAGGACAGCTAAAGAAGAAATTGACAAGAATCAAAACCATTGTGAAAGCAGCAGGAAGATTCCTAGATGCGGAAGATATCAAAGCCGACCAGGTTCATGTTTTATTGACAGCTGAAACTGGGGAGAATGCACATGTGCAAACTTAAGATCTTAATTATGGTACTACACATACCACAGTGGAATGCGAGGAGTCTTACAGAAAACAGACAACAACTCAAGAAGTATCTTTACAAACTAGAAGTTGTTCCAGAGGTAGTGTGTGTACAGGAGACATGGCTTCAACCTCACTTAGATTTTGTTATTCCAGGATATAGTTCAATCAGACAGGATAGAATTAACAGTGTAAATGGAGGAGGATGTGCCACTTCCATTAAAGATGGCCTGGCATATAGGGTGATTCCCTCCCCTGAGGATATAGAATGTAATATTATTTAAATATGTAGGCCAAATGGACAAGGAAATATTAAGCTGATTAATTTTTACAACCCATGTAGGACGTTAACAGCAGATATTTTCAGTGGTATGGCAGGGAAAGGGCATGTGAAAGGGGTATGGTGTGGAGACTTAAATGCCCATAATAGCTTGTGGGGAAGCACACATACAGATAACTAACTAACTAACTAACCTGCACTTATATAGCGCTTTTCTAGTCACAAAGACCACTCAAAGCGCTTTCATTAATACTAACCCTCTATTCTAAGGGCCTATAAGAAACAGATATCTAGGGACAATTTAGAACAGCCAATTAACCTAACATGCATGTTTTTGGCATGTGGGAGGAAACCGGAGAAATCCCGGAGTAAACCCACGCAACACGGGGAGAACATGCAAACTCCACACAGATCACTGTTGATCGGGGGCTGGGATCGAACCCACGATCCCACGATCCCCACAATCCCCCGGCCAAGGGTAAACTGTGCTGCCGCAGTGCTAACCACTGCGCCACCGTGCAGCCTGATGGCTCCAGATAACAATGGAAATGTTGTGGAAGAGATGTTAGATGAAAGATCGTTAATTTGTCTCAACAGTGGTGAAGGTACCAAGGTGGATGTGCATAGGGGCACATCATCATGTATTGACCTGACTCTGGTATCTGATTCTTTAGTGAGCGCCTGTGAATGGACGGTTACGAACAGTACAACTATTGGAAGTGATCACTTCCCAATACTTATGGTCATTAAAACTGAAGTATGTATATGTAGAGGCTTGGAAATAGTTAATAGTTATGTAAAAGGTGCTAAAAAGACATTTGGATAAAAAAATAAAAAAACAGGCACCCTTACAATTTTTATTTTATTCTTTAATTGTTTTATTTTTCTACAATGCATTTGTAATCCACCTGGTTCCATTATAACTCATGTGAGTTGAGTGCAGTTCCATACGCCGACCAATTGATGGCGCATGTCGCACAGTGATAGAGAGTAGACTCACGCACCGGAGGACGAAGAATAAACTCCTCTGTGTGAAATAACGGCACGAAACGTGTTCTGTCTATTCTCCTACCACAGGAGAGTTTACTTCCACATCCACGTTGCCTCCTCCTGGGCCGCTACCCAGGGGAGCAACAATTTTGGGGGCTCGTCCGGGATTAGCGCCACTTACTGGTCTGGCACTAATCATTGAAGAACCAAGGGATGCTGACCACCTGTTCCTGAGCCATCGACCTAAGCGACTGACTACAAGAAACCACAGCCATGTCTGCTCTACATGACCTGAGATGGGAAATCCAGCAAGAGCTTCACCAGCTGACCATTGCCCGCTGCAGAAACGTTCTTTACAAGCTGGCCGAGTCGTTCAAGGATGAGGCGGGAGAAGATTTGCCAGGTGCAGAATCGACCGAAGTGGAACTCTTCGACTTCATTGTTGACTCGCTGAGAAGTCCACAACTGAAGAGCCTTGAGGACCAGGGGATGTCTCGCCTGCTTGCTTTCTGTGACCTCATCATTGAACTGCAATCGCCCACAGCAGCTGGAGAAGTGAATGTAGAGGTGTCACCCGATGATGATCCGGTCATAGTAGTTCCTGTGACCAATGGAGCTGCAGCACCATCAGGGAAGAACCATCCAACATCACCATCTGTAGTTCCTGACCCAGGGTTAGTCAGACTGACTGAACTTACATCACTGTTGTCACGTAGAGAGTACAAGATTCATGGTGGTCAAATCTCTGATTTTAATTCTGATTTGAGTTACAGTAACTTGTGCAAACAGCTTGATGAAGGGCTAAATGAAAGGTTCACAGAGGCTGAGATTATCAGAACGCTGTTTAAGATAATTAAGCCTGGTACCTTTAAAGATATACTTGTAACCAAAGATAGCCTTACTGTAGCTGAGTTAAAACATTTCTTAAGGACATATCTACGTGAGAAAAGCAGCACTGAATTATTTCAGGAGCTGAGTAATGCTAAGCAAAATGACAAAGAAACACCACAACAGTTTATGTATAGACTAATGGGACTAAAACAGCGTGTGTTGATTGCATCTAAAAACAATAGTGGGTTTCATTATGACAACAAGTTGGTACAAAGTGTGTTTATCCATTCACTGTATCAGGGTTTGAATGAAAAATACTCAGTCAGGAGAGACCTTAGACCTCACATCTCAAACACCAGTGTCACAGATGACTCCATCCTGGAGCTCATAGCAAATTCTGTTAGTGAAGAGACAGAGAGATTAAGTAAGTTGGGACAAAGTCACAAACAGAAAGTCACCAGTGTTAATGCGGCACAGATAGAGACAGATCAAAGCTCTATTAAAAGGCACACTGAAGTCAAGCTAATCGTGTAGCTATCCAGGAGCTGACGGCACAGGTCTCCTCCCTAACCAAGAGTTTAGAAAAGGCCCTAACACCAATGGTAAATACAATAAACACCAGTCCCACAGCACCTGTCCCTAAACAGCCAGCACTGAAACCTGCAGTGAAAGGAAAGTGCCAAAAGTGTACCGCCCAAGAGACTGAGCGCTGTGCACACTGTTTTCGATGTGGAGAGGAGGGGCACAGAGCTATAGGTTGCCTTCAGAAAAGCAATGTGTCGGGAGACTGGAGGAGGTCGCTGGGGAGGGACCACCAGTGACTGAACCACCAGCAGAGTCCCACAACACTAAAAGACTGAAGTCCGAACAGACTACTGCCAAGTTCCAAAAGTTACCCAACACAAAGCGTGTGGCACAGCTCATTGGCGGTAGGTGTATGATCAGTTGCCAGTTAAATGGAGTAAACCTACAGATGTTATTGGACAGTGGGGCACAAGTAAGCATTGTTGAAAAGTCATGGGTACAAGCAGCCTTACCAAATGTGAAAATACAGCCACTCGAGAGCCTACTCTCAGACCATCCACTCAAGATCACAGCAGCCAATGGAACGGATGTTCCGTTCGAGGGGTGGATAGATGTCCTGCTCGAGATCACAAGTTCACAGTATGGTTCTGTATCTTTGTATGTTCCAATGCTTGTCAGTCAGCAGCGTTTAAGCACTCCGCTGCTGGGCTTTAATGTGATCCAAGAGATAATAATGGCAAACAGTGAACAAAGTGACAATATTAGCTTAGTGGGCTTACTGTCAGAGACCTTAAAGGTCCAGAAAGGTAATGTTTGAATCACTCATCTCTGTTGTCCACGCCAAGTCAATAGAAAATGAACCAGAAAGTCCAGTGGTGAGAGTTGGAAAAAAAGGACTCACTGTTCACAGTAACCAAATCTGTATGGTAAAATGTCACATCAGAGCATTTCCTGGAGGAGGAGAAATGTTGTGTGAGCCAGCTGTGGAATGTAACTTACCGGATGGATTGGAGTTATGCCCAGCTCTTATTGATGTATCCGCTGGTGCTTCAAAAACTGTCAAAATCCCAATCCAAAACTCAACAAAGCACAACATTTTTCTAAATCCAAAGACTGTTTTAGGACTTATTTCAGAGATCACTGAATACAAACCTGTAAATGTTTGTTCCAGTGCTGAAAATGCAACCAAAACTACAGACAAGCCATTTTGTCACACTGCTCAAGTGACATGTGACAGTCAAGGTGAGGGTGAAGAAACATTAAGCACTGCTCCCTCCCACCTGAGATGGCACCCTAATGTCAATTTAGACCATCTCTCAGAGGGTGATCGGGAGGTGGTTCAGCAGATGCTCTATGAACAGTCTGATGTGTTTGCTCATGATGAAGGAGACATCGGATGTATTCCTGGACTACAGCTAAAAATCAACACCACTGACAACACACCTGTGCAGAAAAGTTACAACTCGATTCCAAGACCACTGTATAAAGAGGTGAAGGAGTATGTTCAAAACCTTTTAAGCAGGGGCTGGATCAGAAAATCAGTGTCAAACAACTCGTCGCCGGTAGTGTGTGTGCGTAAAAAGGACAATACTTTGCGTTTGTGTGTTGATTTTCGTGAGCTGAACCGAAAAACCATACCTGACAGGCATCCATTACCATGGATACAAGATCTACTGGACAGTCTTGGGGGTAACTCCTGGTTTTCCATATTGGATCAGGGAAGTGCCTACCATCAGGGTTTTGTAAGTGAGGAGTCAAGACATTTAACTGCTTTTAGCACACCCTGGGGACTATACGAGTGGGTGCGGGTTCCATTCGGGTTGTCAAACGCACCGGCCGCATTCCAAAGGTGTATGAAGGGGGTGTTAGAAGGGATCAGAGATGAGTGTTGCGTGCCTTACTTGGACGATGTACTGTGTTACTCCAAAACCTTTGATGAGCATGTAGAGCACAAACAGGTTTTGTGCAAAATGCGACAACACGGCATAAAACTTCGGCCAGCCAAATGCGAACTGTTCAAAAACCAAGTACGCTACCTGGGTAGACTAGTGTCGGGAGAAGGAGTCCAGATTGACCCGAAAGACTTGGATGCTGTGTTCGCTCTGAAAGACAAGAAACCTCGCACAGTCGGAGAACTCAGAACGTTACTGGGTTTTCTCAGTTATTACCAATCATTTATTCAAGATTTTTCACGTCTGGCGAGACCCTTGTTCGAACTCCTCCAGAACACTAATGAAACAAGCAATGACAATAAACCAGCACCAAAAAGGAGTAAAGGACAAACAAAGAAAGGAGACAAAAACCAGCTTCCTTCTCGCACACCAATAATATGGACCAGTGAACATCAGGAAGTTGTGTCAAGATTTGTGGACATTTTGACTAATCCTCCCATTCTAGCCTATCCCAATTTGGAGCTTCCATTTGTATTGCTTACAGATGCGTCAAACAAAGGCCTGGGAGCTGTCTTATATCAAAAACAAGAAAACAGACTTAAGGTGATTGGCTATGGATCCAGAACTCTCACGCCTGCTGAGAAGAATTATCACTTACATTCCGGTAAATTAGAGTTTCTAGCTCTCAAGTGGGCCATCTGTGACAAATTCCACGACTATCTGTATTATGCACCGACTTTTACTGTCTATACGGATAACAATCCTTTAACCTATGTCCTCAGTTCAGCCAGGTTGAATGCAGTGGGTCATAGGTGGGTTGGGGAGTTGGCTGACTTCCATTTTGATATCAAGTATAGGCCAGGGAAAAGGAATGCAGATGCAGATATGTTGTCCAGACACCCATTAGATCTGCAAGAGCAGATGAATGAGTTCACAGAGACAGTTTTACCGGAAGTAGTGTCCGCAGTGTGGCAAGGGAGTAAGGCAGCACAAAACAGTGATGTACCATGGATAGCTGCATTACAACTGAGTTCTAATGACAACAATATGCCAACTTACAGTGTTTTGAGTATGACACCTAAAGACATCAATGCTGCTCAACAAGATGATGAGTCAATTAGAGAAGTAATCTCACTCAAACTCAAAGGATGGACACCAAACGATAAAGATAAATGGACAATGAGTAAACAAACACGGAGACTACTGTATGAGTGGAACAAGTTGGAAGTTGACAATGGATTATTGTACAGAAAAACAGCACAACAAACAACTGGTCCTGCCTGAACAGCTAAGGCCAATGGTGTTAAAGAGTTTACACAATGACATGGGTCACATAGGGTGTGATAAGGTGATACATCTGGCCCGTGAGTGTTTCTATTGGCCATATATGCAACAAGATGTTGAAGATTATGTAACAAAAAAATGTCGGTGCATCAAACAAAAATGCCCAAATGTTCCCCAGAGAGCTCCAATGGGATCTATCACAACCAGTGCCCCCTTTGAGTTAATCTCCATCGACTACTTACACCTTGAGCCAAGTAAAGGAGGGTATGAGTACTTCCTCGTACTAGTGGACCATTTCACTCGTTTCGCACAGGCATACCCTACAAGGAATAAATCAAGCAAAACAGCCGCAGAAAAGATATTTCAGGATTTTATTCCTCGTTTCGGGTACCTTGAGAAGTTGCATCACGATCAAGGACGTGAGTTTGAAAACAGTCTCTTCCACAGATTACAACAACTGTCTGGAATTTCTCACTCACGAACCACTCCATACCATCCGCAGTGCAACCCCGCGGAGTGCCTGAATCGTACACTACTCCAAATGCTTCGTACCCTACAGGAGGAGAAAAAAAGTGAATGGAAGGATCACCTACCCCAAATTGTACATGCTTACAATTGTACAAGACACGAGTCAACAGGCTATTCTCCATTTTTCCTTTTATATGACAGAGTCCCAAGGTTGCCTGTAGAACTACTATTGAACCAGACAAAAGACACTGACACACACAACCATCAAACCTACGCCAAAAAGTGGGCTGATAGGATGCGTGTTGCTTACAAAATCGCTGCAGACAACAGTCAAAAGTCTTCAGATAAAGGCAAAAAGCAGTACGACAAACGTTTAAAAGGTGTCACACTCCAACCAGGCGACAGGGTGTTGGTCAGAAACCTCTCTGAAAGAGGAGGTCCAGGGAAACTACACGCTTACTGGGAGTCAGCAGTACATCGCGTAGTAGAGAGAGTGGGAGATGGACCAGTCTATAAAGTACAAGCAGAGAGAGGCAGCAAAGTGATGCGAGTGTTACACAGAAACCTGCTGTTGCCTGTAAATGACTTACCTTTAGAAGAAGAACTGCCTGCAAAAGAAATGACAAAACAGAAATGGAAGAAGAGGACAGAGACAAATCCTAACAGTGACAACACAGACAATGACGGCTCGGAGGAAGAAGAGGAAAATACTTACCGCTACAACCTCCGTAGCCAAATCCCATGTTACAGACTCATAAATCCTCAGCAAAATGCCTCAAATCTCCCAGACCAAAACACTCAGCAACCAGTACCTGTCATGCCAGAGCAAAATCCTCAAAATCAGCAAAGGCTTCGTGCGACAGCTAGAGAGTTCTGCCCACCAGTAAGACAGGAACCGGTCCCCGTTCAGCGGGATGCTGAGGAGCAAATGGATGGACCAGCTTTGCTGCAGGAAGAACGTCAAGGACAAGTGGAGGTGATGGATGGAGATAATGGAGAACAGAAGGAACTGAGAAGGTCACAGCGGAGAGCAAGGCCAGTAGAGAGACTTACCTACGATGTCCTGGAACAGCCATCGCACCAGCCTTGGACTGCAGACGTAAGACCTCTCTTACTCCCTACCCCTGTGCCGCTAACTCAAAACTATATGCCATTCCAATACCCCACCCAACCTCAGTCCCATGGTTATAATTGGTACACTCTCATGCATTAAGTCACCCTAGAACATGAAATGTTGGGAGACATTTATTTGAAGTGGGGGAGAGTGTAGAGGCTTGGAAATAGTTAATAGTTATGTAAAGGGTGCTAAAAAGACATTTGGATAAAAAAATTTAAAAAACAGGCACCCCTACAATTTTTATTTTATTCTTTAATTGTTTTATTTTTCTACAATGCATTTGTTATCCACCTGGTTCCATTATAACTCATGTGAGTTGAGTACAGTTCTGTACGCCGACCAATAGATGGCGCATGTCGCACAGTGATAGAGAGTAGACTCATGCACCGGAGGACGAAGAATAAACTCCTCTGTGTGAAATAACGGCACAAAACGTGTTCTGCCTATTCTCCTACCACAGGAGAGTTTACTTCCACATCCACGTTGCCTCCTCCTGGGCCGCTACCCAGGGGAGCAACATATACAAGAGGGAAGATGTTTTACAAGATGGTGTTTTGACAAGGCAGACTGGGGAAAATTTAGGCAATACTGTGTACAATCATGCCAGTTGGTAACATTAGAAGGTGGCATAGAAAAATGTTTAAGTCAGGTAACCAATCATACTGTATTCTGAATGCTGCAATAGCAAGTATACCTAAGAAAACTACACAGGGTAGGAAGAAGGTTGTACCCTGGTGGAATGAGGAATGTAGTATTGCAGTAAAAGAGTGAAACAAGGCATTCAGAGAACAGAGGAAGAATATGAATACTGAAAATTTAATAGATTATAAAAAGAAAAGGGCAGTAGCTCAAAGGATTATTAAAAACAGGAAAAGGTCAACATGGAGGGAATTTTGTTCCACCCTTGGTAGGAAAACAGAATTAGGTGATGTCTCGGGTATGTTTAAAAAATGAGTGGGAAAAGGGTATCAGTTAAAATTCCAGCTCTAGTGGATGGGGACAAGATGGCTGTGTCAGACAAAGAAAAGACAGAAGTCCTAGGTAGAGCATTTGCAGCAGTGCACAGAGGAGAACATCTTGGTGTGAGTCATAGACAGCAAAGGCAGCATAAACTTAGAGAGAATGGAAACTTAAAAAAAGAAATGAAAGAAGATATGACTGCGTTAGGCCTTGAGCTCACAATGTCAGAACTTAAGAGAGCTTTGCAAGATAGTGGATACACAGCTCCAGGATATGATCAGTTAAGCTATGCTATGTTCTGGCAGTTACCTAAGTAATCAATGAAACTGGTGCTGAAATTGTTTAACAGAATATGGAAGGAAGGGGTTATCCCATGTGGGTGGAAAAAGGCTGTAATTTTACCATTTGATAAGCCAGGGAGAGATCCAACTCATCCAGACAACTCCAGGCCAATAGCATTAACATCACACTTAGGGAAAAGGATGGAGAAGGTGTTAGTTTACAGACTCTCATATGTACTAGAGCAAAGACGATTAATCAACAACTGTCAGAATGGTTTTAGAAGAGGAAGATCCACAGTGGATGCTCTAGTTAGAGTAAGTAATGATATTGAAAAGACTGTCAAAATGAAAGAAGTAATGGTTATAGGTTATAGTTTATCCGGATATTGAAAAGGCTTATGACTCAGTGTGGAGGGATGGACTTATCAAACTGAATAAAATGGGCATTGGTGGTAGGATGTATAATTGGATAATGGATTTTTTAACAAACAGGAAAATTAGGGTTAAAGTAGGATCAGAAGTTTCTAATGACTTTGAAATAGAAAATGATGTTCCTCAGGGGAGTGTGATCGGCCCAGTTTTATTCAACATAATGATTAATGACATGTTTAGGGATCAAGAGGGATACATCAAAACAGCACTATACGCAGATGATGGAGCCATATGGACGAGGGGAAGAAATGAAAAATTTGTGTTAAAAAACATCAGGAAAGCAGTGGAGAAAGTAGAAAAGTGGTCATATGAGTGGGAATTTAAATTTTCAAACAGTAAAACCTGCTATATGAGTTTCACAAAAAAGTGCAGATCTGGTACAGAACCATTAACATTGTACAATCAACCAATAGAGAAATTGAGTGAGTTCAAATATCTAGGATTGTGGTTTGATAGTGCATACACATGGAGAGTTCATATTGAGAATCTGGAGACAAAGTGCAAAAAAGTCATTAATCTCATAAAAGCTGTAGCTGGACATGAATGGGGTGCAGATAAACAGGCATTAATTGACATTTACAGAGCACAAATGAGATCGACAATAGACTATGGATGCATGATTTATGGAGCAGCAGCAAAGACAACTCTGAAAGAAATAGACAGAATGCAGCATAGAGTGCTTCGCCTGTGCATTGGAGCCATCAAAACAACACCAAACAATGCAGTTTTAATAGAAGCAGGAGAAATGCCAATGGATTTGAGAAGAGATAAACTTGCATTATCGTACTGGGTCAAGCTGAAAGGAAGTGAGGATGCGAATATTTCAGAAACAACACTACAAGACTGCTGGGAATATTCTAACTTCCAGGGACACGGGTTTGGGTGGACAACTGAAAGAAAAGCCAGAATGTATGGACTAGACTCTACTGATATAGCTAACACCAGTCCAGTGAGTAATGGTCTCCCTTGGCTGTTTCCTGGAAAAGAAGTAGACATCAGTCTCCTAATGAGGAAAAAGGATTGGCATATGAGTGAAGTTGGTGTAAAAACAAGCATTTACCTCAGGAATAATTACTATAACTACTTACAGCGCTATACTGACGGTTCAAAGAACAAAGAGGGTTCTGTTGGAATTGGAGTATTCATTCCAGAGTTTAAAGTGACCATCTCAAAAAGACTCTCCAACAATACATCCGTGTATACAGCATCGATGGTGGCAATAATTGTTGGTTTGCAGTGGGTAGAGGAGGTCAGACCGGACCGGTTGGTGGTGTGCACAGATTCACTTGCAGCTTTAAAAACCATACAGACACTAAAATCTACAAGGGAAGACTTGGTGATTGAGCTATATCACAGTTTATTTAGGGTACACAGGGGTGATGGAGATGTTCAGTTTTGTTGTGTTCCTGCACATGAAGGGTTGAAAGGGAATGACTGTGCAGACAAATTAGCAAAAAGTGCACTTGGGAAAGAAATAACTATACCATTGTCACTTGGAAAAGTAGAAGGGAAAACAGTAATCAAGAAAAAAGGAATTGAGCTATGGCAAAAAAGATGGGATGAAGATCAAAAAGGTAGAGTGTATTACAAAAATCTATTGCAATAAAGAATTATAAAAGAACAAACAGGAGGGAAGACATCATTATGGCAAGACTCAGACTGGATCACAGGTTTAAACGGCACTTTATTCATCATGGGGAAAAGCGAAAGTGACAAATGTAGAGAATGTGGAGTAAAAGAAAATGTTGAGCACATCTTATTACACTGTCACAAATACGGAAATGAAAGAGAGAATGAAAAATGAAGTTTGAGAGGTCGGTAGGGAATGGGATTTAAGTGGGATTCTGGGAACAGATGGAGATGGAGAGGCACTAAGAATCACGAGAAGGGCCCTTTTCACATTTTTAAATAACACAGGATTAAGTCATAGAATTTAGGGGTCGGGTTCAAATGACATAATGTTACACACTCTTGTACAGTAGGTGGCGGTATGCACCCTTCAATTGCGTGCTATCCGCCAGTAACTGAGAGAAGAAGAGAAGAAGACTCCAGTGAGCCAGTGATGAGAGGCTCCTCTGATCTGAGAAACAGCCACACCTAGGACACAGTCCAAGGACGGATAATAATCAAGTCAGTGGCGGTAATGCACCTGTAGGCTGGTTGCCAACCGCCAGTGAAATCTAAAAGAAGAAGAAGAACTCAACCAAGTTCTAGGAGTCCTATGGAGTGACCTTTTAATTGCAGGTTTGCCAACGGATATTTTTTTCACACATAAGGAGTTGTTCAGAACTCCTTACAAGAACTCCTTATACAAAGATGTGGAGTGATGATAATCAAGTCAGTGGCGGTTGTGCACCTGTGGGCTGGTTGCCAACCGCCAATCAAATCCAAAAGAAGAAGAAGAAGAATGCAGCCACCAGTTGGTGAGAGTGATAGGCTAAGCCGTACCTTGGACACAGTCCAGGGATGGATAATTTTTTCACACATAAGGAGTTTGTTCAGAAGTCCTTATACAAAGATATAGAGTGGTGATCATCAAGCCAGTGGCGGCAATGCACCTGAAAGCTGGTTGCCAACCACCAATCATGTCATGAGCCTCATGTGCTTTTATGCAGTGCACGGAGGAGGAGAAGGACAAATGGGATTTATGCACAGAATTCACTACAGCACATTTATTAAACACAAAAGCAAACAGTTCAAAAATAAAGACTTACAAAAATAACAGAAACACTTACAGTTGGCGTTCGGGGCCGACATCACCCAGCGAACATATGGAAAGGAAACGTGTTAACAACGCGCCCCAGGGCCGACATCGCTTCAAGGGGCGCAACAGAACCACGGCTGTGTGGAGTGGCTAACATGTCATGATAGGGTTGACAATATTTGCTGACTGGCAACACGGCAGATAATGAAAACATAACATGAATAGCCTGGGGTAGACTTAGAGTACTCCAGGACACTCTACTGTAGCTGGAGGAGGGAACTGGGCTATGCTAAACAGTTCGTACTCATGGCCAGGAGCCGTCCAAAAAGTCCAAGTAACTGACAAACATACACCAACAACAGCTACACTGAGGGGAATGGCGACAGTGAAGCTTTCCCTCAAAAGACAGTTCAACCGTGCGGTGATTAACGTCCGCATGGCAATGCACAATAGTCCAGCAGTGTTTGACTGGCAAGAGCTGCCTAAGTACAAACACTGCTGGACTGACAAATTGGACACTTCTGGGCGAGGCGCGGGAAAGATAATTACCGGGGCGAATCAGCTGGCTGTCAAAGAGAGAGGGGGCATGGTCGGACCGGCGAATGTTAGACAGCGCCCACCAGAAAGTGGGTCAGAAGAGGCTGCCTGACAACCCCCGGTCAGAGTGGTGGCTACAGGCATGGAAAAGAAAAAGAACACAGACATAAAAACAACAAGAACACCAAAGGTAACAATACACAAACCCCGATGCCTGAGCCACGGAGAACGGTCAGAACCGAGCCTACAGGAAAACACCGGCTTGGTTCATGACAAATCAAATCTAAAACAAGAAGAAGAAGAAGAAGAACACAACCACCACATGTCCAAGGACGGATAATTTTTTCACACTTAAGAAGTTGTTCAGAACTCCTTATAAGAACTCCTTACACAAAGATATACAGTAGAGTGATGATAATCAAGTCAGTGGCGGTAATGCACCTGTGGGCTGGTTGCCAACCGCCAATCAAATCTTAAAGAAGAAGAAGAAGAAGAACACAGCCACCAGTTGGTGAGAGTGATAGGCTAAGCCATACCTTGGACACAGTCCAGGGATGGATAATTTTTTCGCACATAAGGAGTTTGTTCAGAAGTCCATATATAAAGATATAGAGTGGTGATAATCAAGCCAGTGGCGGCAATGCACCTGAAAGCTGGTTGCCAACCACCAATCATGTCACGAGCCTCATGTGCTTTTATGCAGTGCACGGAGGAGGAGAAGGACAAATGGGATTTATGCGCAGGATTCACCACAGCACATTTATTAAACACAAAAGCAAACAGTTCAAAAATAAAGACTATTCCAAATGGTGAAGACTTACAAAAATAAACAGAAACACTTACAGTTGGCGTTCAAAGATATAGAGTGATGATAATCAAGTCAGTGGCGGTAATGCGCCTGTAGGCTGGTTGCCAACTGCTAATCAAATCTAAAAGAAGAAAAACGTGGAGTATATCCACCTCTGATCATATAATTTAAGTATGTGTAAGTAAATTACTTCAGTACTATGAATATTTTTTCCCTTTTACCGTCATGTTTTCTCACATTTACACATCAAAATCAATAAAAACTTTATTTATATAGCACTTTTCATACAAGAAAAAATTGTAGCACAGTGCTTTACAAATTACACCCCCTTCCCACCCCACCCCTTCATTCACCCAACCTCAGACAGACAGACAGACAGACAGACAGACAGACAGACACACACACATATGGGAGACATGGCCAAGTGCCCAGGATCCAGGTGTAGAAGCACCATCTTAGGTAGCCATCAACACAAGGGAAGCACCAAGTCAGCAGCTACAGGGACACCACCTCTGCCATTACCCAAGACCAGGCACTGGGTGGGCCAGGGCAGTCACAGATCAGCACCCTGTAGCCAGAACCAGGCAACCCCTGTGGGAGGGCTCCCCATGAGGAAACACTGGAGTTAGAACAAGATAATCGGATGAATAAAACCATCAATGATAAATGATAATAATAATAAGTTACAACATTTGTTAATTAAAAAAAAATCATAAACACACACCCCATTTAAACTCAACATTTAAAATGTAATAGTATTTAATGACAAAGTAAATAATTATAACAAGCTCAACATAAAATAAGTTTAATATCAGAAATTAAGAAAATTAAAATAGGAAACTAATCAAAAGCTAAGTTAAAATAGTAGGTCTTGAGCTTGTTTTTAAAGCATGAAGACTCTTGGCAGCCCTGATGCTCTCCGGCAGGCTGTTCCACAGATGTGGGCCGTAGTAACTAAAAGCTGCCTCACCGTGGGTGCGTGTTCTGACAGTAGCAATAATTAAAAGACTAGTGCCAGAAGACCTCAGGGGCTGTGGGGGCTCATATGTTGAAAGTAGTTCTGATAAATAAGAAGGCCCAAGACCGTGCAGACATTTATAAACCAGTAAAAGAACCTTAAAATTGATCCTGAAGGACACAGGGCCAGTGCAATGACTTTAAGACCGGCGTGATGTGAGCCTGCCATCTGGTCCTTGTCAGAACACGTGCAGCTGAGTTCTGTAATAACTGCAGATTTGAAATTGTCTTTTTGGGAAGACCAGCGAGCAGGGTATTACAGTAATCAATGCAACTGGTGATAAAAGCATGCATCATTATTGCTGTGTTTGCTCGAGAGAGAAGTGGGCAGACTCTGGCTATGTTCTTTAGGTGGTAAAATCCTGTTCTTGTTATATTTTTAATATGTGGCATAAAACCAAGCTCAGAGTCTAATATAATGCCTAAATTCTTAACATGTTGGGATGGAGTAAAGAACAAACTATGTAATTTTGGTAGAATTTTCTCTCTCTGAGCTTCAGGACTGATAATTAAAACTTCAGTTTTGTCCTGGTTAAGCTGAAGAAAGTTTGCTGCCATCCATGACTTAATGTCTAAAATACAGTTAAAAAGGGTGTCGTGTGCGGAGCTGGTGTTTCGGCTCCGCCCATGATTTGTGGCTGTATCTTCTGATTTGTTGTTAATTGGTTCCAGCTGGCAGGTTGAGCCCTGTGCTAGGCCCTTGCCAGTCTACAGCCACACCCACCTCTCTTCCAGACACTCACCAGCTGTTAGTTATTTTCTTATTTGTTCACATACACACACATGCATGCACACACACACTCTTACACAGACTCCCACCACACACCTGCGTCCACTTGTCACTCATTAGCCCGGTTGGTATTTATTGGGTGACAGTGGGAGCATTCAGTGTTGTGGCTTAAGTCTACACTGCATAGTTCAGTCTGTAGTCACTGACTGATGTTATCCCCTGGAGCTGTTGGCACCCTTTCCCTATGGACTTCTTCGGTGTCGTTTCCCCAGAGCTCGCTGAGCTCAGACGCTCTCTGTAAGTCTCCCTCTTATTTTCATTCGCTGCCCAGTTACGCCCTGGGAGCGTTCCCTGCCAACTGAGCTCGGGCGTCCATCGACTGTGTGCCAGACTGAATCTTCCTACTGAACATTTTTCTGTATTTTGTGTATCTTTGAGTTGTTCCGTTCTGTTAATAAACTCGTTCACTTCACCTGCGTTTTGGGCTCAAACTAATTCTATTGTCCGCTGCAAAGTTACGCAGCGGACATGACAGTACACCACGACCAAACTGAGCCCAAGCTGTGAAGTGGCATGTCATTTTTTTTTTCATTTTTGTCTGTTTTTTCCTCCTACCTGTTCGGAGCGTGATGTCCTCGAAGCGCCATTCCCACACCACCGGTGTGGGAATGGCTCTCGGTGGTGTGGGAATGTTAGTTAGTGGGAATGTTAGTTAGTGGGAATGTTAGTCCCTGACCCACTGCTGTGGGTCAGGGACTAACTTTCTCACATACTAACAAAATATTCTCTTGACAAGACAAAGGCTGGTAGATGTTCCAAAAATCATGTTTATGGAACATGAACAGAATTGCGTGAAATCTGCTGTTTGCTGAAGAATAGTGTTGTGATTATGAGTGTGAAGTTTCATCAAGTTTGAATTACTATAGAAGTTAAATCTGAAAATACATGTCAAAGAGAAATTGTACAGCTTGACTGGCCTATGAAATCATAATGGATTGACATTTTTTCCAATATATAATTTCAGTGTGATGTTAAGCAAGCTGAATGAATGTTCTTGACATTACTTTCAATCCCACAGGAGAGGCATGTTGTACTTGAGAAGAGTGACACTTTTCTGAGAGGATTTGAACCCAGGTCTCTAGCAAAGCAAACATTTGCAGCGGCATGAAATAAGGCGGCGTTCAGAGTTTTAAGTAGGGTTTATTGAATCATACCGCCGTCACGAGCTCCGCTCCTGGTGCAGTGCATGCGCGCCGGGAGCGAGCTCAGCGTCTCTCCAGAGAGACACAATGTGTCAGCAGTAGCAGTTGCAGAATCAGAATGAGAGTGAGAGAGAGTTTGAGTTACAGAGTTGCAGCATATATACCCAACTACAACAATACATCAAAGAGCATTTCCCAGCAGTTGGTATGATCAAAGAGATAACAGAACAGGCATGAGACATTTGCATTTGAGAGACATATTGATCTCGGTCCCTAGGTCACAGTAAGGACAGGACGCATGAACACAATGCATGAAAGGCAACATTAACATCACAGAAGTGAGCCAGAAGAAGCGGGCCTGCCTGTAGACATTAATACACATTCCACTGTTCTGTTAATTGCTCTAGCCGAGCGCTGTGTCTGTCCAGTCTGTTTGTGGGGGTTACACCAAACCGCCACACATTCATCTTAACCATTGCTTAAGTGTAGGTTATGCTCCTGCGTTGACACGACGCAGCTGTGATGGCATCGATGCAGCAGCAACATGCATTTCTATTGTGTAGCCCAACGTAGACCGTAAGAGCTGTGATTGGTCCGCTTTGCCTCCTCCTTCACATTTCCTGGTTCTTGCCCCTGCGTCGCTCTGCCTGTTCACTGCGACCCAACTTCCAAGGCAAGTCGGTTAAACAGAGGTCCAAATTGAAAACAATATTGATGAAGTAAGCAGAAACAGAGCATTTTGTGGCTCGTCATAACCCCAGTAATTACACAGATGGTCCGCTTTGTCTCCTTTACATTTCCTGGTTCTTGTCACTGCTTCGCTCTGCCTGTTCATGGTGGCACAACTTCTGAGGTGAGTCGGTTAAACAGCGGTCCTAATTCAAAAGAATCGTCGTCGGCCTCCGTCGGTCTATGATGACCATGGAAGAGAATCCTAAACGTCTACTCTGCTGGAACAGCACCGCCTGTGGCTGAACAGGCCGATGCGCGAATGACAGTCCCTGTCACAAGGTCACACTTGTGGGTGGTCTCTGTGCTGCTGGGTCTGTGGCGGTTCTTCCTGCGAGTCCTTTTTTCATCTGCTGCAGCAGTCAGTCTCTCTTCACCCGCCTTGAGCTGTCTGGTCAGGGTGCCTCTCCATTTGGAGCGGTCCATTGCAAGGTCCTCCCAGCGCTCTGTGTTGATATCCAGGGCCTTCATGTCTCTCTTGCAGACGTCTCTAAAGCGCAGCTGTGGGCGGCCAACGTCTCTCCTGCCAGTTGCCAGTTCTCCATAGAGGACGTCTTTGGGGATTCTGCCATCCTCCATACGGTGAACGTGGCCTAGCCAGCGGAGCCTGCGTTGCCTGAGTAGAGTGAACATGGAGGGAAGGCCGGCGCGGGACAAAACTTCTGTGTTGGGCACTTTGTCCTGCCAGGATATGTCCAGGATGTGGCGAATGCAGCGCAAGTGGAAGGAGTTCAGTCTCTTTTCCTGCCGGGCGTATGTTGTCCACGTCTCACTCCCATAGAGCAGTGTGCTGATGACGCAGGCGTTGTACACTGCCATCTTCGTCTTGACAGAGAGTTTGGGATTCTCCCACACTCATGTGGTGAGGCGAGCGAGTGTGAAGGCTGATTTTCCAATCCTCTTGTTGATCTCTGTATCAAGGGAGAGGTTGTTGCTGATCGTGGACCCCAGGTACGTGAACTGATTCACGACCTCCAGCTTGTAGTCATCAATGGTGATGGTTGGTGGTGCTTCCGTGCCTTGCGCCAAGACGTTAGTCTTCTTCAGGCTGATGGTAAGCCCGAAGTCCTTGCATGCCTGGGAGAAGCGGTCCATCAGGGTCTGAAGCTCCTGCTGTGTGTGGGTTGCGACTGCAGCGTCGTCTGCGAACAGCATGTCTCTGATTAGAGCCTCGCGTACTTTGGTTCTGGCTTTCAGGCGGGCGAGGTTGAAAAGCCTGCCATCAGATCTTGTGTGCAGGTAGATTCCCTCTGTTGCTGTGCTGAAGGCATGCCTCAGGAGCATAGCAAAGAAAATCCCAAAGAGGGTTGGCGCAAGTACACAGCCCTGTTTCACTCCGCTGCGTATGTTGAATGGCTCTGAGACGTTGCCATTGTGCTGCACTATCCCCTGCATGTTGGTGTGAAACGATTCGATGAGGCTTTGCAACTTTGGTGGGCATCCTATCTTTGGCAGGATCTTGAAAAGGCCCTCTCTGCTGACCAGATCGAACGCTTTGGTGAGGTCGATGAAGGCGACGTACAGAGGCATGTTCTGTTCTCTGCATTTCTCCTGGAGTTGGCGGATGGAGAATATCATGTCTACCGTCGATCGCTCAGCGCGGAAGCCACACTGAGACTCAGGGTAGACACGTTCGGCAAGCTTCTGTAGACGAACGAGAAGAACTCGTGCGTAGACTTTGCCAACAACGCTGAGGAGGGAAATGCCCCTGTAGTTGTTGCAGTCGCTTCTCTCCCCTTTGTTTTTGTAGAGGGTGATGATCTTGGCGTCCCTCATGTCCTGTGGTACGGCACCTTCCTTCCAGCACTGGCAGAGGACGTCATGCAATGGCAGCAGTAGGGCGGTCTTGCAGTGCTTGATCAGGTCGGGGGGTATGCCGTCGTTGCCGGGTGCCTTGCCAGCGGCCAAGCTATCAATGGCCTTACTGAGTTCGTCGATGGTTGGCTCGGCGTCAAGTTCGTCCATGGATGGCAGGCAGTCGATGGCATCAAGGGCTGACGGTGTCACGGTGTTCTGTCTAGAGTAGAGGTCGGAGTAGTGTTCCACCTATCTCTCCATCTGCTTGTTCTTCTCTGTGATCATCTCCCCAGTGGAAGATTTGAGGGGGGCCGTCTTGCTCTGAGCCGGACCAAGTGCTTTCTTGATGCCATCGTACATACCACGGATGTTCCCTGTTATGGCAGCGGTTTGAATGTCTTGGCTGAGCTGAGTCCAGTACTCGTTGGCACAGCGCCGAGCAGTCTGCTGAACTTTGCTTCTCGCAGCCCTGAGAATCTGGAGATTCTTCTCGTTTGGGTACTTCTTGTACTCAGCAAGTGCTGAGCGCTTGGCTTCAATGACGGGGGTCATCTCGGTCAACTTGGCACCAGTCCTGTGACTTCGAGGTCTTCCTCCCAAAGGTAGCCAAGGCTGTGCGGTAGATGGTGTTTCGCAGCTCTTCCCACTTCTGCTTTGCAGATTCTCCTCCTTGTGGTACACCAAGTTCCTTCTCAAAGGTGGAGGCAAACTGCTCAACAAGTTCTGGTTGGGCCATCTTGCTGGTGTCAATCCGTGCCTTTCCAGGTTGTCTAGCACGATGGAATTTCTTCAGCTGCAGCTTGACCTTGCAACACACCAATGAATGGTCTGTGTCGCAATCTGCACTCTGGAACGAACGGGTGATTAGCACGTTCTTCAGTGAGGTGCGCCTGGTCAGGATCAAGTCTAGCTGGTGCCAGTGCTTTGAGTGTGGATGTTGCCAGGAAACCTTGTGTTGGGGCTTGGTCTTGAAGAACGAGTTTGTGATGCACAGATCGTAATATGTGCAGAACTCGAGCAGCCGCTGTCCGTTGTCGTTCATTCTGCCCACGCCAAAAGGTCCAAGACAGGAGGGCCAGGAGTCGTGGTCAGCACCCACTCTGGCATTGAAGTCTCCAAGGAGAATGAGTTGTTCAGAGTTGGGGATGATCCTGACAGTTGTTGCGAGATTCTCGTAGAACTCGTCTTTTGCCTCTGGCGT
The DNA here is from genome assembly GCA_020510985.1 of Pholidichthys leucotaenia. Lineage (NCBI taxonomy): Eukaryota > Metazoa > Chordata > Actinopteri > Cichliformes > Pholidichthyidae > Pholidichthys > Pholidichthys leucotaenia. The sequence goes on from CM035842.1 coordinate 288,443,633, forward strand.
GGCTGTCTGTGTTGGGGCATACACACTGACGAGGGTGACTGGGCCTTCAGTGGTGTTCAGGCGGAGGGTGAGGAGTCGTGCAGAGCCAGTGCTGCCCGGTTCCACCATCTTCAGCAAAGTGTTCTTCACTGCAAAGCCCACTCCGTGTTCGCTGTGTTCGTCACTGCCCTTTCCCTGCCAGTAGAACGTGTAGTCCTTCTCTCTCAGTGTGCCTGCATCAGCTAACCGTGTTTCCTGGAGAGTGGCGATATCCACTCCCAGTCTCTTCAGCTCATTATTGATGATGGCAGTCTTCCTGGTGTCGTTGATGTCCTTGAGGTTAGCAGCGAGTCCTGTCATCATAGTGCGGACGTTCCAAGTTCCCAGTTTTAGAGTTGGTCTCTTTTGTTTTATTGTCTTGCCTGGTGCGAAGGTTCTCAGCCTGCTGTTTGGATTTCTCCTTATCCCCATGCACCCAATGAGGAAAGCAAGCTGTGGCGGGACAACACCTTATTGGCTGGGGGCTGCCCAGCTTGAGGCGGGCGGTAGCTGTCCAGTGAGATCTGATGATCCCTCCCACCGTCGGGAACAACCCCTGGTGCCACGCTCTACGCCAATTGAGCAGTGGCTTATAACCGGTAACTGTCATTCCCCGTGTTTTGTCTACGCCAGAGGCGAAGCTGGAGTGTCCTCTCCAGTGATCCGGTGTTCTACCTTCCAGCGTTGGGCGTTGGTAGGATTCAAGCCTGGGCAGGAAGATATGGAGGACAAGATGTTGCCCATGCAGCATGTCCCCCCTCTCCACGTCACTGATGAATCCAAAGGAACAGCAGGGCTGCTACAGTTTGGCACCAGCGCCGTTGCAGGAGCTGCCAGAACGATGTTGAGCACAACATAGAACTGCCTTAGGGGCTCCGACTCCGGATTTTTCCTCAGGGTTGACTCCCGAAGCCTTTCCCGTGACCGGGTATGCCGCAAGGCAGCAGAGGTTTGAAATCAGGGTTTACCTTCCCCTAGATGGGCTACCTTCCCAGGTTGACGAGCCACCATCTACCCGAAGCATCTGGTTTTAAGGCGCCAGAGATCCGCCCTCGCCCCTTCTCCTATTAGTAAAAGCAGTTCCGCCGGGCTTAGAGACTAAACCACACGGGCAGGCTAGGAGTTGGACTTAGTTGTCAGAGGCTTTTCGAGGCGCACGCCATAAGCAGCATTTTATGAGCACTGGGAGCTTTACCCCAGTGCCGCTCCTGGCTATGAGCCACCCCTATACATTACATGGTGTCCCACATGCCGTGGAGGGTGACCTAACTAACTTATAGATGTCGTAGTTCTTTGATCTATTCAGAATATTCCATGGCCTTGACATTATTAAATATAACTTGTTTTGTGAACACAGTTGCCTTGATTTTTGTATGTATGGATTACTTGGGTTGTTACTGATATCTGTCATGAATCCCCGTGCGCTATTATGTGGCACACGAGAGAGGGAATGAAAAACCCAATTGCGAGAGTAGAACATGCCATTTATTAACAAAATAACAAGTCCAGTAAGACCACACTATACAGTTGATTAAAATGATGAACTTAGGCCACCAGACATACAGGGATTTGTATACTTTATTAATCCTTAGAGGGGAAATTGAGGACATCCACCTGGATGGAGCAAGCAGCCACGGTACGGTGCTATCCCTTTACCATTCACACACACATTCACACCTAGGGCCACTTTTTAGAGTCTCTAATTAACCTAACCTGCATGTTTTTGGCCTGTGGGAGGAAACCAGAGAACTCCCGGAGTAAACTCACGCAGACGCGAGGAGAACATGCAAACTCCACACAGATCACTGTTGGTCAGGGGCTGGGATCGAACCAGGGATCCCATGGCCAAGGGTGAGTTGCTGCGCTGCCGCAGTGCTAACCACTGCGGGATGCTACCCAGATGTTCTACAGGCGGAGAGGGGGAATGTCTAGTGCCGCAGAAACGCTGTGCACAAAGAGACTCTCTTTGTGCACAGCGTTTCAAAAGAATATTGAACTAGTAAACACATATAGAACATTTTGTGGCTCGTCATAACCCCAGTAATTACACAGAATGTCAAAATGGCAGCGGCGGTGGTCGCATGCACCTTTTTCTCCAACTTCTCTTTTTTTCTGTGCAACGATTGTATTAAAAGTTGCTTTTTCTTAACATTTTTTTTTAGCTCCAGCTCCATGACAATCTGCTCTTGTCCGTCGCTATTTCATAAGCAAGCAATTCACTGCCCGGTGAACTGCAAACCAATGCTGACAAACCGGCATGGAACAAAATTTTGCAGAAGACTGTGTAGGCATCGTCCATCGGCAATGGCATTGACGTGATGCAAGTGCATAAACTAGGCTTAAACCGCTTGGTTGCATTGTTTCCAGTACTGTAGTGCTATGTTTTTCAACCAGTGGGCCTTGGACCCCGGGGGGTCCTTGGCAGAACATTCAGGGGTCCTCAGGAAAATGTCTAATTTCACTTCTGAATTGGTCCAAAAACTGCAAACAAGTTGTTATTGTTATGCATTGGCACATGCAGTGGCTCCTTCATGACAGCGGGCAGGAGCACGAGCAGAATCCCTCATCTTCTTCTTCCTCTTCTTGCTCCTCTTGGTGACAAAAACCTTCACAACCCCCGCAGCTGTGCTGCATCTAACATACAACACACCCCCCCCCCCCCCCCAAAAAAAAAGCTGCCATACCTGAGCCCACAACACGATCTGGAAAGGAAAATGGCACCACCTCCCCCAGAAACCACATCCTGACTTCAGCCACCCCCAGCACCAAACAAGTGGTAGATTGAGAAAAGCAGTGAAAAGAACTGCTCTTTGTGGGAGTGCCCATCTGAGGAGACATGTCTCGTTACGTGGCTGTCTCATTTTCACACTAATTCACTCTCCCGGCAATGTTGAAACACCAACATTGGTTATGTTAACCATGCATCAAGTAATCTCCTGGTCTGAGTTGAACAAAATCCAACTCATGTAGATGCAAGCTTGTGTGCACTCCTATTGCCCAAAGCAAATGCATGTAGGGCTGGGTGATTAACTGAAATAAAACCGGAATTGACATTTGGTGTGTGCAACTGAAATAATCTTGCTCATGTTGGTTTTTTCAGTTATTTCCCTCTTCCTGTTGTTTGTGTGTATAGGTAAAGGTTGTCATGTACTACCCCTTTAAGACCAGCCCACGGAGTTACAGGCGCGGGCACATGATTCTGGAAGCATTGCAGTCAGCGCTGTTCAGAACAGCAAAACATGGGCAAAACAATTAAAAAATGATAATGAAAACAAATGTGGTCTCCATCTACATAGTATGTGATGATTGATTCTTTATTCCATCTGAAGATGCAAAAAACAAAACAAAAACAACAACCCAAAATCACTGAGTGAAATGCATGGATACAAACTCTAAAAGTAGCAGAAACTAAGTTGGTGTTCTGACGGCTATCCGTGTCATCACATCTGTTTTACAGAGGGAATGGACAAGCTAAGACTGTGTTTAAAAACCCAATAAGAGACTCATAATCACTATGTGGTGGTAACACAATCATGGGTGCATAAAGGACTCCCTCACCACTGCTAAAGCACTTTTATTTATTTAGCGAATGCAAAGTCCTTAAGCCAAGCAGTTGCCTCCTGGTTTGCTGTATGGAGGGTGTGTAATCCTCCTTCCAGTCTTTGGAGCGGGCAAGCCTCTATGATGTGTTCCATAGTTTGCTCCTCTCCACATGCGCACAGTGGGCTAGGGCTACTGCCCCATCTGTGAAGGCTGGCCAAGCAGGGGCCATGTCCAGTCCTGAAGCGATTGAGTGTAGACCACTGTCTCCTTGGGAGGTTGGTGCCCGGGACCTGTTGGTTGGGGTTTATCACCAGCTGTTTGTTTGGGACCTCCTTGGTCTCCCATTCCTCTTGCCAAGCTGTCTGGATGGTAAAGTCAGCTGGGGGAGGGTTTTTCCAAATCGGCCGTCTGGATGAAAGTCGGGCAGTGGGTGGGGTGTAGATATCTGCATGGATTGGTAAGTGAGGAAAATCTTTAACTTTTTGGAGCATCCTTTGAGTTAATGCTGCTCGCTGGATGTGTGGAGGGGCTATGTTTGACAGTACAGAGAGCCAGGGGAGTGGTGTTGAGCGGATTGTTCCAGTTATAGTTCTCATGGTTGAGTTGAGCTGGGTGTCTACATGGTGTGTGTAAGATGACCTGGACCAGACAGGGGCACAATATTCTGCTACAGAGTATGAAAGGGCCAGTGCTGAGGTGCGCAGGGTGGAGACTGCCGCCCCCCATTTTGCACCAGCGAGCTTGCAGAGCAGGTTGTTTCGTACTTTCACCTTAGCAGCCGTCCCCTTTAGATGTTCCTTGAAGGATAAGGTCCTATCAAGGGTCACTCCAAGATAAGGTGGATTTGGGGCATGCTTAAGCTTGAGTCCGCTCAGGTGGATGTTTAGTTCTCTGGCAGCTTTTGCATTGTGGAGACGAAATACACTGGAGACGGTTTTTGCTGGGCTTGGTTTTAGGCGCCAGATTTTGCAGAACTGGTCCAGTTTAGCAAGATCTTCCGTGAGCACCCGTTCCAGTGGTTCAAAGTCTGGTGCTTGGAATGCCAAACAGATGTCATCTGCATAGATGAATTTGCGGGATTTTGTAGTAGGCAGGTCGTTTATGTAGAGGTTGAACAGAGTTGGAGCTAGAACTGAGCCTTGTGGGAGTCCGTTTTTCTGCATTCTCCATGCACTTGTGTTCTGACTGAGGTGGACTCTGAACCTTCGGTTGGTCAGCAGGGTTTTTATAATTGCTGTTGCCCAAGCAGGGATCGCCTTTATAAGTTTCAGGAGGAGGCCTTTGTGCCAGACCGTATCATAGGCGGCTGTAAGATCGAGAAACACAGCCCCTGTCTTCAGTCTGCTCTCAAAGCCATTTTCAATGAAGGTGGTTAGGGCCAGTACTTGTTCTCCTGTACTGCGGTCCTTGCGGAAACCTGCTTGATCCACACTTAGAATATCCTCTATTTCTGGGGAAATGCGTTGCAGTATTAGGCACTCCATGATTTTGTAAGGAACGCTGAGTAGGGAGATTGGGCGGTAGCTTGCTGGTAGTTTGTGGTCTTTGCCAGGTTTTGGGATGGCAATGACCTTTGCTGTCCGCCATTTCTTTGGGATCGAGTTCGTTTGTGTGATCCTTGTGTAGAATTGTGTCAACCAGGTTAGGGCTCGGGGGCCAAGATTTTTCATGAATTCTGGGAAGATGTTATCGTATCCTGCTGCCTTTCCACATTTTAGGCCCTGTAGGACTTTCTCCAGTTCAGCAGCCTCGAAGGGTTCAGGGTTCGTTTCCTCTACAGGCATTTTTTGGTGTTTTTTTAGCTCAGTTGTAACTGCTCTTCTGGTGTCTTTGTCTTGGGGTGCTTTGGCGATAGTCAGTAGGTGGGATGCAACTTGGTTGGGTGTGACGGATGCTCGGCTTTGGCTAGGGGGCTTCTGTGCAGCTCCTAGGCGACGGATGAGGCTCCAACATTTCCTGCTAGAGTGGGTAAAGCTCCGGTCAGCAACTGTCTCCTCCCATTTCTTTCGCCGGGCTGTATTTAGCGATTCAATGAGATGGTCTGCTATCTCTGGGTCCCCTGATGTTTGATAGGATTGTAGGAGGGCAGCACTTTCTCCGTCCAAACATGGGACATAGAGGGGTCGGTAGCCTCGTGGGATTGCAGTATGGGCAGCCTTGAAGATTGCGCTGCAGAAGCGGTTGTATGCTTCATCTACAGTGATGGTGTGGAGTGGGATGGTAACAACGCTCCGGTCCAGAGTTTCACTGAATTTCTTCCAGTTGGCTTTGCGGAAGTTCCAGCGCATCTTCCTTGGGCTGTATATGACTGGAAGTTGTAGGCCAATGTGTACAAGCAGGGGCCGGTGTTGGCTGTGTGGAAAATCATCAAGAATGAGGATCTGTGTAGGATATGGCTCCCCATTCAAAGAGCTGACCCAACACAGGTCAGGAGAATAGTCCTTCTTCCACCTAGCAGAGTGGAAGGTTCCTCTTTGTTTGGGGTCGTATATCAAAGCGAGGTCATTTCTGGATGCCCAGTCTGAAAGTGCCTCCCCATCACTGTCCACTGCTGGGTGCCCCCAGTCAGGGTGATGGCTGTTAAAGTCCCCCACATAGATGGCAGGGTGGGGTAGGGTGGGTAAGACCTGCAGATCCCAGTTGGCATTAGGGGGCTTGTACACATTGACAATATGGAAGCCACCAATGATTATGGTGTCTGAGAAATGTGTTGTTATCAGGTGATTTGCTTCAACTATGTCAGAACGCACATAGGTGGCACGTCCATGTTTAGCATGTAGAACATAGCACAGGAGATCAAAGCCTTTGATGGTGAAGCGGCCAGCTTCCTCTGTGCCAATATGAGTCTCTTGGAGGCAGATTACATCAATCGAATGTTGGAAGGCGAGGACTTCGATAAGGCTTCGCTTGGCTGCAGATAGGCCTTCAATGTTTAGTTGTAATATGCGAAGGGCAGATCCTACCACAAAGTGCTCTTGGGGCTGTTTGCTTTCGGCTTTAGGACTGTGACTAGGATTCTTCTTTGACTTGGCACAGAGGTGTCGTCTCTTCGAATTTAGTCTGCTGGTAGGATCATTAGCTTCCCCAGGCGAGCCCGGGTACTGGTGGAGGGCACGACGAGAACGCTGATCCGTTGCCCCCCAAAGTGGGGGGCAATGGATCAGCTTTAGCCAATTAGTGCTAAAGCACTAATTGGCTGCCAAGCACGTGATGTGACCCACAAACCCTCAAGAGGTATGTGTTGTAAACACTGGACAATGTTTATTTTGTGTGTGAAATGACAATAGGTCTGTTCCTTATTATATTATGCTCATTTACTACCACTGTTACTGTAACACCACTAGTTTTGCAGTAACGTGCTGTGTAACAAAATTACTGTTTACAAATTTAGTAATACGTTACAGTTACTGAAATTTGATCAGATGCATTACTTGTTTTATTAATATGGATAGATATTTTTAGCGCAAATAATTTAATATACAAACTGACCTTACTGTAGCTGAGAAGAGCCGTCAGTCAACATGACCTATTGCAGAGAGCTGTCTTCACTACTGAGCGGAGGAAAAGATGAAGCTACTTTGTTTTTGTGGACATAGACAGATTATTCTTCCTTTGTCGTGGTTAAGGACAAAAGCATATTGGTGTGTTGGAAGCTAAAGTGCTGGTTGAGACCTAAGTGTTTGAAAACAGCAATAAAGCTCAGACAAAGCTAGTACTAAGTAACTGCTAGCTATGCTAACAACACCGTGTTAGTGGATCTACGCTGTCTGAACATCCACGTCTGGATGTAAAGTGGAAATACTCTTGTCTCAACAACCCCGGCTGGATTTCAAGCACAGGTATGCATCTGGACAGTTTGTGACCCAGCAAAAATTAAACCGATTGATTGCCAGATATGTCGTTACAGACTGAAGATGTAATATAACAGTGACTTTCCATCAGACAGCTGAGACAGTGATCCACTAAAGTTAAAACACATTTACTTACTACCTGTATAAAGATTATTCAAAAATGGATTTTGATCTCCAAAGGGAGTTTGAGAGACTAGATCATGTCTCTGTCACAGCAGACATTTGGACTGTGGATAATGGACATTTTTTTGGGATCACTGCACATTGGATTAAATCCATATCATAAAGGTAAAATAAACATGGACAGCTTTATGCAGTGTTGCCAACTTTCACTCCAAAATGAGGAAATTACTGGCAATATCTTGGTGATTTTTTTCAGATTTTTCCCACTATAAGAGCTCTCAAGGCAGGATAAAGCAGACTGAACATGTTCTAAAAGCTCTATCTGAAACAGTCTGTTTTCAGCCCGACATTAAAAAGCCCGTAATGTACAGTATATACTCCATTAATTAAATTATGTTGCTATGTGTGCAAGATGAATTAAGTATACGTTTAAAAGTAGTGAAAGTTACTATTCCAAGTAACTAGTTACTTTAATTATGCAGTAATTGGTAAAGTAACTCAATTACTTTTGAAAAGAAGTAACTAGTAACTGTAATTAGTTAGCATTTTTTAGTAACTTACCCAACCCTGTTTACTACCACACCACAATGATATGATACCACACTTGTGTAATATTGCTTCATTACGAGCCTTGTCAGTAAGAAGAAGGGAGGGAAAAAATAACTCCCATAAAAATGAAAGCTGATATGAAAGGGTCAGTCAACCATGATGCTGATTTAATGTCACATTGCTCAGCCCTAAATGCACATGCGTTCTCCTCTTTTCACTGATTTTGTATGTAACTGTGCCATGTTTCACACTGAGTACAAATTACAAGACTACATGTCATTAGATATCCTGTCTGGCTATAATGTGTCATTTTGTAAAAATGTTTGTTGGTGGGGTCTACACGATTTTTTTTTCATTGTAAAAAGGTTTCTTTGGCTCAAAAAAGGTTGAAAAACACTAGTGTAGTGTATGTTTTTTGTTCAGTCATATTTTATCCATCATGTGTTGCTGGGGTCAAAGAAATCTGCCTTGAGGCTTTTAGGAATCAAGAGTGCAGGCATCTGTAGCTTAAAATAAATGGTAATGAGATTGTTGCTTTAACCAATCAGATTTTGAGTTTGCCACATGGGGGCAAGCTAGCAGGTCTTTGATTTTCATTTTCACGTCCTTTAATTGGATGGTCCTGGTACATATCCACTGTTTTTTGTTTTTTTTTTGATGGAAGGAATTGCATAACCGTAACTGTGTAACCTAGTGGAGTGACAGAAAATAACTGACATTGTGGAGCTGCAGCCAACGCATTTCGGGTGGATTGATAGTACGTCTCCACCTAGGTGTTATGTCCACAAACCTGGTGATGAATGAGGCGAATAGAGTGGTAACGTTGAACACAGCTTTATTGGTAATATGAAATAGCAGTACACGGCAAGCACCCAGTGGGATCATCCGGCATAAGAGACCGTGCCTATGGCAGCCCACCCCGCTATATAGGGCAATGTGGTGAGGCGACAGGAAGTTGGCGTCACCACACTGCACTTCACAATAAGTGTGCCAGCACACTAGGCATGCATTTTTCAGCTTCCAGTTCATTGTTCATATAGTATGTCTCCCTATGCATTTTGGTAGCATCACGTCTAGAACCTCGAGCTATCACTGAACTTTTAAAATAGCGGTTGTTAGTAAAAAGTAAAAAGATATTCAGCAATTACACCATTAATTTTCCACCTCGATTGTTTTCAGAAACATATTTTGCTGTTTACTTGTGACTCTATTTGAAAAAGTTTACCGTCCCTGCGCCATCATGGATGTGGGTGAACAGACTTGAGCGGACTGCCCAGCAGAGGATGCGTCGACCAATGAGATGAAACTCAAGTGGTTTGCCAAGCAATGCAAACACATGTCAGTTGTTTGCTGTGGCTCCGGAGGTTACGTCCCATTCACACTCACTGACAGAAGCGGAAGATGCCTTGGTGGACACGTACAGTCATGCAGGACACCACTGAAGGCCGAGGTGTAAAATACACGGCCCGCCACTGACTTTCATTACACAGACCCCACATACGCTGACATCCAAATTCATTCAGTTAGTATTAAAAGTGATAGTTGTTTATTGCCTTTTATTCTAGGTAACACTATTTTAGTTTTTTACGTTGACATCTTCTGTTATTGTTGGCACATTGATATGGATGCTGGTAAATGTTTTATTTTGTGATGATTTAATTGATTTTCTGTTTATGTAGACAATGACCCTGTTTATTTTTATTGGTTTTGGTGGCAGGGGAGAGCATTTTATTCTATTTCTTTCAATTTACAACAAAACTAGGACCCCCCAAACACAATCTTGCATAGGGCCTCCAAAGAGCTAGATACGGCTCTGCCCAGGACCATCTTTCTATGCAGTGCTAACCACTGATCTGTTGTGCCCCATTTATCTGATTCACAACATAAAACAGGTGTCACAGCAGTTCTAATCTTCAGGGAAATATCTCCTGGTTGAGTGAATATAAAATCCCCAGATGAGCAATAACAGAGCCCCCTTTTCCATTTTCTGCCACTAGATGTCCCACATTGACCATTGTTGATCTCCCCTCTTAGCAGCAGTTTTCAATAACAAAGCTGCCAAACCAAACACACCCACAGGACTGTTTTATTTCTTTAAACACATCTGGCTCCTCGTCATGGTTTAGCTGCAGGCAAATTACAGATCACACCGACCGTTTACGCAGCGCCACGGTTCTCATTCACACGCTAATCACGTGGACTGATCTGTGGGGTTAAATTAATGTGTCAGAGCTATAGTACTGAAATGATTCTCTCTTTTACTAACCGTTTTTTTCCCCCTAGTTTGTGTCTATCTCCCATTTTCACACTCACAGGGCCGTTTCTAGCTTTTTGGGGGAACCTATGCAAGACTGGGTTTGGGGGCCCATGTTTTTGGAAAGGGGTAGATTGCACACTCCTTAGAATGAAGAAAAAAATCTTGCGCCCCCCCCCCACAACCCCCCCCCAGCTTAATCAGACATTACACAGAATGAAAATTTAAACAGCATCCATATGAACGTTGCAGATTTACTGTATGAGACAAAAGTTACAAATTTGTGAGAAAAAGGTGCAAATTTACAAGAAAAAGTAGCTAGTTTATGAGAATAAAGTAAAAAATTTATGAGAAAAAAGTTGAAATTTTGTGAAAAAAGTTACAAATTTATGAGGAAAAAACTGCAAATTTATGACAAAAAGCCAATTTACAGGAAAAGTCATAAATTTATGAGGGGAAAAAGTCGCTAATTTATGAGAAAAAAAGTTGTAAATTTATGAGAAAAAAGTTACAAATTTATGAGGAAAAAAGTTGCAAATTTATAAGAAAATGCTGCAAATTTCTGAGGAAAAGTTGCACATTTATGAGAAAAAAGCTGCAAATTTATGACAAAAAGTAACAAATTTACAGAAAGTCACAAATTTATGAGGAAAGAAGCTGAAAATTTACGAGAAAAAAAAAATTTAGTGAGGAAAAAAATTGCAAATTTATGAAGAAAAAAGTTGCAAACTTATGAAGAAAAGTTGCAAATTTACAAAAAATTGCAGTTGCAAATTTATGAGAAAAAAGTTGGTAATTTATGAGAAAAAGCTGCACATCCAAAAAAAAAAAACCCTTGCAAATATACACAGAGTTTAAATTTATGAGAAAAAAAGTGGCAAATTTACATAAAAAGTTGTACATTTATGAGAAAAAAGTTGCTAAATTACAAGAATAAAGTTGCACATTTACAGGAAGAAGGTCACAAATCTACATACAGTAAAAAGTAAATGGCGTTCACTTATATAGCACTTTTTCTCACCTCTAGATGACCAAAGCGCTCTACAGATCCTACTATCCACCCATTCACACACTGATGGTGGCGGAGCCGCCAAACACAGGCGCTGGCCTGACCCACCAGCAGCAACTGGGGGTTCAGTGTCTTGCTCAAGGACACTTTGACATGCAGACTGCAGACAGAGCGGGAATCAAACCCTTGACCCTTCGATCAGTAGTCGGCCACACTAACCTGTGCCACAGCCGCCCCAAAGTCACAAATTTCTCAGAAAAAAAAGTCAATTTCACATGAAAAAAAGCTGTAAATTTACTACAAAATGAAAGGTGAAGGTTATTTTAATTCTCACAAAAATGTTGAGGGTGAACTTGATCTGAGTTGATTATGGATCCAAAACTGTGGTAGGATAGGATTCAAATGCACGTTAAAAAAAGGGAAGAACTACAACTTAAAACACAGAAAGTCCATCTACAACTTGCACTTTGCTGTTCTCTGAATTTCCACACATACTGGCTATTTCTTCCACCAGGTTGGCAGGTAGTTTCTCCTCGGCTGTGTTGAACTACGTCTCTGCAGGTACTTCTGTTTGAGCTTTGTGTAATGTGGGGATTACACAAGATCATCCTTGTGGTCATCCTTGGTGACCACAGGATCTCATCTCTGTTGTTTGCAGATGATGTTGTCCTGTTGGCTTCATCCAGCAATGACCTACAGCTCTTGCTGGGACGGTTTGCCGCTGAGTGTGAAGCGGCTGGGATGAGAATCAGCACCTCCAAGTCCGAGTCCATGGTCCTCAGCCGGAAAAAGGTGGATTGTCCTCTCCGGGTTGGGGACAGGCTCCTGCCCCAAGTGGAGGAGTTTAAGTATCTTGGGGTCTTGTTCACGAGTGAGGGGAAAATGGAGCGAGAGATCGACAGACGGATTGGAGCAGCATCTGCAGTGATGCGGACGTTGTACCGGTCTGTTGTGGTGAAGAGGGAGCTTAGTTCTAAGGCAAAGCTGTCGATTTACCAGTCAATCTACGTTCCTACTCTCACCTATGGTCACGAGCTTTGGGTAATGACCGAAAGAACGAGATCGCGGATACAAGCGGCTGAAATGAGCTTTCTCCGTAGGATTGCTGGACTCACCCTCAGAGATAGGGTGAGGAGCTCAGTCATCCGGGAGAGGCTCAGAGTAGAACCGCTGCTCCTCCACATTGAAAGGAGTCAGTTGAGGTGGTATGGGCATCTGATTAGGACGCCTCCTGGACGTCTCCCACTTGAGGTGTTTCAGGCACGTCCCACTGGGAGGAGACCCCGGGGCAGACCCAGGACTCGGTGGAGAGACTATGTCTCCCAGCTAGTCTGGGAACGCCTTGGTATCCCCTCTGAAGAGCTGGAGCAGGTGGCTGGGGAGAGGGAAGTCTGGGCTTCTCTGCTTGAACTGCTGCCTCCGCGACCCGGACCTCCGGAAAAGCGGTAGAAGATGGATGGATGGATGGATAATGTGGGGATTTGGCCCTTGGGGCTTGCCGTAGCCTGTGCCGGGAGGTCAGGGTGGTGACGTCAGACAGGCTACGGTCAGTGAATATATTGTAATGTCGGGCCATGTTAAGGGGGGCAGGGATTTCCCAGCATGCTTTGCCAGTTGAAATGTTACTGTGTGTGTGTATTAAATGCGTTATTACTGAGTTATTATACTGCTGTGTCATTATAACTGCGTTATAATGACCCAGCAGTGTTTAGCAGGATTAGGGCAAGATGTATCGTGTGTGTGTAACCATGATTGAAACGGAGGTCTGGGAGAATGACCTCCCCTCCTCTCTGTGCTCAGAAGCAGTTGGGGTTGGTGGTGTGTAAATAAAGCCTGTTTGTCACAACCATCTTGCTCCATTGTCTTTGTGTGAATCCCGCAAACGTCACAATATTGTGCCTGTGTTCCATCATAAAGTTCAGTTTGTTGCTTAGTTCAACATGTCTCCCGTTATTGAGACATAACACTTTGGTTAAGTGATAAAACACCTTAGAAGTTTCACATATTCCTCTAAAAAGTCACTTTAAAGCACAAACATATGCCAAGCACCTTTAAAGAAGTGATGGGACGGCAGGCTCCAGAGCTTTGAGGGTGCTCCAAGCTTGTGCAGGAAATATTTGGAAAAGCGCGATTCGAGGCGCATGTGACTCGGTCAGAAAGCCATTCTTTATTTTGCACGCAACCTGAAATAAAGTGAGCAGCGATACACAATAGAAATCCCTGTCGTCACGTTTTGTGTTGTTGATGTTTGACTGTGTAAGGGATTTGTCACAGCCAGTTTTCAGATGGAGCCAGTGTTACGTCGGTAATAAGGAGCCAAGGACGAGGCCAGGTGTCGAACTAAACACGTTTATTGAAAGGCACTCCACGGCACACCAGCGCATCCACCAGGCAGAGAGGTGGCAAAGAGACCGCCCCTCCTGGCCACTGCCCTCTTGTAGCCGCGGGTGGTGGCGGAACGGGAAGGTGGAGCCGCCACCTGTACCACACAAATAAAAGGCCAAACTCTAACACAACATTCCTCCCCACCTTCATAAAAGCCCCCCCCCCCCCCGCCACAGACACACACGCAATTCGGACCTGCCCCAATTTGGAACCCGAATCACAGACTAAGAGTAATAAAGTAACACAATACAAATGGCCTAACACAGTCATTCCAAAATAACTAAAACTAGGGGGAGATGGGTAGACTGCCACCTCATCCCCCACAGCAAAGCAGATTATTCTGCCACTTGCATTCCAAACATGTCTACTTAACACAAAACACCACCATGTCCTAATCTAAACATAACATCAAATTAATCCCCGTGAACATATGCAAACATCAAATACATAGGGTAAAACAGTCTAAAACACCACAGAAGCTGTACCCCATAACCAACTAAATATGCACACATGTACCACAATTAAACTGGCTGTTAAACAATTAGACTGGCTGTCAGTTAAACAATTAGACTGGCTGTCTCAACCCTGGTGCGCCTCCTCTTCGACATCACCAGAGGAGTCACATGTTCAGGCCCAAGTCCACCAATCTTCTCCCGGGCATGCTGCAGCTCATTTGAGTGCCTCCATGAGCCATCCAACAGTTGGAGATAGGCGTCCTCCCGTGTGGTCACAACCTGCAGCTGCCCCTGGTGCTCTTCCATCCACCGCTTGGCCCAAATCCGCCACGACCATGCCTCCTCCTCGGCCCGGACCACATCCACAACCCCCAAAGGGGCCCTACTCGGCTTGCAGTGTCTCTGCTTGGCACGTCGTCCTACTCTGCCAGATGGTCCGGCCCCGACTGCTTTTACCTTTGCCGCAGCCATCACCATTGTAACCCCTGTTTACCAGCCCATTCCAGCCGAAATCCGGGAACAGATGGAGCCAGCCTCTCGACATCACTTGCCATCACAGGTGTCCCGCTGCGCCGCCCAGTACCCTCGTCCAGGGCGACTTGAGCTCTGGCACAGAAACCCTCCCGTGATGGCCCTGGGTGATATTGGTCCTGCTCACTCTCCAGGGTGCCAGGCATGTTCTCATCCCACACAGCCCTGTCGTCTATTGTCGGGACTGGCCAGTCCCACAAACCGCAGCTCGACCACTCCTCTTCAACACCGCTCTTAATGGTGAAGCCCAGGCCATAAAACAGATCGCATCTCATTATATTCTCACCACGGGCTGTCATGGTGAACCTCAGGCCACACACCTCGGCCGACTTGTACCGGGTCATCAGTCTCATCGTTCCCACTGTGGCCAGTCTCCCTCCACCATAACTGCAAAGTGGCGCCGGATCGCCTCCAATCCTGTAATGCGGGAAAAAAACTCCTCACGGTTGTCCAGTTCAACACGGAACCCACCGCTCCCGTGTCAATCAATAATGGCACCACCACCCCATCCAACTCCACCATACAGTACGAATGTCCGTTGGTACTCGGGGACACAGCATGGACAACCGTGGGGGCGGGAGAGTCCTCCTTATGTCTTGGACTCCCTCGCTCAAATTTATGGCATACCCTGGCGAAATGATGCAAGTGCCCGCACTTGCCGCAACACTTCCCTCTTGCCAGACACTCTCTGGCTTTAAAACTGTGCTTCATGGACCCACAACCCATACACACGGGCGTTCCTGGGGCGGACCTCATTTTCACAGCGTTGACGTAGTCCACATCACCCTCCATGCTATCATCACTGTCCAGGTCCACTGCATGCGCCGTCGACTGATCCAAGTTGTCGTGTGGCACACTCCCACTCAGCTCCTGTGATAGTTCATCCGCAGCCTCAAACTGCTGAGCTAAATTGATGGCTATAGGTAGCGTCAGTTCGCCTGAGAATGTAAGGAGTTTCGACCTAATAGCGGGGCAGTTGGTATGTTCCGCCAACTGGTCGCGAACCATCTCCTTCTCCAGTGGTCCAAACTGGCATTCGCTGGCCAGCAGTCTCAGGTCTGCCACAAGCTGCTGCACCAACTCGTCAACTTGTTGGTGGCGCTGTCGAAACTGGATTCTGCGGACAATGATGTTTTCCGGGGCACAAAAATGGCACGCCATTAGTTCAACCACTTCTTCAAAGCTATCACAGTCACCCAACGTGCTCAGAATTTGCTGTCCCTCCATTCTGAGATTATGGACCAACAACGCACGTGCCCTCAATTTCTCCGGCCTCCCAAGGTTTAGTGCCACCATATACGTCTGGAATGCAGTGAACCACCTTGACCAAGGAACGGGTGGCTCACCGGGAAGCTCCAAAAATGGTCAAACAGGTGTAACACACATGTCTATACCTGCTTTTATCCTCATTGCCAAATGTTATGTTGGTAATAAGGAGCCAAGGGCAAGGCCAGGTGTCGAACTAAACACACGTTTATTGAAAGGCACTCCACAGCACGCCAACGCCTCCGCCAGGCAGAGAGGTGGCAAAGAGACCGCCCCTCCTGCCCACTGCCCTCCTGTAGCCGTGGGTGGTGGCGGAACCGCAAGGTGGAGCCGCCACCCGTACCACACAAGTAAAAGCCCAAACTCTAACACAACAGTCAGCACCAAAAACACGGACTTCTCCTGTTTGGGAACAGTTTGAGCTCATTTCTCCCATTGATCCATTTTTTTTTTTTTTACAAATAGTGGATCATGGCCTAGTGGTTAAAGCATCTGCTTTATAACTGGGAGGCTGGGGTTCAAGTCCCAGCTAGATCATTCTTGTAACTTTATTTGCAAGGTGAAGTATCTGTTGCATTTCAAAGAGTTTGGATCATTATGCTGAGGCACTATTGTGCCCTGCATGAGAATAAGGACAGAGGTGAATGTATTTCACTGTCAATTTATTGAAATGGAAAAAAAAAATACACATTAAACCAATAATGCCCTTGCAAAAATCTGTATGTTGTGTACTTTTTGTGGACTACATGGCCTAGTAGAGCAAATGAAGTTTCACATGAGGCTTTGTCTATATGAACAATTTTGATGAAAAGCCTCAAGTCTTCAAGAAAGCTTCATCTAAATATCACTAAATAGTAGCTTAGAGGCAAAGCATCTGCCCTACAATGGGGAGGCTGGGGTTCACTCTGGGCCAACTTATTTTTATTTGTGAAGTGTTTCAAAGACCTTGGATACAACAATAACACATCATTATGCTGAGGCACTATTGTGCCCTGCATGACAATAAGGACAGAGGTGAATGCACTGGGAGAGACAGAAACGTGTCTATCCTACACTGTACAAACTTGCAGTAGCCTTCCTTTGCACACCTGCATCCTTTGTGCTCTGAGAGAGTATTCTCCAAAGCTGGAGAAATAATCTAAAAAAAAAAGAAAAAAAGAAATAATCTTAGTCCAAAGACTGTTGAAAAGTTATTCTTTCTTAATAAAAATGGATAAGTACCACAAGCACATTCACTGTAGTCACGAGAGTTTTATTTTTTCTTTTTTCCCTTATGATATTTGAAATTTCTTAAAAGACAAAACATTTACTGAAATGGAAAAAATACACATTAAACCAGTAATGGCCTTGTAAAAATCTGCATGTTGTATACGTTTTGTTCACTAGATGGGCTAGTAGAAAAAATTAAGTTTCGCATGAAGTCCTGTCTATATGAGCCATTTTGATGAAAGGCCTCAAGTCCTCCAGGAAGCCTCATCTGGCTGTCACTGTTTTAAAGTCAAGAAGCTGTAATATCAAATCATGCATGCCCTGTATTAACTCTGCTGTAGTTTTCACAGGTACAACTAACAGGGCTGTTTCTAACTTTTTGGGGGACCTATGGATGATTGCATTAGGGGGACCCTATTTTTGTAATAGGAAGAGTTCAAACCCTCTTAACAAAAACATTTTTAAAAATAAAACTTTGTCTAGATCAGGGGTGTCCAATCATGTACCATGGAGGGCAAAGACCCTGCAGGTTTCCTCTTCTACCCAGTCTCTTCAGCAGGTGTTTTCACTTATCAGCAGTCAGTGGGAAGAAGTTCAGTGAAATCTGCTGTTGAAGACACTGGTTGGAGGTAAAACCTGCAGGGTCTTGGGCCTCCATGGCACATTATTGGACACCCCTGGTCTAGATGGACAGAAAAAAAATTACAGAAAATTTAACTAGTATCCATATGTACAATGCAAATTTACACAAAAAAGTAGCAAATCAGTGAGAAATTTATGAAGAAAAAAGTTTAAAATTCCCCCCCAAAAGTTGACATTTTTTAAGGAAAATATTGTAAGTTTAAAAGAAAAAGTTGAAAATTTACAAGCAAAAAGTAGCAAATCAATGAGAAAAAAGTTGCAATTTATGGTGAAAAAAGTCACACTTTTACAAAAGAGTTGAAAATTTACAAGAAAAAGTAGTAAATTCATGAGAAAAAAGTTGCATATTTACAAGGAAAAAATGCTGAAGGTAATTTTCATTCTCCCCCCCCAAAAATGTTGAGGGTGAATTTGTAGCTTTGGGTCCCCTAGTGGCTGATGAGGCCCATTGCATTTGCATACTTGGCTTTATAGCCAGAAATGGTTCTGATAATACTACCACTACTGCTACTAATTATCATTATTATTCGTGCAAAACTATGAGATTGCACCCGTTTTCAGCAGAATCACATAAAGATACAAATCTTAAAGTTTGGTAGAAAATATTTGATTTCTGTTGGACTGTGAGGATCGCTGTATAAGGCTGAATGGTTAATTGAGTTAAGAGGCTGTCTGATTCTACACAGATAATTTTTCTGATGAGTCTCAAATCCCTTAAAGAATTTTTTACACCTTTTTTTTTGGCATATTTCATTGTCCATTTTAAGGAAATGGGAGAAGCTAGACAAGACCTAAACATCCTATAGTCGCAGGGGTGGGCAATCGTGTGCCACGGAGGGCCATTCCACTGCTGATTTTCTGTTCCACCCAGTGCTTTCAGCAGGTGTTTGCTCTAATCAGCTTCAAGGATTGCTAATAATTGAAAACACCTGCTGAAGACACTGGGTGGAGCAGAAAACCTGCAGTGGAATGGCCCTCACTGCCCACCCCTGTGTGTAAATGTTGGGATTTTGCCTATATTGTGTAGAGATGATCTGAGACAAAAACAGGAAGATAGGGAATAGGAAAGTAAGATGCCCAGGGCTGTGAACTCTACAAGGTGAGCTGCAGATGTACAAAAATAAATACACATCATCAGTATTCATCTTTTTCTGTTCAGTCAACCTCTTACTCTGTTTTGATTCAGATGAACTCTAGCTGCTAAAAACCTTGAAATGTGTAATTTTTTGTGGAATGTGCAGTATTTGAGTTAAAGGTACTGTATGGAACATTTGAGTTTAGGATTTAGCAACACCTTGTAGCCACAAAGTGAACAGCAGCCCCATTAATTCCAGTTATTTCTGAGGTTAAAACCTACAGTTCTTTGAATTGCCAATAGTAATCAAAGTAATATGTACAAAAACAGTGGTTTCCAACCTAGGATCCCTGGGACATTCAGATTTCCTTGGGAAATTTTGTAATTTCACTTCTTAATTGGTCCAAAAAATTGCAAATAATTTGCTGTTGTTGTGCAAGGGTTCTGTAGGCACCCATGCACATGGACCATTTCCTATACAGTGATGTCACTGCATTTCACTGAATTTCAGAGACATAAAAAGAGCTCTCCCCTACAAGAAATTCGAGTGCACTTGGTCCCTTATTTTAACAACTGTCAGTGTTAACTTTCACGTTGGCGATTCACTTACGCTTCACATTAAATGCACACTTTCAGTTGGTTAACGTTAGGCTACTGGGTAGGGTGGAGGTATTGTGAACACATTACAGTTGTAACCCTCCATCATGTCATTTCATGAAGTTATTTTTACCACCACTAGAGGTCGCGTTTTCAAAACATAACTCTAGGTCTTAAAGAGATAGTTGAATGTTTTTGAAGTGAGGTTATATGAAAAACTTCTGAGTAGCCATGGAATTACCTTCAGTTTTCAGTGGTCTGCCTGCTAACCTTTCAGTGAATGAATACTGGGAGCTGACACAGCTGTCAGGGCTGAAGCAGACACTAATGGAACCATTTTTAAAGTTAATTTTTTTCTGTCTAAAAAAAATTCAACTATTTCTTATTCATACTGCTTCACATTTGCACCAGCCAGCATTTTACTCTGACACTACTATATATTTTCATCTGAAGAATGTCAATATTGCTCTCACATCTATTCCTCCACAAATTAGCTATGAATGACTGCAAGGAAGGGATACAGTGTGTGGCCACTGTGCAATGTTGTCTATTTCACACAACCAGGGCTTTACATTAACACCTACCAACACAGTACATAGCTTTAATGCACTGTGGTGCAGTGTTTAGCATTGTTACCTAACAGCTAGAAGGTTCCAGGTTTGAATCCCCAGGCTGGCAGGGGTGGGGACCTTTCTGTGTGGAGTTTGCATGTTCTTCCTAAGCTGCATGGGCTTAATCCAGGAGCTCCAGTTTCCTCCCACAATCCAAAGACATGCATGTTAATTGGTGATTCTAAATTGTCCCTAGATTCTGTCTCCTATAGGCCCTTAGAATAGAGGGTTAGTACTAGTGAAGCTCTTTGAGTGGTCTTGAGACTAGAAAAGTGCTATAGAAGTACAGGTCCTAATCCCTTATTATGTAGTAACTATTACTGATTCACTTTTATTGTGATAACTAATGAGTAATGTAATTAGTTTTTAGTAGAAGAAAAGCACAAGATCCAAAATCTCGTATGAAACTTCGAAGAATAAAAAAAACCTCTTTCAGTCTCTGCATTAGGAAAAGGTATCCAAACCTGTGGTTGTGTCACCACATTTGTTTAGGACAGGAAGGAAGATAGCAGAGAGGATGGCATTTACATAATTTTATTTAAATTATTTAAAATTTGTTGTGAAAACAACAAGAAAAAACATCACACTGAAATACAAATTGAGTCAATGTTACTGATAAGGCACATGGGTGCAAAGCGTGTCTCAACAACACTGATAATGACAAGCAGAAGAGAATCATGCTGTTATTAGAGAAACAGTAGCAGCAGGATGTTGAATAGGCTAAAACCGTAACAATGAGAAAAAAGGAACGTGGTTGGTGGAGTGGATGCTACCATTATCAACTCCCATATGGTACTGGAATTGGCATATTTACAACCTCGATTCTGGTGAAGTTGGGACATTGTGTAAAATGTAAATCAAAACAAAACACAATGATTTAGAAATCCTTTTAAACCTATATTCAACTGAATGCACTACAAAGATGAGCTATTTAATGTTCAAACTGATAAACTTTATTGTTTTGGTGCAAATATTCACTCATTTTGAATGTGAAGCCTGCAACATATTTCAAAAACACTGGTACAGGGGCATGTTTACCACTGTGTTACACCACCTTTCCAACACTCAGTAAGCATTTAGAAACTGAGGACACTAATTGTTGAAGCTTTGTAGGTGGAATTCTTTCCCCTTTTTGCTTGATGTACGACTTCAGTTGCTCAACAGTCCGGGGTCTCCATTGTCGTATTTTGCACTTCATAATGCACCACACATTTTCGATGGGAGACAGGTCTGGACTGCAGGCAGGCCAGTCTAGTACCCGCACTCTTTTACAACGAAGCCACACTGTTGTAACACATACAGAATGTAGCTTGGCATTGTCTTGCTGAAATAAGCAAGAACATCCCTGAAAAGACATTGCTTGGATGGCAACATACTGTATGTTGTTCCAAAGCCTGTATGTACCATTTAGCACAGTACAATTAGTACAATTTAGAAAAAAAAAATAAATAAATAAAAAAAAAAATTAGCTTTTACAGATGTGCAAGTTACCCATGCCATTACACACACACATACCATCACAGATGCTGGCTTTTGAACTTAACACTGATAAATGGCGTTCACTTATATAGCACATTTTACTCATTTTTTAGATGACCAAAGCACTTTGCAGATCCTGCTATCCACCCATTCACACATTGATGGCGGCAGAGCTGCCATACACAGGTGCTGGCCTGACCCACCAGGAGCAACTGAGCGTTAAGTGTCTTGCTCAAGGACACTTCGACATGCAGACTCCAGACAGAGTGGGAATTGAACCCCTCACCCTCCAATCAGTAGTCGGCCACATTACAGCTGTGCCACAGCCGCCATTTAACTCCATTTAAGGTTCTGTCACACCTTGACGATTTAGGCAGCGTTTGTCAAATGTATAAAAATTGGTCTAAAACAATGGCATACACCGAAATTTTCACTTTTGGCCATATGAATTGCATGTCCATAATGAGTTTGACGTATACATAATGTATTAGTAACTTATATAGAACGTTTCAATAACTTATAAATACCTTAAACCAACAAATGCTTAGTGTGTTGCTGGCAATCACAACTTATGCCCAACCATAGTGACTTATGCATAACTTATGCATAGCTTATCTTAATTTATGCATAGCGTGGTCATGCCAACCTGCTGTCGCCTCCCAATCCATGAATTCTAGGTGTGCGAGAGATCATCTCTGTTCAACTGAGAAACTTCTCCCCTCCAAAGACCATCGCAGAGCTATCAAATCTGTCAGGTCGGTCATGTCTAAAACAGCAAATGTGACACGTCACGAACGTCAGATGACAATTGTCACAACCTGGCTCAAAGGCACGTGAACTGATGGCAATAAAAAAGTTTATTTTCAATAAAGTGGAAAAAAACAAGATAATGCATGGAGTGCACTTTTGCTGGTGTGAACAAAAAACAGAGAACAGCAGCCAAGGGACAGCAAAGTGTGATTTATCATGGAAAACAGCTAAGCTCTGTGCTTCAGGTGATCAGCTGATTGGATCCACCTCCTTCGGTGTTCTGACATTTTGGCATATCTATAAGAACAGCACCTCCAGTTACTACTCCTTCATTTTCCGTCTTGCCTGTCTGGACAGCTGATGGTACAGACTGCAGTCAGTGGTAAAAACTTGACAAGGAGGGCTAAACAGTGATTTGGATCTTCATAATATCCTGTAGCTTGAAAGTTATGGTGTTGGGGTTCAACACTCTTATTGTGAAGTGCGGTGCAGCGGCAGCCACTTCCAGTTCCGCCACTGCACCGCCCTATAAATAGCAGAGGGCATCCATTATACAGCCTCTTTGACTGGTGTCCTGTGCCTGGTGTCTCTTGTGTGTCCATTGTGGTTCGAGTCTTAATAAAGCTGAGTTCGTCCATTCACCTGGCCTTATCATTCCAAAGGTATTTTACCAGACATGACATTTGGCGATCGAGGATAAACTAATGGAAGCGTGTATTACACCACTTCGCCCCTTCCTGGAGCTCCTGGGCGAGCTGCCTATGCCCTGGCCAAGATGGTTTGCGGCCTTCCAAAACTACATTGTCGTGCTCGACCTGGGTGAGCTAGATAAGTTAAGAGCATGTGCGCTCCTTGCACATAAACTAGGGATTGAGGGCCAGCATATCCTGCACACACTCGGGGCTTCGGACTCGTTCCAAATGTCGTCGAATTGCTAGCAAACCATTTTCACATCCCGGATACCGTGACTGTCCAGAGGATTCGGTTCCAGCAGTGACACCAATGTGCGGGTGAGCCTGTCCACCAGTTTGTCACCAAGCAGCTAGCTAGCGAGTGTTGTTTTGGGCTGCTGGAGGATGTAATGGTGCGTGACCAGCTGGCAGAGCACACGAGTAGCGCCACTTTAAGGGTTAGGCTACTCACGGCACCGAGTGACTGAACGTTAGCCAGAGCTGTTAACCTAGCTCTCCAAATGGAGGCCGCAGACAAGCTAGCTTCGGAGCTAAATTAGCGCCAGTCACAGCAACAGCTGGTGCCTCCCGACACAGCATTAGTAGCGGACCTGGATAGTGAGGATAGCTTGGACGACCAAAGTACAGGAGCCAATGCTACCAGCCGAAGGTCTGCCCCGGGAAAACCCCATTGCATGGGTTGCGGGTCCGTGAAACACCAAAACAAGGCTAAGGACTGCCCAGCTAGAGGGAAGCGGTGTAGCAAGTGTGGAAGCTTGAACCATTATGCTAGTGTGTGCTGTGTATCTGAACCAGAGAGCCCATGGAAGAAATCACTCCGCCCGCCCCCGACAACCATCCACATGGTGTCCCCAAGTACCAGCGGGTACATGTTCTGCGCAGTCACACTGGACGGCGTGGAGGTGCCACTGCTGCTTGACATGGGGGCGGAGGGGTCGTTGCTGAATTGGGCCACAGTGAAGAAGTTTTTCCCCCACTACAGGATCAAAGCTAACTCAGTGCCACTGTATGGTTATGGAGGTGGCAGGCTGTGCATGGTTGGAACGGTGGCGTTCACGGTTCGGTACAAGTCTGTGATGATGGCTGACTTCACGTTCCACGTGACAGCTTGGGGCGACAACATCATAGGCTGTGACTTGTTCTACGGACTGGGTTTTGGCATTAAAGACAACGCTGGAGAAGAATGGTCGGGTTGTGGCCAGTGGAACCCTCCGGTTCCGGTGGTGGAGGATGATGTCGTGTGGGACGAAGAGCTAACGGATGCCACAGTGGTCAAGCAGGACCAGCCTCACTCAGGTTTGACACAGGAGGGTCTCAGTGCTGGCACTCTGGGAATGGTAGGAGGGGGTACTGAGCGAGGCGCCTGCGTTGGCGATTGACGCCGATGCGCTAGCGCCCGATTCCTCCGGAACTTGGCCACAGAAGGATGGAGGATTGGCAGCTATGATGGCGATCGCTGCAATGGCTTTAGAAGAGAACAGGGCCAGACCAACAGGCACGGAGAAACCGCGTGCCAAACAGCACCATATCAGGCCGAGCAGAGTACCTCTTAGGGTTATGGACTTGGTCCAGGTTCTAGGAGAGGAATGTCCATGGCGAATACAGGCCAGACGACAGCCAGGGAAACACCAGGAACAACTGCGCATTGTGGCATAGCTGGGCGCAGCTTACTTCCAACTGTCTGATGGTTCGGTGAGGCATGCCAATGAGCTGTGGCATGTCCGGGAAGAGGCTTCTGGTGGTGGGGCTGGATGACAGTGGCGATTGATGGCGATGAGGAGAGGCGTTTTCATCCATGAGTTCAGCCACTATCCTGGGGTTCTGCTGCTTCCAGGGGCACGTCTGCTGAGGGGCTGCCCTGGGCCCCCCCTTCCCCCAAGCCGATTCTACCCTTTTCTGCCCAAGGGACAGTAATGTAAACTTCGCTAAATAGTTATAATGTTAATAAGTTTATGCATGCAGTGAAATGTTATTCTGTTGCATGTTTTAGTAGTTTAGGAACACGGCAATTATTTTAGTTTTCGGGTCCTAAATTGGGGAGGGTCTTAATTGAGTGAGTGGTTTTGGACTTTCTAAGGGGGGAGGAATTGTGGTGTTGGGGTTCAACAGTCTTATTGTAAAGTGCGGTGTAGTGGCGGCTACTTCCTGTTCCACCACTGCACCGCCCTATAAATAGCAGAGGGCATCCATCATACAGCCTCTTTGACCGGTGCCCTCTGCCTGGTGTCTCTCGTGTGTCCATTGTGGTTCGAGTCTTAATAAAGCTGAGTTCGTCCATTCACCTGGCCTCATTCATAACTTCTCTACAACTTATGCTCCGCATATTGGGGACATTTCTTCTTCTTGCCTTGAGAGAGAGCAGTCGCATTTTTCTTCCCTCCTCCCGTCTGCCTTCCTGACCTATTCCCAGCTTTGCAATGTTGCGTTTTTGTCTGTGTTTAGTCGCTCTTCTTCTGCTGAATCTTAATCTAAACGGAAATTATGGATTTGGAAGCGGCTTAAATGTGCTATTGTCACTATTTTTCAACAAGAATCGGGCCAAGGGGGAGCCCAAGAATTGGAACCTGCGAGGAGACTCATGGACACTGGAATTCATGCATCTGTGGAAACATTATTGGTTATGATCTCAGGACTTCTATTTTTGGCTGTGAAGTTCCCTGATGTATCAGAAATTGAAGGAAGGTGAGAGAGCTGATCAAAGCGGACCCGGCAAGCTCCTTCATCAAATTCGACCAGTTGGGGAGGGCACGAGTAGCGGCAAACGGTGAACTGAATGACAGTGATTCAGTGGAGGAATACATCTGGAGCCCTGTGCTCTCCATGGTAAAAAGTTTAAGCCTGCACATGGAAATTATGAAAGCACAGAATTGCACGGGTGAGGAAAAATTCTATTCTCTGAGTGCACTGTGCAGATTTGACTTGACCTTGTTGGTGCCCTGTGTTTACATTCCTCCTGATGAAGATAAGCGGAAGGAGTGGCTCTGTCTGCTAACCCAAACAACGACACAGTTGTTATTGTTTCAGCAGATGAACGCTCAAGGACAGTGCACCATGTGACAATACCATCTGCAAGCAAGAGCGAGAGACTCTAGACTGCTTAGATCACATGACTTTAACATCTATCCACTGCCAGGAGGCACCCTCTGCTGTTCACTAGCAATTGACACACCTACACTTGCATTCAACATTACACTACTGACACAATTACTGATATATATTCACAATACACTGACTCTCTCAACTACTGCTTTGTCATTGTGTGATCTATTGTCTGCTAATTGTGCATTTGAGAGTTTTTTTCTTGTAATAAAAATTTGGGTCATAAAATGAGCTCTATTTTGATCAACAATGCTTTTTTCTCTCTCCTATTGTGTTTTTCCCTATCCTTCCCCCCCTCCCCCCTCTTTACCCCCCCCCCCCATATGACAGGCACCTCGTCATGGCTGCCACGTCATTGGGATGCGCCTTTCGTGTGCGCCCAATGTCAAGTCAAATTCCTCGTATGTTTCCTTGTTTATTTGTAAATGTGCTTGGCAATAAATCTGATTCTGATTCTGATTTCAGCCATATGCTGGATATGTTGGAAAATTTTCAGCATGCTGAAAATTTTAAGAAGAGCTCGGCGTATAACACCGTATGCCAACATGCTTCAGCGTGCTCTTAACTTATACAAAACTTACCCATAACTGATTCCACGTACACCAATGTATTCTCCAAATTTTTCATAAGTTTTTCAAAAGTAAACATGTTATTATTACTTTGAGGGCCTGGTCCTCAGTATTGGGCACTTTAGCAATTTTAGGCTAAACCCAATTTTATTTGCCATAGTTTATCGTCCTCCATCAACCTACTCAGAATTTTTTATCCGAATTTGCTGATTTCTTAGCTGATTTAGTGCTGAAATCAGAATAATTATAGTAGGGGACTTTAATATACATGTAGATGTAGAAAGTGACTGCCTTAATGTGGCATTTAATTCAATATTAGACTCGATTAGGTTTTCTCAGAAAGTAGGAAATTCTACTCATTATCTCCACCATACGTTGGACCTTGTTCTGACATAGGGCATAGAAATAGAAAATCTTGTAGTGTCTCCTGATAACCATGTACTGTCAGACCATTGTCTGTTAACCTTTGATTTTACTATTTCTGACTATTTGGCTCCTAAAGAAAAACATTACTACAGTAGATGCCTCTCAGATGATGCTGTTACCAAATTTATGCAGATTGTTTCCTCTATGCCATGTGTCAACACAACGGAAATAAGCTATAGACAGCTTGCTCCTTCTGTAATTGATAACATGGTGGATAGTGTTACAGCTTCTCTGCATCAGACTCTAGACTTGATGGCCCCCTTAAAAAAGAAAAAGTCCAATCAGAGATTTCTAACTCCTTGGTTCAACACAGAAACTCATAGCTTAAAACAGAAGACTCGTCAATTAGAAAGAAACTGGCACTCCACTAATTTAGATAAAATCTATTTAGCTTGGAGAAATCATCTTTTAATTTATAAAAAGTCTCTTACAAAAGCTAGAACGAGTTATTATTCTGCATTAATAGAAGATAACAAGAATAATCCCAGGTTTCTTTTCAGTACTGTAGCCAGGTTGACAAAGAGTCAGGGCTCTGTCAATCCTAGCATTCCCTTAGAGCTTACTAGTCAGGACTTTATGTACTTTTTCAATAATAAAATTTCATCCATCAGAGATAAAATCAATCAGATTCTTCCCACAGTTAACTTAAATACAGTAACTACTACAACTCCTTCAATTGATGTCTGTCTTGATGAGTTTACTCCAATTGACCTTTGTGAGTTAGACAAAATAGTTTCCTCATCCAAACCTTCAACTTGTCTTTTAGACCCTATTCCTACCAGGTTATTTAAAGAAGTCTTCCCACTTATTGGTAGCTTTATTCTTCATATAATCAATTCTTCATTAACTTTAGGCCATGTACCGCAGGCTTTTAAAACGGCTGTAATTAAACCCTTACTCAAAAAGCCAACGCTAGATCCAGGAGCTTTAGCTAACTGTAGACCAATCTCTAATCTCCCTTTCATTTCAAAAATCTTAGAGTTGTTGCTACGTAATTATTTGACCACCTGCAGGGAAATGGTTTACTTGAAGAGTTTCAATCTGGGTTTAGAATCCATCATAGTACTGAAACAGCCTTAGCGAAGGTCACTAACGACCTCCTCATTGCATCTGATAATGGACTGGTTTCTGTACTTGTCCTTTTAGACCTTAGTGCAGCTTTTGATACTATCGATCACAATATTCTACTTGATAGATTAGAACACTATGTTGGACTTAATGGAACTTCATTGCAGTGGTTTAGATCTTATTTATCTGATAGGTTCCAGTTTGTTCATGTCAATAATGAGTTTTCTTTCAACTCAAAGCTTAGTCATGGAGTTCCACAGGGATCTGTGCAAGGCCCTACTCTTTTTAGTTTATATATGCTTCCGTTAGGCAACGTTATTAGAAAGCACTTTATACATTTTCATTGTTATGCAGATGATACACAATTATACCTGTCAATGAAGCCAGATGATAGTAATCAATTAGCCAAGTTGGAAGCCTGTCTTAAGGAAATCAAAGCTTGGATGACTTGTAATTTCCTGCTATTAAATTCAGATAAGACTGAAGTCATTCTTGTTGGTCCAAAAAACCTTAGAAATACCTTTCCAAATCAAACTTTCAGTTTGGATGCGGTTACTCTTTCTCTTAATAGCTCTGTGAGGAACCTTGGAATTATTTTTGATCAAGATCTGTCCTTCAATTCACATATTAAATTTGTTTCTAAGACTGCCTTCTATCATTTGCACAATATTGCCAAGATTAGGAGCATCTTGTCTCAGAGTGATGCTGAGAAACTGATCCACGCTTTTGTTAGCTCGAGATTAGATTATTGTAATTCTTTATTATCAGGCTGTCCTAAAACATCTTTAAAAAGTCTTCAGCTGATCCAAAATGCTGCAGCAAGAGTTTTAACAGGTTCTAGAAAGAGAGATCATATCTCTCCGGTTCTGGCCTCCCTTCATTGGCTTCCCATAGAGTTTAGAATTAAGTTTAAAATCCTTCTTCTTACTTACAAAGCTCTAAACAATCAGGCTCCTTTTTATTTAAAAGATCTGATACTACCGTATTATCCTAACAGAGCACTACGCTCCCAAAATGCAGGATTACTTGTAATACCTAGAATCTCCAAAAGTACAATGGGAGGCAGAGCCTTCAGTTATCAAGCTCCTCTCCTGTGGAACCAGCTGCCAATCTGGATTCGGGAGTCAGACTCGATCTCTGTTTTTAAGAATAGGGTTAAAACCTAGCTTTTTGATATAGCCTACAATTAGGGAGGGATCATGTGTTTCTGAACCCTCCCTTAGTTATGTTGCTAATAGGTTTAGTCAGCCGGGGGACCTCCAATAATGCACTGGGCTTCACTCCTTTCTTCACTCTCAATGAAATATTTTTTTTTTGCTGGTCATTAACATCTGTTTGTTCTCTCCCATAGATTGAGTCCCCATCGTGCTGTTTGCTCTCTACATGTCTGTTCTTTTCATCTTCTCTGTCCCCTCACCCCCCAGCCAGTCGCAGCAGATGACTGCCCCTCCCTGAGCCTGGTTCTGCTGGAGGTTTCTTCCTGTTAAAAGGGAGTTTTTCCTCTCCACCGTCGCCAAGTGCTTGCTCACAGGGGATTGCCTGATTGCTGGGGTCTTTCTGCAACTGTGGGGGTCCCCCCTACAGTTGAAAGTGCTATGAGATGACTGTTGTTGTGAAATGGCACTATATAAATAAAGTTGAATTGAATTAAAGTTTGGCAAACGCTGCCTAAATTGTCTTGGAGTGACAGGACCTTTAACGCTGATAAGTCTGGATGGCATTTTTCTCTTTAGCCCAGAGGACACAATGTTCGTGATTACCAAAAACAATCTAAAATGTGGACTTGTCAGACTACAGCACACTTTTCCACTTTGCATAAGTCCATCTTAGATAAGCTTGGGCCCAGAGCAACAGGCAGCATTTCTGAATGTTGTTTACATATGGCTTTCACTTTGCATGGTAGAGTTTTAACTTGCACTTGTAGAAGCAGCAACAAACAGTGTTAACTGACAATGGCTTTCTGAAGTGTTCCTGAGAGCATATGGTAATATCCTTTATGAAATTATGTCAGTTTTTAAAGCAGTGCTGCCTGATAGATCGAAGGTCATGGGCATTCAGTGCTGGTTACGTGCAGAAATTTCTCCAAGTTCTCTGAATCTTTTGATGATATTATGGACTGTAGATGATGAAATCCCTAAATTCCTTACAATTTGCTGCAACAATTTGATTTGAGCAATAATCTGGTGGGTTGGATTCTGGATTTCTTAACCAACAGGACGCAGAGAGTAAGGGTCAATGGTACATTGTCTGACCTAAAGTGCTCTTCTACTGGCTCTCCTCAGGGGTGTGTGTTGTCACCACTACTCTTCATCCTGTACACAAACATGTGTCAGAGCAGACATGACAACAGACACATTATAAAGTATGCTGATGACTCAGTTATTGTCAGTCTCCTCCAGGATGGTGAGAGTGGCCACGGCCCAGTAGTTGATGATTTTGTTCACTGGTGTGAGGATTCCTACCTGCAGCTGAATACGACAAAAACTAAAGACATGATTATTGACTTTAGGAGGAAAACTCCCAGGCACAAAGTCACCGTACTAAAAGGCCAGACCACCGAATGTGTACAATCCTACAAATATCTTGGGACGATTATTGATAGTAATTTAAACTTTGAAGAGAACTGTGAAAGGGTGTGCAAAAAGGGTCAGTAACATTTGCATTGCTTGAGAAAACTTGCACGCTTCCAAATTGACCCAACCATAATGACAATGTTTTATCGGGCTTTTATTGAATCTGTTTTATCCTCTTCTTTAGTGTCATGGTTTGGTCAGATAAAACTGAAACAGAGGAAATCCTTGGATCAGGTAGTTAGATGGTCCAGTCGTTTGCTTGGTGAGCCACAGCTGAGCCTGACATCCCTGTACACCAGAAAAGTACAGAGGATGGCTACCTCCATTTTAAATGATGACTCCCACCCTTTGCACTGCAACTTTCAGCTTCTTCCCTCAAGACGGAGGTTTGCTGTCCAAAAAAGTAGAACCCAGCGCTACAAAAACAGCTTTGTTCCTGCTGCTGTCAAAGAGTTGAACAAGCTGTAACAATATATTGCACATAATTTAGGTACCTATTTATTAACTCCATTTTATATTTACTTATTTTTGTAGGATGTTACTTGGGTTCTAAATATTTTATTGGGTTTTAGACCTTTGAGTTTTTAACCTCTTTGACTAGTTTTTTAACTTTTAATATGACCCTTCTCTCTTACCTCTGTTTTTTCTCCCATCTCTTTGTCTTTTTATACCCTGATTGATGGAGCCTTGAGTATTTTTATCATGTTTATAGTCAGCTTCATATGTGCCTGTGTTTGTATCTATGTTGAATGTAATTTGTGGCTTGTAAATATGGATGTCACCAGACTGCAAAACAAATCTACCTACGGGTACAAATAAAGTAACCTGAATTTTATGTTGAGAAACCCTGTTCTTAAACTGTTGGACTGTTTGCCCACACAGCTGTTCACAGACTGGTGAAACTCACCCCATCCTTGCTTGTGAATGACTGAGCCTTTCAGAGATGCTCCTTTTATACCCAATCATGACACTCACCTGTTTCCAATTAACCTGTTCACCTGTGGAGTGTTCCAAAAAGATGTTTTTTTTTTTTTTAGCATTCCTCAACTTTCCCAGTCTTTTCATACCCCATCCCAGCTTTTCTGTAATGCATTGCAGGCATCAACTTCAAAATGAGTGAATATTTGTTGAATTGGGGCTGTAAAATAAATATCCTGTAGATTACACCCAATCTGAATGACATAGTATCCATCCATCCATCCATCCATCCATCTTCTTGTCAATTACGCAAATCTGGATCACACCTGCAGCAGTAGACGGATACAGAGATTGAAAGTTGTCCAATGGTATCGAGGGGTGGGAATCACCAGAATATGACTGGGCGATTTTAATCTTAAATCAGCATCACGGTTAATTGAAGCTTTCAAACAATGTTTTGTTTTGTTTTTTTCCAGTTTTTCCCCTCCTTCCTTCTACCTTATACATAGTTTACCGATAAGGCTTATAATTAAGCCATTAGAGTGTGGCATTATTCTCGCGGCTGAATCACTATGGTGATTTGTCCATAAATTAGCATAATATAATAAAGAATAGGACCATTGACACCCCACACGTAGGCAACCAAACTAAACACTCTCCAATGCAGAAGTCAGTGTCCACATATACTTCTTGAGGGCCTGTGGGCCATGTGACTCGTGCTGGTGGCCAGCCAATTGTGCTGGAGGAGCCCTTCATGCAGCTATGACTGTGCCATCACCACACAGGGACCATGAATCTCCGATCAGGTTCTTAAATACTGCCTTAGCCCCCCCTCCACACACACACACTGTAAAATGTCAAGATGATGCGGGCAGCAGTTCAGGCCAACAGTGACCCAGCCTCGATGCACCGTCAGCCTCTACACACCCCACTCACATCCTCCCGGCATCTCCAAATGAAACAGAGTCAATCATCGTATACTATGTGGCTGGACACCACATTTCTTTTCGGTATAAGCCACTTTAATTTCTCTGCTGTGTTCTGCTGCTTCTGAGCAGCACTGACTGCACTACTTCTGGGTTGTGAAGCCACGTGACTGCATGCGCAGGAGACGATGTTAAAGTGACAGTACATGAAAACGTGTATATACACATGCACACAACAGGGAGAAGGGAAGAACCAAAACAAACCCCAACATGAGCAAGATTACATCAGCTTTATGCTCCAGTGATCGGTTTTGGTTTTATTTCGGTTAAGATAAGATAAGATAAGCCTTTATTAGTCCCACAACGGGGAAATTCCAGGATTGCAACAGCACAGGGATAGCAACACTCAGAGCAACAATCAGAAGGCAAGAAAAAAAAAACAAAAAACAAGCAAGCAAGCAAGAGCAGCTAATATACATATGTACATATTACTATAAATATACATATATACACACAGACACACAGTGCAGAGCATTGTAGCTGGATGGAATAACTATATGAGTATATAAACACACAGTGCGGAGCATTGTAGCTAGATGGAATAAATATGTAGATATATAAACACCCACAGTACGGAGCATTGCAGCTAGGTGGAATAAATATGTAAATATATAAACACACACAGTGCGGAGCAATGTAGCTAGATGGAATAAATAAATAGATTAGTGCTGTCCAGCGATTAAAATGTTTAATCATAATTAATCACACGATCTCATAGTTAACTCATGATTACGTAATCACATTTTAGTTGCGTATTTTTGTCTCATGAAAAACCATTGTAATTCTCTTAACAGCACAAAAAGTGAGTGGGCTTGCTTTGTACAAATGTTTTTTGTTATTATTATCATTGCAAAGCATCCATATCTTCCGTATTAGACCGAGAAAACAAAACAGGACATATTACTCTGAAAATAAAAAAATGTTTTCTTTTTTTCCTTTTCATTAGTTTAGTAACCCTGCCACTGATATCTGCGATAAAAAAAGATACATACAAATAAAAAATATATAGGCACAAAAGCAGCCCCTTAAATACAAAATGAAAACAAGAGGAGAGTGTCCCCTGAGAGGAGTAGTACAGTCTAATGACTGTATAGTAGCCCAACTGCTGCAGTTTTAAACTTACCAACACAGCCTCTTGAACATGAACATAATGTAACTGCTAGCACGTAACAGGTGAGTCAACCTAAAGGCCTACTTTCTGTCTTTGAGCCAGTTGCTCAAACAGACAAGCCTATTGACATTTTCAGACAACAGGGAAGATCGTTTTTTCTGAACGACATGTCCAGACAGTGAAAACAATCGTTCACATGGTACTGACGTGGCAGGCGTTGCTAAGTATTTGCATGCAAGGGAGGCCATCTCACTGTGTGACGCTTTATGTGTGGACCACCATTCCTGTGGAGAGTCTTCAATGCCAATCATAGGTTCTGCCTTGTAGCGCTCAATGCAGCGTTCCACGGTGACCTCCTCTTCATCTGAGGAAGATTCTTGTGCAAACATGAGAGCTGGCTTCTTCTTCTCTGGCTCAGGCATGCTTTGGTCATCCAGTGCTGCTGGTCTCCCCTTCACCTGCTGCTGGAGTAAGGCACGGATGGAATCCCACACGACAACCCGGTCAGGTTTGCTCAGACACTTGAGGTCCTTAAACCTTGAAATGAAATAATAAAAAATATCAACGTTATTGCCATACAAGCAAAGGCACTAGTAAAACAAAACATTGACCTAATCTCTATTCCAGATTCAGAAGAAAAAAATGGATATTGAAGAGAACCAACCCACAAAACAAAGTGGTGCTTAAGACAAACAAAATACTGAGAAGAATGTAGAATGAATATCTTACCTTGGGTCGAGTGCTGTAGCAACCCTGAGCCATGCGATGTTCAACTTCTCTTTGCGACCTTCCATATCCGCTGAAAAGGTTTCCTTGAACTTGATCAAGTACGCTGGGTCGTCCTCAGTGACTTCCATTACTCGGGACAGGTGGCATAATGCTGGCATCACCACAGAGCAAGAAACAAACTTCTCTCCACCCAGAAGATCTGTCACATATCTGCAACAATATACAAAAGCTCTTTCACAAAACTCTGTCACACACATACGGACACCTGATAGATAACCTACAGTTACAGTGATGGGAGGGGATATGAGGAATCACATGTGTTCCTGCGCGCACACACACACACACACACATTACCCATTTACAGTGCTGTGCGGGACAAACACACACAGTTGAAGGGAGAGAGGTGATACTGACAGACAGACATTAGGGCCTGTGTCCACCAAATGCGTTTTTAGGGCGGAAAGTGCTGAAAACCTAGCCTCTTGGGCGCTTCCTGGCCTTCTCTGTTGTTAAGTTACACAGGGAATCATAGCTATTGAAACAGTCACTGATTATGTCAAAATACAGAAAAAATATACAGATAATCACGAGCTACACTTTGAGTAAAATGAAGCAAATAAACAGTCTACACATAGAGATGGCCCATCTAAAACATGCCACAGGGTGGTATTTTACGTTGGGTGAGACAGGTGCTAATGTTTCTGTCTTGACACAGATCTACTTTAATTGTTAAAGAATCAGATATAGGCTACAAGACATAATTAGGCCTACCTGCAATGCTCCAACGCAGCTTCGAGCTTCTTTGTTTTCTCCAGCTCCGTTGCTGTTGGCATGGTGACTTTGGTTGAGTGTAGGGCCAGGGCAGCTGTCAGAGGCTCAATATTCCGGTTGACACGCTTTATCATTTCAAGGGTACGATTCCATCTTGTTGCTACCTCCTGCGTGAGCGCTTCTTCTTTCTGGTTGTGTGCGATTTGCTGCCGCTCGAGTTCCAGGGCATTCGTTGGGCTGTGTTTAAAGTGTCCCACAAGTTTTCTGCATTTTGCCAATGCGCTGTCGAATGGGCTATTGTGCAGAGAAACCGTGACTGCTCGGTGCACGCTGTATGCGATGCATGGCAGGTGTTCAAAGGGGAGCTCTCTGGCTGCAGCCATCATATTGCGTGCACTATCCGTGGTCAGTGAAACAACTTTCTTTTCGATGCCCCACTCTCTGGCTACATTCATGAAGTGCTCTGCAACATTATCAGCGAAGTGCCTCTCTTCTGTCTTCATAACAGTCAAAGCATGGGACTGAAGTTTCCACTGTGGGGTGAAATAATGTGCTGTGACCCCGAGGTAGTTGTCATTGCCAAGTGACGTCCAGTAATCTCCCGTTAGCGCGACTATTTCTGTCTGCCCCAATGCCTGTTGTAACTGGGACTTCTCCGTTTCAAACAACGTTTCTATCCGGCGTGTGATAGTAGCTCTGGAAGGAGTTTCGTAGGTCCAGTCGTTGGATGCGATGCGAATTATCTCGGCCAGACCTTCATCCTCCACAATACTAACGGGCCTGCATGCCGTAGCCACCCACTTAGCTATGGCAGCTGTTAGCTTCATTTTAGTAGCAGCATCCATGGGCCGCTGTCGGAAGCCATCCAAACTTGTTTGGTTCTGACGCGGAGGAGGCGAAGCTACATCACTGGTGTGTTTGGCCATCAAATGGTATTTTAAACTGGATGTGCTTCGATGGTAGCTAAGTTCACATCAACAATAAGTGCAAATAACTTTAGTTTTATCGATCGAACCATCCTTTCCTATTTTAAATGTAAACTTTCCGTTCAGAAGTGTCCCTGGTGCGTCCATTACTGTGGCTGACTAGTGCCGCCAGTGCCGCGCGCTTTAGTCGTTGGGTTCTTCTTTGTTTGATATTTGAAATCGTATCCTTCGTTCCGCCACCATGTGTACGTGCGTGGTATTACAGCCAGTACACTGTGCTTATGAAAAACTACGGTCACAGCATTAATCTCGCGTTAAAAAAAATCTCGCCATTAAAAAGGCGCTTGAGTTAACGCGATAATAACGCGATATTTTGACAGCACTAAAATAGATATATAAATATAAACACACCCAGTGCGGAGCATTGTAGCTAGATGGAATAAATATGTAAATATATAAACACACACAGTGCAGAGCATTGTTGCTAGATGGGATGAAACAGCACAACCGTCTACTTAGTTATCCTACATGGTATGATTATGTGCCCATACATATTCTCACCCTCCATAGCGACCGGTATTTTCCTAGTTGTATGCCGGAGGGGACCATTGTGTAAGTCTATTGCATCTTTTGCATTCAAAAAAAACTATTAGGTTGTTACGTCTTTTTGCTATCTCTGCGAGCAGCCTTGCTTAGGTTGTACAGTCTGACAGCCATTGGCAGGAAGGTCCTGCGAAAACTCTCGGTTGTGCACCTGGGATGATGTAGTCTGCTGCTAAATGAGCTCCTCAGTGCATTCAGTATGTCCTGCATAGGGTGGAACTCGGACTCCAGCAGAGATGACAGTTTAGCCACCGTCCTTCTCTCTCCTATCTCCTCCACCGGGTCAAGGCGCTGCCCCAGGACAGAGCTAGCTTTCTTGATCAGTTTGTTCAGTCTCTTCCTATCGGCTGCAGTAATGCCACTGCCCCAGCAGACCACTCCAAAAGTGATGGCTGATGCCACCACCGTGTCATAGAATGTCTTCAGCAGCGCCCCTTGTACACCAAAAGACCTGAGTCTCCTCAGTAGGAACAGCCTGCGCTGTCCCTTCTTGTCGAGTGCGTCAGTATTGTGTGACCAGTCTAGTTTATTGTTCAGATGAACACCCAGGTACTTGTAGGATGTCACCATCTCAATGTCTGTTCCCTGTATATTTACTGGTGCTGTGAGGGGTTGTCCATGCCTGCGGCATTCCACCACCAGCTCCTTAGTTTTCCTCGCGTTGATCTGGAGGCAGTTCCGATGGCACCAGTCCACGAAGTCCTGGACAAGCCCTCTGTACTCAGCTTCATCTCCATTGGAGATGAGGCCAATGATCGCAGAGTCATCAGAGAACTTCTGTAGATGGCAGTGTGTTGTGTTGTGTGAGAAGTCCACAGTATAAAGAGTGAACAGGAAGGGAGCCAACACCGTTCCATGGGGGGCCCCCGTGCTACCGATGATCGTGTCGGACACACAGTCCAGGGTTCTCACAAACTGAGGCCGGTTCATGAGGTAGTCCAGGATCCATGATGACAGGTGCTGGTCCACCCCTGCGCACAGCAGCTTGTCCTTCAGGATCATCGGTTGGATGGTGTTGAAAGCACTGGAGAAGTCAAAGAACATGATCCTCACCACATTCCCGGGCTTCTCCAGGTGGGACAGAGAACAGTGAAGGAGGAAGATCACCGCATCCTCCACCCCAATGCCATGCTGGTAGGCGAACTGGAGTGGATCCATCGCTGGTTCCACCAGGGGGTGGAGGTGAGCAAGGAGCAGTCTCTCCAGGGTCTTCATCAAGTGGGACATCAAGGCCACCGGTCTGTAGCTGTTCAGGTCTTTAGGGTGGGAAGTTTTTGGTACAGGTACCACACAAGATGTTTTCCACAGCTGTGGTACCGTCCCCAGCTTCAGGCTCAAGTTGAAGATGTATGTCACAATCCCACACAGCTGGTCTGCACAGGACTTGAGGAGCTTTGTCACATGAACAGCTTCTTCCCCTCTGCCATTAGACTGCTGAACACTAAGTGACTCTCGTGCACCATGTACAGCAGCTCAACCAGACTCATGTCAATCATCACTGTTTTCTTCCTGCATTACCGACTGCACTATATAGTTCTCCACAGTATCTGCTGCTGGCTAATATATATTTTAACTGTTGACCAGTATCACTTAATCTTATCCTACACTTTATTACATGTATAGTTTATTTCTCTTATCTTATCATGTTTAATGTTGCAGCATTGTACCGAGACAAATTCCTAGTTTGTGTACTACATGAACAATGGCAATAAACCTGATTCTGATTCTGATTCTGATTCTGATTCTGATTTGCGCTGATGCCGTCCGGTCCCGACACCTTCCTCGCCTCGATCTTCCTCAGCTCCGTCCTCACCTGGGTCCTGGTCAGGGTCAGGATGGGGGGCTGTGTGTTGGGAGTGGGGGGGTGTTGGTGGAGTGGGGAGTGGGCAGCAGGACTTGATGTCTTTAGAGGCAGCAGTGGTTGTTGTGCAGTCAGGGGGGAGGGCGGTTGGTCAAACCTATTGAAAAACAGATTCAGATTGTTCGCCCACTCCCTGCCCCCCGTGGCCTGGGGGGAGGTATTCTGGAGCCCAGAGATGGTTTTGAGGTTTCTCCAGACCCCACTGATGTCGCTCTGTTGCAGCTTGTCCTCCATCTTCTTCCTGAAGCTGTCCTTGCCTTCTCTGATCTTTCTCCTCAGCTCCCTCTGTACGGACTTCAGCATCTCCCTGTTCCCCGACCTGAAGATCCTCTTCTTCTCTCTCAGAAGTGTTTTTATCTCAGGGTTGATCCAGGGTTTGTTGTTTGTTGTTAATCGCCCAGCCCTACACCAGAGACTCCATGATATGATATTATCACTATACTTGGGCCACAATGCAACATGCTGAGTATTGCAATATTATATTGCAATATCCCATCCTGATCTTTGTTTTGGTTAACTCCTGGCTAGATCTCAGGAGTCACTCCTTTGCTGTGCTGACCTAACCAGACAGTGAGCATTTAGCATCATCTAATGGACATAAAAGTCAACTGTTTTTTTTAACTCTGGTACCTAAATGGGTTAGGTTGTATTTACAACATTTAATAGTTTATTTAACAAAACATCACAATACTGATGTCTCTGAATCAATACACAATGATTTTTACCCCATCCCAATTGGTACCAAATGCTATGAGTCTAGTAGAGACTGCCTGACCTCCCTTCTCCAGCTACCACCTCCACCTCTTCAGAAGAAACTTTTATCAGCATGTAAAATAATAACATAAGTAACTCTTCAGTCTAGAAATCTAGTAAAAAGGTTCTGATGTAATGCTATAAACACCTTTATATTGCATGTAACTAGGTGATGGATTGTTTACATACAAATGCTGATTATTGTAGCACAGAGGAGAGAAGAGTTGTTAATTTCTTTGTGGATTGTGCCACAGAATCAACCAGTCAACAACCTTAAGCACCTGGGGCGTAATCGACTCACTGGATCAAGGCATGTGTGGACTTGGCTCTTGGGAAGACCTGAGTCTTTAGTTCCCTGGTTCTCTCTGCCTTGTTGTATGGTAGTGAGACTGCACTCCACTGTGACCACTTGTCTTTGTCTCTGGGGGTACTGTAGGTGCAAAGTCTGGAAGGCCAAGACAATGCCAGATTGTGAAATGTGACTTTATTGTGGATCCCTGAAGCTGATGTTGCCCGTTGATGTGCGGGTTGCTGGAACCTGAGGGTGCAGAGGAGGTGGAAATGCCCCTAATGCATCTCAGCCAAAGGTCTCACACACCTGACCTGATCTTCAGAACATTTTTGTTCGCCGCTAGTTATTACCTGTGCACCAACACTGGGGTATTGACAGATATAGCAGCAGAAGCTAAACACAGATTTCAGTAAAATGATGCTCTTCGACCTGGCATTAAGTCCAGCTGGATCTTTTTGAGCTAAAAATGCACATAATGACCTTTCTTATGAATGTCAAGTTACATTTGTAATTGTCAAAGGGCTATGCTGCATTCAAAATGTATAGGAATGTATGCAACACTTTAATAAGTGTAAATGCTTGCACATACTGCATTTTTTCTGCAATTAGAAACAAATAGAAATGGGGAGAAATTTTGTAAGTTTGCAAGGATTTGAGTGCAGTTAACCATCAATAGGCCATCCATGCTGCTCCCTGCAAATAAAGCTTTCTATTCTGCTCTGCCACAGACCATGAAATAGTCACTCAGCTCTGAAATGGAGGGAATCACTCACATGGAGAAACAGCGAGAAGTTTCAGTTAGTTCTGCAGTGCAGGTAGGAGACAGATACTTGGAGGCACAGACTTATTGCAGCCCTCCATAGATATCTGCC
This sequence comes from Pholidichthys leucotaenia, assembly GCA_020510985.1. NCBI lineage: Eukaryota > Metazoa > Chordata > Actinopteri > Cichliformes > Pholidichthyidae > Pholidichthys > Pholidichthys leucotaenia. The sequence continues at coordinate 288,484,229 of CM035842.1, forward strand.
AAAGTCTACACAAACATTAGAGGGGAAACGGGGAAACAAAATTACAGAAATCTGCTAAGTTTGACAAATGGTTGGCTCCGCTTTGCCACCAGCTATTAGCCTGCAATGATTAATAAGTGAGAAAATAATTGCACTTCATTGAGATTGATGACGCCCCATTTAACCTCCCCACTCATCCTGGCTGCGCCACAGAGCTGCGAGATGAGCCTCGGACACACCGCTGCTCTGCCGGCCTCATTGGCGTCAAACACACACATGCACAGATACACACAGGGTCTGTAATGATCCTGTGGGGCATTTTTTACGAGCCTTGCGGCGCTCCGATCATAAGTTCATTGTTGGTAAGTGAAAAACAATGATCTCAGCACTAGGAGGCCTCTGGGAAGCTCTCACTCCACCAATATAGAAGCATTTAAGTCAAACACCATGGGGAATTAATGACAGCCAAGTCACCATTAAGTGCTATGCTAACGAGTTTGTGAGCTTTGGCCCTCTTGTTATAGACGCACCTCCCGTCAGCCACCTCACACACGCTTGAGAATCTTGTCGATCTTAAAACACACACACACACACACACACACACACACACTTAGCCAAAACATGTCCAAATGTGATTTTCACGGCTTTTAAAATGCAAACAAAAACGGCGGCGATCGGGCAAGGCGCTAGGAGTGCCGTGCCGCCTTATCCTCTCAGTCTGTAAAGAGACATGGCCAAGGTTATTAAAGAAGGATGTAGCAGAGCAAGATGGCCGCTGTTGTGACCAGAGGCAGTGTGGAGAGATAAATGGTTGACCCAGCCTGGTGTCAGGTTAGGATTGATGCCACTATCAGCCCCACTGCTTTCCCAATGATTTTCTCAAATCTCTGATAGAGTGTGTTATCTAGTTACTGGCATGAGGGCAACGGCCTGCAGGCACAGAGAAGGTCAATCTATGAGGACAATCTTTGTTGGACTAAATGAGAAAAAAGACCTCACAAAAAAGAATAAAAAGCAGCTGCTAGGTCTCTGGGATAAGATAAGCCAAATTACTTGTCTTTAGTAGACTCGGCCTCGGGCAAAACACCAGAAAAAAAAGAAGGGAAAAAAATTAAGTGAGGCTGGTGTGCTCTCTGACTTCAGTGTTGTAGATTTCACCTGGAACGACGGCTTCCTTGAACTAATGTTGATCAGGTGGCAGCTGCACCTTGAGGGATGGGCTGGGAGAGTTTGCATCTTTCAGCTGCCTAATCTGCATTCACCTAATAAATCTCCTTAACAGGCAAAAAGAAAAAACAGAATATACAACCTAAGTCCACAGTGTAAACCCTGCTAGTGACCATAGGTGTAAATCAACGGGAGGACAGTGGGGACATGCCCCCCCACAACCTGGAAAAAAGAGAGATGTGTTCCCCCCATTATCATCATAAACTTTTCCATATCATGTTACAGAACTTAATACAATGCATTTTAAGCACAAATGCTAAGGATACATGCAAAATAAATATTTTGGGGGGAATTTTGCAACTTTTGCTATACATTTGCATTTTTTTCCTCAGAAATTTTCATCTTTTTTTTCTCATTAATCTGCAACTTTTTTCATGTAAACTAGGGCAGTGTCTGGTCACATGACTATATAAGGAGTTGTTCAGTTCCTGCTGAACTCCTTATAAGGTGTTGTTCAGTCATAGAATTCCAGTCACATGACCATATAAGGGGTTGTTCAGTTCCTGCTGAAATGAACAACTTATAAGGAGTTGTTCAGAAGTCCTTATAAGAACTCCTTATAAGGAGGTAAGAACACAGACACACTATATTCTGATATGAGTTCACGTGACCATATAAGGAGTTGTTCAGCACACCTAATAAGGAGTTGTGCACAATCACAAAACCATATAAGGAATTGTTCCATTCCTGCTGAACTGAACAACACCTTTAAACTTAGTTCTTTGATCTCTCTATGATATCACAGACACACTATGTTCAGATATGAAGTCATAGAATTCCGGTCATGTGACCATATAAGGAGCTGTTCAGAACTCCTTATAAGAACTCCTTATATAAGGAGTTGTTCTTATATGGTCACATGGCCACATAAGGAGTTCCTGCAGGGTTCTTCTAAGGAAGATCCAGTTCCAGAGCTCAGCTCAGGCCCAGATTTTTAACATTTTATCCCACTGGCCTCCAGAGTCTGCCCTAAGAATTTCAGCCCCCAACTCCCAGCGGTTATACCTTTTCCACCTCTGTGTTTATTTAATAGCTCCCCTATGGACGTTCAATAAAAATTTCCCCAACTAAACTTCCACATATTTGGGGAGGCTGAAATTTACAGGGGTTATTGGGCTTAATATTATAGCTGTAAATCCAAATGTTCTGCCCCCAAATCCAAGCAGTTATACCTTTTCTACCTCTGTGTTCATTTAATACATATGGCAGAAGACAATAAAGTTGACTCTGACTAATAACTCCCCTTTGGACATTAATTAAAGATTTCCCCTCCTAAACTTCCACATATCCGGGAAGGCTGAAATTCGGGGATGCACACCCTTGTAACCTCAGCAAAGAACTTATCAAATCTGAGGTCAGTTTGACAAACGGTTCAAGAGATATGCGGGAAAAAGACAGAATGACACACACACAGACAGAGAATCCTTGCATTATAATTTGATTTGCAACTTTTTTCTTAAGTTTACAACTTTTTTTCTTGTTAATTTGCAACTTTTTCATGTAAATTTGCAACTTTTTCCTCATTAATTTGTAACTTTTTCCAAATATCAAGTTTTTTTTTCTTGTTAAGATGTCTGTAACATGTTTTTTATGACTTACAACACATATCAAAAGCGAAATCACTCAAATGTCTCATGTCTGGGTTTTTTTGCTTTAAAATGTAACTTAAGCCCCGCCCCTTGAAAAAAGGCGAGTTGAAATGGAACATTTTTGGTGATCTAACTATGCATGATGCTGACACGTGGGTAGTGTTGAGCCAATCAGGATTCTCTGGCCTAACTGATACTAGCCTCCAACCAGTTAGCATTTTTAGGCTAGCTGCTTTGAAAACTTGATCCAGATTAAGATGGTTTTACCATTAAACTGCTTTCAAGGACTTGTGTGTGTATATGTGGGTGCAAGTACCTGTGGGTGGACATGCAGGAATGGAGAGTGTGTATGTGGAGGGGAAGAACTCGTTAGGCGGTGGAGGGGCGGGTACGGCAGGCCGTCTGGTGGCCTGGGGGTGGTGGTTCGGGTCCTACTCTTCCCGGCCATCCTGTCGTTGTGTCCCGGGGCGGGGTGTTTTGCTGCCTTGCATCCGGCACCCATGGCGCTGGGTATGGGTGTGTGTGGGTGCTTGGGGGTGGCTGGGGGGGCCGTTGGTGCGGGTTGGCAGCCGCATTTCCATCGATTTGCCCCGGGGTGGCTGTGGGTGCAGGGTAGCCTGCTGCTGTCGATATTTGTCTTGGGTGGGTGGTTGGTGGGCTTGCGGTGGATGTTCTGGGATGTTGCTTGGCATGTGGAGTGCTGTATGGGTCTAGCCCATTATTCATTATTATTGTTATTATTATAATTATGTTTGTGTGTACAATACGTGTGAGAGTAAGTGTGAATGTGGCTGCCCCATCATGCCTGTGGTGCTGGTGAGCATTGGGGTGCGATGCTGGCAGGTCCTGGACTGCACGGCCTGGTGGCCCTCGCCTTGAGATGGGCTCTGGGGGCAGTGGGTGGCCTCCAAAGCCAGTTTGGGAGCTGGCTTCTGGGGGGGGGCTCTCTTTGGGACTGCCTCCCTCCCAGTCTTACCTACCCTCCTCCCCCCAATTCTGGGTGGATCATGCATCTTAGTGGATACACTTAGGGTTTTGGGATGGGGGTGTGCTGTACGGTGTCAGTGAAGAGGATCCCTGTCTACTGCGCAGTGGGGCCACCCTCACCTCAATTATAATTGCACTGTAGACACTGTGGGCTTGGGAGTATGGGAGCCCTGCTGCACAGAGCAGCAGCTAGCGGTGCCCTAACACAGTATCTCCACAATTTTAACTGCACTTTGGTAGTTCACACACCTGCACACAATGACACCACACAACTAACACTTAGCCATTACGATTCGTGCATGGGGGGTGGGGGTCTTCCCCCACACCTGCTGCCCTCCTTCTGCCGGGGGCCTGGGGTCTGGCTGGTGTCCTAGGGCCCATCATGTTGTCGTCATCCCTTGGCGCTGCTGAATAAATAGGTGCGAGCAAGGGAGTGAGCAAGTGAGAGAATGAGTGAGCAAATGAGTAAGTGAGAGTGAGGGAGTAATGAGTGGAGATGGTGATGGTGGTGGTAGGTTGAATTTGTGTTACGTCTTTGCGTGTCAGGTGGCATTCTCGAAGCGCTTGCGGAGGTCCGTTGATCAGTCGCTCTGGGTGGGTGTTGGTGGTTTGATTCTGTGGCCGCGGCCAGCGCGGGGTGGGTTGGCAGGGTGTGGTTGCTGGTCTATGCCGATGGTCTTCCCGGCCACTGCCGGGCATTGGTATGTGTTCATGCCCACTACATCTGCACTGCGGCCGCCCCAAGTTTTAAGGGTGAATGAGTGTGGGTGAGTGTATGGGGGAGAGCACGAGTGGATGTGAGTGAGTCAGAGCACGAATGAGAGTGTGTGTATGGGTGAGCATGGGTGGAGGGAGGCGTGGGTGGGTGCAGGCGACTGTGAGGGCGAGTGGGAGTGGGAACGAGATTGAGCGGGTATGGGAGTGGGTGAGAGTGGGTGGATCTGGGTGTGGGAGTGAGAGTGTGGGATTGTGTGGGGGAGAGGGTGAGTGAGAGTGATGAGTGTGTGTGGGTTCGAGTGGCTGCGTGTGAGAGCATGAGGGTGTGAGTGCGTAGGAATCGGTGTGTGTTCTGGTAGGGGGGATGCTGGACTGAGAAGGTGGCACCGCCTGGTGCCTCCTGGCCACGTGGGCTCCCTTGAGCTGGGGGGGCTGGCCCCCTGTGGGGCTCCTGCACCTTGCTGCCGCCCTCCTTGGGCATGGGGGCCTGGAGGTTCCCGAGATGTGTGTTGGGAGCACTGGGGTGGGTGCCGGCCCGTTGTGGGGGTGTCTGGGGGGAGGGGGACGCCTCTGGTGTGAGCAGAGGGGGGGCACTGGCCTTCCTGCACTTGGGGCCTGGGGGCTGGTGTTGGCCCAGCTGGGGGGATGGCCGGTCCATGGGTGTGCTGCACTGGCCGGTTGGCCGCTTCCCTTGGCTGTCCCTCTTGGGGTGGATGCCTGGTTGTCCTGGGGCTTGTTGGCCTCTGGACATTTGTGCTCTGTGGGGGCTGGTGGCGCTGTCTTGCTTGCTCGGGGTTTCTGTTGGGGGGGGGGTTACTGTGACCTGCCACTCTCTTTTTATGTTTCCTGGCAAACCACTCACACGCACATACTTACTTTGTGCACGCTCTCATACACATGCACACACACATATGTCTCTCACCAGGTGCAGATACCAGACTTGTGATGAGACCTTTTCAGTAGAAGAAACAGTTTGTCTTCTGTATGTTTCAGTTGTGTTAGTCTGTTTGTCTTCTCTGTTTGTCCCCCCCTCCGGTCGGGTCCTTCATGTGTAAAACAATTTAAATAAAGTATTGTTATTACAAGAGGAGTTTATAAATAATATACAGTACATATACTGTATATGTGTTGTATAAAGCTCCTTTTGGCAAAGTAAATCTGTTTGGCACAATAAGAGAAGCAGATTTCTGTTCTGCTCACCTAGCTGCTTGACAGGACAAGTGGGGGAAAAAAAAAACTGCTTTCAAGGACTGATGCAGTTTCAGTCATTATCCTGGGCCACTGTGCATACTGGGCATGTCGTTCAACCCGTAAATGTTTTTATCACAGAATTATGGTGTTTAATATGGCACTAGCCATTATTAGCCTTGTGGTATTTGGGCCTCATCACTGATTCTGGTGTTTGGTCTTGGGTGTGTGTGCGTGTGAAAAGATTTTGACACCAGACTGTAAAACAATGAAAGGTGTTGGTTGTAGAAAAAAAGGCATAAGATACCATTTTAGACAATGTAGATTTGTTTTTATAGGTATTTACAGCCACCTGAGTACATCTTTAAATTTGAAACTTTTTCTCATTAATTTACAACTTTTTCATTTAAATTTGCAATTTTTTTCATTAATGTGAAACTTTTTTCATGTAAATTTACAGCTTTTTTCTCATTAATTTGAAACTTTCATTAATTTGCAACTTTTTCATGTAAATTTGCAACTTTTTTCCTCATCAATTTGTAACTTTTTCCTCATTAGTTTGCAACCTTTTTTATGTAAATTTGCAACTTTTTCCTCATTAATCTGCAACTTTTTTCTTGTTAATTCGCGACAATTTTGAACATTCTTGTCACGTCTGGCCCTCACGAGCCAGCATATGATGCCACAGACCAGTAAAGTTGCACAATAGTTTATTTATCGTTCAAGGCACGGGTAGGACAAGATAACTAGCCGCATGGGCTGAGCAGCAAGATTATCCATTAGCAAAACAATGATCAATGACGGCTGAGACGAGGAGCGCTCGCTCACTGTCAGACAAAGGAAGAAGGCAAGGAATACAAATGATAACTGCAACAATAAACACACTTACATCAAAGGAGAATCGTGGATGAACATTAGGGGAATGTAGACGGGAAAGTTGACGAGACAGCCGTGAGATGCAGTCGCTGGCGCCGGCATTTAAAGCCGGCTGCTAACGACCGCAAATGCAGCACAGCTGCTCAGACTCTGACAGCGGGGAACTCCCGAGCGTTGACCAATCAGAGCCCGGGAAGCCAGAATGACAGCACCACTGTCAAAGCCTGACAGGAATGGTGTGAGGCCCGAGCGCGGACAAAATAGCGCTCAGGTGTGACAGGACCTCCCCCTCAAGGCGGACTCCCGGACGCCTGTAACATCCACCCCCCCACCCCACCCCAGGGCGGGCGGATGGGGAGGCAGGCAGAGGGGGGACAGAATCAACTTCAGAAAAGAAAACACGATATCCTACCACAAATCACAATCACAACAAGGCAGGGGCAAAAAACAACCAGGGGATACATTCACAGGGGAGGGCAGAGAAGAAGAGAAAAGAAAAAAAACCCAAACTGTACAACACAGGAACACATATTACAAAGAACAGCTTAATCATGTACAACTGACGTCACAAAGTGAATAACCGAACCGATACAGAGAAAAAAAAAAGAAAAAAAAATCTCATGAATTGACAGCAACCAAAAGAAAGACCCTCAACAGTTATGGACCTAACACTGATGTGATTGAACAGTAGCCTTCAGTGCACATGAGCAAAAATGAAAAAACAAACCAACGACCTCAAAGTTAAGGTCAAGTTAAGGTCAAGTTAAGGTCAAGATAAGTTACCTCAAATACAAAAATAACAGATGTTAAGTTTGAAGTATGTCTCAAACACACGGTTTCTACTAGAGTCCCTGTCAGTTAGCTTTCCTTTCTGAAGGCCAGTTTACAATGCAAATGACTGTTTTGAGTTTACACACGTGGAAGAAATATCAAAAACGGTTTGGGAGAGTTTAGAGATCCCAGTAGTGCTAAACCATTCAGATAAGCAGTTGTCTGATGTGACCATCACCTAAAACAGTCAGAGTGCAAAAGCTCTACCAGAAATTCAGCGGCTGAGAATTTCAAAGGCCGCACTTCAAACTCTCATTTAAAGTCATTAGAAAAAACATGGCCAAACTTCTGAGTGCAGAAGCTGAACAAATTCATTTTCTTTGCATTAGAATTAGACCAACTAGACCCTATCTGGCAGAATAGATCTATTGTAGAAATTTCAGCAAGTATTAGCAACGGCCAGAATATAATATTCTAAAATATTAATATTCTAAAAATATTCTAAAAAATTCTGTCTGAAGAAAAAAAATCTGCTCTGAGGATTCTTGATCGGGGATGCAGTAGACAAACAACACTTCACTAAACAGTAGTCCAAAAAGAAGAAAAAAAACCCCAAACATGCGAATTCCCATGACAAGAATGCATAAATTCATTAAACACAAAATAGGAGTAATAAACACGATGTTCAAAATAACCATAGTAGATCCAAAAATAGAGGAAAAGTGCAAACAAAATCAAATTAACTCAGCAGTCCTCAAGGCCAAAAGGTCAAAGTCACACATCGGAGTTCACCATAGACCTTACTTGTGGAGTATTTCAGTCCAAAAGAAAAAACAAAATCACAGAAACTGAGGGGCGCGAGGAGGGGAAAAAAAACACACCAGGATGACAGTCATAATATACAGTTCAGGGGGCCTCCCAGCCCCCAGCATCCAAACCGCTAACAGGGGCAGCGGGGCTTGTTCTGGTGGCCTACCCGAATCCCGGGCCGAGGATGACCATGCCTCCGGCGGCCGGACCAGGGCACCAAAAGTACAGTTCTGTTTATCGGGAGGCCGGCCCCGGATGCCAAACGGGAAGAGCAGGTTTCCAGGTGGTCGACCTGCATCAACCTGCCAACAAGACGACTGCAGAGAGAATGGTGACGGTCTTCCAACGGCGGGGAGAAGCCAGGGGGAACCGGGTCAACTATGGTTAATCCCCGTGGTTCCAGATGCGGGGGAGGGAGAAACATGACGAGGGTAGGGAATAAATTTGGGATTATTTGACGGTGGATCTGCCACACCATCTCTGGATCCCACCCAAACAGATGCTGGCAGGGCTGGAACCGATCCGGTAGGAAATCCTGAGTGGACCGACGCTGCACCCATGGTGGGTCCGGATTGGGTCTGAACCCCTCCGGGGACAAACTCAGACTGGGTCGATGCTGCACCCGCGATGGACCCCGATTGGGTCAGAACCACTTGGGTGACGAACTCTGGCTGAGCCGACGCTGCACCCGCGATGGACCCCGATTGGGTCAGAGCTGCACCAGTACCGACCTCCAACTCCGAACCCGGAACCTCCGGCACAGCAGTTGACGTCCGCTCTGCACCGGCGACCATGGGCAAAGGCTCAGAAGAAGAAGAAGAAGAAGAAGAACCGGGATCAGGGACACCAGCAGCGTCAGAACCCGACGAGACAAGCTCGGATGCAGTGGACGGCTGCACCCGGCTCACCTCCCCAAGAGACAGGCAAAAATGCTCAATAATAGAAAAGACAAAGACAACACTGAGCACTTGCCTGATCTCAAGTTCGGATGCCGTCCAGGACTTTGACGATCCGGGCTCAGACGGGAGGAGGTTGTCTTCTGGCTCCCATTCAGCTGTGTCGTCATCTGCCTCTGGCAAAGAGGCTTCCGCAGCCTGAGGACCCTCCGACGCCATCGTCCACGCTGGCAAATCATACGGCGTGGTGGCGGGGGGCTCCTGGCCCGCTGGGTCGGACTGTTCATCTGTGGAGACCCGGGGACGCTCCGTCGTTGGCGCAGGCTCCAAACAGTAGACCGATCCCTTCCTCTGTCCTTGATGTGGCTGCGGGGCTGGGATCTTCTGCTCCAGGACCGCAGGCCCCCTCCTCATCTGATGATGCTCGACAGATGTCGAAGAGCGCTCAACGGGGGGAGACACAGAGGCAGCGGGTTTAGTAATTATCTCAGTAGGTGGTGGGGGCTCGGGGGCTGCGAACCCCGAACCTCACCCCCAGGAGTCAGACAAGACAAATCACTGTAAAGAGGAAAAGAGTGAACTTGTACTCGCTTGTCTCCCGGGGAAAAGATGGTGCCTGCTGCAGGGAACGTTGCTCCTTCCTCTTCCCGTTGGATGGTGGCAGAGGGCTCTCTGGAAGGACGGGGGCGGGGGGCACTCGAGATGGGGTAAATGCGGGGCTCGCTGGAGCAGAACTCCTCATACAACCAGCAGCTGGAGAAGACGTCGGAGAGGAGGGGGCGACAGCCAAGACGGGCCGGGCATGACGTGCTGGTGAATCAGCGAAGGAAGACAGCCCGGGGAGACAGGCTGCGGGGGTTCCCTCCTGGCGACACGCTGAAGAGACAGCTGTCTGGTAAAAGGAGTCATACCAGCGATCCGGAGCAGAATCCGGATGGGACTTTTGCTGAGAATGTCTCTGGCCACGACGCTGACGTTTTCAACGGGCCACAGGTGGTGTGAACTCCCGGACTGGATCGAGGAAGGGATCAGGATCCCAAAGCGGGCAGCGGGGATTCCGTCTCCTCCGCCTCTGGGCTTCTTCTTCCTCGTACATCTGGAATATTCTGCGTTGGGCAAGCGATATCAAGTCTCCTCGCATCGACTTCTGGGTGGTCGTCATAGCGGGGAGGCAGTTGGTCGAGCATGTCCTCAGCCCAGTCTAGGTACCAGTGTACATCGGGCTGATAGCCGAGGAGGGGAGGGGCGATGAGGGTATCAGGATTAAGATCGAGGTCAGAGGCGGCGATGAGGATTTCATCCACTTGCTCCAGCACCTTGGTCAGCTGATCGCTGGAACCCCGAGTGCGACCCCTCCGCGACGGCATAATTCTAGTACACCGTACCCAGACAGGAAAGAGCAGAGTTCACCTGAATGCAACCTTACTGCGAACGGCGTCTCCTTCGGGCGGCTGTCTACTGTCACGTCTGGCCCTCACGAGCCAGCATAAGACGCCACAGACCAGTAAAGTTGCACAATAGTTTATTTATCGTTCAAGGCACGGGTAGGACAAGATAACTAGCCGCATGGGCTGAGCAGCAAGATTATCCATTAGCAAAACAATGATCAATGACGGCTGAGACGAGGAGCGCTCGCTCACTGTCAGACAAAGGAAGAAGGCAAGGAATACAAGCGATAACTGCAACAATAAACACACTTATATCAAAGGAGAATCGTGGATGAACAGTAGGGGAATGTAGACGGGAATGTTGACGAGACAGCCGCGAGATGCAGTCGCTGGCGCCGGCATTTAAAGCCGGCTGCTAACGACCATAAATGCAGCACAGCTGCTCAGACTCTGACAGCGGGGAACTCCCGAGCGTTGACCAATCAGAGCCCGGGAAGCCAGAATGACAGCACCACTGTCAAAGCCTGACAGGAATGGTGTGAGGCCCGAGCGCGGACAAAATAGCGCTCAGGTGTGACAATTCTCTTGTAAATTTGCAACTTTGTCTTGTAAATTTGTGACTTTTTTTCTCATAAATTTCAGAATGTTCACATGGATGCTGGTTTAATTTTTATTCTATGTAATGCTTTTTTTTTGTCTAGAGAATGAGCCTATTTTATATATACAGTATATATGTATGTTTTCCCCACATTTTATAAGGTTTGAATTCTTACTCATTACAAAACCTTGGATATAACACCCCCCCCCAAACTTAAGAATGACCCTGACTATAATAATACTGATAGCATTCCCCTTTACTCTGGAGAAAATGTTCTGTTTATTGTCCCCCCCCAACAGTGAAATGAAATATCTACCCATGCAAGAGACCACCAAACTTCTTCGTAATCTCACTCTATCAACCCTCTGCTCTTTGCTCTTTGCTCTTTTCAAATCTGGGGGAAAGAGTTTGACTAATAGGTCGTAATTTACCGGCCGAGGTCCTGATCAATAATTCCGTGTCAATAATGATGGAGAGGTCTGCATGAGGGGAAAATGATTCCACTCATTGTCTGAGAAAAATTAAGGTGTGGACACCGCCGCGGGGCTCCAGGCAGATGTCCACAGGTTCTCGGCTGCTATGACGGTTGAGTCGATGAGTGAAAAGACGAATGAACACATGGACAATGCACACAAAGCGCATTGTGTGTTCCCCCCTTTAAAAACTTTACACTCATAACTCCCTAATGGACGCATTTTTCATTGCACTTCTTTTTCCCCAGTCAAAGTTTGTTTCTCATGACAGTCTCATTTTGAAGGCAGCCTTCTGACAGAAATATTGACCAAACTGCTACAAGGGGAGGGAATAATCTGTTTCTTTATGATCCAGAAAATTGCCAAAATGGTTTCGAGGAAATAAATAGCCCATCATGATTCCTTTATGATGTAGTGTGACAATAGAGCTCCTCACATGACATAAAAACACTTCATTTATCAGTCTATCAAAGGAAAAAGTATGATTATAACTATAATAATACTGCTTATTTTCTCACATTTAATGGATTTACCATGCCTAGTACTTTCATTCTAGGGTTGTGTCTATAAGATACATGTACAGTCTGATGGTAATTGTAATTGGACATAATTTCTGCTTATGTTCTCAACAAAAGCCTGACCTTAGCATAATAGAGTAATTCAAGAAGAAATTAGCATATAGCATGTCGTGAACATCTATAGATGGAAGATGCACACAGAGGATGATTTCTGCTTGCTTGCTGACTTCTTGCACACTTCGTTGGTGAGATATCAGCGTCAAAATGCCTACATACATCAAAAATTGTCTTTCCAATATTTAAGAATTCCATGTTATATGCTGTGGCTGTCAGTGAACTTGTCAGATTGCTAAATATTCTTGGTCCGCTGTACATCATTCAGTGTGACTGAACCAAAGCAAGGGACTGGCCAAATTCAAACATCAACACACCATCTGCAGAGCGATCTGAAAACACCAGTTCCCAAGTGCTTCCCATCTGATCTAATGGAGTTCAGAAGATCTGTGTGGACACATATAAACTAGTTGTGCTCTTCCAGCTGTCTAAAAACCAAGTGAAGTTATAAGTTTCAACGTCAATAGATGTCAGGGGATCTCTGAAACATTTTTAGCTCATTTCGGTAATGACAAAAGGAGCTAATGTGATGATGCAGCACCCATCGTCCATCCGTCCATCCGTCTACCTGTCCACATTTCACAGGACTCCCTACTCCTCCTAGGCATTTGCCCCGATGCTTACTAAACTCACAATGATTCTCAGATGGGTCTGTATTCCGGTTGTGTTCAAGGACAAAGTCAAGGTCAGTATATCTGGGCACTTACATGATTTTAGAAAAATCACTCCTCCTCCTAGGCAACTACCTCAATTCTCACCAAACTCATATTCAAGGGCCATCATGTAGGTCTGCATCTAGTTTGAGGTCAAAGTCATTGTAAAAGGTGAGAAGATCTGGGCATTTATGACTTCAGGAAAAATGTTACTTCTCCTAGGCTGTTGACCTTGACCTTAAGTGCATCCTAGATGGGTGTGCATCTAGGATGTGCTTAAGGTTGAGGTCAACAACCAGGAGATCTGAGCACTCTCTGGGTGATTTTGTCAAACTGGAATGAGCTACTCCATCATTGATGGTTTGGTTTTATCTGTTGTGTCAGGAAGGTAAGCTCTCTGGTTTAATTTCTGCCAAAAAAAAAAGGCAGAGTGTTCCTTTGTTCAGAATTCTGGACTGATATCAGCTTAGCTTGCTATCAGGATCTCTTCCAATCCCGGAAAGCCAGAATTTATCACCTTGATCTCTCAGTCAAAGTTAAATGCTACTGACTCCGCGGGACACTAGAAAACAGTCCAAATATTTTAACACAAAGCTTAAGTATTAATACAAGGCACAGCAGATGTGAGTTCAGAAACAGAAGGGGGAAGTGAAGTTCATTAGATTAGAAAAAGTAACAGTTTGGGAGGGCAGTTTTAATTTAAAACAAATTATACAACAGTTAGTTCTGACTAAGCAATCACATTGGACAATAGGGATTCCCAAATAATCACACTTGGATGTTTCACCGAATGTGTATCACTCCACTTCAGCTGTTTTAATAATCTTTAAATAAAAGTTAATATTGTGGCATCTTATACTGTATGTGAGAATTGTAAAATTGTGTTGAGTACCTTAAGCAAGTGAGGCGACGTTTGGAAAGAGATAGACCTAATCCAGACCTCCCTGACCCATGTGTACCATTATACACATACAGCAAGATATTTTATGCCTGTTTAAACAAAACTGACAAGATACAGTAGAGTTGGATTTATTGTCTTGATTGGCCAACCATAATAACTTTGTAATGGTGGCCTCTTTGTTTCATCTGAAAATGCCAAGAAAAAGTGAGCAAAGTGTGGGGAAGATACTTAAACTGCTAACAAGCTAACAACAAGCTAGCCACTCCTCCCCCCATCCCAACTCAACATGACCCACAAAATGTAGTCAGCAAGTGCAGCGGTATGTATTTAAACACTGACTTGTGCACTGGACAAAAGTTAATATGGTTACGTGTGTGAAATGACAATAGACCTATTGCTTTCTATATTATGCTCATTGAGGCGCTTAGCAACAGTTAACTAGGTACATTCAGACAGGACTATTTTTCTCGGAGGAGCAAAATAATTGGTTGAACAAACAAAATCATAATATTTTGTCCTGTATTGTCATCATTTAGTAAACTGTGCTTGTGGAACTGTTGTATAAAATGCCCTCTGCTACGTGCTGGGCATTAGACGTATCTCGCCTGCAGTTACTATATTCAGTGACACCGTACTCCCTCTTATGCAATATTGCTTTTATACAACAGTTCCGCAAGCACAATGTATTAAATGAAGACAAAATATTATGATTTGTTTGTTTATTCAGTTATTTTGCGCAGCTGAGAAAAAAAAATAGTCCCTTCTAAGTGTAGCTAGTAACTGCTGCTAAACATCTCAATCAGCATGAAGACGTCTATTGTCATTTCACTCACATGTAAAAAAATTAAATATTGCCAAGTGCAAAAGTCAGTGTTTATAAAACATACTGTTCACATGTTGAGTCAGTACTGCAGAAGGGTGGCTAATGCTGGTGGCTAGTTAGCATGCTAGTGATTTGGCTTCACACTTTGCTTGCTTTTTCTTGGCATTTTCAGATGAAACAAAGAGTCCATCACCACAAAAGTATTCGGGTTTGTTAATCGAGACAATAAATCCAACTCTAGCACTGCCTATTTTCTTAAACAGAAGTAAATAGCTTAACGATATTTATCCACCTTATTCCTAGGGGCGCTGCTGTAGGAATGATCATGGGCGGAACTTCCGGTTTCGGCTGAAGTAGTGTTAAATCAGTCAGCAAGAGTGGGGTAGCAGGGGCATTTAAAATAGCGTTTTTAAAAGTTTTTCAAATTCATTTTAATGTATAGTCAACATACAGTATGTATTTTGCACTCAAGTGGCAGCTAATTTCAGCACTTGTAGTTTTTGTATTTTTTGAATGTTTTGGCATAGTTCTGGTACTTGTTGCTGGTGTTCATGGTTGTGCCATAGACTGTATAAACATAGGATACTCACCGGCAATGCGTAGATGATGCACTGAAAACGAAATAGGACTGTTAGTGTGATCGGTGGTACAGACACAGGACAGACAACAGCACCAGGTATGTTTTCACTTATATGAATGTCACATATCTGACGTTTATGTGTTATATATGTCACCAGAATGAAGGCTGCATGAAGTAAAATAATAAATAAAAATAGTAACAGTTTGCATCCTAAGGCTTAACGATTTAAGAAAGATATCAAATAGTTTTGGGTTTTTTTTGCATTCATTGCACTGCCTTGAAACGATACGGACTTCAGAATGTCTCAGCATGCATTATTGTTTAAATTATCACAAAATATAGGTCATTAAAATTCTGAACAATTGTCAGAAAAGGTCTATACGTGTTAAGTTAAATAACGATCATTCATGGCATGGCAGCAGCATGAGCATTTTAATTTCGAGGTAAAACAAACAGCTGCAGCTGTCTGTATTTACCCCGACATTAAAACACCCAAGCATGGTGTTGTGGTTCTTTGTGGCTCTGACTAGATTCTATGTCTGCTCTGAGGTAAATTTGATTATGTCCAACATATTTTTACAAAATGCAGCCGACTTTATTGCGTTGGAGACATTGATATATCTCAGAGCTTTTATTTGTTTAGCATCTTAGTAGTGGCGCTAATAAACAGAGCTACTGTCTGCCAGGCCACTTTTTAAGGTCATCTTCCTATCCCTAGGATAGTCGTGGGAAGTGATATGATTACATTACTGTTTTTGAGGTGCAAAAGGCCGTGTTCCCACATTTCTGATGCCGAAGTCATTGTTTTTTAACAAGAAAAAGTGTCCCATTTCAGTGACAACCATACTTTCTAAACTAGTCCCGGAAGTTGCGACCATAATTCACACAAGGCATCATGGGGCCTAGGAATAAGGTGGATACAAGGGCAGACTTTGTAAACTCAATAAAGATTTTTTCAAAAGGGTGGGACTTCCGGGTCACGGATGTATAATTTTTTTTCAAACAGCGTCTCACTGTGAAAATTAAAGTATCCAACACAGCAGTGCAATTCTCAAGTCTGCAGGGTTGACAGTAAATTACTTAGTAATTAACGGTTTCTAGAACACCTTTGAAGTGGAGTGATGCATATCCAATAAAACGTTGAAGTGCAATTATTGTGGAATATAGTAACTCCTGGAATTTTATTGCCCAATCAAATTGCTCAGTCGGAACTAACTGTTGTATAACAAAGCAACATTACACTTGAGGGAGTACAGTGTCATGAATATATAATTGTGGGATGTCTTTGGCCCTCAGCTTCTTGTCGGGCCTACAACAAATCACCGTAGTTATATATTCATTGATACTGTACTCCCTCTTATCTAATATTGCTTAATTTCTTCAAAAAATTAACTAATATTAACAAAATTATTTACTCTGAGCCAATGATATATCAATAACAGAGTCAAAGCCATTCGACTGCCTTGGAATACACCCCACCTACAGTGTCAATGTCATTCAGTTTCCTCATGTTTTTGCTTTCTTAACTCCAATGATTCATGCACAATTTGCTTTTGTTGTTGAGCATAATATGCATTATCAGCCATTTAACCAAATTAAAGTAAAAATAATTCTTAATTTCTCCTCTTCTAATTGAAGCACTTCCTGGTCTTGCTTCTTTTTTTCACCATTTTATATCAGCCTGCAATCCTAAGAGGGCTAAAGTGCCATCTAATTCTAACAATCAGTATTACATTGCAAACTGCCAGCATTCTGTTTGTCCATTCTGAGCTTCTGTAAAAACATGGTGTCCATGACAGGGGACCTGCTATTCATTTAGATCAGGGTGTCCAATCATGTGCCATGGAGGGCCAAGACCCTACAGGCTTCACCTCCAACCAGCGTCTTCAACAGCAGATTCCATTGAATTTCTTCCTACTGATTGCTGATAAGTGAAAACACCTGCTGAAGAAACTGGGTAGAAGAGAAAACCTGCATGGTCTTGGCTCTCCATGGACCTTTTTACAAATGCATGATTGTGGCCGCTTGTGCAGCGTGCTGCAAAGCATTCTGGGATCGTTTGAGGGCAAACAAGGCAGATGTTCGCTTGACATTCTTTGTTAGCAGCAGCAGCTACAATCGTGGATTTTGAGGGGAACAAGTGCCAGAATTGAAGAGATATCTCTCAGATTGAGATATTCCTTTGTCTAACCAAGGCATGGATGAATTAGTCAGGATGTGTTATGCTGCTGCCACACTTGGGTTGACTCCAAAAGTGACTGCAGCCCAACACAACAAGATACTGGATGACACCAGAAAGCAGATATCAGGTCATATTGAGCAGTGCATCCTTATATTGAGGTTATATTGAGCAATATGTCCTCAGGTTATATTGAGCAGTGATCAGTGCCTTGTGTTAGATTTAGGTGAGTGTTTTAGCAATTTACTCTAAAGAGTAGAGGCAGCTTTCAGTAGTTATAACCGTTCCATACACATTTATATCACTGCAGCCAAAACAGCGGATTTAAGCAGGAAATCTAAAATCTAATTGATTGGACGCAGGAACTTGAATTGCACTTTTAGCTTTTGAAATTTTAGATATTTTTCATACAGTTGCAGTTGGGCTCAGAACTTTTAAAGAATGTTGCGTTCATCTTTTTTTTCTTTTCTGTGCATCAGAGTGCAGAGAGTCGCCATATCCAGTGTCAGTACTGTGGTAAATTAATTCTACAAAGATAGATTAGGGTAAATTTATTTATTCTAAGAAGACATTTCTTTAACTAAATCTGGTGTTACTAATTAATATCCGGTGTCCATCATGGATTTTCTGGATAACTTCACTGGTAAACTAATGCATCAGGCTCAGTGGCACAGCGCTCACAACACAGCTGCAGTGACTGTATACAGTCACCATATCGGGTTAATTAAATAAATAACTTTACCTGTATGAATGCTGTACGACAGAGCAAGTCATGAAAGTATTCTCACTCCCGCTCTGAATAATATCACACAGGAGAACTGTGCAGAACAGCTGTGGGCACAGCTGAGGGAAGGGGAGGAGGGGGGAGACATTACTTCATCTCTTCTAAAATGTAAGTATAAATTCTTATGTTTGACATGTATACTTTTAAAATGTCCAGGCAACTAACGCTTCAAACACTTTATTCACTTATTTCACCAATGCCTGTAATCGAACTGATGAACTCATTTACATAGTATATCATTGCTGTATAAATGTGAATTATTTCCATCAGCCTGAGTTCACCATAATGTTGAGCATCATGGATTTCGTTCTCACTGTCTGTCTTCTGCCTTTAATGACAGTTTTAATGCCAGCACACACTACTTTATTACCTCCGCCAGGCCGAAAAGGCCAGGAGGAGGTAATGTTTTTGCCGGGGTTTGTCTGTGTGTTTGTCTGTTTGTCTGTCTGTCTGTCTGTCTGTCTGTTTGTCTGTTGGTTAGCAAGATAACTCAAAAAGTCTTGGACGGATTTCCATGAAACTTTCAGGCGTTGTTGGAAATGGTACAAGGAAGAACTGATTAAATTTTGGGGATGATCCGGATCACCGTCTGGATACAGGAATTTTTTAAAGCATTCTTTAACACTGTGACATACGGCTATTTTCAACATGTGCGCAGGCGCAATGGAGGGCGCTGGTCATCGTGTCTGACCAACATAAACTCCGCGTTCTTCAACGTTTTAGGCACAAAAGCACGCGGAAAACACTGGTGGGCTGGGCCCGCCACCGTGCCTGTGTTTGCGCAACGCTGCAAAAGCTGAGACGGGCAGCTGTCCGCCGCCGGATTATTTGGCAGAAATTCCCCGGCCAGCCATAGGCGCTGCGCAAAAACGAGCTGCTCGGCAGCGTGCTGTGTGCCTGTGTTTGCGCGACGCTGCAAAAGCTCAGACGGCCAGCTGTCCGCCGCTGGATTATTTGGCAGAAATTCCCCGGTCAGCCATAGTAGCTCCGCAAAAAGAAGCTCTCTGCCGGGGAAGTTTCCAAATCATCTTTGGCCGCGGAGCGCAACCCCAATAAAGATAAAGATTAGATGTACCACGAAGGTCGAGTGCAAGCAAGATGTTTGTGTCTGTGAACATTCCGTCTTTTGGCGAGTTGATACGTAACAATGTTTACAGTTTGATGAGAAGGTTGCTGCCATGTAACAATCATCTTATATCAGCGATTGTCAACTCGTCACTCACACTTCACTCCAGCATTTGGAAGTGGTGGCGTTCCATTTTATACTGAGTCCAATATTGTATGTTATTGTTGTTACAAGACCGCCGACTGTCTGCTGATCTGTATATACTTTTATTTATTTATTTATTTATTTTCTACTCCTTTTAGTTCTGCATTTAATATGAACCCTGAGTTTGAAATAAACGTTTGAATTTTGAATAAAACCCACGCCAACCCGTCTACCTAATTGGCATCCGTCACTGAAGCCCTCAGTGCTGCTTTCAGTGATCTAAAACGCTCGCATAACCCATTGGCCTGTGGGTTGTACGCAGTTGTGTCATGACTTCATTTGTTTTTTCTTTTGAATTCTTGGATGGAACATGGGTGGGCAATATAAGCTGCGGATTCAGCCATCACATATTTTGGATAACTTATGTTTAATTGTATAATCAGAGGAGCTATTGTCTAATTTGACCTTGTTGGATTTTATTACCCCCTTTGTTATATTATTCACTTTCTTTTAACGTGTACTCTTAATCTATTCGAAATAAAGATTAATTCATTCATTCATTCAATTGCAACGCCCCCAGCCTGGGAGTTTGCAGATGCAGGACATGGACACAACACCAACACTTCAGTTTATTACCTCTGCCAAGGAGGTAATGCTTTTACTACTGAACCACTAATCCTATCATTGTGAATCCAATTGCTACTCAGATGTTTTCATGGTCAAGGAATCTGACAACGTACACACAAACACTGTATGGGGGGAACTGTGGCGCTTGGCGGAGGTCTGCGCTCTCCAAGTACTTTTCTAGTTATTTTTATTAATCCTCAGATGGTGATCAGCTGGTCAAACCAACTGTATTGTGCAGCACCTGTGTCCTCCAAAACATGGTTCTTTAGAAATAAATGTGACGTTTGAGGCTGCCACACATTATTTTTTTTTCTTCTCTTATTTCTCTGCAACAATCAGAGTCTTCTTATCTGCTGGATATGCCTAAATATTCACAAATAATATCTAAAAATGAAATATCCACTATAAGCAAGCACAAGCCAACTTCCGATGCCCCCAAACAATCCCATCCTGCTTTGCGTGTGTCAGAGATGGCGGTATTTGCGAAAAGGTTCGTGGCACATGATTGGACACCCCTGATTTAGATATAAAAGGCTTATTCCAAGGTAAACATAAAGCAACAATTTTTCATTTTTTAATGGTAAGACACTATTAAAAGCATGTTTCTTAATTCAAAAGTCAAGTGCAATTAGATGGTAAACTGTCAATAATACACTTCAATAGCAGAAGTCTTAACAAAAACTTTCCACAGATTCAGGACTATTTAAAACAGGTAGACAGAAAATTCACAGCTATTGCAGTCTCTGAAACTTGGCTTAATGAAGAACAGGCTCCCCTGATGGCAATAGAGGGATATCAGATGTTTTATATTAACAGAACTCAAAAAAAGGGTGGTGGTGTTGCACTGTATATTGATGACCTGTATAGGTGTAAGCTTGTAAATGAAATGTCCTCTGCACTACCAGGGATTCTGGAATGTGTTACTGTTGAGATTGACCTAGACAAAACAAAAGATCTAATCATAAGCTGCATATATAGAACGCCGGGAACTTGCATTGAGACATTCAGAGATAAATTAGTCGAGCTGTACAATAATATTACTAGTAAGAAAATGGTAGCAATTTGTGGAGATTTCAATATTGATTTACTGAATCCACATCAACAAAATGTAGTTACAGAGTTCATGAACTCTATGTACAGCATGAGTCTATATCCCACAATAACACATCCTAGTAGAATCACAGTTCACTCTGCTACACTTATTGACAACCTGTTTGTCAATGTTATCGATAAGAAAATAGAAAGTGGATTATTGATAAATGATATAAGTGACCACTTGCCAACCTTTGCACTTATCCATGGCCACACGGGGCCCAACGCAGAAAAAATTTCAAAATCGTTCAGACACAAATCACCAAATGCAATCAATTCTCTTAAAGAGGACTTGCTGAAGCAAGACTGGACAGAAGTCTATGTATCAGATGTAAATGAAGCCTATGACACATTTATAAGCATTGTAACCACTCTTTATGAAAAAAACTGCCCATTATTAAAAAAAAAAGCTTAAACATAAATTTGCTGATAAGCCATGGTTAACCAAAGGACTACAAAAGGCGTGTAAAAAGAAAAATTTATTATATAAAGCTTTCCTAAAGAAAAGGACAAAAGAAACAGAGCAGCGGTATAAAACATACAAAAATAAGTTAACATATATAATAAGATGTAGTAAAAGAGACTATTACAGTAAAGAACTGGAGAAAAACAAAGACAATATTAAAAATACATGGACAATACTCAACAGTATCCTTGGAAATAAAAGCAGAAATACAAGCTACCCAACTAATATTCCAAAAAATAATAAAACGACTCAAAGTGTGAATATAGCTTCACCTGCAGATGAATTTAATAATTTTTTTGTTAACATTGGACCTAAACTGGCCCGAGAAATACCCACTACGGTGCCTACAGGTGATACAATATGCAATAACACTGCTGTAAAAGACTCCATCTTCATAAAGAACACAGACGAAAGAGAGGTCATTGAAATTGTTAAATCGTTCAAAAGTAAAACATCTACGGACTGTGATGGTATTGACATGCTATTAGTCAAAACTGTTATCGAATGCATAGTAAAACCACTGACGTATATCTGTAACCTGTCTCTCCAATCAGGTATATTTCCCAATGCAATGAAAATAGCTAAAGTAATTCCGATATACAAGACGGGCCACAGAGGGGAACTCTCAAACTATAGACCAATTTCACTACTACCGCAATTTTCCAAGATACTTGAAAAAATATTCTATGAGAGAATTGACAACTTCATACTGAAGAATAATTTATTGTGTGAGCAGCAATATGGGTTCAGACACAAGAGGACAACTGCATATGCCCTAATGGAATTTACAGAAAAAATATCAACAGCCATTGAAAATAAAGAGTATTCAGTTGGAGTATTCCTGGATCTTAAAAAAGCATTTGATACAGTAGATCACAATTTATTATTAAAGAAACTACAAAATTGTGGTATTAGAGGGGTAGCACTGTCCTGGTTAAGTAGTTACTTAAAGAATAGATATCAGTATGTATGTGTTAGCAACAAAAACTCAGAGTTACTGAAGGTCACCTGTGGAGTCCCACAGGGTTCAGTTTTGGGACCATTATTATTCAATATGTATATAAACGATATATGTAAAGTTTCAGAAAAAATGGACTTAATATTGTTTGCCGATGACACTAATCTGCTATGCAGTGGAAACAATTTGGAACAACTTCTGGATACACTCGGAAAGGAATTAGGAAAGCTTAAACTGTGGTTTGATTCAAACAAATTAACGCTCAATTTAAGTAAGACAAAATTTATAGTCTTTAACAACCATCACAACAACCCAGTACCCAAACTCAGTGTAAATGGTGTAGAGATTGAAAGGGTGTCTGAAACTAAATTTCTTGGAGTAATAATTGATAACAAACTGTGTTGGAAGTCACATATTAATTATATCAAAGGTAAAGTATCCAAATCAATTGCAATATTACACAGAGTGAAATATTTGCTGAATCAACCCACACTATACACCTTGTATCATTCATTAATACTCCCATACATGACATATTGTAATGAAGTATGGGGAAATACATATAAAACAAACATATATCCACTCTTTATGCTTCAAAAGAGAGCTATTAGAATAATAAACAAAGCAGCTTACAGGGAACCAACAAACCCACTTTTTCTTAAACAAAAAACTCTCAAGCTGAAAGATCTGGTTGACTTTAAAACCGCAATAATAATGTTCAAAGTGAAGAATTTATCACTGCCCGCAAATATCCAAAAGTTGTTCCAAACAAGGGAGAAACGATATCACTTCAGAGGAACATGTACACTACCGTTCAAAAGTTTGGGGTCACTTAGAAATTCCCTTTTTTTTGAAAGAAAAGCACTTTTTTTCAATGAAGATAACTTTAAACTAATCAGAAATACACTCTATACATTGTTAATGTGGTAAATGACTATTCTAGCTGCAAATGTCTGGTTTTTGGTGCAGTATCTACATAGGTGTATAGAGGCCCATTTCCAGCAACTATCACTCCAGTGTTCTAATGGTACAATGTGTTTGCTCAGTGCATCAGAAGGCTAATGGATGATTAGAAAACCCTTGTGCAATCATGTTAGGTCTGCAATGCTGTAATTGCTGCAAATGGAGGATTCTTTGACGAAAGCAAAATTTGAAGGAAAAAATTATTATTTCAAATACAAATCATTATTTCTAACCTTGTCAATGTCTTGACTATATTTTCTATTCATTTTACAACTCATGGTGGTAAATAAGTGTGACTTTTCATGGAAAACACAAAATAATTGTCTGGGTGACCCCAAACTTTTGAACGGTAGTGTATATTTCAAAAGCCTACAGTGAGAACAACCACCAAGCAACACTGTGTTTCAGTGCAAGGAGTCAGATTATGGAACGATTTTGGACCTGAATTAAAATCATGTACAACGCTTGGACAATTTAAACAAAAACTAAAGGAAGAAATACTCCAAACATATTTACAAGACGACATGTAAACTCACATAAGGACTGACATATCCAGCCTGTGTTGTGTTGTAGCTTAGTTTTTTTTTTCTCTTTTTTTTCTTTTTTCTTTTTTTTTTCTCTGTGACATTTTGTCTCAGATTTGTTTTTGAATAGTAACTGCTTAACTTAGCTTAGTTTTCTTTTTTCTCTCAGTCACATTTTGTCTTAGCTTTGTTGTTTTAAATTGTAATCGCTCTTGTCTTGTTTTCTCTTTTTTCTCTTTTGAATTCTTGGATGGAATATGGGTGGGCAATATAAGCTGCGGCTTCAGCCATCACCCATTTCGGATAACTTACGTGGAATTGTATAGTAGGAGGAGTCTTTGTCTAATTTGACCTTGTTGTTATATTATACAGTTTCTTTTAACCTGTACTGTACTATCCGAAATAAATTCATTCATTCATTCATTCATTCATTCAATAATTTTCCTAATTTTTGCTTAAAGGCACTCCAATCTTACACACTTTTCCACTGACAGTCGTTCGGTAATAAAATGTCATTAAAAACTTCTGAACCAGACAACTGTACCAGATGTTAACCTGTGAGTCCTCTCGACCATCATGTGGGCTGCAGGTGATCGGGGGTGTGAGAGGGTTTTCCGAGCGGACCTGAGCAGGTTGAACATTGAGCTCTAAGTGGATTGGGTTCCTGTCAGAGCTGAGCGGCCGGACATTGATAAATTTCCTCCTGTGTGGGATCGATAACTCTCACCTTTCAGCCCAGGGCTCCTTCAGAGTGGGACGTCATAATTACTCTGTCAAACGGAATGCCTGCTCGCGTTAAGACTGACGACTGTGCGTGTGTGTGTGTGTGTGTGTGTGTGTGTGCGCACGTGCGAAGGATGTACAATAGCCATAGTTGATGTCTGTGCAAAGAAGGGCAAGGTTTTATGTGAACGTGTGTGGAAGAAGATTTATGGATTATGTTGCTAAATGTGGGCTTAAAATGTTGTGTGTGCGCACGTGCACGTGTGTAGGCCCAGGTGATTCTTTGCTGGCTGAGCCGCGCTTTCTGACTGGCATTGATTGACAGCTGGGGCAGCCCGCCTCCTCCTCTCGCATCCCACGGCGCTTTTTGATGCCTGTCACAGCAGCCAATCAGCACGGTGATCTGACAGCCGTGCCAGTGGCGCACACACACACACACACACACACGCACACACACACACAAACACTAATATTAACTCTAAACCCTGTACAAATTCCACATTTATCTAAATCTAAGTTTTTTTTCTGTTGCTATGTGCAGGGCCGTTTCTAGCTTTTTGTGGGCCCTGTGCAAGACTATGTTTGGGGTGGGATGGGGGGTGTTGTGTCCCTAGCTGAGCCAGTAACAACAGAGTGTGAGCACTGTTAATGGAGCTTTATTAACAGAACTATAGTACAAGACCTTACAGACTTTTGTCGCTCTCCTGCAGGCCAGGGTGTCTACTAGGCGAAGACAGTGAACCCCTTCCGCCCGTGCCCTTTATACTCTGGGTGGCGTCACTACCGGAACCAGCAGTTCGCCACCCCCATCTATTCCCCAGCCAACCCTGCCGCCATCTTACTAATACTGTCAGGAGCCGAGCTGGCTTGGTTTCCCCCAGCTCGGTCCTGGCCTGTCTGTGGGTAAGGTGCCACATTGTATGTATGTTGGTATGTGTTTCTGTGTGCTTTGCCGTACCCATAGCCACTGCTTTCTGGCCGGCAGCGGTGAGGCAGCCTCTTGGGCTCACGCTGGTGTGAGCGCAGTCTAACTGTCTGCTGGTCTGACCACGCCCCCTCTCTATTACTGCCAGCTGTTCCCACTCCTGCGTGCCGTCTCCCCGCTCTTCACCCAGGTGTCCCCAGTTTGTAGAATGCATGTACTTAACACTAGAAGACCCAGAGAGGGGCCATTTGGCCTTTTTGGCTAGAAAACCCATAGGGGGACCATCAAGTGGCCACAAGAGGGCTAATGTCTGGGTCTTTTAAGGAGCCCTTTTCCAGTCATGCATTGCTGGGTCATTGTGCTTCATACGATCGTTTATCGTCTAGTGAAGTCAAGGTCAACAAAAGGATTGTAACCCTCAGAGCTTTGTTTGGACTCACTCGGACAGCTCCAGTGTGTGAGTATTAACTGCGTGTTTTCCTGGTGTCCTCACTCAGACTGTTGAGCGTCCTGGAAGACTCCTTAGTTTCTGAGGCATTTTCTATTGGAACTGTTGGTCTGTGTTTAATAAATGAGTGTGGTGTAACCTGCGCCTAAATCCTCATCCTTTTACCCCTCCTCCGTGCGCTGTGGAGAAGCGCACGGGGAGATCATGACAAATACTGCCTATTTCTATATGTAATGGGGTATTTTTGTACTGGGGAATAGCTCAAATGCTTTAAGAAAATCTGTCCAACAAAAACATTAAAAAATAAACCTGGATCAGTTTGAACAGAAAAAAATAGAGGCGTTACACAGAACAAAAATGTAACCAGCATCCATCTGAATGTTACAAATTTACAGGAAAAAGACAAATTTATGACAAAAAAATTTACAAATGTATGAAAAAGTTACAATTAAAAAAAGCTGTAAAATTATAAGAAAAAATAGCAAATCTGTGACAAAAATTTTTAAGGTTTATGTGGAAAAGGTGCAAATCTAGACAAAGTAATACACTGATGGAAAACAGTAAAAAGAAAAAAAAATTCCAAGAACAAAATTTGAAAATTTACCCCCCCAAAAATTAAAAAGTTGTAAAACTGTATGAAAAAAGTTGTAAATGTTCAAGAAAAAAATGGCAAATTTATGAGAAAAATGTTTCAAGTTCATGAGAAAAAGTTACAAATTTATGAAAAAAGTCGCAAATTTCTTTAGAACAAAGTTGCAAATTTATTGGAAAAATGTCACAAGTTTACAAGAAAAAAGTAGCAAATCTAGGATAAAAATGTTGCAAGTTTATGCAAAAAGTTGCAACTCTAAATTCAGATTCATATTATTTAAAGTCCCAAAAGGGCAATTTGGTTTGCAACAGAATAAGCACAACCACATGGTTGGGGGAAAAAAATACTGCAAACTGACAAGAAAAAAAGATGAAAATTTACAAGAAGTTTTTAAAAAAATTCTAAAAATTTATGAAAAAGTTGCAAATAAAAAAATTGCAAATTAATGGTAAAAAGTCACAAATTTACCAGAACTAATTTGTAAATTTTACAAAATCACAATAGATCACAAATTTACAAGAAAAAAGTTGCAAATTTTATGATTAAAAAACACTGCAAATTTACAAGATAAAGTTTGAATTTTACAAAAAAGTTAAAAAATCCTAAAAATTATGAAAAAGTTGCAAAGAATAAAACATAGCAAATTAATGGGGAAAAAATTGGATATTTTTTTGTGGAAAAAAGTAACAAATTTACCAGATAAAGTTGCAAATTTATAAAAAAAAAAGTCACATATTTACAAAAAAAAAAAGCAGCAAAATTTATGATGAAAGTCACTGCAAATTTATAAGACAAAAAGTTGAAAATTTACAAAGCAGTAAACAAAAAGTCCTAAAAATTTATTTTAAAAAGTGGCAAATAAGAAAAAAATAGCACATTTATGGGAAAAATTTGGAAATATTTTTGGAAAAAAGTCATAAATTTACCAGGAAAGGTTGGAAATTTATAAGAAAAAAATGTTACAAATATACCAAAAAAATAGCAAATCTATGATAAAAATCCATCCATCTTCTTTGGCTTAATCCTTTTCGGGTCGCGGGGGTGGGGGGCTGGAGCCTATCCCAGCGTCTTTGGGCGAGAGGCAGGGCACTTCCTGGATAGATCGCCAGTCCATCGCAGGGCCAACACAGAGAGACAGACAACCATTCACTCTCACATTCATACTATGATAAAAATATATGCTAAAAAAATGAGATTGCTGGACTCACCCTCAGAGATAGGGTGAGGAGCTCAGTCATCCGGGAGAGGCTCAGAGTAGAACCGCTGCTCCTCCACATCGAAAGGAGCCAGTTGAGGTGGTTTGGGCATCTGATCAGAATGCCTCCTGGATGCCTCCCACTTGAGGTGTTTCGAGCACGTCCCACTGGGAGGAGACCCCAGGGCAGACCCAGGACACGCTGGAGAGACGGTGTCTCCAAGCTGGCCTGGGAACGTCGTGGTATCCTCTCTGAAGAGCTGGAGCAGGTGGTCAGGGAGAGGGAAGTCTGGGCTTCTCTGCTTGAGATGTTGCCTCTGCGACCTGGACCTCCAGAAAAGTGGTAGAAAATGGATGGATGGAAATAAAATTATGTTAAAAGTTGCAAATCTATAAGGAAAAAGTAGTAGCAAAATTTACAATGAAAAAAGTTGCAAACTATCAAGAAAAAAAATAGCAAACTTATGAGAAAAATTTAGATTTTTTTTTTTTTAAAACGGGCACGAATTTACCAGAAAAAGTTGTAAATTTAAAAGAAAAAATGTCACAAATTGGCCCTCCGATGAACTGTCCAGGGTGTACCCTGTCTCTTGCCCAAAGACGCGGGGATAGGCACCAGCCCCCCCGCAACTCAAAAAGGATTAGGCGGTAGAAGATGGATGGATGGATGTTACAAATTTACAAGAAAAAACTTGCAAATTTATGATAAAAACAGGTTGTGCTAGACTTTTTATGTCATTTTGACAGACAGGGTTGTAAAAATTCAGTCATAATCTATATTACCTTTCATTTCAAGTGATTTTAATTAGGTCACCCTCAGTGTAATCTGTCAATATGACAAACAGCTTTCAGATTTTTCTGTCACTGCTGAAAAAAATCTGTCAATGAAGGGTAATTGTCAGTTAATGCAACCTCCAGATAAAAACAAAAGTTGAAGGTAATTTTAAATCCACCCAGAAAAAATGCTGAGGGTATATGTGTAGCTTGGATGGGCCCTAGTAGTTGAGGGGGTGCCTGCAGCATTTTGTGATGTTTTTGTAAATTTGCAACTTTTTCTGATAAATTTGCCTTTTTAAAAAAAAAAAAAAAAAATTGCAGCTTTGTTGACAAATTTATGATTTCTTTTCTTGTAGGTCTGCAACCCTTTTCTCATAAACTCACTTTTTTCAGTGGAAATTTGCAACTTTTTTTCCTCATATGAACTCTTTCCCATTATAAAATAACACGGGCCCCCAAACCCAGTCCTGTATAGGGCTCCAGAAAACTAGAAACAGCCCTGGCCTAGTCAGCAGGAAGTTCTATGACATTTACAGGACTAAAACTTACCACAGCAGCCATATTTACTCACAGATCAGCAGCAGTGATTAGCTCCAAAAACAAAACGGTGGGGAAAACGGGCCCTTAATGTTGATCATGATACCTGTGTTAACATATGCAACCATCCTTTCAGCTGGTTCCTTGGGCCCATAATCTGTCCAGATGTAATGATAATTTATTCTGTTTCAGGGAAGGAGGCCAATTGCAACCATCACTGATGCCGTTTTGCATGCAGGCTTCCTTTGGGTTAGAGTGTGTTCATGCAAATATTTTAATGCATTTTTATTACATTAAGTGTCTAGATTTGCATTATAGATGTTCTTGCCAGGCTGATGGTATGAGCCTCTATTGCATATCTCTGTGATGTAATGAGGATGTGCACAGACATTCTGAGGGGCTGTTGCTCTAACCTGAAATAAAGATAACCTTACAAGAAAAAGAATGTGACAGAAGTCACAAACATGTGGTAAAAGTTGCAAATTTATGAAGAAAAAGTCAGATATGTACAATAACAATGACTGAAAATGTCTAATAAAACAAGAAAATGTCTTGAAAAGATGTATTATATTCATGAAAAAGGTGTAATTTTTTAAGAAAATGTCACAAAATTCCAAGAGAAAAGAACACATTTGCAAGAAAAAAGGGGAAGAATAAGATAAGATAAGATAAGCCTTTATTAGTCCCACAACGGGGAAATTCCAGGATTGCAACAGCACAGGGATAGCAACACTCAGAGCAACAATCAGAAGGCAAGAAAAAAAAAAACAAAAAACAAGCAAGCAAGAGCAGCTAATATACATATGTACATATTACTATAAAATATATATACACACACACACACACACAGACACACAGTGCAGAGC
Source organism: Pholidichthys leucotaenia (assembly GCA_020510985.1). NCBI lineage: Eukaryota > Metazoa > Chordata > Actinopteri > Cichliformes > Pholidichthyidae > Pholidichthys > Pholidichthys leucotaenia. Next base: position 288,514,183 of record CM035842.1, read on the forward strand.
ATTGTAGCTGGATGGAATAAATATATGAATATATGAACACACAGTGCAGAGCATTGTAGCTAGATGGAATAAATATGTAAATATATAAACACCCACAGTACGGAGCATTGCAGCTAGGTGGAATAAATATGCAAGTATATAAACACACACAGTGCGGAGCAATGTAGCTAGATGGCATAAATATATAGATATATAAATATAAACACACCCAGTGCTGAGCATTGTAGCTAGATGGAATAAATATATAGATATATAAATATAAACACACCCAGTGCAGAGCATTGTAGCTAGATGGAATAAATATGTAAATATATAAACACACACAGTGCAGAGCATTGTTGCTAGGTGGGATGAAACAGCATAACCGTCTATTTAGTTATCCTACATGGTATGATTATGTGCCCATACATATTCTCACCCTCCATAGCGACCGGTATGTTCCTAGTTGTATGCCGGAGAGGACCATTGTGTAAGTCTATTGCATCTTTTGCATTCAAAAAAAAAAAAAAAAAAACTATTAGTTTGTTACGTCTTTTTGCTATCTCTGCGAGCAGCCCTGCTTAGGTTGTACAGTCTGACAGCCGTTTAATAAAAATTCAAAAAGCTGGATGACAGAAATAATGTGAATTTATGATAACGAAGTGACTAGCTCGAGAAAAAAAAGAAAATCCTTGAAAGTCTTATGTTTGTGTGAAAATGTATCTTATGACAACAACAATAAAGAAAGAAGAAAAATAATCACAAAAATTACAAGAAAAAGGTAGCCGATTTTTGGAAATGTTCCAAAATCATTAACACAGCGTTGCCAGTGGGAACAGGGGATTTTTGACATTGTTGCTTTCCATACATACTAGTGCACTGTCCGTAGAACACAAGTATTCCCGTCTGAAACAAGTATCCCAATCAGGCTTTCCAGGCCCAAATGCAGGCTCTGTTTGAAAGTGGAATACAAAGAGGTGTAGCCTATATGTAGGCAATCACACATGTTAGACTTTGACAAATATAAAAGCGAGTAAATGGCACTAAGATTTTTGATTGTGTGAATATTAAGTACAGAATACCTAAATATTGAAAATTAATGGGGCTGTAGAGATACTGGGCAATGAAGAGGCGATTTGGTTTATAAGCGAAGTTTTAATGTTCAGCTCTTCTAACAAGTCTCATCTGGTACAGAGAGCGGCAGAAGGGAAAAGAGCTAGAATTTCGCCAACTCACTGATTATATACATGCACACAACAAAAGACATGCATAACAAAGGCTGACATCCCTCATTATCTTAATCCCCCCATTGTCTTGGTATTTCCTCTCCTCGTCTTGGGAGGTGATGGTAATTCCTCTCCTCGCCTTGGGGGGTGAGGGTGGCTCGTCCGGTCTCCCCCGCCGCGTCCGGGAACGTCTTTGTTCTTCACTCGGCGGGTGAGATTCCTTTGTCCTTTCAGAGGTGTGAAGTTCCTTACATATGCAATCACCAAACATTTCCACATGCTCTAACATATGTAGGTTATGGAATATATGGTTAATATAGACCACAGGCCCCCCAAACAACTAAGAAAGGACAACAGAAAGGTTCACAGTCTAGGATAGTTATTACGACATACTACGTGTTACAGCTGTTGCCACGGAAGAAACTTTCCAGCAGCCATGCTCCTAAGACAGTTCAGTGGTAAACATAGCAGCATAGTAAAATCATAAGTCAGTCCTAAACTGTTGCAGCACAATTAGTGAATAATTGTGGAGTGGTTGGTGTCAGTCCCTGTGCTGTCTGGGTTTAATTCTTCTCCCAAAACTGCTGTAGGTTGGTTTAGGCGTCCTGCTGGGACCTTCTTGTGAGGAATCTGCAGTGTGGGAAGGAGAGAGGTTATTTGTTCCCTGCCTGGGGGCTGAGTCTTTTCTCTTGGGGGGTCTACCTCGCCGAGGTGCTCTCGCCAACTGTGCAGGTTCGTCTTTCAACAAGAAGGCAGGTTTAAGTCTGTCAATGCTGACCGTTTCTTTTCTATCCCCATAATCAAGCACAAAGTGTTTATCACCATGTTCCAGCACTCTGAATGGCCCATCGAATGCTGGGCGTAAAGTTGGTTTTAGAGCTTCATGCTTAACAAAAACAAACTCAGCGTTTTTTAAAGTTTGGGGGACAAAAACCCGTGGGAAGGAGTGATGAGATGGACCGGGGAGAGAGTTCGGTCCGTTGCTGCCTAAAAACCTTGGGACTGGAAGGCGCCCTGGCTCTGGGTTCTCTGGCAGAAATTCACCTGGGAGCCTGAGAGGTTGAGCAAAAACTAATTCTGCGGGAGAGGCGTCTAAATCCTCTTTAGGTGCAGCACGCAACCCCAATAAAACCCAGGGAAGTTTATTTACTCAATTTGTGTCCGTTAGTGAGGCTCTGAGGGCAGCCTTTAGAGACCTGTGAAAACGCTTGCATAACCCATTAGCCTGAGGGTGATAAGCGGAGGTGCGATGAATTGTTGCCCCTAAGCTGTTGGACATGGCTGACCAGAGCTCTGAGATAAATTGAGGCCCCCTATCGGACGTGATGTCCAATGGGACGCCGAAACGTGCCACCCAGTTTGTCAAAAAAACGCGAGCGACTTCCTCCGCTGTGGTTGCCGCTAGAGGGACTGCCTCTGGCCAGCATGTGGTGCGGTCTATCATTGTTAACAGGTATGTGAAACCTTGGGAGGAAGGTAGTGGCCCCACAAGATCGACATGAACGTGGTCGAACCTTCAAGCAGGGATTGGAAAAGGCTCCAGAGGGGCTTTTGTGTGTCTGTGTATTTTGGCGCGTTGACAAGAAATGCAAGTTTTTGCCCATTCTTTTACGTTTTTGCGCAGGCCTGGCCACACAAACTTTTCGGCGACCATTTTAACCGAGGCGCGCACACCTGGGTGCGCGAGGGAGTGAATTGTGTCAAAAATGCGGCGGCGCCATGTAGCTGGTACTAACGGGCGAGGTCGGCCGGTTGAAACATCGCATATTAGGGGGGGCACGCCGTCGCGTAAACCCTTTTTCTCCAGCCTTAACCCTGTTGGTCCAGACAGGAGTGCGCGCACGTCTGCATCACTGTTTTGTTCCTCTGCCATGGCTGCATAATCTATCCCTTCATGGATAGGTGCTGTGTATGTGTCTGCGTTAGTGAAGAGTTCTGCTGCTGAGGCAGTATAATCTGTCTCCTCGCGCTCTGGTGGTGCCACAGCACGAGAGAGACAGTCCGCTACTACGTTAAGTTTGCCTGCCACGTGTCGAATGTCTGTGGTGAACTCTGAAATCGCAGCTAGCTGTCTTTGTTGCCTGCCTGACCATGGTTCTGAAATTTTAGCCATAGCAAAGGTGAGCGGTTTATGGTCTACAAAAGCCGTGAAACTCCGCCCTTCCAACCAGAACTGGAAGTGGCGGATGGATAAATGAAGCGCCAGCAGCTCTCTGTCAAAAGTGCTGTATTTGCGTTCAGTTTGGTTTAGCGATTTGCTAAAGAATGCTAAAGGTTGCCAGACCCCGCTGACAAGTTGTTCTACAACTGCCCCTATAGCTAGGTCTGAAGCATCTGTGGTTAGTGCAATGCGGGCCAAGGGATCTGGGTGAACTAACAATGTGGCATTAGCTAGGGCGTTTTTTACTTCCGCGAAAGCGCGTTCGCGCTCCGGGGTCCATTCGACCACGTTGGAAGCTTTCTTTTTTTTGAACGCGTCATATAGGGGTTGCATGAGCTGAGCTGCGTGGGGGAGAAAGCGGTTGTAAAAATTAACCATCCCTAAAAATTCCTGTAGCGATTTGACCGTTTGCGGCCGTGGAAAACCTTCTATCGCATGCACTTTGTCTGGAAGTGGAACTGCCCCCTTCGGAGAGACTTTGTGTCCTAAAAAATCAATTTGCGATACGCTGAATTTGCATTTGGCTGGATTGATTATTAGACCGTGCTCTTCTAGCCTCTGAAAAACCGTAGTGAGGTGCTGCTCATGTTCTACCTCAGACGAGCTGGCTACCAGCATGTCGTCGAGGTAGACGAAAACAAAGGGGAGGTCGCGTAGGACCGCGTCCATCATTCGTTGAAAAGTTTGAGCAGCACCTTTGAGGCCGAAAGGCATTCGCAGGAATTCAAAAAGGCCGAAAGGGGTTATTACCGCTGTTTTAGGAACGTCTTCTGCTTGGACTGGGACTTGGTGATAACCGCGAACTAAGTCTATTTTTGAAAAAATGCGCACACCCGCTAGATGTAGTGAAAATTCTTGAATGTGAGGGATTGGGTAACAGTCATGCGCTGTAGCGTTGTTTAGTCTGCGGTAATCTCCGCACGGTCTCCAAGAACCGTCGGATTTCGGAACCATGTGAAGTGGTGAGGCCCAGGGGCTCTTCGAGCGTCTAACAATGCCCAATTTTTCAAGAGTTGTAAACTCGTCCCGTGCTATGTTGAGCTTGGCCGCGTCTAAGCGGCGAGCTTTGGCAAAAACGGGAGGTCCCGTTGTGGGAATGAAGTGTTCCACCCCTTGTTTAGCCACAGTGGCTGAGAATTTGGGGATTGTGAGTGCTGGCAATTGGGTGAGGAGTTGCTCAAACTTACCTCCTGCCGTGGTGACGTTGGCCTGCACAGGTGGTGGAGAAACTTGAGTTGAGCATGGAATAGAAGCAAAAGACAGTGCATTAACCAGGCGCCTATTTGCTAGATCCACTAATAACTCATGTGCACACAAAAAATTTGCGCCTAACAAGTTAAAACTCACTGCCGTTACAACAAATGTCCATCTGTAGCTGCGGCCGTGGATGAGGAGGTGCAGGCTCTTTTTGCCGAACGTGTCGATGTCAGAGCCGTTGGCTGCCACGGCTCTGTTGCCCCGGGTGCCCATGGCTCGATCTGCGTGGGAGGGCATGACGAAACTCAGCTGAGCTCCTGTGTTGATGAGGAACTGCTTGCCTGTGTGTCCATCCGTCACGTACAACAGCTTATTTTTCTCGCCGAGAACCGCTGCTGTTAACGGCTCTCGGCTTTGGCGTTTCCCGGCATCGTAAATTTGCAGGGGGGAACGCATTTGCGGGCCATCTCGGCGAAGCGGTGGTGATAATAACAGACATCGCTCTGGCTGTTACGTTTTGGTCGCGTCGCTGTCACCGTGGCCTGGGTCTGCTCTGTGGGTTGTGGCTCCTCGTGGCTCGGGGCGTCAGCTTTGAGGTCTGCAGATGCTGCTGTGGGTGTCAGCTCCTTGCAGGCGTTGACGAGCCGATGAGCTTCGCTGGCCAGTGTGCGGAAGTCTTGGTGGGTGTTGCACTTCATGCTGGCGAGTGTCCCCCTCATGTGTGGCGGCAGCGTGCTGAGGAAAATAAACTGGAAGAGGAAGTTGTCGTTGTCCTCTTCCTTGAGCTGCAGCAAATCCTCCATGAGGGCCTTCAGATTGCCCCCTCTGTGGCCGTAGACCGCCAGGATCTTCTCGGCTCTTTCTTCCGCTGATGGGACGTAGTTCGCCACGATGGTCGCTTTGAGCGTCTCGTATTTGTCCCGGGCCGGTGGTCGCCGGATCATGCTCCGCACACACTTCGAAGTGGCGGAGTCGAGTTTGGAGACGATATGATAAAACTTAGTATCGTCAGCCGTGATGCCCGCCAGTATAAATTGGGCTTCAGCCTGCTGAAACCAAGAGGCGGGGTCCTCTTGCCAGAAGTCTGGCAGCTTGACAGCGACGGCGTTCGTGCACACCATCACTGCTGTGCCCGCCGGGTGAGAGTGCCTTGACTCGGCTCTCACGGCGGTGTTGGTGCTCGGTTGAGCCCTCTCAACCTCTTCTGCCGGGGGGAACAGCTGTTCGTCTGCTCCCTCGTCTGTGTGGCTGCTGGTGTCTGCCTGAGTCGCCACGGATGAGTCGCTTGTGGGAGAACGCCTCCGGTCCATACTTGCGTCAAGGTCACCAGTGCAGAGGAGCTGGGCAATGAAGAGGCGATTTGGTTTATAAGCGAAGTTTTAATGTTCAGCTCTTCTAACAAGTCTCATCTGGTGCAGAGAGCGGCAGAAGGGAAAAGAGCTAGAATTTCGCCAACTCACTGATTATAACATGCACACAACAAAAGACATGCATAACAAAGGCTGACATCCCTCATTATCTTAATCCCCCCATTGTCTTGGTATTTCCTCTCCTCGTCTTGGGAGGTGATGGTAATTCCTCTCCTCGCCTTGGGGGGTGAGGGTGGCTCGTCCGGTCTCCCCCGCCGCGTCCGGGAACGTCTTTGTTCTTCACTCGGCGGGTGAGATTCCTTTGTCCTTTCAGAGGTGTGAAGTTCCTTACATATGCAATCACCAAACATTTCCACATGCTCTAACATACAGTATGTAGGTTATGGAATATATGGTTAATATAGACCACAGGGGCATCCAATATTAGCGACTGTTCCAGATCCCTTGTTTATTTTTTTGTCAGATCACTTATTTGTGTGATCTTTTTTTATTTTTATTTATTTATTTAGTGTACTTTATTGATCGCCAGAGGGGAAATTCAGGGTATCCACCAGATGGATGAAGCAGCCACGGTACAGCGCCATCCCTTCACCATTCACACACACATTCACACCTAGGGCCAGTTTAGAGTCTCCAATTAACCTAACTTATATTCAAGATAATAGTGTATCTTACACTTTGGGGAATGGGAGTTGTTGAGTCATCATTATAATTAGTTTATATCACTGTTCAGTGATGGAGTTTAGTGTAATAATGAATTTCTTCTGTGTATCGTCAATAAACTCATGCAGTACTAAAACATGACACAAATATTTGAGATCCATCATAGTGCATCATTTTATATTTTAGCAATATTTTGTTATTAAAAGGTTTTTTAAAACTGTAATGCCAAGATTGAGGCGGTGCTTACGTATATCGTCGCATTGGGGCAATACTGAGGCCAAAATGATCTGAACCTTGAGGGCATGACTGGCAAAGACTAACAATGTGAGCGCTGCGGCTCGATTGTAAGCAGTTTGTTTTTATTGATGCGAGATTACTTATTATTATTATTATTACTAGTACATACCCGTGCATACCCGTCCATGCCCGTAGAAACCAAGTATAAGCAAGTATTTCTGCATGCCTGTTGCTGAAGGGTCTCCTCCTGTCTCAGACGGCTGTGTTGTTCAGTTATGCCTGCGGCGTACTGCTGGAACCTGAGGTGTTTCATGTTCACGGCATCTTTTCTGACGTGCAGCAGTTCTCCTCATTCTATTGCTCTCCATATGGTGGGTCTTCTTCTTCTTCGTTCTGACCACTGGTTGAGGGATAGGTGCGTCGTAATTCCATTTCATGGGCAGGATCATGAAAATAGATCTGAGCAAAAAGTGGCTTTCGACCCTGCTCAGGAAGGCCCATGCATGCCCGTAGAAACCAAGAAACCGAAGCAGCCGGAGAAAATCAGCACTTTGCTTGGCATTTTACACATTTGTAGTGTAGACTGGCATTCTTCAAGGCTACACATTTTTACTGTGTCAGCACCTCTTTAAAAACGACATTGCTGAGAAAGCGACGCTTTTGCTTAGTTTCTTCATCTTGAGCAAGAATACGAAGACTGCTTGATCTGGCAACTCTGCTCACGGCAACGTAGAATTGGCCATGGCTGCAGAAATCTGTTGTGCAGAAAACACAAACACGCTGTAAAGACTGGCCCTATGACCTATTCACCTTGCCAATTTTGAGCCATATGACATCATAAAGACACATTAGTCTAGGCATCGTGAGTGATGGTCTATATGACATCATAAAGACACATTTGTCTATGTGCCGTCATACTGACATCATATCTTTATGACGGCATTGCGAGTCCTATGATGCCTGAGTTCATAGGACGTCCTATGTTGATCAGGCAGAGAGCATAGGCCATCCTATGATGTCCTATAAACATGACAGACACACAGACACACACACAGATTTCTTGCTTTAATAGAGTGATCTATATGACATCAAAAAGACACATTTGTCTATGTGCTGTCATATAGACATCATATCCTTATGACGGCATCGCGAGTCCTATGATGCCTGAGTTCATAGGACATCCTATGATGTTCAGGCAGAGATCATAGGCTGTCCTATGTTGTCTTATAAACGTGACACACACAGACAGACACACACACAGAGATTTCTTGGCTTTTATAGAGTGATGATTCCACCTAAACAGTCACATTTTTGATCCACTAAAGGTTAACCAAAACACAATTTTTTTTCGCACACACCTCAGACCTGGTGAAAAATTTTATAAACTGGAAAAAATATGTGCCCCATGCTGAAAATTTTCCGACATATCCAGTGTAGGGTTGATATGTCCCACATTCATGGAGCAAAGGTTGTAGGGAAGTTATGTGTTCGTTTACACATGTTACTTGTCAGCGTCTCATAGTTACTCAAAAGTTGAAATACATCAAGGTTAATGTCTAGTGTACCCAAAAATTATTTCTAACATATGAGTAATGCTTTTTGAACCTATGTGTAACTTATTGAATGGGTTTCTAACTTGGAGCTATCCTATAATTGTCATGATTGAAGAATGATCAGCTCACGTGCAGGGAACAACATCAGAGAAATCACTCAAATGACACAGAGAAGTAGTGTAACCACAATTTATTGATTCAAAAATAATGCAGTTAAGGAAAGACGCCATTCGCCAGAGGAGGGCTCAGCCTGTAAGGGGAGATGAGAGCTAATTAGTGGAGGCGGGAGATAGGACAAGGGAAAAAATAGGACAACACTCACATGGGATGAGCAGCGAGCCCGGCAACTGAACCCAGCAGGGAAATAGCAGGAGTGGAGCTGGGTGAGGTGTCTGACCGGGTGGAATACGGCAGCTGAAGTGGAGATGAGGATGATGGGGCAGGTGAGCGCACAACGATCCCCAGAGACGCCCCACGAAAATGGCAGCAACCTGGAGGAGAAAGAGGACAAGAGGAGTTAAATTAGGATTCCTCAGAGAGCGAAACATAGACTTACTTGCTGTTGAGGCAGTTTATCCAATGACCCAGCGCTCGAGCGTTCACAAACTGGTCCTTTTCAGCACTGGCAGGGAAGAGGCAGCAGGTGCGTCTACTCACGCAGGTGCGATGATTACCTGCGGAGCTGGGGAAAGCCTCACAAGAAGGGAGGGGGAGCATGCGCTCACCTGATCATGACAATAATGGCGTATTTGCAGCGTTGGTTCACAGGAAAAACCCATACAGAGCTTTACTGTTTAGCCCTCCCCCCATGTTTTTTGTATTTGACTGCAGTCTATACCATCAGCTGTCCAGTGCTGTTCTGACTGATATGCCAAAATGTCAGAACACTGGAGGAGGTGGATCCAATCAGCTGATCATTTAAAGCACAGCGCTCAACTGTTTTCCATGAAAAGTCACACTTTGCTGTTGGCTGTGCCTCCGGGCAAAAGCACACTCCATGCATTACCTTGTTTTTTTTCACTTTATTGAAAATAACTTTTTTTAATCACCATCAGTTAGTGTGCCTTTGAGCCAGGTTGTGTCGGGCCAGTGCTTCCCCTGGCATGTTCTGTATTGATACACCGATGTTATTTGTCAGACCCGGTCCTGGCTGACGCTCCGCTCAGTCTGCTCGCGCCCCTGTGTTCTCCACATACAGTGGTGTGAAAAGTGTTCCCCTCCTTCCTGATTTCTAATTTTTTTGTGTGTTTGTCACACTTAGGGAAGAGCTGCTAGCATTTAACTGCCACCCGGTCCCACTGGAAAAACTCGACATACCGAGAGAACTGAGGCGAAAACGCTGCGGCTGCCGGGCTGGAGTAAGGCGGAGGACAAAAAATATAAGGTACAGACCCTCCCTTCCATCTGTTGTCATGGGAAATGTACGGTCGATACTGGGAAAGTTAGATGAGCTAGCGGCTATCTCCCGTTATGATAGCACTTACCGGGAGTGCTCTCTCCTTTTGTTTACTGAGACGTGGCTAACTGAACTAGCAGCAGATGCTAACATTGAGCTGGAGGGTTTTCACATGATACGAGCTGACCAAACACCAGAGAGTGGCAAAACTAGGGGCGGTGGAGTGATAATGTATGTTAACAACAACTGGTGTAGACCGGGACATATCACTGTTAAACAACGACACTGCAGCAAAGACATTGAGTTGCTAGCTGTTAGCATGAGGCCTACATATCTCCCGAGAGAACACTCACACGTGATCTGCATTGTTGTTTATGCAAATCCGACGGCGAACGCTGGGACAGCGCGTGACGTCATCCATTCAGTAACCAGCAGGCTGCAGACAGAACACCCAGATGCTCTTCTCCTCATCTCAGGCGATTTCAACCACGTTTCACTGTCTCCCATTCTGCCCACTTTCACCCAGTATGTCACATGCCACACTAGAGACAATAAAACACTGGATTTGTTCTACGCAAACACTAAGGAGGCGTACACCTCATCACAACTCCCCCCACTTGGGAGATCGGATCACAACTTGGTTCATCTCCGACCGGTGTACAAACCCCTAGTGCACAGACAACCTCCGGCCATGCACACTGTGGAGTTATGGTCTGAGGAGACAATGGACACTCTAAAGGACTGTTTTGAAGCCACTGCCTGGAAGCAGCTCTGCGATCCACATGGTGAGGACATCGATGGCCTCATTCACACCTTCACGGGCTACCTCAGCTTCTGTGTGGACAAATCCGTTCCCACCAAGACCATACGGCGTCACTCAAACAACAAACCCTGGATCAACCCTGAGATAAAAACACTTCTGAGAGAGAAGAAGAGGATCTTCAGGTCGGGGAACAGGGAGATGCTGAAGTCCGTACAGAGGGAGCTGAGGAGAAAGATCAGAGAAGGCAAGGACAGCTTCAGGAAGAAGATGGAGGACAAGCTGCAACAGAGCGACATCAGCGGGGTCTGGAGAAACCTCAAAACCATCTCGGGGCTCCAGAATACCTCCCCCCAGGCCACGGGGGGCAGGGAGTGGGCGAACAACCTGAATCTGTTTTTCAATAGATTTGACCAACCGCCCTCCCCCCTGTCTGCACAACAACCACTGCTGCCTCTAAGAAATCAAGTCCTGCTACCCACTCCCCACTCCACCGACACCCCCCCCCACTCCCAACACACAGCCCCCCATCCTGACCCTGACCAAGACCCAGGTGAGGACGGAGCTGAGGAAGATCAAGGCGAGGAAGGCGTCGGGACCGGACGGCATCAGCGCAAAGCTCCTCAAGTCCTGTGCAGACCAGCTGTGTGGGATTGTGACGTATATCTTCAACATGAGCCTGAAACTGGGGAGGGTACCACAGCTGTGGAAAACATCTTGTGTGGTACCTGTACCAAAAACTTCCTACCCCAAAGACCTGAACAGCTTCAGACCGGTGGCCTTGACGTCCCACTTGATGAAGACCCTGGAGAGACTGCTCCTTGCTCATCTCCGCCCCCTAGTGGAACCAGCGATGGATCCACTCCAGTTCGCCTACCAGCATGGCATTGGGGTGGAGGATGCGGTGATCTTCCTCCTTCACCGTTCTCTGTCCCACCTGGAGAAGCCCGGGAATATGGTGAGGATCATGTTCTTTGACTTCTCCAGTGCTTTCAACACCATCCAACCGATGATCCTGAAGGACAAGCTGCTGCGCGCAGGGGTGGACCAGCACCTGTCATCATGGATCCTGGACTACCTCACGAACCGGCCTCAGTTTGTGAGAACCCGGGACTGTGTTTCCGACACGATCATCAGTAGCACGGGGGCCCCCCAGGGAACGGTGCTGGCTCCCTTCCTGTTCACTCTTTATACTGCGGACTTCTCACACAACACAACACATTGCCATCTACAGAAGTTCTCTGATGACTCTGCGATCGTTGGTCTCATCTCCAGCAGAGATGAAGCTGAGTACAGAGGGCTTATCCAGGACTTTGTGGACTGGTGCCATCGGAACTGCCTCCAGATCAACGCGAGGAAAACTAAGGAGCTGGTGGTGGACTGCCGCAGGCATGGGCAGCCCCTCACAGCACCAGTAAATATACAGGGAACAGACATCGAGATGGTGACATCCTACAAGTACCTGGGTATTCATCTGAACAATAAACTAGACTGGTCACACAATACTGACGCACTCTACAAGAAGGGACAGCGCAGGCTGTTCCTGCTGAGGAGACTCAGGTCTTTTGGTGTACAAGGGGCGCTGCTGAAGTCATTCTATGACACGGTGGTGGCATCAGCCATCACTTTTGGAGTGGTCTGCTGGGGCAGTGGCATTACTGCAGCCGATAGGAAGAGACTGAACAAACTGATTAAGAAAGCTAGCTCTGTCCTGGGGCAACGCCTTGATCCGATGGAGGAGATAGGAGAGAGAAGGACGGTGGCTAAACTGTCATCTCTGCTGGAGTCCGAGTTCCACCCTATGCAGGACATACTGGATGCACTGAGGAGCTCATTTAGCAGCAGACTACATCATCCCAGGTGACAACCGAGAGGTTTCGCAGGTCCTTCCTACCAACGGCTGTCAGACTGTACAACCTAAGCAGGGCTGCTCGCAGAGATAGCAAAAAGACGTAACAAACTAATAGTTTTTTTTTTTTTTTTTTTGAATGCAAAAGATGCAATAGACTTACACAATGGTCCTCTCCGGCATACAACTAGGAACATACCGGTCGCTATGGAGGGTGAGAATATGTATGGGCACATAATCATACCATGTAGGATAACTAAATAGACGGTTATGCTGTTTCATCCCACCTAGCAACAATGCTCTGCACTGTGTGTGTTTATATATTTACATATTTATTCCATCTAGCTACAATGCTCTGCACTGGGTGTGTTTATATTTATATATCTATATATTTATTCCATCTAGCTACAATGCTCAGCACTGGGTGTGTTTATATTTATATATCTATATATTTATTCCATCTAGCTACAATGCCCCGCACTGTGTTTTTATATATCTACATATTATTCCATCTAGCTACATTGCTCCGCACTGTGTGTGTTTATATACTTGCATATTTATTCCACCTAGCTGCAATGCTCCATACTGTGGGTGTTTATATATTTACATATTTATTCCATCTAGCTACAATGCTCTGCACTGTGTTCATATATTCATATATTTATTCCATCCAGCTACAATGCTCTGCACTGTGTGTCTGTGTGTGTGTGTGTGTATATATATATTTTATAGTAATATGTACATATGTATATTAGCTGCTCTTGCTTGCTTGTTTTTTTTTCTTGCCTTCTGATTGTTGCTCTGAGTGTTGCTATCCCTGTGCTGTTGCAATCCTGGAATTTCCCCGTTGTGGGACTAATAAAGGCTTATCTTATCTTATCTTAAATGTTTCAGATCAAACAAATTTAAATATTAGACAAAGATAACACAAGTAAACACAAAATGCAGTTTTTAAATGGTGTTTATTATTATGGGTAAAAAAAAAAAAAAATCCAGACCTATATGGCCCTGTGTGAAAAAGTGACTGCCCCACCCGTCCTGTTAAAACATGAATTAACTGTGGTTTATCACATCTTTGGAAAGCTGAGTTCAATTTCTCTAGCCACACCCAGGCCTGATTACTGCCACACCTGTTCTCAATCAAGAAATCACTTATATAGCACCTGCCTGACAAAGTAGACCAAAAGATCCTCAAAAGCTAGACATCATGCTGCGATCCAAAGAAATTCAAGAACAAAGGAGAAACAAAGTAATTGAGATCTATCAGTTTGGAAAAGGTTATAAAACCATTTCTAAAGCATTGGGACTCCAGCGAACCACAGTGAGAGCCATCATCCACAAATGGCGAAAACATGGAATAGTGGTGAACCTTCTAAGGAGTGGCCAGCCGACTAAAATTACTCCAAGAGGTGACAAAAGACCCTACAACAACATCCAAAGAACTGCAGGCCTCACTTGCCTCAGTAAAGGTCAATGTTCATGACTCCACCATAAGAGACTGGGCAAAAATGGCCTGCATGGGCCTACTGAAAAAAAAGAACATAAAGGCTCATCTCAGTTTTGCCAGAAAATATCTTGATGATCCCTAAGACTTTTGGGAAAATACTCTGTAGACTGACGAGACAAAAGTTGAACTTTTTGGAAGGTGTGTGTGTCCCATTACATTCGGCATAAAAGCAACAGCATTTCAGAAAAGGAACATCATACCAGCAGGACAATGTGGTGGTGGTGGTAGTGTGATGGTCTGGGGCTGTTTTGCTGCTTCAGGACCTGGAAGACTTGCTGTGATAAATGGAACCATGAATTCTGCTGTCTACCAAAAAAATCTTGAAGGAGAATGTCTGGCCATCTGTTTGTGACCTCAAGCTGAAGTGCACTTGGGTTCTGCAGCAGGACAATGATCCAAAACACACCAGCAGGTCCACCTCTGAATGGCTTAAGAAAAACCAAATGAAGACTTTGGAGTGGCCTAGTCAAAAGTCCTGACCTGAATCCGATTGAGATGCTGTGGTATGACCTTAAAAAGGCGGTTCATGCTCGAAAACCCTCCAATGTGGCTGAATTACAATTCTGCAAAGATGAGTGGGCCAAAATTCCTCCACAACGCTGTAAAAGACTCATTGCTGACATAACGCACGGCTCAGGAGACGCACACACACAGGCTTAGAGTAGTTCAAAGAGTTTATTAACAACAGGAGTGAATGAGTGCGTGTCTGCGGGATGTAAATGTGTTGGTGATGGTGTCTGCTCCAGGCACAGAGGCAGGTGACCGTACGGCCGAGCAACCCTATGGAGAGAGCACAGGGAGAGGGTGACGGGCATACACCAACACAGGAGGAATTTATGGCGAGAGAAGGACTTACTTGGTGGGTCAGGACAGCTGGCACAACAAGGGGGTGAAGCCCGGAAGACAGCCACCTGGAGAGCTCCGTGCAGCAGCGAGGATTGGGCGATGGAGAGGAGATGTCCGCCGCTGGGAAATCCACCTGTGCACAGGGGAGAAGACTGAAGAGAAAAGGTAAGCGATCTTCTTACCAAAATGGTTACGCTGAAGGGAAGTATGCTCACAACGGTGAGGGACGAAGTCTGACGGCTTCAGGCCGAGCCTCCGGGCGAGACGGCCTTTATCCCTCGCCGCTGATGATTGGCAGGTGCGTGAGCAGGTGGCGCCGCTGATGAATGGCGCGGCGTGACAATTGCCAGTTATCGCAAATGCTTGATCGCAGTTGTTGCTGCTAAGGGTGGCCCAACCAGTTATTAGGTTTAGGGGGCAATCACTTTTTCACACAGGGCCATGTATGTTTGGATTTTTTCCCCTTAATAATAAACACCTTCATTTAAAAACTGTGTTTTGTGTTTACTTGTTATCTTTGTCTAACATTTAAATTTGTTTGATGATCTGAAACATTTAAGTGTGACAAACATACATAAAAATTAGAAATCAGGAAGGGGGCAAACACTTTTTCACACCACTGTATGCCAAATTATCCTTTAGAGCTACAAAATCAAGGCAACTTCGTGTTATAATTTTTTAAGCATTAAATCTTCAGTATTATTTTTCTAGTCAAACTTATCATTTTTCACTTCCTTGTTTTGTTTACTGAAGCTGTGGTGACTAAGTGATACCGCGTATTATCCAGTCAGCATGGCCGTGATGCCACATATTATCCAATCAGCACGGAGTTAATCTGAAACCCCGCCCACACTTCCTGAAGCCAGGGCATGAAGAGACAGCGGTGACTAAACTTTTATTGATAAAAATTGTATATTTTGACTGAGCGACTCCATACTTGGGGATGCACACCCTCATAACATCAGCAAAGCACGTATAAAATCTTAGGCCAGTCTGATGAACGGTTCAAGAGATATGAGTGGAACAGACAGACAGACAGAAACACACACAGATAATGATTTAGTGCATTTATAGATAGAAGACGTGTGGTTGCTGTTTGGGAAATGGCGATGCAAAACGTTCTGCGTGCAGAGGAAATAAAAACTGTTTGGCTCATTTTCTGCCATGAGACTGTTCTGTGTGGTCCCCAGGAGTCGTTCCATCTCATCTGCTCCAAACAGCATTCAGCTCTGTTGCCATTAGCCACTAACCTCTCCTAGGTGAATGCTAGTTGAGTTAGCTCAAGCATTCTCGGTCTCTTAGTGAGAAAATATTAAACCATTAGTGTTCATTTAAGTTTTCTTCTTTAATATTTTAAAATGGCAACAACCTTCCTATAAAATTAAACCGACTAAATGTCAAACTGCAGCAACTATGTGGATTTTTGTCCCGTAAGGTCTTAACATCCTTGGGATCCAGTTCTGTGCTCAAGTGGAGAGAAGACTGCATCCAGGCATCACTAACGGAACGTGTAACAGAAAGCGCATACCAAACTTTTAAAAGTATTGCAATGATCCTTGAATGTGTGCTGGTTGGGAGCATGGTCACTGTTATTGTTATGTGTTCTCCTGTTGTTCATGTGTCTTCAAGATGTAGCGAATGTTGTATGTGAATGCGCAGTGTACGGAAGTTGGTTGTTATTTGGCACGGTGGCTACGAGCGAGCAAGCTAGGTTAGAGATAGATGGTGTGGGTTATGGCCAGGAACAGTAGCCCGTGTTGTGCTTAGGTGCTGCTATGCTCCTGTGAGTAATAAATAAAGCCATTCTGAAGAAGAGCTAGATCGTCTGGTGCTTGAGAGTAATCAGACATTACAGTATTAATTTATTCAAAATAAAGGACTTAATTATCCTTAACATGACAATTAATCCTTAATTCAGACTTTCAAATGTCTTAATAGCATTGATATTATCTTAAAGCTTTCAACACTGGGGAAAATAAAGTAGCAGAATAAATATCAATCATCAAAATTGTAAATCTATAACTTTTTCAAGGCAAACTTAGAGCTTTTTCCCCCTTATAAATTTGTGAACAAACTGTGGTAATACTTTCAGTGTTAAGAATTGGCCCCCTCCGGGGCAGAAAGGCAGACCCACGTGCTGAATTGCATTGTGACATTTATTAACAAAAGATCTTGAACAGTGCACCAACATAAAAATACAAAGTAATTTACTAGAGTGACGCTCCAGAGCAGGGAGAGCTCTGGAGGAGACGAGAGGAGAAGAGTAGTCCTTAGACATTAGACATAGTGCAATAGACAATGCTGCTGCACTGGGAGACAGCAGCAAGCAGGTGTGAGCTGAGCAGACAGGTGGCCTGCTGGGAAACACACTGTGAACAGCTAGTGGGAGTGTCTGAGAGAGGAGGGCTCATAAGTGACAAAAAAACAAAATATATACAGAAAACTGACAACATAATAATAACAGACATACAAAACTCAAAAATAAATTGAGAGTCTGAACTCTGAGCTCAGACTCATGACATTCAAATAAATTTGCAACATTTTTCTAATAATTCTGCAACTTTTTTAGTGAATTTGCTAATTTCCCCCTAAACTTTTAAATAGTGGTGTTGGATGATTAAAATTTTTAATTGCGATTAATCGTTTGGAATCTTGAGTTAATTGTAATTAATAACGCGTTAATCGCGTGTTTTTCTATTCAGATACAGTATACCTTAAGTTGGTAATTTTTCGTTTGTCATACTGTTATGAATATAGAAGTGGACAAATACCGTATGCTTTCTTTCTTCACCTGCAGGCTTATAAAAGCTCTCAACATATCCAAAATGACAAAAATGATCCAGAATTTTCTCCAGAAAATTCTCAAAAGTAGACTGCATGTGCAAACAACAGAATGCCAGGGCTCAGTAACGTCACTGCAACACTACTCAGCATCCAACCAGCCAGCAGCCACAAATGGAGCTTGTTCTTTCTCCCATAGCAAACATCCACAACTTTTAAGCAGATCAACACAAAACCATGACCCTCATGTCACAACGGACACAATTTCCCTTTAAGCAGAAAAATTGCAAACATAAACAAACAACTATCTTGCCCATGATGACACCCCATTGTGCTGCAAAAACTGCGAGGGAGTGAATGGATTTATGAACACAGCATAAATTGGGTTGTTCTTCTTCCACAGAAGAAGAACAACCCAACATCCAGGCAAAGTTTTGGAGGAGGCTGTAACAATTATCCAGGTGAGAGCTCTGACAGAAAACGTTGTAAACTTAAACATGACAGCACTTTGGAAATTTCCATGGCTGTAAACCGGCTTATTTGACTTCACAATGTCTGCATGGTGTGCACAGTGTCTGTAGCCAGAGCGGTTTTGGAACAGAGAGCCACTAGGCCAAAAAGTACTGTTTGCACTTTCTGCCGTTAACTGCGATCACAAAATTTGTCGTCGTTAACAGGGGCAAAGCAGTAACAGATGATTAATGCGATAACGCCAACACCACTATTAAACAGTTTTTCAGATAAATATTTTTCCACGAAAATTTGACTGTTCATGTACTGTTAGGCCCAGAAATATTTGGACAGTGACACAATCTTCATGATTTGGGCTCTGCATGTCACCACATTGGATTTGAAATGAAACAACTACAATGGAATTGAAGTGCAGACTTGAAGGTTTAATTCAAGGGGTTGAACAAAAATATATGATTAAACATGTAGGAATTGTAGCTATTTTTATACAAACGCTCCTCATTTCAGGGGCTCAAAAGTAATTGGACAAATAAACATAACCCTAAGTAAAATGTTACTTTTCAATATTTTGTTGAGAATCCTTTGCAGGCAATGACTGCCTGAAGTCTGGAACCCATGGACATCACCAAATGCTGGGTTTCCTCCTTTGTGATGCTTTGCCAGGCCTTTACTGCAGCTGTCTTCAGTTGTTGCTTGTTTGTGGGTCTTTCTGCCTTAAGTTTTGTCTTGAGCAAGTGAAATGCATGCTCCATTGGGTTGAGATCTGGTGATTGACTCGGCCATTGCAGAATATTCCACTTTGTTGCTTTAAAAAACTCTTGGGTTGCTTTTGCAGTATGTTTTGGATCATTGGTGAAGCGCCGTCCAATCAACTTTGCTGCATTTGGCTGAATCTGAGCAGAAAGTATAAAAGATAAGATAAGATAAGCCTTTATTAGTTCCACAATGGGGAAATTCCAGTATTGCAACAGCACAGGGATAGCAACACTCAGAGCAATAATTAAGAAGATACGGAAGATATAAATAAGAGCAGTGGATATACATCAGAATCAGAATGAACTTTATTGCCATGCATGTTTTTACACATACGAAGAATTTTACTTGACATTAAGGTGCGCTCCAAGCGCTCCCTAATGACGCGGCAGCCGACAGGTGCCTGTACATACATACACATCAATATATAAATATATATACAAAGTGTGGAGCATTGTAGCGAGATGGAATAAACAGCATAACCGTCTACTTAGTTATCCTACATAGTATGAATATGTACCCATACATATTGTCACCCTCCGTAGCGACCGATATTGTCCTAGTTGTATACTGGAGGGGACCATTGTGTAAGTCTATTGCGTCTTTTGCATTCAGTACTATTAGGTCGTCACGTTTTTTTTTTTTTTGCTATCTCTGCGAGCAGCCCTGCTTAGGTTATACAGTCTGACTGCCGTAGGTAGGAAGGACCTGCGAAACCTCTCGGTTGTGCACCTAGGATGATGTAGTCTGCTGCTAAATGAGCTCCTCAGTGCATTCAGTATGTCCTGCATAGGGTGGGACTCGGACTCCAGCAGAGATGACAGTTTAGCCACCATCCTTCTCTCTCCTATCTCCCCCACTGGGTCAGGGCGCTGCCCCAGTATATCCCTATACACTTCAGAATTCATCCGGCTGCTTCTATCTTTTGTCACATCATTAATAAACACAAGTGGCCCAGTGCCATCAGAAACCATGCATGCCCATGCCATCACACTGCCTCCATCATGTTTTACAGAAGATGTAGTGCTTTGGATCATGAGCTGTTCCAATTCTTCTCCAAACTTTCTTCTTCCCATCATTCTGGTACAGGTTGATCTTAGTCTCATCTGTCCAAAGAATGCTGTTCCAGAACTGGGCTGGCTTCTTCAGGTGTTTTTTGGCAAAGTCAATTCTGGCCTTTCTATTTTTGAAGCTGATTCATTTTTTTTATTACCTCCGCCAGGCCGAAAAGGCCAGGAGGAGGTAATGTTTTTGCCGGGGTTTGTCTGTGTGTTTGTCTGTTTGTCTGTCTGTCTGTTGGTTAGCAAGATAACTCAAAAAGTCTTGGACGGATTTCCATGAAACTTTCAGGCGTTGTTAGAAATGGTACAAGGAAGAACTGATTAAATTTTGGGGATGATCCAGATCACCGTCTGGATACAGGAATTTTTTAAAGCATTCTTTAACACTGTGACATGCGGCTATTTTCAACATGTGCGCAGGCGCAATGGAGGGTGCTGGTCATCGTGTCTGACCAACATAAACTCCGCGTTCTTCAACGTTTTAGGCACAAAAGCACGCGGAAAACACTGGTGGGCTGGGCCCGCCACCGTGCCTGTGTTTGCGCGACGCTGCAAAAGCTGAGACGGCCAGCTGTCCGCCGCCGGATTATTTGGCAGAAATTCCCCGGCCAGCCATAGGCGCTGCGCAAAAACGAGCTGCTCGGCAGCGTGCTGTGTGCCTGTGTTTGCGCAACGCTGCAAAAACTCAGATGGCCAGCTGTCCGCCGCTGGATTATTTGGCAGAAATTCCCCGGTCAGCCATAGTAGCTCCGCAAAAAGAAGCTCTCTGCCGGGGAAGTTTCCAAATCATCTTTGGCCGCGGAGCGCAACCCCAATAAAGATAAAGATTAGATGTACCACGAAGGTCGAGTGCAAGCAAGATGTTTGTGTCTGTGAACATTCCGTCTTTTGCCGAGTTGATACGTAACAATGTTTACAGTTTGATGAGAAGGTTGCTGCCATGTAACAATCATCTTATATCAGCAATTGTCAACTCGTCACTCACACTTCACTCCAGCATTTGGAAGTGGTGGCGTTCCATTTTATACTGAGTCCAATATTGTATGTTATTGTTGTTACAAGACCGCCGACTGTCTGCTGATCTGTATATACTTTTATTTATTTATTTATTTATTTTCTACTCCTTTTAGTTCTGCATTTAATATGAACCCTGAGTTTGAAATAAACGTTTGAATTTTGAATAAAACCCACGCCAACCCGTCTACCTAATTGGCATCCGTCACTGAAGCCCTCAGTGCTGCTTTCAGTGATCTAAAACGCTCGCATAACCCATTGGCCTGTGGGTTGTACGCACTTGTGTCATGACTTCTTTTGTTTTTTCTTTTCAATTCTTGGATGGAACATGGGTGGCCAATATAAGCTGCGGATTCAGCCATCACATATTTCGGATAACTTATGTTGAACTGTATAATCAGAGGAGCTATTGTCTAATTTGACCTTGTTGGATTTTATTACCCCCTTTGTTATATTATTCACTTTCTTTTAACGTGTACTCTTAATCTATTCGAAATAAAGATTAATTCATTCATTCATTCAATTGCAACGCCCCCAGCCTGGGAGTTTGCAGATGCAGGACATGGACACAACACCAACACTTCAGTTTATTACCTCTGCCAAGGAGGTAATGCTTTTACTACTGAACCACTAATCCTATCATTGTGAATCCAATTGCTACTCAGATGTTTTCATGGTCAAGGAATCTGACAACGTACACACAAACACTGTATGGGGGGAACTGTGGCGCTTGGCGGAGGTAAGCGCTCTCCGAGTGCTTTTCTAGTTTTATTTGTTTATTTGTCAGGGACAGTGCAATAAACATAGACAAAAAAGAAAATCTGATGTGTTGCACAGAGAGTGTATAGCATTAAGCTAGTTTGCAACTCTTGTCCCTGGATGGGCTTTAGAGAAAAGAAACAGATAAAGAGAAAAAGATGAAGAAAAAACAAAATGAAAACAGTATTTGCCTGTTACAGTAAAATGCCTGTTACACATTTTCCTTCCCTTCTTCACTCACACCCTGCAGACAATCATTTCATACATGGGTACATTCTTGTTTACTTTTCAGCCAGTTTTAACCTTTGTAGTAAATGTTTTAAAATCCGTTATTATTTTGATTTCATTTGGCATTGTGTTCCAGATATGACATGGTTTGCACCTTGTGGTGAATCCTTTGTATTTACTCTCATGAAGTCTTCTCTTTATGGTAGACTTAGATCAAATCAAATCAAATCAAACTTTATTGTCATATTGCTGTACATACAACTGTAGTGCAGGCAAGATGAAATTGCGTTTCTCTCGGCATCCATATAAGAAGCAGCATGATTAAGACACACTCCCACATAGCTCCCCCCCCCATCCATTCACACATCCCTGAGACATACTTGGGGAAAAAGAATAACTAACTATAATATACAAAATGTCCATAGGTGCAGTAGTGTGTATGTGAGATTCCGGGTCAGCTGTTCAGCATCCTGACAGCTTGTGGGAGGAAGCTGTTGATCAGTCTGGTGGTTCTGCCTCTGATGCTCCGGAATCGTTTACCAGATGGAAGAAGTTCAAAGTGTTTATGCAGAGGGTGAGAACGGTCCTTGACAATGTTCAGTGCCCTGCTCCTACAACGGTTCTGAAAAAGTTCTTGGACAGAGGGGAGGGAGACTCCAATTACCCTCTCCGCCCCCTTGACTATCCTCTGCAGGGCATTTTTGTCTGACATACTGCAGCTGGAGTACCATGTAGCAATGCAGTACGTCAGAACACTCTCCACCACACCTCTGTAGAAGGTCCTGAGGATGCAGATGGGGAGAGAGGCCTGTTTGAGTTTCCTCAAGAAGTGTAGTCTCTGCTGAGCTCGCTTCCTGATCTCCAAGGAATTCTTGCTCCAGGACAGGTCCTGCGAGATCTGCACTCCGAGGAACTTGATGTTCTCTACTCTCTCCACTAAACGGCCGCCGATGCTGAGGGGGACGTGCTCAGGCTGTGACCGCCGGAAGTCGATAATCATCTCCTTTGTTTTGTCCACGTTGAGCACCAGATTGTTCTCCCTGCACCAGCCCTCCAGGTCTCTCACTTCTTCCCTGTACATTGATTCCTCATCCCTCTGAATAAGTCCCACCACCGTGGTGTCATCTGCAAACTTAATAATCTGGTTCCCCTCGTGTTTGGATACACAGTCACATGTTAGAAGGTTAAACAACAGTGGACTGAGTACACAGCCTTGAGGGGTTCCGGTACTCAGCGTGACAGAGTTGGAAATGTTGTTTCCAACCCGGACAGACTGAGGTCTCTCAGTCAGGAAATCCAGGATCCAGAGACATGTGGCGGTGTTCAGACCGAGAAGGAGTAATTTCTCCATCAGTCTCTGGGGAATAATGGTGTTGAATGCTGAACTGAAATCAATGTACAGGAGTCTGGCGTAGGTGTCTTTCTGGTCCAGGTGGGTGATGACAGAGTGTAGGGTGGTGACTATAGCATCCTCCGTGGAGCGGTTTGAACGATATGCAAACTGGAGCAGGTCGTGTGATGCAGGGAGGCAGGCTGTGATGTGTGGTTTGACAAGCCGTTCAAAACACTTCATCACAATTGGTGTAAGTGCAACAGCACGATAGTCATTCAAACATGACACCACTGGTTTCTTTGCCACCGGTACAATGATAGAGGTCTTGAAGCATCTGGGAACGATGGCCTGACTCAGGGAGATGTTATAAATGTCAGTCAGGACATCCGCCAACTCGCTCGCGCAGTCTCGGAGCACACGTCCCGGAATGTTGTCTGGACCTGCAGCTTTGCGTGGGTTGATTCTGGATAGGGTCCGCTGTGTTAATGGTAAAAGCTGGTCCGACCGATGGTGGGAATGGGCCGGCCCTCCCTCTGATTGTCGAGTTTGATGCTTCAAAATGTGCAAAGAAGTCGTTAAGCCTGTCTGGAAGCGAAGCGTCGTCATCATCGACCCCCTGCCTAGACTTAAAGCCCGTCAGTGTCCGAACTCCCTGCCACATCTGCTTGGTGTTCCTAGTGTCACAGAGGTGTCCCTGGATTTTCTCCGCATAGGCGCGCTTTGCCACCTTAATTCCCTTTGAAAGCGCAGACCTGGCTGAGCGGAGGGCAATCCTGTCCTTCGCTCTGAACGCTGCATCTCTGGCTTTAAGCAGCGAGCGCACCTCTGCAGTCATCCAGGGCTTATGATTACCCCCATAGTGATGGTCTTCACTTTAGTGACATCCTCTGTGCACTTCGCGATGTAGCTGGTGACCGAATCAGCATACTCCTCCACATCTGTCCTGTCTTCCTGGGAGGCTACTATTTTGAAGATCCTCCAGTCTGTGTGATGAAAACAGTCTTGCAGTGCAGAGGTTGCACTCTCTGGCAAAAAAAAAAAAAAAAAAAAAAAAAAAAAAGATGGCGGCGCGCCTAGACGCAGCGGCCCCTCTTGGTATCAGCGAGTGTGAGAGTTTTAATCATCCCAGACGTACATTCTGTAAAACTTACAACCGTGAGACCTTATTAAACATCAAGGTACTGCACGCTGCAAGAATCGCGGCGATCGGTTGTGATTTGGACATTCTATGCCAGCATGGAATTTTGGCGGAGTCCCCGCTGGAAGCTACCCGGGAGAGGAGGAAGCGGAAGTGGAGCGAGCGCAAGCAAAAGCGAGGAAAAAGGGCCGGGATCCATGCTAGGTTAAAGGCTAACCCCTCCAGACCAGCGGTACCGTCGCTTCTTCTATCAAATGTCCGCGCCCTCGAAAACAAGGTAGACGAGCTGCGTTTGCTGAAAGAAACCCGGAGAGAATGGAGGGACTGCTGTGTGTTTGTTTTCACCAAGACATGGCTCCACGACAACATTCCTGACGAGGCCATTCAGCTGGAAGATATGGCGATGTTCCGGGCCGACAGGGAAACGGCGAGCTCCGGTAAGAGCCGGGGGGGTGGGCTATGCATCTATGTTAACAAGAACTGGTGTGTTAATGCCACGTTAGTGTCTAAAGACTGCTCTCCGTTGGCGGAGTTCCTTATTGTTAATTGTCGGCCTTTTTATCTGCCGAGGGAATTCAGCAACGTGTTTGTAGTTGGTGTTTACATAGCGCCGAGCGCTAATGCTAAAGCTAATGCTAATGCTAAGAAGGCACTCGGGGAACTGCACAATGCAATCAGTAAAATCCAAACGTCACACCCGGACAGTTTTGTGGTGGTTGCGGGGGATTTTAACCACACCAGCTTAAAGACTGTGCTCCCCAAGTTTAAACAATGTGTAGACTTTAAGACCAGAGGAGAGAATATGTTGGACTTAGTGTACACAAACACAGATGCATATAAAGCGTTACCCCGCCCCCATCTCGGCCGTTCTGATCACATGTCCGTGATGCTGGTTCCTGCCTACAAACCTTTATTGAAGCGCAGCAGGCCAGCAGTGAAACAAATCAGGATCAGATCAGATACTGTATCAGATACTGTAGGTGTATCAGATACTGATACACCTACTTCCTGGAGAGTGTTCTTCACTTGAGTGGATGTTGTGAAGGGTTGTTCTTCACCATGGAAAGGATTCTGTGATCATCCACCACTGTTGTCTTCCATGGATGTCCAGGCCTTTTTGAGTTCCCAAGCTCACCAGTGCACTCTTTTTTTCTCAGAATGTACCAAACTGTTGATTTAGCCACTCCTAACATTTCTGCTATCTCTCTGATGGATTTCTTTTTTTTTTTCAGCCTCAGGATGGTCTGTTTCACCTCCATTGAGAGCTCCTTTGACCGCATGTTGTGTGTTCACAGCAACAGTTTCCAAATGCAAACGCCACACCTGGAATCAACTCCAGACCTTTTAACTGCTTAATTGATGACAGGTTAACGAGGGAAGAGCCCATGCAGCCTTGTTATTTTTTTTTGCAGCCTTCTGAGTCAATTGTCCAATTACACTTTTGGTCCCTTGAAAAAGAGGCGGCTATGTATTAAAGAGCTGTAATTCCTAAACCCTTGCTCCAATTTGGATGTGAATACTCTCAAATTACAGCTGAGAGTCTGCACTTTAAGCCCATATTGATTATATAATTGTATCCTGAATATGTTTTCGTAAACAGCTAAAATAACAAAACTTGTGTCACTGTCCAAATATTTTTGGGCCTAACTGTATATTTGCTGTCATGGGCAGCGAGAGCGCGCCCCTTCCATCCTGCCTCACATTCATCAACTCATCACTGCACCTGAGGAAGAAGACACACCTGCGCCTGCTCATCAGCTAGCGTACTTAAGGAGGCTCGCTCCATGCAGTCAACGCTGGCTCGTTGGGGTATACTGCCCGATAATAAGATAAGATAAGATAAGATAAGCCTTTATTAGTCCCACAACGGGGAAATTCCAGGATTGCAACAGCACAGGGATAGCAACACTCAGAGCAACAATCAGAAGGCAAGAAAAAAACAAGCAAGCAAGAGCAGCTAATATACATATGTACATATTACTATAAAATATATATATACACACACACACACAGACACACAGTGCAGAGCATTGTAGCTGGATGGAATAAATATATGAATATATGAACACACAGTGCAGAGCATTGTAGCTAGATGGAATAAATATGTAAATATATAAACACCCACAGTACGGAGCATTGCAGCTAGGCGGAATAAATATGCAAGTATATAAACACACACAGTGCGGAGCAATGTAGCTAGATGGAATAATATGTAGATATATAAAAACACAGTGCGGAGCATTGTAGCTAGATGGAATAAATATATAGATATATAAATATAAACACACCCAGTGCTGAGCATTGTAGCTAGATGGAATAAATATGTAAATATATAAACACACACAGTGCAGAGCATTGTTGCTAGATGGGATGAAACAGCATAACCGTCTACTTAGTTATCCTACATGGTATGATTATGTGCCCATACATATTCTCACCCTCCATAACGACCGGTATGTTCCTAGTTGTATGCCGGAGGGGACCATTGTGTAAGTCTATTGCATCTTTTGCATTCAAAAAACTATTAGTTTGTTACGTCTTTTTGCTATCTCTGCGAGCAGCCCTGCTTAGGTTGTACAGTCTGACAGCCGTTGGTAGGAAGGACCTACGAAACCTCTCGGTTGTGCACCTGGGATGATGTAGTCTGCTGCTAAATGAGCTCCTCAGTGCATCCAGTATGTCCTGCATAGGGTGGAACTCGGACTCCAGCAGAGACGACAGTTTAGCCACCGTCCTAATAGACAAGCAAGTATAAAGTTACAGGTTTCGACACGCCGTCTAACCTTGTTTCTCCTCTTTCCTCAGGTTGCTGCCACCGTGCAGGTGTGTCTTCAGGACTGTGCACGCTCTCCTGCCACATCTCACAATCCCTCAGCTTCCTACTCCACCCGGTCAGGCACCACCAGCTCATCTCCCCCATACCCTACTGGTTCATTTTTTCCTCGCTGGGTCCCTGCCGGTTCTCCCTGGATTCCCAAGTAAGTGGCATTTTGGCTCATCTGAGACGTAACTTTGATTTTCTGTTTGGCAGGCATGGATCTGGGCATGAGCTTCTCTCCTGTTATCTTCTTGGTATCACACATGGATCTCTGAAAGCACTTTTTCATTCTTTTGTTGCATTTTCTTGCTCCTGTTTCAGTGCTTTCGCTTGCTTCCTTCTGGGCTCCATGTGCTCTAACTGCATAGTTAGCTTCTCTTCTTCCTTTATTAACTTTCTGTGACATTCTGGTCAGTCACTGCAACAGATACTGGAGTCAGCTTGTCTTGGCCTGTCCTTGCTACTGATAATACCTCTATCTGCCAAGAATGTGCCGCTAGTCCAGCAAAAGCTAGCGGTACTCAAATACTTTGCAAGCAGTTTCATGAAATGGTCAGTCAGAAACCAACTCATACCGGCTTGGACGTTGCCCAGGTTTGCAGGGTCAGGAGTTCCTGGCAGCAGAGGGCGGGGGACAGAGCTGCGTAGAGGAATCTGATTAGACCTAAATGAAACAGTCATTGTCGCCCGCGACAGACTGCTATGATGATGATTTCCCCTTACTCCATTCCTCGGCTCACAGCTCTCGTCTTCTTTCCACAGGGCTATTCCTCTGGCGAGTGACTGTTTCTGCAGCTGTGTGCTTGTGTTTTCGCAATTTAATAAAACTTTCAAATGTGCCTCTTTGTGTGGTTGCTCCTGTGCTGTAGCATTGTGCACGTGAGCTGTCAAGCTTAATTAATCATGACAATTTGCTACTTTTTCCACATAAATTAGTGACCTTTTACCTCATACATCTGAGACTTTTTTCCACATAAATTGCCCATCTGTCTTGCACAAGCAGTACTTGTGAAGTTTTTATGGAGAACACTCTCGATTGTCATTATGCTGATATGTTGAAATAACAATAAACTTGCAGTTGCAGAAAGCAAGCACTTTTGTCCACTCCCACATTAATAAGAGTATGAAAAACTTAACAAAAATGACCAACTGAAGGTACATTATAGGGAAAAAAAATCCATAATTAATCATGATTAATCATTTTTGGGAGATTAATTGCGATTTTGCACCTTTCGCCACTAATAAAAATTCCACTACTAATAATTCCAAATTTACAAGACAAAATTTATCAAGAACATGCATATTTCAGAGAAAATGTCACAATTTTATGATTAAAAAGTTCCAGATTTGCTTTAATACAGTGCAAATATAAGATTAAAGTCTCAAAGTTGCATACAACAGTTATGTGAAGCAAGAAAAAACTGCAAATTTATCAGTATAAGGTGACACATTTATGAGAAAAGGTAATATATTTTAGAAAGAAAACCCATCCGTGTGATGTAAACGCATGTGCAGCCATTATGAGATTTGCGTGCACAAGTGTGTTTATGTTACGGCGGGCGAGTGATGCTGCTGTCGGTGAAAGGGGCAGCCTCTGGAATTAAAAGTGAATGAAGCGAAGATGAGCAAAGCTGCTGCTGCTTCTCATAACACCACCACCAACACCACAACAATAATAATAATAATAATAATCATGGCAATAATAACCTCAGTGTTCATTTAGACATCAATACTAATCACTCTCATTTGGAGGACAATAATAATAATCAGGCTCATTTAGAGTGCCGTTTCTCCACAGAGGGTTTCACTGCCTTTGGGGTTGGTTGGTGCTTAACTTAATGATAATAGTCATGATTCATGGCTCAACTCTCCCTCCCTGCATGTTGCTTCGTCTCCACATGAAAATGGCAAGTGTGTATGAGAAAAAGGGAGAGGAAGACGGGTATGTATGTGGGGGTGTATGTGTGTGTGTATGTGTGGGGGGGGGCATGGTTACCCATCCTCGAAAAAAGAGAGCATTGTCCCCTTCAAATATCATCATAGATCTTTCTATATCATGTTACACATCTGAAAAAATGCATTCAAAGCACCAATGCTAAGCATAAATGCAGCATTTTTCTTGTGTAGTTCCAACTTTTTTGTCTTTAAAGTCTAATAATTTTTTGTCTTTTTCAGAAATTTGCAGTTTTTTCCTCATATACACTACTCACAAAAACTTAGGGATATCTGCCTTTGGGATGAAATTTCAGGATGCACCTAAAATGCACTATAACCTTTACAGGTGAACTTAATTTGACCTTCTCTAACCTTTTGAATTACATGTCCAACTGTTCAATGTTTCAGTACTTTTTGCATAACTTGCTGTTCTCTAACAAGGTGCTTAATGGCAAAATTCACAACAGGTGTTTGATGCATGAATTGACCAATACATTTTCTGGTTCAATCAGAATTGGTATTTAAACAGTCCTCTTCATCATGCTGTTCACATTCTGACATGAGAGCAAGACGACACCTAACAATTGATCAACAGTACCTTGCAATTGCGAGCCTTCAAACAGGATGTTCTCAGAGAGAAGTGGCCACTGAGCTTAGAGTGTCACAGAGTGTCATCAGCAGGTTGCAACAGCGATAAAGAGAGAATGGAAGAGTCACAGAAAGGCATAGAAGTGGATGCCCTTTGGCCACATCCCACGCTGATGACTGCTTCATTGTGAACAGTGCCCTGCAAAACCAGATGATGAATGCCACTCAACTCCAGGCACATTTAAAGGAGGTGAGAGGCACCCAAGTGTCATGTCAGACCATTCAAAACCATTTACATCAATGTGGTCTGCATGCTAGGCGACCTGCAAGGGTACGTGACCACACCGCCAGGCACAGGCGTCATCATTTTCATGAGCCAGGGAGCATTTATGCAAGACAACGGACCAGTGGGCCTCAATGTGTTCTTTGATGAAAGTCAATTCCCTTTGAGTAGAAATAATGGCCACCAACGGTGTCTGAGACATCAAGGAGAGTGCTGTGCATCAGCCACTGTTGTCACCATGTTACAGTCTGGGCAGGTGTGTTTAGTCAATACAGAACTGCCCTACACCTTGTGAATGGTACAGTGACAAGCTGATACTACCTGAATAACATCATTAATCCAGTCATTGTGCCCCTGCATGAACAACAGGCCTAATTTCATCTTCATGGAAGACAATGCTCCAGCTCATCGAGGTTGCATCATTAGGGAATGGCTGCTGGAGGCTGGGGTACCTCAGATGGAGTGGCCTGCACTTTCTCCAGACCTGAATTCCATAGAAAACGTATGGGATCAGCTGAGTCACCATGTAGAGGCTCGTAACCCTGCACCCCACAACCTCAATGACCTGAGGGCCGCCCTTCAAGAAGAGTGGAATGCCATGCCTCAGCAGACAATTAGTCGACTTGTGAACAGCGTGAGACATCGTTGTCAAGCTGTAATTGATGCTCAAGGGCACATGACAAGTTATTGAGACAGTGACATTTTTTGTTGTGGTATACCCACCACTGTTGTTGGCTTTTATTTCAATAAATTATTTGAGAGGGGGAAATCACCATTGATTGCTTCTACTTAAATGCCCTACTTTCATGATATAATATCACTGTTGTGTGAACTTTTTACATTTTCCATAAATATAACCCGAAAGCCAAATATCCCTAACTTTTTGTGAGTAGTTTATGTGCAACATTTTTCTTAAAATTTGTGGCTTTTCTCATAAACTTGCTACTTTTTTTAATTGGCAACATTTTTCTTGTAAATTTGTGATGTTTTTACACTAAGTTTGTAACTTTTTTCTTGTTTTAAACGTTTCCTCATAAATATGCATCACTTTTTTTCATGTAAATTCTAAATTTTTTTTCTCATAATTTTGTGATTTTTTTTTTTGTGGAAGTTTAACCTACTTTTTCTTGTAAATTTGTAATGTTCATATGGGTGCTACTCCTTAAATTTCTGAACAATGTGTCATAGTATCGAAGTGGACAAGCACACACATGGACATCAATTAACTCTAATTATCTGTGATTAGCTGCAGCTGCTCCTCATCAGCCCTGCCTGCTGCTGATTAGCTCCACCCTATAAAAGGGGAGAGCTTTGCTTCAATCCCTTGTGGGATTGTCTTGATGCTACAGCTCTTGTTGTCCTCAGAGCATACCTGCTTGAGAATCCTACTGTGTGCTAGCTTGTCTCCCTGCCCTCTGTGCCCAGAACCCCTGTGACTCTAAGTAAGCTAAACAAGCAATTTCCCCTTACTTCCTTCTCCCTAGTGTTGCCTCTACTCACTCTGTCAGTTGGACCTGGACCTTCTCCTGTGTGGAGCCTGGATTGTCCTCTGTGGAAACACAAAACAAGCCTTCATAATTATTACAATCAATAACCACCTTCCCAGGATCAAGTCCCCGGGCTTGGGAAACCTCTCCTTTGCCAACCTCAGCTATTCTCCTTCTTCTCCTGGTCCACCCTCTTTTCTACCATCTGAAAGAGAACTTATCCTCATACTTACCAAAAGTAAGCAGCCCTCTCTGCCAAGCAATATATTCCATACCAACCTGTAGGTGTCATCGCCATCTCCCCTTCTCTCTCTCCAGCAGGGTTGCCTACCTCGTGCAGTCATATCCCAAACTGTTCAAAAAAATACTTACCTTACATCTTACCTGTTGTACTCAATGTGGTCTCTGCTTCTGGGTTCCTGTATTGTAAAACAATGTCCCGATGACCCAAATTATTTTTTTAATGTTTTTGTTGGAAGGAAAGCTTTTTCATTTTAAAGGGTTTGAACTTCCCCTCTGTGGATTGCCACCTTATTGTGGTGGAGGAGTTTGTGTGTCTTAATGATCCCGAGAACTATGTTGTTGGGGGCAACTTGCTCTTGGTGGGGTCTCTGAAGGCAAATTGGTCCTGGGTGAAGGGCCAGACCAAGAGTGGATTCCCATGAAGAAGTTAAAACAAGGATCCTGTGTACCCCACCCAGTTTGGGGACCTGAGCCACATGGGTCTGCTGCCCAATGGGCTCACCGCTACTGAAGGGATTCACAGTTCACTAAAATGTACTGATTCAGTCCTGTTTGCATGCTAAAAAGATCTGTTCGAAATATTTGTTTACTGACTCACTCAGTGCTGTAATAGAGCTCCAACTGCTTACCACTCACTGAACTGAAAAATGCAGTAGAAAGGAGTGGGCGGGGCTTATTGGTAGTATACTACTACATTCACTGCCCCAAGTCATTTGAACAGAGGGTCAGGAGTGGAGCATAAATCCAGTTTACGTAATTCAGTACAGTTACGGTACATGATTCAGCATAGTACATTCATTCATAAGCTATAGTACATTTGAACGAGTCGTTTACGAACGTTACATCACTGCTCACCACCTGCGGGAGGGATCATGGGGATCAGGGTGCTATGTGAACTGGATGACAGTCTGGGCTACTCTGCTTGGACTGCTGCCCCCGTGACCCAGACTCCTGGATAAGCATTAGAAGATGATCGAGGCTTTGAACTCTTCTCCATTACAAAAACATTGGACCCCAAACTCAATCTTGCATAGGACCTCCAAAAAGTTAGAAATGGCCCTGACTACAATAGTACTTACAGTGTCACTTCCAATATTTACTCTTGAGTAAAAATGAAATATTTACTCAACATATCATATTGTATTTACTAATACATATCAGAGAGCACTGACATTTTTTTTTCCTAATTCTGGCCATCATTATTTATATGGCTTCATATGCTACAAAGATAGACCAACAGGTGCAGGAAAAAAGTCAGTCACAGAGGTTTTAAACAAACCTCCAGATTTACCAAACTATAATTTAGAAAATTATACCCTCAGCTGTCCAACATCCCATTACAATTTAGAGACATGCTGTTGTTGACTTGGGTGTGTGAAGAGGAGTTAAAATGAACAACTGCAAATACTGATGATATCATGTCAAATACTGTATCTGCCGTTTCGCATCAGAGTAATTAACTGGTGTGTATAGGAATTGCACTTTAACCTAATTCATACATTTACCAACTCACCCATCTCATGTATTGCACCATTTTTTCTTTTGTACACTTTGATCCTGAGCAATATAAGCAGAGAGATTATGCACAAAACAAAGACTGTCAAAATGGAGCTCTGACAGGATTTTGACAGACTGAAGCTTGTCTAAAGTTTAAAGGAGCTCCTGCTGTCAAGTATTTTAAAAGAGTTGGGTTTTTTTTAACCTCTGAGGTTCTGTGCCTGTCATGTGACGAAAAACCCACGATAGCCATTATGTTACCACATTTGTATATAAAGATGATTAAAAGACTCAGTTCTATCCAAACAGTTAAAGTA
This sequence comes from Pholidichthys leucotaenia, assembly GCA_020510985.1. Lineage (NCBI taxonomy): Eukaryota > Metazoa > Chordata > Actinopteri > Cichliformes > Pholidichthyidae > Pholidichthys > Pholidichthys leucotaenia. Next base: position 288,547,633 of record CM035842.1, read on the forward strand.
TAGTTTGACAATTCTGAAATATGTTTATAAACTATCTTACCAAGAATAAGAGATGATTGATGTCTCTGTCTTGTTTGAAATAAATATGAAACCAGAGTGGAAACAGCCATCCTGGCGTTCTCCCTAAAGGCTCAGTGTGAGCAGCCAGTGGAACAAGAGGTCTGGATTTGAGATTGTTCACACCCTGAAAATTTCTGAAATACGCAGTATGGTCAGCACAAGTTAAATATGTTTGCTTGGCTGCTTAGAATAAAGACTGTATATTTAAGGAGTATCACATAAGAGAGTGTATTATGTTATTAGAGAATAACATCAAGGTTGTAATTTGGCACAGTCACAAGCTTGCAGGCTGAGTGGTGACATGACTACAACCACGATGATATTTGCACCAAGAGTATGGTATTGCTTTTTTAACAAATGTGATTTGCTTTAAAGGATTAAGAAATTTTACACAAATTAATGCCCCCACAGCAATTCATGTTATACTGGAACTCAAGGCCCAGACTTAACACCCGCCTGGACTATCTTTGTCATGACACATGCTGTAATAGAGTTGTGTGAAGCTAGCACACAAACTTCTCACTTTATTTAATTTTGAGTGTTCAGATTAGTTTGTTGGAGTATCACTGTCATACTATGTGGACATTTGGACCATAGATTACATTTAATTAGACAATAAAACTAGAGACGGTGGGGAATGAATCTTCAGCAAGCTCCGTTTGCTAACAGGAAGTTAAAGTGTCACGCACGGCTCTAGGGAGCCACGCAATAAGAGCCAAGGGCGAGCCAGTGAGTCGTGATGTTTTATTAAAGGTGAGGGATGAGGGATGAGGAGAGCACAGATACTCATACAGTGGTACACTCACAGGTTGCACAGCGCAGGAGCAGGAAGCTCGTACCGGACATAGGGGTAACAAGGCGTACATACTCACAGCGGGCTACAATCACAGGAATGCTGTAAAGGTAGTAGAGGCTGACACCAGACGAAGGGGCTTCAGCCTAGCAGTGCTTATGTCGCAGCCCCGAGTCATCGAGGCTGCTCCTATTTATTCTCATTGGCAGCACCCCAGCTGATGAGGACTAATTGGCCCCAGCCGTCTGTAATGCTGCCAGCTGGGAGCCTGCTGAGACGCTGCTCAATGAGAAGCAGGGATGAAGGAAAACATGGGCTGAGCGCTGAGACAGCATCTCAACCCATGGTGACAGAGCCTCCCCCTCAAGGTCGGGCTCCTGAATGACCAGGAACATCCCAGCCCCCCCCCCCCCCCCACCTAGGGTGGGTGGAAGGGAGGCAGGACCGGAGGGGAAGAAGCAAGGGGAAGGACAACACCAGTAGACAAATGTAGGGTAACAGGGCAGAGGAGGAAAAAAAAGCCCAAATACGCTACTCTACATTGCACAAAAAAAAAGGGAGCAAAAAAAAAAAAAAAACCAGGGCACAGACGGAGAAAATACAAAACACGGGAACAGAACAATCCACCAAAAGAATGACAAAAACGGATAAAGCAATTACAGAGTATGGCGAGAAACAAAACACATAACCCCATAATGCACAGACAAAGCTAAAAAAAACAAGGCACAAATAGGAAAATGCTGAGTACGAATAATGGAAAACACACAGCACTATGAATACATGCTCACAACAGGACGAAAATAACGAGAATGACATGCACCGGTAAATAAAAAGATAACAGAATACCCGGCGCCAAATACCAAGAGGGACACCTAGGAGAATAACGGTGACAGGGTAAAAGGACAACAACAAGGTAAAAAGCTGAGTATGGCTAAGGGGAAAACACAATACACAGCACAAAATATGCGGGAGGTCCTCTAGAGGGAGAATGGGAACAGGTCCACAGGACAATGAGGCAAGATGCCGGGCATGGTTGAAAAGGAGAGAACACAATACACGGCGGCAAATATACGGGGGGTCACCTAGGGAAAAACTGGTGACAGGAACATAAGACAATAATGGGATAAAATGCTGAGTACGGTTAATACGGGAAAAAAAAAACCCAATACACAGCACTATGAATATGTATTCACCAAAAGGACAAAATATCCCACCTGAGCGACCATAACAAAAATAAGCGGCACCCGAGGAATATGACAGGAAGAGTCCAAAAATGGCCGAGATGGCTCCGGAAATCTCCCCGCCCATTGTCCAGTTGGCAAACCAGGGAAAGGGAAATGTTCGGACGGCGAACTCCGGACCCAGATCCCAGGAATCCAGTCCACCGGCAGCCGAACCAGGCCACCCAAAGGCAAACACAGATCAGTGGGGGGAACCAGATCACCGAACCGAAAGTCTTGCGGGTCGGGTCGTCGACCCGCATCACTCAACCACCAGGACCGTTGAGACGGACGAAGGGACAAAACGGGTCCCGGTGGAAGAGGCTCAGGGGAGAGCCGATGACGAGGGCGACGAGCGTCAGGCCGCAGGGAAGCGGACACCTCCTCACCGGACCTGGACAACACTGGGGCAGCACCCACGTCGGACCCCAATCGGGCCTTAGGCGAACCCACGTCGGACACCGCTGGAGCAGCACCCACGTCGGACCCCGACTGGGTCTCGGGCGAACCCACGTTGGACACCGCACCAGAACCGACCTCCAACGTTGAACCTGGACCCTCCAGTACCACGAGGAACAGCAACTCCTCGCCAGTGACCCTGGGAGAAGGCTCAGAAGAGAAAACAGAACCGGGATCAGGATCACCGGCAGCGCCAGAACCCGGCGAGATGAGCTCAGACGCAGCGGGCGGCTGCACCCGGCTCATCTCCCCTAGAGACAGGCTGAAGTGCTCAAAGATATAAAGGGAGAAAAGAAAGGAGAGCACTCGCCTGATCTCGGGTTCTGACGCCGTCCAGGACTGCGAAGATCCAGGATCCGTTGCCAGGAGGTCGTTGTCAGGCTCCCATCCAGCCGCATCGGGCCCCGCAGCCAGCACGATGGTCAGCGCAGCTTGAGACTCCTCCAGCTCCGGTGACCCCGCCGACGATCCACTCGGCGTGAAGCCAGAAGAATCTCGTCCCGCTGGACCGAACCGCTCCTCCGTGGAGACCCGGGGACGCTCAGTCGTCGGCGCAGACTCCACGCAGCAGTCAGTCCCCCTCCTCCGTCCGCAACATAGCTGCGGAACCACAGGCCCTCTCCTTATCCCACCACGTTGACCCGGAGCCGGGGATCGCTCGGCGGAGAGAGACACAGAGGATGCAGGATTAGGAACACAGGTTACAGCAAGTGGGGGGAGTTCAGGGAGCTGCGAACCCTGAACTCCTCCTCCAGGAATGTGACAGAGCAAATCATTAAGCTGATGTGAAAAAACTATGACTTGCCTGCCTCCTGGAGGTTGAGTATAGCCTGCTGTGGTGGATACCACTTCTTCCTCTCCCCGCCCGGCGATAACGGAGGACCCCCTGGGGAACCGTCTGAGGGTCGCTCGCGTAGTCTCCAGCAGAGAGCTCACCAGGCCGGGATTCCAGGCACACTCAGCAGTCAGGAAGCGCGTCGAGGAGGAGGGGGAAACAGCCGGGGTGAGCCAGCCCAAATGTCCAGGAATGACAGCGGGGGAACGAAGCTCAGGGAACGAGGCTGTGAAATCTCCACACTGACGAGACGAGGAGGTGACAGCTGCGTGGGGGGAATGGTCCTGGCGGCAGCCCAGAACTGGATCCGGACGAGGTTCGTGCAGAGGTGACTCGGCGATGTGATGACGGCTATTCCCAGGGGACGAAGCGAGGGGAGAACCCAGGAATCGCCGCTCCTGGTCGGAGATCGAGGCGAGGAAGGCGTCGAGCATGGGAAAGCTTCGTAGCCCTGGAGTCCTCTCCACCAATCTCACTGCCGCCGCCACATGCCTGAAGATGGTGACAGGACACAGTGGAGCTCGCGACAGCCACTCGGCCCCAGACATAACTGCTGTCAGCTGCGGCTCCTTGAAGGGAATCCCGAGTGACGTGGCGCAGGTCGGGGGAAGCCCTCTGGTTGGCGCGAACTCCCGGACTGGAATGGCAGCAGGAACGGGATCCCGAAGCGGGGGGCAACGTCATCCACTTCGGCTTCCTGCCGGGATTTCCATCCAACCCGCGGAGCTTCTCTCACTGTGTACCTGTGGCGTCTATCCTGGCACTGACCTCGAGATGGAACACAGAATGAGGGTAACAGTCCAGGAGTTCCTCAGCACGGCCCGGATGCCAGCGTCTCGCGTTGGAGGCGTTGTGCAGGGTGAAGAGCGTCCCGTCGACAGCCCCCGAGATGGATCTCAGCTCGTTGCTCTGGCGCCGGAAGTGACTCCTGGGAAACGGCTTGCTAGCAGCGCTGACACCCGGACAGAAAAGTACAATTCCACGGCGACTCACGGCCACCGGTAACTCGTCTGGCTGCGACATACTGTCACGCACGGCTCTAGGGAGCCACGCAATAAGAGCCAAGGGCGAGCCAGTGAGTCGTGATGTTTTATTAAAGGTGAGGGATGAGGGATGAGGAGAGCACAGATACTCATACAGTGGTACACTCACAGGTTGCACAACGCAGGAGCAGGAAGTTCGTACCGGACATAGGGGTAACAAGGCGTACATACTCACAGCGGGTTACAATCACAGGAATGCTGTAAAGGGAGTAGAGGCTGACACCAGACGAAGGGGCTTCAGCCTAGCAGTGCTTATGTCGCAGCCCCGAGTCATCGAGGCTGCTCCTATTTATTCTCATTGGCAGCGCCCCAGCTGATGAGGACTAGTTGGCCCCAGCCGTCCGTAATGCTGCCAGCTGGGAGCCTGCTGAGACAGCTGCTCAATGAGAAGCAGGGATGAAGGAAAACATGGGCTGAGCGCTGAGACGGCATCTCAACCCATGGTGACATAAAGTGCTACAGATAGACAAAGTGGTGTCAATTCAGTTCACTTCAATGAACCACTTTTTTTTTTACATTAATCATGGCAGATCATGGAGCGCAAATTAGTTCCCAGAAGTTAGCAACAAGCGCTAGCATCACCATGGTTACAGTGTTATGGACCGGTTTTGAGCTACTTCCAAGGGGTAAAATGTTTTTACCCCTTTTTACTTTTGATTTTATATTATCAGTACAGGAATGCAAATGGACATGAGCAGTTTAGTATGTTTTTGAATATTTCCCACTGGATCACTAAATGTAGGCAACATTAATAAAGAAAATATAAGGCTAGGATACTCTGTACAGTCAGCAACACTACATTAATCATCCATCCATCCTCTACCACTTATCCGGGGATCTAGGTTGCGCGGGCAGCAGAGTTCCACGATCCCCATGATCCCTGCTGTAGATGGTGAGCCCACTGGAGGGCAAAACTATCAGTTTATTATTTGTAATTCTGTTAATGTGGAAGTGCTCTCTGTAGTGTAGTTATTTATAATATAATGTGATTCACGGGGTGGTAGCTCCGCCTTCTGGTCACGCCACCACCCGGGACTATAAAAGGGCTGCAGGCAGGAGGGGCGGTCTCTTTGGCCATCCTCTGCCTGACGACTGTGTGGGTTGTGTTATGTCTGTGTTTAGGCTGGTATGAGCAAGATGGCAGCCGGGTTGGTCATGGGATTGACCGGGGTGGCTACTACCGGTTTCCGGTGGTGACGCCGCCCATGGTATAAAAGAGTGGGCAGAAGAGGCTCTGCCTCTTTCGTCGTGAAGCCACCTGGCTAGCAGGAGTGTGCCGTAAGCCTATATTGGAAATAGTTTATATCTTGAATAAACCCTCTTTAATGAGTTCAACTTGACTCGTCATTCCCAGCATTATGGACACAACAGGTTGTACCTGCGCCTTCCTTTAATAAACGAATGTTCGGTTCGACACTTGGCCTTGTCCTTGGCTCCCAACCCAGACATTATACTCTCCACTTAGGAGCCATTTTGATTGTAATTATTATACCTTGTAACATTTTACCTCACCTGTAAGAGTTCCAGCAGCTGCCTCAATGTAAAAGAGTAGGCCTAGTTTTTCAGGCTTTGCATTTGCAAGTTTGCACAAATCAGACTACAAACTGTTGGTACAATTAAAAAGCAATAAAATGTTGCCTATAAATACTTCTTTTTCATTGTTATTTCATTGCAATTATTACAATCACAGTTAATAAATTAGTTACAAATGTAATTGTGATTAATCACAGTTAATTATCAAAAATGGATGAGATTAATTCAAATAAAGAAAATGAGAGACAGAGGAGGATGGATGAAGCAAAGATGGCGAACAAGGAAGTCCAGAGGATTAGCAAGGCAGAAGTGAGGGCAGCTTTGAAGAGGATGAAGAATGGAAAGGTGGTTGGTCCAGATGATATACTTGTGGAGGTATGGAGATGTTTAGGAGAGATGACAGTGGACTTTTTAACCAGATTGTTTAACACAGTCTTGGAGAGTGAGAAGATGCCTGAGGAGTGGAGAAGAAGTATTTTGGTACCAATTTTCAAGAACAAAGGTGATGCTCAGAGCTTAAGTAACTACAGAGGCATAAAGTTGATCAGCCACACTATGAAGATATGGGAAAGAGTTGCTGAAGCCAGCTTAAGAGGAGAGGTGATAATCAGTGAGCAGCAGTACGGTTTCATGGCAAGAAAGAGTACTACAGATGCAATGTTTGCTCTGAGAGTGCTGATGGAAAAGTATAGAGAAGGTCAGAAGGAGTTGCCCTGTGTCTTTGTGGATCTAGAGAAAGCATACGATAGGGTGCCAAGAGAGGAAGCGTGGTACTGTATGAGAAATTCAGGAGTGGCAGAGAAGTATGTGAGGGTGGTGCAGGACATGTATGAGGACAGTAAGACAGTGGCGAAGTGTGCTGTAGGAGTGACAGATGGATTCAAGGTGAGGGTGGGGTTACATCAGGGATCAGCTCTGAGCACCTTCTTGTTTGCCATGGTGATGGACAGCTGACAGACGAGGTCAGGCAGGAGTCTCTGTGGACCATGATGTTTGCAGACGACATTGTGATCTGTAGTGAGAGTAGGGAGCAGGTGGAAGAGAACCTGGAGAGATGGAGGTGTGACTGGAGAGAAGAGGAATGAAAGTCAGTAGAAGCAAGACAGAATACATGAGTGTGAATGAGAGGGAGGCAGGTGCAATGGTGAAGATGGAAGGAGTAGCAGTTGTGAAAGTACATGAGTTTAAATACCTGGGGTCAACCATCCAAAGCAATGGAAAATGCACGAGAGAGGTGAAGAAGAGAGTGCAGGCAGGGTGGAGTGGGTGGAGACGAGTGTCACGGATGATTTGTGACAGAAGGGTAGCAGCAAGAGTGAAAGAGAAGATTTACAAGATAGAAGTGAGACCTGCTATGATGTATGGTTTGGAGATGGTGGCACTGACAAAAAGACAGGAGGTGGAGCTGGAGGTGGCAGAGTTGAAGATGCTAAGATTTTCATTGGGAGTGACTAGGTGGGACAACATTAGAAATGAGTATATCAGAGGGGCAGCTCAGGTTGAGCGGTTTGGAGACAAAGTAAGAGAGGCAAGGCTGAGGTGGTTTGGACAAGTGCAGAGGAGGGATAGTGGATATACTGGACAAAGGATGTTGAAGATGGAGCTGCCAGGCAGGAAGAAAAGAGGAAGACCACAGAGAAGATTCATGTATGTAGTGAAGGAGGACATGGAGAGGGTTGGTGTTACGGAGGAAGATGCAAGGGATAGGGTGAGATGGAGGCAGATGATCCGCTGTGGCGACTCCTAAAGAGAGCAGCCAGAAGAAGAGGATGAGATTAATTTGCTTAAAAAAATTTTAATCGATTCCCAGTACTAATATATAATAAATCTGAGACTTTTTTCTTGTAAATTTGATTTTTTTTTCTCATATCATTACTTTTTCTTATAAATCTGGAATTTTTCCAAGTAAGTTTGAAACTTTCTTATAAATTTGTAACTTTTCTTACATTTGCTGTTTTTTTTTAATAAATTTGCATCATTTCTCATGTGCATTTTCAATTTTTTTTCTTGCAAACTTCAAACATTCATATGGATGCTCATCCAGTTTAATTTTTAATATTAAAATCTACATCCTATCTAATGACCATGAGAGGGCTCCAGTGATCCCATTAATCAAATGCAATAAATGTATTACCTTCTCCAAGGAGGTAATGTAATCAGGGTGGTTTGTCTGTCTGTCCGTTTGTTAGCAGGATTACACAAAAACTACTGGATGGATTTTGATGAAATTTTCACTAGAGGTAGCCCTTGGGCCAAGGATGAACCCATTAAATTTTAGTGATGATCTGAGAGTACATACCTCCACCAAGGACGTTGTTTTTATTTGTGCAGCAGGATTACAAAAACTGCTGGATGGATCTGGATGAAATTTTCACCACAGGTGGTCCTTGGCCTAGAGAGGAGCCCATAACATTTTGGTGATGATCCAAGAATGCATACCTCCGCCAAGGTTTTTATTTTCTCACAATGTGTTAGCAAGAATCCTCCAAAACTACTGGATAGACTTTGCTGCAATTTTCACCAGAACTGGCTCATGGCCTACATACAAACCCGTTACATTTTGGAGGTGATCCATGAGGGACAGAAGGAGCCTTGGCAGAGGTATGCACTCTCTGAGTGCTTTTCTAGTTGTCTGAAGTGTTTGTTTCAGGTGTTAGGAATGAACATAATATCCATTGTATAAACACTAATGGTCCAAGCAAAGCCAAAAAGCATAATAAATCTGTATTGTTTAGGGTCAGGTTACCTTATGACCAACAGGTTCTTTTTATGATTCAAGTTTTTATTTTTCTTTCAATAATTACACAAGCCAGACAGCATCATTTTATAAATCGTCCACAGTTCCATATGCAATATACGTATTTCAAACAAAAATAGTAACTCAGCAACCACAGTAATGATTAGCCTCTCATACTACAAGTGTAAATAAAAAAATGATCCCATGATCTCTTAAAGTTTGCAGCTTCATCACTGATTCTAGCTAACATCTGTTCATAAGACACGACTTGTAACATGAATTCTATCCAACAATGTACGATGGTCGGAAGCTCTGGGTCTCTACGTATGGCAATAAAGATATAAAAGAGGAATGTACAGAGACCCAGATAGCGCAGTAGCTCAGCAGAGCTCAGAAGCGTGTTTGCTGTTATGTTGGGGAAATAATAAAGCCTTGTGTCATTCAGCTCGTTGCCTTCGCCTATTCCTTTTTCTCCACATTGGTGACCTGACGTGCCATGAAGAGCGCTTGCCTATTCCTTTCTCCGCACTGGCGATCTGACAGGCCAGGGTGAGCGAGCCACACGGCGACCCAAGACGCACCATGGATAGTGAGCCAAGCCCGCCCCGGAGACTCCTGGAGGGAGAACACCAGCGCCGCATTCGCTGTTTCAGTCAAGCTCCCGAACATCTGACTGCACGACCCGGCAGCGTGGTCTTCACAGATGGAAGCCCAGCGCACTCAGTGGGATAACTATGGATGACACAAAATGCTACAACATGGTCGCTGCGCCAGACACGCGCACCACGCAACAGGTGACAAGCCTACTCCAGGAACCCCGGCCCACCCGCAACCTCCCCAGCTTAGGGCTGCGCTCCACACCTAGGGGGATTTAGCCGCCTTCCCAGCCGAACTCATTTTTTCTCAGGCACTGCTGATCGCCGGAGAGATCTACCGGGAAACCCCGCACCAAGGCTGATCTGCCTGCGCAATTTTTACACAAATTGGGTTGACCGCCTGTCCAGAGTCTCTTTAGGGCTGCGCTCAGCACCTGAGGGGGATCTGATGGCCGCCAACGGATCCACCATCAGGACATTTGTTTGGGGAGCTGGGCCCACCACCTTTCCTGGGTCCTTTTAGGGCTGCGCTCCGCACCTAAGGAGGATTTGACGGCCCCCAACGGATCCACCATCAGGACATTTCGCTCATGGACACAAATTGGGTTGACCACCTGTCCAGAGTTTCTTTTAGGGCTGCGCTCCACCCTAAGGAGGATTCGGCAGAACTTGTTTTTCTCAGCCGCTGCGGCTCACCGGAGAGTTTTTACCGGAAAATCCCACTCCCAAGGCTGATCTGCCCACACAATTTTTGCCTGGCCCAGAGGCTTTTAACGCACCGGGCTGGCCCACCATTGTTTTCCCCGCACCATCATCCCTAAAAGCCTGCAAGATGCCAGTTTTGTTTCCGTCAAGCACGATGCGCACCGGACCCTGCTGCGCCCACCGTACTACGGACCGTTCAACGTGCTGGAACCTAGGGCGAAGCATAAGGTATTTTCCCACCCTCCCCCTTTCCCTCCACAGACTGACACGCCCTCCGATACACTTCACCAGCAGGACGGTTCTACTGGATTGGCAACCCCCCACTACAGCCACTATGAGTGTCGGCTCGGGCCCAAAGGACTGGGGGGTTAGAGTCCCTTCTGGGTGTTCGGGGGGGGGGGGCTTTCTGGGTGTGAGTTCACACCCAGAGCCAGGGGGAAGGGGAGAATAATGGACAGTAGGAGGAGGTCTCACCGGGGGGTTTCAAACGGGACAGCAAAGACTATGCGCCCCCCAAGGAGAGGAGTAAATGCCGGAGAGAAGAAGTGTGATTGTGCCGAACCCGTGTGTATTATGTTAGTGTGCTGCATTTCTCTTTGTTCACACAACAATGTACGATGGTCGGAAGCTCTGAGTCTCTACGTATGGCAATAAAGATATAAAAGAGGAATGTACAGAGACCCAAATATCGCAGTAGCCCAGCAGAGCTCAGAAGCGTGTTTGCTGTTAAGATAAGATAAGATAAGATAAGCCTTTATTAGTCCCACAACGGGGAAATTCCAGGATTGCAACAGCACAGGGATAGCAACACTCAGAGCAACAATCAGAAGGCAAGAAAAAAAAACAAGCAAGCAAGAGCAGCTAATAAACATATGTACGTATTACTATAAAATATATATATATACACACACACACAGACACACAGTGCAGAGCATTGTAGCTGGATGGAATAAATATATGAATATATGAACACACAGTGCAGAGCATTGTAGCTAGATGGAATAAATATGTAAATATATAAACACCCACAGTACGGAGCATTGCAGCTAGGTGGAATAAATATGCAAGTATATAAACACACACAGTGCGGAGCAATGTAGCTAGATGGAATAATATGTAGATATATAAATATATAAACACCCACAGTACGGAGCATTGTAGCTAGATGGAATAAATATGCAAATATATAAACACACACAGTGCAGAGCATTGTTGCTAGATGGAATGAAACAGCATAACCGTCTACTTAGTTATCCTACATGGTATGATTATGTGCCCATACATATTCTCACCCTCCATAGCGACCGGTATGTTCCTAGTTGTATGCCGGAGAGGACCATTGTGTAAGTCTATTGCATCTTTTGCATTCAAAAAACTATTAGTTTGTTACGTCTTTTTGCTATCTCTGCGAGCAGCCCTGCTTAGGTTGTACAGTCTGACAGCCGTTGGTAGGAAGGACCTACGAAACCTCTCGGTTGTGCACCTGGGATGATGTAGTCTGCTGCTAAATGAGCTCCTCAGTGCATTCAGTATGTCCTGCATAGGGTGGAACTCGGACTCCAGCAGAGATGACAGTTTAGCCACCGTCCTTCTCTCTCCTATCTCCTCCATCGGATCAAGGCGCTGCCCCAGGACAGAGCTAGCTTTCTTAATCAGTTTGTTCAGTCTCTTCCTATCGGCTGCAGTAATGCCACTGCCCCAGCAGACCACTCCAAAAGTGATGGCTGATGCCACCACCGTGTCATAGAATGACTTCAGCAGCGCCCCTTGTACACCAAAAGACCTGAGTCTCCTCAGCAGGAACAGCCTGCGCTGTCCCTTCTTGTAGAGTGCATCAGTATTGTGTGACCAGTCTAGTTTATTGTTCAGATGAATACCCAGGTACTTATAGGATGTCACCATCTCGATGTCTGTTCCCTGTATATTTACTGGTACTGTGAGGGGCTGCCCATGCCTGCGGCAGTCCACCACCAGCTCCTTAGTTTTCCTCGCGTTGATCTGGAGGCAGTTCCGATGGCACCAGTCCACGAAGTCCTGGATAAGCCCTCTGTACTCAGCTTCATCTCCATTGGAGATGAGGCCAACGATCGCAGAGTCATCAGAGAACTTCTGTAGATGGCAGTGTGTTGTGTTGTGTGAGAAGTCCGCAGTATAAAGAGTGAACAGGAAGGGAGCCAGCTATGTGGGAGTTATGTTGGAGAAATAATAAAGCCTTGTGTCGTCCAGCTTGTTGCCTTTGCCTATTCCTTTTTCTCCACAGTGGTACACTTTTCCATAATCTGAGAATCATTCGGGCAGCAGTAACCACACCAATGTTTATTAGAACTAAGTCATCTTTTGAAAGGTGTGGTAATTCAGTTTGATTCCCCAAAAGACAAAGCCTTGGTGATTTAGGTATTACTATACCCATCCATTTGCTCAGATGTATTCTGACTTTTCCCCAGAATGCATTAATTTACATTCCCAAATAGCATGTAAAAATGTTCCTACTTCTGTTCGACATTTCCAACACGATTACTAGTCAACAACCCCATTCTATAAAGTCTGGGAGTGTAGTGTTATGACAGGGCTGCAGCTCCTGTCCACGCTTTGTGTTCCATTTTTGAGTCATTTATCATGCTTGGTGTGTATCCCCTCTGTGTTTGTACAGCTCCGCCCGTCCTGTGCCGTTTTATTACCCTTGATAGTGCTCACCTGTCCTGTGTTCTTTTGATTGCTCCTGTGTCTATATATGTGCATTTTCAGTCTGTTTCCTTTGTGGCGTCCTTATGTTCACATCACGTCTATATTCACCACGCTGTTTGGATTTATTGTTGCTTTTCCCCCCACGCGTCTGGATTATTGTTTATCTGTTCTGCCCACGTGCAGTGTTTATTTTCTGTTTTCTGCAATAAATCGTGGTTTACCAGATTCACCTAGCGAGTGGGTCTTCTCCTTCTTTGCCCCGGAAGGGCAAATATGACAGGAAGGGGTAAAATAAAACATATGTATTATTTATATTATGTATTATTTTATACTGGGTAAATTTTCACCTTAACTCTTGATCAACAGGTTCTTAATAAGTTAGATCTTTTACACCTGTTTTATCTAGATAACATCTGTTTTTGGTCATGTGTGTTTCAGATATCTGAATAAAGTCCATTCTCGTCTACCTGATTATCCTCCATGGATGCAGGTTATTGCCACAGGAATTAAGGTTCTGCAATAACACTCTGTCGGCCCTTTACAACACTATAAGCCCATCTTAAAGTCGTGAAAATATTCTCTTCTTCTTTCTGCTGTATTGCATGCCGGCACATGGGACAGGCAGCCGCTAATGTAATTCCTTGCGAGCAGCGCTCATCTCATCTGGGCTCCAGCTTTGAACTTGTGGCTCAGTGGCCTTTTTTTCTTTTTTTTTTTGAGCGGGAGCTGAAAATGGGGACAGAGTGGGAGAATTGTCCGGCACTGATTTGCTGTATAAAAAAAAAAAAAATTCGGACAGAAGATCATTTCAGCGCCGCTCGGGAAGATCAAAAGCTTAGCTGGCAGAGCGTGAGCGCGAGGGGAGATGCTATCATTGGGCTCTCATTTCATTCACAGACGAGTGTGAAATGACTTCATCTCTTGTGTGGACTCACACTAGACACCATTATACACTAGTGTAGCCTGACCCTCCCTTCTTCCCTACCCTCTCCTGCACGCCAGCAGCTACAGGCCAAAAAAACCCACCGCAGCTTTGTCCTAATAACATGTCTGCAAGGGATGGCTTTGTGTATCTATTAGCCACACCAGCAGCTTTTACCTACATTGGCATTAGAAATAACAAAAAACAGATCCTTAAGCACTAATTGCATTGTGGGAACTGTGATGTATCAAATTTGATACATTTCATATTGTGTGTGTACTATGGGTGGTGGCTCCACCTTTCTGGTTCCGCTGCCACCCTGGGTATAAAAGGCGGACGCAGAAGAGGCACGGTCTCTTTATGACCAAACCTCTGCCTATACAAGAGCACCTGTATCACACTGTGAGTTCATCAATAAACCTACGTTCTACTGCACCTCCGGCCTCGTTATTGAAGTACGGGTTATGGACATAACATTTGGCAACGAGGAGAAAAGTATGGATAAGCGCGTTTCCGGTATTGGGCCATTTTGGAGCTCCCGGGTGAACCGCCAGTTCCCTGGGCAAGGTGATATGTGGTGTTCCAGAACTATTTGGTGGCCTTGAACCTCGGCGAATTGGAGAAACTACGTGCATGAGTGATTTTGGTCCATAATCTCGGCATGGAGGGACAATGAATTCTCAGCACATTTGGTGAGAGTGATAGTTTTGAAGACATGGTCGGGCTAATGGCACGCTACTTTCGCGCTCCAGAAAACGTCATAGTCCGAAGGATTCAGTTTAGGCAGCGCCACCAGTGGACTGGAGAGTCAGTGCAGCGATTTGTCCCAGACCTGCGTCAGCTGGCTAGGGAATGCCAGTTTGGAGCTTTGGAGGAAGAAATGGTCCGCGATCAGTTGGTGGAGCACACGCTATGTTCTGCGGTACGGTCAAGGCTCCTCACACACTCCAGTGAACTGACGTTAGCCATGGCAGTCGAGATAGCTGAACAGTTTGAAGCAGCGGATAAACTATCCAAGGACCTCAATGAGAGAACTATGTTGAGGCATGCTGAATCACAATCGGCGCTGCAGGCTGTGGACCCGGGTAGGGAGGATAGCGCAGAAGATACTGAGGAATATGCTACCGCTATTAAAATAAGGTCCACCCCGGGGTCGTACAGATGTATGGGCTGTGGGCCCACCAAGCACCGATACAAGGCAAGAGAGTGTCTGGCGAGGGGCAAACGCTGTGGCAAGTGTGGACTCCTACACCATTTCGCCAAGGCCTGTAAAAAATTTGAGCGAGGCGAACGACGATGCAAAGTGGGTTCCCCCGCCACGACTCCTACGGTTATTCACACCGTCTCCCCGAGTACAGATGGGCGGATTTACTGCAATGTGGTGCTGGACAGCGTGGAAGTGCCGTTGTTGGTGGACATGGAAGCAGTGGCTTCTGTGTTGAACTGGCCTACTGTGAGGAGTTTGTTCCCGTATTACCGAGTGAGAGGACAGTTGACGTCATATTTGGGCTATGGAGGTAATAGGTTGGCCATCGTGGGTTCACTGGAGTTTACTGCGAGATACAAGTTGGCAGTGACGTCCAACGTCTAATTTGTGGTGACCATCAGTGGGTCGAACGTGATGGGCTGCCACATGTTCTATGGCCTGGGCTTCACAATCACCAGTGGCATTGGAGAGGAGTGGTCGGGCTGTGGTTTATGGGACTGACTGGTTCCGAGCGTGGTGGACGATGCGGTATGGGACAAAGACTGGCCTAGTATTCTGGGAGATGACCAGGACCAATTCCATCCAGGGCTATCGCGGGAGGGTTCTGGTGCCAGAGTCCAAGTTGCCCTGGATGTGGGAACTGGGCGGCACGGTGGAATGCCTGTGACAGCGGATGGAGCCGAGAGGATAGCTCCCTCTGCTTCCGGAGTTTGGCCTGGAGATACCGAGAAGCAAGGGGCTGCAACGGCTTTGCCGACATTCGAAATGAAAAAGAGTGGGGCAGGACCGGCTGGCACGGTGGACAGACATGCCACACAGCAACACTGGGGACCGAGTTGGGCTTCGTATGGGGTCAGCGGAGCGGTTCGACCCAGCGAGGAAGCCCGGTCTAAATGTCGTGGACATTTGAAGCTGAGTCAAGCTCCCCTGCGGGTCGCTGACGTGGTTTGGCCCAGGGAAGAGGCTTGGCTAAGGGAGGCCCATGACAAGAGAAAATGATGGGATGACCAGGGGCGGCTGTGGGTGGTAGATGTTCGGGAGGACGGTTATCTCCAGCTGTCTGATGACTCATGGAGACACCCCAACGAGCTGCGCCGCATCAGCAAAGAGAAGGAAGTGTCAAGACTCCGATGTGTCTCATCTCCAGAGGCGAAGAGACAAAGGCGTTCTGGGTGGGATCCACCAGATGGGTCTCCAGGGGGTGGCTTCTCCATTGGGACTGTATGGTAGAAAGGGGGGCAATGTGTTAAACTGCATATGGTGTTGTGAATTGTCTGAACTACGTAGTGAATATGTTCTTTGTTTTGAGTGCTACGTGAGTTACCCATGTACAAAACCCCCCCAAAAAACGTGATGTTTGAAGTGTACATTACTGTATGGTTTGCCCGGGTTGTGAGGTGGTTTCGTTGGGTGTGTTTGTAGCAGGGTGTGAACTTAAATATTGACTGTGTGATGGGTGAAATAGAATTTGCTGTATGTATTAAAGTTCATGGGATTATTTTAGTATATTAGGAACACTACAGTTTCTTTTATTTTCATGGACTATATATTGACAAAGATGGCAGAATAATCCATCTAGCCGTGTGGAGGTGGGACAGTAGTCCACCTGGGTCCCTCTAGTTTTAGATGTTTTCGGTGTATGGATAGGCCTAAATATTTTGTTAGTGTGTGATTTGGGTCACAAATTTGGGAGGGCCTAATTGGTGTGTTTTGGATTTTTCTGCAGGGGGGGAGGTGTCATGTATCAAATATGATACATTTCATATTGTGTGTGTACTATGGGTATAAAAGGCGGATGCAGAAGAGGCACGGTCTCTTTACGACCAGACCTCTGCCTATACGAGAGCGCCTGTATCACACTGTGAGTTCATCAATAAACCTACGTTTTACTGTGCCTCCGGCCTTGTTATTGAAGTACGGGTTGTGGACATAACAGCAACCTCTTATATAACACCCACTGGACCCACTTGATGTTAATTTCCTTTTCATAGAAGCTGAAAATCTCAGCCTAACTAAAGGGAAAATTACGGGAGTCCAGCAGACCCAGTAGAGGAACATCATTAAGACTCTGCCTTAACAAAAAAGGAAAGCTAGAAAAAATAAACTTCTGAGCCTATAAAACACTTGAATAATTTAGCGCTGAATATTATAAATTGGCTTGATTATTTCAGGAACCACAACACCACAGCTCTGTCTCTGTCGGTGTTGCTGCTAATGGGGATCGCAGTGTACTTTGCAGGCACGCAGAGAAGGAAAATGAGAGGGAAGCATAATGAGATGATGAGCATCAATTTAACACAAGGATTTCCCCTCTTTTTCTCCATCCCTCATCTTTATTTCCTCCTTCATTAAAAGAGGAGTCCGGCACAGAGCTTTTCCTCTTTCCCTGTCTCTCCTTTTCCCCTCCCTCTCTTCTCTTGAACACCCTGTTTAGCTGTTTAAGCTGATGACAGAGAGAATATTGCACGTTGAAAAGGCTGTTTCTCTCACTCACTCGCACACACACTCTTGCCCAGAGCGAAAGGCCCCAGGCAGTCTTTTTCCCCCACTAGCCAGGGGCAATCATTCTGCCTCTATGATACTTTAACTGTGGGTTGTCAGGAAACATTAGGCCTTTAAAAACACAGCAGACACACACTGAGAAAACACACACGTGGTCTCCGCTCTAGTCCCATCCCTTCCAAGGCCAGAATACTTTTACCATCTTAAATAATTTAGTTCATACCCATTTTTAAGTTTAAGAATCACAACTTTAAATGCATAAAGCCAGATGTTTTGCGATGCTGATATCTAGAGCTTGTTGCTTACTGAAACCCGACATAAACTAAGAAATGCACACAAATTTGCAAAGGACTCAATGGAGACTGGCTATCTTATCTCCAGGTAAGAGTTTTATCTTAGCAGTGGCAGCAGCAGCAGCAACAAAAACTGAACCAAGAACAGATTTAAAATGGAAATAAAACTTGATGAAACTGTCCCCCCAAAGGGAAAAGCAGCATTAGCAGTTTCAGCAAATGTCCCAGATCACTTGGACGCAGAAAAGCGATAAAGTCTCAGTTTATTGTTGTTTTGTCAAAGTTTCTGGAGTCTCAGAGATACAACCATATGTTCTTAGAGGGGGTACAATTGAAATTTTTTTAATCAGAATAAATCTTTGAAATTGAAATCATGATTAATTGTCACTCTCCCCCCTTATATAATGTACCTTAAATTGGTTGTTTTTCAAGTTTTTCATACACTTATTGTTACAGATCTCTCCTCCATAAGGATTTAGGTCGTGGTGCAGTTTCTTACACCTTAAGGTACACCTCCACTACTAGCTCAGTGCTAGTAGAGGAATTCCTATTTGGCTCAGTGGTAAGGGTGGGAGCATTTAGATCATGGTGTCATGGGTTTGAATCCCAGCCTGGGCTATAGGTGTATGTCTGCCTTGCTGTGTGCGAAAGAGACTGTGTAGGTGTTAGTCTACCTTGCCTGTGGGTGAAAGTAACTATAGGTTGGTCTACCTTGACATGAGGTCGAAACAGACTTGGTGATCCCAGGCTGAAATAGGCAATTCTGGCCTTGGCCCAGAAAGTGGGTTGTAACACTTATTCACATGGGAGTGGACATGTGCTTTCTGCAACTGCAGGTTTATTTAAATCCTTCAACATATCAAAAATGACAAGAAGTGCCCATAATATTGTCAAAAAATCTCATAAGAATGGAGGAAATACTGCATGTGCAAACAAGTAGCAACCACTTTAGCATTACACCAGTTGTTGTCTTACCAATTGTTATACCAGTTGCATGTCTCACCTCCTTTTTCAATGTGAGCTCCAGTAGTAGATAGTCTAGTTTGTTTTCTAGGGAGTGACTTTCACAAACAGAACTGATGGAAGTGATGTTCGTGCGGGGTTAGTATTTAGCTAAGTTGTTAGCCCTCCTTGGCAATCATGCTTCCGCCTTTCTGTCGGCCTCTTGTCTTCTCTTCAGTGTTCAGGACAGGACTGTGTCACGATCTGTGCACAAGGGGATTCCGCTGTGCACAGTCTCTTTGCCTTTTTTCCAAATTTGTATAGTGTTGTATTTTTGAGTTCTAATTCCTGTTATTTTATCGTTGTTTGGTTTTCACATATTCTGTATTGTTTCTTAGTATGACTTATTTTCCTGTTTATGTTCATTGGAGTTTTGTTATTTACATATTTTTTTTTTTTTGTTACTTATTTGTACCCGTAGGTAGACTTGGTTTGCAGTCTGGTGACAAGCCACCGGCTGCTGGTCGCTGCGTGCGCGAGCGCCCTAAACCTACATGTTTTTGGTGTGCGGGAGGAAACCGGAGAAATCCCGGAGTAAACCCCGCGCAACACGGGGAGAACATGCAAACTCCACACAGCTCACTGTTGGTCGGGGGCTGGGATCGAACCCACGATCTCATGATCCCCGCGATCCCCCAGCCGAGGGTAAAACTGTGCTGCCACAGTGCTAAACCACTGCGCCACCGTGCAGCCCATATTTGAGTTTACTTGTCTTTATTTGTCATCACACTGTATTCGTTTCTTGCCGGTTTTCTTCTCTTTTGCTCTCTCTCCGGGGTTGCACCTGTCAGAGGCACTTCCGGGTTTTTCCTTGGTTGTGGGCGGTGCCCCTGTCAAGTTGTCAGCCCTGTCTCCTCTCCTCGTGACTCACAGCTGATTGTCATCACCTTCTTCTCCAGCCCGCTCATGTGATTCACACCTGTTACCATTGGTGTTCATTTGTTTCTGGCCCTATTTAAGGGCGGTTATTTCTTTTCCTTATTGTCGGAGTCTCAAGAATCATTTGTGTCAGAACCCTGTCCCCGTTCTGATGTTTATTATCCATATGTATCCTATCCCCTTTCCCTTTTCCTTCTTGCCTTGAGAGAGAGCAGTCGCATTTTTCTTCCCTCCTCCCCTGCCTTCCTGATCTATTCCCAGCTTTTGCAATGTTGCGTTTTTGTCTGTGTTTAGTCGCTCTTCTTCTGCTGAATCTTAATCTAAACGGAAATTATGGATTTGGAAGCGGCTTAAATGTGCTATTGTCACTATTTTTCAACAAGAATTGGGCCAAGGGGGAGCCCAAGAATTGGAACCTACAAGGAGACTCATGGACATTGGAATTCATGCGTCTGTGGAAACATTATTGGTTATGATCTCAGGACTTCTATTTTTGGCTGTGGAGTTCCCTGATGCATCAGAAATTGAAGGAAGGTGAGGGAGCTGATCAAAGCGGACCCGGCAAGCTCCTTCATCAAATTCAACCAGTTGGGGAGGGCACGAGTAGCGGCAAACGGTGAACTGAATGACAGTGATTCAGTGAAGGAATACATCTGAAGCCCTGTGCTCTCCATGGAAAAACAGTTTAAGCCTGCACATATAATGGAAGCACAGAATTACACGGGTGAGGACAAATTCTATTCTCTGAGTGCACTGTGCTGATTTGATTTGATTTGACCTTGTTTGCCCCATGTTTACATTCCTCCTGATTGAGATAAGCGGAAGGACCGGCTCTTATGTCTACCCAAACAATCAACAATCAGTGGTTTGTCGTCAGAGGATTGGACCCTCAAGGACAATGCCCATGTGCGTTCTGCAAGCAAGAGAGAGAGCAAGAGAGATAGACTCTGGACTTGTTTATAAGTCACACGATTATAACATCTATCCACTGCCAGGAGGCGCCCTCTGCTGCTCACTAACAACTGTTACATTTACACTACACAATGCATACAACACTACATGCATACAATACACTGCCTCTCAACTTTTGTGTGTGATCTCCTGCTAAATGTCTGCTAAATGTGCATTGAGGTTTTTTTTTGCCTGCAATCAAAATTTCGCTCACTTGCCGAGCGTCATTCTGATAAAACGTGTTTTTTTCTCTCGCCTACTGTGTCATATCCATTTTCTTTTCTTTTTTTTCCTTTCTTCTTTATGACTGGCGCCTAGCGGCTGCCCCGGCCTTGGATGCGCTCTGCAGAGCGTGCCCAAATGCCAAGTCACGTTTCGTTACCTTGTATTCATACATGTGTAATGACAATAAAGTTGAATCTCAATCTCAATCTCAATCTCATTTTCCTCCTGCCATTTGTAAGTTTTGCTTTGTGCACTATTTGGCTTTTGTGCTTGTGCACTGTTTGGACTTTTTGTGTTTATTTTAATAAAAATCACAAACTGCAGTTCAGCGTCTGGTTTCCCCCTTTCTGCCCCAAGGGGCAAGTCATGACCGTAGACTCCGGCCAGTTAGAGACCCAGCTGCTACAGTTTGTGGTTATTTTTTCACTCACCTGTGGTTTGGTGATTTGGGCAGTAGGATGTGGCCAAAAGGGGACCCGGCTAATTTAAAAACGCCAGCGGCAGCAAGCGTTCACCATTTTCTCCTACTCCTCCCCAGTTTTGTTTCTCACCAGGAGTCTCGCCATGTCAGCCATCCTGGAATTTCCAACTCTTGGTCTGAGTGAAATTGAGCGGTGGGCTGTGAATATTGTGGGGGACATCCTCATGCAGGCTCGTGCCTCCCATACCCCTGAGGCAGCCCGAGAGTGTCTGAAGGGCGCAGCGCAGGTACTTGAGGCATGCCCTAGCCTGTGGGACCATCCAGAGCTCGCTGACCTACTCCTCCCCAAAGTTGCCCCACAATCTATAAGTCACGGGCTGGGGGAACCACTCCAATGTCCGTGACTGTGCCAACGAAGAGCAAGCGTCCGCATACATGTAAGCCTCTCGCTGCTCTCTGGTGGCAGCTCCATCTCCTCCTCCCAAACACTGGCCCGCACCATTGGCCGAGGAGCTGGAGGAGCACAGGTGGGTCATATTAGCAGAGACAGAGCTTCTACCAGAATATAAGCCATGGTTCCTCCTGGATCTTGCCCAGGAGCTTTCACTGGGGGTCCCGGAGTTTGAGCCAATGAGTGAGCAACCCCTGACACCAGGGCCTCTCCAACTTCACCATGAGCCAACGTCTCCGCCTCCCACCTCCTGCTTCCCGCCGTCGCCCAGGGAAATCTCCCCGGTGGAACGCCTCCACCTCTCAGGCAGCAGTTTCTCCCGTGCCGAGTCAGACAATCCCTGCAGCAGCTCCTTCGCCAGCTGTCCCATCAGCTTCCTTTTTCTCCTTGGCTGCTGCGACTCCCATCTCTTCAGTGTGTCCTCCTGCTGTTGAGGGCCCGGCAATTTCTTCCCCAGCTCCGCCCGTCGCCGTGTCTGCAGGGGTGGCTCCTCCATGTTCCTCTGAGGGGCCCACAACCACTGAAGTCACGGAGAGGGCTGATTCCCAACCAGCTACAGCAGAAGACAACACACCCTGGGAATTCAGGCAAGTGTTTTTTCACTCTCATTCAAGTAAACATAAATTGTCTTGCCTGATTCCTGGTGGTGAGTCTCAGACTATGCAGTCCCCTGAGTCCTCACCATCTGCTGTAGCTATAGACTGTTCACCTGCTCTCTCCGTGTCTCCTTCTTTTCCCCTTGAGTGTCCGCCAGCCCCAGGATTGAGACGCTGGACGAAGGAGGAGCCTGCGGCCCTGGAGAACCTGGTTCCAGCCCCGCAGCCACATTCTGGATGGAGGGAGAGAGCTGGGACCGAGCTGAAGCCTGTGTCAACGTTGGAGTGTCCCCTGGCCTCAGCAGAGCAGGATCCCATGCCAGCGGGGAACTGACCTGTATCCATGCTGGACGAGCCACCTGCGTGGGTTGATTCGCTGGGGGGTCCCGGGACTGCACCTACCACCATGCCTGCTGCAGGGGCCACCGCAGAAGAGTTAAAGCTGGACCTCTGGAGGGTCAGGCCCAAGAAGTCATCGCCTGGCTTGACAGAGTCCTGGACAGTGGTGGAGCTTGAGCTCTGGCAAGTGCTCTCCTTTGTTTTCATTGTTTCAATGTTGGAGAGATCTTGTCTGGCTCTTGGTGGGGAGAGCCAAGTGCAGTCATCAGCTGCACCTGAGCTCACCTCGCCGGGCTCCACTGCTGCCGGTGACCCTGACTCTGCTTCTCTGCCTCTCCTGCCTAAGCCTTTCCTCAGGGTCACCGAGGATCATCCAGCTTTGCCAGAGGTCTCCGTGGGTCTGGCCTCACTACCCGAGATCACCGTGGGTCCAGCTCCTCCTGCTGAGGTCCTTGCGGGTGCTCTGTCCCAGCCCGGGACCTCCATGGGTGCTGCTCCCCCTTCTGCTTAGGTCACTGCGGGTGCTCTGTCCCAGCCCGGGACTTCCGTGGGTGCTGCTCCCCCTCCGGTTGAGGTCTCCGCGAGTGCTCCGTCCCAGCTTAGGGTCTCTGAGGGTACTGCTTCCCCATCAGCTGAGGTCATCGCGGGTGCACCATCCCAGCCCAGGACCTCCGCGGGTGCAGGTCCTCCTCCGGTTGAGGTCTTCACGGGTGCTCCGTTCCAGCCCGGGGCCTCCGAGGGTGCTGCTTCTCCATCAGTTGAGGTCATCACGGGTGCTCCGTCTCAGCCCGGGGCCTCTGTGGATGCAGCGCTTCCTCAATCTGGGTCCACTGTGGAGGTCAGCTCTGGCCCAGTCCGGGTCCACCATGGGTGCAGCCTCACTCCAGCTCGGAACCACCGCGGGTGCTGCGATGTCCCAGTCTGGGACCATTGAGGGTGCTACTGGCCAGTCCGAGGGTGTCGTGCTTCCCTTTCATTTGCCTAGTGCCATCATGGTTCCCCTCTTCTGCCAAACACCGTTGTGGTCCCCTGTCCTCTGCCAGACACCGTCGTGGTCCCCTCTCCTCTGCCCGAGGCCGTGGCAGTTCCCTCTCCTCTGCTCAAGGCCGTCGTGGTTCCCCCTCCTCTGCCTGGGGCCATCGTTGTTTCCCGTATTCCTCCATCCTCCTCATTGCAGGTTGTCCCTGTTGGGGAGCCACCCCCTGGACCACCTTTTCAGTTTAGGTGGTTAAAGAGCTCTGGCAAACCACCTGACAAACTGTGGCGTTGGGTTGGGTGGCCCACATTCTTTGGCAGGCTGCCCGACTACCATCACGCCATCTGTTAGGTCTGGGACTTTAGTCGGCCACCTGAAATGTCCAGCTCTCCGGTCCAAGGGGCCTAGGTGCCTGGCCCTGCCTGGTGTAGATCCTGAGCATTTTTTTTTTGTGCCCTCCTAGCCTGGGTTGTGCTGGGGTGTGAGACATGAAGGTTTTTCTTATTTTCTCTGGTTTGTTTCGATCCCTCTGTGCCTGGGTCCCCCTCCTCACTCCCGCGGTCGTGTTGTTTTCTTGTTTTTTGGTGGTGGGGTTCTCTGTGTGGGTGGGCCCGTTTCTTTCCTTTCGATGTTGCTCGGGGTGTCTGGTATCCACCTCTTGAATTCCTGTTATTTTATCGTTGGTTGGTTTTCACATATTCTGTATTGTTTCTTAGTTTGACTTATTTTCCTGTTTATGTTCATTGGAGTTTTGTTATTTACATATTTGGGTTTGCTTGTCTTTAATTGTCATCACATTATGTTCATTTCTTGCCGGTTTTCTTCTCTTTCTCTCTCTCTCCGGGGTTGCATCTGTCAGAGGCACTTCCGGGTTTTTCCTTGGTTGTGGGCGGTGCCCCTGTCAAGTTGTCAGCCCCGTCTCCTCTCTTCATGACTCACAGCTGATTGTCATCACCTTCTCCTCCAGCCCGCTCATGTGATTCACACCTGTTACCATTTGTTTCTGACCCTATTTAAGGATGGTTATTTCATTTCCTTATTGCCGGAGTCTCAAAAATGATTTGTGTCAGAACCCTGTCCCCGTTCTGACATTTATTTTCCATGTGTATCCTGTTTTCCTCCTGCCATTCGTAAGTTTTGTTTTGTGCACTATTTGGCTTTTGTGTTTGTGCACTGTTTGGATTTTTTGTGTTTCTTTAATATCGCAAACTGCAGTTCAGCATTTGGATCTCCCCTCTCTGCCCCGAGGGGCAATTCATGACAGACTGTGCACTGATACAGTCCATATGACCACATAGTATGAAAGCAATACTCCAGCAAAGTGATTTGAACACCCATAATTAAATGAAATGAGGAGTTTGTGATATAAATAGGGCTTCCCATGTCTCTGTTTTGAGCCACACCATACACTGTCAGATGGAAATGGCACTCGAATTTTAAAAGTTCTGCTTCTTTCATTCCACGATTAACCTGATTTTAAAAAATGATCACCATCAGCGGATTGTTGACTTAATTTAGATTAAATCAATTAATGTGCCGACCACTAGTTCTTATAAGTTCTCAATAAGAGACAATTGATAGACAATGACTACAGATGACAAAAGTGATATGAGGAATAGACTGTAAGAAGAATAGTTGATCGGTGCGCCCCCACTTCAATGGGTTCCTACAACTGAACACAAACTGAAGTGCAAAAATGGGTGGATGCCTTAGGATGCCTGCTCCCCAATTAAAACCAACATAGCTGCTTTTCTACCTAATTGAATAAATATTTAAGACAATAAATAAGCTAGGCAGAAACTCTTAATTCTGTGATAGTTAAAAAGTCTATGTGTGTGTATGTGTGTTTCAATGTGTTGTGTAAAGTAGTCTAGACTTAATTTTTTTCAGAAAATAAGAAGAAAACTACACAAATAGCACTAAAGAATGAAATTCCCTGGCCACAGATGAACAGCACCCCCATTTTGCCATGAACCACTAAAAAATGTCCAAGGAATGACAAGGAAAGCTTGAGGAACAGGCACTGTTCTTGGATGCTCAAACAGTAGTGACAAATTTCAACTATTAAAGAAAAGGACTACAAAATACACCAACTTTTACAGTACTGAGCATGTCCCTGTTTGAGACTGTACAGTAGTGTATGCAGTCGACAAATATACTCAACAGAAGAAGTCAAGAATATTGCATACAAAATGACTAGCATGCAGCTACCTAGCTTTGTTACAACCAGTTTTGCAATACAACCCAGAATTGCAATTATTCTGCCCCTGCTGATGTGTGTGTGGTGTGGACTCAGCCTGCTATCTCAGCTCAGCACACAGATAACAGTTTCCCAATTACAGTCTGAAATTGATGGTCTTTTCAAAGCTTTACATAGGATTCATTGTAAAACTAAACAGACATACAAAATACATATCAATTGTCATCCTATTACTTTTGCTATTCAAGAAAAATCACATTTCATTATGCATTTAAACTCAGTAGAAACCAATGTGTTATCTCAAGGCTAATTTCTATGGAAAAACCATATAGACGCTAACTATTAGCATGTACAAATTAACTGAAGAAAGCAGTAAATTTTTATCTTTAAATGCAAGTTGTGTATCTGAAATATACTTATATTCAGTCATAAAGCAACTCAAGATAGAATTACTCACAGGTAAAAGTTTTCTAGCCGCAACAAGCAGACTAAGAAAAATGTGGCTGTTCACATCCCTTTGTCACGGCCCAATTTGTATCACTACCTAATTTGCAGCAGGCATGCGCAAGGCAGTCCGCCATCTTGGAACGCGAGGTAAGGCAACGGCATATGGACAAGCAACTTTTGAATTACTTCATTGCCCTACCCGATTTGGAAAATTCAACAAAAAATCGTGAACATTTAAAATCATAAAACGTGTTTATTTTAGTATCTCATATATTGTGGAGAGTGTAAATAACGGAGGCAGATTTATGCAGCAAACGACTTTATTCACTCTCACATCAGTCATACACAGAAAAAGCATGTCTCAATACACCAGGGGCTCTCCTTTTATATCAACCGCCCATCTCACATCTGCATGACATCTCGCATCACAATACATTCATCCCTTCTCCCCAACTCCTTCCTGCTACCTCACCATAGTCTCCATACCTATTGTCCTTCTCTGTTTACCCTCTGCATCCAGTCTGAGATGATTAACCCAGCCTCTACAATATAAAAAAAAAGAATCATCTGTTTTTGCTATTGTATCCCCCACTTATTATTTATTCAAGATCAGAGACCTTCAGCTTCCTACCTCACCCTTTGATAACAATGTTATCATAGATATGTTAGCAAATAGCATTTGAGGATGTTATTCACAACCTTTTTTCACACTCCTATCATAATTTGTAATATGTGTGTACTGTCTCAGAATTATATCAGAATAAGTCTTTTTACTGGGAAGAATATACAGCAGGGAAAATAAGCATTGAACATGTCAACATTTTTCTCATTAAACATATTTCTGTTGGAGCCATTGATCTGAGATTTTCACCAGATATCAGTAGCAAGCAGTGTTGGGCAAGTTACTAAAAATAGTAACTAATTACAATTACTAGTTACTTCTTTTCAAAAGTAATTGAGTTACTTTACCAATGAAAGCACCAAGGTGCTGATGCCTTGGTGCCTGTGGCATGGTAGCATAGGGGGCTGTACAAAAGTCACACTGCCACTCGTAGTGGCCCGGCATAGTTATTACAATACCTTTTTTCACAGCTGCATTGATGGTAAAGGTCAGTTAAATTTGTGTTTATTTTGAAAACAAAGCCTTATCTTGAAATTGTGGCAAATTAAAAGTCGAGAAAATATGGCGATACAGTGATACAAGCCTTTAGTTCCAGCTGATTTTGAGCAGGTGAGCTGAAAAGCTGGTAACAGACAGACAGACATACATACACATGGAGTGATTACCATACGCCTACGTTGCCTTTGCACTGAGGCATAAAAATACAGAAGCACAAGAATAAAATTAGGAGCACAAAGAAAAATGCTGGCGTAACAGATTTTATTCGCATGTATAGTTACACGATGGTGTGCAATAGCAGGTAGGTAAACATATCAAAAATTTGAAAAGGCTTATCTTATCTTAAAAGTAAAAGCACAGTTATGTCATGAACTGGCCCCTGCAGGGCAGAGAGAGAGACCCAGGTGCTGGACTGCTCGTTAGTGGTGTTTTAATGAGGAAAACATAAAGTCCGAACAGTGCTCAAAAAACAAACTTACAAAATGAGGAGAACAGGTTGTAGATGAGGTAGCACACATTAGAACAGGGAAGGGGTGTCATGATTTATTAAACTGACAGCTTACATGCACGATGCAATAGCACAGGAAGGAAACCACACATGGAGGCACGTTTGACAGTTTATTAAATAGCAAAATAGATGCATAGCTAAGGAGACAGCCACTCACCAGAGGAATCCACCTGAGGAGAGAAGACGAGAGCTGTAAGAGGAGGAACGGAGTAAGGGGAAATGGGCGAGCCAAATTGCCAATTACTTGGGGTTCCGAGGAAGAACCGGCAGGACTCCAGCAGGGAATAGATGAACCAATAGGGTGGGGGAATGAGCTGATGGTGCCTGACTGGGTGGAGGTTGACAGCCGAGGAATAAGGGAGATGTGGCAGGAGAGCGCGCGCAGTCCTGGAGACACACCTGCACGATGGAAGCAACCTGAAGGAGAGAGGAAAACAAGATGAAACAAGGTGTGGAACACATGAGCAGGCAGGTGACCTAATTAATAAGCAGGGATATGGGGCAAAACAAACAAGATGACAAGGTGGGAATGTCTGGAGGAAGAGGCGAAGACCTCATGTCAAATGGAAACAAAATATAAACACAATAATAAAGCAAGACCTAGATGAACAAAGGCACCTAAAGAAACTAACAGAATAACACTGAAAACTAGAATTACATAAACAGGCAACTCAAAAACACATTATCCATCCAGAAACAATACACAGTAAAATAATCACACAAGACTGAGAAAATACAAGAAATAACTAGAAATGAAGTGAGAACATGAACTTGGTGGAACACTGCACTCAGCCTCATGACAGAGCCCCCTCCCAAGGGGCGGATGCCAGACACCCCAGGGTAGCATCAAAGAAAAAAGACACCCCCCCCCCCAAAAAAAACCCGGGAGGGCGGTGGGGGGAACCAGGCTCGGAGGGACAAAAACAGGATACCCGCTCAGGGTCCACACCAGGCAAAAACCAATCCTAGGCCCACTGGGCAGGAGGAAAAGGCAGTTTGGGTGGTTGGATAAAGTCCCAAACCTGTCAGGTGGTGTGGTGAAACGAACCGGGTGGCCTACCGGAGTACGTGGACCACCCAGCCCAGTGATACAGTCCATCGGGCGGTTGACTAGAGTTTTTAAGCCACCCGAACAGAAGGAGAAGTTCATCTGGTATTCTCCCAATGTCCTTGAGCCACCGGTCCACAGGGCACGATGTGCCCCCTCTAGAAGGCGGCAGCTGGATCCAGTACCCTATGCGGACCACAGAAGCTAAGAGGTTGGCACCCGATGACGGTGACAGCTGAAGAGCAGGGGGCCCAGCCAGCGATGATGACCGGAGAGCAGGGGAACCAGGTGATGAGGATGGCCTACTAGTGGAGACCTCAGGCAACAGAATGAGACCCGTGGCGACCACAGATCGAAAGGAACACACAACGGCGGCGGGCAGAGCAGAGGGAACCACGACGACCTTAGGCAGAGGAGAAGGAACCGCAACGACCTCGGGCAGAGGAGAGGGAACCACGGCAGCCACAGGCAAAGAAGGGGAAACCATGGTGGAGTTGGAAAGGGATTGAAGGACTACAGCGATTCCGGACAGGCACGTAGCACCCTCGGTGATCCTTGACTGGGACGAGGCAGCACCCACAGTGGCCCCGGGCTGGGGCAAGGCAGCACCCACAGTGGTCCCAGGCTGGGGCATAGATGCACCTGTAGTGGCCCCAGACTGGGATGTGGCTGCACCCATGGTGGTCCCGGACTGGGACATAGCTGCACCCATGGTGGTCCCGGACTGGGACATAGCTGCACCCACGGTGGCCCCAGCCTGGAGTATAGCTGCACCCATGGTGGCCCCGGACTGGGATAGAGTTGTACCCACGGTTGCCCCCGGGCTGGAGGGTGACATCCACAGCGGACCCAAGATGGGGAGCAGCATCCACATTGGTCTCAGGCTGGGATGCAGCACCCCCGACGGCCCCCAACTGGGACACAACATCTATGAAGACCTGGACTAAGGAGGAGCTACACCCACGGAGGTCCTGGGCTGGGTCGGAGCACCCACGAAGACCTCAGCTGGAGGAGTAGCAGCACTCATGGAGGTCCCGGGCTGGGACGGAGCACCCATGAAGACCTCAGCCGATGGGGGAGCTGCACCCACGGAGGTCCCGGGCTGGGACGGAGCACCCACGACGACCTCAGCTGAAGGGGGAGCAGCACCCACGGAGGTCCTGGGCTGGGATGGAGCACCCACGAAAACCTCAGCTGGAGGGGCAGCAGCACCCATGGAGGTCCCGGGTTGGGACGGAGCACCCACGAAGACCTCAGCCGATGGGGGAGCTGCACCCACGGAGGTCTCGAGCTGGGACGGAGCACCCACGATGACCTCAGCTGAAGGGGGAGCAGCACCCACGGAGGTCCTGGGCTGGGACGGAGCACCTGTGATGACCTCAGCTAGAGGTGGAGCAGCACCCACAGAGGTCCCGGGCTGGGACGGAGCACCCATGATAACCTCAGCTGGAGGAGCTGGACCCACGGAGATCTCAGGCAGGGAGGCTGGACCCACGGAGACCTCTGGCGTAGTTGGACGATCCTCGGTGACCCTGGGGAAACCACCGGGACACCGGCGGCATTGAAGTCCAGCGAGGTGAGCTCAGGTGCAGCTGATGGTTGCACTTGGTCCTCCCCACCAAGAGCCAGACAAGATTTCTCCAAAATTGAAACAGTGAAAACAAAGGAGAGGACTTGCCTGAGCTCAAGCTCCACCACCATCCAGGACTCCATCGATCCACGCGGTGACGTCTTGGGCTTGGCCCTCTGGAGGTTCAGCTTTGACTCTGCTGTGGCGGCCCCTGCAGTAGGCATGGTGGTTGATGCAGTCCTGGGACCCCCCAGCAAAGTGACCCACACAGGTGGTACCCAGCGTGGCGACAGGAGGTCGGCTCCCTGCTGGTGCTGGATCCTGCACCGCTGAAGCCAGGGGATACTCAACCATCGGCGCAGGCTTCAGCTCGGTGGCAGTGCTCTCCCTCTGTCCGGACCGTGGCTGCGGGGCTGGAACCAGGTCCTCCAGGGCCGAACGCTCCTCCATCGTCCGGCGGCTCAAACCTGGGACTGGCAGACACTTAGGGGGCAGAGGAGGAGACACGGAGAGAGTAGGTGAGGTATTGATAGATGCAGCAAGCGGGGAGAGCTCAGAGGACTGCATAAACTGAGCCTCACCACCAGGAATCAGGCAAGGTACAGTAATTCATGTGAGAATGATAGAGAATGAAAAAGTACTTGCCTGTGCTCCCGGGGCATGATGTTTTCTGCTGCAGCTGGCGTTGAATCCGCCCTCTCCGTGGCTGCAGTTGTTGTGGATCCTTCAGAGGAACTTAGAGGAACCACCCCTGCAGACGTAGTGATGGGTGGAGCTGGGAAGGAGGCGACCGGACCTTCAGCAGCCGGAGGAATCATCGAGGAGAAGGGGGAGGAAGCAGCAGTGGAGGAGGAGGCTGACGGGACAGCTGGAGAAGAGAAACTGGGTGAAGGAACTGCTGTGGGAGTTTTCAGCCTTGGCGAAGGAGAGACTGCTGACAGGGAGGTGGAGACGTTCTACCAGTGGTCTGAAGCTGGATGGTGGCATCTTGGAGCCAGCAGAGCGGAAGCAGGAATGGGCGAATAGGGGGAGGAGAAGGACGTCTGCCGCATAGAGCACTTCTGTGTTGGCTTTGGTCCCGCTGGAAGCGGCCCCCACGTCAGCCTGGGGAATGACTGCTGAAGTGAGGAGACCGTGGACAGCAGCTCCGAGAATTGGGGAAACTTCCTCAACCCAGAGTGTGCCTCCACAATCCTAACCACTTCATCTACACTCTCCCAGATCTTCTTGGGGCTACGGGAGGCAAGAGCTTTGTCCACAAAGCCCTGAATGATTTCAGCAGCCCACTGCTCCTCCACGCTTGGAGACCCAGCTGCTGATCTCCCTTTATTGACTGAAGGCCAGCGTGCTGGGGTCATGATGAAAAGCTCCGGAAAAAATGTGTGAGTGAAAACAAAAAAATCCACACACTAGCAGCAACTGGGTCTCAAGTTGGTTGGAGCCTACTGTCATGAACTGGCCCCTGCGGGGCAGAAAGAGAGACCCAGGTGCTGGACTGCTCATTAGTGGTGTTTTAATGAGGGAAACATAAAGTCCAAACAGTGCTCAAAAAACGAACTTACAAAATGAGGAGAACAGGTTGTAGACAAGGTAGCACACATCAGAACAGGGAAGGGGTTCTGATGGGGAGCACAAATGAACATGATGAGGCTCCAACAAGGAGCCTCTACAGAGCGACTGGACTGGAGCCCCGGGAGTTCTTCAGCGCCTCAGCTCTCCAGCCTACTTGTAAGACAGCACATTCTCTGATACATTCCTCCATACCTCAAGCACTCATCCATCTGTCTGTGTTTCCTCCTAGGGTTGCCAGTCCGAACGATGCTCTGCTCGGCCTGCTGCTACACTCCTACAGGCACGCACACACCCATACTCACACATCTTATAATAAAAGATATTGTGTCTATTCTGAGTCCACGTCTGTTCCTGGGCCACCCAATCATGTCACAATAAAATTATTCTTCATCTTAAAGACATTGTTTCACCCAGGAAAAGGCCAGTCAAGAACTTCTTTTTCATCCCAGGACCACAGCTGAACCAACATTCCTTTGTTAAGCAAATCTAAGGAATGCTCTCAACGTATTAACTCAGACCATAAATAAACTGGAAACGCTCTCACTCCAGACCATTTTATTGGCTAATAAAACGATTGACATCTTCTAAACCCCTGTGACAAAGAACAGACATTTTTGAGTGCATCATATGGTCACTACAAAATATCCACAGCTCGACATTACCCCTGGTGGACGTCTCTGGAGTAGATGCTCACTTTGACTGTACAAGTTTTGAACGGAGTTTAACTCTTTCTTCAAGCTTCATTTCTCAGGACAATTCTAAGGACACCATTTGTTGAAGATCACTGACTCTGTGGGACTTTGATATTCTGTGGACAATCAATAATGGGTTTGAAAGAATATATTAATCCTTGATTTTAAATATGTGCATGTTAAAATGTTTAAATGAATGTTTTATTCTTGCATGTTAATTTAAAAGCACTAGTTATAAAGTTGCATGAATCACTGAAGTAGGTTAGATTTTATACACAAGTATATTAATGAATCTTCAGTATTAGAATGTGTGTGTCAGTATGTGAAGACCAGTATCAGCCAATCACCACCCAGCATAATGCTGAATTACAGCTCTTTCATTCCATTGGTTCCTTACAGACAAAAGACTGTTCATTGGACTAAAGTTCATAAAACCCACCCACACAGGAAGACTATTGGCTTGGGCTTATGTCAATCATCCTATTGGCGAGAAACTCATCTGCAATTATAAAGAGGGAGATGCCCTCCTGCAAAAAAAGTTTCACAAAACTGCAGACCAGAGCACTTCAGAGCAGAGAACATGGAATATTGTATTTGTGTAAACTTCTGTATATGTTTTTCTTTAAACGTCTGGGAATTAATTCTTTCTTTCTTGAGCTCAAATCTTGATATGGAGTGAAACTCCATGCTTCACAGACGTTTCTGTTTTTCTAACTTTTCATATTGTTAAACTTTCTTTAACTCACCGTGTGTTTTTCAAGGACCGACCATCTCCATCTCCTAGAAGCTATTTTCAACTCCATGAAATAAAAAAAAAAAAAAAAAAATTTTGCTATTGGGATCAGATGTAATTATTCTTGAATTCCCTTGGGAGAAGCCACTGATCCATGAAAGCCTCGACGCAGCTCGCCATTACGTGCAACTGAAGAAACCAACATCACCATTACGCTTGACCTAAGCTCCAACTACTATCGCAGTCAAAATTTCATCTTGTGACTGTAGACCTTGGAAGCTGCTGTACCTTGTCCGAATATCTGCTGGCAAGATATTCAAGTTTTGATGCTATATTCAAATAAAACTTCGGAAGGAGCCTCAACAACTGGACCACCATGCAAGGAATCACATGAGCTGCATTCTTCATCCATCTTCTGAATAAAACGTCTGAGATTTGAGAATAGTTCAGCATCTGATCAGATACAAAATTAAAAGCGAAATAATATCATTTTTCTTATTAAAATTCTGTTTTTACTTTCTTAAGAGTAATCCAGAATTTTCCATATAATTAATTTAATTTTCCCCATAAATTTGCATTCAGGTTTTCATAATCCGTCAACTTCAAACTGATCTAAATTCATTTATCCCTTTTTTTTTTTTTCCTTTGAAAGACAAAAGTAAAATAGAAAGATGTCTTTACCTTCTTTACATGTTTCAACTGCACTGCAGCCTTCATCAGAAGAGTCAGCTGATTGCTGCCAGGTGACATTTATCAGCTGATTTTCATAGGCGGGGCCAGCTCAGCAGATCTGTCAGATCCGCCGAGCCGGCCCCGCCTCCCGCCGTCAGATGGTCTCTGGAGAATGTGGTCCCAGGTGTGAGAAAGCATAAAGGCCCCCTCATCTCGGTTCATGGTGTCTTTTCCCCGCTTTCTGATCTCTATTGCCTCCTTGATCCAACGTTTGTGTCTGTTGCTCTCCGATCCAATAATTTTTGTGTTGTCCCAGTCCATGATGTGATTATTTCTTTTGCAGTGGTCCGATATAGCTGATTTTAATGTTTCTTGTTCTGCTTTTTCTTTTTGTGATCTTGTGAGTCGTCCTTGCGTTTCCTTCTCACATTCCTTTTGGTGTTCTTTTTTTCTTGTGGTGAATAATCTTCCGGTTTCTCCAATGTAGGTTTTGTTACATGATCTGCATGATATTTCATATAATACATTGCATTTATTGTCTTGTTCTATTCTGTCCTTGGGGTGTACTAATAACTGTCTTAATTTTTTGTGTGGTTTGACTGCTGTGTTTATTTTGTATTTTTTATCTGACGGCGGGAGGCGGGGCCGGCTCGGCTCGGCGGATCTGACAGATCTGCTGAGCTGGCCCCGCCTATGAAAATCAGCTGATAAATGTCACCTGGCAGCAATCAGCTGACTCTTCTGATGAAGGCTGCAGTGCAGTTGAAACATGTAAAGAAGGTAAAGACATCTTTCTATTTTACTTTTGTCTTTCAAAGGAAAAAAAAAAAAGGGATAAATAATTGAAAGAAGACAAAATGAACCTGTTTGACGTATTACGTGGAAGTTATGGACAAGTTTGCATTAAAGACTTCCGCCGGCTGGAGAAATTGGAGAAAACACGGGCACGCTTCAGAAACCACCTACGATTCAACCTCCGTTGCAGAGATGAGGAGGTCACACCCCAAAGCCTCAATATAAGAAATCCAATCCCGACCAAGAACGCAGAAAAAATCATCAACAAAGCACGGAAAGACCTTATAAAAGAACGTATAAGAATAACGGCAAATAAAGTAGACAAAATAAACAACCAAATCAAAGAGGAAACGGACATGTTTAAGCAACGCTACCCGACGGACCAGAAAACGCAGGAGCAGATAAAAGCACAACTGAAACACGCACACGAACAAGAATTCATCACAACGAAAAACCGCCAATTGAAAAAATTAAAAAAACTCACAGAAAGAAAGAACGGACGAAGACAAACACATACGGAAAAGAACGATAAGTGGGTCAAAAACCTATCACAACGCACACTCACGGACACGGAGAAAACAGTGCTGAACAGAGGACTGAACTTCGCCATCACACCAGCCAGAATCCCATGAAGAATACATCCTCGCAACAGAACTGGCATGTGAAAAAATCCAGGACCAAGGAGAAAAAGCAGCACTCCGGAACGCAGTCGCAGGAATCCTCAAAACGGCCAAATTACCACAAAGCAACGTTACAAGAAAAGAAGAAAAAGCATTAAACTCACTCAAGACAGATAAAACGATCACAATACTCCCAGCAGATAAAGGCAGAACAACAGTAATTTTGGACACGGAAACATACGAAAAACAGATGGAAACCATGTTGGCAGACAGTAACACATACGAAATCATTAAAACAAACCCGACAGAAGAAAAGAAAAAAATGCTCAAAGCCCTTCTAAAACCTCTATTAGAAAGCAATAAAATCACAAAGGACGCATATGATCACCTGATCCCCACAGCCAGCATCACCCCTCGGATTTATGGAACACCGAAAATACATAAAAGGGATATCCCACTGCGGCCAATAATAGACAGCATTGGATCAGTCACATACAACTTATCAAAAGCCCTAGCTGAAATCATCAAACCCCTCCTTGGACTATCAGACTTTCACTGTAAAAATTCAAAAGAGCTGGCACAAGAACTCAAAGACATAAAAATAGAATCAGACGAGATCCTCATCTCACATGACGTCATCTCTTTATTCACAAAGACTCCTATTGACGTCACACTACATATAGTGCAAGAACGCCTCAACAAGGACAGTACCCTAAAAAGACGCACCAACCTCACAGTCCATGACATATCCAAATTACTACAGTTTGTTGCAAAATCCACTTATTTTCAATTCAGAGGAAAAATCTACAAACAAAAAGAAGGATTTGCAATGGGAGACCCACTATCAGCCATCATGAGCAGTTTTTTTATGGAGGATCTGGAAAATAAAGCCATCAACACAGCACCCACAATATGCAAACCCACCCTTTGGAAGAGATACGTAGATGACATTCTGGAAAAAATAAGGAAAGGACATACACAAGAACTCACTGACCATCTGAACAGTACAGACAGTACGGGGAACATAAAATTCACACACGAAGAGGAGGAAAATGGCACCATAGCCTTTCTGGACATGAAAATCCACCACAACGAGGATGGCAGCATAAAAATCACAGTCTACAGGAAACCAACCCACACAGATCAATACCTACTTTGGACATCGGAACACCCCACAGCACACAAGCTATCAGTCGTCAGGACATTATATGAACGAGCCACCATCATCATGGAACAAGAAGACAGACAGGAAGAGGAAAACCACATAAAACATGCACTTATACGCTGCCAATATCCAGTATGGGCCATAAACAAAGGGAAACAGCAAGTCAAAAACAAAGAAAATAAACAGGACACAAGACACAGAACAAAAGCTGAAATCAAAAACAAGGAAACCATAACTATACCATACATACGAGGGATCACGGAACCAATTCAAAGGATCATGAAAAAATACAAAATAAACACAGCAGTCAAACCACACAAAAAATTAAGACAGTTATTAGTACACCCCAAGGACAGAAAGAACAAGACAATAAATGCAATGTATTATATGAAATATCATGCAGATCATGTAACAAAACCTACATTGGAGAAACCAGAAGATTATTCACCACAAGAAAAAAAGAACACCAAAAGGAATGTGAGAAGGAAACGCAAGGACGACTCACAAGATCACAAAAAGAAAAAGCAGAACAAGAAACATTAAAATCAGCTATATCGGACCACTGCAAAAGAAATAATCACATCATGGACTGGGACAACACAAAAATTATTGGATCGGAGAGCAACAGACACAAACGTTGGATCAAGGAGGCAATAGAGATCAGAAAGCGGGGAAAAGACACCATGAACCGAGATGAGGGGGCCTTTATGCTTTCTCACACCTGGGACCACATTCTCCAGAGACCATCTGACGGCGGGAGGCGGGGCCGGCTCGGCGGATCTGACAGATCTGCTGAGCTGGCCCCGCCTATGAAAATCAGCTGATAAATGTCACCTGGCAGCAATCAGCTGACTCTTCTGATGAAGGCTGCAGTGCAGTTGAAACATGTAAAGAAGGTAAAGACATCTTTCTATTTTACTTTTGTCTTTCAAAGGAAAAAAAAAAAAAAGGATAAATAATTGAAAGAAGACAAAATGAACCTGTTTGACGTGATCTAAATTCAGCTTCAACTTCACCCTGGTTATGCAGATGCTCACATTGTTACTTTATCCTTAGTTACAAGTTTAATGTGATGGCTAATGCAAATTTTTTCAATGTCCTTTAATCACTATTCCATTTAAATAAATCTGTAAAAATGAGAGAAGTTGTTGGGAATTTATTCCATTCTGAGTCTGGTTTCGAAGCCCCAGTATCGAATTCACTATATTTTGAGACTGATTATTAATTAATTTATTGAGTGATTAAACAGGTATAAAGTGAAATTAATGACTAAATTGTTCACCAAAGAGGTGAGCTGGTGCCCCTACAAGTGTTTATTAACTTTTTTGTGTGTGTGGACCCGGAGTAAATCTCAGATCCCGATACATTAATAAAAATTAAATAATCTTTATACCTGATCATAATTATAAATCACATATCACTACACTGCTGACCCTCAGGTTCACCACCGTGGACCCCAGAGAGACAAAGAGGAAAGAAAAACAGCATAAAAATGTGATTATTGGTACAGAAGTGCTATACGTATATAAAAAAAATACAGATGTCATGTTTGTCCTCAGCTTAATAAATTGCTTAGTTTAGTGAGTGAATCATTTTAAAGTGAGTGAATGAAGCATGTCACACCATGTTGTTTTGATATTCCTGACATTAGTATTAAGACTTAAAAAAAAATCAGCCAAACTTTAAAGAAAATTATTTAACAAGTTAAATTAATGGAACCAAGTAGTCCCCATATGGGGAAAAAAAACAGACACTGGAAAAAAAAAAGTGATGTAACTTAAGCTTGATATAAGTTAAGCTAGTCATCCATGTGCTGTAAAAAAGCCGCCCTGATGCCTCTAGTGACCCTGCATAGTTACTATACCTTTTTTCCCGGCTCCATTGACGGTAAATGTGAGTTAAATTTGTGTTTATTTTGAAAACAAAGCCTTATCTCAAAATTCTGGCAAATTAAAAGTTGAGAAAATATGGCCACGTGGGGAACGTGAAATGAAGAAGCTGAGTGATTTTATAAACCAGATTTAATGTCGGCTTCCCATCCCCAACATGTCTCATCCCAAGGCAGAAGCAGAAAGAGGCTGATCGCAGTCAGACCCCCATACTTATGCATCACACAACGAAAGCCACATCATTATGCATTACACCACAAAAGCCGACTTCACACGTCCTTGTCATATCCTTCCGATGTCCTCCCGTTCCTTCGCCTGACCCCCGGGGGTCAGGAAGTCTTTTCAGGTCTGCACCGCCGCTCCTCCATCTCCTCGTTGCTCTCTGCAGGCGGTGGAGACTCACTGTCCTCTTCTGAGACGTGAGGTCATTCCACACATGTAATTACAACACATCCCCCTGTGTCTATCATATGCAGAAATGGATACATGAACTACAGCCCCCCCCAAACGTCTAAGAAAAGGACAATATACGTAGGTTCGCAGACTATGATGACATCACCGGCATAACTATACAAGTTGATCACGTTGAAAAACACAGTGATAACAATAACAGTACAGTCTATGCCCCCTGTCCGCCTTAAAACTGTTATGATAACCCCGACAGCATATCTTAAAACACGTTATCATGTTCACATCAGTCTGTGTGTCATCTGGGCTTCAAAAGTCTTCCGAATCTGCTGTACGCCTGCTTCAGCGTCTCAGCGGCGCTGTCTTGTAAGGGATCTGCAGCTTGAGGAAAAAAATGGTTATTTGATCCCTGCGGGGGGTTTGGGACGTGTCCCTTGGGAGGTCTACCACGTCGAGGTGCTCTCGCCACCCGTGCAGGTTCGCCGCTCAACATGAAGGCAGGTTTGAGTCTGTCAATGCTGACTGTCTCTTTTCTGTCCCCCAAATCCAGCACAAAATGCTTATCACCAGGTTCCAGCACTCTAAATGGGCCATCATATGGTGGGTGGAGGGTTGGCTTTAAAGCGTCGTGCCTAACAAAAATGAACTCGGCATTTTTTAAACCCTGGGGAACAAAAACCCGCAGAAAAGTGTGATGAACCGGGCCCGGGAGCATGTCCGCTCCCGTGCTGTTTAGTGGTCTCAGAGCTGAGAGGCGCCCCGGCTCTGGATGTTCTGGTAAGAATTCACCGGGGAGCCTGAGAGGTTGTGCAAACACTAACTCTGCTGGGGAGGCGTCTAGATCCTCCTTGGGCGCAGAACGCAACCCCAATAAAACCCATGGTAGTTTGTTAACCCAATTTGCATCCGTTAGTGACGCTCTGAGGGCAGCCTTCAAAGACCTATGAAAACGCTCGCATAAACCGTTAGCCTGTGGGTGATACGCGGTAGTGCGATGGATTGTCGCCCCTAAGCTGCTGGCCATCGCAGACCAGAGCTCTGAGACAAACTGAGGACCCCTATCGGACGTGATGTCCGACGGGACCCCGAAATGTGCCACCCAGGTCGTTAAAAAAAACGTGAGCCACTTCTGCGGCCGTAGTTGACGTCAGCGGGACGGCTTCTGGCCAACGTGTGGTTCGATCCACCATTGTTAAAAGATGTGTGAACCCCTGCGATGACGGTAGGGGGCCCAGGAGGTCGACGTGCACATGGTCAAACCTCCTGGCCGGAATTGGGAACGGTTCTAAAGGAGCTTTCGTGTGTTTGTGAATTTTGGCGCGCTGGCAAGACATGCATGTTCTTGCCCACTCCTTTACATGCTTGCGCAGGCCCGGCCAAACAAACTTCTCCGCCACCATTTTCACCAAAGCGCGCACTCCCGGGTGCGCTAGGGAGTGAATCGAGTCAAAAACGCGGCGGCGCCACGCGGCCGGGACTACTGGGCGAGGTCGCCCGGTCGACACGTCGCAGATTAAGGGGGGCACACCGTCGCACAAACCCCTGCTCTCCAGCCTTAACCCTGTTGGTCCAGACCCGAGCGCGTGCACGTCCGCGTCACTGCCTTGTTCCGCTGCCATGGCTGCATAATCTATCCCTACGTGGACTGGGGCCGCGTACGCTTCCGTGTTGGGCTTGCGCCCTGCGGCTGTAGTAGTATGATCTGTCTCCGCGTGCCCTGACGATGTCACGGCACGGGAGAGGCAATCTGCCACCACGTTGAGTTTGCCCGCTACGTGCCGAATGTCTGTGGTAAATTCCGAAATGGCGGCCAGCTGCCTTTGCTGCCGGCCCAACCAAGGCTCTGAGATTTTAGACATCGCAAAAGTGAGCGGTTTATGGTTGACAAAAGCCGTGAAACGCCGACCTTCCAGCCAAAACTGGAAATGGCGGATGGCTAAATGAAGCGCTAACAGCTCTCTGTCACACATGCTGTATTTGCGCTCGGTTTCGTTTAGGGATTTGCTAAAAAAAGCTAGCGGTTGCCAAACCCCGTTAACGTGCTGCTCCACGACCGCCCCTATGGCCAAATCTGATGCGTCCGTGGTAAGGGCTATGCGGGCCGAGGGGTCGGGGTGGGCCAAAAGCGCGGCGTCAGCCAGGGCTCTTTTTACTTCCGCGAACGCGTGTTCCCGCTCCGGGGACCACACGACCGTGCTGGAGGGCTTTTGCTTTCTAAGCGCGGCGTGTAACGGCTGCATGAGCTGAGCTGCGCGGGGTAGGAAGCGGTTGTAAAAATTTACCATTCCCAAAAATTCTTGCAGCGATCTGACCGTTTGTGGTCGGGGAAAATTTGCCACTGCGCGCACTTTATCGGGCAATGGGACTGCCCCTTCTGGGAAAACGCGGTGTCCCAAAAAATCAATCTGTGCCACACCGAATCGGCACTTGGTTGGGTTAATTATTAACCCGTGTTCTTCCAGCCTCTGAAAAACTGTAGTGAGGTGATTTTCGTGTTCCTCCTTGGTCGCGCTGGCGACTAAAATATCGTCGAGGTAGATAAACATGAAAGGAAGATCGCGTAACACAGCGTCCATCATACGCTGAAATGTTTGCGCTGCGCCTTTCAGGCCAAAAGGCATGCGCAGAAACTCGAAAAGACCAAAAGGGGTTATTATGGCTGTTTTAGGGACGTCCTCAGGTCAGACTGGGACTTGGTGGTAGCCGCGGACCAGGTCTATTTTAGAAAAAATATGCGCACCCGCCAGATGTAGTGAAAAATCTTGGATGTGTGGGATTGGGTAGCGGTCATGAGCTGTAGCATTGTTTAATCTGCGATAATCACCGCAAGGTCTCCAGGAGCCATCAGCTTTCGGGACCATATGCAGTGGCGAAGCCCATGGGCTTTTCGAGCGCTGAATAATGCCCAGCTTTTCCAGGCTGGCGAACTCGTCGCGTGCTATGGCGAGCTTGGTCGTGTCTAAGTGCCGAACTTTAGCGAACACCGGGGGGCCCGTTGTGGGAATGAAGTGCTCCACCCCGTGTTTTGCTACTGTTGCCGAAAATATGGGAACTGTGAGTGCTGGAAATTGGGTGAGGAGTTTGTCAAACTTACCTCCTGCTGTGGCGACGTTGGCCTGCACGGGTGGTGGGGACACTCGAGCTGAACAGAGGGTAGAAGAGAAAGGCAGTGCATTGATTAAGCGTCTGTTTGCAAGATCAACCAACAGCCCATGTGAACATAAGAAATCAGCCCCTAACATATTGAAACTCACCGCCGCTATGATAAAGGTCCACTCGTAAGTGCGGCCGTGTAAGGAGAGAGACAAGGTCCTTTCACCATAAGTGCTGATGATTGAGCCGTTCGCTGCCATTGCCCCGTTGCCGCAGGGTCCAGCCACCCGGTCAGCGTAGGATGGGGTGATGAAACTCCTTTGAGCTCCGGTGTCTATGAGGAATTGTCGCCCGGAGCCTTCATCAGTTATGTAGAGCAGCTTGTTGGCCTCGCCGAGAGCCGTAGCTGCTAACGGTTTTCCGGCTTTGGAGTTTCCCGAGCTCTTGAAACTGCAAGGTGGTACACACTTGTATGCCCTCTCAGCGAATCGCCGGTGGTAGTAGCAGAGGTTGTCTCGTCTGTTGCGTCGCGGCCGCGTCGCTGCCATGGTGGGCAGGGTTTGTTCCGTTGCCTCTGGCTCCCTGATGTCCTGGGCTTCTGCACTGAGGTCTGCCGCTGCTGCTGTGGCCGTCTGCTCACCGCAGGAGTTGAGGAGTCGCTGTGCTTCTCTGGCAAGCGCCCGGAAGTCCTGCTGGGTCTTACAACTCATGCTGGCTAGAGTCCCTCTCATGTGCGTCGGGAGAGTGCTGAGGAAGATGTGCTGAAAGAGGAAGTTGTCATTGTCTGTCTCTCTCAGCTGAAGCATGTCTTCCATCAGGGCCAACGGTCTGCGCCCACCGTGGCCATATATCGCCAGTAGTCTCTTGGCCCTTTCCTCGGCCGAGGGAACGAAGCTCTCGATGAGGGTAGCCTTCAGCTCCTCGTATTTGCCGCTGGCGGGCGGCTGCTGTATCACGCTCCGCGCGCATTGCGCTGTGGCGGTGTCGAGCCTGGCGACGACGTGGTAGAACTTGGTTTCGTCCGTCGTCACCCTTGCGAGCGCGAACTGTGCCTCAGCCTGCTTGAACCACGAGTTCGGGTCGTTCTGCCAGAATTCTGGGAGCTTAATGGTGACGGCGCTTGCTTGGGCCACCTCCGACGAGTCTGCAACGGGAGAACGCCTTTCGTCCATTCTCACGTCTGGTCACCAATGTGGGGAACGTGAAATGAAGAAGCTGAGTGATTTTATAAACCAGATTTAATGTCGGCTTCCCATCCCCAACATGTCTCATCCCAAGGCAGAAGCAGAAAGAGGCTGATCGCAGTCAGACCCCCATACTTATGCATCACACAACAAAAGCCACATCATTATGCATTACACCACAAAAGCCAACTTCACACGTCCTTGTCATATCCTTCCGATGTCCTCCCGTTCCTTCGCCTGACCCCCGGGGGTCAGGAAGTCTTTTCAGGTCTGCACTGCCGCTCCTCCATCTCCTCGTTGCTCTCTGCAGGCGGTGGAGACTCATTGTCCTCTTCTGAGACGTGAGGCCATTCCACACATGTAATTACAACACATCCCCCTGTGTCTATCATATGCAGAAATGGATACATGAACTACAGCCATACAATAATACAAGCCTTTAGTTGCACTTGATTTTGACTGGGCAAGCTGAAGCAGACAGGCAGACAGACAAATACCCCCCCCCCCCCCACACACACACACAGACACATTGACTGATTATGCTTCCGTTTTCACCCAGGCATAATTACTGCATGATTAAAGCGATTAGTTACTTGGAAAAGTAACTTTCACATCACTTTTAAATGCATACTTAAATCATCTTGCACAAAGAGCAAGATAATTTAATTAATGGATTACAATTTGGGCTTATTAATGTCAGGCTGGAAACAGACTGTTTCAGACAGAGCTTTTAGAACATGTTCAGTCTGCTTTATCCTGTCTTGAGAGCTCTTACTGTGGGAAAAATCTGAAGAAAATCAATACAATATTGCCAGTAATTTCCTCATTTTGGAGTGAGAAATAGAGGTTGTGGAGTGAGAGAGAGGGAAAAAGAGAGAATCACTCCAAAAGAGTGAGAGTTGACAACACTGCATGAAGCTGTCCATGTTTACCTTACCTTTATGATTATG
Source organism: Pholidichthys leucotaenia (assembly GCA_020510985.1). Taxonomy (NCBI): domain Eukaryota; kingdom Metazoa; phylum Chordata; class Actinopteri; order Cichliformes; family Pholidichthyidae; genus Pholidichthys; species Pholidichthys leucotaenia. The sequence continues at coordinate 288,591,729 of CM035842.1, forward strand.
GATTAATCCAATGTGCAGTGATCCAAAGAAAATGTCCATTAGCCACAGTCCAAATGCCTGCTGTGACAGAAACATGATCCAGTCCCTCAAATTCCTTTTGGAGATCAAAATCCATTTTTGAATAATTTTTCTCCAGGTAGCAAGTAAATGTGTTTTAATTTCTGTGGATCACAGTTCAGGGTCTGGGTCACAAACTCTCCAGATGCATACCTATGCTTGAAATCGAGCCGTGGGTGTTGAGACAAGAGTATTTCCACTTTACATCCAGCCGTGGCTGTTCAGATACCATAGATCCACTAATACGTTGTTGTTAGCATGGCATACCACTAGTTTTGTCGAGCATTGCATAGCACTAGCTTAGTCAGAGCTTTGTTGCTGTTTTCAAGCACAACTGAAGATTGCAGTAGGTCTCAACCTGCACTTAGCTTGCAACCTACCAATATGCTTTTGTCCTTAACCGCGACAAAGGGAATATAATCTGTCTATTTAAAGTAGTTCTGTGGGGGAGCTAGGTGTTAGACTCTCCACCCAGTAATGGCCCAGGAGAAGAGAGGCTGATGGGGGGTCCAGACAGAGCAGCGGAGGTGGAACACCCCCCGGGGAGAAGTGGAGACGCTGGCTGCTGGAAGAAGGAAGTGGTGCAGCGCCAGCGTACTGTTATGTTAATGCATCGTACGGGCTTTGTCTTGTAACATGCATGACGTCTGAGTCCCAGGCCACTATGCAAATGATTAAAGGTATAAAAGGGAGATGGAAGCTGGAAGCTCTTCTTGTGAATTCAACTTGTCAGAGAGAATAAAGTCTGTGCTGATTCAGCTCGTTGCCTCGTCTGGTTCATTCTCTCTACACTGGTGACCCTTGACGTGCAATGGAAGATGAGGCGAGCACCCCGGAGACAAGCCAGAGAGGAAGTGCCGGCACTGCATGCGCTGTTTTGGTGAAGCTCCAGGACTTTTGGTTGCATGACCCAGTAGTGTGGTTCCTACACACAGAGGCCCAGTTTGCTCTCCGCGGGGTAACAGCAGACGAGACCAGATATTACTATGTGGTTGCCACGCTGGACGCACACACAACACAGCAGGTGGCAAACCTGCTCCAAGAGCCGCCGGTCCACGGTAAATACGAGGCGCTCAAGAAGATGCTGACCCAGCACTATACGCTCTCGGACTGTGAGAGAGCAGCAAGGCTCCTGACGCGCTCTGAGTTAGGGGACAGGTCAGCAGTCGAATTGATGGAAAACATGTTGGCATTAATGGGCAGAGATGGTGAGCTGTTCCTATTCGCCCACCTGTTCCTCAAAAACCTCCGGGCAGCGGCGAGAGCGATTCTGGCAAACTCACCACTGCTGGTGACAAAGAACTATCGCACACTAGCGCAAGAAGCGGACCGCATCATCCTGGCATCCAGAACCTTTGCCGTGAATGCAGCGGTGCCGGAGCCCAGAGAGATAACCAGTGAGGACAAGGAGCTACTGATGGTGGCCGGTGCAGATGCTAGGAAGCATGGGAAGGACACGATCTGCTTCTACTACCACCGTTTCAGAGCAGATGCACAGTGATGTGTGCCACCATGCCAGTTCAAGCAGTCGGGAAACGCCAAGACCGACAGTCGGTAGCAGCTGCGACCGCTGGTGAGAGAGATAAGCTGCTCTATGTCACGGACTCACGTTCGGGGAGACAGTTCCTGGTGGACTCCAGTTCCCAGAAGAGCCTCATCCTGCCGTTCAACTTGAACAGGATGGCTGGAAGTAGTGGTCCTGAGCTGGCAGCCGGCAATGGCTCTGACATTAAGACATTTGGTGAGAGGACACTAACTATATGCTTGCATGGGCATAACTTCCAGTGGACCTTCATCATAGCGACATGTAACTCCCCCATTTTGGGTGCAGACTTTCTATGTGCACACGGTTTATTAGTTGATGTTGCTAATAGACGACTGGTTGATGCTGTGTCTTTTGATTCTCTGCCCTGTACGGCTCGAGGAGCCAGGCCGACAACACTTGCCAACGTCACAGCTCCAGGGGGTAAGTTCTAACAGTTACTCGCCCATTTCCCAGCACTCACGGTTCTGACCTTTTCAGCGGCTGTAACCAAGCATGGGGTTGAGCACTTTATTACCACCAAGGGCCCGCCCATTTTCGCATGACCTTGGTGCTGGGACGCAGCTAAACTGGCCAGCACACGCGAGGAGTTTGCCAACTTGGAGAGGTTAGGCATCATCAGGCGCTCAAACAGCCTGTGGGCGTCCCCGCTGCACATGGTGCCTAAAGCCGACGGGTCGTGGCGACCATGCGGCGATTTCCGGCGATTAAACAACGCTACGGCACACGATCGCTTCCCGATGCCCCATATCCAGGATTTTTCTGTCCACCTGGCCGGGGCACGTGTTTTTTCCAAGGCGGACCTGGTCCGCGGTTACCACCAGGTCCTGGTGCATGCAGAAGACGTACCCAAAACAGCGGTGATAACTCCATTTGGCCTTTTCGAATTTCTGCGCATGCCATTTGGGTTGAAAGGCACGGCGCAGACCTTGCAACGGATGATGGACGCAGTGCTGCATGATCTGCCTTTTGTTTTCGTCTACCTGGATGACATCCTGGTGGCCAGCGCGTCCCAGGACGAGCACATCGGCCACCTCACGACGGTTTTCCAGCTGTTGGAAGCGCACAGTTTAATAATCAACCCGGCGAAGTGCCAATTCGAGGCGACAGCGATCGACTTTTTGGGCCACTTCATCTCGCCGGAGGGCGCGATCCCGTTACTGGACAAGGTGTGCTCGGTGGCAGATTTTCCACATCCTCAGACGGTAAGGGCACTTAAGGAGTTTTTAGGGATGGTTAATTTTTACAACTGTTTCCTTCCCTGCGTGCTCAGCTGATGCAGCCGTTGTACGCCGCGCTTAAAAAAAGAGACCCGCAGACAACATCGACTGGACTCCCGAGCGGGGTCAGGCTTTTTCGGATGCCAAAACAGCGCTGGCGAAGGCCGCATTGCTGGCGCACCCAGATCCGTCAGCACGGATAGCGCTTACTATGGATGCATCGGACGTGGCCATAGGGGCCGTAGTGGAGCAGTGCATCGCAGGTTCTTGGCAGCCGCTCGCGTTTTTCAGCAGGTCTTTGCGCGACAACGAGCGCAAATACAGCGCGTTCGACAGAGAGTTGCTGGCTCTCCACCTGGCGATACGCCATTTCCAGTTCTGGCTGGAAGGGCGCAACTTCAGCGTATTTGTGGACCACAAGCCACTAACGTACGCCATAGCCAAGGTTTTGGAACTGTGGTCGGCCCGGCAGCAACGACAGCTGGCTGCAATCTTGGAGTTTACGACTGACATTCAGCATGTGGCCGGTAAACTCAATGAGGTGGCAGACTGCCTCTCGCGCGCATTGGTGGCCCCGGTCTACGTGGGAATAGATTACACCGCCATGGCCACGGAGCAAGCCGGGGATGCGGACATTTGCGCGCTCCATTCTGGACCAACAGGGTTAAGGCTGGAGAGCAGGGTACTGCAAGAAGGGGGCCCTCCCCTACTCTGTGACGCCTCCACAGGCCACCCGCGCCCGGTGATCCCCCGGGCTTGGCGCTGTTGAGTTTTCAAGTTGGTCCACTCCCTTGCGCACCCTGGAGTGTGCGCTTCAGTGAAACTGGTGGGGGTGAAGTTCGTCTGGCCGCGTTTACGTAAAGACGTGAAAGAGTGGGCAGCAGCTTGCGTCGCGTGACAACGAGCCAAGGTGCACAGGCACACAAAGGCTCCCCTCAAAACGTTCCATATCTCGGCTAAGAGGTTCAACCACATCCACGTGGACCTGGTGGGGCCCCTTCTGCCGTCGCAGGGGTTTATGCATCTCTTGACAGTCGTGGACTGCACCACGTGCTGGCCCGAAGCGGTGCCGTTAGCTTCTACCACGTCCGCGGAAGTAGCACGTGCTTTTTTGTCAACTTGGGTGTCACGCTTTGGAGCTCCGTCAGACATCACGTCCGACAGGTGCCCACAGTTCATTTCTGACCTCTGATCCACGATGGCCCGGAGCCTGGGGGTCAACATTCACTGCACTATCGCATACAACCCCCAGGCCAATGGGTTATGTGAGCGTTTTCACAGGTCACTTAAGGCAGAGCTCAGGGCTTCGCTTACGGATGCAAATTGGGTTGACTGTCTGCTGTGGGTTCTTTTCGGGTTACGTTCTGCACCGAAGGAGGATTTGGCAGCCTCCCCAGCTTTTCTCGTCTTTTCTCAACTGGTGCGGATCCCTGGAGAGTTTTTACCCGACAACCCCGTGCCCGACGCCAAGCCATCCCCGCATTCTCTACGTGGCGCAGAGGTAGGGAGTGTACCGGGCCCGGCCCACCACTGTTTTCCCCATGCATTCGTCCCAAAAAGCTTGTGGAATGCATCGTTTGTGTTTGTTAGACACGATGCACATCAGACCCCGTTGTGCCCACCATACGACGGGCCGTTCAGAGTGTTGGAACCTGGGGCGAAACATTTTGTGTTAGACTTGGGGGGACGCAGAGAAACCGTCTGCATTCACAGGCTCAAGCCCACTTTGTGTTGGCTCAAGCCCACTTTTGTGTTGGCAGACGAACAGGTGGTGTTGGCCTGAGCTCCCCAGCGTGGACGCCCCCCACTGGGGGCTCCGCAAGTTAGTGACTCATCAGCAGGGAGGATGTGTTTTCTCCCCCTCCCCTTCCCCCCCCCCCCCCACAGACAGATGTGCCTCCCAGCATACCCCATCAGCAGAGCAATGCCACAGAGCCGGCGACCCCCTGTTATAGCCGCTATGAACGTCGGCTGAAGCAAAAAGGACGGGGGGGGGGGGGGGGTTAAGGCCCATTCTGGGTGTTCGGGGGGGTGGGGGGGCTAGGTGTTACACTCTCCACCCAGAGACTAATGGCCCAGGAGAAGAGAGGCTGATGGGGGGTCCAGACAGAGCAGCGGAGGTAGAACCCCCCCTGAGAAGAAGTGGAAACGCTGGCTGCAGGGAGAAGGAAGTGGTGTGGCACCAGCGTACTGTTATGTTAATGCACCCTACAGGTTTTGTCTTGTAACATGTATGATGTCTGAGCCCAAGGCCACTATGCAAATGATTAAAGGTATAAAAGGGAGATGCGCTGTGGCCTGGGAGCTCTTCTTGTAAATTCAACTTGTCAGAGAGAATAAAGTGCCGATTCAGCTCGTTGCCTGGTCTGGTTCATTCACTCTCTACAGCTTCATCTTTTCCTCTGCTCAGTAGTGAAGATTCAGGCTCTTTGTGTGATGGTCTGGTGAGCGTGCTCCCCCTCCTGTCCTGCTCCTGGTTTCCCGCTCTGGTTATCAGCATACCTGCGTGATTATCCACCTGCTGCTCCTGATGAGCCGGTGTATTTAAGGCCCAGCGTGAGGGGAGCACACCGCTGGATCGTCTGGGTTTGCAACCTCAAGTTTCGTTATAGTTTTATCTCGTTATCTTGTCTCCCCAAATTTACCCCTTTCGTGTTTCCTGTTCCTCAGGTTGCTGCCACCCGCAGGCGTGTCTCCTGGAGCTGATCGCGCTCGCTAGTGATGTTAAAACCAAGGCCTCATTAAACAATGACCAACTTTGAGACGACTGCTTCATGAGCAACACAACGTAATGAAACATCTAATAAAGACTGCCATCTGATGACTGACTGTCAGAACTGCATCTGAGTTTATTGAAAAAGGGCAATACTCTATATCAGGGGTCCCCAACTCCCGGTCCCTGGACCGGTACTGGTCTGTGGATCATTTGGTACTGGGACACAAAGAAAAAAATTGTGGGTAAAATTAAAGCTATTTTTTTCCATTAGTCTTGCGGTGATTTTATTCTGAAAAACAACTGTTTCCTCCCTCACCTCACAACGCTCTTGACTCTGGTGCGACGTTTCACGCATCAGTGACACAAGCTAACTCTTGAAAAAATGAGCCAAAAACAAAATTCTAGTTGCAGGGAACAAGCCCAGAATTCCCACTGATTATGGTGAGTTGATATTATGCTGTAGAATCATTGTAATTGCTGAATATAAAGTGTAATTGTTTCAGATTACATGCTCTGAACTGACAAAGGTTTTTGTGATTGGAACCCCCGCACCTCCACTCGGTCCGTGGAAAATTTTCATGCATGAAACTAGTCCCTAGTACAAAAAAGGTTGGGGACCGCTGCTCTATATCACAGGTTGCACTACACTTTTTATGTCATTTTCTCAGACAGGCTTGTAAAAATTCTGTCAGTTGTCTATTATTTTAATTGACTTTAATTAGATCACCCTCCATATAATCTGTCAAATGATAGACGGCTTTCAGAATTTGTAGTCATAGCTGGAAAAATTCTGTGGAAAGACAATTTTCAGTGAATGAAACCTCTGAGAGAGAGGGGGAGAGGGAGAGAGAGAGAATTGGAGCCGATTGAGTGTTTCCTTCATCACAAAGTAACTTCACAAAGGTTTGACAGAACCAAAAGCTTTGCAGCAAAGTGAAAATTGCACTGACTAAGTGTACGGATGTCTTTATTTCTATTTAAAGTGACTATATTACCATTTCCATTAAAAGAGATACTAATACAAAGACTTATTTTGAGATAATTCAGAGAAAAATACACACATATTACAAATTATGATAAAGTGTGGGGAAAAAGTTGTGAATAACATCCCCAAAGGCAATTTGCTAACATACGTATCTACTATCACACTATCATCAGAGGATGAGGTAAGAAGTAGGTCTGTGATCTTGAATAAATAATGAGTGGGGGATACAATGGCATAAACAGATTATTCTTTTTTAATATAAGATACTGAAATAAACACATTTTATGATTTTAAATGTTTACAATTTTTTGTTGAATATTCCAAATCAGGTAGGGCAATGAAGTAATTCAAAAGCTGTTTGTCCATATGCATTGCATACCTCGATGGAGAAGTGTCTTGCGCATGCATGCTCCAAATTGGGTAGTGATCCAAATTGGGTAATGACACCCTCCATTACTTCTGAACTAACTATGGCAACACTGAAGGGACAAACTATAACAATATTGCAGGAGTGCAGAGGTCTCCCTAACCAAATATTACAACAGAGTTTCACAGCAATAATTTTATGCAAAACTGGTCGGGATGGCGAAACTGACGAAACTCTTATTGGAGTTAGTTGCCAACCAGTTTTGCAATAAAAAACAGAATTGCAAGAAATAGCGTTCACTTATATAGTGCTTTTCTTCTCATCTAGGATGACCAAAGTGCTTTACAGATCCTGCAATCCACCCATTCACACACTGATGGCGGCAGAGCTGCCATACACACAGGCGCTAACCAGGCCACCAAGAGCAACTGGGGTGTCTTGCTCAAAGACACTTCAACAAACGGACAGCAGACAGAGCGGGAATCAAACCCATGACCCTCCGATCAGTAGTCGGTCACACTACACCTGTGCCATCACCGCCCCTTATTATAAGTTTATGGGTTTTCTTGCAAAATTTGTTTTTATTGCAAAACTGGTTGGCAGCTATGCAATAAGAGTTTCGTCATACCAACCAGTTTTGCAATAAAATTATTGCAGTTCTGGGTTTTATTGCAAAACTGATTTTAACATAGCTTACCATGCAACAGTAATGCTTTGATTACTGCTCATCTAGCTAACATGGACAATCATACTCTAGGGAGGGGACTGTGGTGATTGCACAAAATGGCTCATAGTTATCATGAAATTTAATGTTAATTGCTCAAGCTCAGGCAAGCTAATGACCACAAAGTAAATATCAAGGAGCCACAACCAAAACAATGGTAGCAGCCTGAAATTTCACTGGACTGAAGTGTCTGCATATCAAATTTGCCCACATTCCATAAATTAAGAACATTAAATTAAACATGGACAAGCTTTTCAAAAGTCTACTATTATTTCTTCACCAGTGTGGATGGATATTTTTAAAAAATATTTAATACATTAAAATTATTGTATTAATACATTAAGATGTGGGATTCAAGTTGATTAAATGCAATTTCTTTTATATTAAAAGTGATGCAAGTCGGATGAAACAGTTTACAGTAATGCACTCATGTAGTCAAGCGCACCTACTTGAATAGCTGTCACTGCCTCGCATTGTCACTCCAACTTACATCTATCCAAGGTTCACTTACAGGCTCACATGACGGGACGCGCAGCGGGCAGACCACAGTGAACGGTGGCAAAACACAAACGTTGACAATACAATAGTCCAGCAATGCTTGACTGGCAAGCTTGACCGAGCCTGAAGAGCAAATGGTTCATGACAGAGCCCCCTCCCAAGGGGTGGATTCCAGACACCCACGGCAACATCACGAAGAGGGAACAGGACCCTGCCCCCCTCCCAAGCAGGAACAACAACAATAATCAACCCAGGGTGGGAGGTGGAGGGAACAGGTAAGGAGGGAACAAAACAACCCTGCCCAGGGCCTACAACAGAAAACACAGTTAACCTTCCCAAGTCCAAAGGCGTGGAGGCTCAGGAGGCCGCCCAGAGTCCAAGGCCAAGCAGACAGTCCAGCGAACAGAGTCCGGTGGCCTGCAGGAAAACACGGGCCACTTGACCCAGAGACTCAGTCCTTCTGGTGGTTGGCTAGCGCTGTTGAGCCACCAGGACCGGAGGGGTGAAGCAGGAGGTGTCCTGCCCACCGGGAGGCTCACTAGTGGGTGACCAGACTGTAGGAAGGGATCCCTCATGGCATCAGACAGGGAGGAGGAGGCCACAACGGCATCAGGCTGAGGAATGGAGGCTCCAGCGTCCTCAGGCTGACCAGCAGCTCCCTCAGTGTTTCCGGCTTGGGACACAGCTGTGCCCGCAGTGGACTCCAGCTGAAGCTCTGCAGCACCCGTGGTGGACTCCAGCTGGAGCTCTGCAGCACCCGCGGTGGACTCCAGCTGGAGCTCAGCGGCACCCATGGTGGACTCCGGCTGGGTCTCAGCGGCACCCGCGGTGGACTCCAGCTGGAGCTCTGCAGCACTCGTGGTGGTCCCTGACCAGGCCAATGCTGCACCCTCGGTGGACCCCGACCGAGCCAACACTGCACCCTCGGTGGACCCCGACCGGGCCAATGCTGCACCCTCGGTGGACCCAGGCTGGGCCAGTGGTGCACCCTTGGTGGACTCCGGGATGGAGCATGGCATCCATGATGGGTCCATGCAGGAGTGCAGCACCCACGTGGGGCTAACACTGGGGTGCAGCCCCCACGAGTCCCAGACCAGAACGCCACACCCATGGAGACTCAGCCTGCGGAGGGACCTACACGACGGCCTCAGGCAGCAGAGGACCCGGACCCGCGATGTTGTCTGGTGAAGAGACCGGACCCTCGGAGACCCCTGGTGACGATGGTAGATCTCCTCCGGTGGCCCTAAGAGGAGGCTCGGGGACAACAGAGGGAGAAGTGTGGTTAGGGTTGCTGGCAGCGGCGGAGGAGTTCAGATGCAGCTGAGGGCTGCACCTGACTCTCCTCCCCTAGAGCCAGGCAAGATCTCTCCAACACAGACATAAGAAAAACAACAGAGATTACTTGCCTGAGCTCGAGCTCCACCATCATACAGGACTTTGTTGATCCCGGTGATGAAGTCTCGGGCCCGACTGGGGTGCCCTCCGCAGCTGGCAAGATGGTGATGGCAGTCCAACAGTCCTTCTGCAATGGCTCCAATGCTGGGGATTCCTCCAGCGTGGCTGCAGGGGGACATCTCCGTGGTGGCTCCAGAGCAGAATCCTCCAAGGCCACTGGCTCCTCCACTGTCCGATGGCTCTGACCTTGGACTGACGGTCCCTCGAGGGTAGATGGGGGAGACACGGAGAGGACAGAAAAAGAGTTAATGTCTGCAGCTGGAGGAGAGGACCCAGCGGACTGCTGACACTGGGCCTCTCCCTCAGGAGACAGACAAGATATATCGTGATTTAATTGAATGGAATGAAAAAAACACTTGCCTGTCATCCTGGTGTCCGGTGTCAACAGCTGTAGGCAGCAGGCAGTCATCTCTCTCTGTGCCTATGGTTGACTCCGACCCTATGGTGAAGAGTGGAGGAGCAGTTTCTATGGCGACGGAGGTGGGCGTAGCCGAAAGAGGCCCGGAAGATCCCTCTACAGCGGGAGGACTCGTCACTGTGACCAGGAGCGCTGTAGCGGTGGGAGGCACGGAGCATGAAGACGGCCCTGCAGCGGGAGTGGTCTGAGCTGACGAGGGAGAAGTGGCTGTTGAAGAGGAGGGCTTCCTTCAGCGTTTGGATGCAGGATGACGCCGTTTCTGGGGAGCTGGAGACGCACAGCCTGATGCTGGCAAAGCGGGAGAGGGAACGGCTGCAGGCTGTGGAGCACGTCCCTGCTGAGGCTCCGTGAGGAGCGCTGCTCTCCTCGAACCAGGAAACGCCTGCTGGAGCCTGCATACTGAAGAAAGCAGGTCTGCGTACTGTGGGTAGTCCCAGCGTCCAGGATGCGCTTCCGGAATTCCTACTGTGGCATCCAGACTGCTCCGTTTTGCCTTCGGTCCATAGGCTTCATGGGCCTCGTCCATAAAGTCCTAGATAAAGGCCTCTGCCCACTCCTCCTCCACAGTCGGAGTCCTGGATGTCAAACTCCTCCTGCAGATGTGAACGCGGTGTGCCGGAGGTGCCAGGAAGGAAGCCAATGACAGAAATGGTAGCGGGGAAAGCTCGAGCGCGATCGCCCGGGGATGGTAGCGCAGACTGGGACTGATCTCCAGCTGGTTCACCACTCCACCCCAGCACAGCCTCTCGTTCTTGCGGGATCTGCATCTCTGAGCCCTTCTTGCCAGATCCTCATTAACGGAGACGCGCTGCTGCTCCTCTCGATTCCACCTCTTCTTTTCTCTGCCAAGATGTCCTGCCAAATCCAGGAAAAAAACTCCCACAGGCAGGTGAGTGAAAAAGAAACAGTTCAAAAATGAAAAAAAGTTATGTGTGGGTGTAACCCGCTAAATCCTTTTCTGGCTGGACTATTCTGTCACAATCTCCCCATGCGCTTTTATGCAGTGCACGGAGGAGTAGAAGAATGACGGATTTAAATGCTGGGTTATACCACAGACACATTTATTAAAGAAAGTTGACATGCAAAAATGGTACAGGGTACACTAAATGGCTACACGACGGGCGTGAAGCGGGCATACCACAGTGTACAGTGGCCGACACAAACAGTTCAAAAACAAGGCTGACATACAGAAAGGAGACAAGGTTCACTTAGAGGCTCACATGACAGGACGTGCAGCGGGCAGACCACAATGAACGGTGGCAAAACACAAACGCTGACAATACAATAGTCCAGCAATGCTTGACTGGCAAAGAGCTGCTTAAGTACAAGCATTGCTGGTAACGGAGATTGGGTGCAACTGGGCGAAGCGCGGGAAAGGCAATTACCGGAGTGCAACCAGCTGTCAGGGGGCGTGGTTGGACCAGCAAGTGTCAGACAGCACCCACACAAGTGTAGGCCAAAGGAGGCTGCCTCACAGCTGCTGGCCAGAATGCAGTGGCTACAGGCAGGGAAATAAACAAAGGAAAATAGAAACTACAAGAAACTCAAAAGATAACACAATACATAAATACACAGATAACCTGAGCCACAGAGAACGGTCAGAACTGATCCTGAAGAGCAAACCGGCTCGGTTCAAGACATATTTGACATTGCTAGCCACTTGTATTGGTTGTTTATGGATTTGACACAAGGTATCTGCATGAAATTATCAGCCAAGCTATAACATTAACTGCTTTTATTAGTACATTAGCTCCTGAAATTGACAGGCGGCAGGTGCAGTACTGTACGTTTTACACATGTGGACAAAATTGTTGGTACCCCTCTGTTAATGAAAGAAAAACCCAAAATGGTCACAGAAATAACTTGAATCTGACAAAAGTGGTAATAAATAAAAATTCTGTGAAAATTAACCAATAAAAATCAGACAATGCTTTTGAATTGTGGTTCAACAGAATTATTTTAAAAAACAAACTCATGAAACAGGCCTGGACAAAAATAATGGTACCCTTAACTTAATATTTTGTTGCACAACCTTTTGAGGCAATCATTGCAATCAAACTATTTCTGTAACTGCCAATAAGACTTCTGCACCTCTCAGCAGGTATTTTGGCCCAATCCTCATGAGCAAACTTCTCCAGTTGTCTCAGGTTTGAAGGGTGCCTTCTCCAGACGGCATGTTTCAGCTCCTTCCACAGATGTTCAATAGGATTTAGATTAGGGCTCATAGAAGGCCACTTTAGAATAGTCCAATATTTCACTCTTAGCCATTCTTGGGTGTTTTTAGCTGTGTGTTTTGGGTCACTATCCTGTTGCAAGACCCATGACCTGCGACTGAGACCAAGCTGTCTGACACTGGGCAGCACATTTCTCTCTAGAATACCTTGATAGTCTTGAGATTTCATTGTACCCTGCACAGATTCAAGACACCCTGTGCCAGATGCAGCAAAGCAGCCCCAGAACATAACAGAACCTCCTCCATGTTTCACAGTAGGGACAGTGTTCTTTTCTTGGTATGCTTCATTTTTGTATCTGTGAACATAGAGCTGATGTGCCTTGCCAAAAAGTTCCAGTTTTGTCTCGTCTGTCCATAGGACATTCTCCCAGAAGCTTAGTGGCTTGTCAACATACAGTTTGGCAAATTCCAGTCTGGCTTTTTTTATGATTTGTTTTCAACAGTGGTGTCCTCCTTGGTCGTCTCCCATGAAGTCCACTTTGGCTCAAACAACGACGGATGGTGCGATCTGACACTGATGTACCCTGACCTTGGAGTTCACCATGAATGTGTTTAGAGGTTGTTCTGGGCTCTTTTGTTACCATTCGTATTATCCGTCTCCTCCTGCGGCCACGTCCAGGGAGGTTGGCTACAGTCCCATCCATCCATCCATCTTCTTCCGCTTAATCCTTTTTGGGTTGCGGGGGGGCTGGAGCCTATCCCAGCATCTTTGGGCGAGAGGCAGGGTACACCCTGGACAGATCGCCAGTCCATCGCAGGGCCAACACAGAGAGACAGACAACCATTCACTCTCCCATTCATACCTAAGGACAATTTAGAATCCCCAGTTTTGATGCCAATTAACCTAATGCATGTTTTTGGCATGTGGGAGGAAACCGGAGAAATCCCGGGGTAAACCCATGCTACAGTCCCGTGGATCTTAAATTTCTGAATAATATGTGCAACTCTAGTCACAGGAAGATCAAGCTGCTTGGAGGTGGTCTTATAGCCTTTATCTTTTAACATGCTTGTCTATAATTTTCTTTCTAATCTCCTGAGACAACTCTCTACTTTGTTTCCTCTGGTCCATGTTTAGTGTGGTACACACCATGTCACCAAACAGCACAGTGACTACTTGTCACCCTTTAAATAGGCCGACTGACTGATTACAAGTTTGTAGACACCTGTGATGTTAATTAGAGGACACATCTTGGTTAACATGTCCCTATGGTCACATTATTTTCTTTTCTAGGGGTACCATCATTTTTGTCCAGGCCTGTTTCATGAGTTTATTACGTCCGCCAAGGAGGTTATGTTTTTATCGGGGTTTGTCTGTTTGTTTGTTTGTCTGTCTGTCTGTTACCAACATAACTTAAAAAGTTATGAACGGATTTTGACGAAATTTTCTGGACAAGTCCGAAATGGGACAAGGAAGAAATGATTAGATTTTGGGAGTGATCGGGATCACCGTCTGGATCCAGGAATTTTTTAAAGGATTCTTTATCATTGCGACATACAGTAGGGCCATTTTTAGCATATGTGTATATAACTCCACAATAAATGGTCAAGATGCTTGCCAAAAAAATGCAGGATAAGATCCCAATAAGTTCTAGGAAATATCAAAGACTGATCCGGATCCTGCAAAAAATCCAGATACTGTGATCCAGAACAGGAAATAATAGGGGATCTTTGGAATTTTCATCACTGTAAGGTAACAAATTAAGATATAAACATACAACAAACACCAAAATATAGCCAAGACACTGATGAATCAGTAGTGTGCCAATGGATTTGTTGTATCTTCAAAAGCTGTGGAGCTATATCCAGAAGAAAACCGCCATTACCGAAAAAGTGATTTTTGTCAATAACTACTGAACTAATAAAGATATCAATGTGAATCCAATTGCTAAAGGTATGTTTTGATGGTCAAGGAATCTTAAAATATAGATAAAATAAATGTAGGACTATTATATTTTGGGAAAATCCCAATATTAGGGGGAACTGAGGTACTTGGCTGAGGTCTGCGCTCTCCCAGTGCTTTTCTAGTTTTTTAAAGTAATTCTGTTGAATCACAATTCAAAAGCATTGTCTGATTTTCATTGGTTAATTTTCATAGAATTTTTATTTATTACCACTTTTGTCAGATTCAAGTTATTTCTGTGACCATTGTGGGTTTTTCTTTCATTAACAGAGGGGTACCAACAATTTTGTCCACGGCTGTACTTTGAATATAGCAGTTTGGCCTGTGACCACGTGTTTACCCTTGGCTGGGGGATTGTGGGGATCGTGGGATCGTGGGTTCGATCCCAGCCCCCGACCAACAGTGATCTGTGTGGAGTTTGCATGTTCTCCCCGTGTTGCGTGGGTTTACTCCGGGATTTCTCCGGTTTCCTCCCACATGCCAAAAACATGCATGTTAGGTTAATTGGCTGTTCTAAATTGTCCCTAGATATCTGTTTCCTATAGGCCCTTAGAATAGAGGGTTAGTATTAATGAAAGCGCTTTGAGTGGTCTTTGTGACTAGAAAAGCGCTATATAAGTGCAGGTTAGTTAGTTAGTTAGTTAGTGTGTCTTACTCTGAAAAGAGTTAGGTGTTGGGCTACCGATTTTTACCTGACTGGTCCGAACGTGTGGTTTTTGGTGTGACAGCCTTGTTTAAGTAGGTGTACTAGGCGCACTAAACATTTGAAATCAAGATGTTATACGATAACAATGTAAATGTACAATTTTAGTTTTAGACTATAGCTTAATTTGTAGCTCAGGGGTCACCAACTGGTGGACTCCGGTCCGGATCCGGACCTCGAGAGTCCTCCGTCTGGACTCCAAAGCTTTTTAATATAATTTGGGGAAAATGATACTGTTTTGTTTTAACTGAAAGAAAAAGCAGAACTGAAGTGCTGTATCGGTGGCCATTTTATGGCATGAGACCTTGGACGTTCTCTGGGGGATGCAGCGGGAGGCAAAATCACCATTTGCTGCGGGTGTTGCATGAGGTGGACAGCCACGCTTCCTTCCTGGTGTAACCTGTGGAATGAAACACTGCTGTGAAACTGTGTCCACCGCCACTGTGGCTGTGATGGTACGTGTCCACCTGGAGGTCTGTTGACAGAAGATCCCCACGGCTCCTCCACACCTTCCCTGGGATCTCCTCCCTTTCGGGCCACATGACGTTGTTTATGTAGGTAATTTCCGCAACCCTCTGATATCATGTCAAAACAATAATTTTCTCTGTGTGTTGCTCAACATGAAAAGTTCCACACAAATCCACCTCCTCTCTCCCTGTGACAGAGTGTTACCCAGACCAGGTTAGAAAGATAAAAACATTGTTGACATGACCCCCCCCCCCCCAAGAAAGAAATTCTCTAGTGTGGAATTAATTATATTTTCTGTTTCTTTTTTAGGTTTACAGATTGAAACCTTTTTTTAATACTGAAGATATAATGAAGTGGACTTTTGTGAGATTTTGTTTTGTAAAAATTCATCTTTTTAAATGTATATAATTTAGTTTGTGTTCTCCTGTAAAACTTTTACATTTTTAGGATTTAAAGTTGTAGATTTTAGAATTTTAGAGCTATTTGTTTGGAGTCAAAAACACATTTAATGTGCTCCTGTATTATTATGATTAAATTATTATATGTTTTCTTTGAAATTGAGCAAAGAATTTATTTAATTTTTTTTTGTTTAGAAAATTAATACAGAACTAAAAGCAGCTTAAACATCTGCTTAATAAAATAATGCGTAAAAGCACATGATATTGGTCTGCTGGAGACAGCTGTGGTCTTCTTAAAGAATGTCCATGAAAAGATGACAATTCTTAAAAGTACATTTTCAGATAAATTTGTCCATGTGACTTGTCACATTTCTCTTCCTTTTCTTTTATTAAAAGATGTTTAAAGTAAATTCATGGGTCACTGCAAACACTTGGCTTTACAAGTACCAAGCTGTCACACAGTGAGAGGAAAAAAATCCTGAAAACAAAAAAATGCATCAAGAATTGTTTTAGACTCAAATCGGAGACCCTGAATCATAATTATGTCATGAGGTGCCTAAAGATCCCCAGCCCTAATTTGGACCTCAGCTGGGGAGGAGGACTGACTTATCGGGACTCTTGCACTTTTAGTTGGTGACCCCTGTTGTAGCTGTTAACATGAGATGCTAAAGCTAAACTTTTGAAGCTCTTCTTCCACGTATTGATGGTGGGGCAGTTGGCACATTTTATGCCCCCCCCCCCTCCCCGTAAAACTCCAGCAGTGTTTTGTGGACTATAAAATTGTCATGATTCTGAGCACAGTGGAGTGCTGTGCTGTCTCTGAGTGTATTTCAGTCTTTTCCTGTATTTCTGCACCTCTGTTTATTTGGTATTTAGTATGGTTTGTGTATTTGAGTTGTTCTTTGTTGTTGTTTTGAGTTTTTCTTGTCCTCACCATTATGGGTTATGTTTCCTATTGTATCATTTGGCATGTTCCCGTTTTGAAATGAGTTCTTATTTATTGTCAGTTACTTTTTGTTTCATCCCGGTCTGTGCTTTTACTTTGACAGTTACTTTTGGTTACTTCCTCCTGTCAACCCTGTTCATAGGCTGCCCCAGCTGTCAATGGTTTACCTGATTATTTCCTGCTCGTTTGATCCACACCTGTGATTCATTTGCCCATTTCCCATATGCTTATTTAAGGACAATTTCTGGTTTCCTGTGTGTTCTCCGTGGGGGTGTACGGATGGGCTCCGTTGCTTTTTCCCTTTAACTCTGTGTGTGTCTCAGCCTGGGGATTCATAGGTTGTTCTCCTTGTATTTTGTAGACATGAGCCCCGGCATCCCCACATGCCTTTCCTCCTGTTTCCCTCCATCTGTAAATGTAGTGTTTTTGTATAGTGTTGTGTTTGTGTTAATAAATGTTGAAAACTCACAGCGTGCATTTGGTGCCCTTCGTCTAGCCCTTGAAAAGGGCGATTTATGATAAAAATAACATCAACCCTTCCATAGGCATGAGTGACTGACTGAATTTGCACCTGCGGGTGAACTATCCCTTTTAAAATTAACTTTTTTTTTTTCTTGCCATCAAGGATGCAGACAATACGAGTGGAGTACAGAGATCGGCAGAAATACATTTGTTGTGAGGGCCAACTGACCTCCAGACCCTTTTTGGAATGTGGTAATTGAAATGTTACTATCCATCCATCTTCTTCCGCTTAATCCTTTTCGGGTCGCGGGGGGGGGGGGGGACTGGAGCCTATCCCAGCATCTTTGGGCGAGAGGCAGGGTACACCTTGGACAGATCGCCAGTCCATCGCAGGGCCAACACAGAGAGACAGACAACCATTCACTCTCACAGTCATACCTAAGGACAATTTAGAATCCTCAGTTTGATGCCAATTAACCTAACGTACTAGTTTCCATAAAATAGTTGTGCCAAGTATAAACTAACATCCAAAGTATTTTATTACATAGGCTATTTTGTGGAAGTGTGGTTTTCCAGTGAATGTACTGTATGTTTATTAGAACCTGTACACTAATATATTTTTTTTTAATGAAAGATCCACATACTTGCATCAGTGTCCGTAGCTTAGCCAATAATAGTGGTGTAAAGAGTACTGAAAATATGTACTCGGATACAAATATTTATTTTACCTTAATATTACTCAATTACAAGTATTATGACTAATATTAAAATTATACTTTAAAGTGCAAAGTGTTCTCACACAATCGCAACATTCAATTAAAGTTATC
This sequence comes from Pholidichthys leucotaenia, assembly GCA_020510985.1. Classification (NCBI taxonomy): domain Eukaryota; kingdom Metazoa; phylum Chordata; class Actinopteri; order Cichliformes; family Pholidichthyidae; genus Pholidichthys; species Pholidichthys leucotaenia. The sequence goes on from CM035842.1 coordinate 288,609,649, forward strand.
CGTTTCAGTTTCTCCAAATCTTCAGTGTGAGTTCCTCGCATCACCTGTTGCGTTCTGCTCTGTGGTAATGGTCACCTCTCCAAACACTGTGTCAACGATGGCCCTCACGAGCCATCAATGAGACGCCGAAAGCCAGCCGATGAGTTTGCATAATTTATTAACAAAAGACAAATGACAAAATAATGAGCCCCGTGGGGCAAAAACACGAAATATACACATGGGAATAAGACACAGACTACAAGGAAAAACACTTACAGAGAGTGGGAAGTGTCAGGAATCAGAGACGGAGTTTTAACGAAGGAATGTTTGACGAGGTCGCAGCCCGGAGTAAACCGAGCTGCTCCCTTAAACAGGGCTGACAGATTAATCAGCTGATGAGAACGCCAGCCATCCCTGCGGAGCTCGGCTCTGACAACCGGAAGCCCCGCCGAGATGCTGTCACAATAAAAGCCCGGAGGCCATATGGTACGCCTGAGAAGAGAACGGGGAACTACCGGACAACCCGAGTGCGGACAGAGTCAGCGCTCGGACCATGACAGTTGCCCCCATTCACGAGGCGAATTCCAGGCACCGTGTAACATCGAAGCCCCCCCACCCACCCAGAAGGTCAACAGGACCGCCCCAGGGAGGGAGGAGGGGGAAAGGCCAGGAGGGAAGAACCAAACCTCATCATCGAGAGAAAAAAAACTAAACAAAACAGGCTACAACAATCAGAACATTGTAGGGAATACAGGGGCCAAAATACAGACACTCCCTGCACCGAAGAAGGAAAACATAAACAGAGCAGAGGATGCTACAACGCAGTGATACAATACACATTGACCGTGAACTACAGGGAAGACAAAAGAGATTCTCTCAAACTGCAGGGAAAAAAAACCTGTCAAACAGAAATACAGGCACCATACACTGTACCCTAAAAATACCAGAAAAACGGGACCAAAAAGGAAAAAAACCACGCTAAAGAGCGGCGATATACAAATAGTTCAATAAGAATAAATGAAAGGGCACATCACCAAATACAGAGTACCCTGTAATAAGAGGGAAAAAAAACTCATGCTACAGAGCAGCGAAAAATACAGTTCAATATAGTCCAAATAACGGGCATAGGCAACAAAGAAACAACCCTCAGACTACAGAGGACAGAAAAAAAACACGCGCTAAAGAGCGGCGAAATACACAGTTCAGACACAAAACACCAGTGCATCCCTAATATTTCAGAAGAGCAGGCAGAAAAAAAAACAACAAAAAAACACAGGAATGACAGCAGACAGAGCACAATAGCACAAAAACAAATAGTTCGGGGGGTCTTCCTGTGTCCAGCGTCCAGATCGCTGGCAGGGGGAGAAGGATAAGTTTGGGCAGCCTACCCCAGTCCCAGGCCAGGAAAAACAGTACCTCTGGCGGTCGGACCAGATTGCCGAACAGAGAGTTCAGTTTGTCGGGTGGCTGACCCAGAACACCAAACGGGCGAAGCAATCTCCCAGGTGGCCGACCCGTATCATTCAGCCACCAGGACCGCAGGGGAGGACTCGGAGATGGCTTCCCTATTGAGAGGAATAGCGAGGGAGAGCCGAGCTAATAACAGGGAATCCCAGCAGCCCCGGATGGAAGGGAAAAGAGAATGGGGGAAAGAAAAGGGGCCAGTCCGGCGTCGATCAGCGAAGGATCTGCAGCTCCTTCTTCGAACCCCACACGGACGGGTGCTGCGCTTCCATTGGATCCCAAGCGGGACCGTGCTGCACCCACGATGGACCCCGATTGGGCCGGAACCACACCCACGACGGACCCCGATTGGGTCAAAGCTGCACCCACGATGGACCCCAACTGGGCCGTAACCACACCCACGACGGACCCTGAATGGGTCACTGTTGCACCCACGACGGACACCAACTGGGCCGGAACCACACCCGCGACGGACCCCGATTGGGTCAGAGCTGCACCCATGATGGACCCCGACTGGGCTGGCGCAGCACCAGGGACGGCCCCAAACCCGAACCCGGAACCTCCAGATCAGCGACCGGAATCAACTCAACACCGGTGACCCTGGGAGAAGGCTCAGAAGAAGAAAGAGAACCAGGATCAGGATCACTGGCAGCGACAGAGCCCAGCGAGACATGCTCGGATGCAGTGGACGGCTGCACTCGGCTCGTCTCCCCGAGAGACAGGCAAAAGTGCTCCAGAATAGACAGAAGAAAGACAAAATAGAGCACTTGCCTGATCTCGAGTTCTGCCGCCATCCAGGACTTCGGCGATCCGGGTTCAGCAGGTAGAAGGTCCTCCTCTGGTTCCCACTTGGCTACGGCAGGCTCCGCAGCCGGCATGATGGTGTCCACAGTCCAGGGATTCCCTGACACTGATGTCCATGTTGAGGGCCCGCACGGCATGGTGGCAGGGGATCCGTGACCTGCCGGGTCGGACTGTCCTTCCGTGGAGACCCGGGGACGCTTGCTCGTCGGCGCAGGCTCCAAATTGCAGTCCGCCCTCCTCCTTTGCACATGACGTGACTGCGGGGCCAGAACCAGAAGGAGCCGCAGGCTCCTTCCTCATCCGACGATGTAGACCTGGCGCCGAAGAACGCTTAGGGGAAAGAGACACAAAGGAAGCAGGTTCATAATTAATCACTGCAGCAGGTGGAGGGAGCTCAGGGGACTGTGAGCCCTGAACTCCACCCCCAGGGGTCAGACAAGGCAATTCACCCAGTGAAGGAAAAAAATGAAAACGCACTTGCCTGCTCCGCTGAGGGCTGGTGGAAGCTGCTGCAGTGGGCTTGGTTCTTCCCTTCCCCTGCTGGATGGTGGCGGAGGCCCCCCTGGGAAGACGAGGAGGAGCCGTTCGCACAGGATCGATGATGGGCATCGCCGGAGCAGGACTTGTGGAGCTCACAACAGCTGGGGAGAGCATTGAGGAGGAGGAAGAAACAGCCGAGGCGATCCGGGAACGAGGAGCTGACGGAACAGCAGGGACAGATGACCTGGAGGCAAAGGCTGCTCGGTTTCCCTCCTGTCGTGATGCAGGAGAAACAGCTGGCTGGGAGGCAGAGTTCCTACGGGGACCTGGAACTGGATCCGGACGGGGTTCTCGCTGAGGCTTAACATGAGCTTTGTGACGATGTCTACCGACAGAGGGCGGAGCGAAGGTTGGATCAGGAAACCGCCGCTCCTGGGCCGGACGGGTGACAGGGGCTGAATCCCGAGGCGAGGAGTGGGGATGCCTCACCGTCGGCCTCCTGCTGGAGTTTCCCTCCAGTCCATGGATCTCCTCCCTCATCGGGATGGCTGTATTCGGGGAAGGAGGTGAAGGTTCCTTGGCTGCCTTCTCGGCTGCTCTCTCTATCAGTCCTCGTTGTGCCACAATCCACGTCACTCTCTTGTTCCCTTCCAGAAAGGAGGTAAGGTGATACTTCAATAATGTCCTCTGGGTGAGATCCAGGTGCTCGTATGCTGCGTAGGTGGGCATAAGGAGATGAGCTTCGGCCAGGTAGCCATCTATCTCCTGAAGCCACTTGGGGCAATACCCCCGTTCGAGCGCGGACATACTAAACAATACTAACCCCCAGAGAAGGGAAAAACTCAAGCCTATAGCAAACTCACGGTGACCGGTGTCTCCTTCTGGCTGCGACCTACTGTCAACGATGGCCCTCACGAGCCATCAATGAGACGCCGAAAGCCAGCCGATGAGTTTGCATAATTTATTAACAAAAGACAAATGACAAAATAATGAGCCACGTGGGGCAAAAACACGAAATATACACATGGGAATAAGACACAGACTATGAGGAAATACACTTACTGAGAGTGGGAAGTGTCAGGAATCAGAGACGAAGTTTTAACGAAGGAATATTTGACGAGGTCGCAGCCTGGAGTAAACCGAGCTGCTCCCTAAATAGGGCTGACAGATTAATCAGCTGATGAGAACGTCATCAGCTGATTGAATTCCAGCTGTCCCTGCGGAGCTCGGCTCTGACAGATGGAAGCCCCGCCGAGATGCTGTCACAATAAAAGTCAAAGAAGTCAAAGAAGAATCCTAGTCACAGTCCCAAAGTCGAAAGCAAACAGCCCTGAGAGCACCTTGCGGTAGGACCTGCCCTTCGCATACTACAACTAAACGTTGAAGGCCTATCTGCAGCCAAGCAAAGCCTTATCGAAGTCCTCGCCTTCCAACACTCGATTGATGTAATCTGCCTCCAAGAGACTCATATTGGCACAGAGGAAGCTGGCCGCTACACCATCGATGGCTTTGACCTCCTGTGCTATGTTCCACATGCCAAACATGGACGTGCCACCTATGTGCGTTCTGACATAGTTGAAGCAAACCACCTGATAACAACACATTTCTCAGACACCATAACCATTGGTGGCTTCCATATTGTCAATGTGTACAAGCCCCCTAATGCCAACTGGGATCTGCAGGTCTTACCCACTCTACCCCACCCTGCCATCTATGTGGGGGACTTTAACAGCCATCACCCTGACTGGGGGTACCCAACAGTGGATAGTGACGGGGAGGTACTTTCAGACTGGGTATCTAGAAATGATCTCGCTCTGATACACGACCCCAAACAAAGAGGAACCTTCCACTCTGCTAGGTGGAAGAAGGACTATTCTCCTGACCTGTGCTGGGTCAGCTCTTTGAATGGGACACTATATCCTACACAGATCCTCATTCTTGACGATTTTCCACACAGCCAACATTGGCCCCTGCTTGTACACATTGGCCTACAACTTCCAGTCATAAACAGCCCAAGGAAGATGCGCTGGAACTTCCGCAAAGCCAACTGGAAGAAATTCAGTGAAACCCTGGATCGGAGTGCTGTTACCATCCCACTCCACACCATCACTGTAGATGAAGCATACAACCGCTTCTGCAGCGCAATCTTCAAGGCTGCCCACACTGCAATCCCAAAAGGCTACCGACCCCTCTATGTCCCATGCCTGGACGGAGAAAGCGCTGCCCTCCTACAGTCCTATCAAACATCAGGGGACCCAGAGATAGCAGACCATCTCACTGAATCGCTAAGTACAGCCCGGTGAAAGAAATGGGAGGAGACAGTTGCTGACCAGAGCTTTACCCACTCTAGCAGGAAATGTGGGAGCCTCATCCGTCGCCTAGGAGCTGCACAGAAGCCCCCTAGTCAAAGCCGAGCATTTGTCACACCCAACCAAGTTGCATCCCACCTACTGACCATCGCCAAAGCACCCCAAGACAAAGACACCAGAAGAGCAGTTACAACTGAGCTAAAGAAACACCAAAAAATGCCCGTAAAGCAAACGTACCCTGAACCCTTCGAGGCTGCTGAACTGGAGAAAGTCCTACAGGGCCTGAAATGTGGAAAGGCAGCAGGATACGACAACATCCTCCCAGAATTCATGAAAAATCTTGGCCCCCGAGCCCTAACCTGGTTGACACAACTCTACACAAGGATCATACAAACAAACTCGATCCCAAAGAAATGGCGGACAGCAAAGGTCATTGCCATACCAAAACCTGGCAAAGACCATAAACTACCAGCAAGCTACCGCCCAATCTCCCTACTCAGCGTTCCTTATAAAATCATGGAGCGCCTAATACTGCAACGTATTTCCCCAGGAATAGAGGAAATTCTAAGTGTGGATCAAGCAGGTTTTCGCAAGGACCGCAGCACAGGAGAACAAGTACTGGCCCTAACCACCTTCATCGAAAATGGCTTCGAGAGCAGACTGAAGACAGGGGCTGTGTTTCTCGATCTTCCAGCCGCCTATGATACGGTCTGGCACAAAGGCCTCCTCCTGAAACTTACAAAGGCTATCCCTGCCTGGGCAACAGCAATTATAAAAACCTTGCTGACCAACCGAAGGTTCAGAGTCCACCTCGGTCAGAACACAAGCGCATGGAGAACGCAGAAAAACGGACTCCCACAAGGCTCAATTCTAGCTCCAACCCTGTTCAACCTCTACATAAACAACCTGCCCACTACAAAATCCCGCAAATTCATCTACGCAGACGACATCTGTTTGGAACTCCAAGCACCAGACTTTGAGTCACTGGAACGGGTGCTCACGGAAGATCTTTCCAAACTGGCCCAGTTCTGCAAAACCTGGCACCTAAAACCAAGCCCAGCAAAAACCGTCTCCAGTGCATTCTATTTCCACAATGTAAAAGCTGCCAGAGAACTAAACATCCACCTGAGCGGACTCAAGCTTAAGCACGCCTCGAATCCAACCTACCTTGGAGTGACCCTTGACAGGACCCTATCCTTCAAGGAACACTTAAAGGGGACGGCTGCTAAGGTGAAGGCATGAAACAACCTGCTCTGCAAGCTTGCTGGTGCAAAATGGGGGGCGGCAGCCTCCACCCTGCGCACCTCAACACTGGCCCTTTCATACTCTGTAGCAGAATATTGTGCCCCTGTCTGGTCCAGGCCATCCCACAAACACCTCGTAGACACCCAGCTCAACACAACCATGAGAACCATAACTGGGACAATCCACTCAACACCACTCCCCTGGCTCCCTGTATTGTCAAACATAGCCCCCACCCCCCACACACACACATCCGGTGAGCAACACTAACTCAAAGGATGCTTCAAAAAGCCAAAGACTCTCCTCACCTACCAATCCATGCAGATATTTACACCCCATCCACTGCCCGACTTCCATCCAGATGGCCGATTTGGAAAAACCCTCCCCCAGCTGACTTCACCATCCAGACAACTTGGCAAGGGGAATGGGAGACCAAGGAGGTCCCAAACAAACACCTGGTGACAAACCCCAACCAACAGGTCCCGGGCACCATCCTCCCAAGGAGACAGTGGTCTATACTCAATCGCTTCAGGACTGGACATGGCCCCTGCTTGGCCAGCCTTCACAGATGGGGCAGTAGCCCTAGCTCACTGTGCGCATGTGGAGAGGAGCAGAATCAGAATCAGAATCAGAATCAGAATCAGGTTTATTGCCATTGTTCATGTAGTACACAAACTAGGAATTTGTCTCGGTACAATGCTGCAACATTAAACATGATAAGATAAGAGAAATAAACTATACATGTAATAAAGTGTAGGATAAGATTAAGTGATACTGGTCAACAGTTAAAATATATATTAGCCAGCAGCAGATACTGTGGAGAACTATATAGTGCAGTCGGTAATGCAGGAAGAAAACAGTGATGATTGACATGAGTCTGGTTGAGCTGCTGTACATGGTGCACGAGAGTCAATAAGTCACTTAGTGTTCAGCAGTCTAATGGCAGAGGGGAAGAAGCTGTTCATGTGACGGGAGGTTTTAGTCTGGATGGACCGAAGTCTTCTACCAGAGGGGAGGGGGGCAAACAGTACGTGACCAGGGTGTGAGGGATCGGCTATGATCCGGCCAGCACGCCTCCGGGTCCTGGAGATGTACAGATCCTGGAGAGATGGGAGCTTGCAGCCGATCACCTTCTCAGCAGTGCGCACGACGCGCTGCAGCCTTAGTCTGTCCCTGGCAGTGGCTCCTGCGTACCACACGGTTATGGAGGTGGTGAGGATGGACTCGATGATGGCTGTGTAGAACTGCACTAACATCTTGGTGGGTAGCTTGAGCTTCCTCAGCTGCCGCAGGAAGAACATCCTCTGCTGGGCTTTTTTGATGAGTGAGCTGATGGTCAGCTCCCATTTGAGGTCCCTGGTGATGGTAGTGCCTAGGAAGCGGAAGGAATCAGCAGTGGTGATGGGAGAGCCTGAGAGGGTGAGGGGGGGCAGAGGAGTAGTGACTTTCCTGAAGTCTACAATCATCTCCACTGTCTTCAGAGCGTTCAGCTGCAGGTTGTTATTGCTGCACCAGGACGCCAGCTGGGCCACCTCTCTCCTGTAGGCGGACTCGTCGCCGTTGGAGATGAGCCCGATGAGGGTGGTGTCATCCGCAAACTTGATCAACTTGACAGACTGGTGGCTGGAGGTGCAGGAGTTGGTGTAAAGGGAGAAGAGTAGGGGGGAAAGTACACAGCCCTGGGGTGATCCGGAGCTGATGCTAGTATAGTCTGAGACAGTCTTTCCCAGCCGCACATGCTGCCTCCGGTCCGTCAGGAAGTCGATGATCCACCTGCAGAGGGAGTCAGGCACGTTGAGCAGGAACAGCTTGTCCCGGAGCAGAGCGGGGCGGATGGTGTTGAATGCGGAGCTGAAGTCCACAAACAGGATCCTGGCGTAGGTTCCCGGGGAGTCCAGGTGCTGCAGGATGGAGTGGAGGGCCAGGTTGACTGCATCGTCTACAGACCTGTTGGCTCGGTAGGCAAACTGCAGCGGGTCCAGGAGAGGGGTGGTGATGGACTTGAGGTGGGACAGGACCAGGCGCTCAAAGGACTTCATGACTACAGAGGTGAGCGCTACAGGTCTGTAGTCATTAAGTCCAGTGATCCGTGGCTTCTTGGGGACAGGGATGATGGTGGAGGATTTGAGGCAGGACGGCACGTGGCATAACTTAAGGGAGGTGTTAAAAATGTCTGTGAATACAGGAGCCAGCTGTTTCGCACAGAGTCTCAGGGTGGAGGGAGACACGCCGTCTGGGCCGGGGGCCTTGCGCGGGTTCAGTCTGGAGAACTGTTTGAGCACATCCTGCTCACTGATGATAAGGGGAGGGGGGGAGGAGGGGGGGTGTGCCTTAAATGAAGTAGGGAATGTGGAGGCTGTGGAGCTGGAGGGAGGGGGGGAGTTGGACACAGATGACGAGGTGTCAAAACGGGCATAGTGTTGGGACAGTCTTTGACAAAGGGCTTTGTCATCCTGACCTTTAGGAGCCTGAGGTCGATAGTTGGTGATTTGCCTCAGTCCTCTCCACACAGAAGCCGAATCATTAGCAGTGAACTGCTGCTGGAGTCTCTCTGAGTATAGAGATTTAGCCCTCTTCAGCTCTCTGTTAAACCGGTATTTAACCTCCCTGTAGCAGTCCCTGTCTCCACTTTTCAGCGCTGCTTCCTTCTCCTTCCTGATCTGTCTGAGCTTAGCTGTGAACCAGGGTTTGTCATTAGAGTAACTCACCCTGGTGCGTGATGGAAGAATGTTCTCTTCACAAAAGTGGATATATGAGTTCACAGTGTCCGTGTACTCATCCAGATCATGCGTGGCTCCTTTAAGCATGCCCCAGTCAGATATTTCCATGCACGTTTCCAGCTTCTCCTCAGCATCACTGGTCCGTATCTTCGTAGTGCTCACAACAGGTTTAGTGAGCTTCAATCTCTGTCTGTATGTGGGAATGAGGTGAACCATCACGTGATCAGATAATCCCAGCGCAGCGCGAGGAACAGCGCGATATGCGTCTTTCACTGTGGTGTAACAGTGATCCAGTGTGTTTAATCCTCTGGTGGGGCATTTAATAAACTGTTTGTAGCGGGGGAGATCGTGGCTCAGATTGCACTGATTAAAGTCGCCAGCCACAATAATCAGCGAGTCTGGAAAACTCCGCTCTGTGTGTTGAATGTGATCCGCGAGCACGCGCTGAGCTTCGCGCGTGTCCGCGTCGGGAGGGGCGTACACAGCGATCAAACAATGGAACACATCATAGAGGCTTACCCGCTCCAAAGACTGGAAGGAGGATTACACACCCTCCATACAGCAAAACCAGGAGGCAATTGCTTGGCTTGAGGACTTTGCGTTCGCTAAATAAATAAATAACAATAAAAGCCCAGAGGCCATATGGTGTGCCTGAGAAGAGAACGGGGAACTACCGGACAACCTGTACGCGGACCATGACACATTGACCTGCTTAAGTGTTGTACTTTTTTGTCAGTATGTTAGGGTTATCATAGGCCCATTTATGATCAAATGGCCTTATTGGTTACAAAATGCAGGTGACAGGTTGATATTAATTCAAGTTGTGCACCGTACTCATTTATGATTTTAAAAGTAGCTAAGGACATTACGTGATTTAATGCACACTGAGGTACATATGATATTAAAGACAAAGAAAAATACTTACAAAAGTTGAAGTACAACCAAAAAAACTTGGTTGTTTGAGTAGATGTAATTTGGTACCTTCACCTCTGTTCAATAATGTGTTTTTATGTATCATAATCTTGAAGAAATAAATCATGGCAACTGGATTTGATTGAATCAAGTACAGTTGCCACAACTTAATTCTCCAAGATTATGATGACCTTGACGACTGAGAACCTTCACAGACATATGTATCATAATGTTTCCTGTATTGACCAAACTGTCAGAATTAGGGCTGCAGCCAACAGTAATTTTAGTAATAGAGAATTCTGTTCTGTGAAGTTATCAGATACTGTATATGCCCTCCCAAGATCAAAAATATCAGAGATTTTTTTGTTTTGTTTTTGAAGCTGTTTTTATTCTCATTTGTATGAAAATAAGGTGTTCTCAAAGCTTATTGTCTGTGCCAGTTAGTAACTGTTGTTGACTTTTGTGATAAGTTGCTTCACTATTACTTTCCCTTCTGTTTTCATGTCTTAATTTTCTTATTGCTCCCACTTGGATGGTTATAGACATTCTAAAGAACAAACCTGGAGAATAAAGGGTCATGAATGAGTATGCTCGGACAAACAGCCTAACAGACAGTAGACGACGTGACATAATCAAGATATTGCTTGCACATATGACAAGTGAACATGGGTATGTTGTAATGAGTACATACTTTCACACCTGATCTAAACCTCATCATCAATCATTTTTTGTTTGGATCTCATACAGTAAGGCATGTCAAAGAGGACTACGCAAAGGGCATCATTTCATTATTCCCATACCTGGCTGATCCTAGGGGCAAGTCTGGCTATGTAAGTACATTAAAAACAAAGTCTAACCTACACTACCGTTCAAAAGTTTGGGGTCACTAAGAAATTTCCTTATTTTTGAAAGAAAAGCACTTTTTTTCAATGAAGATAACTTTAAACTAATCAGAAGTACACTCTATACATTGCTAATGTGGTAAATGACTATTATAGCTGCAAATGTCTGGTTTTTGGTGCAATATCTACATAGGTGTATAGAGGCCCATTTCCAGCAACTATCACTCCAGTGTTCTAATGGTACAATGTGTTTGCTCATTGCGTCAGAAGGCTAATGGATGATTAGAAAACCCTTGTGCAATCATGTTAGGTCTGCAATGCTGTAATTGCTGCAAATGGAGGATTCTTTGACGAAAGCAAAGTTTGAAGGAAAAAATTATTATTTCAAATACAAATCATTATTTCTAACCTTGTCAATGTCTTGACTATATTTTCTATTCATTTTACAACTCATGGTGGTAAATAAGTGTGACTTTTCATGGAAAACACAAAATAATTGTCTGGGTGACCCCAAACTTTTGAACGGTAGTGTATTTCTGGCTCACTTTTCTTTGACTCTTGTGCAGTTTCTGTATACCTATCATCACTATCATCTCTTCTTAGCTCATCTCTGTTTTTATAGCCAGTAGAGAGTAGCACAGTAAAAATTTCTAAAACAAATAATTTATTTTGCCCATTTAAACTAAATAACACTCTTAACTTTAGGAGCACTACTACAATGCAGAAGATGGGAGTGGGTATCTGGCATGGAGACTGAAGTTTGTTCAAAAGGAAGCATCAGAGGGACAAAAGAAGACCCTTCGTCAGTCACAAACATGAACAGGTATGTGATTTTTCTGTTTTTTTCCCCCTCTGTTATGACATGATTGAATAATTTTATGCAGACTAATGAATAAACAATCTGGTTTAAGACCTTTACTATCTTGGTATATTTTTTGTATTCAATCTGTCTCTGAACTAAATAATATCAACCCATTTTTATCATGTGACAAAGCAGCAAGTATGGTCATCCTTGCAGTTTCCAGGCCTTGTTTCTTACATACTACGACAGTGTCATATGCTTGAACCAGTCATTGGTTAAAGTTTTACCACTCTTATAGGTGGTCCAAAAGCCAATGGAGATCCCTTCAGAGAGGAAAACTGGTTGACCACAGAGAGCCTGTGTCATGAGGCCACCGCACTAATGAAGCATACAGCTGATGAAGCAACGGTAAAGGAGAAGATGAAGCAGACCTTCACCTTTTGCCAAAAGATGGTTCATGACCAAGTGAAATGCACTGAGATCTTTACAGCGTTCCCAAGATTCCTGGACATGGCAGAAATGGTATGTAGACCTTAGTCTGCTTGGTTTTGAAACTGTCAGTTTTTTGTTTTTTTTTGTACTATAACAGCCTGGTTAGGGCAGTAACTCTGTCAGGACTATAGTGCCACACCTTAGTGTTTACTGTTCTGCCTTCATTTACTTCATCTCATCTGCAGATTGAGCAGGACTTTAGTCTGGTGTTTGGTGATGCAGTCTCTGCAAAGTTCCTTGAAAAGTGGCCAACTGTGTACAAGCATAAAGTCCTTTAACAAAGTCGTGGTGTCACACACAGGCGAGCTCCAAGACCTGGTTCAAAATGCTGAATCTACAACTGAAGTGGAGAATGGTATGTTGGAATAAAAGTGTTATTCTAATATACTAAGTACTACACTTTTTTCTGCATTGCAAATACTACAAAATTTGTACTGTTACACTTTTTTAAATTTTTAAGGGTGGGACAGTGACATGTCTTCCATTCTGATCCTTGTTCACCTTTTGCCACCATCACCTCATGGCTGCAAGAGAACAGGAAAGCTGTCAGCTAGACAAGCCACTGACCAGCTTGTAAATGTCATCAAGGTAAGGTTACAATCTATCTATAAATTCAATGGATCTCTGTCTGTTTGTGTGTTTGTGTGTGTGTTCCTCAGATATCTCTCAAACCGTTCCTCAGACTGACCTAAGGTTTTATACGTGGTTTCCTGAGGTTACGAGGGTGAGCATCCCAGAATATGGAGTCACTCAGTCAAAATATGTAATTTTTATCAATAAAAGTTTAGCCACCACTCTGTGACCGCTGTCTTCATGTCCTGGCTTCAAGAAGTGTGGGCGGGGTTTCGGATTGACTCCGTGCTCATTGGACAATACACGGCATCACGACCTGTCAGTCACCACAGTGATCCCTGGACAAAACAAGGAAGTGAAAAATGACAAATTTGACTAGAAAAAGATAATACTGAAGATTTAATGCTTAAAAAAATTATACTATGAAGTTACCGTGATTGCGTCTATCTAAAGGATAATTGGGCATATGTGGAGAACATGAGGTGTGCGAGCAGACTGGACGGAGCGTCAGTGGGGACCTGGGTCTGACAAAGGACACTGGTGTATCAACACAGAACATGCTGGGAGAAGCAGCAGCCTAACTGGGTGGACCATGGTCCTTCACGGGGAGGCACACCCAGCCTGCCCAGTCAGTAGTAAATGGGAGACCCTGCTTCTGCTTCACCTGTGTGCGCAGGACTGCGAGTCCCCCCTCCCTCACAAGTATATCTTCAAAGCTCATTTGTCTTTGGTGTCTCATACAGCCATGATCTGGTGAATGTGTACAACTTCTTGCAGACCACCATTCATGAAATAGATGTTGACACCACTAAGGTGAATACCAGGGCAGAGTTGCGGACTCGGATGCTGCATTGAGTTGATAATGAGATTTGTTTTATTTGCAAAAGCTCTCAGGCAAATGTAAATCCCTATGTAATGGATGTTAAACATTCTTGCATTCTAAATTCTTTGCAGTACTTCAATACATGTGAACATTTCTCAGTCGATATTATCCATGACATCTTGGAGGGAGTGGCACAGTATGAAATGAAACTGATAATACTGCACTTGATAGATGAGTACACAAAATCAGAGGAAGTGGATAGAAGACTTAAGAGCTTTAACTATGGCTACATGGAGCAAAGCAACAAACCTCCTGCACCGAACTTAGGAGAGGACTCCAATGACTTGGAATTAAATGCCATCCAATCCTGGTGTTTACTTCGTAATCTACCACTTATTTTTGGAGACTTGGTTTGTCCAAACAATCAGCAGTGGTATTTGCTCCTGCTGTTGCTTCAGATGGTTAACATTGCATTTTTTCCAGTGTTATCAAAAGGTATAACTATTTTTTTTAAAACACTTGATCACTGAACACCACATGCTATTTAAGCAATTGTTTCCTAAGAAGAAGCTGCTACTGAAGCATCATTTTATGGTGCATTACCCTCATTCGATTCTTAAAATTGGACCAGTTATGCATAGTTGGTGCATGCGCTATGAAGCAAAGCACAATTTTTGTAAAAAGCAATTGAAAAGCTTCAAAAATGTAACTAAGACCTTGCAAAGAAACACCAAAGTCAAATGGCATACAATTGGCAGACATCTGACCCCAACAGAATAATTGGACCAGGTAAAATGTTATCTTTAAATGTGATGGACTGGGGGACTGAGATAGCGGAGAATCTTCAGGTACCAACTGACACCAAGGTGCTACAAGTTAGATGGGCCAAACACCATGGAAATAAAAGTATTGATCAGGTTTAATTGTTTGTATTAAAGTCCATTGTGAGATGCCAGTTTTTCACAAAATCCACCATGTTGTTAAGGATGAGCAGTTACTGCTGGTTACATTTGAACTACAAACAGTATGTCTTGAGCATTTTTTTTTGTAACTTTGATTTTTATTCATTTTTCATCATACATATAAGATAAGATAAGATAAGATAAGCCTTTATTAGTCCCACAACGGGGAAATTCCAGGATTGCAACAGCACAGGGATAGCAACACTCAGAGCAACAATCAGAAGGCAAGAAAAAAAAGCAAGAGCAGCTAATATACATATGTACATATTACTATAAATATATATATATATACACACAGACACATAGTGCAGAGCATTGTAGCTGGATGGAATAAATATATGAGTATATAAACACACAGTGCGGAGCACTGTAGCTAGATGGAATAAATATGTAGATAAATAAACACCCACAGTACGGAGCATTGCAGCTAGATGGAATAATATGTAGATATATAAATACACAGTATGGAGCATTGTAGCTAGGTGGAATAAATATGTAAATATATAAACACACACAGTGCGGAGCAATGTAGCTAGATGGAATAATATGTAGATATATAAATACACAGTGCGGAGCATTGTAGCTAGATGGAATAAATATATAGATATATAAATATAAACACACCCAGTGCGGAGCATTGTAGCTAGATGGAATAAATATGTAAATATATAAACACACAGTGCAGAGCATTGTTGCTAGATGGGATGAAACAGCACAACCGTCTACTTAGTTATCCTACATGGTATGATTATGTGCCCATACATATTCTCACCCTCCATAACGACCGGTATTTTCCTAGTTGTATGCTGGAGGGGACCATTGTGTAAGTCTATTGCATCTTTTGCATTCAAAAAACTATTAGGTTGTTACGTCTTTTTTGCTATCTCTGCGAGCAGCCCTGCTTAGGTTGTACAGTCTGACAGCCGTTGGTAGGAAGGACCTGTGAAACCTCTTGGTTGTGCACCTGGGATGATGTAGTCTGCTGCTAAATGAGCTCCTCAGTGCATTCAGTATGTCCTGCATAGGGTGGAACTCGGACTCCAGCAGAGATGACAGTTTAGCCACCATCCTTCTCTCTCCTATCTCCTCCACCGGATCAAGGCGCTGCCCCAGGACAGAGCTAGCTTTCTTGATCAGTTTGTTCAGTCTCTTCCTATCGGCTGCAGTAATGCCACTGCCCCAGCAGACCACTCCAAAAGTGATGGCTGATGCCACCACCATGTCATAGAATGTCTTCAGCAGCGCCCCTTGTACACCAAAAGACCTGAACCTCCTCAGTAGGTAACAGCCTGCGCTGTCCCTTCTTGTAGAGTGCGTCAGTATTGTGTGACCAGTCTAGTTTATTGTTCAGATGAACACCCAGGTACTTGTAGGATGTCACCATCTCAATGTCTGTTCCCTGTATATTTACTGGTGCTGTGAGGGGTTGTCCATGCCTGCGGCAGTCCACCACCAGCTCCTTAGTTTTCCTCGCGTTGATCTGGAGGCAGTTCCGATGGCACCAGTCCACGAAGTCCTGGATAAGCCCTCTGTACTCAGCTTCATCTCCATTGGAGATGAGGCCAACGATCGCAGAGTCATCAGAGAACTTCTGTAGATGGCAGTGTGTTGTGTTGTGTGAGAAGTCCGCAATATAAAGAGTGAACAGGAAGGGAGCCAGCACCATTCCCTGGGGGACCCCCGTGCTACCGATGATCGTGTCGGACACACAGTCCCGGGTTCTCACAAACTGAGGCCGGTTCGTGAGGCAGTCCAGGATCCATGATGACAGGTGCTGGTCCACCCCTGCGCGCAGCAGCTTGTCCTTCAGGATCATCGGTTAGATAGTGTTGAAAGCACTGGAGAAGTCAAAGAACATGATCCTCACCACATTCCCGGGTTTCTCCAGGTGGGACAGAGAACGGTGAAGAAGGATATTACATTCAGATCACAGTCTCTATATTTAAAAAAGGAGCTAACCATACAACCAAAAAGAAAGAGAAGAAGAAAAAAAAAAGAGAAAAAAAGGGGGGGGGGGCAAATGTTGGAGCATCAAGTTTTTAGTTTCCATCTCTAAATTCTTCTGGTTTTTCCAGTGTCTTTGGTTATTCTTTCAATTTCTGTCTCATTGTTGCACTTTGTAGTGTGTCCATTTCCACCATTTTTTTTCATATTGTCCTTCTTGCATTCTTTGTCGATATGTTAGTTTTTCCATTAAACGTATATCCTCAACAATGTCTGTCCATTGCTCTTGGTCAGGAAGAACTTCTGATTGCCATTTTCTTGTGATTGTTTTTTACATGCAATCAGCATAATTTTAACTAAATATCTGTCCTCAGCCTGTATTACATTGTCTCTTTTAAGATCACATAAATACATCAAGTTACAGTTCATTGGTATATTATATCCTAATATCCTCTGTATTTTTTTTTTTTTTTTGTTACTTATTTGTACCCGTAGGTAGATTTGGTTTGCAGTCTAGTGACAAGCCACCGGCTGCCGGTCGCTGCGTGCGCGCGCGCCCTAAACCTACATGTTTTTGGTATTGTATTGTCACATGAATAGATTTCCAGAATGATGAGATTTTGCAGCATTTCCAAAACATATGTGAGTGGTCTGCATTTTGAGCCCCACAGCCCCTCCAGCATATAGATTTGGTATTTGTATATTTTCTTTGGATCTGTGGTGTAATTCTACGACAATTCTACGACATTCTACGACACGGTGGTGACATCAGCCATCACTTTTGGAGTGGTCTGATGGGGCAGTGGCATTACTGCAGCTGATAGGAAGAGACTGAACAAACTGATCAAGAAAGCTAGCTCTGTCCTGGGGCAGCGCCTTGACCCAGTGGAGGAGATAGGAGAGAGAAGGATGGTGGCTAAACTGTCATCTCTGCTGGAGTCCGAGTTCCACCCTATGCAGGACACACTGAATGTACTAAGGAGCTCATTTAGCAGCAGACTACATCATCCTAGGTGCACAACCGAGAGGTTTAGCAGGTCCTTCCTACCAACGGCTGTCAGACTGTATAACCTAAGCAGGGCTGCTCGCAGAGATAGCAAAAAGACGTAACAACCTAATAGTACTGAATGCAAAAGATGCAATAGACTTACACAATGGTCCCCTCCGGTATACAACTAGGAAAATACCGGTAGCTATGGAGGGTGACAATATGTATGGGTACTTAATCATACCATGTAGGATAACTAAGCAGACGGTTATGCTGTTTCATTCCATCTAGCTACACTGCTCCGCACTGTGTGTGTTTATATATTTATATATTTATTCCATCTAGCGACAATGCTCCACACTGTGTGTTTATATATTTACATATTTATTCCATCTAGCTACAATGCTCCGCACTGTGTGTGTTTATATATTCATATTGTGACGTTAGCAGGGTTCACACAAAGACAATGGAGCAGATGGTTGTGATCAACGGGATTTATTTTTCACACCCCGACCCCCAACCTACTTCTGAGCGCAGAGAGGAGGGGAGGTCATTCTCCCAGATCTCCGTTTCAATCATGGTTACACACACGATACATCTTGCCCTAATCCTGCTAAACACTGCTGGGTCATTATAATGCAGTTATAATGACACAGCAGTATAACTCAGAAATAACACATTTAACACACACAGTAACGTTTTCAACTGGCAAAGCATGCTGGGAAATCCCTGCCCCCCTTAACATGGCCCCGACATTACACTGTTCCCCCCGGACTGGTTTCTGTCCCCAGAAAATTCAAAGTCCACTTTCAGAAATCCAATGCGAGTCAGCCCGGTGCCAGGGCGGCATGCACGGGCCATCTGAGTCTCGGTCGGAGTATCTGGTTGGGGTAGGGTTCCAGTTTGGCCACCAGCGGGCGGATGGACACATCTGACAGCCTCTGTAGGACCACGCACAGTCCCTTCCCTGGCAGCGGGAGTCCCAGGCCCGCTCCGGCCGACTCCCACCGCTGCCAGGTCTCCCAGGCGGCCGCTGGCCCGCGTCCATGCGTCCAGCCCTTGCTGCGCCTGGAAAATGGCCGCATCTTCGTCCTGCTCGCTCCGCTGCGTCGCTCCTGCGCCGAGGGCCTCCGTGACGTCACCGAAAGGAAAAGCATCGGGTGGCGGTAGGACACGCACAGTTCCTCCTCTGGCAGCGGGAGTCCCATGACTCCCACCGCTGCCAGGACCTTTCAGGCGGCCGCTGGCCCGCGTCCCGGCGTCCAGCCCCTGCCGAGCCTGGGAAAAGACCGGATCTGTCCTGCTCGCTCCGCTGCTGCTGCGCTCCAAAGGCCTCTGTGACGTCACCGCCGGGGGAAGCATCTGCAGGAGGCGGCTTTTTCTCCGTCCATGCCACCTCGCTCTAATATAACGTCGGCGAGGGGCCAGTTTGTCATGCGCTGTGTGCGGGGCAGTACCATGCGATGTACCCTGGCTCTGTGCAGCGGAAGCCCCCCTTCCTCGCGTCGCCGCTGCTGTCTCCTTCGTGCACGCGCTGCTGTGATCTGCCGTAGCTCCTCCTCCCGCTGGCTTTCAGCGCGCCAGCCAGCTCGACCTGGGACAGGTGGTCATCAAACAGGTTCTCGCCGTTGTAGCGGGGAATCTTGGCCCGCTGCCGGATGGATGGGACGGTCACCTCCCGGTCGATTGCCGCTCCTAATCGCTCTGGAATCGCCAGCCCGTCCTGCCCTGAAAAGGGCGGGAAACGGGCATGGTTTGCTCTGCTCGGCCCGTCGGCTCCACTGCTCCGTCCATCGCGGCGAACCTCTCCGGGGGCTGGTGTCTCAGCTCTACACTCCGTTCCCAGCTGAGCGATGAACCGCTCCGGCCGCTGGACCTCCGCCTGGATCCTCATCTTGCTCCATATCCCACTCCTGACACCAGTGTGACGTTAGCAGGGTTCACACAAAGACAATGGAGCAGATGGTTGTGATCAACGGGATTTATTTTTCACACCCCGACCCCCAACCTACTTCTGAGCACAGAGAGGAGGGGAGGTCATTCTCCCAGACCTCCGTTTCAATCATGGTTACACACATATGATACATCTTGCCCTAATCCTGCTAAACACTGCTGGGTCATTATAATGCAGTTATAATGACACAGCAGTATAACTCAGAAATGACACATTTAACACACACAGTAACGTTTTCAACTGGCAAAGCATGCTGGGAAATCCCTGCCCCCCTTAACATGGCCCCGACGTTACAATATATTTATTCCATGTAGCTACAATGCTCCGCACTGTGTGTTTATATATCTATATATTTATTCCATCTAGCTGCAATGCTCCACACCGTGTCTATATATTTATGTTTGTATGTACACTGTACATACACACTGTACACTGTATACTCGCTGCTCTTGTCTTTTCTTGCCTTCTGATAGTTAGCTATCCCTGATCTCTGATAGCTATCCCTGTGCTGTTGAAATCCTGGAATTTCCCCATTGTGGGACTAATAAAGGCTTATCTTATCTTATCTTATCTTAATGAAATAGCGAATCAGGTTTTTCCATCCAAATTCCCTCCATGTCCTTGAACTTGTTGATGTGTGTTGTGTTTTCCATATTTCTTGCCAGTTTTCTTCTGTTATGTTTAAATTTAGCTCTTTCTCCCATTTCTCCTTTATATAGTTACTTGAATGTTTGTTTGCCTTAAGTTTCTGATATAGCTTTGAAATAACTCTTATTTTATTTCCTGCATACGAGCTTAAAATGAATTGTATAATCTCACTCACATCTGTGTGGAGGTTATGCCTAATCTTTCTCCTATAATAATCTCTCATCTGCAGATATCTGAAGAATTCAGATTTTTCTAGTTTAAATTTTCTTCTCATGTTTACAAAACTCCCGAAATCTTTTTTTTCCCATATTGCCCCATGCTGTGATTCCCTTGTTCACCAGTTTTTTGTATCCCCTATCTTGCTTTGCTGGTTCAAACTGACTGTCAAATGCTACCCATTTCAATAGTTTTATGTCCTCCTTTATATTATACTTTTTTACTATTTTATACCACAGTTCCAAAGTAACTTTAGTGATTGGGTCTATTTGTTTGATTTGCTTATATGCATCCTTATCTCCTATTATGCTTTGCACTGGGAGTCCCTCAATTTCCTTTTCCATTTCTTTCCATTTTGCCTCGTATCCTCCGTTGCACCAACATATGATATATCTTATTTGTGCTGAGTAGTAATATTCCTTTAGACTCGGTAGACCCATGCCTCCTTTCTCTTTTGGTAATTGGAGAGTTTTATATTTCACTCTTGGCTTTTTACCTCCCCAAACAAATCTCGAAATCATCCTGTCCCACTTTGAGAACTGGGCACCGGGAATCTCTGTTGGTAGAGCCTGGAAGAGGTAAAGCAGTCTAGGTTGTATTGTGGAAATGTGAAAGGACGAGGCAGAGTTTATCTCACGAGTCAGGTTTATTCACATTCTCCAACATCAACAATACAGAAAAAAAGGAAGAAACCAGACCTTCATCCCTTTTTTATACCCCAGGAGCTTCAAAGCTCCAGTCACAATGCATTTAATCCCCAGTGACAATGCATCCCTTTCAGATCTTATCACCCCCACCCCAAAGTCACTGGCAGCCAGGAAATCCCCCACGGCCATCTCTTTGCATACCATAGACCACATTTCACATCCTCCTGTTATCTCCGAGGAGGCTCAGTCCTTTGTTCATCCGAGACGTGGAGCATACAGTAAGCATACAGTGATATACATATGAAGCATAAGGTGATATACATTTGTGCATATGAAACCCACATATGTGTCCCACATGACCCCCCCCAAACGTCTAAGATGTAACAACGGAATAACAGTCAGCCTGTCATGATAAAATCATTACACATCAGCCCACGTGTTGCTTGGGCCTCAGTCTCCTCCCGTATCTGCTGTAAGCCAGCTTCAACACTTCCGTGGCGCCATCCTGTTGGGGGGCTGCTGTCTGAGGGTGAGAATTGTTAGTCAATCCTTGTGGGTGTTCTGGGGGACGTTCTCTAGGAGTCTGCCGCACCGAGGAGCCCTAGCCAACAGCACATCATCGTCCGCCACCACAAAGGCGGGTTTGAGCCTGTTAATGCCAATCTTCTCCTTCCTGCCCCCCAAATCTAGCAAAAAATGCTTATCCCCTGTTTCCATCACTCTAAATGGCCCATCATAAGGTGGTTGTAGTGGCGGGTGATGTGCATCGTGTCTGACAAAAACAAACTCCGCGTTTTTTTAAAGCCTTAGGTATAAAAACGGGCGGAAAACTGTGGTGAACGGGGCCAGGCAGCGCGCCCGATTCCGTGCCACGCTGCAACCACTGAGTCGGGGAACATTCTGGCGCAGGATTATCTGGGAGAAAGCCGAAGTGGCTGCGCAAAAACTAGCTCTGCCAGGGAGGCTTCTAAATCCTCTTTAGGTGCAGAATGCAACCCCAATAAAACCCATGGTAGCCTGTCCACCCAATTTGCATCCGTAAGCGACGCTCTGAGAGCCGCTTTCAATGACCTGTGAAAATGTTCGCATAACCCGTTAGCCTGCGGATTGTACGCGGTTGTGCGGTGGATCGTTACCCCCAGGCTGCGGGCCATTGCTGACCAAAGCTCTGAAACAAATTGAGGGCCTCTGTCGGACGTAACGTCCGACGGGACTCCAAAACGCGCTACCCATGCTGTTAAAAAAGCGCTCCTCCTCGGCTGTGGTTGACTCAAGTGGGACCATTTCCGGCCAGCGCGTGGTGCGGTCTACCATTGTCAGAAGGTGTGTGCACCCCTGTGAAGGCGGAAGGGGGCCTACGAGGTCCACGTGAACATGATCGAACCTCTTAGCCGGGATGTGAAACGGCTCCAAAGGAGCTCTTGTGTGCCTGTGTACCTTGGCTCGTCAACAGGCCATGCAGGCTGCTGCCCACTCCCTAACTTGTTTGCGCAGGCTCAGCCATACAAATTTCTCTCCCACCATTTTGACCGACGCGCGCACTCCCGGGTGCGCCAGAGAATGAATCGAGTCAAAAACGCAGCGCCACCACGCAGCGGGTACCACCGGACGCAGTCGCCCAGTGGAAACATCGCAGATTAGTGGGGGGCATACCGTCTTGCAGCACCCTGTTCTCCAGTCTTATCCCTGTTGGTCCAAACTGGAGCGCGCGCATGTCCGCGTCACTAACCTGATCCGCGGCCATGGCTGCATAATCTACCCCCACGCGGACTGGAGCCACCACGGCGCACGAGAGGCAGTCTGCCACTACATTAAGTTTACCCGCCACATGCTGGATATCGGTAGTAAACTCTGAGATCGCAGCCAGCTGTCTCTGCTGCCGGCCTGACCACGGTTCTGAAACCTTGGCCATCGCGAAAGTCAGCGGCTTGTGATCAACGAACGCGGTGAAACGGCGTCCCTCCAGCCAGAACTGGAAGTGGCGAATGGCCAAGTGGAGAGCTAACAACTCCCTGTCGAATGCGCTGTCGCGCAAGGTCCTGCTGAAAAAGGCGAGCGGTTGCCAAGCCCTGGCTACATGCTGCTCCACGACCGCCCCTATGGCCACATCTGACGCGTCAGTAGTGAGCGCTATGCGGGCCGTTGGGTCTGGATGTGCTAACAACGCAGCGTTTGCCAGGGCTGTTTTGACTTCCGAGAATGCTCGCTCTCGCTCCAGAGACCATTCAATTTTATTTGTGGGTTTTTGTTTTTTTAGTGCGGCATATAATGGTTGCATGAGCTGCGCTGCGCGGGGGAGGAAACGGTTATAAAAATTCACCATTCCCAAAAACTCCTGTAACGCTTTGACTGTTTGTGGCTGGGGAAAATTTGTTACCGTGCGCACTTTGTCAGGCAGAGGAACCGCTCCTTCAGGAGAGACGCGATGCCCCCAAAAAATCAATCTGCGTCACCCCGAACTGACACTTCACTGGGTTGATTATTAACCCGTGCTCTCCCAAACTCCGGAAAACTGCCGTGAGGTGGTTTTCGTGTTCGTCTTCGGACGCGCTGGCAACCAAAATATTGTCCAGGTAGACGAACACGAAGGGGAGATCGCGCAACACCGCGTCCATCATGCGTTGGAACGTCTGTGCCGCGCCTTTAAGCCCAAACGGCATGCGCAAAAACTCGAATAGACTGAACGGAGTTATTACCGCTGTTTTGGGTATGTCCTCAGCGCATACTGATTTTGACTGTCTTAATTTCTGAATTCAGATCCATGTTTAAGATTGACCATCTATCATTGTCTTTTTTTATTTCTTGTTCTAACCTATCATAGTTTACTTTATAGATTTTGCTTAAATCTTTAGGTATGTTCACTCCAAGGTATTTTATTTCTTTTTGTTTCCAGTTTAGTTTGATCTTATCAGTTATCTGGTTTAAAGGGTTATAGTGGAATGTCAGTATTTGTGTTTTTGGTATGTTTATCTTGTATCCTGATAATTTTCCAAAATTTTCTATCAAGTCCATCATTTCCATTATTGATTCATCTGGTTGTTCAAGGTAAACTATAATATCGTCTGCAAACAGCCCAGTCTTGTGTTCCGCTCCCTTTATTGTTACACCTTTTAATTTCTTATTTTGTGGCATTGCTTGAGCCAGTGGCTCTATGAACAGAGCAAACAAGGTGGGCAATAGGCAGCATCCCTGCCTAGTTGATCTTTGTATATTTACTTTGTCTGTTAAGCTACCGTTTATCTTGATTCTTGCCACAGGTTTTTGATACAGTGTCTTTATGCATTGCACTGACTTTTCATTAAATCCAAAGCGTTCCAGCACATTATATAGAAACATCCAATTAACCCTATCAAATGCTTTTTCTGCGTCTAAACTCATTATTACTGCGCTTTTCTTTTCTTTATGTATTTGATTAATTATGTGTAATGTTCTCCCGATATTGTCATGTGTTTGGCGTCCCTCTATGAAACCAGTTTGATCATCCTCTATCAATTCCATCAAGAATGTCTTTATTCGTTTACAGATAATTGTTGTATATATTTTATAATCCACATTTAATAAAGAGATTGGCCTATAGTTTCCGCATTGTTCCCTATCTTTTCCTGGCTTTAAAATAACTGAAATAATGGCTTTGTTCCATGATGGAGGTATTTTGTTGTTGTTTAATGTCCAATTAAATGACTTTAGGAGCTGTGGCGTGAGTTCTTCTATAAACAGTTTATAAAACTCAGAGGGGTATCCATCACTACCTGGTGATTTACCATTTTTTAGTGACTTAATCACATCTTTAATCTCTTGTGTTGTTATTTCTGCTGTTAGCTTTTCGTTTTGTTGGTTTCCTATTGATGGCAAGTTCAATGTGTATAGAAATTTTTTAATATCCTTAACATTTGTCTCTTCAGGTTGCGAGTATAGTTCTTGATAGAATTTATGGAATATTTCTTCGATGTTTTCTGGGGTAACTGTGGATTTATTTGTGATGGGGTCCTTAATCTTATATACATTATTCACTGTTTGTTGTTTTCTTAACCGTTTTGCCAGCAGTTTTGTGGCCTTTGGCCCCGTTTCATAATATTTTTGTTTTAAATATCTATTTTTCCTTTCAGTTTCATCTATTTATATTTCTTTTATCTTTATTTTTTCTTCCTTAATTTCTTGATATATTTTTGGGTCATTTGTGTTTTGATGTTTACGTTCTAATTCCCTCAGTCTCTCACATCTTTGTTCATATGATTCCAGTTTAGACTTTTTTGCTTTTTCTGATTCAACAATTAATTGACCTCTTAACACGGCTTTTAGTGCATCCCATAGTATTGTTGGGTCCACTTCTCCATTGTCATTCTCCTCAATATACTCATTTATGTTTAACTTTATTCTTTCTTTCATTTTCTCATCATTTAACAGTCCTACATTAAGTTTCCATGTTGTTTGTTGTTTTCTATTGTTTAAATATATTTCCATGTATATAGGATTATGATCTGATATTTCTGCCCCTCCAATCCGACAATTTCTCACCCTGTGTCTGTCACCTTCATTCATAAGGAAGTAATCTATTCTAGAGTGTACTTTATGGACTGCTGAATAATGTGTATAGTCTTTTTCGAGTGGGTGCAGGTCCTTCCATATGTCTACCATACCCATTTCTGCCAGTGAGGTTCTTATGAACTTTGTTACATGTTTTTTTGTCTTCTTAACACTTGTTGTATCAACTTCATGATCCATGATGGCATTTAAGTCTCCTCCACAAATTAGGACTCCTTCACTGTGTGTTGCTATGAGATCAAACAGATGTTGAAAAAAAACCCTTGTCACTTTCTGGTGGGGCATAGATGTTCACTAATGTGATTTGCATACCATCTATTCTTCCCTTTACTATTACACATCTGCCTTCTTTATCCTGGATTTCTTGTTCACATTCAAATTGTATTTTATTTGAAATTAGTATCATAACCCCCCTTTTAATTCCTCCCTTAAATGAACTGTAGTAGGAGTTCTTATAGCCAGATCTCTTTAGTTTCTCATGTTCTGTCTTGTTCAAATGTGTCTCTTGCATAAATATAATTTCGGCTTTTTACTTCTTGAATTTTCTTATTATTCTTTCCCTTTTAACAGGTGAGTTCAGACCGTTCATGTTTAATGTCATTATCTTAAGATTTTTAACCATATTCATGTTTTTCCATTTTTTTAACTTGTGCTCCTAGCCCCTTTAACAACAAAACTAACACATATATGTACAAAAACACATTAACGAACCTCGACCTCCGCACTTTGGGTCTTTCTTCTGCCAACTGGTCCCTGTTGGAGGGTGGAGGGAATGTCCTCACCGAGTGAGGGGCCCTCCCTAGACCTGTAGTTACTATCCAAGTAATAGTCATTAGTCTAGAAATGTCCAACAAAAATCACTTTAACCTCTCCTAGCCGTTTGTTTCTCTTTTACCTTGTCTTCTTGGCCTTCATTTCTTCTATGCCCTTCTTAATCTTTGTTATAATCTAAGCTTTCCGTTGAAAGCCTTGTAGTTTTTCTTGAGCTCGGTGCGCCACGTCCGTCTCCCGTCCTCTGCCGCTCACTCGCCTCCATTCCGGCTGTCTCGGTGCGCTCCATGCCGCCGCTGCTCCAGCCGCTTCCTCGGGTACGCTCACCACAAAGCCTCGCTCCTTCATGTTCCGTGCTGCCTCTCTGGCCGTGTTGTAGGTTTTCACGCCGTCATCCCAATGAATTCTCATCTTCGTTAGTGGCGTTTGGAATCTAATTTTTTTCTCTTTCAGCATTTTTTTAATGTTGGCATATTTCTTTTGCTGCTGCACAATTTCTGTCGGGTAGTCATGGTCAAAGAATATCTGCTTGTCGCCAACTCGTATCTTTTTTTTCCACACTTTTGCCAGGATTCTTTCCTTTATATCGTATTTTAAAAAGTTTACCACAACTGACCTGGGTGCAGAGTTTGAGTTCAGGTTCTGTGCCAAGGCTCTGTGCGCACGTTGGATCTGCAGGTCTGTTTCATTGGGCAACTCAAGCTCTTTTTTTAAGAATCGATCTATGAATTTTGTCATCGAGTTGCCTTCAGTGCCCTCCGGAATCCCGAAGATGCGTATATTGCTCTGTCTGGACCTGCTCTCCAGGTCGGTTATTTTTTCCTGCATCCTCTGTGTTTGTGCCATCAGAGTCTGTAGCAGCTCACTTGCCTTGGTCTTCCAGTCTTCCAACTCTGATATTCGAGCTTGTGCTTCTGCCATACATGCCCGTCGAGTGCGCAGCTCCTCCATGTTTTCTGCTAGCTTGTGGTCCATTTCTTTTCGGAGACCCATAATTTCCTCCTTCATCTCTTTTTTCAGTTCTTCCTTAAGAGCCATTAAATCCTGTTGGAGTTGTCGCTTGAGGTCTTTTATGTCCTTACTTATATTGGCGAAGCCAGTGTTCATAACATCGAGGTTGGCGTCCTCCATTTTCTCTGAAGTCTCCTCATTTTTGTTGGCCTCGTGTTCAGCAATTTCTCCAGTGTTGTTGAAGAGGGATTCTTTAGTTTTACCCTACTTTTTTCCGTGTGCTCGGGTTCTTCGTGTTTTCATCCCTTGGTTTATTGACCTATTTATGTCGAGTTGGCCATTTTGTAAAGATTTTTAATCCGACTAGGGAGAGCTTTCTGTTTAAGCGTTATGCCTCTCCGCCATCTTCCCGGAAGTCATTCATGTCTTGAGCATTTTAATGCATTTAAAGTTTTGTGTACAAAAGATTGCCCTCATGTAGCTGATGTCAAAGAGCTATTCAGTAAAAAAACATTTGATTTGCAGATGTCATACAGTCATGATGATTCAAGCTTGTTTACTGTCCTCACAGTTTCCTGTGAGCTATAAAGTACAGTATGCACAGTAAACTCTTTAAAGCCCATGGGCTGGGTTACTTTTTTTTAATTTACATGTACAGTTATTGTTTGAGATGGAGGCCAAAATTTTATTTTTGATTGTACAGAGGCTACAGTTTTATTAAAATTATATTTGTGACAGCACGGTGGCGGAGTGGTTAGCACTGCGGCAGCACAGCAACTCACCCTTGGCTGGGGGATCCTGGGTTCGATCCTAGCCCCCGACCAACAGTGATCTGTGTGGAGTTTGCATGTTCTCCCCGTGTCTGCGTGGGTTTACTCCGGGATTTCTCCGGTTTCCTCCCACCTGCCCAAAACATGCAAGTTAGGTTAATTGGCATCAAACTGGGGATTCTAAATTGTCCTTAGGTATGGATGTGAGAGTGAATGGTTGTCTGTCTCTTTGTGTTGGCCCTGCGATGGACTGGCGATCTGTCCAGGGTGTACCCTGCCTCTCGCCCAAAGATGCTGGGATAGGCTCCAGCCCCCCCGCGACCCGAAAAGGACTAAGCGGAAGAAGATGAATGAATGAATATTTGTGACAGAAACTGTTAAAATGTCAATGTTTTGATATACTGCACATCTTTATTATTTTAAGAATAAAATGTGCTTGGTTGAATTCTGATTTCTGATTTATTGACCATGAGTTTTAATATAACCATCAGTGTGTTACATCTGAGTAAAATGCAGTCCTATTTAGAGTAAAACACCTTCTGTATTGAGTGAAATAAAACTTCCTTTGAGTGAAATTTAATTCTATTTAAAGTTAAAAAAAAAAACCTCTGTACTGACATACAACTCAATGTTGAGTAAAATTGGGGTAGAGTTGTTTTTAATTTTATACTTCAGAGTAAATTGTCATCATGTAGAGTAAAATATAAACACGGAATAGAAGAGAAATTACTCTGAAAAATTTACCAAGAGATTTGCCAGTTTGCCAAGAGAGTAATTTCCACTCTATTTAGACTGGAACCAAATACTATCTTTTTTAGAGTAAAATTTTATTCAATTTGAGTAAAATTTACTCAGCGAATTTTACTGTGTGCCACCAGTCACTGCAGTAATGGTGGCATCACAAGATGATCTGTAGACTTTATTATTATTATATCTATTTGTTATAAATAAGCCAGTTTAAGTATTTGTTACACACAAAAGCAATACTAACTTTTTTAAACAGATCTACTGACAGTAAATAAGCAGTATTGCTTCATCTCCACTAACTGGATTCCCTCTAGAGTTCCTGTGATACATTCAACCAGCTTGAACAAAACTGCTTGCCACAAATATGATAAAAACAACATTTTGTTTTCATAGTCAAACATTGCTGGAATGTTCAGAACCTCAGCCAACTCATCCCCCTCCTCTTCCCATATTTCCTGTCTGCCTCTTTGCAGCCCTGATGTACGAAATACAACCAAGAATGCAAGTTTTAAAATGTAATATACGTTGAGAAAACCAAGGTTGATATAACATGTTTTATTTGACTATCTTCTCATGTAAGATGAGTTGATTTCCTGTCCAGCAGTGTTACTGTAGATCAGTCTACGGTACAATAGAAAGAAGATTTGCATCTGTTGTATATGGCATTATGAGTGACTCCAGCCTGTCCCGTCATCCCCCTTCCTCTCAATCTTTGAGCCTCTGAGAACCACAAAGAGTGCGCTGAGTTTTAATAATAAAACATCTGACATCAGGATTTGGAGGGATCTGCAGTGGAATACTTTCTGTATCCTTGCAATAACTTCTGTATTCTGCTCCAAAAAAATGACGAAGGGATCTTTTCCTGAGTGCAGACACGACGATAGAAAGAGGCAGTCTGAAGCAGCTCTTGTTTATTAGCATTTAATGAAATGCACATTTTTTTCATTTAGTTTTATACCTTTCCAAATCTGGGGAAATACGGGGATTACCCATATTTTGATTTGCTCTTTATTAGTTTATTTTCTTTTTTCCAAATGCCCTCTTTGTGGGTTCAACTCCACAGCATTAAGCGCTGCATTCCATTCTGTTATGAGAAGTAATAGACAAAAAATATACTATCACCCCCACTTTTTTCTCCTCTTCAGATGACAACCATTGTCATACAGAACATATTTCATGGAGTATGTGTTGGGGCTTTTCATAATCATTTGGGAATTTGGGAAAAATGTTCTGAAAAACAAAAACAGATTAACTTTACATTATGCTTGAAAAGGAAGGCAGTTACAGAAAAGGTTATGGACAATGTAAGCACAAGTTTATCTCTGAAAATGCTGTTCTTGGACTGTCTTAGTTCTATGAATGTGGCACAGGAGTTGGAAACTTATGGGGCTTTTCCACTAGTACCTGTTTGGCCCTGTTCGGTTCGGTTCGGTACACTTTGTAGGCTTTTCCATTAGGAACTGCATCGGTTTCAGTCCCGATTTTTCAGACCTACTCCAGACTGGTTCTAAGCGTGCTGTACTGACCTGAAAATGTGATGTCAAAAGACTACAGGCCACTGATTGGTCCGGGCGTAACGTCATGAGAGCGACGTTTTAAGGCTGAATTACAGAATCTCAAGCCACCATTTGCAAAGATTCGTCCGTGAGCCAGCAAGCAAGCGTCAGTATAAACAACAACGATAGAATGGCTTCACAGAAATCAGACCCATAGAAATCAATACCGCGGTCCAGCAGTTTTCTGTGCCTTTCGGCTGATGAGGGAGTCCAGAGGGAACTAGGCGGAGCCACCCGAAATGAATTTACGGCCGCGGAAGCACCCAGCTTCAGCAGTTGAAAGCTGTGATATTAGGATATAGAGGATGGTGAGTGATGTGATATGATGTGATATTATGCATCTTTTACATTATTTATCCCAGCAGTGGAAAGTTCACTTTGAACAGACAACAACGTTGTCTCTTGTGTGCAGATAATGAGCTAGCTACTTAGCCGTCAACGCTAACTCCGTGCTCTCCTTGTATTTTGCGCTTGTGTTGACAATATCTGACGAAATAAGCTAGTTGTAATCCTGGTTAAAAGCTGTTTTTTTACATTTTGCACTTTCATGCTGTGCATGTATTTAAGTTGTGTGTATTTTCATTCTAGAGTCCGACCAGCATCTGCTGTGACACTTGCAACGTTTAGCAGTACACAGAATATGTTTTGACTGGTAAGTTGCATATCCCGTTATTTTTTTAGTAGTGGTGGACAAAATACTCATATCCTTTGCTTTTTAAGTTAAAGTATAGGTAAAGTGCCAAAATTAAAGTAGCACAATTTCCACTTAATATGAAAGAGACTGAACTGAGATTTATTTGATTGTGTGAATATTAATTACAGAATAATTGAAAATGAATGGCACATCCAATATTAGCCACTGTAAAATAAACCGCTTGTTTTTTTTTTTTTGTCAGATCACTTGTGTGATCCTTTGTGAGTTATATTCATAATAGTGTATCTTGCACTTTGGGGAATGGGAGTTGTTCAGTCACCATTATAATTTAGTTTATATGTGTAGGTTATAGTCTATCGTCAATAAACTCATGCAGTACTATAATAACAGGACACATTACAAATATTTGAGACCCACTGTAGTGCTTCCTTTTATATTTTCAAGTACAAAACACCACCCACACTTGAAGCCAGGGCGACACAGCGGTGACAGAGCGGTGATTAAACTTTTATTGATAAAAATTACATATTTTGACTGAGCGACTCCATACTCGGGGATGCACACCCTCAGTTAAAAGTACTAGATTCCATTCAACTGAAGGTATCAACTCATTCTGATTACTGAGGCCACAGTAAAAACAAATGATTTTAAACAACCCAGCCCTTGTAAAATCTACTTTACTGAAGCTCAGCTACATGAAAATTGTGGTTAAATACAACAAAGTACTCTTTTGTGACATTCCACCACTGGCTTTTAGCCACAAGTGTATCCCAAATATGTTTTAAACTTGCATTAATTAACCACCACCCATTTCTGTCTTTCGTCTAGGAAAGAGGAAAACGATCCATCCCAAACCAGACCTTGCGTCACTATTTACAGAGATGTAGGCTGAAAATCTGCTGAACTGGGACCAGTGTGAGCAGCACATCCAGTTGCTTCTCAGTGAGGCAGCGTGGCCGGCGTGTGTGACCCGTTTTAATTTTTTTTTTTTTTTAACAGTATGAATTTTGCACATTCTAAATAATCTGGAATTTGCTGCTGATTGTAATAAACAATTTAGTGACTTATGTGTTTGCATCATGATTTTCTATTTTGTCTGTTAAGACACCAGTAGGAAAAGAGTCAACAGTACAAACCTATGTATGAATAATGAGACATGAGCCATGCTGAACTGAACAGTGAACCACCCTTTATTACAGAACACAGAACTATATACACAGTGGGCCGCGCCCGCCTGACATCACGCCAGTGGGCGGGTACGGCATCACACACACACTACACCACATTCCCCTCCCCCTTATGAAAGTGTAAGACCACACACACAATTGCGACCCAACCCAATTTAGGACCCGAATCATGCACTAATGGAACGAGGAATAATTAACTGTAATAAGATATCCTAACACACTCATCCAAAAGAATAACAAAATTTGGACCACGTCTCTAAAATATATAAAATAATCTCATATCACACACACTCGCATGCACACCAGCAGCATATATACATATTTACATTAATAGTGTTCAAGTCACACCTCTGTCCACTGGCAGCCAGCGGTAAAACCAGCCCGGGGGCCCAGGGCAGCCCCATGACATGTGTGCTCGTGACCACCATCTGCCTCCGGGATCAAAAACAATCTCTCCCGTCATAACGTCCCTCGTCACCACCGACTGTGTAATTTCTCAGGACCCGCCGTGCTGCTGTCCGGCACGCTGTCCCGCCATACCCATTGGTCCGCTCCCGACCGCCTTCAACACCACCGTCATGGCTCCAAACACTCCGGCGCCCTGTGGCCAAACTCCGGGGAGACCCAAAGCCTGCTTGTTGGGACCACTCACTGCCTTGGGCGCCTCGCCGTAACGCCCAGCACTCTCGTTCCAGGCACTCTGCTGCACTGTCTCCATGCTCGGTCGTAGCTGCTCTCTCCTGGGGCTCTCAGCATCACTCTCGTCGGTGTCACTCTCGTCGGTGTCACTCTCCGACCCAGGCGCTTCATTGCTGCTCTCAGCACCCTCGTCCCAAATGCTCTGCTGCATCGTCTCTGTGCCCAACTGTCGCTGCTCTTCTCCAGGGCTCTCAGCCTCCATGGTCCCGCTCTCCCGCTGCCTAGCCTTCAGCTGCGGGGATGACTCCTGCTGCTCTCCCTCTCTGCTGTCATTGCACACCACACTGTCCATCTCATCAGCACTCCGGTCCTCCACCTTCCTGTGCTTCGCGGCTGGCACGCCGTCTTCATTGACCGGGGACTCCCCCGGTCTCACCTCAATGCCCAGCTGGTAGCTTCGAGCCTTCTTTTGGCACGTAGTTAGCTTTGTGGCTAGCCCATCCATAGACACTGACTGTGC
Organism: Pholidichthys leucotaenia; assembly: GCA_020510985.1. Taxonomy (NCBI): domain Eukaryota; kingdom Metazoa; phylum Chordata; class Actinopteri; order Cichliformes; family Pholidichthyidae; genus Pholidichthys; species Pholidichthys leucotaenia. The sequence continues at coordinate 288,642,788 of CM035842.1, forward strand.
CATTAGCTTCTCCCAGCTAACTAGTTTAGCCTCCTTTGGCGCCAACACTCCCGCCACCCACAGCGTCGTGGTCCTCGTCTGCCTGGGGAAAAAATTGGCCAACCACTTGGCAGCATCCTTATAGTGCTCCGACTCTACCAACGTACCGAGAATTCTTCGTACCTCCGCGCCGAGATGATGGGCCAGGAGTGCTCATCGTCTTCTCCCGTTGAGTCCACTTAGGCCCAGCTCCCCGATGTAACCCTCAAACATGGCCCTCCACTTTGGCCACAGGATCACCGGCTACCCTGTGTACTCCAGAAATGGGACTAGGGGTTGAGGTAGTCCATACGCTGCCATAATTATCCTCATCTCCAATATGTTATGTATGAAAAATGAGACAGGAGCCATGCTGAACTGAACAGCGAACCTCCCTTTATTACAGAACACAGAATTATATACACAGTTGGCCATGCCCGCCTGACGTCACGCCAGTGGGCGGGTACAGCATCACACACACACTACACCACAAAACCATTTATCAGTGACGTTGAAAATAACGACTCATTTTTTAAGAAAAAGTAACCAAAAACAATTATTTTATTTACTGAAGACTGTATTGTTGGATGTTCCAGTGCAGAAGACACTGCTCACTTTAGTGATAGTACCAGAATATGGAAGAATTCTGGGCCATATTAGCATCTGTATTTTCTAATAATGGGTTAGGGTGGGGTGTCCAGTCAAGTGCCATGGAGGGCCAAGACTCTGTAGGCTTTACCTCCAACCAGTGTCTTCAAAAGCAGATTCCACCGAATTTTTTCCACTGACTGCTGATCAGTGAAAACACCTGCTGAAGAGACTGGGTAGAAGAGAGAACCTGCAGGGTCTTGGCTCTCCATGGCACATGATTGGACACCCCTGAGTTAGGGCTCAATGGGATTTACTGTAACATTTTAACACAAACTGCTTTATGGTTCATAATTCTGTTGGCAGACTTACACCAAACCAAAAGTGATTTCTCAAACTGCTGGATTGTTCTTAGACAGCTTTCCCAGTCTTTTAGTATTTAATTTATTTCACTTGGTGGTAACCTTCACACATAAAACAAAAGTGGAGACACATCTGCAAAGAGTACAAAGTTTTTTTTGTCAAAATTCCTAGTGCTATACTAAATGAATACATGTATAGTTCATTGTTGATGCAGAGAATATATATTTATACAGTATCTACATGTATATATGCAGTAAAGCCATGTATTTCTCCATGTAACCTTGTTAGTTTAATTTTTTAAATCCTAGATCCAGCTTGTTTTGGCTTAAAAAGCATCGTAATTGTTAAATATATCTTATTATACCTAACAGTATCAGTACTGTTTAAGTGTTGAAATATATATTTTACAGCTAATATAACCCCCATAACTACAATATGGCACCTGGCGATCAAGTTTTGGCAGCTGATCACTTTTTGTCACAACACCACTGGCTGGAACAGTACATCCCATAATGTCTCAACAGTCTCTCCATGATTTTCACACAGATCAGAGCAATTTGTTGCACAGGAAGCTAAACATTTCTACAGACATTCTGAAGTTCTGTAACCACTACGCGTTCGTGAAGCTGGGGTGACATCTCATCACTGGGAGCCTGTGGTGAATGCCCAGACCCACAGCTTGAAGCGATAATTTTGTTACAGGAGAGCCATCTGAAATACACACACACAGAATACATATTTTAGTACCAAATAGCGATAACTTGCCGACATTACAATGTAGTAAGGCGGACTTAAAGCAAAGTAGCATTCGCAATCATTAGCTTACCTTCATATGTGATGTGATGATGTATCTTCCTGTCTTGCTCTTTATATTGCTCTATATAGCTTCCTAAATGCTCCAATACTTTTCCAGAGTGTGTCATCTCGCCTCCTATAGCCTTCTCTGGCTCTCCTTTTGTGCCTTTACTCTGGCAAAAAAAGCCAGAGGCTGCAGTCGCCTTGTATCCTGCCATCTTGTGTTTTGCCTGGATCGTTTGTTTTACATCACAGGAGGGTTGCGCCGCCTCCCTGTAACAAATCCCACCCACATCAAGCAGTACTCCAGTGTAATGGAAACACAAGCGGACCGAACTGAACTGAACTGTGCTGTGCTGTACCGGGCTAAACAGGTACTAGTGGAAAAAGGGGTATTAGTTTCTTAAGGGACTCGGAACCAACCAGAACAAGAAAGTCACCTTGGTAGCAGGCCAGATCTGTAGAATTTTGACCACTGTGCTGGCCTGTTCCAGAAAAGGTAGCACTCTGTTCTCAGAATTTTACTTGTGGGTCTGCTCCATGGAAGCCGTGACCAAAAACCTTCTCAAAGACTAGGCCCAGTTGAGACCTGTGGCTTGAGTTGTCGTAGGGGAGTGAAGGGCAATGGTGGCTGCAGGCCCGCTCTCCCAAATGGAGTTTGCTCAACTTAAGAGCAAACAGCCGGAGGAAGCATTTAAGCTATAAACTGAGCATGCTAATGTGTGGAGTTATGCTTGAGTTTAAAGAAAAATTAAAGATGAGATCATCAAAAATTGAGTTGCTTGAAAAAGGAGGACCTTAAGGCTGTGTGTCCACCAAATGCGTTTTTTGTCACCCGACCACCCTGAGCATTTTTTTTTTCAGCCTTTGTGCGCAGCGCTCTGGAAAAAAAAAAGTCTGTATCCATTATCCTAGCAACAGCTTGTCATTCTCAGCTCAGCATTTCCGCTTTTCCTATTGTCAGATATTCTACTGATTTTTTTAATAGCAGTCTCTAAATAACTATTGACAGGAAACATTTTCTAGCAGCTCTGGATGTAAACTATGATGACACGGAAAGCAGGAGCCTGAGTACAGACTAGTACCGGCGTCTTATGTCCCGCCCACGCAGCAGTTCTGATTGGCTGCTTAAGGTCTGACATTAATGAGCTCAGCTGCAGTCTCTGAAAAGTTTAACTTTTTTCAACTCTGAGCACCGTGACAAAAAACGGCCACCGCCGAGAGCGTTTCAGCACCAAGGGCGCTCAGCACTGTAAACGCTGGACTACATAGAGAATGAATGGAAAACAGATGCCCAGAGTGGAAAAAATGCGTTTGGTGGACACGCAGCCTAAAGGTCACTTAAACTGGTTCCGTTTTCTAAAGAAAATGGCACACCTTACTGAAAAATTTAGAACTGCAAAGAGTTTACGCACACAAAAAAAAGCCTGAGGAATAAAGAAAAGCAGTCTGAGCATGCATGATGGTAGCCATGCAGCTCCAAAAGCCAAAAAGGTGCAGGCCTCAGAAGGCCTGATGTGGAGGAACACTGAAGATAAAGAGGGAGAACTGTGTGTGAGTTTCCTGTTTAAAACCTCTGCTTTTTTTCATGAGTGGAGCTTTAGGAGGTCTCAGTGGATCATGTTGTGGCTCTCTGTGTGATTAGTCACGTGACTCACTGGTGGATCCTCATGAGTGAGGACAAAACTCAAAGGAACCGAAGGGATAATTCGTGTAAGAATAAATGTTAATATTTGACTGGCACATGTTTGTCTATAACACCATTCTTGAATGATTTTTGTTTACTCTATAAGAATTCCTAATGAGGAAAAGCATGCACAAATATTCTGATACAAAAACAATGTAAACAGAATCCCAGAAGCTTCTCTTCAGGTAGCTTCACTTCCAGTTGTGGCATGTAAGGTGAGGATGCACGGGTAAAGGCTCTCGGTTCGTTTCTTGCTTTAAAACTCAGTTTAGAGCTGGCGTTTTGAGCTGTTGCTCTGTAACTACCGCTGGAGAGTGAACCTGCATGTGCGAAAAAAAAAAAAAAGAGAAATTGCCAGTCTCATAACAATATTGTAGTGGCTGGTGAAGCAATCAGTCCCCTCACACTCAGGGAGAACAAAGGGATTTCTCCCACGTGTTTTTTTTTTTTCCTATGATCACAATAAACGAACATCGGCCGGGATCATGGGTCCCAAGAAAGCTCAGCAGACTGAGGAGGTGGACGATATTAAAAGAGCGCTGGACTTCTTGGCTGAAGAGATTTCTGCTGTTAAGCTGCAGCAAAAAAAACATTCTGGACCTGGTCGAGGAGGTGAAAGCACTGCAGATCCACAACGCTGAGAAGGACAAGAGGCTGGCGTATTTGGAGAGCAGAGTGTCGGAACTGGAGCAGAACACTCGGGTGAACGATGTGATCATCACTGGGCTCCACATTAAACCACGATCGTACGCGCGAGTGGTGGCCGCCGACAGCGGAGGGAGGCTCGACGAGCTGGAAGACGAATCCACGGAGCAACAAGTGGCGGCCTTCCTGCAGTCCAAAGGAATCCAGCTGGACTACAACACCATTGAGACCTGCCACCCTCTGCCCAGGAAAAACAGCGACAAACCGGCTGTGATCATGAGGTTTGTCAACAGAAAACACAAGACTGCGCTGTTAAAACAAGGTAGGAAACTGAAAGGAACAAACATTTACATAAACGAGCACCTCACAAAAGAAAACGCAAAAAAGCGCTGGGTTATTGGGAAAAAATTACGCCGGGAGCCGCAGCGGTTGTGAAAACACGAGTTCTGCTGGGGAGGCTGCCAAATCCTCCTTCGGAGCGGTGCGCAAACCCAACAAAACCCATGGCAGTCAGTCCACCCAATTAGCATCGGTAAGCAAAGCCCTGAGCGCTGCTTTCAGCGATCTGTAGAAACTCTCGCATAACCCGTTGGCCTGAGGGTTGTATGTGATAGTGCGGTGAACGCTGACCCCCAGGCTCCGGGCCATCACAGACCAGAGGTCAGAAACGAACTGGGGGCCTCTGTTAGACGTGATGTCTGACGGAGCACCGAAACGTGCCACCCAAGTGGTCAAAAAAGTGAGTGCTACTTCCATGGACGTTGTGGACGCCAGCGGCACCGCTTCTGGCCAATGCGTGGTGCAGTCCACTACCGTTAGGAGGTGCGTAAACCCCTGTGATGGCGGGAGGGGCCCCACCAGGTCCATGTGGACGTGGTCGAACCTTTTAGCCGGGATGTGGAAGTGCTCGAGGGGGGCCTTCGTGTGCCTGGGTACCTTGGCCCACTGGCATGCGACGCAAGCTACCGCCCACTCTTTCACCTGTTTGCGCAGACCCGGCCAGACGAATTTCACCCCCACCAGCTTGACTGATGTCCACACTCCCGGGTGTGCCAGGGAGTGAATTGAGTCGAAAACATGGCGGTGCCAAGTGCGTGGGATGACCGGGCACGGATGGCCTGTGGAGATGTCACAGAGTAGGGATGGGTCTCCGGCTCGCAGTACTCTGCTCTACCAGTCTTAACCCTGTTGGTCCAGACTGGAGCATGCAAACGTCGACATCGCCGGGTTATCTATCCCTACGTGGATTGGGGCCACGAGCGCACGTGAGAGGCAGTCCACCACCATGTTGAGTTTACCGGCCACGTGCTGTATGTTGGTGGTAAACTCCAAGACTGCAGCTAGCTGTCTTTGCTGCCGGGCCGACCATGGTTCCGAAACCTTAGCCATGGCGTATGTTAGTAGCTTGTGGTCCACAAACACTGTGAAACTGCGCCCTTCCAGCCAGAACTGGAAGTGGCATATGGCCAGGTGGAGAGCCAGCAGCTCCCTGTCAAACGTGCTGTATTTATGCTTGTTGTTGCGCAGAGACCTGCTGAAAAAGGTGAGCGGCTGCCAAGAACCTGCGATGCACTGTTCCACAACGGCCCCTAAGGCCACGTCCGATGCGTCGGTAGTGAGCGCAATCTGTGCCAACTGGTCTGGGTGTGCCAGTAATGTGGCCTTAGCAAGTGCATCCTTGGCATCTGCAAACGCCTGCTCCTGCTCAGGGTCCAGTCAATGCTGTCCGCTGGTTTGCATTTCTTAAGCACGGCGTACAATGGCTGCATGAGCTGGGCTGCGCGAGGGAGGAAATGGTTGTAGAAGTTCACCATACCGAGGAACTCCTGGAGCACTCTTACGGTCTGAGGACGTGGAAAATTTGCAACCGTGCGCACATTGTCTGGTAAGGGGATCGCGCCCTCCAGTGAGATGCGGTGGCCCAAAAAGTTGATCGTCGTAGCTCCGAACTGATACTTCACTGGGTTGATTATTAACCCATGCTCGTCCAACCTCTGGAAAACCGTCTTGAGGTGGGTGACGTGCTCGTCCTCAGACGCGTTGGCCACCAGGATGTCGTCGAGGTAGATGAAGACAAATGGGAGGTCACACAGCACAGCGCCTATCATGCGTTGGAAGGTCTGTACTGCGCCTTTTAACCCGAACAGCATGCGTAAAAATTTGAAAAGGCAGAACGGGGTAATCACTGCTGTTCTGGGTATATCTTCCTCGTGTACCGGGACCTGGTGGTACCCGCGGACCAGGTCCACCTTGGAAAAAAGGCGTGCCCTGGTAAGGTGGACGGAAAAATCCTGAATATGGGGAATGGGGTAGCGATCGTGTGCTGTAGCATTGTTTAACTGGCAGAAGTCGCTGCATGGTCGCCACGACTAACTAACTAACTAACTAACCTGCACTTATATAGAGCTTTTCTAGTCACAAAGACCACTCAAAGTGCTTTCACTAGTACTAACCCTCTATTCTAAGGGCCTATAGGAGACAGATACTGTATCTAGGGGCAATTTAGAACAGCCAATTAACCTAACATGCATGTCTTTGGATTGTGGGAGGAAACCGTACCCCTGGAGTAAACCCACGCAGCACAGGGAGAACATGCAAACTCCACACAGAAAGGTTCCAACCCCTGCCAGCCTGGGGATTCGAACCAGGAACCTTTTAGCTGTAAGGCAACAGTGCTAACCACTCCACCACCGTGCTGCCCCACGACCCCTTGGCTTTAGGCACCATGTGCAGCAGGGATGCCCACGGGCTATTGGAGTGCCTGACAATGCCTAATCTCTCCAAATTGGCAAACTCCTTGCGCGCACTGGCCAGTTTAGCTGCATCCAGGTGGCGAGGGCGCGCAAAAACAGGTGGCCCCGTGGTGGGGATAAAGTGCTCGACCCCATGCTTAGTGATAGCTGCCGAAAACGTCAGAACCGTGAGAGCTGGAAACTGGGTGAGTAGCTGTTGAAACTTACCCCCTGGAGCTGTGACGTTGGCAAGTGATGTGGACCCGGCTCCTCGAGCTGTACAGGGCAGAGAATAAAAAGACTGAGCATTAATCAGACATCTATTGGCAACATCAACTAATAGAACGTGCGCGCACAGAAAATCTGCACCTAAGATGGGGTCGTTACATGCTGCTATGATGAAAGACCATTAGTAGTTGCGGCCGTGCAACATATGGTCAGTGTCCTCTCACCAAAAGTTTTAATGTCTGAGCCGTTGGTGGCTGCCAGCTCGGGGCCGCTACTCCCAGCCAAGCAGTCAGTGTTGGACGGCAGGATGAGGCTCTTTTGGGAGCCGGAGTCCATGAGGAACTGTCTCCCTGAATGTGAGTCCGTCACGTACAGCAGCTTGTTGGTGTCACCGGCGGCTGCAGATGCTACCGACTGCCGGTCCTGATGTTTCCAGACCGCCCGTATGGGCAGGATGGCACACGTTGCCATGCATCTTCTCTGAAATGGTGGTGGTTCATGGCGAGGACTGCCCTGGCCGCTGTCGGGAGGTTACAGAGGAAAAGATGTGTGAACAGGAACGGCTCACCATCTGTGCCCATCCACGCCAACGTCTTCTCCATCAACTCGAGCGCCGAGCCGTCTCCCAACTCGGAGCGCGTCAGGAGTCTTTCCGCTCTCTCACAGTCCGACAGCATATAGTATTGGGTCTGCACGGTCCTGATGGCGTCGTATTTGCCATGGGCTGGGGGCTGTTGGAGCAGGCTTGCCACCTGCTGAGTTGTGCGTGCGTCCAGCGCGGCTACGACGTAGTAATATTTTGTGTCGTCCGCTGCCACTCCCTGGAGTGCGAACTGGGCCTCCGTGTGTAAGAACCAAGCCGTCGGGTCGTGTAGCCAAAAATTCGAGAGCCTGAGTGAAACAGCACAGGTGGTGCTGGCACTTCCAGACAGGGCCGTCTCCGGGGTGTTCGCCTCGTATTCCATCATACGTCTTGGGGTCACCATTGTAGAGAAAGGAGCAGGCGAGACAGTGGGCTGGAACAGCACAGACTTTATTCTCCTCTCTACTAGTCAAGTTGACAAGAATGATCCCAGGTCGCAGGCTATCGCCCTTTTATACTTTAGTCCCTTGCCTAGCGAACTGGGGGACTCACACCACAATCCACATTGAATACCCAGTCTGCACGGCGCATAAGCATAACACAGTACATCACATTACATTAACATGACAGTCGCTGGCATGCTGCTTCTTCCTCCTCCCTGTAGCCAGCGTCTGCACCTCCACTGTCTCGACTCGACCCCCCGGTCAGCCTCCCACTTCACTGTCCATTGTCTGGGTGGAGGATGTCGCCTCTGTGTCCCCCAAAATACATGAATTGTCTTGCAGCAGCAGCAGCTTGAGTGGAGAAGAGCAATGAAAAATGATAATTCCTGTAGCTCATGTATTTTTACCTACATATACAGTATATAAGCACTATGGGATGCTTGAGATTGCATGTGTGGATTGACCTCAGATGGAACAATATGTCTGGACCGCCTGTGGATAACAGCAAGAAGACGGAGGTATGGCGATAAGGAGCTGAAAAGACTTCCTGACCTCCTGGGGGCCAGGCGGAGGACTGAAGGATGCGGGGGGAGAGTTATTGTCAATAGGGGGTTTTGACGGTGATATGTGATTCTTCCTTTGTTCTGAGATGTATAAATAAGAAGGTTTTGACTCAGCTCTTCCTCTTCTGTTCTTGAGAGATAGCTGGGGATGTGATCACAACAATAAAACCTGAATTAAGAAATAATTCAGCCTTGTTATTTCACGCTCCCCACATTGGTGACCAAGAGACGTGAGAATGCATAGAAGGGATTCTCCTGATGCAGACTCGTCGGAGTCTGCTCAAGCGAGCACCATCTCCATTAAACTGCCAGAATTCTGGCAGGACAACCCGGACTCGTGGTTCCTCCAGGCTGAGGCACAGTTCACGCTCGCAGGAATAACGGCGGATGACACTAAGTTTTACCACGCCATCGCAAGGCTCGACAACCGCACAGCTCGATGTGTGCGGAGCCTGGTACAGCAGCCTCCCGCTGACAACAAATACGGCGAGTTGAAGGCTGCCCTCACCGAGTGTTTCACACCCTCAGCCGAAGAGAGGGCTAGGAGGCTCCTGGCTATGCACGGCCAGGGAGGGCGCAGGCCAGTCGCCCTGATGGAAGACATGCTGCAGCTGAGGGAATCGGACAACGATAATTTCCTATTTATGCACATCTTCCTAAGTAACCTCCCATCGCACATGAGAGGGACCCTCTCCGGCATGCCTTGTGTGACCCAGCGGGACTTCCGTGCGCTGGCCCGAGAGGCGCAGCGGCTCCTCGACTCCTGCGGCGAGCAGACGGCCACAGCAGCAGCGGCAGACCTAGGTGCGGCGACCCGAGGCAACGAAGAGCCAGAGACAGCGGAGCCAGCCCCACCAACAATGGCAGCGATGCGGCCCCGGCGCAGCGGAGGAGATGGCCTCTGTTATTATCACCGGCGTTTCGCAGAGAAGGCACACAGGTGTGTGCCGCCGTGCAGCTACAAGAGCTCGGGAAACTCCAGGACCGGGACCCGTTAGCAGCTTCGGCTCTTGGTGAAAGAAATAAGCTGCTGTACATCACAGATGCGAGCTCTGGGCGGCACTTCCTCATAGACACCGGAGCCCAAGTGAGTTTCATAACCCCGATCTATGCTGACCGGTTGGCTGGCCCCCGTGGTGACGGGGCAATGGCGGTGAACGGCTCGAGCATCAACACCTACGGAGAAAGGACTTTGTTTTTGCCTTGCACGGCTGCACTTATGAATGGACTTTTATCATAGCGGCAGTGAGCTTCAATATGTTAGGTGCCGATTTTCTATGCTCGCATGGTTTGTTAGTTGATCTTGCCAACAGACGCTTAGTTAATGCACTATCTTTCTATTCTATTCCTTGTGCAGCTCGAGTGTCCCCACCACCGGTGCAGACCAACGTCGCCACAGCAGGCGGTAAGTTTAACACACTCCTCACCCAATTTCCAGCGCTCACGGTTCCTACTTTTTCGGCAACAGTTGCGAAACACGGGGTGGAGCATTTTACCACTACAACGGGCCCCCCCGTCTTCGCGAAAGCTCGGCGTTTGGATGCTGCTAAGCTTTCCATAGCGCGCGAGGAGTTCGCCAGCCTGGAAAGACTGGGCATTATTCGTCGTTCGAAAAGCCCATGGGCTTCGCCACTGCATATGGTCCCTAAAGCTGACGGCTCCTGGAGACCTTGCGGCGATTACCGCAGACTAAACAATGCCACAGCGCATGACCGCTACCCAATCCCACACATTCAGGATTTTTCGGTGCATCTAGCGGGGGCGCTCATATTTTCTAAAATAGACCTGGTTCGCGGCTACCATCAGGTTCCAGTCCGGCCTGAGGACATTCCTAAAACAGCGGTAATAACCCCTTTTGGACTTTTTGAGTTTTTGCGCATGCCGTTTGGTCTTAAAGGCGCCGCACAAGCATTCCAACGTATGATGGATGCCGTGTTACGCGATCTCCCTTTTGTGTTCGTTTACCTCGACGACATTTTAGTCGCCAGTACTTCAGAAGAGGAACACGAAAAACACCTCACTGCGGTTTTTCGGAGGTTGGGAGAGCACGGGTTAATAATTAATCCAGCGAAGTGCCAGTTTGGCGTGGCGCAGATCGATTTTTTGGGGCACCGCGTCTCCCCAGAAGGGGCAATCCTGCTACCGGATAAGGTGCGCGCAGTGGCAGATTTTCCCCGACCACAAACGGTCAAATCATTGCAGGAATTTTTAGGAAATGGTAAATTTTTATAACCGTTTCCTACCACACGCAGCGCAACTCATGCAACCATTATACGCCGCGCTCAAAAAACAAAAACCCTCCAATCCTATCGTGTGGTCCCCGGAGTGGGAGCGCGCATTTGCGGAGGTAAAAAAAGCCCTGGCTGACGCCACACTTCTGGCTCACCCAGATCCATCGGCCCGCATAGTGCTCACCACCGACGCATCAGATTTAGCCATAGGGGCGGTCGTGGAACAGCACGTTTCCGGGGTTTGGCAGCCGCTGGCATTTTTCAGCAGATCCTTGAACGAAGCCGAGCGGAAATACAGCATGTTTGACAGGGAGCTGTTAGCGCTTCATTTGGCTGTCCGCCATTTCCAGTTTTGGCTGGAAGGTTGGTGTTTCACCGCTTTTGTCGACCATAAGCCACTCACTTTTGCGATGTCCAAAATTTCAGAACCTTGGTCGGGCCGGCAACAGAGGCAGCTGGCCGCAATTTTGGAGTTTACCACCGATATTCAGCACATAGCGGGTAAACTCAACGTAGTGGCAGACTGCCTCTCTCGCGCGGTCACAGCACCGGTGCACGCGGAGGCAGATTATACTACCGCAGCTGCAGGGCAAAATGACAGCGCGGAAGCGCACGCGGCCCCAGTTCACGTGGGGATAGATTACGCAGCCATGGCAGCGGAACAGGGTAGAGATGCGGACATGCGTGCGCTCCAGTCTGGACGAACAGGGTTAAGGCTGGAGAGCAGGTGTTTGCAAACCGGTATGCCCCCCCTAATCTGCGATGTATCGACTGGGCGACCGCGCCCGGTAGTCCTGGCCGCGTGGCGCCGCCGCGTTTTTGACTCGGTTCACTCCCTGGCGCACCCGGGAGTGCGCGCTTCGGTGAAAATGGTAGCGGAGAAGTTTGTTTGGCCGAGCCTGCGCAAGCACGTGAAAGAGTGGGCAAGGACCTGCATGGCTTGCCAGCGGGCCAAAATTCACAAGCACACGAAAGCTCCCTTAGAACCGTTCCACATTCCGGCCAAGAGATTCGATCACGTGCACGTCGACCTCGTGGGCCCCCTACCGTCGTCGCAGGGTTTCACACATCTTTTGACAATGGTGGACCGAACCACATGTTGGCCGGAAGTGGTCCCACTGGCATCGACCACAGCTGCAGAGGTGTCTCGCATTTTTTTGACGGCCTGGGTAGCGCGTTTCGGGGTTCCGTCGGATATTACATCCGACAGAGGGCCTCAATTTGTCTCTGAGCTCTGGTCAGCGATGGCCAGCAGCTTAGGAGCGAAAATTCATCGCACTACCGCTTATCACCCCCAGGCTAATGGTTTATGCGAGCGTTTTCATAGGTCTTTGAAGGCAGCCCTCAGAGCGTCGCTTACGGATGCAGATTGGGTAAACAAACTACCATGGGTTTTACTGGGGTTGCGTTCTGCGCCCAAAGAGGATTTAAATGCCTCCCCAGCCGAGTTAGTTTTTGCACAACCTCTCAGGCTGCCTGGTGAGTTCCGACCAGAGCATCCAGAGCCGGGGCTCCCTCCGGCTCTGGGGCCGCTGATTGGCACGGGAGCAGACATGCTCCCGGGCCCCGTTCATCACACTTTTCCGCGCGTTTTTGTTCCCAAAGCTTTGAAAAATGCTGAGTTTGTTTCTGTCAGGCACGAGGCTCTGAGACCGACCCTCCGCCCGCCATATGATGGTCCATATAGGGTGCTGGAAACTGGTGATAAGCATTTTGTGCTAGATTTGGGAGACAGGAAAGAGACAGTTAGTATTGACAGACTAAAGCCTGCTTTTGTGATGAACGACGAATCTGTACGGGTGGCGAGGGCACCTCGACGTGGCAGACTCCCCAGGGAACACGTCCCTGAGCCCCCGCAGGGATCAAATAACCACTCTCTCCCTCAGTCAACAGATTCTTTGCAGGACGGCGCCGCAGGGACAGCGAGACCTGCTTAAAGCAGATTCGGAAGACGTCTGAAACCCAGACGGCGTACAGACTGATTTTTGATGGGATCATGTGGTATAGACTATGCTATTGATGTTATCACTGATTTTTGATATGATCATGTTGTATAGACTATGCTGTTGAAGTTATCATGTTTTGTGAACTCTGATATATTGTCCATTCTTCGACGTTTGGGGGGGGTTATGTAGCTCATGTATTTTTACCTACATATGTATAAGCACTATGGGATGCTTGAGATTGCATGTGTGGATTGACCTCACGTCTTGGATGGAACATTATGTCTGGACCGCCTGTGGATAACAGCAAGAAGACGGAGGTACGGTGATAAGGAGCTGAAAAGACTTCCTGACCTCCTGGGGGCCAGGCGGAGGACTGAAGGACGCGGGGGGAGAGTTATTGTCAATAGGGGGTTTTGACGGTGATATGTGATTCTTCCTTTGTTCTGAGATGTATAAATAAGAAGGTTTGACTCAGCTCTCCGTCTTCTGTTCTTGAGAGATAGCTGGGGATGTGATCACAACAATAAAACCTGAATTAAGAAATAATTCAGCCTTGTTATTTCACGCTCCCCACAATTCCTCCTTTTTCTTGAAACAATGCCATTGTTGTTGCTACAAAACATGTGCGTTGCTCTCACGTTTACAGCTGGTGAACAAACTGGCATGTTCGTGCATTTGCGCTACCCATAGGGATGGGGTGAAACTACAAATAACAGTTGTTCACATGCATTAACCGCTTGACCTGGTAGACAAAAAAAGTGAAGCATATACAGAGCTGCAGACATGCAGCTCAGTGGACCAGAGCAGAAAAGTACCATCAATCTAGTATAAGTGGCACCCAGTAACACTGCTTGGGTTCTCTGAGGGATGATGATTCTTGTACAGAGTTAAAACAGTTTTAAAAGTTCATAAATTAAGGAAGTGAATTTAAGTGTATCTGTCTGGGGGGGGTGGGGGGTGGCAGCGCAGTGGTGGAGTGGTTAGCACTGTGGCTGCACAGCAACTCACCCTTGGCCGGGGAATCCTGGGTTCGAATCCAGCCCCCGACCAACAGTGATCTGTGTGGAGTTTGGATGTTCTCCCCGTGTCTGCATGGGTTTACTCCGGGATTTCTCCGGTTTCCTCACACATGCCAAAAACGTGCAAGTTAGGTTAATTGGCATCAAGCTGGGGATTCTAAATTGTCCTTAGGTATGGCTGTGAGAGTGAATGTTTGTCTGTCTCTGTGTTGGCCCTGCAATGGACTGGCAATCTGTCCAGGGTGTACCCTGCCTCTCGCTCAAAGATGCTGGGATAGGCTCCAGCCCCCCCCCCCCCCCCACGACCCAAAAAGGATTAAGCGGAAGAAGATGGATGGATGGATGGATGGATGTCTGAGGGGGACACTATAGGCCCTTTTCCATGAGTACTGACATGTTTGGACAAACCTAGATGCAGACTCAGACTCAGAATAAACACAATTATCTTTATTTGATGCGTGAGTGAGTGTGTGTGGGAGTGTGAATGTGGATGAGTGCAGGGGAGCAGGCAGAGCGAGGATAAGTCTGGCAACCCTAGGAGAGAGGAGAGACAAGAGTATGAGCTCTCTGTAAATGGATTGCGTAAACGAGTGGTTAATCAGTCTTACGGTGCAGGTGAGAAGTTGTGGCGCTGAAGAACATCCAAGCTGCCCCGTTTGGCTGCCTCGGTCCGTCGCGTGTCCATGCTGGTGTAGATGGTTCAGGTGTGGCAGTGCAGAAAAATTCATTCATGGAATACAATGTATCTTCAGAGTTTACAGTGGGGCAAAAAAGTATTTAGTCAGCCACCAATTGTGCAAGTTCTCCCACTTAAAAGATGAGAGAGGTCTCCAATTTTCATCATAGGTATACCTCAACTATGAGAGACAAAATGAGAAAAAAAAAATCCAGAAAATCACATTGAAGGATTTTTAATGAATTAATTGGTAAATTCCTCGGTAAAATAAGTATTTGGTCACCTACAAACAAGCAAGATTTCTGGCTCTCACAGACATGTAACTTCTTCTTTAAGAGGCTCCTCTGTCCTCCACTCATTACCTGTATTAGTGGCACCTGTTTGAACTCGTTATCAGTATAAAAGACACCTGTCCAAAACCTTAAACAGTCAGACTCCAAACTCCACTATGGCCAAGACCAAAGAGCTGTCAAAGGACACCAGAAACAAAATTGTAGACCTGCACCAGGCTAGGAAGACTGACTCTGCAATAGGTAAGCAGCTTGGTGTGAAGAAATCAACTGTGGGAGCAATTATTAGAAAATGGAAGACATACAAGACCACTGATAATCTCCCTTGATCTGGGCTCCACGCAAGATCTCACCCTGTAGGGTCAAAATGATCACAAGAACGCTGAGCAAAAATCCCAGAACCACACGGGAGGACCTAGTGAATGACCTGCAGAGAGCTGGGACCAAAGTAATAAAGGCTAACATCAGTAACACATTATGCTGCCAAGGACTCAAATCCTGCAGTGCCAGACGTGTCCCCCTGCTTAAGCCAGTACACGTCCAGGCCCATCTGAAGTTTGCTAGAGAGCATTTGGATGATCCAGAAGAGGATTAGGAGAATGTCATATGGTCAGATGAAACCAAAATACAACTTTTTGGTCAAAACTCAACTTGTCGTGTTTGGGGGAGAAAGAACACCATACCTACTGTGAAGCATGGGGGTGGAAACATCATGCTTTGGGGCTGTTTTTCTGCAAAGGGACAAGGACGACTGATTCGTGTAAAGGAAAGAATGAATGGGGCCATGTATCGTGAGATTTTGAGTGAAAACCTCCTTCCATCAGCAAGGGCATTGAAGATGAAACGTGGCTGGGTCTTTCAGCATGACAATAATCCCAAACACACCGCCTGGGCAATGAAGGAGTGGCTTCGTAAGAAGCATTTCAAGGTCCTGGAGTGGCCTAGCCAGTCTCCAGATCTCAACCCCATAGAAAATCTTTGGAGGGAGTTGAAAGTCCGTGTTGCCCAGCGACAGCCCCAAAATATCACTGCTCTAGAGGAGATCTACATGGAGGAATGGGCCAAAATACCAGCAACAGTGTGTGAAAACCTTGTGAAGACTTACAGAAAACGTTTGACCTCTGTCATTGCCAACAAAGGGTATATAACAAAGTATTGAGATGAACTTTTGTCATTGACCAAATACTTATTTTACCGAGGAATTTACCAATTAATTCATTAAAAATCCTTCAGTGTGATTTTCTGGATTTTTTTTTCTCATTTTGTCTCTCATAGTTGAGGTATACCTATGATGAAAATTGGAGACCTCTCTCATCTTTTCAGTGGGAGAACTTGCACAATTGGAGGCTGATTAAATACTTTTTTACCCCACTGTAGGTGAGAGTCCCGGTCTGCCGCCAGGAGGAGGAAGTCCGTTCAGAGGAATCCACCTGTGCACAGGGGAGAAGAGGGAAGGAGTGTAGAGGAATGATTTCTTGAAGAAAGCTTACTTGACGTTGGGGAGATGAAACTCCCAGATGATCAGGCGTAGCAGGAAAGATAAGGGAGGCAAAATTCCCTAGTAGAAGGAGTAGTGGACTCTAGCACAGAGTTCTACATCCAAGTGGAGAGTTGACGTCTCCGTGCAGAATGAGAGGCAGTGCTCCTTAAGAAGGCTGCCTAATGGGGAGAGCAGGTGTACGCACAGCTGTGGAGGCAATTAAGGCAGCAGGCACACAGAGCAAATCACCACAGTACTCCCTCCCTACGGGACACCTCTCGGCGGCCGATCCAACTTACCCAGGTGCGTCCGGTGGAACTCCCTAATGAGCTGCGGATCCATCACGAAGGAAGGACGCACCCAGGACCTCCACTCCGGACCATAACCCTCCCAGTCCACCAGGTATTATAGACTATGACTCCTGCGTCAGACGTCCAGAATGTGGCTAACCTTGTATGCGGGGTCACCATCAACCATCACCGGTGGGGGCGGAGTCTTGGGAGGGGGGCACAGAGGGCTGGACACAAATGGCTTCACGTCAGAGACATGGAAGGTGGGGCAAATTCGGAGGGAGGGAGGGAGAGCCAAGCACAGTGACTGGGTTGACTATGTGAGTAATGGTATATGGACCAATGAATCGCTGTGAAAGCTTCTTGGTCTCAGTTTTCAGGTTGATATTCTTGGTCGACAACCATACCTGCTGTCTGACCTGGTAAGGCGGAGCCGGGGTCCTGCGGCGGTTGGTGATGTCAGAGTTGCGGCTCGCCCTGCATTGCAGCGCAGCCTGGGTAGCCCTCCACAGCTGGCAACAGCGCTTCACGTGGGACTGGATAGACTCCTCCTCCCTCCTCCTCCTCTGGAAACGGGGGTGGGGTGGTGGGGTGGTGGTTGTAACGTAGGGATGCTTCAAAAGGAGAAAGACCCGTAGCCGTGGAAACAGCGGAATTGTGCGCATACTCAACCCAAGGTAAGTAGGAACTCCAGGACGTTGGATTGGAGGCTGTGACGCACCTCAGAGCCGCCTCCAACTCCTGGTTGGTGCATTCACACTGGGCGTTGCTCTGTGGAGGGTAACCAGGCTCACCGTGGCCCCAATAGTCTTGCAGAAGGCCCGCCAAACTTGAGAGATGAACTGGGGCCCACGGTCTGACACGATGTCCACTGGAATACCATGAAGCCATACCACATGCAGAGTGAGGAGGTCTGCCGTCTCCTTGGCTGCAGGGAGCTTCTGCAGAGGAATAAAGTGGGCAGCTTTGGAAAACCTATCCATAATAGTGAGGATGACAGTGTGACCTGCAGAGGGGGGAAGACCGGTCACAAAGTCCAGGGCCACATGGGACCAGAGTCTGCCAGGGATGGGGAGAGGATGCAATAGGCCTGAAGGGAGGGGGGGGGAGGATGACTTGCAGGTTGCACACTGAGGACAGGCCCGGATGAACTCCTCAACGTCCCTCTGCAACAAGGGTCACCAGAAGGTACTCTGTAACTGGGCCACAGTACGCGCTACTCCAGGGTGACACATCATCGTGGAGGAGTGCACCCAATCGATGACTTCACCCCGGACAAAAGAGGGCACATACATCCGTCCCACCAGCCCCCCGCCTGGGCCGGCCTCGGTCTCCTGCGCTCTCCTAACCCTCTCCTTGATGTCCCAAGAGAGGGCACCAATGATGCACGAAGGTGGAACAATAGGATGTGGCAGCATCTCAGCTGCTTCAGGAGAAAATTTCCCAGAGAGCGCCTTCGGCTTGGTGTTCTTCGACCCCGGGCGGTAGGTGATAGTAAAATTAAATCTGCCAAAAAACAGGGACCAGCGGGCTTGTCTGGAATTAAGTCATTTGGCTGTCCTAAGATACTCCAGGTTCTTGTCATTGGTCCAATGACAAAGGGCTGGGAGGCGCCCTCCAGCCAGTGGCGCCACTCCTCCAAGGTTAGTTTAACCGCCAGCAGCTCCCTGTCCCCAATGTCATAATTCCTCTCCACAGGTGACAGACGGCGGGAAAAGAAGACGCAGGGGCGGATCTTGTTGTCGGCGGGAGAGCGCTGAGACAATACTGCTCCCACCTCAAAGTCCGAGGCATCCACTACCACCAGGCATGGCAGGGAGGGGTCCACCTCAGCCAAAACAGGAGGAGAGGAAAACGCAGATTTCAGTTGAACAAATGCCACCTCCGCTTCTTCAGTCCAATGAAATAGCACCTTGGTGGAAGTGAGGCGGGTGAGAGGTAGAGCAATAATGCTATAGCTTTTGCCAAAGCAGTGATAGAAATTGGCAAAGCCCAAAAGCTGCTGTAACTGTTTACAGGAGGATGGAACTGGCCACTCCACCACCGCCTTTACCTTGTCTGGGTCCACTATGATCTTTTTATGGGAAATGATAAACCCCAGAAAAGTGGTGGAAATGGCGTGGAACTTGCACTTTTCAGCCTTGACGTACAACTGGTTCTCCAACAGGTGCTGCAGGACCCGTCTGACGTGCACATGATGTTCCTCCAGAGACCGGGAAAAGATGAGGATGTCATCGAGATACACAAAAACAAATGAGTCCAGAAAATCCCTCAATACATCATTAATGAGACGTTGGAATACCACAGGTGCATTGGTTAAACCAAAAGGCATTACCAAGTACTCGAAGTGGCCACTAGGGGTGCGTAACCCCGTCTTCCACTCATCCCCCTCTTTGATACGCACCAGGTGATAGGCGTTGTGGAGATCCAGCTTGGTAAACACTGTGGCACCCTGGAGAGAATCAAAAGCAGTGTTAATAAGGGGGAGAGTGTACTTGTCCTTGACCGTGATATTGTTCAGTTCTCTGAAGTCAATGCAAGGCCTGAGCGAACCATCCTTTTTACTTACAAAGAAGAACCCTGCCCCCACTGCCGAGGACGAGGGCCTGATAATGCCAGAGTTCAAGGACTCCTTGATATATTTGTCCACAGCCTCTCACTCAGGGGCAGAGAGGCTATAGAGCTGGCTGGATGGTAATGGAGCCCCTGGCAGGAGGTTGATAGTACAATCATGGGGTGGTGGGGGGGAGTGATAGCGCTTTAGCCTTGCTGAAAATGGGACGAAGATCATGGTATTCGGGGGGCACCAACGAGAGGTCAGGTGGAGGTGAATCCGGAGAACAGAGGGGCACAGATGGAGAACAGGCAGCGGACTGCAGACAGGCAATCCTGTCACTTCCTGTCCACCAGTCGATCATGGGGTTGTGCAGCCTGAGCCAGGGGTAACCCAGAATGACGGGGGAGGTGGATACAGAAAGCACAAAAAACTAATTTGCTCCCTGTGATTACCTGACACCAGAACCGAGACAGGGGCAGTCTGTTTCATCACGATGGCAAAAGGCAATTTAGTACAGGGCAATCAATTTCAAAGGAGTCTTCAGCCGGTAGCACGGAAGCCCCAGCCGGGTTGCCAAACTCTCTGAAATAAAGCACTGCTCTGCCCCGGAATCAATGAGAGCGTGGGTGGATATTTTGTTGTGTTTATGTTGAAAGCGTATAGGAAGCATAAACCTGGTAAGGGATTTGGCTTTAGGGGAGTCCATGAGTCCCCCTACTGTGATGCACGGACCCCCCCTGTTGGCAGTTTGGGGCATGAGGCCAGTTCATGCTCCTCGCTGGCACAATATAAACATAAGCCGAGGTCACAGCGGCGTTGTCTCTCTGCCAGAGGCAACTTCAATTGACCCATTACCATGGGCTCCTCAGCCTCGAGGGAATCAGAGGGAGGGAGGGCCAGCAAGGGAGACTGCGGGGAGTAGCGAAACTGAGTGCCAGCATGACCGGAAGGTCAATGCTCGTTAGCTCACTCCCTCAGCCGGTTGTCAATATTAATGGTGAGGGAGATTAGCTCATTCAACTTAGAGGGCTTCTCAATCCGGGCCAATTCATCCCGCAGGCTAGGGCTAAGGCTACGTACAAAGATGCTGCAGAGGGAAGCATCCTCCTACCTGACCTCCGCCGCCACCACCCGGAAAGCAACTGAATAATCAGCGACTGACTTACTCCCTTGTTTAAGATTAAGTAATCGAGTGGTGAGCACACTATCCCGGTCAGAGTGGTCGAATACCTCATTGAACTCTGACACACACCGATCATATGTGTAGTTAGAATAGTCGGGCCGAGCCATGACGGCGTAAGCCCACGCTAAGGCCCGCCCTTCCAATAAATTAACAACATAACCAATACGGCTGTGATTTGTGGGAAAATCCCCCAGCACCTGCTGAAATACAATACTGCATTGTAACAAAAAGCCCTGCGCCTCCCCTAACTTGCCACTAAAACGGGTGGGGATGGGAACTGGGGTCAAGCGAGAATGCTGGGTGGGAAGTGAGGTGGAATTAGCTGGCCCGACCGCCCCCCCTGGAAGCTGGTGGAAAAGGCTGTGTCTGGGTGAGCTGATCGAGGCGAGTGTTAATTTGCATCAGCTGTGTCAAAGTGACCTGTTGTTGATCCGACAATTGGTCTAGACGAGCCTCAATGATGTTAATCCTTTGTGCAAGAGCACTGTCTGCTGGGTTTCCCTGACGGAGACGTACTGACATGTTTGGACAAACCCAGATGCAGACTCAGACTCAGAATAAACACAATTATCTTTATTTGATGTGTGAGTGAGTGTGTGTGGGAGTGTGAATGTGGATGAGTGCAGGGGAGCGAGCAGAGCGAGGATAAGTCTGGCAACCCTAGGAGAGAGGAGAGACAAGGGTATGAGCTCTCTATAAATGGATTGTGTAAACAAGTGGTTAATCAGTCTTATGGTGCAGGTGAGAAGTTGTGGAGCCGAAGAACATCCAAGCTGCCTCGTCTGCCTGCCTCAGTCCATCGCGTGTCCGTGCTGGTGTAGATGGTTCAGGTGTGGCAGTGCAGAATAGTTCATTCATGGAATACAGTGTATCTTCAAAGTGTAGGTGAGAGTCCCGGTCCGCCGCCAGGAGGAGGAAGTCCGTCCAGGGGAATCCACCTGTGCACAGGGGAGAAGAGGAGTGGAGCGTAGAGGAATGATTTCTTGAAGAAAGCTTACTTGGCGCTGGGGAGATGAAACTCCCAGATGATCAGATGTAGCAGGAAAGATGAAGGAGGCAAAACTCCCCAGTAGGAGTAGTGGACTCTAGCAGAGTCTACATCCAAGTGGAGAGTTGATGTCTCCGTGCAGAATGAGAGGCAGCGCTCCTTAAGAAGGCTGCCTAATGGAGAGAGCAGGTGTGCGCGCAGCTGTGGAGACAATTAAAGGCAGCAGGCACACAGAGCAAATCACCACAAGTACCTGTTTGGCCCTACTCACTTCTACTTGGCTTTACTCTACTCAGTTCACTTCTGTTTCCATAACAGTTGAGTACTGCCTGGGGTGGGTGGGATTTTTTTTACAGCAAGGTGGCGCGACACTCCCGTGGCGTAAAACATGCGACACAAGCAAAACATAACATGGCGGCTGTACAAGGTGACTCCTCGGTCTCTGGCTTTTTGTCAGCGTAAAGGCCAAAAAGGACAGCCAGAGAAGGGAACAGGCAGCGAGATGAAACACTCTGGAAAAGTACTGGAGCATTTAGGAAGCCATAGAGCTGAAGATGTGAGGATACGAACCAGATCACATATGGAGGTAAGCTAATAATTGCTAATGCTAGTTTGCTTTAAGTCCACCGTACTAAATTGTAATGTCTGCAAGTTATCGCAATTAGGTACTAAAATATGTATGCTGTGTGTGTGTGCTTCAGATGGCTCTCTTGTGGGAAAATTACCGCTTCAAACCGTGGGTCTGGCGTTCAACACAGGCTCTGACTGATGTCACCCCAGCTTCACAAGTGCTCAGTGGTTAAGAATGCCTGTAGAAATGTTTAACTTCCTGTGCAACAAATTGCCAGGTGCCATATCGTCTTTATGTGGTTATATTATCATATATCATGTAGGATAACTAAGTAGACGGTTATGCTGTTTCATTCCATCTAGCAACAATGCTCTGCACTGTGTGTGTTTATATATTTGCATATTTATTCCATCTAGCTACAATGCTCCGTACTGTGGGTGTTTATATATTTATATATCTACATATTATTCCATCTAGCTACATTGCTCCGCACTGTGTGTGTTTATATACTTGCATATTTATTCCACCTAGCTGCAATGCTCCGTACTGTGGGTGTTTATATATTTACATATTTATTCCATCTAGCTACAATGCTCTGCACTGTGTGTTCATATATTCATATATTTATTCCATCCAGCTACAATGCTCTGCACTGTGTGTCTGTGTGTGTGTGTATATATATATATTTTATAGTAATACGTACATATGTTTATTAGCTGCTCTTGCTTGCTTGTTTTTTTTCTTGCCTTCTGATTGTTGCTCTGAGTGTTGCTATCCCTGTGCTGTTGCAATCCTGGAATTTCCCCGTTGTGGGACTAATAAAGGCTTATCTTATCTTATCTTATATTAGCCGTAAAATATATATTTCAACAGGTAAACAGTACTGAGGTAGGTATAATAAGAGATATTTAACAATTATGATGCATTTTAAGCCAAACAAACTTGACCTAGGATTAAAAGCAATTAAAATAATGCAGTCACAAGGTTACATTGAAAATACTTGATTTACTGGATAGATACAGGTAGATACTGTTTAAATATTTAAGCCAAACAAACTTGACCTAGGATTAAAAGCAATTAAAACAATGCAGTCACAAGGTTACATTGAAAATACTTGATTTACTGGATAGATACAGGTAGATACTGTATAAATATTTATTCTCTGCATCAACAATGTACTATACATGTATTCATGTAGTATCACACTGGGAATTTTGACAATAAACCTTTGTACTCTTTACAGATCTGTGTCCACTTTTGTTTTATGTGTGAAGGTTACCACCAAGTGACATAAATTAAATACTAAAAGATTGGAAAAGCTGTCTAAGAACAATCCAGCAGTTGGAGAAATCACTTTTGGTTTGGTGTACGTCTGCCAACAGAATTATGAACCATAAAGCAGTTTGTGTAAATGTTAAATCCCATTAAACCCTATCCCAGGGGGGTCCAATCATGTGCCATGGAGGGCCAAGACCCTGCAGATTCTCTCTTTTACCCAGTCTCTTCAGCAGGTGTTCTCACTGATCAGCAGTCAGTGGAAGAAATTCGGTGGAATCTGCTGTTGAAGACACTGGTTGGAGGTAAAGCCTGCAGGGTCTTGGCCCTCCATGGCATATGATTGGACACCCCAGCCCTAACCCATTATTAGAAAATATAGATGCTAATATGGCACAGAATTCCTCCATATACTGGTACTATCACTAAAGTGTGAAGTGTCTTCTGCACTGGCACATCCAACAATACAGTCTTGAGTAAGTAAAATAATTGTTTTTGGTTACTTTTTCTTAAAAATGAGCCATTATTTTCAAAGTCACTGATAAATGGTTTTTACTGTTGACTCTTCCAACTGGTGTCTTAACCCCTTGAACTCTGTGAATTCCGCGGGCGGTCACGTCTCTGCGTCTTAGTGTGTCTCAGTGCGCACTGAAAAAAAAAGCTGTATTTCCGGTCTTCCAGTACAGACACAGCCTTGTTACAACCTGAGAAAAAAGCTGTGTAATATATTCATTTTTTGTGGCATTTTTACAAAATTTTGACCTGAGCTTGAAAATACTTGGTTCTACATTTCTGTTGTGTTTTCCAGCCAGTATCTGACAGCTGTGTGTTATTTGCAAGCATTTGTATCTAAAAAAACCCCACCCAGGCGAACTTTCTTGTTACTCAGTGGCAGGAGCACTTAGAGAGATTATGACTGTTTTGCCAAAAAATTCAGAGTGTTTTCTTTTAAATGAGACCAACCCCATGAAGATGCTGCAAAGGGTTGAAGAACACCTTTTGATTTACTTTGGGCATGTTATTTTTAGGCGTTTTTAGGGAAGTTGAACAGAGTTCAACAGGTTAACAGACAAAATAGAAAATCATGATGCAAACACATAAGTCACTAAATTGTTTATTACAATCAGCAGCAAATTCCAGATTATTTAGAATGTGCAAAATTCAAACTGTAAAAAAAAAAAAAACTTAGAATGGGTCACACATGCCGGCCACGCTGCCTCACTGAGAAGTAACTGGATGTGCCGCTCAAGCTGGTCCCAGTTCAGCAGCTCTTCAGCCTGCATCTCTGTAAACAGTGACGCAAGGTCCGGTTTGGGATGGATCGTTTTCCTCTTGCCTAGATGAAAAGAGAGAAAAGGGTGGTGGTTAATGAATGCAAGTTTAAAACTTATTTGGGAAATATACTTGTTGCTAAAAGCCAGTGGTGGAATGTGACAATATAGTGCTTCATTGTTGTATTTAACCACAGTTTTCATGTAGCTGTGCTTCAGTAAAGTAGATTTTACAAGGGCTGGGTTACATTTAAAATCATTTGTTTTTACTGTGGCCTCAGCAATCAGAATGAGTTGATATATTCACTTGAATGGAATCTAGTACTTTAACTGAGGGTGTGCATCCCCGAGTATGGAGTCGCTCAGTCAAAATATGTAATTTTTATCAATAAAAGTTTAGCCACCGCTCTGTCACCGCTGTGTCGCCCTGGCTTCAAGTGTGGGTGGTGTTTTGCACTTGTATTGCTAAAATATAAAAGGAAGCACTACAGTGGGTCTCCTATTTGTAATGTGTCCTGTTATTATAATACTGCATGAGTTTATTGACGATAGACTACAAACTACACATATAAAGTAAATTATAATGGTGACTGAACAACTCCCATTCCCCAAAGTGCAAGATACACTCTTATGAATATAACTCACAAAGGATCACACAAGTGATCTGACAAAATAATTAAATAAATAAATAAATAAACAAGCGGTTTATTTTACAATGGATGTGCCATTAATTTTCAATTATTCTGTAATTAATATTCACACAATCAAAGTCAAAGTGCCTTTATTGTCACTCCATTGCTAAAAAACAACACAACGAAATTGAGATACTGCTCCCTAAAACAAACTATCACACTCACAGTTCACTCATGCATTCTCATAATTACAACAATAAATAATGCTTAAAACAATAATACCTAAAAAGTTAATACAATATGTATACAGCAATAATAAAAACATACTGAGTGATAATTAAATAAGACCAGCTTATACACAAGGTTATTGACACAAAATAACCTAAAATAACATCAGCAGTCTGTATGTGTTACATAAATCTGTTTAAAATACGTACTGCTGCTGGGAAAAAACTATGATTAAACCTGGTAGTCCAGGTTTTATGGGATCTGTACCACTTTCCTAAGGGGATCGAGTGAAAGAAATCATGACCTGGATGAGTGCAATCCTTAATAATGGCAGTAGCTCTGTTGAGATACCGAGACCTGGAAATCTCTTCCAGAGAAGGGAGAGAACAGCCAGTGATTTTTTGCGCAGTCTCGATCACTCTCTGCAAGGCTTTGTGGTCTGCGGCTGAACAGCCCTCATGCCAAACCGTGATGCCATATGATGAAATGCTCTCAATAGCAGAGCGATAAAATAAAACCAACAACTGTGCATTCAGGCCATTCCTCTTGAGGAGCCTCAAAAAGTGCAGACATTGTTGAGTCTTCTTTATCGTAGCTATGGTGTGAACTGCCCAGGTAAGGTTGTGAGAAATATGGACACCCAGAAACTTAAAAGCCTCCATCCTCTCCACACACTCCTTGCCTATATATAGAGGAGGCATCTCACTACTATGCTTCCTAAAATCAATAATGAGTTCTTTTGATTTTTTTTGTATTCAATAGCAGATTATTATCTGAGCACCATCTCACCAGTTTCTGGACCGCATCTCTGTATGCAGACTCATCTCCTCCTGATATGAGCCCCACTACTGTTGTGTCATCTGCAAACTTCACTATAATGTTTGTGGGATGAACAGGTATGCAGTCATATGTGTACAATGAATACAAAGTGGGGCTCAACACACAGCCCTGTGGCGAGCCTGTGTTAAGCATGACTGTAGAAGAGGAATGGGGTCCGAGTCTAACAGTCTGTGTTCGATTTGTTAGGAAGTCCTTAATCCAGCTGCAAGTGTGAGTAAGCAGACCAAGCTGAAGTAATTTAGTGATGAGAATATTGGGAATAATTGTATTAAATGCCGAGCTATAGTCCACAAACAACATTCTTACATAGCTGTTCCCCTTGTCTTCTAAATGGCTGAATGCCGAGTGGAGAGCTATAGCAATAGCACCTTCAGTGGATCTGCTCCGCCTGTAGGCAATCAAATAAATCTCAGTTCAGTCCCTTTCATATTAAGTGGAAATTGTGCTACTTTAGTTTTGGCACTTTACCTAAACTTTAACTAAAAAAGCAAAGGATTTCAGTACTTTCCACAGTGGCAAGGTCCGTTGAGGGGTGGCTCCTTTTCCTTTTGCCAAGACAAAAGACAGAAATGGATGGTGGTTAGTTAAAGCGAAATACACTTGTAAAAGCCAGTGGTGGGATGTGACAAAAATGCTTTGTTGTTGTATTTAAGCATGATTGTCATGTTGCTGCACCTCAGTAGAGCAGATTTTGCAGGCACCAGGTTATGTTTAAAATAATTTATTTTTATTGTGGCCTCAGAAATCTGAATGAGTTAATACAGTCAGCTGACTTAAATCATTTCAATGAAGCACTTTGACTGCAAGTACACGGGGCTGCACGGTGGCGCAGTGGTTAGCACTGCGGCAGCACAGTTTACCCTCGGCCGGGAGATCGCGGGGATCATGAGATTGTGGGTTTGATCCCTGCCCCCGGCCAACAGTGATCTGTGTGGAGTTTGCATGTTCTCCCCGTGTTGCATGGGTTTACTCCGGGAAATTCTACGGTTTCCTCCCACATGCCAAAAACATGCAGGTTAGGGATACGGGGCGCTTGCGCACGCAGCGACCGGCAGCTGGTGGCTTGTCACCAGACTGCAAAACAAATCTACCTACGGGTACAAAATAAGTAATAAAAAAAAAAAAAAGTACATTCGAAAGTGAGTTCATGTGCTACACCAGTTTTTCAACAACTAGAATTATATCAGTACTTCCTCCACCACAGCTAAAAATGGGACCAGGTTGTGGACCCCTGACAAGTGAGCACCCCAGGATCCACTCTGTATATGTACAAGTACATTTTCAAGCAAGGCATTTATGGTGGAAAAGAAAGAATAGGTATGTGGGTCTATTATAAGGCTTTAGGAAATTATATGAGTCTGAAGTATTCACTTGTGAGAGTGATTCACAAAGCAAGAGTAAATCAGCAGAGTTGGCTACTAGCTAGATAGCTAGCGCTCCTTGCTAACACTCGTTAGCCAGAAGAGAACGGTGTTATTGCTCAAAAAAAGTGAGCTTGCCACCAATAGGATAAATAAGCGAAAAAATGCACAATATCACAAAACACTCACCTTCCATGGTTCTCTCATCCTTCACCTTCAGCTTCTCCCTACTGTTTTAATGCCCCGTTGTATCCTGGGCTGCCATCTGTTTCGTTGCGGGTTGCTGCATCTCCCTCTGGATACTATCAGCCACCAAGCACAGAAAAGTCCACACCTCTTCGTTGGACCATGGTGTAGATTTCTGCGAAATCTGCGAAGCCATCTCTATTAATATTGTGTTTGCTCGCTGACCGTGTTTACTCGGTGAACTTTAAATGGCGAATAGAGATTCTGCAGAAGATGGCGCTCTCATGACATTATGCCCTGACCAATCAGTGGCCTGCAGTCTGTTGATGTCATATTTTCAGCCTGACTCAACCCGGTTAGTACCCCGGTGGATAGGTACGAAAAAAGTCCCTGGTACCAGGTACTAGGTACTAATGGAAAACCCTACAAACTGGGTAGAGTCGAGTAGAGTAGGGCTGAGTGGGTACTAGTGGAAAAGGGACTTGTCAGTATTATTGTAGTTAGGGCTCATGCCTAAGTTTTGGTGGGGCAATATCCAAATTTTGTAATGGGGAAGAATTCAAATCCCATAAAATGCGTGTGTATGTGTGACAAAACATCTGTATATACAGTGTCAAGAAAAAGCATGTGAACCATTTGCAATTTCATGGTGGCCTAGAGGTAGAGCATTCACCTCACAACTGGGAGGTCAGGGTTCAAGTCTGGGCCGGGTCATGCCAAAGACCATATGAAAATTTTACTTCCTGCCACCCAGCTTGGTGCTCAGCAAAAAATGGAACGGAGGAGGGAAATGTGGGCGGCAGTGGCTCAGAAGGTAGAGTGGGTCATCTAATAACCAGAGGGTTGGCAGTTTGAATCCTGCTCTCTCCAGTCATCCTGTCGTTGTGTCCCTGGGCAAGACACTTTACCTACCTTGCCTCCAGTGCCCATGACACTGGGTATGAATGTGTAAAAATGTTTGGTAGTGGTCACAGAGGCTGTTGGCGCAGATTGGCAGCCACATTTCTGTCAGTCTGCCCCAGGGCAGCTGTGGCTACAGTAGTAGCTTACCACTACCATTGCCTGTGGAATGAATGAATAATGTATCCATTGTAAAGCGTCTTTGAATGCCGATGAAAAGTGCCATATAAATCTGATGCATTATTATTATTATTAATATGATAAAACATGGACGTCAGTTGAGCAATATGTACTGTTAGTTTAAAAAATGGGGAAAGTCAGATAAATATCAAATGTTTATTTTTAGTTATTTATTTGTGTGTGCAGTTTAGAGATGATGGTTATAATAAAATCTGCGAAAATCCTGCTGGTAAGTGATCGTAGCTAATATGCTGTGGTTGACTTTTATATTGAAAAGATAAGATGTTACACATGGTTCTCACTGCCTTATGTGTTGCAAAGAAAACTATCCTCATGAATTGGGAATCAAGAAATAATTTATGTATAACTCACTATAATAACCTACTATCAGATTATATTAGCTTGGAGAGAATGCCTGCCTCCTCTAAAAAACAACTGGCTGAATTCAATTCTCTCTGGTCCCTGCTTATTAATTCTATAACCTGAAGGGTTGCGGGTGGTTGCTCGCTCTCCTTGGCACCTCTGGCAGCTGGCTGCACCCTGACCACGAGGGGTTTCTGTGACCCACTGGGGCCGGTGTCTGGGGACGCTTTTCTGGGGTGGCTGGGGAAGGGGCTGTGGGGTGGGCCAGGGGTAGGCCGTGGCCCCAGGCCGGCTGGCCTTGCCTCCCGGGTGAGGCTGGGTCTGGCCTTGGGCCCCTGGCCCCGGCGCATCCCTGCGAGGTGGGGTTGTGCCCTCCCCGGGGCCCTGGCGGTGCGCCGGAGGCTGATGCCTGCATCCTGGGGAATGGGGGGGTTTCCCCCCCTTTTTCCAGAGCCTGTGGGTGCGTGTGTGTGTGTGTGTGTGTATGCATACGCGTATGAGTGTGTGTGCATGTACGTGAGTGTGTGTGTGTGTGCGTGCGCCGATGTGGGTGTGTGCATGTGTGTGTTGTGTGTGGGCATGTTGGGTTGTGTGTGGGTGTAGGTCGACATGTGTGATGGTGAGTGTGTTTGTGCACATGAGGGTGGGCGTGTGTCTGTGGGTGCGGGTACCTGTGGGTGGACGTGTGGGGGTAGAAGGTGTGTGTGTGGGTGGGAGGACCTCGTTGAGTTGCGGTGGTGGGGTGGGCCATCTGGTGACCTGGGGGTTAGCGGTTTGGGGCTTGCTTTTCCCGGCCGTCCTGCCGTTGTGTCACGGGGTGGGGCGCTTTGCCGCATTGCCTCCGGTGTCCTTGACGCCGGGTGTGGGTGTGTGTGGGGGCTCGGGGGTGGCCGGACGGGGGGGGGAGGGAGGCATTGGCGTGGGTTGGCGGCCGTGTTGCTGTTGGTTTGCACCAAGGCAGCTGTGGCTGTGAGGTGGCCTGCTGCTGTCGGTGTGTGTCTGAGATGGGTGGTTGGTGGGCTTGTGGTGGGCGCTCTGGGGTGTGGGAATGTGGGACACCATGTGGGTCCAGCCCATTGTTCATTATTATTATTATTGTTGTTGCGTATGTTCATGTGTGCAAGATGTGTGAGAGTGGGTGTAGGTGTAGCTGATCCATCATGCCTGTGGTGCTGGGAGCACTAGGGTGCAATACTGGCAGGTCCTGGGCTGCTTGGCCTGGCGGCCCTTGCCCTGCGTTGGACTCTGGGGACAGTGGGTGGCCTCCTGAGCCAGTTTACGAGCTGGCTTCTGGGGTGGACGGGCTCTCTTTTGGACTGCCTCCCTCCCAGTCTTACCTTCCCACCCATCCCCCTGATTCTGGGTGGAACATACATCTTATTGGATACATTTAGGGTTTTAGGGTGGGGTGTGCCATACTCTGTCAGTGAAGGGGATCCCTCTGTCTGCTCTGCAGTGGGGCCACATTCACCTCAATTTTACTTGCACTATAGACACTGAGGGCTTGGGGGGATGAGAGTACCATTGCCTATAGCAGTGGCTAACGGTGCTCCAACCACCATCCCCCCAATTTTAACTGCACTCTGGTAGTTCACACGCCTACTCACAATCACACCATACAACTAACACATACCCATCATGATTCGTGTATGGGGGATGGGGGGCGGGGGTCTTCCCACACCCCTGCTCCCCTCCTTCTGCCGGGGGCCTGGGGGCCTGGTGGGAGGCCTGGGGCCTGTCATGTTGTCAAAATCCCTGGGTGCCGCCGAATGAATAGGTGCGAGCAAGGGAGAGAGAGAGTGATTGAACAAGAGAGTAAGTGAGAGTGAGGGAGTGATGAGTGGAGATGGTGATGGTGGGTCAGTTTTGTTTGGCACTTCATCTTATTGGGTACACTTAGAGTTTTGGGGTGGGGGTGTGCCATACTGTGTCAGTGAAGGGATCCCTCTGTCTGCTGTGCCGTGGGGCCGCCCTCACCTCAATTTTAATTGCACTATAGACATTGAGGACTTGGGGGGATGAGAGCCCCATTGCCTATAGCAGTGGCTAGCGGTGCTCCAACCACCATCCCCCCAATTTTAACTGCACTCTGGTAGTTCACACACCTACACACAATCACACCACACAACTAACACACACCCATCATGATTCGTGCATGGGGGATGGGGGGCGGGGGTCTTCCCCCACCCCTGCTGCCCTCCTTCTGCCGGGGGCCTGGGGGCCCAGCGGGAGGCCTGGAGCCTGTCATGTTGTCAAAATCCCTGGGTGCTGCCAAACGAATAGGTGCAAGCAAGGGAGTGAGAGAGTGACTGAACAAGAGAGCACGTGAAAGTGAGGGAGTGATGAGTGGAGACAGTGATGGTGGGTCGGTTTTGTTTGGCACTTTGTATGTCGGGTGGCATCTCAGAGCACTTGTGGTGATCTGCTGATCAGTCACTTCTGGTGGGCATTGGGGGTGGTGGTCTGTTTCTGTGGCCGCAGCCGCCCTGGGGCAGGTCGGCAGGGGTGTGGCTGCTGGCATGCACCGGTGGTCTCCCCGGCCGCTGGTGTGCTTTCATGCTCACTGCATCTGTGCCGTGGCTGCCCCAAGTAATAAGGGTGGGTGAGTGTGTGGGGGAGAGCACGAGTGGACGTGAGTGGGTCGGAGCACGAGTGAGAGTGCGTGTATGGGTGAACGTGAGTGGGTGCAGGTGACTCTGAGGACGAGTGGGGGGGGTACAGGAGTGAGAGAGAGTGGGTGGGTCTGGGAATGCGAGTGCGGGATTGTGTGAAGGAGAGGGCAAGTGAGAGTAAGTGAATGCGTGTGGGTGCAAGTGGGTGCGTATGAGAGCATGAGGGTATGAGTGTATGGGAATGGGTGTGTGTGCTGGTTGGGAGGTGCTGGATTGAGGGGGTAGCACCTCCTGGCTGCGTGGGCTTCCCTGGATGGGGGGGGCTGGCCCCCCATGAAGCCCCTATGCCTTGCTGCCACTTTCTTTGGGCGTGGGGGTCCCCAGGGTGTGCAGCGGTGGTGCGGGGGTGGGGGCAAGCCTGCTGTGGGTGTGTCTCACAGGGCTTGCACCAGGGCCGCAGGCCGATCTCTGGCCCGGGGGATGGGGGCGCTAGAGGCAGCAGCTCAAGCGGAAAAGCCCAGACTTCCCTCTCCCCGGCCACCTGCTCCAGCTCTTCAGAGAGGATGCCATGACGTTCCCAGGCCTGCTGGGAAACCTAGTATCTCCAGTGTGTCCTGGGTCTGCCCTGGGGTCTCCTCCCAGTGGGACGTGCCTGAAACGTCTCAAGTGGGAGGCATCCAGGAGGCATCCTGATCAGATGCCCAAACCAGCGGTTCTACTCTGAGCCTCTCCCGGATGACTGAGCTCTTCACCCTGTCTCTGGGGGTGAGTCCAGCAATCCTATGGAGAAAGCTCATTTCAGCTGCTTGTATCTGCAATCTCATTCTTTCGGCCATTACCCAAAGAGAAGCTCCACCTTGTGTTAAATTCCATCAGTGCTGCTCAGAAGCTATTTCAAAACCCCACACGCTGACATAAAATGATGATTGTAGCGAGAAGTCTCCACTGATCCTGGTCATTCTACAGCTCAGCCTGTAGTGTGCATGTTCCTTGTCCTAATGGGCTGCACGGTGGCGCAGTGGGTAGCACTGCGGCAGCACAGTTTACCCTTGGCCGGGGGATTGTGGGGATCGTGGGATCGATCCCAGCCCCCGACCAACAGTGATCTGTGTGGAGTTTGCATGTTCTCCCCGTGTTGCGTGGGTTTACTCCGGGATTTCTCCGGTTTCCTCCCACATGCCAAAAACATGCATGTTAGGTTAATTGGCTGTTCTAAATTGTCCCTAGATATCTGTTTCCTATAGGCCCTTAGAATAGAGGGTTAGTATTAATGAAAGCGCTTTGAGTGGTCTTTGTGACTAGAAAAGCGCTATATAAGTGCAGGTTAGTTAGTTAGTTAATAATCATCATAACAATTTTCAGGGTAAGTGGTTCAAAGTGGTTCATTGCATCAGAAATCTTCAGTTTATCAATCACTAGGTAATGGTTATTAATAGTTTGCAGGTTAAGCATGAGGTCCAAGGGAATATTCCAGGAAGGCGAGAGCACACTGAGGCAGAGGTAAGGAAGGAGGAGACCTCAGAGAGCCACCAGTGAGTTATTGAGAAAAGTCATGCTTACAGCATAAATAAATATAAAAAGTTGCCACTTATTCACATCGCAGAAGAAATGGCAGCTATTTATACCCAGGAGTAATTGGGAGCAGGTGGTAATGAGCCACAGCTCCAGGTAATCACAGACAATTTAGGTGAATGCTGTGAGTGTGAATATGTTCTCTTACCGGATCATACCAGTTAGACCCCAAAAATCAATACCTCCACCCCCGCAAAATGCCAATTTGTAGTAATTCTAATGATCAAGAGCCTGTTTTCAGTGTCATGAGTTTCTAAGAAAGAGGGATTATTACATCGGCAGCTATAGTGTAGCAAGCCTAAAAGTTTCCTCCAACATTTCCTTTTAACTTTGTTGAGACCCACACACAGCGTAGCACACACACAGAGAACGGTCCAGTGTGTGTGTGCACGCATATGCGTTTGGCCCTGGGCCCATATTGCGTTAATTGGATAATGAGGTACAATGACAAATCCCTGTTGCTGCGACAATAAGGTGCTGCTGTCCAGGTTTAATATCACAGGCCCCGGTGTAATGCTGTTTGGACACACACACAATCATGCACACACAGTTGCATACGCGCACACATGGGCTACACACACACACAGCTCAGGTGTCCGTGGCATCACTATTGAAACTAATCTGGTTCCTCCTCCCAGCAGCCAATCAGAGGCAGCTGTTACTGCCCCAACAACCAATCAATTATCTCTAATTCTTGAAGGCTGCTCCCCTCCTCTCCTCTCTTCACATCTGCTCCTTCACTTTTTTCCTCATCCTGCCATTTTCCTTCCCCTTTTCCTCCTTTCTTTTCATTTCTATCCGTCCTCTCTTTTTCATTCATGAGCTTCTTCACCTTCTTTCTCTCTTTGCGTCCTTCTCAATTTTTCGCACCTCTTAACTTTTCTTTCCTTTTCTCCTGTCCTAATTTTTCCTTTCCCATTTTCCAAGTTTACCTTTTACCTCCTCAACCTTCCTTTCCATTTTTGTCTAATAAACCTTATTTAATTAAACATACTTGGCAGTCTCCTTCATGTTGCTCCCTTTAAGCCACCTCATTCAAGACTCCACTTCTTCTTCTTCTGCTCCTCCTCTCCTCTCCTATCACCGAGCCATAACTGGGGGGGATGATGGGCCATAATTCACAGGGATCCGGCCCGCCTCAGACGTGCTCACATTAATTGGATGTCCATATTAAATGGAAAATGAGAGCGCGGCTGAGGGAAAAAGTGAATGACTGACTCTCTTGGCTGCTATTGACCTATGAGGAAGAGACGCTGCCCTTTTCCCCAGCGCTCTCCCTCGCCCAGTTTTCTCTGCTCCCGTCAGCGTGATGGATCTCAAAGCATTCATTTTCTGACCCCTCACCTGGAAGCAGATTAAGCGCTCTGATTCAATAGGGCCGTTAATGGGGGCGCCAAAAGTTTATGAGGATTTCTGGAAAAGGCCAGGGAAATTAGATTGTAAGCTAACAGATTTATTGCTCTGTTTCAACACATTGTAAAAAGATTATAGGACCTCCAGGCAGGTTGGAGGGGCAGAGGTGCCGCAGCGCGTCTCTTGGTGTGAAGGAGACATGCAGGAGTGAGAAACAGACTCCTGTTCTCACATTTAGCAGCTATTCTACTCTGACAGGGCAAAGACAAGCATGCCAGTCAGCAGAGGATGCGCTCACACCCGAGTGTAACTTGAAGGATGGATGTTTAGACGGCATGCCAAAGCATCCTGCCGGTGTTCTGACATTTTATCATACTTATCAGAACCAGTGTTGCCAGGTTTCACGAGAGAAACAAGCAACCAGCTCTATCGAAACAAGCCCCAAAAAAGCCCAACAGGCAACCTACCACATAGTGTAAAAGAAAGGCTTGGCTGCTTGATAACATACACTACAGAAAGTTAGGGATATTCAGCTTTCGGGTGAAATTTCAGGATGCACCTAAAATGCACTATAACCTTAACAGTGAACTTAATTTGACCTTCTCTAACCTTTTGAATGCACATGTCCAACTATTCAATGTTTCAGTACTTTTTGCATAACTTGTTGTTTTCTAACAAAGCGCTTAATGGCAAAATTCACAACAGGTGCTTGATACATGAATCGACCAATAAATTTTCTGGTTAAATGACAGTGAAACCTGGAGGGGGCGTGATTGGAAGGAATGGCCTCCCCGATCTGAACCCGAGTGGTGTTCACTTACTGGACTTCTGTGCTAACCACAGTTTGTCCATAACAAATACCATGTTCAAGCATAAGGGTGTCCACGTGTGCACCTGGCACCAGGACACCCTAGGTCGCAGGTCGATGATTGATTTTGTTATCGTGTCATCAGACCTGCAACCGTATGTCTTGGACACTTGGGTAAAGAGATGTGCAGAGCTGTCAACTGATCACCATCTGGTGGTGAGTTGGATCCGATGGCAGGGGAGGATGTCATTCAGACTTGGTAGACCCATACATACAGTGAGGGCGTGCTGGGAACGCCTGGCTGAGGCCTCTGTCCGGGAGGTCTTCAACTCCCACCAACGGAAGAACTTTGACCACATTCCAAGGAAATCTGGAGACATGGAGTCTGAATGGGCCATGTTCTCCACTTCCATTGTTGAAGCGGCTGCCCAGAGCTGTGGCTGCAAGGTTGTCTGTTTTGTGTTAGAGTTTGGACTTTTATTTGTGTGCTGTGAAGGGCCTCTCAATAAACGTGTGTTTAGTTCGACACCTGGCCTCATCCTTAGCTCCTTATTACCGACATTACATTTGGCGATGAGGATAAAAGCAGGTATGGACGCATGTGTTACACCTGTTCGGCCATTTCTGGAGCTTCCCGGTGAGCCACCCATTCCTTGATTGAGGTGGTTTGCCACGTTCCAGACGTACATGGTGGCGCTAAACCTTGGGAGGCTGGAGAAATTGAGGGCACGTGCGTTGTTGGTCCATAATCTTGGAATGAAGGGACAGGGCGACTGTGATAGCTTTGAAAAAGTGGTTGAGCTAATGGCGCGCCATTTTCGCACCCCGGAAAATGTCATTGCCCGCAGAATCCAGTTTCGACAGCGCCGCCAACGGGTTGGTGAATCTGTGCAGCAGTTCGTGGTAGACCTGAGACTGCTGGCCAGCGAATGCCAGTTCGGACCGTTGGAGGAGGAGATGGTTCACGACCAATTGGCGGAACATAACAACTGCCCCGCTATGAGGTCGAAACTGCTTAGGTTCTCGAGTGAACTGACACTATCTATGGCCATCGAGTTAGCTCAGCAGCTGGAGGCTGCGGATAAACTATCACTAGAGCTGAGTGGGAGTGTGCCACACCGACAACTTGGATCACAGCAGACGGTGCATGCTGTGGACCCAGACAGTGATGATAGCGTGGAGGGTGATATGGACGACGCCAGTGCTGTGAAAATGAGTTCTGCCCCGGGAACGCCTGTATGTATGGGTTGTAGGTCCTGGAAGCATCGTTTTAAGGTCAGAGAGTGTCCAGCAAGAGGAAAGCGCTGCGGCAAGCATGGACACTTGCATCATTCTGCCAGGGCATGCCGCAAGTTTGAGTGAGGAAGTCCAAGACGCAAGGAGGACTATCCCGCCCCCACGGTTGTCCATGCTGTATCCCTGAGCACCAACAGACGCATGTACTGTATGGTGGAGTGGGACGGGGTGGTGGTGTCATTGTTGACTGACACGGGAGCGATGGGCTCTGTGTTGAATTGGGTGACCGTGAGGTGTTTTTTCCTGCATTACAGGATTGGAGGTGACCCAGCACCGCTTTGCAGTTATGGTTGAGGGAAACTGGCCACGGTGGGAGCGCTGAGGCTGATGGCCCAGTACAAGTCGGCTGAGGTGTGTGACCTGATGTTCACCGTGACAGCCCGTGGTGAGAACATAATGGGATGCAATCTGTTTTATGGTCTGGGCTTCACCATTAAAAGCAGTGCTGGGGAGGAGTGGTCAGGCTGCGGTTTGTGGGACCAGCCGGTTCTGAGAATGGAAGACGGGGCTGTGTGGGATGAGAACATGCCTGGCACCCTGGAGAGTGAGCAAGACCAACATTGCCCAGGGCTATCACAGGAGGGTCCCTGTGCCAGAGCTCAAGTCATCCTGGATGAGGGTACTGGGCGGCACAGTGGGACGTCTGTGATGGCGGGTGATGTCGAGAGGCTGGCTCCATCTGTTTCTGGATCTCCGCTGGAATGGGCCAGTGAACAGGGGGCCACAACGGCAATGG
The DNA here is from genome assembly GCA_020510985.1 of Pholidichthys leucotaenia. Classification (NCBI taxonomy): domain Eukaryota; kingdom Metazoa; phylum Chordata; class Actinopteri; order Cichliformes; family Pholidichthyidae; genus Pholidichthys; species Pholidichthys leucotaenia. The sequence continues at coordinate 288,680,277 of CM035842.1, forward strand.
CGGCGGTGAAGGTAAAAGCGGTCGGGGCAGGACCGTCTGACACGGTAGAACGACGTGACAAGCAGAGACACTGCAAGCTGAGTAGGGCCCCTCTGGGTGTCGCGGATGTGGTCCGGGCCCAGGAGGAGGCACGGTTGCGGTGGATTCGGGCCAAGCGGCGGATGGAGGAGCACCAGGGGCGGCTGCATGTGGTGGCCAAATGGGAGGACTCCAACTGTTGGATGGCTCATGGAGGCGCCCGAATGATCTGCGGCGTGCCCGGGAGAAGACTGGTGGACTTGGGCCTGGACATGGGACTCCTCTGGTGGTGTCAAAGAGGAGGCGCATCAGGGTTGAGACAGCCAGCAGTGACCTGGGAGGCAGTTTTCCTCCTGGGGCGGACTGATGGGAGGACAGTCCGGGGATGGGGGGGGCATGGGCTTGTTCTTATAGTTGGTATCTGGTTTAGACGTTGTACATGTGTGTATACTTTGATGGTCATGGGGTACGGCTTATTTGGTTTTTATAGAATGTTTTGCTCAATGTATTTGATATTTGTATATGTTCATGGGGATTAATTTAATATTATGTTTAGGTTAGGACATGGTGGTGTTTTGTTTTAAGTGGACTTGTTTGGAGTACAAGTGGCAGAATAACCTGCTTCGCCGTGTGGGGTGAGGTGGCAGTCTACCCATCTCCCCCTAGTTTTAGTTATTTTGGAATGACTGCATTAGGCCATTTGTATTGTGTTATCCTATTACTTTTAGCACGTGATTCGGGTTCCCTAATTGGAGTGGGTTCAAATTGTGTGTGTGTTTTTGGCTTTTGGGAAGGGGGGAGCGGAATGTTGTGTTAGAGTTTGGACTTTTATTAGTTTGGTACGGGTGGTGGCTCCACCTTCCGGTGCTGCCACCACCCACGGCTATAAGAGGGCAGTGGGCAGGAGGGGTGGTCTCTTTACCACCTCTCTGCCTGACGGCTGTGCCTGTGTACTGTGAAGTGCCTCTCAATATACGTGTGTTTAGTTTGACACCTGACCTCGTCCTTGGCTCCTTATTACCGGCATAATAGTCGGCAGTGTTGGGCATGTTACTAAAAAATAGTAACTAGTTACAGCTACTAGTTACTTCTATTCAAAAGTAACTGAGTTACTTACCAGTTACTGCATGATTAAAGTAACTAGTTACTTGGAAAAGTAACTTTCATGTTACTTTCAAATGCATACTTAAATCATCTTGCACACATAACAAGATCAAGGACCCCTTGTTCTCATCAGAAAAAAGAAGAAAAAGAAATCTGATGAGAGAAAAGTCTCATCTTACAGAGAAAAAATGTCTCAGTTTTACACAAACTATTGTAATCAGTAGAAAGTCAGAAATTTACTAGAAATAAAGCTGTAAATTCACAGAGAAAATTTTGGACTCCCTTGGTGGGCCGTTTTTGGCCCATGAGCCATATATTTGACACCCCTAGACCAGCCCATTAAAATGCATATTTAAATGATTTACTTCCATGAAATAGTTGCATATCACAACAGCATATAAATGAATAAGATAAAACAGAAAGCACAGATAAATGAAAGTTCGCCTTAAGCTGTTCTCTACTGCAACAAATCACAAGTCACTTTTTCTCTGTGCAGTAAGAAAACAACTGCAGACATTAAATGCAGCTTCTTGCTCTTAAAATACTCATGCTTAACCACAAAGGTAGGAGCTGTTTGGGGCTACTCACTCGCTCAGACAACAGGTGATAAAGGCTCGATATGAGAAGTCGCCACCGCCACAGCATTTGTTCCCACGGGGTTGCGGTGTGAGCAGGACAGGAAACCAACCTGTGGAGGAGACTGATGGCTGTGTCAGTTACGCAGGATCAGTTCATATTTATTTGCGCTAAAAATATCTATCCATTTTAATAAAATGAGTAACGCGTAACGCATCTGATCAAATTTCAGTAACTGTAACGCATTACTGAATTTTTAAACAGTAATTTTGTTACACATGACGTTACTGCAAAAGTAGTGGCATTACAGTACGTAACGCATTACTCCCAGCACTGGTCATCGGTGCATCTCGTGGTGGAAACCCCCGAACCAAGTGGTGGACACCAGTGGTGAGGAGGGCCATTAAGCTGAAGAAGGAGTCCTGTCATGCTTGGTTGGCTTGTGGGACTCTCAAAACAGCTGAGGTGTACCAGCAGGCCAAGCGGAGTGAAGCTTGGGTGGTTGCTGAAGCAAAAACTATGGTATGGGAGGAGTTCGGGGAGGCCATGGAACAAGACTTTTGGTCGGCCTTGAAGAGATTCTGGCAAACTGTCCGGTGGCTCAGGAGGGGAAAGCAGATCCCTGTCCACACTGTGTATAGTCGGGATGGGGCGCTGCTGACTTCAACTGGGAATATCGTTGGGCAGTGGAAGGAATACTTCAAGGATCTCCTCAATCCCACTGACATGCCATCCACAGAAGAAGCAGGGCTTGTGGACGAGGGGGACAACAGGGGCTGAGGTTGCCAAGGTGGTTAAAAAGCTCCTTGGTGGCTGGGGCCCGGGAGTAGACGAGATTTGCCCTGAGTACCTCAAGGCTCTGGATGTTGTAGGGCTGTCATGGTTGACACGCCTCTGCAACGTTGCATGGAGGTCTGGGACAGTGCCTTTGGAATGGCAAGCCAGGGTGGTGGTTCCTCTCTTCAAAAAAAGGGACCGGAGGGTGTGCTCCAACTTTAGAGGGATCACATTCCTCAGCCTCCCTGGGAAGGTCTATAACAAGGTACTGGAGAGGAGAGTCTGGCCGTTGGTCGAACCTCGGATTCAGGAAGAGTGTGGTTTTCATCCTGGCCATGGCACATCGGACCAGTTCTTTACCCTCTCGAGAATCCTTGAGGGTTCATGGGAGTTTGCACAACCAGTTTACATGTGTTTTGCGGACTTGGAGAAGGCATTTGACCCCGTCCTTTGTGGTTTTTTGTGGAGGTTGCTTCGGGAGTATGGGGTATTGGGCTTGTTGTTACGAGCTATCTGGTCTCTATACGACTGTTGTGAGAGTTTGGTTTGTATTGTCAACACTCAGTTCGACTCATTCCCAGTGAGAGTTGGATTCTGCCAGGGCTGCCCTTTGTCACTGATCCTGTTCACAATTTTTATGGACAGAATTTCTAGGCGCAGCCAGGGAACGGAGGGTGTCATGGTTGGTGACCATAGGATCTCATTTCTGTTGTTCGCAGATGATGTTGTCCTGTTGGCTTCATCCAGCAATGACCTACAGGTCTTATTGGGATGGTTTGCCACTGAGTGTGAAGCGGCTGGGATGAGAATCAGCACCTCCAAGTCTGAGTCCATGGTCCTCAGCCGGAAAATTGTCCTCTCTGGGTTGGGGACAAGCTCCTGCCCCAAGTGGAGGAGTTTAAGTATCTTGGGGTCTTATTCACAAGTGAGGGAAGAATGGAGTGAGAAATTGACAGAAGGATCGGGGCAGCATCTGCAGCAATGCGGACATTGTACTGGTCCATTGTGGTGAAGTGGGAGCTGAGCTCTAAGGCAAAGCTGTTGATTTAGCGGTCAATCTACGTTCCTACCCTCACCTATGGTCACTTCTTTTTGGGTAATGACCGAAAGAATGAGACCGCTGATACAAGCGGCTGAATTGAGCTTTCTTCGTAGGGTTGCTGGACTCACCCTTAGATATAGGGTGAGGAACTCAGTCATCCGGGAGAGGCTCAGAGTAGAACCGCTGCTCCTCCACATTGAAAGGAACCAGTTGAGGTGGTTTGTGCATCGGATCAGGATGCCTCCTGGACGCCTCCCACTTGAGGTGTTTCGGGCACGTCCCTCTGGGAGGAGACCCCGGGGCAGACCCAGGACTCGCTGGAGAGACTATGTCTCCCAGTTTGTCTGGGAACGCTTTGGTATCCTCTCTGAAGAGCTGGAGCAGGTGGCTGGGGAGAGGGAAGTCTGGGCTTCTCTGCTTGAACTGCTGCCTCTGCGACCCAGACCTCTGGAAAAATGGTAGTAGATGGATGGATGGTTCAGTTAGAATTGGTATTTAAACAGTCCTCTTCATCATCCTGTTCTCATTTTGACATCATGAGACCAAGACGACACCTAACAATTGATCAACAGTACCTCACCTTTATGAGGCTTCATGCAGGATGTTCTCAGAGGAAAGTGGCCATTGAGCTCAGAGTGTCACAGAGTGTTATCAGCAGGTTGCAACAGAGATACAGAGGGACTGGAAGAGTCACAGAAAGGCATAGAAGTGGACAACCTTTGGCCACATCTCACGCTGATGACTGCTTCATTGTGAACAGTGCCTTGCAGAACCGGATAATGAATGCCACTTAACTCCAGGCACATTTGAGGGAGGTGAGAGGCACCCAAGTGTCACGTCGGACCATTCAAAACCGTTTACATCAGCGTGGTCTGCATGCTAGACGACCTGCAAGGGTACCTGACCACACCACCAGGCAAAGGCATTATTGTTTGCATGGGCCAGGGAGCAGTTACACGGGACAGGGGACCAGCGGGCTTTAGTGCTGTTCTCTGATGAAAGTCAATTCACGCTGAGCAGAAATGATTGCTACCAACGATGTTGGAGACGTCAAGGAGAGCACTATAAATCAGTCACTGTTGTCACCATGTTACAGTCTGGGCAGGTGTGTCTAGTCCAGGGGTATCTAATCATGTGCCATGGAGGACCCAGACTCTGCAGGCTTTACCTCCAACCAGTGTCTTCAACAACAGATTTTACTGAATTTCTTCCCACTGATTGCTGGTAAGTGAAAACACCTGCTGAAGAGACTGGGTAGAAGAGAAAACCTGCAGGGTCTTGGCCCTCCATAGCACATGATTGGACACCCCTGGTCTAGTTAATACCAGAACTGCCCTACCCCTTGTGAATGGTACAGTAACAAGCCAATACTACCTGAATAACACCATTAATCCAGTCATTGTACCCCTGCATGAACAACACAGGCCTAATTTCATCTTCATGGCCGACAATACTCCAGCTCATCGAGGTCGCATCATTAGAGCATGGCTGATGGAGGCTGGGGTACCCCAACTGGAGTGGCCTGTGCTTTCTCCAGACCTGAATTCCATAGAAAATGTATGGGATCAGCTGAGTCACTGTGTAGAGGCTCATAATCCTGCACCCCACAACCTCAATGACCTGAGGGCCGCCCTTCAAGAAGAGTGGAATGCCATGCCTCAACAGACAATAAGTCGACTTGTGAACAGCATGAGACATCGTTGTCAAGCTGTAACTGATGCTCAAGGGCACATGACAAGTTACTGAGACACTGACATTTTTTGTTGTGGTATACCCACCACTGTTGTTGGTGCAACGGGTCCCCTTTTTGGGCACCCTTAACAGCTGTGATCGGGGACACTAGTGTATACGTGTAGGCGGCATATGGATCACGATGACACCAGACTGATGTTTCCCACAATTTATTTGCTCCTGTTGGAGAAATAAAACAATATGCATCACTCTTCGTCTGTACCTCGATCCCACACAGGCTCCCCCAGCAAAGCAAAGCGGTACTGTGGGGGAAAGGAGGAGCTACCGGAGCCTCGGAGGTACGGGAAGAGCGGATGTGGGCAGTGTACCGCCAAAATAAAAGCACTCAAGTAAATAAAATTCACAATAATATAAAGGAAAACATGACTGAGAAAAGGAATGTTTGAGTTGCATTTTCGACTCCGTTACATTGGCTTTTGTTTCAGTAAATTGAGATGAGGAAATCACCATTGCATGCTTCTACTTAAATGCCCTACTTTCATGATATTATATCACTGTAGTGTGAACTTTTTACATTTTCCATAAATTTCACCCGAAAGCTGAATATCCCTAACTTTTTGTGAGCAGAGTATATCGATGTATAGATTTATTTTTGTTTGCAGTGAATTGACTGTAAACACTGTCAGCATTGAATAACTGAATTTTACAAACTCTAATTAAAGGAAAATACATATGCATTCTGCATAAGTAACAGCAAATTTATAATAAACATAGTCAACATAAAAACTCTGAATAAATTAAATTTTTAAACTCTGATCAAAAGAAAAGACATGTACATTCTGCATAAGTAACAGCACTAAACAGGATTACAGTTTAGTGATGTGAGATGATGGGAGTTGTTGTCTGCTAGTCCTTTAAACAAAAATTAAATATTACTGTTATTGTACAACAGCCGACAACGCTAATTATGTGAAAAATTATCTTTTAAATTGACAAACATCATATGTGTAACTGGTGGCAAAATTTGATCGGGATCAAAAGATAATTTTGCTCCTGCCATTCATTTCAGTGGAGATTTTTTTTTTTTTTTTTGTTATTTAAGGTCACATATGCACTGATCTATATAAAAAAAAACCTGGATAGCTCACACCCCATTAGCGAGTACAGAGCCGAGTGGAGTTGGCGGGCTACTGACCTCTGTAGAAAAACTGGATGGATCATTGGCCACCAGTGGCTGTCTACTTTTTCTATAGAGCTCAGTGGGGTGGGCGCGGTAACCAGGAAACTGGGGTGTGGATGGATCCTGTAAACAAACTATCGCGCTCGTGTTTTGTGGGGAGCTGGGAGAGCTGTCACACAGACAGCAAAGCAAGCTCAAATAAGCAACTACACGTTAAAAAACAAGCCCAAAAACCTGCAACCCGTGACTGACGAGACTTGTAAGTGACTTTAGAAAAAAAAAAAAAACAAGCCCAAAGTCACTTATAATAAGAGGACTTGGCAACTATGATCAGAACGGCCATACCCTGGGATACTACGCATGCGCAGCATGCACACACATGCGTAGTAAAAGGAAATACACTTCCACTCATAATTTCAACATACGATACAGCTGACGGAAACAGCTGACGGTGCTGCTCCAAAAATGTGGCGTGTTTTCAGTGTGTGTGTGTGTATTTACACATATATTTCCTGCTGTTAAAAGTTACTCAATACAGCTGACGGAAGGTAAACAATAGCATACTGCAACCCAGCTGACAGAAGGTATGCAATTATCTCATGCTAGTGGTATATATCCCGGCCGGGTCATAACAAAGACCATATAAAAATGGTACTTTCTGCCTTCTAGCGTGGTGCTCCGCATAATGGAACGGGGAAAGTAAAGTTACGCATAGAGCTACCAGAGGACTGACCCCCCACTGTAGCTTTCACTACTTACAGTAGCTGTGTGGCCTAGGGTCAGAGAAACGGAGATGGGCGCCGCCCTATGCACCTTCATGGCGTGAAAGGAATTAACTAACTAACTAAGTGGCATACTTGCAGTGCACCTGATTCTGACAAAGTATACCAAACCGATAACTATATCTATCGGTTTGCCACAGGGGTATGGTATTCTGATAAAGTATGGTAAAATGGCAGAACACCGGAGGAGACATAATGCGGAGTGATGTTACCGACTGTAACCTTTTAAACCAGCTTTTAAGACATCATGTGACTGACTTATACACAGAGCCGTTTGTAGCTTTTTTTTGGAGGGCCCTATGCAAGATTGTGTTTGATGGGGCCCGTATTTTTAGGCTATTTGTTTTTTTATTTGTTTGTTAGGACCACACAGAAACTCCTGGAAGGATTTTGATGAAATTTTCATAAGATGTGGCCCTTGGGTACAGATGAACCCATTAGATTTTGGAGGTGATCAGGGTCAGGATGCGGATTCTGGATCACTTTTTCTGCTTTCTTTGACATTGTGAGCTAGGGCCTTGGTGGAAGTATGCGCTCTCTGAGTGTCCTCTAGTTGTAATTTGGATGAGATCAAATCCTCAAAAAGGGAATAAAAATATCTCTCCCAACAAAAACATTAAAAAACTTGGGTCATTCTCTAGATGAACAGAAAAAAATTACAAAGAATATAAATGTAATCAATATCCCTACAAACACTGCAAATTTACAAGAAAAAATGCACAAGTTTAATAGAAAAAGTAACAAATCTATGTTAAAAATTGAAACAATATGAAAAAAAATGCTAATTTACAACAAAGTCACAAGTGAAGAAAAAGTTATCAAGTTACAAGAAAAAAAATTGCACATTAGTGTGAAAAAGTTGCAAATTTCTGTGGAATAAAGATGCAACTGCATGAGAAAAAAAACTAAAAAACTGACAAGAAAAAGTTACAAATTTGCAAGAAGAGTAGCAAATTGTATTGTACTGTATTTTTTGTTCACTTGAACATCAAAAAATTTTTCTCTGTTCACACGTGTATATATACTACATAAGTATGCATATACATATGCATATGTATATGCATACACCTTATATATATGTCTTTACCTTCTTTAAAGACACAAAGAAAGTAAAGATGGTAAAGAAGCTAAAGACATCTCCTTTCTATTTTATTTTTTGTCTTTTATATGAACAAAAGATAAATAATTAAAAGAAGACAAAATGAACCTATTTGACCTGGCATATACTGTACATATGGTTATTTTATTATTTTACTGTGTTCGAATAAACTAAACTATCTAACTCAGAGTATCAGAGTAGAAAATTTACAAGAAAAAAGTTTCAAATGCACATGAAAAAAGTCAAGAACTTATGACAAAAGCTGCCAGTTTACAAGAAAAAAAGAAGAAAATTTACAGAAATAAAATTGCACAATAACATGAAGAAGCAAATTTATGTGAAAAATATGCAAATGTATGAAAAAAGCAAAAGAATTTACAAGAAAAAGTTACAATTTTACAAATAGCTCACAAATTTATGAGAAAAAGTTTCAAATTTATCAGAAAAAGTTGCCAATTTATAAGAAAAAAGTACTAAATGTCTTAGAAAAGTCACATTTCTGAGAAAAAATTAACAAATTTATCAGGAAAGTTATCAATTTACTTGAAAAAAATCACAAATTGGTGAGAAAACTGAAAATTTAAGTCAAAATTTTACACAAATGTGCAGTTTCTGTTCTTGTAAATTAGCTAATCTTGTGAATTTGTGACAATGTTGTAAAGTTGTTTTTTTTCTGCAAATGGGTTTCCCCTCCTTATTCATGAGTTGTTTGTTTTCCTCATGAATTTGTAACTTTTTTCTGAAAACTTGGAACTTGCTCATTGAATTGTTGGCTTTTGTTACTGCGAATTTGTGTTTTTTTTAATAATTTTTTTGCATCTTTATTCTTGCAAATTGGTGCTCAATGTACTGTATGTACTTTATACTAAATTTGTGAACACCCCCTTCCCCACTACCATCCATCCATCCATCCATCCAGCCAGCCATCTTCTACCACTTACCCAGGGGTTTCAGCCTGCCGCCAAATTCACATCACCATGATCACTCCTGTAGGTGGTGCACCCATGACAGGGCGGACCCATGTAGTGCATTTGGGCTGAGCCCTGACGGGGCCTGTGGGTAGAAACCTGGTCACTGGGCACTTGCTGTCAAGCAACTCCTCCCAGCCAGGCTCCAGGGCAGGACCCCAGTATACAGGATCCTTGATGTAACTTTTTGTAGGAGATCCGCTGGACCGTGTTATAAAGAGATTTTAAAACAGAGAGCAGCGTGGTGATGTAGCCGGTTGGTGCCGTCATCACGCCGACATACTTAAGGGAGGAGCCGGCCATGTTATGGGCTCTTCTGCTGGTTCTCAATAGGCACAACTAGAAGCTGAGTGCTCATTGGCATGTACTGTATTATTAAGCATTTATGTAATAAAGTTCAGTTCCAGCACAGCCCTCTCGTCCATCTTCATTACCAGGTTTGTGGACATAACATTTGGCGACGAGAATTAACGAACCATGGAAGCGTGCCTAAGGCCACTGAGGCCTTTCCTTGAGCTCCCAGGCGAACCGCTCATCCCGTGGCTTTGTTGGCTGGATGCGTTCGAGACCTACGTCGCAGCATTGGACCTGGGAAAGTTGGACGAAGGAAGAAAGCAGGCACTGCTTGTTCACAACCTGGGCATAGAAGGTCAGAGGATTTTTCACACGCTCTTCTGCCGGCTCTCTCAACAGGCACAAGTAGGAGCCGAGTGCTCATTGGCATGTACTGTATTATTAAGCATTTATGTAATAAAGTTCAGTTCCAGCACAGCCTACTCGTCCATCTTCATTACCAGGTTTGTGGACATAACAAACCACTCTTTGTTTGGCCCTTCTCCCAGGACCAATGTGCCATGGGAGACAGTACCACAGGGAGTTGCCCAGGACAACACAGATACTGGTTATCATTGGGCCATGCAACCCCCCCACCCCACCACCACCACCATCATTCCCCTTGTTTAAAAATGACAAATCTCTTACTTTTTATAATGCAATCAACAACAAGGAAAGGATGGTTTGGAGTCACTATATGGTCAAATAGCCACAATACAAACACTACATAAAGACAGAATGATGCTCTATATGGTGTTTTATGTTAGCTTTAGCAACAGTGCTTCCATTAAGCAATAAGCTCCCTGTATGCTGTACTCACACGTTGATGGTTTATATAGTGCTAAAGTCATCTGCACAGCCGCTGAAACATCCTTGGCATGTGATACAAAACCACGTGATCATCTCAGTGTGCAGTGTTCATCAAGTGCCTGCAGAAAAATCTTCTGTTTGCTTACACATCCGAAATTCTCAGCAATCAAAAAGAGGCCTCTGCTGAGGAAAAGCCTGTTTTCTTGATATCTGTAATGATGGGCCCAGATGCTAACACAAATAGATTCCCAGTGTGCTCGGCAATCGACTCAGGAGTAATGCAGAACTCAGTCATGCCTGTTAGTTTGGCTGTTGGTGGGGACGCATCGCTCAGGGTTAAAATGTACTTACCAGCACTGAAGTGTCTCTGTGGGCTGAGCTGTGGAGTTTGGGTTTAACCCTCTGATGTCTGATGCTGGGATGCACACCAGTGCCTCAGGATCTCTTTCTGTAGTAAATTAATTTACATTTGGAGGATTTTCTAAAGATGCTGGCTTCCTGTGGAGCCTGGGAGATCAAAGTGTCTCATTCTGTGTGTTTGATGATGTTTGATGTTTGCTTTGAGTGTGAATGTTGCTGACTTCTTGCTGTCTTTTTCTCGACACAGCAGGAGGTGCGCTTTCCTGCCTCTTACTTTCTCCTCTTCCTCGGCCAAATCTGGTAAGTTGTGTTGGACTTTTTTTTCTTCTCTTTTTGCGGCTCTGATTCAGATTCCCTTTGCTGGCATATTCCTAATCACCTCATATACCCAGCAAGCACTGGATGAAGGTTGATGATGCAGGAGGAGCCAAAGTTCAATTTTAGCCCAAAGCATGCACTTAATCTTTGAAAGCATGTATTGTGGTTCAGTAAAAATGCTGCTCCAGTAACTTCTATACTCACACCACTGAGATGTTTTGGCCTGTTATGTCCATAACCCGTACTTCAATAATGAGGCCGGAGGTGCAGTAGAACGTAGGTTTATTGAAGAATATAATGATACAGGTGCTCTCGTATAGGCAGAGGTCTGGTCATAAAGAGACTGTGCCTCTTCCACATCTGCCTTTTATACCCAGGGTGGCGGTGGAACCAGAAAGGTGGAGCCGCCACCCATAGTGCACACAATGTATCATATTTGATACATCACACTGTCCTGATAGCTGGACCGAGTAGCCTTTATTCTTTCTATCATTACATAGTTTAATGCTTGTATTTGCTTATTTCAGCCCAATTTTACAAAAATGTGTATACTTTGCATGTTTACCCACCCTTAGAGAACATGTAATATACATGGCAAAATGAACTTTTTCTGTATATGCTGCAGATTTTGTAAGTGTGGATACCCTGGCAGAGAGAAGGAAAGTAGTGCAAAAAGCACCTTCTAGTGGCTGTGAAAATAACTACAGTCAAGGAAAGTAGCATAGACAATGGAAAATAGAAGAAACAGCACCTTCTTGTGGTAAGGTTTGAGGCAGTGCAGCTTTAAAGCAGCATTATGTAACTTTCCTCTTTCTGGGGAACACTAAAATTATGTCAACTGGCATGTTTTACAACCTCTGAGAACCAATAGCCAATCACAGGGTCCTTTGTTAATTGGTGGCTAAAGTATCCTATGTGGGGTAATGGGATTCCGGCTGCTCAGCCTGCAAGTTGTAGTCTTTTCAGTTGGTGTGTTCCTTCACCTCGGAGCAATGCTCATCAAAGAATATGTCTTAGTTAGCAATTGTCCCAAAAAGCATCCCAGCAACCAAGATGGAGCCTAACAAGAGAAGTAAACAAAACAATGGCTAAGCTAGGCTAACCAGGCACTGGTGAACGTAGTGGGGACGTAAAAGTTTTTTGGGAAAGCCGTTGTAATATGAACATGGGTGGATATTTCATTTCACTGTTGGGGGGACAATGAACAGAACATTTTCTCCAGAGTAAATACTAAAGGGGACACTATCAGTATTATTGTAGTTAGGGCTCATGCCTAGGTTTTGGGGGGCAATATCCAAGATTTTGCAATGGGGAAGAATTCAAACCCTATAAAATGTGGGAGGAAAAACAAAACATCTGTATATACAGTGACAAGGAAAAGCATGTGAACCTTTTGCAATTTCATGGTGGCCTAAAGGTAGAGCATTTGCCCCACAACTGGGAGGTCGGGGTTCAAGTCCCGGGTCATGCCAAAGACCATATAAACATGGAACTTCCTGTTGTCCAGCTTGGTGCTCAGTAAAAATGGAACGGAGGAGGGAAATGTTTGGGGCGGCAGTGGCTCAGGAGGTAGAGCGGGTCGTCCAATAACCACAGGGTTGGCGGTTCAAATCCCACTCTCCCCAGACATCCTGCCATTGTGTTCCTAGGCAAAACACTTTACCCACCTTTCCTCCAGTGTCCGTAACACTGTGTATAATGTTTGGTAGTGGTCGGAAAGGCCGTTAGTGTGGATTGGCAGCCACGTTTCTGTCAATCTGTCCCAGAGCAGCTGTGGCTACAGTAGTAGCTTAACACTACCTCTGTCTGTGGAGGAAATGAATAATATCCATTGAAAAGCATCTTTGAGTATCCAAGAAAAGTGCTATATAAGTCCAATGCATTATCATTTTCAGCATTAATTTGTCATAAAATGTGATCTGATCTTCACCTAAGTCAAATGTACTGACAAATATAATGTTTCTAAAATAGAAACATGAATAAAATACTGATCTTTAACTCAAGGATTCACATACTTTTTACACCAGCTATGAGGTTTTAATGGTTGTTCTCAATAAAGACATGAAAGATCAGATTTTTTTTTCCTCTTATTATTTTAGGTGCATATTTTTTTATTTATTTGTCCCAACTATATACAGTGTATATATATATATATATAGGGAAAAATATATATAGTGCATATATATAGCGCACACACAGTGGTGTGAAAAAGTGTTTGCCCCCTTCCTAATTTCTTGTTTTTTGGTATGTTTATCACACTTAAATGTTTTAGATCCTCAAACAAATTCAAATATTACACAAAGATAACACAAGTAAACCGAAAATGCAGATTTTAAATGAAGGTGTTTATTATTAGGAGAAAAAAAATCCAAACCTACATTGCAGCAACAACTGCAATCAAGCATTTGCGATAACTGGCAATAAGGCTTTTTCAGCGCTGTGGAGGAATTTTGGCCCACTCATCTTTGCAGAATTGTTGTAATTCAGCCACATTGGAGGGTTTTTGAGCATGAACCGCCTTTTTAAGGTCATTCCACAGCATCTCAATCAGATTCAGGTCAGGACTTTGACTAGGCCACTCCAAAGTCTTCATTTTGTTTTTTCTTAAACCATTCAGAGGTGGCCTTGCTGGCGTGTTTTGGATCATTGTCCTGCTGCTGAACCCAAGTGCACTTCAGCTTGAGGTAACAAACAGATGGCCTGATATTCTCTTTCAGAATTTTTTGGTAGACAGCAGAATTCATGGTTCCATTTGCCACCGCAAGTCTTCCAGGTCCTGAAACAGCAAAACAGCCGCAGACCATCACACTACCACCACCATATTTTACTGCTGGTATGATGTTCCTTTTCTGAAATGCTGTATTACTTTTACGCCGAATGTAATGGGACACACACCTTCCAAAAAGTTCAAATTTTGTCTTGTCAGTCCACAGAGTATTTTCCCCAAAGCCTTGGGGATCATCAAGATGTTCTCTGGCAAAACTGAGATGAGCCTTTATGTTCTTTTTGCTCAGCAGTGGTTTTTGTCTTGGAACTCTGCCATGCAGGCCACTTTTGCCCAGTCTCTTTCTTATGGTGGAGTGATGAACACTGACCTTAACTGAGGCAAGTGAGGCCTGCTGTTCTTTGGATGCTGTTGTGGGGTCTTTTGTGACCTCTTGGATGAGTCGTCACTGCGCTCTTGGGATAATTTTGGTCAGCCGGCCACTCCTGAGAAGGTTCACCACTGTTCCATGTTTTCGCCATTTGTGGATAATGGCTCTCACTGTGGTTCGCTGGAGTCCCAAAGCTTTAGAAATGGCTTTATAACCTTTTCCAGACTGATAGATCTCAATTACTTTGTTTCTCATTTGTTCCTGAATTTCTTTAGATCACAGCATTATGTCTAGCTTTTGAGGATCTTTTGGTCTACTTCACTTTGTCAGGCAGGTCCTATGTAAGTGATTTCTGGATTGAGAACAGGTGTAGCAGTAATCAGGCCTGGGTGTGGCTAGAGAAATTGAACTCAGCTTTCCAAAGATCTGATAATCCATCCATCCATCCATCTTCTACCGCTTTTCTGGAGGTCTGGGTCGCGGAGGCAGCAGTTCAAGCAGAGAAGCCCAGACTTCCCTCTCCCCAGCCACCTGCTCCAGCTCTTCAGAGAGGATACCAAGGCGCTCCCAGACCAGCTGGGAGACATAGTCTCTCCACCGAGTCCTGGGTCTGCCCCGGGGTCTCCTCCCAGTGGGACGTGCCTGAAACACCTCAAGTGTTTCAGGCACGTCCTCCTCAAGTGTTTCAAGCTTCTGGGATCATCACTTCCTTGTGGTAACGTATCGTCACTTCCTGTTTTGCTGTCTGCCTGTGTGGTTTGCTCTCCAGCCACTAGCTAGCCACTAGCTATGGCTACTAGCTCTCTTTCCTCTCCTCCTCTGGTGTGCTCTCTCTGTCAGATGTTTAGCTACACCTCTGCCTCTTTTAGTGATAACGGTAAATGTAATAAATGTTGTCTTTTTGAGGCGCTCGAGGCGAGGTTGTCTGATTTGGAATCCCGGCTCCGCTGCATTGAAACACCGTCTGCGCCAGTTACTCTCGACGGACGCTCCTTAGCTGCAGCGGAGCGAGCTAGCTTAGGCCCCACTGTCAGCGGTCCCCCGGCTCTCCTCAGCAGCGAGGAGACTGGGTGGGTGACGGTGAGAAGGAAGCCTAATCGCAAAGCCCCGGTACACCACCAACCTGTTCACGTTTCTAATCGTTTTTCCCCGCTCAGTGACACACCCGCTGAGGAAAAAACTCTGATCATTGGCGACTCTGTAGTCAGAAACGTGAACCTAGAGACTCCAGCGGCCATAGTCAAATGCATTCCTGGGGCCAGAGCAGGCGACATCGAATCAAATTTGAAAATGCTGGCTAAAAGTAACTGTAAATATTCCACAATCGTTATTCACGCTGGCATTAATGACATCCGTCTCCGGCAGTCGGAAATCACGAAACTTAATGTAGAATCGGTGTGTGACTTTGCAAAAACGATGTCTGCCTCTGTAGTATTCTCTGGGCCCCTCCCCAATCTGACCAGTGATGACATGTTTAGCCACTCGTCATCCTTGAACCGCTGGCTGTCTGTGTGGTGTCCTAAAAATGACGTGGGCTACATTGACAATTGGAGCTCTTTTTGGGGAAGACCTGGTCTTATGAGACGAGACAGCATTCATCCCACTTTGGATGGTGCTTCTCATTTATCTAACAATCTGGCATCTTTTTTATCCAAATTTCCAAAACCCTGACTACTCAGAGTTGGGACCAGGAAGCAGAGTCGCAGTCTTACACGCCTCTCTGAAGCTCCTCTTCATCCGCCACCCCTCAGCTTAGCCCCTGTCTTCCCCATCAGAGAATCGTTGTCTGCTCCCTCCAAAGTAAATAAAAATATAATGTATAAGCATCCCAAAGTGATAAAGCAAAATATAGGTAAAACTCAAATTAAACATAAAGCCTCTAAATTGAATGAATTGGCCTCTGTTCCTCCTCATAATTTAAAAATTAAATGTGGTTTATTAAATATTAGGTCTCTAACTCCCAAGTCTCTGTTAGTCCATGATCTGTTAATTGATCATCAGATTGATTTAATTTCCCTTACAGAGACTTGGTTAGGGCAAGAGGATTATGTTGATTTAAATGAATCAACTCCCTCTGGTTATTTAAACTGTCAAAATCCCAGAAGTTCTGGTCGTGGAGGAGGAGTAGCAACAATTTACCATTCCAAATTACTAGTTAATGTAAAGCAAAAAACATGTTATAATTCCTTTGAGGGCCTGGTCGTCAGTATTGGGCACTTTAGCAATTTTAGGTTAAACCCAATTTTATTTGCCATAGTTTATCGTCCCCCATCAACCTACTCAGAATTTTTATCCGAATTTGCTGATTTCTTAGCTGATTTAGTGCTGAAATCTGATAGAATAATTATAGTAGGGGACTTTAATATACATGTGGATGTAGATAGTGACTGCCTTAATGTGGCTTTTAATTCAATATTAGACTCGATTGGGTTTTCTCAGAAAGTAGGAAATTCTACTCATTACCTCCACCATACATTGGACCTTGTTCTGACATATGGCATAGAAATAGAAAATCTTGTAGTGTCTCCTCATAACCCTGTACTGTCAGACCATTGTCTGTTAACCTTTGATTTTACTATTTCTGACTATTTGGCTCCTAAAGAAAAATATTATTACAGTAGATGCCTCTCAGATGATGCTGTTACCAAATTTATGCAGATTGTTTCCTCTATGCCATGTGTCAACACAACGGAAATAAGCTATAGACAGCTTGCTCCTTCTGTAATTGATAACATGGTGGATAGTGTTTCAGCTTCTCTGCATCAGACTCTAGACTTGGTGGCCCCCTTAAAAAAGAAAAATTCTAATCAGAGATTTCTAACTCCTTGGTTCAACACAGAAACTCGTAGCTTAAAACAGAAGACTCGTCAATTAGAAAGAAAATGGCGCTCCACTAATTTAGATGAAATCTATTTAGCTTGGAGAAATCATCTTTTAATTTATAAAAAATCTCTTAGAAAAGCTAGAACGAGTTATTACTCTGCATTAATAGAAGAGAACAAGAATAATCCCAGGTTTCTTTTCAGTACTGTAGCCAGGTTGACAAAGAGTCAGGACTCTGTCAATCTTAGCATTCCCTTAGAGCACAGGTGTCAAACTCATTCCATGGAGGGCCAAGACCTTGCAGGTTTTACCTCCACCCAGTGGCTTCAACAGGTGTTTTCTCTGAATTTCTTCCCACTGATTGCTGATCAGTGAAAACACCTGCTGAAGAGACTGGGTGGAAGTAAAACCTGCAGGGTCTTGGCCCTCCATGGAATGAGTTTGACACCCCTGCCTTAGAGCTTACTAGTCAGGACTTTATGAACTTTTTCAATTATAAAATTTCATCCATCAGAGATAAAATCAATCAGATTCTTCCCACAGTTAACTTAAATACTGTAACTACTACAACTCCTTCTACTGATGTCTGTCTTGATGAGTTTACTCCAATCGACCTTTGTGAGTTAGACAAAATAGTTTCCTCATCCAAACCTTCAACTTGTCTTTTAGACCCTATTCCTACCAGGTTATTTAAAGAAGTCTTCCCACTTATTGGTAGCCTTATTCTTCATATAATCAATTCTTCATTAACCTTAGGCCATGTACCGCAGGCTTTTAAAACGGCTGTAATTAAACCCTTACTCAAAAAGCCAACGCTAGATCCAGGAGCTTTAGCTAACTATAGACCAATCTCTAATCTCCCTTTCATTTCAAAAATCTTAGAAAGAGTTGTTGCTACGCAATTATTTGACCACCTGTAGGGAAATGGTTTACTTGAAGAGTTTCAGTCTGGGTTTAGAATCCCTCATAGTACTGAAACAGCCTTAGCGAAGGTCACTAACGACCTCCTCATTGCATCTGATAATGGACTAGTTTCTGTACTTGTCCTTTTAGACCTTAGTGCAGCTTTTGATACTATCGATCATAATATTCTACTTGATAGATTAGAACACTATGTTGGACTCAATGGAACTTCGTTGCAGTGGTTTAGATCTTATTTATCTGATAGGTTCCAGTTTGTTCATGTCAATAATGAGTTTTCTTTCAACTCAAAGCTTAGTCATGGAGTTCCACAGGGATCTGTGCTAGGCCCTACTCTTTTTAGTTTATATATGCTTCCGTTAGGCAACATTATTAGAAAGCACTGTATACATTTTCATTGTTATGCTGATGACACACAATTATACCTGTCAATGAAGCCAGATGATAGTAATCAATTAGCCAAGTTGGAAGCCTGTCTTAAGGAAATCAAAGCTTGGATGACTTGTAATTTCCTGCTATTAAATTCAGATAAGACTGAAGTCATTCTTGTTGGTCCAAAAAACCTTAGAAATTCCTTTCCAAATCAAACTTTCAGTTTGGATGCGGTTACTCTTTCTCTTAATAGCTCTGTGAGGAACCTTGGGGTTATTTTTGATCAGGATTTGTCCTTCAATTCACATATTAAATTTGTTTCTAAGACTGCCTTCTATCATTTGCGTAATATTGCCAAGATTAGGAGCATCTTGTCTCAGAGTGATGCTGAGAAACTGATCCACGCTTTTGTTAGCTCGAGATTAGATTATTGTAATTCTTTATTATCAGGCTGTCCTAAAACATCTTTAAAAAGTCTTCAGCTGATCCAAAATGCTGCAGCAAGAGTTTTAACAGGTACTAGAAAGAGAGATCATATCTCTCCGGTTCTGGCCTCCCTTCTTTGGCTTCCCATAGAGTTTAGAATTAAGTTTAAAATCCTTCTTCTTACTTACAAAGCTCTAAACAATCAGGCTCCTTTTTATTTAAAAGATCTGATACTACCGTATTATCCTAACAGAGCACTACACTCCCAAAATGCAGGATTACTTGTAATACCTAGACTCTCCAAAAGTACAATGGGAGGCAGCGCCTTCAGTTATCAAGCTCCTCTCCTGTGGAATCAGCTGCCAATCTGGATTCGGGAGTCAGACTCGATCTCTGTTTTTTAAGAATAGGGCTAAAACCTACCTTTTTGATATAGCCTACAATTAGGGAGGGATCATGTGTTTCTGAACCCTCCCTTAGTTATGCTGCTAATAGGTTTAGTCAGCCGGGGGACCTCCAGTAATGCACTGGGCCTCACTCCTTTTCTCACTCTCAATGAAATATTTTTTTTTGCTGGTCATTAACATTTGTTTGTTCTCTCCCATAGATTGAGTCCCCATCGTGCTGTTTGCTCTCTACATGTCTGTTCTTTTCTTCTTCTCTATCCCCTCACCCCCCAGCCAGTCGCAGCAGATGACTGCCCCTCCCTGAGCCTGGTTCTGCTGGAGGTTTCTTCCTGTTAAAAGGGAGTTTTTCCTCTCCACCGTCGCCAAGTGCTTGCTCACAGGGGATTGCCTGATTGCTGGGGTCTTTCTGCAACTGTGGGGGTCCCCCTACAGTTGATAGTGCTATGAGATGACTGTTGTTGTGAAATGGCGCTATATAAATAAAGTTGAATTGAATTGAATTGAATTGAAGTGGGAGGCGTCCAGGAGGCATCCTAATCAGATGCCCATACCATCTCAACTGACTCCTTTCAATGTGGAGGAGCAGCGGTTCTACTCTGAGCCTCTCCCGGATGACTGAGCTCCTCACCCTGTCTCTGAGGATGAGTCCAGCAATCCTACGGAGAAAGCTCATTTCAGCCGCTTGTATCTGCGATCTTGTTCTTTCGGTCATTACCCAAAGCTCGTGACCATAGGTGAGAGTAGGAACGTCGATTGACTGGTAAATCGACAGCTTTGCCTCAGAACTCAGCTCCCTCTTCACCACAACAGACCGGTACAACGTCCGCATCACTACAGATGCTGCTCTGATCCGTCTGTCAATCTCTTGCTCCATTTTCCCCTCACTCGTGAACAAGACCCCAAGATACTTAAACTCCTCCACTTGGGGCAGGAGCCTGTCCCCAACCCAGAGAGGACAATCCACCCTTTTCCGGCTGAGGACCATGGACTCGGACTTGGAGGTGCTGATTCTCATCCCAGCCGCTTCACACTCAACGGCAAACCGTCCCAGCAAGAGCTGTAGGTTATTGCTGGACCAGGATCTTGGTGACCACAGGTGACCACAAGATGTGATAAACCACAGTTAATTTATGTTTTAACGGGGGGGGGCAATCACTTTTTCACACAGGGCCAAGTAAGTTTGGACTTTTTTTTACCCTTAATAATAAACACCTTCATTTAAAAACTGCATTTTGTGTTTACTTGTGTTATCTTTGTCTAATATTTAAATTTGTTCGATGATCTGAAACATTTAAGTGTGACAAACATACAAAAAAATGAGAATTCAGGAAGGGGGCAAACACTTTTTCACACCACTCTGTGTGTGTGTGTGTGTGTGTGTGTGTGTGTGTGTGTGTGTGTGTGTGTGTGTGTGTGTGTATAAAACTTAAATAAAATGGCATCATTCTCTAGAGAAATATAAAAATTATTTACCATTGCACAGAACAAAACGACAATACAGCAAGAAAATATCTGGACACTTCGGCAACACCAGAGATGCATGTTCTCTCTGGCGTGGCATACAGGCACTCACCAACTACAAACCTCTACCTCAGACCTGTGTGGGTGACATCATGCTGCTTAACAACTGAAATGACTTCTCTGGCTGCTTTGAAACACAAAATAGCACATCAGCACAGAAGACCACTCCTCCCCCAGACGGAAGTCTGGATCTGGCTAGTGTGAAGAGGACCCTCTCCAGGATCAACCCACGCAAGGCAGCTGGACCAGACAACATACTAGGTCGCATTCTGAAGGACTGTGCGGAGGAGCTCAAAAATGTCCTGGCTGACATCTTCAACTTCTCCCTGAGTCAAGCTGTTGTCCCCACATGTTTCAAAACTGCCACCATAATACTAGTCCCAAAGAAGCCCATCCCATCCAGCTACAACAATTACCAGTCCGTTGCAATGACTTCCTTCATAGTAAAGTGCTTTGAGGGGCTGGTCATGCAGATCATCAAGTTCATCCTCCCTCCCTCCCACGACACCATCTCAGTTTGCATACAGGTCAAACAGATCCACAGAAAATGCCATCAGTGCTGCTCTCCATCCAGCCCTCACCCACCTGGACTCAAAGAACTCCTATGTGCGAATGCTGTTCTTGGACTTCACTTCAGCATTCAACACAATCATCCCACAGCACCTAATACAAAAATTCAGACACTTGGGACTCAAAACCTCTCTCTGTAACTGGGTACTGGACTTTCTCACAGGGAGGCCACAGAATGTGCGGGTTGGCAGCAACACCTCCAAGACCATCACACTGAGTACAGGGGCCCCACAAGGGTGCGTGCTCAGCCTGCTGCTCTTCACCCTGTTGACCCATGACTGTGTACCAGCCTACAACAACAACCACATCAACAAGTTTGCGGATGACACAACGGTGGGCTTCATCACCAACAATGAGGAGGCCAACTACAGAAATGAGGTGAACCAACTGGTCCAGTGGTGTAACGACAATAATCTCTTCCTGAACGTGGGAAAAACCAGGGAGATTGTGGTCGACTTCAGGAGGGGACACACACAGCATCCCCCTGTGATCATTGATGGAGCAGCTATGGAGAGGGTGAGCAGCACCAAGTTCCTGGATTTGCACATCTCTGAGGACCTCTTCTGGTCCAACAACACTACATCACTGGCCAAGAAGACTCAAACTCGCCTCCATTTTCTCCGCAAACTGAGGAGAGCATGAGTCCACCTCCAATCATGTGCTCATTCTACCAGGGTACCATTGAGAGCATCCTCACCAGTTGCATCATGGTGTGGTATGGAAGCTGCACCGCCTCCTGCCGGAAGACACTACAATGCACAGTGGAAGCTGCCAGCAAGATCATCGGTGCCCCTCTGCCCCCCCACTCCCCACTCGGACATTTACCTCACCCCCACAGCCATCAACATTGCATGTGACACCTCCCACCCTTCACATTAAAAAGGGTACTGAAAAGGTACTGGAGCCTCTGGGCTCGCTCCACAAGACTGCTATACAGCTTTGTTCACCGGGTCATCAGGACTCTGTCCACTCCCCCCCCCCCCGAACTGTAACGCATTCACCCGCACAATAACTACCTCAGCTGTTGGCACAGAAAGACTGGCACATCAACAGTAATACATCTGCTGCTGTATGTCTCTGCACCTTACTGCAACCATTTGCACAAATGCTATATCTTCTGCTGTCTGTCATTGCAATATTGGTCATGTGGAGTCCAATCTGTCACTGTCTGTACCTACACTAATCAAACTTGCAACTATGAGTATTACTGCTCTACCTTTTTCTGTATATAGGATTGCTGGGTTTTATCATTTATCTTTATTTGCACTACGGGATGTCTGGGTCTATCTTTTATCACTATTTGCACTACGGGTAGCATTACTGTACATAGACTGCTGTTGTTGTCTTTTCAGCCTTATTCCTTTTTTTATACTGCGCACACCACTGAAGAGAGAGAAACGGCATTTCAATTCTCCTGGATGTCCTGTACGTATAGAAGTATTGACAAATAAAATCTTTGAATTTGAATTGAATTTCTGACAATCTGCTTGCTGTCAGAAATTTCATGCATTTTTTTTTCTTGTTGCTGTGACATGTGACTGGTGCATTTTTTGCTGACCGTGTATGAAATTCAAATGATATAGGAATTATTTACATTTCCCTAAAAAATGCATAACATTGTGATAGGCTTCCACCAGGCAGCTGCCATGTGTTGATGGGTTGACAGAGCAGCAGCGTTATCCTGGATCAGTCTGCTGTGCTGCAGGCTGATGTCCAAAGTGACCTGATGGGAGTGAATCTCTGATTGCTGTAAAATGGCATTTCTGCTCCTGCTTATTCAAATTGTTATACAGGATGCATACATCGCTTTGTGTTTGCATGTCTCTGTATGTATGTGTAGGTGTTCAGAAGCGTCAGTGAGTTAGAACGTGAACAATTACCACAATCCCCCCCTTTGACTCTCCCTGCATATAAGACTGCCCCGGGCAATAGCAAAGGCCCCTGGGCACTTCATGAGGCCCCGACGCCCACTCTTTTATCTACGCTGCTATAGCCTATAATGTGTGTAAGTGTGTGTGTGCACGCTTGGGTAGATGCATCTATTGTTGTTAATCTGATTTAGTTAAATGTCCCCCAGGCACACGCAAAGCAGAACCTCCTCACCTTTAGCCTCCTCCGCCTCTGTGTTTCTCCCTCTCGCTCATGGTTAATAATCCCTAACCGGTTCATTAATTTGAAGAGGCTAATTAGTTTAAAAACTTTGATATAGATAATATTTTGGAGCAACGTTTGTATACACAGACTGCACACTGTTATTTTCGTATCAAACAGATTTCAATCCAGTTTCTCATATATTTAAACATTCCCGGTGGATTGAAAAATTGTCTTACCCAAATGGACACAAATAGCACATTTTCCACATGTGAGCTATATAGTAACAACATACTTTATGTGTGCAATTGATACATAAGTAATTTTGGTGCAGGCTGGAGCTACAGCAAGGTTTTGCAAAAAACATGATCTCTAGTGGTGAACAAAAATTTAACTACATGAAGTGAGATGGTAAAAGGTTACGACATGGTTACATTAATGGAAAACAGCAGAGCAAAAAACTAGGACTTCCATTATTTTAAATTTTTAAAACCTTTTACTGCTTACAGTAATGGAAGAGACAAAGCGGAAGTTGATATTCTCATTGAAAATAATGGAACTTCCATTTTTCAGTCGTCTCAGTCTTTATTGTCAGCATAATAGGAGTGGAATATGTATCCACTGCATGCAATAACTGGTTTTCTCATACATTGACAAATACATATACAGTCGTGAAAAAATTAGGACACCCTGTATAAGCCTGTGTGTTTTTTGTTTGTTTGCTTTTTTTACATATTTAGACATATGGATATTGAATATCAATGTTAAAAATACTGGGTGATTCATGTAATACAACTAAATTAAAAATGAATTAAAGACTTTTTTCAAATTTTCTGTAAATGTTATTCTAAACAAATAGTGAGGAATAAATTAGGACACCCCCCATCTTTTTTAGGGCACCCCCACATTCATTCCCACTTACAATGGCTAAAATAAATGTTAAAACATGCAAATGAAAACAAAAACAAGGTTAGACATAGATATGTAAACATTTTTTAGTAAAGAACTGAATATTTAAAAGGGTGTCCAAATTTTTTCACGTGACTATCAAGTAGAAAACATACTGTTTGTGTTTTGGTGAGATCTCCTTGGTTATAGTTATAATCATTTATTTTAATGAATAATATAATTTGTATCATTTTATTCAACCTCTAAAGTCTAGAGCTTTAATTAAAATTATAAATGATTACTAACTGAATCCAAAATGAAATGCCGACACAGCTGAGATCCAGAATCCACATCTATATAGGCCTTCAAAACAACTTTTTTCCAATATTAGCCCGATATTTTGTACTTTAGTCAACAAGTTATTCACTCTCACTTTCATACCAAAGGACAATTTATACTCATTTGATGCCAGGTAACCCAACAAGCGTGTCTTTGGACTGTGGGAGGAAACCAGTGTACCCGGTGGAACTTATGCAGACATGGGGGGAACATGTAAACACAGAAACATCACCGCTGGCCAGGGGTGGGTTCCAACCCACAACCTTCTTGCTGTGAGGCAACAGTGTTAACCACTGCACTACCGAGCTGCCTTAGTCAATAAGTCCTCCAATTTGCAAAAGATGATTGTAAATTCCTTACTTCAGAACACTCTCACAGGTACTGTCTAACCCGATAGGCTGGGCACTAAAAATGCACTCCAACTGTAGAGTGTGTGCACCCATCTTAGCTCATACCCAACATGATGCAAAAATCTGCATCGCTCAACTTCAGCAAGTACAGCCACTAAAGTTGAGATTAACAAATGAAAATTTTGCCTGCGGAGGGGCAGGGTTATCGTCATATCTTCCTCCTACATCGTTCCCCGTCCCACCTGGAGAAGCCTGGGAGCACTGTGAGGATCATGTTCTTTGATTTCTGCAGTGCTTTCAACACCATTCAACCAGTGATCCTGAGGGACAAGCTGCTATGTGCAGGGGTGGACCAGCACCTGTCATTGTGGATCCTGGACTACCTCACAGATTAACCACAGTTTGTGAAAACCCAGGACTGTGTGTCTGACACAATCATCTGCAGTATGGGGGGCCCCCAGGGTACAGTTCTGGCTCCCTTCCTATTCACCCTCTACACTGCTGATTTTTCACACAACACACCACACTGCCACCTACAGAAGTTCTCTGATGACTCTGCAGTCTTCAGTCTTATCTCCGATGGGGATGACATGGAGTACAGATGACTCCGCAGGCACCAGTCTTTGTGGACTGGTGCCTGTGGAACTGCCTCCAGATCATTCATTCATTCATTCATTCATCTTCTTCCGCTTAATCCTTTCCGGGTGGCGGGGGGGCTGGAGACTATCCCAGCATCTTTTGGGCGAGAGGCAGGGTACACCCTGGACAGATCGCCAGTCCATTGCAGGGCCAACACAGAGAGACAGACAACCATTCACTCTCACAGCCATAAGTAAGGACAATTTAGAATCCCCAGTTTTGATGCCAATTAACAACGTGAGGAAAACCAAGGAACTGGTGGTGGACTGCTGCAGGCGAGGACAACCCCCCACAGCACCGATAAACATCCAGGGAACAGACACTGAGATGGTGACATCTTACACGTACCTGGGTGTTCACCTGAACAATAAACTGGACTGGACACATAACACCAATGCACTCTACAAGAAGGGGCAGCGCAAGCTGTTCCTACTGAGGAGACTCAAGTCTTTTGGAGTGCAAGGGACACTCCTGAAGAACTTCTACGATTTGGTAGTGGCATCAGCCATCACATTTGGAGTGGTCTGCTGGGGCAGCAGCATCACAGCAGCAGACAGGAAGAGACTGAATAGGCTGATCAAAAAAGCCAGCTCTGTTCTGGGGCAGCGCCTTGACCCAGTGGATGAGATAGGAGAGAGGAGGATGGTGGCTAAGCTGTCATCTCTGCTGGAGTCCGAGTCCCACCCCATGCAGGACATGCTGAACGCACTGAGTGAACTCATTTAGCGGTAGGCTGTGCCATCCTAAGTGCTCGAGGGAGAGGTTCCGCAGATCCTTCCTACCTTGACTGTCAGACTTTATAATCTAACCAGTGCTGCTCATAGAGGCTGTATTAAATGTCACAGCTTTGCACAATAGAGATCGTCCCCTTCAATACACAACTAAGACAATTACAATTATTATTGAGGGTGACAACAACACTGCTCTTTCAAATGTGAAATATGCTGTCTGGGTCTATATTTATATTTTGATGGATAAGTAACTAACTGTAATGCTGTTGATAACATCTAGCTGCAGTGCTCCTGCACTGTGTATATAACTGGGTACATATGTATATTTATTTACTGCTTGGGCTAAACAATTCTTATCTTATTATCTTATTTACTATTGCTCTGAGGGCTACTATCCCTGGGCTGCTGCAATTTTGGAATTTCCCCATTGTAGGACTAATAGAGGCTTGTCTTATCTTAGCTTATCTTATAACTTCTGCAGCTGCTTTATGCTGTGAAAATTACCCAAAATGCTGTCATGGTTGGGTTTACAACATTATCCAGCAGGGCACACAATTGAGAAAATCATACTGCCTCCTCCAGAAACTGCATCTTGATGTTGATTGTTTTCAGCACTAAACAAGTGGTGTCCAGTTTCATGAGCTGTTAGCTGATCGGTAGCAGGATGCCACAGGGTGATACAAACTACTGATGACACTCTGTCTCAGCTGCAAAGCTATGGTCCATGTGTCTCCATCAAATGGCTGTCTTATTTAACGTAACAGTTTATCCTGCATTATTGATACTACTGATGATGGTAGACTCTCAGCACAGATGGGCTCTTGTGACCAAGCACCACACAAATTATTCTCCTGAGTTGGGCAAAATCTAACTCAGATGCAAATTTGCATATATTCACGTCATCCAGAGCAAATTTACTTTGCATGTAATCACACAGTGTGATAAATTTACTTCGTATTTGGTCTGAATGCACCACTTTTTTATGGACACTGGATATACACTGCTGTGTATGTATGGGTTCATTTTCCTGTCACTTCTAGGTTAACAATTTACTGACTTTAGGCAATAAATACACATTTTTATATGTTTGGGGTAATAGGTAGGATTAGGCACTAAAAATACATTGTTTTTAGTTTTGGGTAATGAGTAGGGTAAGGTGAAAGGAAAAAAGTGAGGGTCAAATTTACTCAGATCGCAACCGTAACCCGCCTCCATGTTTCTTCATGTTATTATTTCCACAACCACTACAGGTCACTTAATGTCTACTTTAAAAGGGCCATTTACTTCACTTTTCCCACATTTTAACAGGTCCTACAGGTCTAAATTAAATGTCTGAGACATAGTTTGGTCATGTTTTCTTTAATTATTTAATTACCATTGTGAATCATCTTTTGCAGTATTGATCAGAATGACTCGTTTCAGTGCATGTCTCTTTAAACACCCAAGAACCGTAGTTAACTCTGCCCTCCCTCAAACGCCACTATTGCTAATCATAGCTGGTTAGTTCCTAGCTCAGATAGCTAGCCTGAGACAATGTAAATTTGTCTTAAATTGACTGGCACAGGCGCCAACTTGCTCCATAATCCCCTAGTGGTCAAGATTTTTTTCAAGAATATTCAGTTCAGATGTTGGAGATTTCCAAGCCTATAACCTGAAAGTGGTAAAAGATAGTAGCTTACTGTCAATTAGAAAGATGTAGAATATGATCCAAAGTTTGAGATAGGAGTAAATTTACACATATAATTTACATAATGCCACAGCAGCCATATCGAATCACATCACTTTCAGTCAAATGTGGACTTTGGACATATTTACACAAAGAATGGTTTTGCTTTTTGTCACCGTTTCTTGTTTTGGGCATTTTGTTATCTTATCTTCAAAGTATATGAACCAGAAAATCGGTACAATGCAGTACAATGTGAACAAACAGACATTTGTCACTTACCGCTGGCGAAGGTGGCTCGCTTTGCCCTTTTTGTGGCATCTTGGTCGCTATTTTCTCTTCTGTCGGTCATTTTATTTTTCCCCCTCACATCCAGAAACTGTTATGATTATTCCACCTCAATTTCGCTTTTATTCCGCCGCTATTTATCGTATATGACGACATGGGACCGGCACGATTGTTGCCCGAGTCACATGGCGCTGGGGTCGACAGCAGGTGAACATCAGCCAGCTTTGCGCACCCTGTGTTATAACAAAATGTAAACATTTACCTTTATGCTAAATAATCTCGTTTTAGAATCATAGTTGGCAAATTTGGGAGCAAATGCTTCCTCAGTCTTGCAATTGAGTAAGATCTAGATTTGTTTACAAACTCTTCTTCTCTGGTGAGGTTTTAGGATGGTTCTATGTCCGCCATAATTTCTCCAAGGCAAGAGCAGTAAGTTATACACGTCTGCCACCTTGTGAGGTGGAATCCTTTGTACAACTTAAATCAACTGGGGAGTTTTTGGCCACATCATATAACATCATTTGACAGGTGCAGCGCTGCGCTGTGCTGCTAGGGGCATGATCTGTCCATGAAATCTTGCCGGTTTAAAGGTTAAAGAATCAATAAAATAATGCATCATTGGTGGACGGGGGTTGGTGGTTTCAGTGGTTGAAGGATATAACCGAACCATGTAATACAGTAAGCACAGAAACATTTGTGAATGAGTGGCTAAAGTGATAGCATCAGCTAGCCACCTTGGGTCTTAGTTAGAGAAAACAAGAATGAATGAATGTATGAATCTTTTATTTCGGATAGATTAAAAGTAAAGATTAAAAAAAGAAATAGAACAATATAACAAAGGGGGGAAAAAATCCAACAAGGTCAAATCAAACAATAACTCCTCTGATTATACAGATCAACATAAGTTATCCGAAATGGGTGATGGCTGAAGCCGCAGCTTATTTTGCCCACCCATATTCCATCCAAGAATTCAAAAGAAAAACAAAACAAGAGCGATTACAGTTCAGAACAAAGCTACGACAGAACGTGACAAAAAAACTAAGCAACAGCACAACACAGACTGGATATGACAATCTTTATGTGATTTTACATGTCATCTTGTATATATGTTTGGAGTATTTCTTCCTTTAGTTTTTGTTTAAATTGTCCAAGTGTTGTACATGATTTTAATTCAGGTCCAAAAGCATTCCACAGTCTGACTCCTTGCACTGAAACACAGTGTTGCTTGGTGGTTGTTCTCACTGAGGGTTTTTGAAATATACATGTTCCTCTGAAATAATGTTTCTCCCTTATTTGGAACAACTTTTGGATATTTGCGGGCAGTGATAGATTCTTTACTTTAAACAATTACTGCAGGTTTAAAGTCAACCAGATCTTTCAACTTGAGAGCTTTTAATTTAAGAAAAAGTGGGTTTGTTGGTTCCCTGTAAGCAGCTTTGTTTATTATTCTAATAGCTCTCTTCTGAAGCATAAAGACTGGATCTATGTTTGTTTTATATGTATTTCCCCATACTTCAGTACAATATGACATGTATGGGAGTATTAATGAATGATACAAAGTATATAATGTGGGTTGATTCAGCAAATATTTCACTCTGTGTAGTATTGCAATTGATTTAGATATTTTACCTTTAATATAATTAATATGTGACTTCCAACACAGTTTATTATCAATTATTACTCCAAGAAATTTAGTTTCAGATACCCTTTCAATCTCTACACCATTTACACTGAGTTTAGATACTAAGTTGTTGTGATGGTTGTTAAAAACGATAAATTTTGTCTTACTTAAATTGAGCGTTAATTTGTTTGAATCAAACCACATTTTAAGCTTTCCTAATTCCTTTCCGAGTGTATCCAAAAGTTGTTCCAAATTGCTTTCACTGCATAATAAATTAGTGTCATCGGCAAACAATATTAAATCCATTTTTTCTGAGACTTTACATATATCATTTATATACATATTGAATAACAGTGGCCCCAAAACTGAACCCTGTGGGACTCCACAAGTAACCTTCAGTAACTGTGAGTTTTTGTTTCCAACACATACATACTGATGTCTATTCTTTAAGTAACTACATAACCAGGACAGTGCTACCCCCTAATACCACAATTTTGTAGTTTCTTTAATAAAAAATTATGATTCACTGTATCAAATGCTTTTTTAAGATCCAGGAATACCCCAACTGAATTCTCTTTATTTTCAATGGCAGTTGATATTTTGTCTATAAATTCCATTAGAGCAAATAATGTTAGTGGTTCAATGTAGCATCATGGCAAAAATATAAAAAATAAACGAGAATGATATGAGGTACATTGTCGGTTGTGCATTAGTGAACAAGGTGGAAACAGGGATGTCTATTAGTGACCGAAATCTAAATAAAATAACAATATAAACAGAGCTTGGTAAGCTAACTCCCTAGCACTGTTAGCTCTGAAGGTTTCACTCTCTGCTCATGTTTGCAGACAGACAGCTTGGCTGGGTTTACTGTGTTCATGGGTAGTCAGAGACAAAAATGATATAAAGGCTTAGGGTTGTGCGATATGACCAAAATTTCGTATCACAATACAAGTAATCTTATTTGATTTTACATATACGTATATATATATATACACACACTACCGTTCAAAAGTTTGGGGTCACCCAGACAATTATTTTGTGTTTTCCATGAAAAGTCACACTTATTTACCACCATGAGTTGTAAAATGAATAGAAAATATAGTCAAGACATTGACAAGGTTAGAAATAATGATTTGTATTTGAAATAATATTTTTTTCCTTCAAACTTTGCTTTCGTCAAAGAATCCCCCATTTGCAGCAATTACAGCATTGCAGACCTAACATGATTGCACAAGGGTTTTCTAATCATCCATTAGCCTTCTGACACAATGAGCAAACACATTGTACCATTAGAACACTGGAGTGATAGTTGCTGGAAATGGGCCTCTATACACCTATGTAGATATTGCACCAAAAACCAGACATTTGAAGCTAGAATAGTCATTTACCACATTAGCAATGTATCGAGTGTATTTCTGATTAGTTTAAAGTTATCTTCATTGAAAAAAAAGTGCTTTTCTTTCAAAAATAAGGACATTTCTAAGTGACCCCAAACTTTTGAACGATAGTGTATATATATACAACAATATACTTTTTCTGTAAATTCTAACTAGTTCTAAACTAGTTCTATAGTTATCTCTTTCTACATTTTAAATTACATAGTGAAAAAAATAAGTCAAATCAGACAAATTCATCTGTCATTAATTTTATGTACCCTTTTTCCCTCTTAATTTTGCAGTGTTATAAAATTGTTTTTTTAATGTGCATTAAGATGACTTCAATCTTAATCATTATTGCTACTTGACTAATTAAAATAATATTAGAAATCAAATTACATTAAGATTGAATTTGCTCCTCCGACACGTTTTAAATAATTTATTATTTATTTAGTGTGTGTACGGCCACTGTCAAGCACTTTTACAGCTTTATTAACATCTTTCTGAGGCAAAATTAAGAAACTCGGCAGTAATATAAACCAAAGATACACTATAATGTTTCCTATTAGCGTCAAGTTAGCATCGTCATTTAGCATTTGCTGTTTTAGAATTAAAGATGGTGTTACCGTTACTTACCTCCAGTTAAAACAAGGTTAGAGGACTATCCCCTCTGACGCAGCACAGTGGGAAGAAGTCCCACGTCCCTGGCAAACAGAAGTAGCGGCAATATGACCAAAACATTAGCTTGCAGTTAGCTGCTGTGTTGACCACCGGAACCCACTATTGCACACACCTGGTGCACTACGGGGGAGAGGCGGAGCAGTGCCAAGTAGAAAAGGGATATGTCTTTTAAATCCAAACATGAACGATACAGTTTTATGTGAAATGGTAGACATTTTTTTTTATCGTGTCACCGATATACTATATCGTTATATTGCACCGCCCTATAAAGGCTGTGTTTTTTTTAAAAAACAGAATTGAGTGTGTGATTGTTTTTGATAATCAAGTGACCAATAGATGCACTGCAGAAGGTTAAAACCTACAAAAACACAATTATGCAGTCAATGACCCCTTTAAGTCAAAATCTTCATAAAGGGCAAAACACCTGCTGGTAAAAACCTACATAGCTCTAGGACATCTGTTGAGGAAAGTCTCACTTTTCTCCTGTGAAACCTATAACTATAGAGTTTATATATGTATAAAAATGCATAAATTGCTATAGTTTTTAACTAGTTTTATTCCATTTATTGAAGTAGTTAGTATGGTGCAATTTATTCAACATTTACTTCCAGACCTGTATATTTGATCAACTCTGACATCACTCTGAGCAACAGAAATATCTGCATTGTTGGTTTAGCCTCATTATCACAAATCCAACATTACTTCCAGTCAGACGAACGTTTGTGTATTTACTCTCCTCCGTCTGAACTGTGACGCTCGGCTGACCTCAGAGTTAACAGTCGCACGTTTTGTTTCTCTCCCTTGTGCACCCCCCCCCCCCAAAAAAAAAAAATCCCCTTCTACCTGGGGCAAAGTCTTATGTAAAACACATTTATTTTTAATGGATTTTTTAATGAATTTTTTAGCTGCCTATTAATAATGCCATTAGTGGCGGCAGAGCAGCATCAGACAGCCGTGCGGCCTGCTAATCCTGCCCCGCAGCTCTGGTGAATGCAACTAATCCAGGCCCCTGCTTTTGGCTCCAAGTAGGCCTCACACACACACACACACACACACACACACACACACACACACACACACACACACACACACACACACGAACTCACACATAAATATGTGCAAACATGTATTATATGTTTACCACACATGCATGAGAGCACTGCTTAATCCTCAACATTATTTCTTTTCTCCCATCTTTCTTCTTCTTCTCTCAATCACACT
This sequence comes from Pholidichthys leucotaenia, assembly GCA_020510985.1. Lineage (NCBI taxonomy): Eukaryota > Metazoa > Chordata > Actinopteri > Cichliformes > Pholidichthyidae > Pholidichthys > Pholidichthys leucotaenia. The sequence goes on from CM035842.1 coordinate 288,713,359, forward strand.
CCTCCTCTTCCCTTAATCCCTCCATCACTCCTTCCCTCCTCTCACTCATTCACGTCTCTCCTTTGCCTCCCACCTTATTTCTCCCTCCTTGCTGCTTTCAAGCACTCCCTCCTCTTCCCTCTTGACCTCCTCCCTCGTTTTTTTCCTGTCTCCTTGTCTTCGCCTCCCTGCTCAAACTCCTTTCTTTTTCTTCTCCCCTGGGCACCCAGCAGGCCTGGCCTTGGTGCTTGACTCCGCACGGAGGCTCCTTACCTGCGGCCCTGAGCTCACTCACACACACACACACACACACACACACACACACACACACACACACACACACACACACACACACACACACAAAAACACCCACTCACGGTTAAAAAATTCAGTGCAGAGCCAGCAATCGGTGAGCTGCTTAAAGCCTTAATAGAATTTGAGCCCAGCTCCGAGAGCACTGGAGAAAAGATGTTAATTACTGCTAATTTTAATGCTAATTAAAATGTTTCAATTAATGGCATGTTTGTTGCCAAAATGTGTGCCAGTAATTGACGAACGACTATAAGGTGTGTGAAGGCATTAAAGGGAAAGACAAAGAGAGAAAGACAGAGAGAGAGACGTGCCAGAGCCTGGAGCAGTGCAGCATGGGAAATTTCATACATGAGGTGCAAAAAAAGGTACTGGAACAGATTCAATACAGCTGTTTTCCATAAAACTCTTCATGGCCTCCATCAAATCTAGTTTTTTTTCCTGTACTGCTGGACTATTGGTTTACACGATGTACTAAGCCGAGGGCATGCTGGATGTTTAACAGGAGAACAATATAACCAAGCCAAGAGCATGTGCTTATTTGATATCCAAACAGCAGCTTTATTACAAAAAAGATAAAAAACTTGTTTTTTTGTCATTTGTAAGATATTTTCAGCTTTAGTTTTGAAAATATACTCCAGCTTTAGTTGCATGTTGAAGTTAAAAACAAAGCACCGAGAAATCTGATTGGACAATAGGGATCCCAGGCAGTGTTGCTGGACGCATAATAATTATAGTATTTGTACGATAATTTTGCCCTCTGTACTATGTATGATCAATAATTTCAAAAATCCCATAACGTACGATAATTTGACCCCTTCATTATGTGGCTAAGTTAATACAATTAGCAAACACAGCCAGGATGCAGATCCTGCGCAAAGTGCGCATACATACTATGCTTGTTTTTACACATTGTTTCACATGTGCGGGCTGCGTGGAAGGAGACAGAAAATTTGGTGGCGGTAGCAGAGAGGCGGACTCGGATGGAGGCTACTGATGGGATCCACAGTTCACTGAAACATACTGAGTTAAGCTAAAAAGATCTGTGAGAAATAGTGGTACACCAAATCACTCAGTGCTGTACAGGAGCTCCAACTGTCTACCATAAGAGTTGGTTGAACGGAACAAGCGGGGCTCGTTTGTTGCTCAGGCAGGTGATTCAGCTGGTGATCCCTGGCTTTCACTACAGTTCTGGTGAGTAATTCAGTACAGTCCATTCACAAATAAAAACTAGTACACTCGATCGAATCGTTCACGTACGTTAAAACACTAATGCAGGCACGGCAGACTCAACAAGTAAGCAACATTACCAGCAGGTTAAGAAATGAAAGGGGCGGAAACAAACCCCAGTTTTACTGGGTGGTTCAAACCTGCTGTTGGCATTAGCACTAAAGCTTTCTGTTGCTGCTGCAATGTGCAAATGTTTGTGAAAAAATGTCACCGGATTGTGGTTCTCAATAACTGTGAAACAGGTTTCTGCTTCAATTATCAGAGGCATTTTAGTAGTAGTTTAGGTGGATTGATTGATGTTTATTCCTAATGTATAAACAGAGTACTTCTCAAATTATTCAGATAGATAGATAGACTTTATTGATCCCAAACTGGGAAACTGCAGTGTAACAGCAGCATGACAGTAGACAAACAAATGACAGAAACCCACACAGCATGATAGACAAAGGGATTACCCATGGAAAAAAAAGCTTATCTACATCATAGATGAATAGATGGTGGCCTGTATAGATACATGAATCATACCCACTGTACAATACAGGACTATCATGAGCAGAGTGAGATGCGAGTTACCAATTAGACTGTAAGGTGCAGTATGGCAGCATTGTTATGACCAGAATACAACATGAGAGTGAGTTATTGTACAGTGAAATGGCATGTGGCAGGAAAGATTTCCTGTACCTAACCATTCAACAGCGAAGCTGTAGCAGTCTGCTAGAGAAAGTGCTCCACTGTCTGTTCAGTGTGTGGTGGAGGGGGTGATTCGGATTGTCTATGGTGGATCGCAGTTTATTTAGTGTCCTCCTCTCCACCACAGTCTCAAAGGTCTCCGGCCTGAGACCAGTAACCAAGCCAGCCCTTCTGATAATCTTGTCAAGTTTGTTGGTGCCGCTGGCTCTGATACTACTACCCCAACAGACAGCAGCAAAGAAGATGCTGCTGGCGACAATGGTCTGGTAGAAAATCTCCAGCATCCTGCTGCACACATTGAAGGATCTCAGCTTCCCCGGGAAATAGAGTCCACTCATCCCCTTCTTGTGCACAGCATTGGTGTTGGAGCTCCAGTCCAGCCCATTGCTGATCATGACACATAGGTATTCGTAGTCGTCAACCACCTGCACATCTTCCCCCCTAATCTGCAATGGCTGAGAAGGCATCCTCTTCTTCCTGAAGTCAATCATCTGAATTTGTTGAATTCTTAGCAGATTTAGTGCTGAAATCAGATAGAATAATTATAGTAGGGGACTTTAATATAAATGTAGATGTAGACAGTGATTGCCTTAATATGGCATTTAATTCAATATTAGACTTGATGGGGTTTTCTCAGAAAGTCGGAAATTCTACCCATTATCTCCACCACATGTTGGACCTTGTTCTGACATATGGCATAGAAATAGAAAATCTGGTAGTGTCTCCTTACAACCCTGTACTGTCAGACCATTGTCCGTTAACCTTTGATTTTACTATTTCTGACTATTTGGCTCCTAAAGAAAAATATTACTACAGTAGATGCCTCTCAGATAATGCTGTTACCAAATTTAAGCAGATTGTTTCCTCTATGCCATGTGTCAACACAACGGAGATAAGCTATGGAGAGCTTGCTCCTTCTGTAATTGATAGCATGGTAGATAGTGTTACAGCTTCTCTGCATCAGACTCTAGACATGGTGGCCCCTTTAAAAAAGAAAAAGTCTAATCAGAGATTTCTAACTCCTTGGTTCAACACAGAAGCTTGTAGCTTAAAACAGAAGACTCGTCAATTAGAAAGAAAATGGTGCTCCACTAAATTAGATGAACTCTATTTAGCTTGGAGAAATCATCTTCTAATTTATAAAAAATCTCTTAGGAAAGCTCGACCAAATTATTCTGCATTAATAGAAGAGAACAAGAATAAGCCCAGGTTTCTTTTCAGCACTGTAGCCAGGCTGACAAAGAGTCAAGACACTGTCAAGCCCAGCATTCCCTTACAGCTTACTAGTCAGGACTTTGTGAACTTCTTCAATAATAAAATTTCATCTATCAGAGATAAAATCAGTCAGATTCTTCCTACCGTTAATTTAAATACAGTAACTACTACAACTCCTTCAACTGATATCTGTTTGGATGAGTTTACTCCAACTGACCTTTTAGAGTTAGATAAAATAATTTCCTCATCCAAGCCTTCAACTTGTCTTTTAGACCCTATTCCTACCAGGTTATTTAAAGAAGTCTACCCATTTATTGGTAGCTCTAGTCTTCAAATAATCAATTCTCATTAACATTAGGCCATGTACCACAGGCTTTTAAAATTGCTGTAATTAAACCATTACTCAAAAAGCCAATGCTGGATCCAGGAGTTTTAGCTAACTATAGACCAATCTCTAATCTGCCTTTCATTTCAAAAATCTTAGAAAGAGTTACTGATACGCAATTATTTGACCACTTGCAGGGAAATGGTTTATTTGAAGAGTTTCAGTCTGGGTTTAGAATCCATCATAGTACTGAAATAGCTTTAGTGAAGGTCACTAATGACCTCCTTATCGCATCTGATAATGGACTTTTTTCTGTACTTGTCCTTTTAGACCATAGTGCAGCTTTTGATACTATCAATCACAATATTTCACTTGATAGATTAGAACACCATGTTGGACTTAATGGAACTTCTTTGCAGTGGTTTAGATCTTATTTATCTGATAGGTTCCAGTTTATTCATGTCAATAATGAGTTTTCTTCCAACTCAAAGCTCAGTCATGGAGTTCAACAGGGATCTGTGCTAGGCCCTATTCTTTTTAGTTTATATATGCTTCCGCCAGGCAGCATTATTAGAAAGCACTGCATACATTTTCATTGTTATGCAGATGACACACAATTATACCTGTCAATGAAGCCAGATGATAGTAATCAATTAGCCAAGTTAGAGGCCTGTCTTAAGGAAATCAAAGCTTGCATGACTTGTAATTTCCTGCTATTAAATTCAGATAAGACTGAAGTCATTCTAGTTGGTCCAAAAAACCTTAGAAATACCTTTACAAATCAAACTCTTAGTCTTTCTCTTAATAGTTCTGTGAGCAACCTTGCAGTTATTTTTGATCAAGATCTGTTTTTAATTCACATATTAAACTTGTTTCTAAGACTGCCTTCTATCATATCTCTCCAGTTCTGGCTTCCCTTCATTGGCTTCCCATAGAGTTTAGAATTAAGTTTAAAATCCTTCTTCTGACTTACAAAGCTCTAAATAATCAGGCCCCTTTTTATTTGAAAGATCTGATACTACCCTATTATCCTAACAGAGCACTACGCTCACAAAATGCAGGATTACTTGTAATACCTAGAATCTCCAAAAGTACAATGGGAGGCAGAGCCTTCAGTTATCAAGCTCCTCTCCTGTGGGACCAGCTGCCAATCTGGATTCGGGAGTCAGACTCAATCTCTGTTTTTAAGAATAGGGTTAAAACCTTCCTTTTTGAGATAGCCTATAATTAGGGTGGGATCATGTGCCCCTGAACCTTCCCTTAATTATGCTGCTAATAGGTTTAGACAGCCGGGGGACCTGTCATGAGCTAAGCACTGGAGGTTTCTGCCATGCTCAGTCTCATGGCTTTTTCTCTATATTTATATATCTGTTGTATTTTGTGCTTTTTGGTTTATGTATTCTCATACTGTTTTCTATTTTCCTGTTTATGTTTTAGTTTTGTTACACTCTTATTTTGTATTAATTTGTATTTAGATCTCAGTCTGCATTTGTTGATATTTTATTCTTTCTGTCTTTACTGTTGTGTTCTCCCTCTGGGTTGACAGCTGTCAGTGCCGTTTCTGGGTTTGTGCTCCGTGTGGGTGTCGCCCCTGTCAGCTGTCAGCTCCAGTCACACTCCTCTCATTGCTCCCAGCTGGTCCAATTATAAATCATTGTTACCTTCTGCTCGCTCATGTGACCCACACCTGTCATTACTTATGCGATTTGTTTTTGATCTTATTTAAGGGCAGTTATTTTCATTTCCTGTTGCCGCAGTCTTGAGTTTCTCCTTTCCTCGTCTCCACCAGAACTTAGCCCTCGTTCTGGTGTGCTTTATCTGTAAGTTTGATTGCTTGTTTGAATTTTGTGTTAGAGCACTGTTTTGGAATTTGTGTTTCGTTGTTTTTTTTTCAATAAATCTCACAAACTGTAATTTCCCAGTTTGGGATCAATAAAGTACATCTATCTATCTATCTATCTATCTAAACTCACAGTTCAGCGTGTGGGTCATCCTCTCTGCCCCGAGGGGCAATTCATGACAGGACCTCAAACAATGCAACGGACTTCACTCCTTTCTTCACTCTGAATGAAATATTTTTGCTGGTCATTAACACTGGTTTGTTCTCTCCCATAGATTGAGTCCCCATTTTCTCTCTACATGTCTGTTCTTTCCTTCTTCTTCTTCTCTATCCCCCCCCCCCGCCCCAGCCAGTCACAGCAGATACTGCCCCTTCCTGAGCCTGGTTCTGCTGGAGGTTTCTTCCTGCTAAAAGGGAGTTTTTCCTCTCCACCGTTGCCAAGTGCTTGCTCATAGCTAACTAACTAACTAACTAACCTGCACTTATATAGCGCTTTTCTAGTCACAAAGACCACTCAAAGCGCTTTCATTAATACTAACCCTCTATTCTAAGGGCCTATAGGAAACAGATATCTAGGGACAATTTAGAACAGCCAATTAACCTAACATGCATGTTTTTGGCATGTGGGAGGAAACCGGAGAAATCCCGGAGTAAACCCACGCAACACGGGGAGAACATGCAAACTCCACACAGATCACTGTTGGTCGGGGGCTGGGATCGAACCCACGATCCCACGATCCCCACAATCCCCCGGCCAAGGGTAAACTGTGCTGCCGCAGTGCTAACCACTGCGCCTTGCGCTGGGGTTCATGGCTCTACATGTTGTTAGAGATAATAAAGATTCTGTGTCGTCTGACGCTCGTGCCTCGCCTCACATCCTTTCCTTACCCTCTACACTTCAACATTTCCCATCTAGCAACACTGCGGCTACTTCTGTTTGCAAGGGATGTGGGATTTTCCCCCCACTGTGCTGCGTCAGAGAAGATAGTCCGCTAACCACATTTTAATTGGAGGTAAGTAACGTTAACACCATCTCTCTCTAATTATAAAACAATGATGCTAAGTTGGTGCTAATAGGAAACATTATAGTGTATCAGACCATTGTTTCTTTGGTTTAATTTACTGCCAAGTTTCTCATTTTGTCAGAAAAGATATTACTAAAGCTGCAAGAGTGCATAACAGTGCTGCATACACACTAAATAAATAGTAAACTGAAATGTGTTGGAGGAACAATCTGGCTCTTAATGTAACTTACTTGGTTTCTAATAGTTTTTAATTAGTCAATTAGCGATAATGAATAAAGTTAAAGTCATCTCAAATGTACATTAAAAAACAATTTTATAACAACACTGCAAAATTAAGAAGGGAAAAAAGGTGCATAAAATTAATGACAGATGAATTTGTACAATTGATTTTTTTTTTTAGTCTTCTTCTTTCGGCTGCTCCCTTTAGGGGTTGCCACAGTGGATCATCTGCCTCCGTCTCACCCGATCCCTTGCATCTTCCTCTGTAACACCAGCCCTCTCCATGTCCTCCTTTACTACATCCATGAATCTTCTCTGTGCTCTTCCGCTTTTCCTCCTACCTGGCAGCTCCATATTCAACATCCTTTGTCCGATATATCCACTATTCCTCCATGTCCAAACTAGGGCTGTGTGATATGACGATATATATCAGTGACGCGATAAACGTCTGCCGTTTCATATAAAACTGTATCGTTGATATCGGGATTTAAGAGACACACCCATTTCTATTTGTCATCGCCCTGCCTCTCCCCCGCAATGCACTAGGTGCGCCACAGGAGCTAACTGCAAGCTAATGTTTTGCCGCTACTTCTGTGGAGCCGCTAGAGATGTTGGACTTTTTCCCACCACGCTCTCAGAGGATAGTCCTCTAACCTTGTTTTAATTGGCGGCAAGTCACATTAACACCATCTCTCTCTAATTATAAGACAGCAAATGCTAAATGATGATGCTAACTTGTTGCTAACAGGAAACATTATAGTGTATCAGACAATCTGGTTTAAATCACTGTCAAGTTTCATAATTTTGTCTGAAAAAATATTACTAAAGCTGCAAAAGTGCATGACAACGGCCGCATACACACTAAAATAAATTAAAACGTGTCGGAAGAACAAACTGGCTCTTAATGTCACTTGATTTCTAATCATTTTTAATTAGACCAGTAGCAATAAAGAATAAAGAAAGTAATCTCAAATGCACATTAAAAACAATTTTATAACAACACTGCAAAATTAAGAAGGAAAAAAGTGCATAAAATTAATGAGAGGTGAATTTGTACAATTGATTTTTTAATTTTTTTCAGTATGATGATGATGAGATACTTTATTTCGAACAAAAAGTAAAATCAAAACAAATGACAAGTGCAATAAAAGTGACGGTGTACAGTGCTCGAAAAGGAGAAGGAAGAAGTTAATACTTATTTACTCCAACTCCTCTTTTCCCTAAATACAACCCATGTGAAATATATACATATTACCTCTATTAAGAACCCCAAGTAGACATTTAACTGTATTTTATACATATCAATATCCCTACATCCATACAGTTCATACATATACAGTATTATATACAGTATATACCTCTATACCCAGCCCCAAACAACATAGATGTACACAGTACCATTCCACCTACCATACCATATAGTGTCCCAGAGTGAGTTCAGTGCATCTTGCATATTAATAGTACACCTCTAACATAGATCCTTTTAGCAAATAATGTTTATACCTATTTTTGAATTGATTTCTGTTTGTACATAGTTTTAGTTCCAGCTCCAGACTGTTCCACAAATCCACCCCACAGACAGATATGCACATACTTTTCTTTGTTATTCGAACCTTAGGTTTTGTAAAGTTTAAGTCTCCTCTCAAATTATAATCATTGTCTCTTTTTTTGAATATTTTTTGTATGTTAGTTGGAAGTTGCTTATTAATTGCCCTGTACATTATTTGTGCTGTCTTAAATTTAACAAAATCCATGAACTTTATGGCATGTGACTTTAAAAACAGTGAGGTGGTATGGTCTCTATATCCTACATTATTTTTTATCCTTATCCACCTTATTCCTAGGCCCCATGATGCCTTGCGTGAATTATGGTAGCAACTTCCAGCACTAGTTTAGAACATATGGTTGTCACTGAAACAGGACACTTTTCCTTGTTCAAAAACAATGACTTCGGCATAAGAAATGCAGGAACACGGCCTCTTGCACCTCAAAGCAGTAATATAATCATACCACTTCCCACGACTATCAAGGGATGGGAAGATGACCTTAAAAAGTGGCCTCGTAGAGAGTAGCTCCATTTGTTAGCGCCGCTGCTAAGATACTAACGCTGTAAACAAATGACCCGTGATGGCAAAATGAGTCACTTTGAGAACATTTTCAAAACTGATGTAATGTTATTTCCATATCCTGTATTGAAAGACCTTCAAAATGATATTTAATTTGTAGGAAGTGCGTGAAAACTGACCCAGAAAAAGACGATTTGTTTCTATTTTAGTTAGGTTGAAAACTCGCGTTCGATCAGTCCAGAGGTACGTCTTCCACAAAAACATAGGTATTTTTAGAAAGCATGATGTCTAAGCTTTCCAATGATACCAGGCACTCATGGAGTTTTCCCGGGACTTTGCTACTACCAAACAAAGAGTCATGATTTATGACTTCTCATTGCCTATACTCATAATGACGTGGTGCGCATTCAGACCAGCACGTCTCCATCGCAATAAAGTTGGTTGCATTTTGTTAAAATATGTTGGACATAATCACATCTACCTTAGAGCAGACGCACGCCACAACACCGTGCTTGGATGTTGTTTGTTACCGTGTGGTGAGAAGCCTCCACTTATCCAGTCTATTGGCACAACCACGAACACCAGCAAGTGCCAGAACTACACCAAAACATTCAAAAAATACAAAAACTAGAAGAGCTGAAATTAGCTGCCACTTGAGTGCAAAATACATATGTGGACTATACATTAAAATGAATTTAAAAAACTTTTAAAAATGCTATTTTAAATGCCTCTGCTACTCTACTCTTACTGACTGATTTAACACTAGGTCAGCTGAAACCGGAAACTCTGTCCATAATCGTTCCTACAGCGGCACCTCCAGGAATAAGGTGGATAGCTTTTTTTTGGTAATGTGCGTATTGGCTGTAGGTTGGTATTGTAGGTGTTTCCCCAGACCTCTACACAGTAGTTAAGATATGGTAAAAACAGTGAATTGTACAGTAAGAACAATGGTTTATAGTCCAAGACGTGTCTTATCTCCCCCAGTATGCCTATACATTTTGCCAACTTGGCCTGGATGTGACTGATGTGAGGTTTCCAGCACATTTTATTGTCTAGCGACACCCCCAGAAACCTATTTTCCTGTACCATTTCAATTCTGGTATCATCTATCATTACCATTTTTTCATGATGTATTTTATAATTTCCAAACAACATAATCTTTGTTTTTTTCAAATTTAGAGAGAATATATTTTTGTTGAACCACTGTGTCAACCTTTTCATTTCTGTTGTGACCACCTGCAAAACCTGCTGTAAATTCTCACCAGTGCAAAGGATATTTGTGTCATCCGCAAACAAAATAAATGGATTTCTGTCTTTTATTTCATTTACTGACCCACCATCATTTGTTTCTGGTGTCACGATTGTTTTTGCTAATTCTGGACCAATGTTTACAAAAAATTTATTAAAAGCCCTAACCACATCCTCCGTATTATTTATCAAACTGTCATTTTCAATAAAATATTCTGGATAATTAGCATTCTTTGATCGATTACTAATAATCCCATTTAGCACTTGCCATATTCGTCTTAAGTTATTTTTATTATCCTCTAATATTCTGTTGTAGTATTCTTTCTTACATGTCTGTCATGAACAGCCCTCTCTGAGGGCAAACAGAGATGCCACACGCTGACTGTGAGTTTGCTATTTATTAACATAAAAGAAACACAGAAAACAAAATACAAAGGAACAAAAATGCAACACGGAGGCTGGGGCAATGAATGCCAAGAAAAACACGGTGACAAAAGCAAGACAGGTAAACAATTACTTAGCTGTAGTAAGTCCAGTGGATTCCCGATGGAAGTGATCTTTTTGTTGCTGTGCCAGGGAAGTGGTGCAAGCGGCTTAAATAGGGATACCCGGATTGACAACACTTGCGAGGTCATGAGTGGCGATCATTGCTGGTGGATCAGAACAATAAACCAAAAAAGAAAATACAGAAATTAATAAAGAACTAACCAAAAACAGGAAGCAAATACAGCAAGCAGGGTGAACCGAAAAATAAACAAACAGAAAAAGACTAAATTAAACTAAGCACGGGGCCCGCCCATGCACCAGTTCATGACAGAGCCCCCTCCTCAGGAGGTGGGTCCCAAACACCCCAGGGTAACATCACAACCCCCCCCCCCCACACACACACACACAGAAGACCCCCCCAGCAAGAAAAACAACCCTCCCCAGGGGGGAGGAGGGGTAACCCAGATACGGAGGGACCAAAACAAAACAAACAAAAAAACCTCAAAAGAAAACGCTCATGATCCCCAAAACAGTACAACAGGTGATGAAGACTCAAGGGCCTCCAGAGAGAACCCAAGGCAGCTCGGGTGGCCTGCCTGAGTCCCAGGACCACCAAAGCATACAGTCAAGAGCACCCGGTGGCTGCCCAGAGTTCTTCAACTACCTACACGGGTGGCCTTGTCCTTCCGGTGGCTGCCTACAGTCCCTGAGCCACCCTAATAAAGGACCCCATCTGTCAGGCAGCCTCCCAGCATCCCTGAGCCTGCGGGCCACTAACATGCCCCCCCCCCTGGAGACAGCAGTTCAAGCAGAGAAGCCCAGACTTCCCTCTCCTCAGCCACCCGCTCCAGCTCTTCAGAGAGGATACCAAGGCGTTCCCAGGCCAACTGGGAGACGTAGTCTCTCCAGCAAGTTCTGGGTCTGCCCCGGGGTCTCCTCCCAGTGGAACGTGCCCAAAACACCTCAAGAGGGAGGCGTCCAGGAGGCATCCTGATCAGAGGTCCATACCACCTCAAATGGCTCCTTTCAATGTGGAGGAGCAGCGATTCTACTCTGAACCTCTCCCGGGTGATTGAGCTCCTCGCCTTATCTCTGAGTGTAAGTCCAGTGATCCTACGAAGAAAGATCATTTCAGCTGCTTGTATCTACGATCTTGTTCTTTCAGTCATTACCCAAAGCTCGTGACCATAGGTGAGAGTAGGAACGTAGATTGACTGGTAAATCAACAGCTTTGCCTTAGAGCTCAGCTGCCTCTTCACCACAACAGACCAGTACAATGTCCGCATCACTGCAGATGCTGCTCCAATCCGTCTGTCAATCTCTCGCCCCATTCTCCTCTCACTCATGAATAAGACCCTGAGATACTTAAACTCCTCCACTTGGGGCAGGAGCCTGTCCCCAACCCAGAGAGGACAATCCACCTTTTTCCAGCTGAGGACCATGGACTCGGACTTGGAGGTGCTGATTCTCATCCCAGCCGCTTCACACTCAGCGACAAACCTGATTTCTCTCTGAACTGGGGCCATGATTAAGAGGGATGGCCGGGGTCATTTGCATTGTGCTGCTAGAGGTGAAATTCTTGGACCGGCGCAAGATGGACGAAAGCGAAAGCATTTGCCAAGAATGTTTTCATTAATCAAGAACGATGCTTCGGCATGCATTAAATAATTTTTAAATTATCATAAAAGATACATCAATCAAATTTTCAACAAGTGGCCTGTACATGTTTAGTTAATAACAAGCATTCACAGCATGACCACAATATGAGCATTTTAATGTCAAGGTAAAATGGACAGCTACCACGACATCCAAACAGTGTTGTGGTTCTTTGTGGCTCTGACTAGATTCTACGTCTGCTGTAGAGTAAATTGAGATTATGTCCAACATCTTTTAACAAAATGTGACTGATTGTATTGCGGTGGAGATATTGATATATCTCAGAGCTTTTATTTGTTTACAGCATTAGCATCTTAGCAGCAGAGCAAACTAACGGAGCTACAGTCTGCCAGGCCACTTTTTAAGGTCATCTTCCCATCCCCGATAGTCGTGGGAAGTAGTATGATTATTATCTTACTGTTTCTGAGGTGTAAAAGTTCGTGTTCCCACATGTCTGATGCCAAAGTCATTGTTTTTTAACTAGGAAAAGCGTCCCATTTCAATGACGAATCCACATTCTAAACTAGTGTCGAAAGTTGCGCACATAATTCACGCAAGGCACCATGGGGCCATGGGAAATAAGGTGGATTTGAATTATTTGAGTAATTGTTGTCCATGTCCTTGTCATTCAGTACCTATTAACAGTTATGTAATTTTTGTTTTTACAATAATTTTCTATTCTTCCTAGCTTAATGGTCTAAAATCCTACCTCAATGTCCCATAAAACCATGACTTAAATCTTTCTGCATCCCCAGTGATAACTAAAAATGTGTAATGTTATATTCTGTTCGTCATCATGGAGCGGATGTTTGTCTCATGGTGTCACTGCTTCGACCACAGGTGTGTGTGTTGCCCCACGGTAATACACTGTAGACACAGACAGTCCATCACGTTCAATTATAACCTCGCTGAGGAAACTGTGATGGATTCACAACTGCTTTGTGTTCACTTTATACACTCCCTCTGTGTCTGTGTTTTTTTGCTGCTTGTGAGCGCTGACATGAATTCTGTCTGACTTGGTATGCAAATCAAAAGACTTGAGGTAGGGTAGTGCTAATTGCCTGGTGGCTCTTTGAGCAGCAGTTGTGTGTATTTGTGTGTGTTTGCAGGCAACTTTATGCACATATGTGTGTGTGTATGCATGTGTCCTAAGGCTTTCAGATTAAAGATGTGAAATTCCACATCAGCGTTTCGGTGCTGGAGGCCTGTAGGCTCCTGTCAATCCTGCTCACAGGCTCTCGCTCTCTCTCTCTCTCTCCCTCTCTCTCTCTCTCTCCCTCTCTCTCTCTCTCTCCCTCTCTCTGTCGCACCATTCTGTAGATTTTTAGATCAGATTAGCATCCATCCATCCATCCATCTTCTTCTGCTTAATCCTTTTCGGGTCTCGGGGGGGCTGGCATAATTAAGTAATTTGTTGTGGTTGAAGCTGATAAAATCATTGAATTATTCAATACCAACAAAATCACAGTGTAGGTACTCATGCATGCAGGGCCATTTCTAGCTTTTTGGTGACCCCTCTGCAAGTTTGTGTCATGATTCACCCCCCTTCAGGGCAGAGAGGAAAGACCCAGGCACTGAACTGCAGTTTGTGGTATTTATTACGGCAACACAAAGTCCAAAAGAGATTAGAGCTCTGTCTCTAATCTCCAGAGTAGTGCCACAAATAGTAAAAATTGCACAAATTATAATAATTTATAAATCAGGTGATAAGAACAATTTGACTAATTATTGTCCAATATCAATTCTACCTACTCTTTAAAAGGTTTTGGAAGGAGTAGTTTATAACAGACTTACCAGTTACCTTGATAAGTTCAACATTATTATCCCATCTCAGTATGGCTTCAGAAAGAAACACACTACCTATATGGCAATACGTGACCTAATCAAAAAAAATCAATGATGCAATTGAAAGAGGCAATTATGGTATTGCCATTTTTTTTAGACCTTTCAAAAGCATTTGGTACCATTAACCATGACATCCTAATTAATAAATTACAACATTACGGTATCAGAGGCCTTGCATTAGATTGGTTTTATTAATTATCTGTCTGGAAGATTTCAGTATGTTTATATAAATAACCACAAGTCATCATAAAAATCCATCGATCATGGGGTTCCCCGGGGTTCCATTTTAGGACCAGTTCTATTCATTTTGTATATAAATGACATTGCTAACTCCTTGTCTCTACTACATGAAGTACTGTTTGCTGATGACACTAATTTATTGTTTGCTCACCAGAATCCGAATGAACTTGAACAGATAACAAATAGTGAACTTATGAAAATAGACACCTGGCTTCAGTGTAACAAACTTTCACTTAATATCAGTAAAACTAATTATATTGTATTCCATTCCAATAAAAAGCCAGACGCCAAGGAACTTTGCCCCAAAATTAATGGACAGAATATTACAAGAGCTAGCTCTATAAAATTCTTGGGGGTCCTCATTGATGAATTTCTCAATTTCAAATGTCACATTGACGATCTAACCAAGAAACTGACCAAATACACTGCTCTGTTTTTTAAAAGTGAGACATTTTCTACCACTTTCAGCACTTCTCACTCTATATAAAACTTTATTTGAGCCTCACTTACATTACTGCAATATCATATGGTGTAACACATTTCCAACTCACCTAAAAAAGCTAGAAATTTTCCAAAAGAAAGTCATACATGCCTTATCATGGTCTGAATATAATTCTACTAGTCATCTTTTCCATCGTTATAATCAGGCTTGCTGAGCATAATTACTTCCAGAATGCCTGTATAATGTATCAGGTTGTCCACAAACTCAACTATAAATTATGTAAACTCATTCCAACCTTCTTTCCCATACACACCTATACCACTAGAAATAAAACCCAAATTACTGGGAAAAAAACAAAGACTAAAATCCACCAGGTTTAGTATTGCGTGTAGAGGACCACAGATTTGGAGTGAGCTTGATGAGAATCTAAAAATGTCACCTTCCATCTCCACCTTCAAGAAAAAATTAAAAACGTAACTCCTATCATTATATAAATAATCTGCTATTTGTTACACAAACTTGCTCACTGATGAGTTGTTACGCCATTGTAATTTTGTTTTATATGTTGATTCACTTCAATAGTATTTAATAACTTGACTATACATATATCAAACTGTGGATTCTAAATTGTCCTTAGGTATGACTGTGAGAGTGAATGGTTGTCTTTCTCTCTGTGTTGGCCCTGCGATGGACTGGCGATCTGTCCAGGGTGTACCTTGCCTCTCGCCCAAAGATGCTGGGATAGGCTCCAGCCCCCCCGCGACCCGAAAAGGATTAAGCGGAAGAAGATGAATGAATGAATGACTATATATCTTGAACTCACCTACTATTTCAGTGTAAACAAATGCTGGGATTATGTGCTATATGTCTGTCATATGTTTGTTTGTTCTTTCACACAAAGACAGACTGATTTCCGTCATTATTTCATTGTAGAATTGGGCTCCCTACTAAAAGCTTTAAATAGCTTATTTGGGATGATCCATTCACACTCCAAAACAATGCAAAAACAAAAAGCCTATTGTATACTGCTAATCATGCTGTTAACTTATATTGTAATTCATTCATGCTGTTGATAATGTGTGGTGTGTGTGTGAATAAACTAAACTGAAACAAAATAAACTTACAACAAGTTGTCGGTGAGATGAATACAGGAATGCACATCAGAACTGGGAAAGGGTTCTGATGGGAAAGGGTACATTCCTTGATGAGGCTCTGACAAGGAGTGAAGGCAAAGCCAGACTATAAATAGGGCAAGCAGTTAATCAAGGCAACTGACAACAGGTGTGGAATCCATGAGCGGGCAGGATGACCTAATTACTGCACAGGGAAAAGACTGAGCTACAAATACAAGCTGATTACCAGGTGGGAGTATCTGGAGGACAAGGTGGGGAGCTCGTGTCAAAAAGAGAAACACAATATAAACATTAAGACCAAGATGAACAAAGATGCACAAAGGAACAGACAAAATAATACTGTGAACAGGAATTACATAAACAGACATAGCTGGCAACTCAAAACACATCCAGACTCAATACACAGAGAAATAATATATAAACTGAGGAAAGACAGGAGATGAACAAGACTGAGTAGAGAGCCTGAGCACGGTGAAACATCGCGCTCAGTCTCATGACAGTTTGTGTGTGTGTGTGAGGGGGGATTTCTGTAACAAAATGCAATGAACTAAACAGATAAATGATTGGGTCATTGTCAGGATTATCAAAAAAACAAAAAAACTAAAACTAAAACCATTGCACAGAATAAAAAGTTAGCCAGCATCTGTATGACACTGCAAACGTACAAGAAAAAGATGTCACAAATTTACAAGAAAAAAGCTGAGAAAAATGTTGCAGAAATAACATGAAAAAGTCACAAAGTTATTAAAAAATTGTAACTTTTTTCTTGTCAATTTTCATTTTTTTTCTTGCCAATTTGGAACCTTTTCCCTTCATTTTAATTTGCAGCATTCATATAGATGCTGGTTAAATCTTTATTCTCTGTAATGATTACCTCCGCCAAGAGGAGAAGGTTATGTGATTATCAGTGTTGGTTTGTCTGTCTGTTTGTTTGTCTGTTTGTTAGCAAGATAACTCAAAAAGTTATGGACGGATTTTCATGAAATTTTCACAGATTGTCAGAAATGTGGTATCCTACAGATGATTAGATTTTGGTGGTGATCCGGATCACCGTCTGGATCCAGGAATTTTTTAAAGGATTCTTTTTTCTTTTTTTTTTTCAGGTTCTATAATATAAGGTTTTTGCGCAGCCATAGTGGCTGCGCAAAAACCAGCTCTGCCGGGGAAGCTTCCAGATCCTCTTTCGGCGTGGAGCGCAACCCCAATATAAAACCCATGGCAGCCTGTCTACCCAATTTGCATCCGTCAATGAAGCCCTGAGTGCTGCTTTCAGTGATCTATGAAAACGCTCGCATAACCCATTGGCCTGTGGGTTGTACGCGGTTGTGCGGTGAATTGTAACACCCAGCCAATTTTAGCAAACACGGGCCTATTGCCATTTCTGTACGCCAAAAAGAAAAAAAAAAATATACGGGAAAAAAAATTATTGACAGTGTGGAGGAACACCTCGTGTGTGATCCCCACAGCGTACGGGCCTGGCAGAGCGCTCAGCGTGAGCAATTATCAGAACAGTGAGAGGTATGGACTGATCATTATGCAGATGTGCCTCCCTCCCTCTTTTGTCCTGCAGCTCCGGAACAGAGAGGAATCCCGGCGCCAGTAATCCTGATATATGTGACTCTAATGCAAATGTCCATGCTTTCCTGCTGTATACTGTGATGCTAATATGCCATGCATGCATTGTCTGAGCTGGGTATATAAGTTGACTGCATATCTCTTGCTCTCTCTCTTTTTGATCACTCGCATTGTTTGTTGCTGACTTTGAGACACATGGCTCGCTCCAGCACGCTGCCACAGCGCTGAGCGAGCCTCGTGGAGGATGAATAAAGCACCCTTTTAAACTTCAGTTCGCCGTGTAACGTAGGATTAATATTTATGATGTTAAACACTGTATGGGGGGAACTGTGGCGCTTGGCGGAGGTCTGCGCTCTCCGAGTGCTTTTCTAGTTGAATTCTTTTTTTCTATTCATCTAGACAGTGGCCCAAGTTATTTATGAATGTTTATGTTGGAAGGGGAGAATTTTTTTTAAAAGATTTGAATCACTTTCTCATTATAAAAATAGAGGCCCCCAAACACAGTCTTTCACAGGGCCCCCAGAAAGCTAGAAATGGCCCTAGTTGGCATCAGTATCACAATTAGTTGTATTCACTCAAGTAACTTTACTCAATTAACTTTTTCACAAAATTATCCTTTACTGAGTAGAAAACATCCTGCACTAAAGCACACATTTGTGCCACGATTTGCCTCTTGCATGAATAGTCTCTAGTTGTCTGTATTTTATGCATTGCACAAATGTGCTTGTTAACACTGTAAAACCTGTTCTTACCTGAAATAACCCCATCTTTAATAATTTTCAGTAATTTTATCACTTTATTTCATTGACACTATTGCCAAAATCTGTTTGCTCAGCTACAAACAAAAAAGTTGCAAAACTGAGTAAAAGTTGCAAATTTATATGTAAAAAAATGTTATAAAATTCACAAATTAAAATTAAAAGTGTGAAATTTGTCATAAAAAAAATCAAAACTAAAGAGAAAAACCTTACAAATTTAATTCCTCAGCAACTTTTTTTCATAAATTAACTGTTCTTTTTTCAGAAATTTGTGACATTTTTCTCATAAATTTGAAACTTTTTTCACTTTTTTCCACAAATTTAGGACTTTTTTCTTTTGTACTTACGTGTGTTTTCCTCTTGTAGATTAGTGACTTTTTGTAAATTAGTGACATTTTTCATAAATTTATGACTTTTTTCCTGTAATTTACAACTTTTTTTCTTGCAAATTTGCAACTCTTGTATTCAAAAAGTAGTAACTTTTTTCACATTTTTATACAAATTTCTGACTTTTTCCCCCCTCAAATTCTAAAAAATAGTGTTGTCATTCAGATTCAGATTAATGGGGGAAATGTTGTAATTTTTCTGTAAGAAGTAGCACATTTCTGAAAAAAAAAAAAAAAAAACAATTCACAAGGACAGAGAAACCAAAAGTCACAAATTTATGAAAACAAATGAGAGAAAATAGTCACACATTGAAGAGAAAATCTCTGAAAACCAAATGAATGCACCTCTGAGGGTAAAGTTTCCTAATCTTATGCAAGTGATTTTTTTTTGGGGGGGGGGGTTTAGTTGTACTTAAGTAATACTACTTTTACGTGAGTACAATTTCTCGCTACTCTCCCCACCGCCTGGTTGTCATACCCATGCACATCTGTCATGTGCAGCTTGAAAACAAAGATGAGCATCCTATTGTGTTGGCTTCCTGTGTTGCACTGGTGTCAGCATCTTCAGCACGACTGAAAGCAGTCTGGAACAATCCTGAAATGACAGCAAAACAAAATGGATTGTGGGACAGAAAAAGATGGAGAGGAGGAGGAGGAGGAGGAGGAGGAGGAGGAGGAGGAGGAGGAAGATGGGTGGGGGGCATGGTGGGAACGGTGGTGGAGGGTAAACACTTTGAAGTTGTGCAGTTGAGCGTCAAGGACAAAAGGAGTTTTGATGAGAGCAGAGAAATGCTGTAATTGTGGGGGTGTCGGGTGTTGCAGAGAAAATGAAACAATGTTTCCACAGTGAAATTACAACTCAGAACAAAGGAGTTGGGGGCTTTGTATACACGTCGTTTGGGAACATATAATGAGTATCAACTGTGCAGAGCTGTGAGTTAATGTTCAGAGTTTGTTTGGAAGGTGCTGTCATAATTTGCTGTGTTTGGTTTCGGTGATGGAACTGCCGACACCTTAGCATACAGCTGAGTTTGACTCCACGTTTGGGGTTTAGCGAAAGGAAACAAGAAGGCTAACCACTTGACCACCTATTTATTTATTTTTTTACTGGTACCTGGGGTTCTCAGGGATTGTTCTGAACACAAGATTTAGATGGATTTTAAAGCCCCCGTTGTAGGCCAGTAAACCGTTCAAGAACAGCAGTCAGAAATGTATATGAGGATACCCGAGCTTAGGTTTACTCTTATGTTCCCCAGTGGGGAAGTCCCTCAACTAAATTGATCGTGTCTTCAATCAGCAACATTGAGGTACATAAGGATAGTGTGAGTTATTTCTATGTTTGAGCTGAAAGCCATATTCAAAGTCTAATCAAGGACAATTGTAAAATGTATTGTAGCATGCCAGAATGGACAGAAAATCACTCAATTTCACAGTCAGAAGCATTGACATTGATGGAATTGTTAGCATACATCACTTTGATGGCATTTACCATAGCTGATGGGATCCTATACCTATTGAAGATAGAAAACATTGTGTCATGCCTAACAGAGTCAAATGCCTTTTCAGTCTAAAAATATAACCATGTCGTGATTCATAAGCTATTCAGTAAGGTGTTGAATAGCTTACATTTCTGCAGAAACATTGTATGTTCCAATCCCTCAATTATAACTTGGTCGGTGATAATGTGTATACGGATATATACATATATATATTTGTACTGTTGTACTCAATGTGACTCCTGTTCTATATTGGAATTCACAGCCAGCTAAACACCCCCCTGCATCAAATCCTCCAAGGAACAGACAGGTGTTGTAGTTGAACAAGATTTAATGCAGGAAAGTGTGAAACTGAAATGGACATACAAAAATAGTGAAAGCAGTAATTGATAAACAATACAAATAGTCCAACACATTTACAAATTAGTCTTCACGTATTACATCAATATATAAAAACTTGTCCCTTTGCTGATCCTACTTTATGTATTCTCAGGTATGATTTTTTAGTAAATTCAGTTCAATTCAATTCAGCTTTATTTATCTAGCGCCATTTCACAGCAACAGTCATCTCATACCACTTCCAACTGTAGGGGAAACCCCCACAACTGCAGAAAGACCCCAGCAATCAAGCGATCCCCTGTGAGCAAGTACTTGGCGACGGTGGAGAGGAAAAACTCCCTTTTAGTAGGAAGAACCCTCCAGCAGAACCAGGCTCAGGGAGGGGCAGTCATCTGCTGCGACTGGCTGGGGGGTGAGGGGATAGAGAAGATGAAGAAAAGAACAGACATGTAGAGAGCAAACGGCACAATGGGGATCAATCTATGGGAGAGAACAAACAGATGTTAATGACCAGCAAAAATATTTCATTGAGAATGAAGAAAGGAGTGAAGTCCAGTGCATTGTTGGAGGTCACCCGGCTGTCTAAACATATTAGCAGCATAATTAAGGGTGGGTTCAGGGGCACATGATTCCACCCTAATTATAGGCTATATCAAAAAGGAAGGTTTTAACCCTATTCTTAAAAAGAGAGATCAAGTCTGACTCCCAAATCCAGATTGGCAGCTGGTTCCACAGGAGAGGAGCTTGATAACTGAAGGCTCTGCCTCCCATTGTACTTTTAGAGATTCTAGGTATTACAAGTAATCCTGCATTTTGTAAGCGTAGTGCTCTGTTAGGATAATAGGGTAATATCAGATCTTTTAAGTAAAAAGGAGCCTGATTATTTAGAGCTTTGTAAGTCAGAAGAAACATTTTAAACTTAATTCTAAACTCTATGGGAAGCCAAGCTCTTATAAATTTTATAAATGACAGGACTAATTAGGTAAGTGATAAATATAACAGTCAAGTAAGCAAATACAGCAACCAACCAGGTAAACAGAGTTGAGGTAGATATTGCATTAAACCCTAAATTCAGTTTAACTGTATTGCCCAAACGTAGCCAAAGGCCTGATCTCTGACATTACACTGTGCAGTCTTGCATGCCAACAAAGTTATTCAAAACACTGTCAATATGTTATAATACTTAACAAGATACATGAAATACATACATTTGACAACACTTCGTTACTTGCATTGCCACTCAAAGAGCTAGAAACAAACAAATGGTTGGAGATGGAAAATCAGCACCAAAACACGCCATGCTTTTTTGGCTCATCACTTCCTCGAACTTGATATTGGCTGAAGGTACAACACTACTAGATAGAAAAACTGTAAATTAAAGATCTGTACCCCCTAGTGGTCTTGAGACTCTAAAGCCAATGAATGGTTCCAATACAATACTCCCAACACTGGTAAGGGTTGGAATAGGCTCTTCTTTAAACAGATTACAGCCTTAACCCTCTGCCATGTTATTTTATTTTCATAACCACAAGAAATCATGGTTTTCCAAAGGGCAGTTGTATATCACTAATAACTGCTGTTAATGCTGCTTTCTACTGTCATTTTCTGTTGAATGACAGTCCCAATTTCTTAGGTAGGGGAGAGACAGAAGTTGGGTGATGGAAGAGACTGAGTCATGTTGTAGAAATTTGGAGCAAACAACATTATAATTGTTGATTTCATGACTAAATGATTATACTTCATTCCTGGTGGGAATTCATAAAATTTGATATCTGGAGAAGCTAATACTGTAAAATACTGTAGTAGAGATGAGAAAACAATCTCTTCAAAATACGGGTATCTAATACATACTGTATTTATATGTAGGTTTCAGTGGAGATTAAAGTTGTATGTAATGTATGGCTTGTGGGGGCATGGTGTTGGACTTCTCCACCTAGGGAACAATAGACCGAAAGAGGAGGTGTCACCGGGGGGTACCATACGGGACAGTAAGGACTATGCATCCCCCGGGGAGAGGAGTAATTGCCGGAGCTGCTGGGAGTAGAAGAGTGTTTAAGCAGCGCTGGCGTTATGTTATGTTAATGTGCCACACAGTTCTTTGTTGAAACAACAATGGTTATGGTCGGAAGTTTTGGGTCTCGATGCATGGGAATAAAGTTATGAAAGAGGAATGCACAGAGACCCGAAAATCTCTTTTGCTGTAAGTTATGTTGGAGAAAGAATAAAGTTCTGTGTTGTCTAGCTCGTTGCCTCGTCTACCTCCTTTCTCCACAGTGGTGACCCGAAGATGTGCCATGGAAAGTGAGCCGAGTGTCACCCTGGAGGCTGCCGGGAGGGAGAGCACCGGCGCCGTGTGCGCTGTCTCAGTGAAGCTCCCAGACTTCTGGCTTCACAGCCTGACTGCGTGGTTCCTGCACATAGAAGCCCAGTTTGCATTCTGCGGGATAACAACCGACGACACAAGATATTACTACGTGGTCACTGTGCTGGATGCGCGTGCCACGCAGCAGGTGACAAGCCTGCTCCAGGAGCCACCAGCCCAAGTAAATATGAAGCGCTCAAGAGGATGCTTCTCCAGCATTACACCCTTTCTGACAGTGAGAGGGCAGAGAGGCTCCTAACGCGTTCGGAGTTAGGGGACAGATCAACAGTGGAGCTAATGGAGAGCATGCTGGCGTTTAGGGGGAAGGATGACGAATCCTTCTTGTTTGCCCACTTGTTCCTCAGGGACCTACTGGCTACTGTGAGGGCGATCCTGGCCAACTCGCCGTGGCTGGTTGCGAAGAACTACCGCGCCCTGGCACAGGAAGCGGACCGCATCATCTTGCTGACCACAACTCTCAGTGGGCAGACAGTGGCACCGGCATCCATGAGGAACTCCAGCGAGGTTGAGGAGCAGTTCGTGGTAGACGAGACGGACACCAGAAGGCGAAGGAACGGGAGATCTGTTTTTATCATCGCCGTTTTGGATCAAATGCTCAACACTGCCTGTCGCCATGCCAATTCAAAGAGCTGGGAAGATGGCACATTCGGAATTCGGTTGCAGCTGTGACCGATTGGCGACAGGAACAGACTGCTTTATGTCACAGACACACGTTTGTCGAGACAGTTTTTGGTGGACTCCGGCTCCCAGAAGAGTGTCATCCTGCTCGTCAACGCAGACAGGTTGGCAGGACGCACCGGTCCCAAGCTCACGGACACCAACGGATCCACCATCAGAACATTTGGTGAGCGGACACTGACGATATGTTTACATGGATGCAACTTTCAGTGGGACTTTGTGAAAGCTGCATGTCCCGGCCCCATTTTAGGTGCAGATTTTTTATGTGCTTATGGGTTGCTAGTTGATGTTGCTAATAGGAGATTAGTGGATGCTGTCTCTTTTACCTCACTACCCTGCACAGCCCAGGGAGCTGGGTCGACAACACTGGCTAAGGTTATAGCTCCAGGGGGTAAGTACTAACATTTGCTTGCACAGTTCCCAGCATTCATGGTCCTGACTTTATGGTCCTGACTTTTTCGGCTACAGTAATGAAACTTTAGTCGAGCACTTTATATAACCACAAAAGGCCCGCCGGTGTTCGCGCGTCCTCAGCGTTTGGACGCAGCTAAACTGGCAAGCGCGCGTGAGGAGTTTGCCAACTTAGAGCGGTTGGGCATCGTCAGGCGCTCCAACAGCCCGTGGGCATCCCCATTACACATGGTGCCTAAAGCCGATGGGTTGTGGCGACTGTGCAGCGATATCTGGCACTTGAACAATGCCACAGAACATGATTGCTATCCTATTCCACACACCCAGGATTTTTCCATGCACCTGGCCGGGGCGCGTGTTTTTTCCAAAGTGAATCTGGTCCGCAGTTACTACCAGGTCCCGGTGCGCGTGGACATTCCAAAAATGGCGGTAATAACTCCTTTCAGCCTTTTCGAGTTTTTCCGCATGCCGTTCCAATTAAAAGGCACGGCGCAGACCTTCCAGAGGATGATGGATGCAGTGCTGCACGACTTGTCCTTCGTTTTCGTCTACTTAGACGACATTCTGGTAGCCAGCATATCTGAGGAGGAACACATCGCCCACCTCAAGACAGTTTTTCAGAGGTTGGAAGCACACGGGGTGATGGTCAACCCGGCAAAGTGCCAGTTTGGTGTGCCAGTGATTGATTTTTTGTGCCACTGCATTTCGCCAGAGGGCGCGATCCCGTTACCGGATAAGGTGCGCGCGGTGTCAGGTTTTCTGCATCCACAGACCGTGAGAGCACTAAAGGAGTTTTTGGGAATGGTCAATTTTTATAACTGTTACCTTCCCCGAGCAGCCCAGCTGATGCAGCCGTTGTATTCCGCGCTTAAAAAAAGAAGCCCGCAGAAACCATCGACTGGACTCCTGAACGAGTCCAGGGTTTTACTAATGCCAAAACAGGGATTGTGGACGCCACGTTGTTAGCCCACGCAAATCCGTCTGCACGGATAGCACTCACTATGGACACGTCTGATGTTGCCATAGGGGCAGTGGTGGAGCAGTGCGTCTTGGGTTCGTGGCAGCTGCTCACATTTTTCAGCCACACTTTGCGCAACAATAAACGCAAGTACAGCGTGTTCGATAGAGAATTGCTGGCTTTCCACCTGGCGATACGCCATTTCCATTTCTGGCTGGAGGGGCGCGAGTTCACCACGTTCGTGGACCATAAGCTGCTGACTTATGCAATGGCCAAGGTCTCGGAACCGTGGTTGGCCCGACAGCAATGGCAGTTGGTCGCAATTTCGGAGTTTACTACCAACATTCAACATGTCGTGGTAAGCTCAACATCGTGGTGATTGCCTGCCACCTTTAATCACCCCAGTCTACATGGGAATAGATTTCCCCGCCATGGCCGCGGAGCAAGCCGGGGACGCGGACATTTGCACGCTCCAGTTTGCGCCAACAGGGTTAAGGCTGGAGAGCAGGGTGATGCAAGAAGGGTGCCCTCCCTTGCTCTGCGACATCTCCACAGGCTGCCCGCGCCCAGTGGTTCCGAGCTCTTGGTGCTGTCGCGTTTTCGAGTTGGTCCACTCCCTTTCGCATCTGGCAGTGCGCGCTTCAGTGAAGCTAGTGGGGGTGAAATTCGTCTGGCCACACTTGTGCAAGGACATGAAAGAGTGGGTTGCAGCTTGCATCGTGTGCCAGCGGGCCAAAGTACACAAGCACACCAGAGCCCCCCTCGAGCCTTTCCAAATCCCGGCCAGGAGGTTTGACCACGTCCACGTGGATTTGGTGAGACCCCTCCCGCTGCTGCAAGGTTTTACGCACCTCTTAACAATCATGGACCGCACCACGTGCTGGCCTGAAGTAGTCCCGCTGGCTTCTACCATGTCCGTGGAAGTGGTGCACGCTTTTTTTTCGACTTGGGTTGCACATTTTGGATCTCCATTGGACATCACGTCTGACAGGGGTCCACAATTCGTTTCCGAACTCTGGTCCGCGATGGCCCAGAGCCTGGGGGTCAAAATTCACTACACTACTGCGTACAACCCCCAGGCTAACGGGTTATGTGAGTGTTTTCATAGGTCGCTTAAAGCATTGCTCAGAGCTTTGCTCACAGACACAAATTGGGTCGACTGCCTGACCTGGGTTCTTTTAGGGTTGCGCTCTGCACCTAAGGAGGATTTGGCAGCTTCCCCGGCAGAACTCATTTTTTTCTCAGCCTCTGCGGATCCCCGGAGAGTTTCTACCGGAAACCCCACTCCTGAGACTGATCTGCCCGCGCAATTTTTACACAGTATGGAGGCTATGAGCGTGCCAGGCCCGGCCCACCATTGTTTTCCCCGCACATTCATCCCAAAAAGCTTGCAGAATGCCAGTTTTGTTTTTGTCAGGCACGATGTGCACTGGACCCCGCTGTGCCCACCGTATGTCAGACCATTCAGGGTGTTGGAACCTGGGGCAAAGTATTTTGTGTTAGACTTGGGGAGACGTAGAGAGACCATCTACATCGACAGGCTGAAGCCTGCTTTTGTGTTGGCAGATGAGCAGGTGATGTTGGCCCAAGCTCCCCGGTGTGGATGCCCACCATTGGTGGCGCCGCAAGTTGGTGATCCCTCGGCAGAGACCTATGCTCGTGAAGCTGATGTGTTTTCTCCCCTACCTCCCCCCCCCCAGACTAACGTGCCCTCCGTTTCACCCCGCCAGCAGGGCGGTTCGACTGGATCGGCGACCCCCCGCTACAGCCACTATGGGCGCCAGCTCAAGCCCAAAGAATGGGGGGGTTAGTGCCCTTTCTGGGTGTTCGGGGGGGGTGCTGTGTGGAGGCACGGTGTTGGACTTCTCCACCCAGGGAACAATGGACCAAAAGAGGAGGTGTCACCGGGGGGTACCAGACGGGACAGTAAGGACTATGCACCCCCCGGTGAAAGGAGCAATTGCCGGAGCTGCTGGGACCAGAAGAGTGTTGAAGCAGCGCTGGCGTTATGTTATGTTAATGTGCCACACAGTTCTTTGTTGAAGCAACAATGGTTATGGTCGGAAGTTTCGAGTCTCGATGCGTGGGAATAAAGTTATAAAAGAGGAATGCACAGAGACCCGAAAATCTCTTTTGCTGTAAGTTATGTTGGAGAAAGAATAAAGTTCTGTGTTGTCTAGCTCATTGCCTCGCCTGCCTCCTTTCTCCACAGGCTCTCCCTTTTTCAAATCTGTTACTAGTAAGTCTCCTAACTTTAATTAAATGCAGTTCTAAAAATGACGGTCCATTACAGAGTGCCATAACATCCGTAATTTATCAAGATGACCAGGAAAACAGCCAGCCTCTACAGTGCTATCTTCATGTCTGCATCAGATTAGGATATAAATCGGTGACTTCATTACAGCATGAAGAAGGAAAAGTGGTTATCTTGAATTCAAGATTGTGGAAGGACTTAAAATCTGATGTAAAAATCATTGCCAGTATATGTATTCACCTCAGTGGGACCATAGTAAAAACATCTACAGTATACTGTATGTGTGAATACAAGTGGAGAGAAAACTTCTCAAAACTTTTCTCAGAACATGAGATTTGATGGAAGCAGCATTCATCCGGGGAGGGTCTAAATCGCCTTGATCATTCCTTGTTAATAAGTATATCTAATTGTCTACATCGCCCTTGTTTTTCACACTTTCGTTCACACTGACGTCTTGCTTTAAACTGAGCTGAGACTGAGCACTCTGGCAGAGAGGTAAATAAAGAGGGTGATTAAAGCGAATGAGGCGCGAGCCTCGTTATGTCTGCGTCTTTCTAATCAACATTAGTTCAGAGTCATTATTCCTCTGGAGCAATTGTGTGAGTGTGTTCACACATTCATAACCTTGTCTATTACTCTCTGCTGCCAAGCAGGAGGTGGAGAGGAGAGAATGAGAGGCAGGAGGGTGATTAAAAAAGGAAACACTTATGATCTTTTTAAATGCAAAATAAAAATGTTTAACCAACATTCATTAAATACGCAAATGATGAAAAACTGCGGTAGAAGATGGATGGATGGATGGATGAAAAACTGAAGTGAAACAGGTGTTCACAATGTTTCTGGAACTTTTTTTTTACCATCATGTCCAGCAGCTTAGCAAGCAGAACGGATATCTGATTCCCTTATTGTGCCGAACAGACGTACTTTGTCAAAAGGAGCTCTGTTCATATTTGATATATGCTGTATACACAGTGCATCCAGAAAGTATTCACAGCGCTTCACTTTTTCCACATTTTGTTATGTTACAGCCTTATTCAAAAAGGGATTAAATTCATTTTTTCTCAGAATTCTACACACAATACCCCATAATGACAATGTGAAAAAGGTTGGGGTTTTTTTTAGATTTTTGCAAATTTATTAAAAATAAAAAACTAAGAAATCACATGTACATAATGTTAAATATGAAGGAAGTCGTCGGAGTCTTGTCTCATGCAGGGAACCACCAGCCAACAACTACTTTATTAAGAACACAGAACTATTTATATACAAGGGGCCCGTGCCCGCCTGACGTTATGCCAGGGGTGGGTACGGCAGCACACACACAAGCCACGCTCACGACACCACAATTCCCCTCCCCCTTACAAAAATGCAAACCACACACACAATCGAGACCCTCCTCAATTTAGGACCCAAATCATGCACTAAGAGAACAGGGAATAAAAAACTGTAATAAAATAGCTTACCACATTCACACAAAACAACTAAAATTGAAACAAGTCTCTTAAAATACATAAAATAATCCCATAACACACCACATACATACTCTCATGCACACCAGCCGAGTATATATTGTCATGTTCGGGGTTGTTCAACCCCGTTCATGACCTGTGGCTGTAGGTTTTGATTACTTCTTATTAATTCCAGCTGGCAGATTGAGTCTTGCTCTCTGCCAGTCCTACAGTCACGCATTCCTCCTCTTACCAGACATTCACCAGCTGTGTGGGATCACCACATGCACACATACACACACTCACACATACACACACTGACACACGCATACACACATCCATCCAATTAACTACACATCTGCTTGCCACACAGCTGTGCCCACTTGCCTTTGTTAGTATATTGTGTACTTATAGGGAGGCAGTGTGCACAGTCAGTGTGGCAGCTTCAGTGAACATTGGACATCCAGGCTTGCAGACTGTTGGTTTTCCCCTGGACTGAACCGTGTAAGAACTCCAGAGCCCTTCCACTCCTACGTTTATGTATGTCCTTTTATTATTGCCTTTCCCTCCGCTCCTGTTCCGTCTGGAGCGCACTTGGCTTTTCTTCCCCTGCCAACTAAGCTAGAAGCCGGTTGTCTGTTCTTTTACTGGTGACTGTTAAATGGATGTTGTGTACATTTTTCCTTCCATTAATAAACACGTTACATTACTGCACGTTGGGCTCGCATTCATTTATATGTTTGCTGCAGATTATGCAGCGGCCATGACATATATATACAGATATTTACATTAATGTGGTTTAAGTCACACCTATGTCCATCGGCAGCCAGGGGTAAAATTGGCCCGGGGGCCCAGGGCAGCCCCACGATGTCTGCACCCTTGCCTGCCGTCTGCCTCCAGGATCAAAACTGACCCCACCTGCAAAACTGTCTCTCTTCATCCCTGGCCGCCTCACTCCTCGGGACCTGCAGTGCTGCTGTCCGGCATGCCGCCTCTCCGTGCTCGTCAATCCGCTCCCGACCGCTTCCAACACTGCCGTCGTGCCCCCAAACACTCTGGCCCCCTGTGGCCAAACTCCGGGGAAAACCGAAGCCTGCTTGTCGGCTCCGCTCGCTGCCTCGGGCGCCTCGCCGTACCACCCAGCACCCTCGTCCAGGGCGCTCCGCTGCGCTGCCTCTGTATCCAGCCGTAGCTGCTCTCTCCCAGGGCCCTCAGCTCCGCTCTTGTCGGTGTCACTCTCTCACCCAGGCGTTTTGTCGCTGCTCTCGGCACCCTCGTCCCAGGCGCTCTGCTGTGTCGTCTCCATGTCCAGCCGTAGCTGCTCTCCCTCAGGGCTCCCAGCCTTGCTCTCGTCGGTGTCACTGTCCAACCCGGGTCTTTCATCGCTGCTCTTGGCACCCTCGTCCCAGGTGCTCAGCTGCATTGTCTCCGTGCCTGGCTGCAGCTGCTCTCCCCTGGGGCTCTCAGCCTCCATGGTCCTGCTTTCCTGTTGCCCAGCCTCCTGCTGTGGGGATGACTCCTGCTGCTGCTCTCCTTCTCCGCTGTCATCACGCACCGCGCCATCAAACACACCAGCGCTATGGTCCTGCACCCTTCTGCGCTTCACAGCTGGCCCGCCATCTTCAGTGACCGGGGACTCCCCTACTCGCAGCCCCAGTCCCACCACGATATCTAGCTGGCGGCCTGGAGCTCTCTTTTGGAACGCAGTTAGCTTTGCTGCTAGCCTGCTACATAGATAGCGAATGGGCCATTAGCTTCCCCAAGTTAACTGGCCTAGCCTCCCTTGGCGCCAAAACTCCCGCCACCCACAGCTTCGTGGTACTCGTCTGCCCGGCGAAGAAGTTGGCCAGCCGCTCGACAGCATCCTCATACACCTCCATCTCTCCCAGCGTAGTGAGAGTTCTTTAGCCCTCCGCGCCAAGATGGTGGGTCAGAAGCGCTTGTCGTCATCTCCCGTCGAGTCTGCTCAAACCCAGCGCCCCAATGTAATCCTTGAACACGGCTCGCCACTTCGGAAACAGGGTCACTGGCTCTCCCGCATACTTCAGAAACTGGATTAATAAGGGTTGAGGTAGCCATACGCTCCCATAGTTTACTTCTCATCGCGAAATGTTATGTATGAAGGAAGGAGTCGGAGTCTTGTTTCATGCAGGGAACCAACAGCCAACAACTACTTTATTAAGAACACAGAAGTATTTATATGCAAGGGGCCGTGCCTGCCTGACATCACGCCGGGGTGGGTACGGCAGCACACACACAAGCCACACTCACGACACCACACATAAGTATTCACGCCTTTGCCAGCTCAGGTTCAACCTGTTTCCACTGGTGATCTTTGAGATGTTTCTACGGCTTAATTGGAGTCCACCTGTGGTGAAGTCAGTTGATTGGTCATGATTTTGAAAGGTACACACATGTCTATATAAGGTTCCACAGCTGACAGTGCATGTCAGAGCATAAACCAAGCATCAAGTCAAAGGAATTGTCTGTAGACCTCCGAGACAGGATTGTCTCGGCACAAATCTGGGGAAGGGTACAGAAAAATGTCTGAGGTTTGAATGGTAAATGGTAAATGGCATTTACTTATATAGCGCTTTTATTCTTATCTCCAGATGACCAAAGTGCTTTACAGATCCTGCTATCCACCCATTCACACACTGATGGTCCTGATGAAGGTCCCAATGAGCACAGTGGCCTCCATCATCTGTAAATGGAAGAAGTTTGGAACCACCAGGACTCTGCCTAGAGCTGGCCGGCCGTCTACACTGAGTGATCGGGGGAGAAGGGCCTTAGTCAGGGAGGTGACAAAGAACCTGATGGTCACTCTGTCAGAGCTCCAGCATTCCTCTGTGGAGAGAGGAGAACCTTCCTCAAGGACAACCATCTCTGCAGCAATCCACCAATCAGGGCTGTATGGTAGAGCGGCCAGATGGAAGCCACTCCTTAGTAAAAGGCACATGGCAGCCCCCCTGGAGTTTGTCAAAAGGCACCTGAAGGACTCTCAGGCCATGAGAAACAAAATTCTCTGGTCTGATGAGACAAATATTGAACTCTTTGCTGTGAATGCCAGACGTCATGTTTGGAGAAAACCAGGCACCGCTCATCATCAGGCCAATACCATCCCTACAGCAAAGCATGGTGGTGGCAGCATCATGCTGTGGGGATGTTTTTCAGTGGCAGGAACTGGGAGACTAGTCAGGATAGAGGGGAAGATGAATGCAGCAATGTACAGAGACATCCTGAATGAAAACCTGCTCCAGAGCACTCTTGACCTCAGACTGGGGCAACGGTTCATCTTTCAGCAGGACAACGACCCTAAGCACACAGCCAATATATCAAAGGATTGGCTTCAGGACAACTCTGTGAATGTCCTTGAGTGGCCCAGCCAGAGCCCAGACTTGAATCCAATTGAACATCTTCTGGAGAGATCTGAAAATGGCTGTGCACCGACACTTCCCATCCAACCTGATGGAGCTTGAGAGGTGCTGCAAAGAAGAATGGGCAAAACTGCCCAAAGATAGGTGTGCCAAGCTTGTGGCATCATATTCAAAAAGACTTGAGGCTGTAATTGCTGCCAAAGGTGCATCAACAAAGTTTTGAGCAAAGGCTGTGAATACCTATGTACATGTAATTTCTTAGTTTTTTTATTTTGAATAAATTTGCAAAAATCTAAAAAAAAAAAACTTTGTTCATGTTGTCATTATGGGGTATAGTGTGTAGAATTTTGAGGAAAAAAAATGAATTTAATCCATTTTGGAATAAGGCTGTAACATAACAAAATGTGGAAAAAGTGAAGTGCTGTGAATACTTTTCGGATGCACTGTAAATAATATTTATAGACTCCTCTTGCTATGTAATAACTTTAATACTTTATTTAAATTGTCTTGCTTATACTGGAGCTGACAGGGGCAATGGGGAGGGAATTGAAGGGATATGAAATGGATGGAAAGGATGGAAGGTGAGGGAGTTGGGAGGGGGAGAGAAAGAACAAACTAAGAGAAAACATTAGAAACAATTGCTGCTTCTGTGAAGATCTCTGCACCTGAAAGAGAACAGATAAATGTGTGTGTGTGTCCGTGCGTGCGTATGTATGCACAAGAGTATGTGTGTGTGTGTGTGTGTGTGTGTGTGTGTGCACGTGTGCGTGCATGCACATGCACAAGCGTGTATGTGTGTGTGTGTGTGTGGTTTGCCAGAAAACATACAATGAAGAGGGTAGAAGGCTGTAGAAATGCCCCCTCCCCCAAGAACCGGGAGCAAGCAAGACAGCATGGGGGCTGTGGGGTGCTCCTGCAGAGCACAAATGCCATGAAACCACCAAGTCCCAGGACAGCCAGGCACCTACCCCAGGAGGCTGGGCCAATGGTGCACCACTGCAGCCCAAGGCTGGATGCCCCCATTCCTGGCAGGGCTGGATGATGGCACCAGGGGCCACCCCCCCAGGCCAGGACTAGCCTACGGGCGCACCCCCTGGGCGCACCCCCTTGAAGCAGACCCACGCCCACCACAGAGCCAAGACACACACCCCGGGAGCCACCATGCACCCACACCCAGGGGAAGCGGTAGTGAGCAGTGGGAAGTCACAGTGGAAGCCAACATCCCCATGCCAGGGGCAACCCACGTGGCCAGGAAGTACCACCCCTTTCAGTCCAGCACCCCCTGACCAGCGCGCGCACACACACACACACACACTCTCACTCACTCACTCACTCACTCACTCACTCACTCACACACACACACACACACACACACACACACACACACACACACACATGCACACACAAACCCATGTTTCCTTCCCCAACTCATCCATTCATAAAACCCCACAGGTGTATCTCAAGGCACCATCCAGCAGACCAGTAGTGTCCCGGGGACGACGCCAACACAACATTCCAGGCTAACCACCAGGCCTCAAGCCCATGGCAGAGGGAGGGCAGTAGGGGTGGCGAAAGACCCCCCCTTCCCTGACCCCTGGTGTGTGATGAGTGATGAGTGAATGTATGCTATTATGTTATATGGTGAAATTGAATACAGGTGTATGCAATAATAAAGTGCAATTAAAATTGGGGGGGTGACGGGACTCCCCACTGCAACAGACAGCAGAGCTCCCACCTCCCACCTCCCTCCACCCAAGCCCTCAGTGTTTACGGTGCAATTAAAACTGAGGCGAATCCTCCTCAGTTTCAGTACTGTTACCAATGTGCTCAGAGCTTCTGAAAACTCCTCGGAGGGTGAGTAGCATGTTTGCCAACTACCTTATCTGTGCTAACTACATAAACGTCATCATGACAAGAAGATGTAGGTGTGTCATGTAAAGTTGTTTGGTTCACTTGAATAAGGAGCAGTTTGAATCCAAATCTAACCAAACCAAATGTAGACAGTGTAACAAAAACGGGAACCTTGGTCCTGATGTTCAAGTGTGGAAACATTTACATGGAATCACTATTTTTATATGTAACCACATAAAAATAAATCCTTCAAAAATAACTGGAATTAATGTTGTGGGTCAATGATTTCCTCTGACATCGTCAGTTGGAGTATAGCACTGAAGTGAAGTTAACCTGTTTACGCTACGTGACATAAATGGCAAATGGCGTTCACTCATATAGTGCTTCTTTCTCATCTCAGGATGAGCAAAGCTTGTTACAGATCCTGCCATCCACCCATTCAC
This sequence comes from Pholidichthys leucotaenia, assembly GCA_020510985.1. Classification (NCBI taxonomy): domain Eukaryota; kingdom Metazoa; phylum Chordata; class Actinopteri; order Cichliformes; family Pholidichthyidae; genus Pholidichthys; species Pholidichthys leucotaenia. The sequence continues at coordinate 288,747,664 of CM035842.1, forward strand.
ACATACATTCACACACTGGCTGCAGAGCTGGAATGCACCGGCGTTGGCCTGACCCACCAGGAGCGACTGGGGGTTTATTGTCTTGCTCAATGACACTTCAACAAGACAGTCTTTATATCATTTCTATGTCCAATTAGCCATTTTAATTCTTCTGGGTTTATTCCTCTATACGTCAAGAAAGGGTAAGACCAGCCTTGATGCATGCTGCTGTTCTTTAATTGGCCATCATAGCTGTCTGTCTGCAAGCGTGTGATGAGTGGGGAGCCTAGCGAAGGTGCTTGCTTCAGCGCAAACAGTGCTACTAAGGAGCTAGCTTACCAAACATAGTTTATATTGTTAGTTTCTTTAGATTTCAATCACTTTTATAAACATCCCTGTTTTCACCTGGTTCACTAGTCCACAGTCGATAATGTATCTTGCGTCATTCTGGCTTATACTCTTATATTTTTTCAAGTTTGAGTCAGACAGTCTAAAGCTGGATTCATGCTGCAACTCCACTGTCCGCGTACGTTCAACTGGAAACCTCGTGTGATGAAATTTATGTCATTAGCCATGGGCAAAATTTCTTCAATCTGATTACAATTCAGATCAGAACTTTAATGTTTACATGGATCCTGAAAAAGCTGATCCGATTAGGACGTGCGTTTCCATGTGTCACACGTTTCAACAGACTAAATCATTTTGACATGCGCACATCAACATTTCAACATTCCGAAAATAGTAGAAGAAGAAGCAACGTCCGGTGTAAACAAGCCCCGCTTCGTGTCTTTCTCTTTTTGAAATGGACCTGTATTGTGTGATTCCGACTGTACTTTTGCTTCTGCTGGTCTCCGGAATGAAGCTACAAGTACATACTTCTGCAAATGACGAACAGAGGGAGACAGCAGGACAATACGGACCAATTTTGTTTTACTCCCACTATGTCTTCCGCTAGCTGCTGCTAAGGCAGAAATACGTCATGTTGACGTGTGGCTGATGTACAGACATGCGCAGTAAACATATTTTCTGCCCAACCTTCGGAATAAGTGTTTTCATGCACACCATTCGGATTAACAATCGGCATAACCCACCTGTCTCAAATGGAATGAAATTTTGATCCAAATGAGCGTGATCGGGTCAGAATATTCAGACTGGCATGTTTGCATGAAGCATTTTTATTCTGATCAGGCTTTTAATCTGGTTACTTGTGTCCATGTAAACATGGTCATTGTCTCCAGTCCTCTACTGTCCGCAGGACTTTTCTGCAGACGACTTTTCTTGCTTTTCTGTGGACGACTTGCGTGCAGCCCAAATTTTATGACTGCACGGCCTGCCCACAACCTGAACATGTTGACAGCACATGCGCAAGACTGAACGTCCTATTCACAAGATGGCGCTACCAACACAGCATACAAAGGCAAAGTAGATGAGGAAGCCAATGAAGACTAACTAACTAACTAACTAACCTGCACTTATATAGCGCTTTTCTAGTCACAAAGACCACTCAAAGCGCTTTCATTAATACTAACCCTCTATTCTAAGGGCCTATAGGAAACAGATATCTAGGGACAATTTAGAACAGCCAATTAACCTAACATGCATGTTTTTGGCATGTGGGAGGAAACCGGAGAAATCCCGGAGTAAACCCACGCAACACGGGGAGAACATGCAAACTCCACACAGATCACTGTTGGTCGGGGGCTGGGATCGAACCCACGATCCCCACAATCCCCCGGCCAAGGGTAAACCGTGCTGCCGCAGTGCTAACCACTGCGCCACCGTGCAGCACGGAAGATGAATAAACATACATGAATCCTTTTGCAGCAGCAGCAGCTTGAGTGGAGAAAAGCACTGGAAAATGGTAATTCTTCCTTTTCCTTGAAACAACGGCATTGTTGCTGCTATAAAAAAATGTGCATCGCTCTCGTGTTCATAGCGGGTGAAGAAACTGGCATGTTAGTGCATTTGCGCTACCCATAGGGCTGGAGTGAAACTATAAATAACAGTTGTGTGTATGCGTCAACCGCTTGGCCTGGTAGACGAAAAAAAGTGAGCATGTACAACGCCGCGTGCGTACTGGACTCGTCCAAAGTGCACATGGACCAAAGTGGACTAGAGGGGAAATGCAGCATGAATAAGGCTTAACTGCATAAGACAGGGAGATACTGACAGACAGACCTCCTCGTGTTAGCTCAGCTGTCAATCTGGCAGGTTTTGATCTGTTTTCTAACAATTCTATTCATCACCCACTGGAATCCTTGCTAACTAGCATCAGTTAGCCGCCTTGGGCCACCATTCATTCTCAAATATTTCCATGCTTATTGTACTTCAGGGACTGGTCATATCATATCAACCACTGAAAACTACACTCTCCTATCCACTAGTGATGCATTATTTCATTCATTCTTTAAGGCAAATTTACATTAGTTTACTCAGGCTTGCTATCTGAGCTAGGAGACAGCCAGCTGATATTAGCAATAGTGACATGAGAGGGAGGGTGGAGTTTATTTGTTTATTATTGATGAGTAGGTACCTGCAGCTTGGGCGTGCACTTCTCAGGAAGGCTGCAAAAGATTTCACAATAATTAAATAATTAAAAACAATTTGACCAAAATGTGGCCCAAACATTTCATTAGGACCTGTGCAGTAAATGGGACCTTTAATACAATAATATAAACAGACTAGCACATGCTAAACATGGATATCCAAACAGAGCTAAAAGAAAAGGGAATTTCAGACTTTGAAAATGCACCAATGAACACGGCACTTTACTCCAACATTCAGTGTAGGTGAAAGTGAGAAGTTCACGCTCGTCTGTGGCTGTGTTTGATCCTGTGAGCAGGGCAAAATGTTCAGAGGGTGAAGGAGGAGAGGTGAATGAGAGAGATGGGAGCGGGGTGAATAATGTCGCAGAAAGAGAAAAATGTGAACACAGAGCAGAAAGGAGAAAAGAGGTGCATGATGAAAAAGTTCAGCATTAGACATCCTCCTGTGTGTGAAATCTGGAGGTCAAGAACTGCAAAATGTATTTTAGCCGAATTTATATGGCGGAAAGTGTTGCATTTTAATGAGAAGTTATCTGTTAGTCTGCAGCAGCCACAGCATGTGATTCTCCCTGATCCTACCTCGAAGTTCCTGAATTTGAAATCTGAAAATCAAATCACTGTGCAAATCACATGGAATTAGCCATCCAATCAGACTGGCTGCCCGATGGCTGATAGTGGAATTGCACGTAAATCCATGGAAAAAATGCTGTTGTGAGCTGCCAGTAACAGTAAAGAAAAAAAACTTTACCAGCAAAAACTAATAATTGCAAAGCAGCCAATTAAATTGTGCGGGAGAGATGAAACCGCTCATATTTCCCCTGGTAATTTCATGCTCTAAACTCGCTTCCGTGCGCACATAAAAAGAGGAGAGAAAATATCATTTCAGAAGCTGACAGAACTCATTGTTCGTGGAATTTTAAATTCAAAAAAGTTAATAAAGGCGAGTGCGAGATGAAGGGAATTTGCATTTCTCAGATTAACAGCATGTAGAGCAGCGGCGGCGCGCGCAGCCTCGGGTCATCATTTAAGAAACCTTTGCATATTTTATTTAAGAGTGGCCCGGTTTGGAGCGTAATAAGACAGACAGATAATGATTAGAAGGTCGGGCCTGCGGGGCACAGCCGGGCTGGGCGCTGTAACGCTCTAATACCCAACACACACACACACACACACACACACACACACACACACACACACACACACTACACCACGCAAAGCACAGCGCAGCACAGCCTGTGCCGACTCCTCTAATTGGCTGCTGATGGTTTATGAAATGTTTTCCAAAGGTTTTATTATTGTTGTTGTTGTTGTTGTTGCTTTTATTGCTTTCATTATTTTAATGGAGGTTTCTGCTTGTGAGTGTTGGTTTAGCTCAGAGCCACCTGGTTCCGCTAACATCCTCGTTTTTAATCAATGCACAAAGCCCCAAATGGTTCAGAGACTGTCGAATCACATGGTAATATACAGCAGCACTGGCATATTGTCGAACAGCTGGAGCACCAACGGACCAATCAGGAGTTTTTAAACAGGCATGATGGGGAACGCCTCTGAAACAACCTAAGTAGAGCTTTAGTGAACTGAGGTGATGTGGAAGCTCCAAAATGTAATTAAAAGTTTCTGTAATTGGTTAATTACTACCAAATTATCTCCACCAAATTGAAAAAATATATAGTTTTAATAGATTACACAATTGCAACAGACCCTCTCAGCCACTAGAGGGCCCCAAGCTACAAGTTCACCTTCGACATTTTTTTGGTGGGGGATAATTAAAATTACCTTTAGCTATTTTTTTCCTCATAAAATTTTAAACTTTTTACTCATGAATTTGTGACATTTTTTCTTGTATATTTTCAACTTTTTGTGGGTAAATTTGTGGGGTTTTTTTCTTGTAAATTCACAACCTTTTCCACAAAAAATATTTAACTTCTAGTAAATTTGCAATGTTCATATGGATGTTGGTTGACTTTTTACTCTTAATGGTGATTTTTTTTTTCATTCATTTAGAAAATAACCCATTTTTTTTTAGAGATTTTGCTTGGAGGGAGAGAATTTTTTTTAAACTTTCAAGGATCTGATGTCTTCCATATTACAAAAATAGGGGCCCTTAAACACAATCTTGCATGAGACCCCCAAAAAGTTAAAAACAGCCCCGTATTCTATTAGACTTCTAAAAAGACAACTGAAGTAAGAGATTCATTAAGACAAAACTTGTAATTTATGACAAAGTCATCAATTACAAAAATGCCCAGTAACACAAATTTACCATATTTCATAGATCCCCCCCCCCATACACACACACAGACACACACATATATTGACAAGAATAAATTTACAAAATTGGGATATAAATTGATGCAAACTTGCATTACAAAAAGTCACAAATTTACTATAAAGTCAAAAAATTGTCAAGAAAAAGTTTTAATGCTTAAAATTATTGTCACCTTTTTAAAATATATAATTTGCTAGCACCAAAAGTTATTGGGAGAGTTTATTCTGAAATATTTTCAGAAACAGTTTTGCTGTCTTGTTCTCAAAATGAGGTTTGCAGCTGAGCCACCATGCTGGCTTCTACAGCCAATCACCAGCAGCTATGAGACTGCTGATGGGTTAGGAGAGTTGTCTTTCATTTCATGTGTTACTGGACTGACTAAAAGAAAAATGGGTAGTGTTGTAGTAAAGACCTAGTCAAGACCAGGCCAAGTTCAGAGTATCTCAAGGCCAAGACAAGACCAGGCAAGACAGAGACGATAGGAGACCTATACAGTGGTCTAGACTTGGTCTCTGCCTGACTAGGTCTTGGTCTTGACTTGGACTTGAATTCCTAAAGCCTTGCTCCAGTCTGCCAAGGTTGTTGGCTAAGCTCTAGTTGACTCAGGGGCTGAACAAAATTTTATTTCTGGCAACCGAGTTCAAAATTCCCTGCACCCAGTTACACCCGCCCCAGAAACGCATAGCCCTGTATGGCTAACCCCTCACTCAGGTCATTAAACGCATGGCCTCACTAACTGTTCTTACCTCTGGCAACAACTGAGAGGAGCTGTCCTTTTTTGTTCTCCCAGCCTCCACTTCCCCTGTAGTTTTAGGATACCCCCGGTTGTATACCCACAATCCCATCATCGACTGGAGCCAGGCAGTCATACACTCTTGGAGCACCTTTTTTATGTCCACCTGCTTCCAGTCAGTGGCCTCCTCACCTTCCGTTTCACTCCAGGCCCCAAACCCAGAGCCTCCTGACCTCTCTAAAGTCCCCCCAGTCTACCATGACCTAGCTCCTATTTTCTGTAAGGCCAAAGTTACGTCACTTCCTCCTCACCGGCCCTATGATTGTGCCCTAGAGCTCCAGCAGGGAGCAAAATTACCCTCGAGCCGGCTATATAGCCCCTCGGGCCCCGAAAAGAAGGCCATGGAGAAGTACATAAAGGAGTCCTTAAACAACGGCTTTATTTGTCACTCATCATCAGCCCTGGGGGCGGGGTTTTTCTTTGTTGGGAAAAAGGATGCTTCACTACACCCCTGTATCGACTTCTGGGAACTAAATAACATCACCGTCAGAGACAAATATTCGCTTCCCCTTATTAAGTTGACCTTCGATCAACCCCAAGGGTTGACTATTTTCACTAAACTCAATCTCAGGAACAACCACTACCTAATCTGGATCAGGGAGGGCGACGAATGGAAAATGGCTTTTTCCACGCACCTAGGTCAATTTGAATACTGCGTTATGCCAGTCGGGCTCACCAACGCCCCCGCAGTATTCCAACGGCTTATTAATGATGTACTACGGGACTTCCCGAATACACTCATATTTGTCTACCTCAAAGACATCCTTATCTTCTCCCACTCACTGGAAGAGCATCAAATCCACACCCATCTAGTCCTCCAGTGCCTCCTTGAGAACCAATTGTACGTCAAGGCAGAGAAGTGTGAGTTTTGCACCATCACCACCACTTTTCTGGGCTATGTGTGGAGTTTGCATGTTCTCCCTGTGCTGTGTGGGTTTACTCCGGGGGCTCCGGTTTCCTCCCACAATCCAAAGACATGCATGTTAGGTTAACTGGCTGTTCTAAATTGTCCCTAGATATCTGTTTCCTATAGGCCCTTAGAATAGAGGGTTAGTATTAGTGAAAGCGCTTTGAGTGGTCTTTGTGACTAGAAAAGCACTATATAAGTGCAGGTTAGTTAGTTAGTTAGTATATAATATCACCTGCGTGCATCAAACCAATCCTGTGAAGGTTCGAGTTGTAACCAATTGGCCCACCCCATCCACCAGGAAGCAGCTGCAACAGTTTTTGGGGTTGCCAATTTCTACCAGCATTTCAATCGGAATTACAGCTCCGTTGCCCAACCACTCACTGCCCTTACATCTACAAAAGTCCCCTTCCATTGGACCCAGAAGGCGCAGGAAGCATTCACCCTTCTTAAGGCCCATTTCACTGACACCCCCATCCTGCTTCAGCCCGATCCTGGGCTCCAATTTATTGTTGTGGTAGATACTTCTGACACTGGGATGGGGGCAGTGCTTTTGCAGCACTTGAAAGCTCATGGGAAGGTCCACCCATGCACGTATTTCTCTCGGCGACTTTCCCTTGCCGAGAGAAATTACGACGTCAGAGATCGAGAGCTGCTAGCCCTCAAATTGGCGTTAGAGAAATGCGCCATTGGCTAGAGGGGTTGGCCTTGCCCTTTCCTGTGTGGACGGACCACAAGAACCTTGAATACATTCACTCTGCCAAACGCCTTAACCCCCCCACACACACACACACGTCAGATGGGCCCTGTTTTTCACCCTATTTCAGTTCTCTCTCACCTACAGGCCAGGGTTGAAGAACACAAAGCCAGACACTCTCTCTCGCCAGTTCTACGCCCTTCCATCAACCACGACGGCAGAGATCATCATCCTGGAGGGGGTCATTGTGGGGGCCTCACCTGGGATATAGAACAGCATATCCGGGCGGCACAGTACACCAAGCTTGACCTGGAGGGGGGTGTCCTCTGGGCCAGCTATTCGTCCCCATGGCAGTCAAGGGTGATGCTCTCCGCTGGCTTCACACCACGAAGCTCTCCTGCTACCCAGGGATAGTGCGCACCCTGTCCTTTCTCCAGCACTATTTCTGGTGGCCTGTGATGGAGAGGGGTATCTGGGAGTACGTCAAGGCCTGTCCCCAGTGCTCCACAGGGAAGACCCCTACTCCCCTACCCTCCCGGACTTCTCCAGCCCCTCCCTATTCCGAGCCACCCGTGGTCTAACATAGCGCTGGACTTGATGACAGAGCTGCCCCCCTCCAGTGGGCACACAGTCATCCTGACTGTCATTGACAGGTTCTCCAAGGCAGCACACTTCATCCCCCTGAAGAAGTTACCATCGGCCTTGGAGACAGCACACCTCCGGTCGGTGCACATGGTCAGGTTGCATGGCATCTCCACAGACATGGTTTCCGACGATCGTCCCCAGTTCATTTCGAAGGTCTGGCAAACCTTCTGCAAGGCCACAGGGGCCACGGTCAGTCTCTCCTCTGGCTGCCACCTCCAGAGCAATGGCCAGAGCGAGAGGGTGAACCAGGAGATGGAAGCGATGCTCCCATGTGTTACGGTGTCTGACTCATCCTCCTGGAGGATCCGTTGCCACTGGAGCTTCCCCCTTCGAGGCTTCCCTGGGCTACCATCTGCCACTCCTCCCCATTGCTAAAGAGGAGACAGCAGTCCCATCAGTGGCAGGCCTCATTGCCTGTCGACTCATTGTCACTTGTCAACGTGGGCACCTCGCCATCACACTCGGTACCCCCATCCAAGGTATACCGAGCACTGGCACTGAGACCCTCCTGCATTGAACCTGAATGAGGCTGGACCTGATTGACCGCAATGGTGCAAGATAAATCCTTCCCCCACACCGTGTCTGTTGTGTCCGAATTAAAGAGGAGACAAGGTGATGTTTTATGGTTTTATTATAATATGAACTATACACACAGGAGTCCCTACTGCGAGTGCAGGAGCCACAGCGAAGAGACAATATGTCTCCCGTATAATATACGATCCTACATCCCCCCCCTTTTGAAAAAATGCAAGCACACAAATTCTCCCAACCATATAATTTACACCCGATTCACACTCAAATACAAAGGAGTATAGGCCCACACACACACACCACACTGGCCCAGCGGAGCTCTCCGCTATGTAAACAAGACAGTCACTGAAAAGAAAAAGGGCCACACACCAAAATAAATTAATCCCGATGAAAATATTCATACATACAAATAAGTAATTACAGACATAAACAATGGTGGTACCAGACCCCTTAAACTCACAGGATATACACAATTAAACACAGATTCCTGACACACTTATACAAGTAACACAATATAGGCCAATAATCACACTCACACCCCACACGAACAATCGCACCCAAGTGTTACTGCACCCTCAACACACAACATTCAGCCACCAGGCATTCATACAGACAACGGTGGTCAAGTGCATATAAACATAGTCAAACAGGCAATATCACAAAATTCACATCACCACATTGACAAAGCTGTGTCTCTCTCTTTTTTTTAAACTTCTGAATATATCTTGAACACCATAACATTAACCGTAGCAGACACATTTTAAATGCACTAAACCAAACACACCGTAAGCCCCCATTCAAAACCTAACCCGGGTCTCCCGAAGGCCCCCCTCTGGAGTGTCCATCCTGTGGCCCACTCCCAGAGCGTCTCCGCTTTCGTGTGATAGGAGACGGGCTGCAATGATGTTCCTTCCGAAGGAAGGAACACGATCCAAGATGGCGCCCACAGCGGTCGACATGGTGCTTCGCTGCGCTCTTTGTTTGTTTTTGTTTGTCAATTGTGTGTCTGCTTGCACTTATACCCGTGAAGAACTTCTAAATATCAGGACTTTCACCCCCACGGACCTCCTCCCAGTTTTTCTAGCCCCTGCCGCCGATCTGGTTTATTGTTTGGCTCGGAAAGCGAGACGGCGGAAGAGAGGAAGACGAGCGGGCGCTCTCGTGCGACTTCGCAGGAGAGGCTCGCGAACGGCGCTGCCTGGCATATTTCTGTCCAATACCAACTCTCTCTCTAACAAGGTGGATGAACTGAGACTGCTGATGCGTTTTAAGGACCTCGCCTCCTCAGCTGTCCTCTGCTTTACTGAGACCTGGCTCCGGGAAAATATACCGGACAGCGCGCTGCGCCTCGACGGCTTCCAGCTCTTCCGTGCTGATCGTGACACAGAGCTTTCCGGCAAGACCACAGGAGGCGGAGTCTGCTTCTACATCAACTGCATCTGGTGCTCTGATGTAACGGTAATTTCCAAACACTGTTCTCCTGCCTTGGAATTTCTTGTTATCAATTGCAAGCCCTTCTATTCCCCGCGGGAGTTTGCTTCTTTCATAATGATCGCTGTGTACGCCCCTCCCGACGCGGACACGCGCGAAGCTCAGCGCGTGCTCGCGGATCACATTCAACACAGAGCGGAGTTTTCCAGACTCGCTGATTATTGTGGCTGGCGACTTTAATCAGTGCAATCTGAGCCACGATCTCCCCCGCTACAAACAGTTTATTAAATGCCCCACCAGAGGATTAAACACACTGGATCACTGTTACACCACAGTGAAAGACGCATATCGCGCTGTCCCTCGAGCTGCGCTGGGATTATCTGATCACGTGATGGTTCACCTCATTCCCACATACAGACAGAGATTGAAGCTCACTAAACCTGTTGTGAGCACTACGAAGATACGGACCAGTGATGCTGAGGAGAAGCTGGAAACGTGCATGGAAATATCTGACTGGGGCATGCTTAAAGGAGCCACGCATGATCTGGATGAGTACACGGACACTGTGAACTCATATATCCACTTTTGTGAAGAGAACATTCTTCCATCACGCACCAGGGTGAGTTACTCTAATGACAAACCCTGGTTCACAGCTAAGCTCAGACAGATCAGGAAGGAGAAGGAAGCAGCGCTGAAAAGTGGAGACAGGGACTGCTACAGGGAGGTTAAATACCGGTTTAACAGAGAGCTGAAGAGGGCTAAATCTGTGTACTCAGAGAGACTCCAGCAGCAGTTCACTGCTAATGATTCGGCTTCCGTGTGGAGAGGACTGAGGCAGATCACCAACTATCGGCCTCAGGCTCCTAAAGGTCAGGATGACAAAGCCCTTTGTCAGAGACTGTCCCAACACTATGCCCGTTTTGACACCTCGTCATCTGTGTCCAACTCCCCCCCTCCCTCCAGCTCCACAGCCTCCACATTCCCTACTTCATTTAAGGCACCCCCCCCTCCTCCCCCCCTCCCCTTATCATCAGTGAGCAGGATGTGCTCAAACAGTTCTCCAGACTGAACCCGCGCAAGGCCCCCGGCCCAGACGGCGTGTCTCCCTCCACCCTGAGACTCTGTGCGAAACAGCTGGCTCCTGTATTCACAGACATTTTTAACACCTCCCTTAAGTTATGCCACGTGCCATCCTGCCTCAAATCCTCCACCATCATCCCTGTCCCCAAGAAGCCACGGATCACTGGACTTAATGACTACAGACCTGTAGCGCTCACCTCTGTAGTCATGAAGTCCTTTGAGCGCCTGGTCCTGTCCCACCTCAAGTCCATCACCACCCCTCTCCTGGACCCGCTGCAGTTTGCCTACCGAGCCAACAGGTCTGTAGACGATGCAGTCAACCTGGCCCTCCACTCCATCCTGCAGCACCTGGACTCCCCGGGAACCTACGCCAGGATCCTGTTTGTGGACTTCAGCTCCGCATTCAACACCATCCGCCCCGCTCTGCTCCGGGACAAGCTGTCCCTGCTCAACGTGCCTGACTCCCTCTGCAGGTGGATCATCGACTTCCTGACGGACCGGAGGCAGCATGTGCGGCTGGGAAAGACTGTCTCAGACTATACTAGCATCAGCACCGGATCACCCCAGGGCTGTGTACTTTCCCCCCTACTCTTCTCCCTTTACACCAACTCCTGCACCTCCAGCCACCAGTCTGTCAAGTTGATCAAGTTTGCGGACGACACCACCCTCATCGGGCTCATCTCCAACGGCGACGAGTCCGCCTACAGGAGAGAGGTGGCCCAGCTGGCGTCCTGGTGCAGCAATAACAACCTGCAGCTGAACGCTCTGAAGACAGTGGAGATGATTGTAGACTTCAGGAAAGTCACTACTCCTCTGCCCCCCCTCACCCTCTCAGGCTCTCCCATCACCACTGCTGATTCCTTCCGCTTCCTAGGCACTACCATCACCAGGGACCTCAAATGGGAGCTGACCATCAGCTCACTCATCAAAAAAGCCCAGCAGAGGATGTTCTTCCTGCGGCAGCTGAGGAAGCTCAAGCTACCCACCAAGATGTTAGTGCAGTTCTACACAGCCATCATCGAGTCCATCCTCACCACCTCCATAACCGTGTGGTACGCAGGAGCCACTGCCAGGGACAGACTAAGGCTGCAGCGCGTCGTGCGCACTGCTGAGAAGGTGATCGGCTGCAAGCTCCCATCTCTCCAGGATCTGTACATCTCCAGGACCCGGAGGCGTGCTGGCCGGATCATAGCCGATCCCTCACACCCTGGTCACGTACTGTTTGCCCCCCTCCCCTCTGGTAGAAGACTTCGGTCCATCCAGACTAAAACCTCCCGTCACATGAACAGCTTCTTCCCCTCTGCCATTAGACTGCTGAACACTAAGTGACTCTCGTGCACCATGTACAGCAGCTCAACCAGACTCATGTCAATCATCACTGTTTTCTTCCTGCATTACCGACTGCACTATATAGTTCTCCACAGTATCTGCTGCTGGCTAATATATATTTTAACTGTTGACCAGTATCACTTAATCTTATCCTACACTTTATTACATGTATAGTTTATTTCTCTTATCTTATCATGTTTAATGTTGCAGCATTGTACCGAGACAAATTCCTAGTTTGTGTACTACATGAACAATGGCAATAAACCTGATTCTGATTCTGATTCTGAACGCCGCAGCTCGTTGGGATGCTGTCTCGATCTATCAGTCAAATTCAGGTACCCATCGCCGTCGGACCGGACTACCCGTAGATTATCCTGTTCAACTTTCAGTTCTCTCAAACTGCACACTCGACCAAGCCGAGGCTCAACCCTAGGGTGGATGTCATCACCCTCGCCCAGGGGAGCGCTCACTGGCTTCCTCTGCCATCTGCATCGCGATCTGGCACCCTTATGGCTCCTCAGCGATCCGCCAAGTTGACTTGAGCCTAGGTCCTTGTTTTCAATTTCGGCACAGCTAGAGTCTGCGCCATCTGATGTTACCCTGGTTGCTAGCTGATGTTGTTGTTGCTGTTGCGTTGGAGCGGCACCAGCAACATGAGGCTCTGCTCTCACTGCTCTCGCTTTCCGAACCTTTCCACCTTTGCGGGGGCTAGCCGTACGGGTCCACCATACTCGGGACCACAAATACTGGCACGGAGCCCCCGTCTTGTCAGCGTACTCTGGTGTTGGCGGCGTCCCTCTTCATCTGGAATGGGCCACCCAAAGTCCCACACTTCTTCACCACGGTCCCACAGACCACCACCTGCCCACTCCTCCACATCTCCATAGGTGATGGAGAAACCAAGCCCGTAAAACAAGTCACAGCCCATCAGATTATTACCTTCTCGAGACACCATGAACTTGGCTGTGCACATAGAGGCCTCCTTATACCTCACTGACAGCCACACCGAGCCCACGATGTCAAGGGGATTATTACCATATCCATAATAGGCCATGTTCGTCTTACTCACACTGTAGTGGGAAAAACACCATCTTACTGTTTCTAAGTTCAGAATGGAGACCGCTAACCCCGTGTCCACTAACAGCGGTATCGGTGTCCCATCCAGCAGAATAGTGCAAATAATTTGACCGTCCGTGTTGGGCGAGACAGTGGACCACCGTAGGTGCTTTCTTTTTCACACTGTCCTTTGCAGGTCTCCGTTCCTCCTTGTTGAAATTGCAGCAAACTCTGGCGAAGTGATGGAGCAAACCACACCGTCCACAACACTTGCCCCTCGCTGTGCATGCCCTGGCTCGATAGTGGTGCCTGCTGGATCCGCAGCCGTAACATCTCGGTGTCCCCGGGACAGACCGTATTTTAATGATGGCCGGGTACTCGTCATCGCTTCCATCGTCCGAATCCAAGGCCAGGGTCTTTCACCGTGCGTTGTTCTTGGGCAGGGCCTCATTGTTACCAAGGTTTCTTGTCAGCTGTTCCGCTGCCTCGTGTTGGTGTGCTAGCTCCAAGGCCGCTAGCAGAGATAGCTCACCAGTGTGAGTTAACAGGTGAACCCTCACCGAGGAGTAGGCCACATGCTCGGTCAGCTGGTCGCGGACCATATCCTCCTCCAAACATGCTCAGGATTCTCTGGCCCTCCATACCAAGGATATGGACCAGAATAGCCCTCGCTGTCATGATGGCCGCTAGGCCGTCATCAGCATCATCATCATCAGCCGCGCTCACTCCAGCAGGTAGCAATTAGCGGACTTTAAAAGCCCGACGCGCGGACTCCTCAGCACGGAGTCGTCTGTCTTCCTTGCCAAGCAATGCACCGAGATCTCGACTACAAGTCAAGAAGCGAACGCCAAGTCAAGCCAGGCCACGTAAGCAAACTCAGCACTCATCGTCTGCAAGTTCTTTCCCCTGTGCACAGGTGGACGTCCCAGGCGGACAATCCTCCTCAGCTGACGAGGCACAGCCTCCTCCTCCTCGGAGTTCCTCCTCACCCCCGCAACGCCAGGCCCCTCGAGCACTATGTCACACGGACACCAGGAGCCAGCCGGACTTACACTGTGGGACCTGCCAGTAAGCACCTGCAGCATATACGCCGTCATTGTTACTGTGCAGCAGTAACCTTTGTGCTTGTGTGCTCTAGGGTTGCCAGGTCACCACAAGACGGGCTCAGCTCCAGTTACCAGACGAGCACACATACATCCACTTACACACTACACCCACACTCTAACAATAAAAGATAATTGTCTGTAATCACTCATGTCAGCGTCTGTCTCTTGGGTCGTAAATCATGTCAGTACGACTCCGTCAGGATGACCCAACAGACAGCGCGCTGTCACGCTGCTTTAACACTCTCAGCGCACGAGTTGACATGATTTCCCATCAACAGACGGTAATCTTAAATCAATTGACACAAATTAACAGCCGGCTGGATCGCCTGGAAGGACACCAGGCATTTCCCCCGGCCAGCGGGGCGCCTTCAGCACCTGCAGCCACTGCTACTAGCCAAACTAACCCACCATCTGCACATCGCCTCACTCCCATGCCAACCCCTGCTCGTTTTAATGGTAAACTCGGGGAGGCACGAGGTTTTTTGCTGCAGTGCGAGTCTGTGTTTCTCCGCGTCCCGGTGGACTTTGCCACTGATTTGAACAAAATTGGATATATTATCAACTTGCTGGGAGGCAGAGCCTTAGATTGGGCTTATACCATCATGGCCAAACCAAGCTACCCACTTTTGACTTACCAGCAGTTCGTGGCAGAGTTCATGGAAGTGTTCGATCATGTTGACCGGGGCGCGGTGCTAACCGAATGGCTGCTAGGTCTTCGGCAGGGCAGTAGGTCTGCCGCTGATTACTCCGTTGATTTCCGGGTATTAGCTGCTCAGGTTGGGTGGGGGGAGCCAGCGCTCTGTGGAATCTTCCTCCGCAGTCTTAGCCCTGAGTTGAAGGATGAGCTAGCAGCACGGGATAAACCAGACACGTTAGGGGAATTAATCTCCCTCACCATCAGCCTAGATAGCAGGCTAAGGGAGCGAGCGGCTGAATGGCGAACAGCTTCCCGTTCGAGTAAATCTTGCCCTCGCCCCATTAGGTCCTCCCTCCTCGCTCTGCCCGCATCTGAAGAACTTCCGGAGCAGGAGGATATGATTGTGGAGCAATCGGGTATTACAGCGGCTGAAAGACAGCGCCACAGGGAGCAGGGGTTGTGTTTCTACTGTGGTAATGGGTCACATGGAATAGTGGACTGCCCGTTAAAAGGGGAGGTCCGCGGATCACAGTAGGGGGATTCGCGGACAAAGATCAGGAAAAACCCCTCACTAGTTGCCACATTCCCATTAGACTCCTCCACAAACACAAGGAACACACCACACACACCTTAGTTGACTCTGGAGCTGAGCAGAATTTCATCTCCAGAGACCTGGCAACCCTGATGGGCCTCAGCTGTCAGCCCTTATGCCCCCCTTTTCATCTTGTCACCCTATCCAAGGCGTCACTGACATCAGTTTCCCACCAGACGGCCCCTGTGTCAGTAATAGTCTCAGGGAATCACAGAGAGGAAATACGGTTCCTGATTCTGCCCATCTCCTCTTCACCCGTCATCCTGGGGTACCCCTGGCTTCGACTGCATAACCCCACTTTCGACTGGCAAGTTGGGAGAATCACGGCGTGGAGCCCGTTCTGCCTGAGCGCCTGTCTCCAGTCAGTGGCGTGCGCCCCCTCTGTTCCCATGCTTCCTCTCTCGATGCCTCCCCCGGACCTGTCCAGGGTACCTGACGTCTACCATGACCTGGGCCCGGTGTTTAGTAAGTCACGGGCGCTGTCCCTTCCCCCCCATCATCCGTATGACTGCGCAATCAACCTCAAGGCTGGGGCCCCTCTCCCGGCGAGCCGCCTGTATAGCCTGTCAGCCCCGGAACGTGAGGCCATGGATACGTATATTAAGGAGTCTTTGGCTTCCAGTAACATCTGTCCATCCTCCTCGGCCGTGGGCGCAGGGTTCTTCTTCGTGGGGAAGAAGGACGGTTCGCTGCGCCCCTGCATCGACTTCCGGGGCTTCAATGACATCACAATCAAAGACAAATACATACTCCCCTTGATGAACACTGCCTTCGACTCCCTCCAGGGGGCGTCATGGTTCACCAAGCTAGATCTGCGGAACGCCTATCACCTGGTGCGTATTCGAGAAGGTGACGAATGGAAGACTGCTTTCCGGACCCCAAACGGTCACTTTGAATACTTAGTGATGCCGTTTGGGTTAACCAACGCTCCGGCGGTGTTCCAGCGCCTAATCAATGACGTCCTCCGGGACTTTCTGAACTCCTTTGTCTTTGTGTATCTCGATGATGTCCTCATCTTCTCGCGCACACTGGAGGAGCACCAGGTGCATGTGTGGCGGGTTCTGCAGCGCCTCCTGGAGAATCAGTTGTTCGTCAAGGAGGAGAAATGTGAATTCCACACGGACCGCACCTCCTTCCTGGGATTTATCATCGCCCGTAACCAGGTGCTTCCCGATCCGGACAAGGTCAAGGCGGTGGTGGACTGGCCCGCACCTACATCTCGGAAACAGCTGCAGGGGATTCTGGGTTTCGCCAATTTTTACCGGCGATTTGTGCCTAACTTTGGGAATATCGCCAGACCCCTGACTGCACTCACATCCCCGAAGGTCCCCTTTTGCTGGAGTGAGGAGGCTGCTGCGGCATTCGAGAGACTGAAGGGGGAGTTCGCCTCGGCTCGTGTGTTGACCCAGGTGGACCCGGAACTTCAGTGTCTGGTGCAGGTGGACGCCTCGGATTCGAGGGTTGGGGCCGTTCTCTCTCAGCGCTCCCCGGCGGATGGAAAGATCCGACCCTGCGCTTACTTCTCTCATCGCCTGACCCCCGCTGAGAGGAACTACAGCATTGGTGACAGGGAACTGCTGGCCGTCAAACTCACTCTGGAGGAATGGAGGCACTGGCTGGAGGGGGCTGCCCAGCCGTTTGTTATTTGGACCGACCATCGCAACCTTGAGTATCTCAGGACGGCCAAGCGGTTGAACGCACGTCAGGCCCGCTGGTCACTCTTCTTCGGTCGCTTTAATTTCATGATCACCTATCGGCCGGGAAGCAAGAATGGTAAGCCTGACGCCCTTTCCAGGCAGTTTGACGTGCCATCCTCTGACGAGCAGGAGGAGACTATTCTGCCGTCTGCCTGTGTGGTGGGTGCGTTGTCCTGGGGAATCTGCGACAAGGTCAGAAGAGCACAAGAGGTGGAGCCCGATCTGGGTGGGGGGCCCTCGGGTCGTCTATTTGTTCCCCGTTCTGTCAGAGGCCAGGTAATCGAGTGGGGTCACGCGTCTAAACTGGCGTGCCATCCGGGTGTGAGTCGGACCATTGACCTCCTCCAGAGGACCTTTTGGTGGCCAGGGCTACGGAAGGATGTTAACAACTATGTCAGGGCCTGCGCTCAGTGCGCTACTGGTAAGACGTCATCGTCGGCCCCGGCGGGCCTTCTGCACCCCCTGCCCATTCCTTCTCGCCCCTGGTCCCATGTAGCCATGGACTTCGTGACCGGTTTGCCCCCTTCCGGCCACTTCACGACTGTTTTGACAATAGTGGACCGATTTTCTAAAGCTGCCCACTTTGTGCCTCTTCGGGGGTTACCATCAGCACGGGAGACGGCGGACCTCCTCGTCCTTCACGTGGTTCGTCCTCATGGGATCCCCGCTGACATCGTTTCGGATCGAGGGCCACAGTTCGTGTCTCAAGTTTGGAAAGCGTTCTGCACGGTACTGGGGGCCACGGCCAGTCTCTCCTCGGGATACCACCCTCAGAGCAATGGCCAGTGCGAGCGGGCCAATCAGGAGCTGGAGGCTGCGCAGCGCTGCGCCATTTCCTCCTGCTCATCTTCTTGGAGCACGTATCTCCCGTGGATCGAGTACGCTCACAACACCACGGTGTCCTTGGCCACGGGGATGTCCCCCTTTAAGGCATCATTGGGGTATGATCCACCTGTGTTCCCTGAGGAGGAGGGAGAGGTAGTGGTTCCATCTGTACAGGCTCACACCAGGCGTTGTCGGCGGATTTGGTCCATCGCCCGCAGAGCCCTCCTGAGAACCACAGAACGCAATATCGAAGTGGCCAACCGTCACAGGAGGCCCGCCCCGGATTACAAGGTGGGTCAGAAGGTATGGTTGTCCACGAAAAACATTAGTGTGCCTGCCGAGAAGCGTAAGCTGACCAAGCGCTTCATCGGACCTTATGTCATTGCCCGCATTGTCAACCCTGTGTCTGTGCGTCTTGTTCTCCCCCCTCACATGCGCATCTGCCCCACTTTTCACGTCTCCCAGGTCAAGCCCTACATCGACGACCCGCTGTGCCCGCCTCCCGTGGCTCCTGTCCCCCCGAGGATGATCGATGGTCACCCGGCCTGGGGAGTGACAGCAATCCTGGATGTCCGCAGGAGGGGTCGGGGCCTTCAGTATTTGGTGGACTGGGAGGGGTTTGGTCCTGAGCATCGCTCCTGGATACGCCCTGCGTTGATTCTCGATAAGCAGTTGGTCCGCGATTTCCATCGGGCGCATCCAGGTAGGATTGGGCAGGTGCCTGGAGGCACCTCTAGAGGGGGGAGTACTGTCATGATGGCTGCTAGGCCGTCATCAGCATCATCATCATCAGCCGCGCTCACTCCAGCAGGTGGCAATCAGCGGACTTTAAAAGCCCGACACGCGGACTCCTCAGCACGGAGTCGTCTGTCTTCCTTGCCAAGCAATGCACCGAGATCTCGACTACAAGTCAAGAAGCGAACGCCAAGTCAAGTCAGGCCACGTAAGCAAACTCAGCACTCATCGTCTGCAAGTTCTTTCCCCTGTGCACAGGTGGACCTCCCAGGCGGCGGACAATCCTCCTCAGCTGACGAGGCACAGCCTCCTCCTCCTCAGAGTTCCTCCTCACCCCCGCAACGCCGGGCACCTCGAGCACTACGTCACATGGACACCAGGAGCCAGCCGGACTTACACTGTGGGACCTGCCAGTAAGCACCTGCAGCATATACGCCGTCATTGTTATTGTGCAGCAGTAACCTTTGTGCTTGTGTGTTCCAGGGTTGCCAGGTCACCACAAGACGGGCTCAGCTCCAGTTACCAGACGAGCACACATACATCCACTCACGCACTACACCCACAATCTAACAATAAAAGATAATTGTCTGTAATCACTCGTGTCAGCGTCTGTCTCTTGGGTCGTAAATCATGTCACTCATTCTTAATTTATCCAGGTTGCCGAGGTCTAACGCCAACAGATAGTTTTGGAAGGCCGCATACCACCTGGCCCAAGGGACCAGCGGCTCACCCGGAGCCTCCAAGAAGGGACAAAGCATGGTAGCAGCCCTCTCCATCTCCGTATATACTCGTTGCCAAATGTTGTGTCCGAATTAAAGAGGAGTCGAGGTGATGTTTTATGGTTTTATTATAATATGAGCTATACACACAGGAGTCCCTTCCGCGAGTGCAGGAGCCACAGCAAAGAGACAATATGTCTCCTGCAGTTGGCTTATATATCACAGGTGACGCCACCCCCCAGAGGCGGGGCGTCACCCCTCCCAAGCCTAGGGCACTGCCACAATAATATAATATATATAATATACATTCCTACAGTGTCATCCTCTGTTACCACAACCAAATGGTTCCGCCAGCCACAACCTGTCCACTCTCCATGGGATCCATGGGGTGATGATCCCCCCCATGGATCATTACCTTATCGTGGTGGGGGGGTTTGCGTGCCCCAGTGATCCCAGGAGCTATGTTGTCCGGGGCAATTTGCCTCTGATAGGGTCACCCAAGACAAACTGGTCCTGGGTGAAGGGCCAGACTAAGAACGATCCAACAGACTCTCATGATAACTTCTATATCAAGGATTCAGTGTACCCCGCCCGGTATGGGGTTACCGGGGCCCCACCCTGGAGCCAGGCCTGGGGGAGGGGCTCGAAGGCTAGCGTCTGGTGGCCGGGTTTCCACCCATGGGACCCGGCCGGGTTCAGCCCAAAGGAGTTACATGGGTCCGCCCTCCAGTGGGCTCACCACCTGCAGGAGGGATCATGGGGGTCCGGTGCTATGTGGATTAGGTGGCGGTCAAAGGCGGAGACCTTGGCGGACTGATCTCAAGCTTTCTAAACTGGCTTTTGGTACGTGGAATGTCACCTCTCTGGTGGGGAAGGAGCCTGAGCTGGTGTACGAGGTTGAGAGATACCGGCTAGATATAGTCGGCCTCACCTCAACACACAGCTCCGGTTCCGGAACCAGTCTCCTGGAGAAGGGCTGGAGCTTGGCCTTTTCTGGAGTTGCCCCGGGCGAGAGGCGACGAGCAGGGGTGGGTATTCTTGTATCCCCCCACCTAGCTGCCTCTATATTGGAGTTTTCCCCGGTGGACGAAAGGGTTGCTTCCCTGCGCCTTCGGGTTGGGAAACGGGTCCTGACCATCATTTGTGCCTATGCACCAAATGATGTTTCAGAGTACCCACCCTTTTTGGAGTCTGTGACTGGGGTGCTGGAGGGTGCTCCTCTTGGAGACTCCATTGTCCTACTGGGGGACTTCAATGCACATGTGGGCAATGACAGTGAAACCTGGAGGGGGGTGATTGGGAGGAATAGCCTGCCCGCTCTGAACCCGAGTGGTGTTCAGTTATTGGACTTCTGTGCTAACCACAGTTTGTCCATGACGAACACCATGTTCAAGCATAAGGGTGTCCATATGTGCACCTGGCAACAGGACACCCTAGGTCACAGGTCGATGATCGATTTTGTTATCGTGTCATCAGACCTGCAACCATATGTCTTGGACACCCGGGTAAAGAGAGGTGCAGAGCTGTCAACTGATCACCACCTGGTGGTGAGTTGGATCCGATGGCAGGAGAGGAAGCCATTCAGACCTGGTAGACCCAAACGTATAGTGAGGGTGTGCTGGGAATGTCTGGCTGAGGCCCCTGTCCGGGAGGTCTTCAACTCCCACCTCCAGAAGAACTTCAACCACATTCCAAGGGAGTCTGGAGACATGGAGTCTGAATGGGCCATGTTCTCCACCTCTGTTGTTGAAGCGGCAGCCCAGAGCTGCGGCCGCAAGGTGGTCGGTGCATCTCGTGGTGGCAACCCCCGAACCAAGTGGTGGACACCAGTGGTGAGGGGGGCCATTAAGCTGAAGAAGGAGTCCTATCAAGCTTGGTTGGCTTGTGGGACTCCCGAAGCAGCTGAGGTCTACTGGCAGGCCAAGCGGAGTGCAGCTCGGGTGGTTGCTGAAGCAAAAACCCGGGTATGGGAGGAGTTCGGTGAGGCCATGGAACAAGACTTTCGGTCGGCCTCGAAGAGATTCTGGCAAACTGTCCAGTGGCTCAGGAGGGGAAAGCAGCTGCCTGTCCACACTGTGTATGGTGCGGATGGGACACTGTTGACTTCGACTGGGGATATCGTCGGGCGGTGGAAGGAATACTTCGAGGATCTCCTCAATCCCACTGATACGCCTTCCACAGAGGAAGCAGGGTTTGGGGACAAGGGGGATGACTTCCCTATCACAGGGGCTGAGGTTGCCAAGGTGGTTAAAAATCTCCTTGGTGGCCGGGCCCCGGGGGTGGACGAGATTTGCCCTGAGTACCTCAAGGCCCTGGATGTTGTTGGGCTGTCATGGTTGACACGCCTGTGCAACATTGCGTGGAGGTCGGGGGCAGTGCCTTTGGCATGGCAAACCGGGGTGGTGGTTCCTCTCTTCAAAAAAGGGAACCGGAAGGTGTGCTCCAACTTTAGAGGGATCACACTCCTCAGCCTCCCTGGGAAGGTGGAGTCTGTGCTGATGCCATGTAGCCGGTGTATTGTAGTTGTTGAGCGAGTATAAGAGCCAGTGTTTGTTCAACAGTGCTTAACAGAGAAGAGTATTCCAAAGTAGATTCCACTTTTAACGCCATGTTGATTCCATCAACAGTTTCTCTCTTATATTATCACTTGACGTGCCATCAATCAGTTGGTCTTTTATCATTTGATCATGCAGCGCACCATAGTCAAAAGCTCTGCAGGCTCACGGAGGTTGGCCACAAAAGCTTGCATCGACTCACCGGGCTGGTGTGACGTTTCCGTACCTTGTACCGCCACATCAAGACTCGCTGTTTGCCCATGAAATGGGTTGTCAGCAGCATCACGGCAGTCTCAGATGTTGTCAGTGATCCCAATGCTGTAAGAATTTGCTGTCCCTCAGCCCCGACACAATGAACGAGAAGGGCCGTCTTCTGTTTCTCAGTGAGGGCTTCATCGGAGAACCCTATTGCATCAATATAAGCGTTAAAACCTGCCAGCCATTGTGTCTATGACACTGTGGGTTCCCCTGGCACTGCAAGGAATGGGTCCGGTGGAGGAAGAGGAAATCTAGCCATCCTCGTCGCCAAATGTTATGTTGGAACAGATTTATACGTGCACACCATTGAAGGTTAGACCATGTTCTGCTTTACTTCTTTATGTCATGCTCACTCACAACACATGCACCCTTGCATAATCATGCCTCTGAAAGGCAAACCTAGACACAACAACGCTATCCTGCATCATCAACATAGTCATCATGTTACACATCCACAGAATGGGGACAGCCTCGACAATAAAGTTAAAACAACAACTTAAATCTACATAAAACACAATCACAACATGAAGCAATTACATCTTAACCCTTTGAGTGTGAGAATTTGCGTGCCCCTAGTGGTAGAGCCCGGCCCTGTGCCTGCCTTCTCACTCTGACTCTGTCCAAAGTAAGTGAGAAATTTCTGTTTGTTTTTTTTTTTTAAATGTACTGATTTCTTGTTCATATACTTTGAAGATAAGATGATGAGGTACCTCTGTACAAAAAATGGTGTCAAAAGACTGAACCATTTTTTGTGTAAATACATCCTAAGTCCAGTTTTGACTGAGTTATGGAATTTAAAGAGGTGCTGTGACATTATGCAAATTAGATGCATAAATTTATTCCTATCTGAAACTTTGGATCATATTTTACATCTTTCTAATTGACAGTAAGTCATTATCTCTTACCACTTTCAAGTTTTAGCCTTGGAAATCTGAACTATTTTATTGACAAAAAATATTTACCACTCTTCACCACTAGGGGGTATGTCGCAGTTCTGCACCATACACACTCAAAGGGTTAAAACCTCAAAATTAGAGTAATGAGCATGTCCACGTAGTTTGCAGTGGCATAATAACTCGCACTCACTGAGCCAGCGGCCAAAGAAGAGCAAAAACAAACTTCAGTTTATACAGTCACCACAATAAATTGTGTCCTACCTTTGCTGTTTTGTCATTATAAATCATATTCGGATCAATAACTTCACTCCGGGCGGATTTCTGGAGTCCATGTTTGTGATGTGTTGGTCGCAAATGAAACAGCTCTGCCCTTGTTTTAGCAGGAGAGTTAAGTCCACACATTGGCCAGCCAGAAGTGGAATTGCTGCTGGTACTAGTCATGCTGTTTATGCTGTTTAATCAGTCAGCGTACCTGTGGTGGTCGTGAAAAAAAAGATATTATATTGAGCCCCTGTCTCACGTTCTAGTTCAAGTTTAAGTTCAAGTTCAAGTTCAAAGCAATGTGATATAAATCCATTGCTGATGTGCTGGTTCAGCTATGTCAGCAAAACATGGGTGCAGCCATACTGGCAGCTACATGGCCTGCCAGGACGCTTCCTGTGACGTAGTAGCGTGGATACCGCGATCTGGATCAATATTGGCTGAGCCTGGAGTGCCCAGATGAGCAGTGGCTTTCGGGATATTCAAATTCAAATTCAAACGTTTATTTCAAACTCAGGGTTCATATTAAATGCAGAACTAAAACAAGTAGAAAATAAATAAATAAATGCTTAAATTCAGCGGGTCGTCTCGTCTGATCTGAGGTCGTAACGGCCGCCAGACGGCCGATGATTCTACAGAGCAGCAGACACTCGGCGCTCTTGTAACAACAAAAACATACAATGCGATATGGATATCGCAACATGGCGGAATGTAAAGCCTTTGGATGTCTCAATAATAAGCAAAAAAACAAAGATAAACACTTCTTTTGTGTACCCAAACCCAGCTCACCTTGCCAGAAGATCGTAGCGGAAAAGTGATTGCGCAATCTCGGAACAGGGCACAGACGAATCCTTTCAGACGAAATTGCTTTGTGTGTGAGGACCACTTCGTCACTTTCACCTTCAGAAGACCTTTCTGGCTCAAACCTGTAGCCATGTTGGACGAACTCTTCCTCAGAGTCCGACAATTCAGCCATAATAGAATAAAAACACTCACAACAGCACCCTAGTCGCTCATACAGACGGAGTATTGACTTTTCAGTATCAACGTAATGACGTCACATCCGCATGTGTCATGGCTGCGCGCAGAGTTTTCATTGGCTGGCCATGCCTGCGGTCATATTTGCATATTTCTCTGGTGGTATATGGCTGGCAATAATTATTTAACCAAATAACGAATACTTTGCCTAATGTTTTCAAGTTGAATGCGTTTAGACGACCACCACAGGTACCCTTTAAAGCAGTGTTTGTCACAGTGGCTATCTGGTGTGTAGAGGACTAAGCAAAGCTGGACTCTCTTCTCTTTTTAGTCAACCGCCATATTTATTTAATTTATTTTACAAATCTCAACAAGTTCCTCTCTGCAGTTTGTTTACATAAGACACGCACTGGTACTTGCAAGAGTGAGGTGGAGGTTGGGGCCCCTTTAGGTAGTTCTGCAAAGGCCTACCATGGTCACTGCAAACTCTCCACATTGTCACTGTGGTGACATCAGACTCTGGTGATGATCCAAGAGCAAATACCTCCAGCAAGGCCCTTGCTTGTATTTGCGCAGCAGGATTACACAAAAACTATTGCATGGATTTTGATTAGATTTTCACCAGAGATGGTCCTTGGGCTACAGAAAACCATTAGATTTTGGTGATGATCCAAGAGCATTTTATTCGCCAAGGCCCTATCTTGTGACAATGTGTTAGCGGGATTACTCCAAAACTACTGAGCAGACATTGGTGAAATTTTCACCAGAGTTGGCTCTTTGGCTACATACAAACCCATTACATTTTGGAGGTGACCCATGAATGCATACCTCCACCAAGGCTCAATCTTCTAGCAATGCTTTAGCAGGATTACGCAACAACTACTGGATGGATTTTGATGAAATTTTCACCAGAGGTGGTCCTTGTGCTACAGACGAACCCATTAGATTTTGGAGGTGATCCATGAGTGCATGCCTCCATCAAGGCCATATCTTACAATATACGGAGGGATGGGGGCAGGGAGGTACAAAAAGATGGATGACAAAGGGAGGGAGGGACGGAGCTTTGGCAGAGGTATGTGCTCTCTGAGTGCTTTTCTATTAATAACTAAGCCGGCCATGAAGGGAAGTGGCGGATATGTCCCTGTAGTGTTGAATATCACCACTCCTGGAAAACTAAGTATTATTTCAGCATAGAACAGCTAGTATTTTACATATATTTTCAAATGCAAGCACACAGTTAATTATTTTGGGATGAAGTGCTTTCTTTCCAATCTCCGACCTGCCAAATCTCACTTTAAAACGTCATTACAACAAGACAGAAAGCAATGTGTTTGCGCTGAACACCAAACTGCTAACTAGTATCGATTAAAAGCCAGATATATTTTTGATTTTGTAGCACAGCATTTCAGTTTTTCAAACATCAAAAAACCCACACAAGAGAACGGAGACACCTTTGTTCTTCCAACGGCAGCTGTAACATCTATAGAAAGGAGCATGATGAGGAAGTCAGAGCTCTGTTGACACTACAAAAGCACCTACTGAATCTACAAAGCTCAATCATCATCAGTTAGGAATAATGTCACTGGTGAAGTTATGCGCTACATAGATGCAACAGAAACACTGTTATGGTTGGTTGTTTTTTTTTCTTTCTTGTCATTGTGAGCTATCTGGGGCTGTGAATCAATGCATCTGTTTGATCTTTTTCACTCGTGTATACAGCAGATGTGTGCGTGTGTGTGTGTGTTTTTTTCTCGCCCCTGGGGGTGTCTGTATAATGATAGTTATCTCACAGGCCCCTCCATGGGTTTCAGGCCTTATTATCTGAGCAGGTAAAATAATTTCTCAGCCAGACCAGTGTTCCACACTAATTCCCCCCCTCTCTTGTATGTGTGCGCAGGCGCATGTGAGTGAGTGAGTGTATGTGAGTGTTGTGTTTTTCTGTATGTGTGCACACATCAAAGCAGAATGAGATGAGCCCGATAGTATTTCTCTGATTAATTTAGTCATTTGGGATACTCTGTTAACTGGATTACACTCTGATATGTTGATATGACCACTGCGCCCTGGGTCCTTGTGTGCATTTCTGAGTGCATGTGTGTGTGTGCGTGGTGTGTGTGCGTGCGTCGATGCACGTGCAGATATGCAAGCATTTAACAATTATCTGGACGCTCTGTGTTTAATTCCACTTGTGAGGTCCAGGGAGCCTCAAATGACACTTGAAGACTGGCTGATGAAGGAGGGAGACGATCAGAGTGCTTGAAGGTCCCATTCACTAAAACATAGTGTGTTTGTGGGTTTTAACCTTCTAAAATGCTTACTTGGATTATGTGATTATAGTAAAAATATTAAAATCTCTCCTCCGTTAAAAATCCAGGCTACATTTCCCTACAACCCATTGCCGTGCTGTTGGGTATAATATCAGTGCAGTCCTCACCCGCTTCTTTGGGCTGAGGTGAGCCTGGCGGCCTATCTGTCAGCACCTCCCTAATGAGGTGAGCGCTTATGCGATTAGACTGATGGATGCTGACCACCTAGCCAAGCTAATGCTAACAGATTGAAGTAGAATCATAATAATGATAATACATTTTATTTGTAACGCACTTTACATTAACCCTGTAATTGTCCAGCTGTCATAAAACATGTGCGTCACCTGCTGCCTAAAGTCGCAGGTCCGCGCCTGTCACATGATGTGTCCAAAAAGCACAGAAAACTCAGTTGTACCAAGCATTTCACACGACAAGATGTCAGACACATATAGCTTATTGCTCTTCACTGGAGGACTGGAGGACTTCACCCAAACGAACCACCTCAAACATCGTTTCCGGGAACACGAAGAAGGGAATGTAAACAAAGGCTCCATCCCAACATATATTTCCACACGGAGGAAGCGTTTGCTCCAAATTTTGCCAACTATAATTCTAAAAAGAGATTATTTAGCTTCTGAAGGGAAATATTTACCTTCTGTGATAGCAGAAGATGGTCTGGAGTGTGTACACTTTTGTCTGCCATCGACGGAGCTGCATGTGATGACAGAGAACAATAGCGCCAGTTCGGTGGCGTTATGTAACCGAAATTGAGGTGGAATAAATCATAAGATTCATGTGAGAGTTTCTGGATGTGGGAGAGAAAGCGAAAATGACTGGCAGAAGATTAAATAAGGACCAGGGATAACAAAAATGGATGAATGAAGAGACATGGTGTGCGGTAGGTCCAATGTATTTATTTGTTTGTGTACATTCTACTGATTTTCTGGTTCATATACTTTGAAGATAAGATAACAAAAAAACAAAAACAAAGACAAAAAAAAAAATCCTTTGTTTTAATATGTCCAAAGTCCACTTTTGACCAAAAGTTATATAATTTGATACGGTTGCCATCTCATTATGCAAATTAGATGCGTAAATTTACTCCTATCTTAAACTTTGGATCATATTTTACATCTTTCTAATTGACAGTAAGCCATTATCTCTTACCACTTTCAAGTTACAGCCTTTGGAATTTTTCATATCTAAACTGAATATTTTCTTGAAAAAAAACTTGACCGCCAGGGGATGGTGAGCTGATGGGAGTGCTGCTGCGCCATAGACAGAAAATGGGTTAAGAAAATCTCAAAGTGCTACATGTAAAAAGTATAAAACTCAAATTCATAAAATAAAAAAATAAAAAAGGGGGATAAGACGATAAAACCAAATATAAAAAAGAAGAGGTTAAAACAGCAACTCAATGATCAAATGTCCTGCTAAAAAGACAGGTTTTAAGTCCTTTTGTAAAACAGTCTGTGGACTGTGATGCCCTCAAGGTGTCAGGGAGGGCATTCCACAGATGTGGGGCAGCAGCACAAAAGCCCTGTCCCCCATGGTGCTGAGATTTTCATGCCGAAAATATAACAAAACAAGCCAGAATGAGATGAAATATATTACTGACTGTGAGTTAGTGAACCAAGTGGAAACAAGGATGTCTGTTAGGGTGACTGAAATCAGAAGAAAATAACAATGTAAAGCACTTTTGGTAAGCTAATTTCCTAGCTCTGACGCTAACGCCTTGGCTGTAGGCTGGGCTTACCTTTTCTTTACATAGGAACAAACTCAGAAGAGTAAAAACAGATAATAGGACACAGAAACAATATAAAGGCTGTCTTTTTTTTTTTTTTTTTAAAGAGAAGTGAGTGTTTTGATGTTTTTTTTGACAATCACATAATCGACAGACACATTTCAGAAGGTTAAAACCTACAAAAACACAATATTTCAGTGGATGGGACCTTTAAGAAATCATTTTTGAGAAAGGTGGCTTTGCACTTAACCTTTCAAGCTGTCAGTGCCCTTTGCACAGATAAGTTCAAAGATGAATGATATGAATAATTAACCATTTAAATGTGCATCTATAGATGTGAGGTTTTATTGAAACAGGAGAAATCTCGCTGTATTATTTTGAAGTTGCAAATTTAAATCTAAGTCCATCTGTCAGCAAAAGTGTGAAAATAATCGTTGCATGTAGGTTTGAGTTTGTGTGCCGTGTCAGGATGCATCACGACAGACAACCAGTGAGATGCAAAGAATCGCTGGGGTGGGGGGCAGGGGGTGGGCAGAGAAAGCATGGAGAGGGTTAGGATAACAGTGAGGGGCAGAGAAACACCAAGATGGAGAGAGAGCGAGCGCATGAGGAAGAGAGATGGTAGAGTGGCCAGAGGGCAGTGTGCATTAGAGTAAGAGTCTGATTGGCTCTGACCTTCCTCACAGCCAGCTGTCAGCCTCTTAGATACAGACACACACATACACACAGAGCATACAGCACACAGCCTGTTACAGCCCTGCAGGCTCTGATTACCATATCAGCACTGTCTCATTTGCATAAATCCCAGCACTCTTAATTAGGCTTCATCTCTCTCTTCCTCTCTTTACCTCAGTTCTCATTTTCAGCTCCTTTCCTGCACTTTTCTCCCCATCTCTCTCCCTCTCTCTTCCTCCTTTTGCTTTGCTGATATGAGCTGGGGTTTAGGGTTAGAATTAGCAGATAGGAGGGTCCATGACTCCCAATTAGTTCAGTGCTGATTAGTCTAATGACAATTTCACTTCATCTCCATGTATTAGCACACCATATTCCTTTTTAAAACCACTTTCTGTTCAAATAAACATTATCTGCAAGAAATTTTCTCTTTCATCTCCTCATTTGCTTCTTGCCTTTTTATTTTACAGGTGTTATGGTCAGAAAGGACAATGAGCTAATTATGGCCAGAAGTAAACTCTTGTACATGTGGTAAATTAATGACTACCTTTGCTTTGATAGTGAAATAATTTGTTGTTATTTTGGTTTGCTATTATTACACTGCAGTTATTTATATGAAGCCCAATAAAACCACATATTCTACAGCCATAAATATTTCTTGCTATATTATGTTGTAGCTTCAGCAGTCCCAGTGAACGGGACAAGTGCTGACGACACTGTATCAGCTATAAATGAAATTAACAACAGTATCAGTCCCTTAAAAACACACAACTCTATACAGTATGTGTTTTGTTCATATTGTAATGGAATTGAAATTGACCTATGCGCTGTATATGTGTGTTATATAGATCTTTAAGTGGCTGTACTGTGCATGAAGGCCAAGAAAAATACAATTTATCATTTCCATTTACCACTGAGTTGAATGAATAGTATTTAGAATGAACAATATTGACTCAAACACAGCAGCTATCACCTATATATTACTGCAACCAGATTTAAGAACCAAGAGCTGTAAATTTAGCATAGAAATGGCTTGCAAACTGATGCGTTTTTAATTTTGTTTATCGTGTGGTAAAATAGAAATATGCACAGGCTTTCTTGTCATTTAAAAGCAGTTTGTTGTGTCTGTGAGTTTCAGGTCATTTTCACACCTCAAAGTCCACACCAACAAACCATTGTTCATGTTTTTGTTGCATTCTATTTCAGAGGTGTCCAATCATGTGCCATGGAGGGCCAAGACCCTGCAGGTTTTCTCTTCTACCTAGTCTCTCCAGCAGGTGTTTTCACTGATCAGCAATCAGTGGGAAGAAGTTCAGTGTAATCTGCTGTTGAAGACACTGGTTGGAGGCAAAGCCTGCAGGGTCTTGGCCCTCCATGGCACATGATTGGACACCCCTGTTCTATTTGGTCCTGTTAGGTTTGGTTTCACACTGCTCCTTATTCAGGCGAACTAAACAACGTGACGTAACGCACCTTTGTCCTGTTGTCATGACAATGACTTTGTGTAATTGGCAGAGGCTGTGGTAGTTAGTGAACATGTTAGTCACCCTCTGAGGAGTTTTCTATAGCTCTGCCACATCAGTAACTACTTTAAATGGGTCACTAACTGAAAAATTGTGTTTTTGTAGGTTTTAACTTTTAACCCTTTGAAATGTGTCTATTGGTGACATGATTTATAGCCTTTATTTAGTTTCGGTCTGTGATGAGCTGTTTTAACTCTTCTGGGCTTGCTATGGAATGTCACAAACGTGGTAAACCCAGCTTCAGTGCCTGCCTGCTGCTCTATTACTGACCAGCCAAGCTCACTGTCTGTAAACGTGAGTGAGGAACCCAAACTTCAGAGCTAACAGTGCTAGGGAGTTAGCTTACCAAGCACATTTTATATTGTTATTTTTCTATAGATTTCCATTGCCCTAATAGATATCCCTATTTCTCCTAAGGCTACAACTACCGATTATTTTGGTAGTCAACTAATCTCACGACTATTTTTTCCAATTAGTCCACTAATCACGATTATTTCTGTCATGTCTACCATCTCTGCTTCCTGTTGGCATGGCTTCTGTTTGGGGCTGGGGGTTTTGTTTTACCTCACCTGTTTAAGCCTGCACACCTGTGAAAATCACCTTGTTGTTAGTCTCTGCCTTAATACAATGCAGTCTATTATAAAAAAGTTACCATAGAATAAAGTACTGACCCATGAAACAAGTTGGAAACTTGAACTCAGCTTACACAAAAGTGTTTGCAGCACTAGCAACACAATTAAATAACAGAAACTCAACAGCAAAAACTCAAATAGCAGCTTCTGCTGGAGCATAGAGGGCCGTTGCATCTCTGCATGTTCAAAGCAAACTAGAGTAACATTAAAATCCATAAAAGTAAAGAATAAAAAAAAACTAGTCCATCTTTTTTAAAACCTTTCCGGCTCTGGAAGTTTAAAAGTTCAATTAGGCCTCAGATGAAAATTTAAAGAATTTCTTCCAGTCCAAAATAACAGTTTACAAACACTTGAAATTGCAGTGCAGGAATGTGAGCCTTCACTACACATACAGTGAAATATTTAAGCCATTTTAATTAAGCAATATTACATAAGAGGGAGTGCCATATCAGTGAATATAGTAACTGCAGTGATTCGTCATAGGCCCAATGCAGAATGGAGGGCCGAAGACATCACTGCAGTCACTGTATTCATGATACTGTACGATATAGAGTGTAACATTGCTTTTATACAACAATACCACAAACACTGTTTAGTAAATGACAGCAATACAGGACAAAATATTATGATTTGTTTGTTTAACCAGTTATTTTGCTCTGCTGAAAAAAAATAATCCCTTCTAAATGTACCCAGTTAACTGTTGATTAGCATCTCAATGAGCATAATATAGAAAAGAATAGGTATAGTGTAATTTCTCACACACATGTAAACAAACTAAATAGCATCTAGTGCAGAAGTCAGTGTTTATATACCGGTCAACTGTTGAGTAGGGTTTGTGGTCATCGTGCAGGTGGGTGGTCAGCTTGTTGGTAATATAGCTTTGGCACATTTTGCTTACTTTTTCTTTGCATTTTCAGTTGAAATAAAGAGTCCCTCATCACAAAGGTATTGTGGTTTGCTTATCGAGACAATAAATCCTACTCTAGCTTGTCTATTTTTTTTTTACAGATGTGAAATATTTTGCAGATGTTTACAAAGGTAGGACTTCTGGGTCATGGACATATGATTTATTTTCAAACTGTGCCTAACTGTGGAAATTAAGGTATCCAACATGTTATGTTTGGAAATAATGGATGCACACAGGTCCACGTGTTGAGGTTAGCTTTATTAAACATTAGCTCAAACAGCTAGGAGGAAGCACACAGTGAAGTAAGTGGGAGGTGGTACATCAAAGGTGGAGCGCAAGACAGAGAGCCCACAAGAGACCGGCTAGCCCTGGGTAGCCGGCTATTATACCTGTGTTGTGATGATGTCATGCATGCGTACATGCAATTGCAGCGTGGTGTGTTGTGCCGTTTCCCATATATATATATAGTATGCCGTTTACCCATATATATATATTGTGGGCACATATGTTGGTTACATATGCTCCACAAATATATTGCTGTGTGTTTATTGTGTGCTGCACGTCTCAGGGAACAAAGGGACTGAGCCTCTGAGAGATAACGGGAGAGTGTGAGATTTGGCCTTTGTTTCAAGGAGATGACCTGGAGAGATTTCCGGACCACCGGAGACTAAAGGACGATGGTGTGAAGATCAGAGGGGTTACATTGTGACTGGGATTAAGTACCATGTGACTGTATGTTTGATTAAACACCATGTGACTGCAGTTTTGATGTCCGGGGTATAAAGGACAGATGTGAGATTATTCATCCTCTTTTTCTGCTTTGAAATTGTTGGAGTATGTGATTCTGTATAAAGCTGAACCTGAGGAGTAAACTCAGTCTCATCCTTCCGCACATTCTCCACACTGGTGACCTTACGACGAAGCATGAGCAGAGATAATTCTCCCGATCGGGGCTCGGCAGAAGCCAGCCTGATGACTGCCGCCACGTTCCAGCTGCCGGGCTTCTGGCAGCATAGTCCACGCTCCTGGTTTAGCGCGGTCGAGGCGCAGTTCAACCTCCGGAGAATCTCGAGAGACGACACGAAATTCTACCATGTGGTGGCGAAGCTGGACAGCCACACAGTCCAGAGGGTGGAGGATCTGGTCAATCACCCACCGGACAGCGACAAATACAGCGCATTGAAGGTTGCGCTTATCAGTCACTTCACCCCCTCGGTGCAACAGTGAGCAGAGGGGTTCCTAGCGTTGACGGAGTCGGAGAACGACAGACCCGTAGACCTGATGGTGAAAATGCTGAGGCTGAGAGACTCTGAGGATTGCGACTTTATCTTCGCCCACCTTTTCCTCCGGACCCTGCCGCCAGCGGTGAGAGTTACCCTGGCAGGCTCACCTCTGTTGGCCCGGCGAAACTACCATGAGCTGAGCAAGGAGGCGCAACGACTCGTCGACGCCCACAAACAGAGCGCGGTTTCGGCCGCAGCAGCAGAGCTAGGCGCAACGTCCGGAGATGGCATGGGGCCAGGGGTTGCAGCGCCAGACTCACCGACGACGGCGGTAGCAAGGACCAGGCGACACGGAGCGGACGACGTCCTTTGCTTCTATCATCGCCGCTTTGCAGAGAGGGCACACAAGTGCCTCCCGCCGTGCCACTTCAAGCGTTCGGGAAACGCCAAGACCGGGGGTCGGTAGCGGCTGCGGCCCTCGGGGTGGAGAACAAGCTGCTCTACCTGACGGATGCACGCTCGGGGAGGCATTTCCTTGTGGACACAGGCTCCCAGCTGAGCTTCATCATGCCTTCCTACGTGGACCGGTTGACGCCGTCTAAGGGTCCCCGCGTGTCAGCAGCGAATGGCTCAGCGATTAAGACCTTCGGTGAGAGGACTCTACTTCTGTCTTTGCAGGGCCGTGCATTTGAGTGGACTTTTGTTGTAGCGGCAGTCAATTTCAACATGTTAGGGGCTGATTTTTTGTGCTCACATGGTTTATTGGTTGATCTTGCTAACAGACGTCTGGTTAATGCACTCTCCTTTCACTCTATTCCCTGCACAGCTCGAGTGGCACCGCCAACTGCACAAGCCA
Source organism: Pholidichthys leucotaenia (assembly GCA_020510985.1). NCBI lineage: Eukaryota > Metazoa > Chordata > Actinopteri > Cichliformes > Pholidichthyidae > Pholidichthys > Pholidichthys leucotaenia. The sequence goes on from CM035842.1 coordinate 288,782,049, forward strand.
ACATCACAGCTGCGGGTGGTAAGTTCCACGCACTCCTCACTCAGTTCCCAGCACTCACAGTCCCAACGTTTTTGGCGTCAGTGGCTAAACATGGGGTGGAACATTATATCACTACCACCGGCCCGCCCGTTTTTGCAAAAGCTCGGCGCCTGGACTCAGCTAAACTGACCATAGCGCGCGAGAAGTTTGCCAACCTGGAAAAACTGGGCATCATCAGGCGTTCGAAAAGCCCCTGGGCTTCACCACTGCACATGGTCCCAAAGGCTGATGGCTCGTGGCGACCTTGCGGTGATTTCCGCAGGTTGAATTACGCCACTGCACACGACCGCTACCCAATTCCGCATATCCAAGATTTTTGGGTTCATTTGGCGGGGCATTTTTCTAAAATAGATTTGGTACGCGGTTACCATCAGGTTCCAGTGCGCGCTCAGGACATACCCAAAACAGCGGTAATAACTCCTTTCGGGCTTTTTGAGTTTTTGTGCATGCCTTTTGGACTCAAGGGTGCGGCGCAGACGTTCCAGCGCATGATGGACGCGGTCCTACGCGACCTCCCTTTCGTGTTCGTCTATTTGGACGACATTTTGGTAGCCAGCACGTCCGAAGATGAACACGAAAGCCACCTCACGGCAGTTTTCCGGAGGTTGGCAGAGCACGGGTTAATAATTAACCCAGCGAAATGTCAGTTTGGGGCGGTGCAGATTGATTTTTTAGGGCATCGCGTTTCGCCAGAAGGAGCGGTCCCTCTGCCCGATAAAGTGCGCGCAATAACAAATTTTCCCCAACCTCAAATGGTCAAGGCGTTACAGGAGTTTTTGGGAATGGTTAATTTTTATAACCGTTTCCTCCCCAGCACAGCGCAGCTCATGCAACCATTGTACGCTGCACTAAAAAAACAAAAACCCACGAATAAAATCGAATGGTCTCCTGAGCGGGAGCGCGCATTCTCTCAAGTCAAATCAGCCCTGGCAAACGCTGCTTTGTTGGCACACCCAGTTCCAACGGCCCGCATGGCGCTCACCACTGACGCGTCTGATTTAGCCGTAGGAGCGGTCATTGAGCAGTATGTAGCTGGGACCTGGCAACCGCTTGCGTTTTTCAGCAAAACCTTGCGCGATAGCGAGCGAAAATACAACGCGTTCGACAGGGAGTTGTTGGCTCTACACTTGACCATCCGCCACTTCCAGTTCTGGCTGGAAGGGCGCCGTTTCACCGCGTTCGTGGACCACAAACTGCTGACTTTTGCGATGGCCAAGATTTCGGAACCTTGGTCGGGCCGGCAGCAGAGACAGCTGGCCGCGATATCGGAGTTCACCACCAATATCCAGCATGTCGCAGGTAAATATAATGTAGTGGCAGACTGCCTCTCACATGCTGTGGTGGCTCCAGGCCCCGTGGGGGCAGACTCTGCGGCCATGGCCGCGGGCCAGGGTAGCGACACGGAAGCGCGCGCAGCCCCAGTCCGCGTAGGGTTAGATTATGCAGCCATGGCCGCGGAGCAGGTTAGCGATGCGGACGTGCGCGCGCTCCAGTCTGGACCAACAGGGTTAAGGCTGGAGGACAGGGTGCTGCAAGATGGTATGCCCCCCCTAATCTGCGATATCGCCACTGGACGGCCGCGTCTGGTGGTACCAGCTGCGTGGCGCCGCCGCGTTTTTGACTCGATCCATTCTCTGGCGCACCCAGGGGTGCGCGTATCGGTCAAAATGGTAGGAGAGAAATTTGTATGGCCGGGGTTGGGCAAACAGGTCAAGGAATGGGCGACAGCCTGCATAGCTTGTCAGCGAGCCAAAATACACAAACACACTAGAGCTCCTTTGGAGCCTTTTCACATCCCGGCTAAGCGCTTTGATCATGTGCATGTCGACTTGGTAGGCCCCCTTCCGTCGTCACAGGGGTACACACACCTTTTGACAATGGTGGACCGCACCACGCGTTGGCCGGAAGTGGTCCCACTGGCATCAACCACAGCTGAGGAGGTGGCGCGCGCGTTTTTAACAGCTTGGGTAGCGCGCTTTGGAGTTCCGTCGGACATAACGTCCGACAGAGGTCCTCAATTTGTTTCCGAGCTCTGGTCATCGATGGCCCGCAGCCTGGGAGTAACGATCCACCACACTACCGCGTACAACCCCCAGGCTAACGGTTTATGCGAACGTTTCCATAGGTCATTGAAAGCAGCCCTCAGAGCGTTGCTTACGGATACAAATTGGGTAGACAGGCTTCCATGGGTTTTATTGGGGTTGTGTTCTGCACCTAAGAAGGATTTGCAAGCCTCCCCAGCTGAGTTAGTTTTTGCACAGCCTCTCCGGCTGCCCGGGGAATTTCTCCCCGATAATCCTGCGCCAAATTGCCCCCCCGCTCAGCGGTTGCAGAGCGACACGGGATCAAACACGCTTCCTGGCCCAGTTCATCACAGCTTCCCACGCGTTTTTGTGCCGAAAGCTTTAAAAAATGCGGAGTTTGTTTTTGTTAGACATGATGCCCATCACCCAAACTTGCTGCCGCCGTACGATGGACCGTTTAAGGTGCTGGAAACAGGAGAGAAGCATTTTTTGCTAGATTTGGGAGACAGAAAGGAGGTAATTGGTATAAACAGACTCAAACCCGCTTTTGTTTTGGCGGATGAAGCAGTGCAGTTGGCGAGGGCCTCCCGTCGCAGCAGACCCCCTAGAAGGCATTCTCCAGAACACCCACAGAGATTGACTAACAGTTCTAATCCACAGGCAACAGTCCCACAGCAGGAGGACACTGCAGAGGCAGTAAAGCCGGCTTACAGCAAATACGGCAGAAGACTTAGACCTAGGCAACTGGTGGATTGATATATAGTAATGTTATTATGTCATGCATCTCTGGTTATTATTGTTCTATCTTAGATGTTTGGGGGGGTCATGTGGACACATATGTTGGTTGCATATGCTCCACAAATATATTGCTGTGTGTTTATTGTGTGCTGCACGTCTCAGGGAACAAAGGGACTGAGCCTCTGAGAGATAACGGGAGAGTGTGAGATTTGGCCTTTGTTTCAAGGAGATGACCTGGAGAGATTTCCGGACCACCGGAGACTAAAGGACGATGGTGTGAAGATCAGAGGGGTTACATTGTGACTGGGATTAAGTACCATGTGACTGTATGTTTGATTAAACACCATGTGACTGCAGTTTTGATGTCCGGGGTATAAAGGACAGATGTGAGATTATTCATCCTCTTTTTCTGCTTTGAAATTGTTGGAGTATGTGATTCTGAATCAAGCTGAACCTGAGGAATAAACTCAGTCTCATCCTTCCGCACATTCTCCACAATATATATATATATATATATATATATATATATTGTGTGTGAATATGTGTGTGAATGGGTAGATAGCAGGATCTGTAAAGCGCTTTGGTCATCAAGAGATGAGAATAAAAGCACTATATAAGTGAATGCCATTTACCATTTACCATATCACATTTACTCCCCTTGAAAAAGCTTAGAACTATGTCTGTGGTTAGCCTTAGCAAGAGTAGCAAGTAAACTTTTAGAAAAACTGGCATATCAGCTGATGTAAAGTTAAACACACACAAGATGTGGCCAAATGGGCCGATATGACCATTAGCATATGCTTAATGTAAAACAAGTTATGCTTATGTACTTGACTGGACCATTGTGAGAACCACCTAAGGCTTATCTCCGAACATGACATCAGAAATTTTTTTTTAAAAATTGTTACAACCTGGGTAACCGGGATCAACTGCCGGTGTAACCCGTCTGGTCGTGTGGGTTATTCTGCTACTTTGAATGGACCATGCACTGACTGAACATGTAATTAAGAACTTTCAAAGTCAGTGACAGTTCAGAGCTCAGCAAAGTCTCTGTTCTAGCCTGTGGTGAGTGCGGCGCTGGGTCAGGCAAATCTGGTTGCCACCTCACTGGAATTGTGGCTGGCTCATCAGCAAAGTCCCAGTCTGGATCCCACACTGGCTGGGTCAGTTCGGTTGCTGTTACTTGGTCCGGGGCAGATGGTGGTGTTACCTTTCTCAGATGGCTGGCATGCCATCGAGACCCATCAGCCATCTGGAGGGTGGCTGGTCCAAGTTGAGTGGTGATCTGCATCGGTCGTGACTGGAACATCTGCAGCTGATGCAGGCGGTTGGATCGGCGGATCCAGACCCAGTCGAGCACTGTGAGCGTGGGTCCGGTGTGGGTCTGTGATGTGCTGCTGCTCTCTTGTCACATGGTTAATGAAAGGCGTAGTTGCTGAGGCGCCATTTAACGGAGGACGTGTTTGGGTTGTCGTTGGTCGTGGAGGGGAGCTGGTCTCATCATTGACTGGATGAACCCCACAATCTTCCGGGTCTTGCGTTGTCAAAGACTGGAACTCCTGCAGCGAGGCGGCAGTTCTGAAAGGCTTATGCAGTGAGAGGATCAGTCCCCAGTCTTCTGTGCTCTGGTCAACGTGCGGTGTGAAATAAGGAGCGTTTACGCCTATGTCTGGGCAAAGCAGACTCGGGCCGTCAGCAGTCAAACAAAATCCCGTGTGATCTGTGATGGATCACTCTTGACCTGTAGCGAAGCAATAGAGTGATGGTTCCTAACATGCTGATTCTTACGTGTCCATACCCGAACAGTTCCACTGTGTCTGGCTCGATTAGGTGCAGAGGGAAGAAAGTCTTCACCGTGGCCTTGTCCATCAGGGACCTCGTGGCAGCAGTGTCCAGCAACAGTGGTAGACTGATACCATCCAGTTCCACTGCGCACCACTTGTATAGTGTGTTACTGGAGTCCACTGAATGAATGGTGGTTGGACTGGGCCGGCTGAGCAAGCTAGACGGCGGGCTTGCCGGGGCTGAGCGGAACACTTTTGCGAAATAGTTCAGCTTACTGCAGCGTTGGCACTTGTGTCCTCTGGCGGGGCAGGCAGGTGCGCGTGTCTGGTGCAAGGCAGAGCCACAGTTACCACGTGGTCGGCATGCTGTATTGTCCTGTTGTCCCACGATGTTAGCTTCGGGGTCTGTTGGGAGGATGCGGGGTCGGCGGGCTCAGCAGCTGGGGTAACAGCTTGTGCTAGCAGAACAAGGTGTGGGGAGTGTTGGAGGGAGGCTCCTAGCTGGGTGGTTAGCCGAGCTGCGGCCTCTAGCTGGGACGCTAACTCCACCGCCCTGGAGAGCAGCAGGTCATCCAGCGCCATTAGCAGCTTCTCCCACAGCTTCAAGTTGGTGGTGTGCGCTGCTAACTGGTCCTGCACCATCTCATCTTCCAGTAGTGCAAACCTACACGTGCAAACCAAAGTTAAGACAAATAGCCAAAGTCAAATCCATTGTGTCAAGGAAAGATCTTAAAAAATTATTGCATGTTTTTATCACGACTCGTTTGGATTACTGTAATGCATTTTTTGTTAGGATCCGCCAAGCTTCTATTGCTGCGTCTTCAACTTGTACAAAATGCTGCCCCCTGCCTTTTAACAAAAGCCCATAGCCATGAGCACATTTCACCTATTTTGGCTTCCCTTCACTGGCTCCCTGTGCATTATAAAATCGATTTTAAAATTCTCCTTTATGTTTTTAAATGTCATAACAGTCTTGCTCCACCCTACCTCTTTGACTTACTTCAGTCTTATGTTCCACCATGATCCGTAAGATCAGCTGCTCTTGGCGATCCCTAAAACAAGGCTGAAGCTCAGAGGAGATCAGGCCTTTGCTGCTGCAGCCCCTAGGCTATGGAACGAGTTGCCATTACATGGTAGGTGGCCTCCTCACTTTGTGTTTTTAAGTCTCATTTAAAAGCACATCTGTTTTCCTTGGCTTTTAACTCACCTTAATTTTATTAATTTTATTGTCTGCTGTGTTTGACATTTTGTTTTTTCGCTTGTGAGTTGCTTCTTTTTCTGCTGCATGTTATGTTTTTATTATCTTTTATTTATCTTTTGTCTATTTGTGCTTTGTTATTTATTACTGTGCAGCACTTTGGTCAACTTTATTGTTTTTAAATGTGCTTTATAAATAAATTTGGTATGGTATGGTGATGGCCAAAGAGCGGAGGTCGGTGACATATTGTTGTTGGCGTTGGCAAAATCTAATCCTCCTGATCAACATGCTCTCGGGGGTGGCGAAGTGTCCAGCTAACAAAGCTACACTCTCATTGATGCTATCCGAAGGTCCGAGCGTCCTCAAGACATGCTGTCCCTTGCTGCCGAGGCAGTGGGTTATCATGGCGTGCAGTCATAGCTTGCTAGCTTTAGCTAGGTCCATGGTGAACACAAACATTTCAAATGACTCATGTCAACGTTACCAAGGAATGGGCAGCTCACCGGGCAAACTGAGGAATGGTGGTAGAGGTGTCAGCAGTGTTTCCATCTCGATGTTGTCCAAGTTTTTCCTCGTCACCAGTGTTATGTTTGGAAATGAAGGATGCAGACAGGTCCACGTGTTGAGGTTAGCTTTATTAAACGTTAGCTCAAACAGCTAGGAGGGAGCACACAGTGAGGTAACTGGGAGGTGGTATACCAAAGGTGGAGAGCAAGACAGAGAGACAAGAGACCAGCTAGCCTTGGGTAGCCACCTATTATACCTGTGGCGTGATGATGTCATGCATGCGTACATGTGATAACAGCAGTGTTGTGCGTCATGCCTTTTCCCATATATCACACAACAAAGCATTGCAGTTCTCCCATATCTATAAGAAGCCACTGATAGAGTTGACAGACTTGACAGTAAATAATAGTTAGCAGTTAATGATTACTTGAACACCTTTGAAGCGGAGTGATACAAATATCCAGTGAAACGTCAGACTGCGATTATTGAGGAATATAGTCACTTCTGGAATCCTTTTTGTCCAGTGAAACTGCTCAGTCGGAACTAACTGTTGTATAGATGTTCATACCGGAACTTCCTTGGCTAATGTTTCTTGGATTTGGTCCATTGTTTATCCAATTTGCTTTGGATGAAACGAAGTGGACCAATCACAGCTGTTGCAGTCTGTACTAGGTCATTCTGTTTTGTTTCGACATGATGTTTAAACCTGCTTGAGACCATGGCAGTGCTGAATAGCTTTCCCCCGCACACCAAGCATAACAGAGTCAGTGCAGTTGGATCCCCAGTGAAAATAAATCCAAATGAAATAACTTTCACTGTACTGCCTTGAGCTCATCGTCTTAGCTGTCTTTGGACCACCACTTGGAACTTCATCTAGGCTAGAATTTTATCCAGGGCCCACTTCAGAGTCTGAATCTTTCCTCTTCAAATGTTTATTCATCGCTGGTTTCCATCTTATCACTGCCACCTCTTGCATGTGTCACTTAACAAGTTTATTAACCTAACACTGAATGAGAACCACTGTACAAAAAATGTGAAGGAGAAGATCATTAATATGTTCATACTGCCACACACTGACATGGAAGAGGCACTACATTGCAGGCGTAGACACTCAACAACAGTAAACTATATGTAACAACTAAATAATCATTTTTTTGACCAATTAAGTGAAATTAGATGCATACTCACAACACATCTAGTAATCTGGCACAGTGGCTGAAAATCACAGCCATATGGCACACCCCTACTTTATACCAGTGGTTTCATTATGTAAAGGTGGATTCACACTACAACGTTTGGACCGACTTTTACTGGCGTTTTGGCAAACGTCTGGCTCTGCTGGCAAAAGTTAATGATTGCTGGTGTTTGTTGGCAAATGCTGGTGAAAGTTGTGTACTTTGAAAATTTTCAGACTGCTGAAAATTTGCCGATGTTTGAAAATACACGTTGGTGAAATTTGTACTCAGTTTGTAAGAGTTCCTGAGAGCTGGACTAAGTTATACAGTTTACCTAAGTCAGCCTCAGTTAAAGCTGGGATCACACTAGCGTTTGGATCGACTTTTACAGATGTTTGATCTGATACTACCGTATTATCCTAACAGAGCACTACGCTCCCAAAATGCAGGATTACTTGTAATACCTAGAATCTCCAAAAGTACAATGGGAGGCAGAGCCTTCAGTTATCAAGCTCCTCTCCTGTGGAACCAGCTGCCAATCTGGATTCGGGAGTCAGACTCGATCTCTGTTTTTAAGATTAGGGCTAAAACCTACCTTTTTGATATAGCCTACAATTAGGGAGGGATCATGTGTTTCTGAACCCTCCCTTAGTTATGCTGCTAGTAGGTTTAATCAGCCGGGGGACCTCCAGTAATGCACTGGGCCTCACTCCTTTCCTCATTCTCAATGAAATATTTTTTTTGCTGGTCATTAACATTTGTTTGTTCTCTCCCATAGATTGAGTCCCCATCGTGCTGTTTGCTCTTTACATGTCTGTTCTTTTCATCTTCTCTATCCCCTCACCCCCCAGCCAGTCGCAGCAGATGACTGCCCCTCCCTGAGCCTGGTTCTGCTGGAGGTTTCTTCCTGTTAAAAGGGAGTTTTTCCTCTCCACCATCGCCAAGTGCTTGCTCACAGGGGATCGCCTGATTACTGGGGTCTTTCTGCAACTGTGGGGGTTCCCCCTACAGTTGATAGTGCTATGAGATGACTGTTGTTGTGAAATGGCGCTATATAAATAAAGTTGAATTGAATTGAATGTTTTGAAAAATCAGAGAAATACTCAGCTCAGATCAGCTGACATCAGCATCAGGCGATGCTCATATAAAGATCAGTGTTTGTGGAGGCTTCTTTGCCGTTCTGCCTCTGGAGTGAGCACATCTCCAACACAAAGTCTGCAATTAAAATGTGAATGTGGATGGAATAAAAAACTTTTTAGTGAATCATCTTATAAATAAAATGACGGGTGATTATATTTTCACTGTTACACATCTCTCCATTAAAATAACATAAAATCCTGTTAAAGGTCATTTACCTTTTAACACCACATCAGCACTGTTTGATTCCCACACTGGAAGTGAACCAATAAATCCTGGAGAATGATTACGCGTTGTCCACCAAAACGTGTTTTTTGTCGCCTGACTGGCCTGAACATCTTTTTTTCAGCACTTGTGCACTGTGCTCTGGAAAAAAAAAGTCTGTGCCCTGCATCCCAGCAACAGCTTGTCAATCACAGCTCAGCACTTCCGCTTTTCCTATGGTCAGACTTTCTACTTATTTTTAATAGCAGTCTCTAAATAACAATAGACAGGAAACGTACTCTAGCATTGGTAGCAGCTCTGGATGCAAAACATGATTACACGGAAAGCAGGAGTCTGAATACAGACTGTACCGGATCCTATGTCTCGCCCTTCCTTAATTCTGATTGGCTACTTAGAAAGGTCTGACATTGACGAGCTCAGCTGTAGTCTGAAAAGTTGAACAGATTTTCACAACAGCACAGCCTAGAGGTAGAAAAATAACACTGCAAAGACACGAAACCACCCGCCAAACCACACCAATCACCTGCAAAAAACTTCCCACAAACCCACAAACAATTCAAAAGTAATCAAATGTCTGTAAAGGGGGAAGGGGACAAAAAGTGTTTGCCCCCTTCCTGATTTCTCATTTTTTTGTGTTTGTCACACTTAAATGTTTCAGATCATCAAACAAATTTAAATATTAGACAAAGATAACACAAGTAAACACAAAATGCAGATTTTAAATGACGGTCTTTATTATTAAGGGTAAAAAAAAAAATCCAAACCTACATGGCCCTGTGTGAAAAAGTGATTGCCCCCTAAACCTTATAACTGGTTGGGCCACCCCTAGCAGCAACAACTGCAATCAAGCATTTGTGATAACTGGAAATAAGTCTCGCTCTCCTCGCTCTCGCTTTCCTTGGTGCCTTAGTGGCTGCACCCTGACCATGAGGGGCTGGTGTCCGGGTGGCCTGTTTTGGGGTGGCCATATGTCTGGCCCGGGGGTGGGGGTGGGGGTTGGTTGGGGGATAGGCTGTGGGAGGTGTCATGGCCCCCGGCCGGCTAGCCTTGCCTCCCGAGGGGGGGGGGGGGGGGGGGCTGGGGCTGGCCCTGGGCCCCTGGTGCTGGGGGGGGGGGCGTTCTTCCCCCCTCTGGGCTGGGGTCAGGTGTACGTTGGTTGTGCAGGCTGGCCCTGGTGCATCCTTGCACGGCGGGGTTGTATCCTCCCTGGGGCCCTGGCAGCGCCCTGGGGAAGGTGTCTGCATCCTGGGGGGTCGCCCTCCCCGTCCTCTGGGGCCTGCAGGTGTGGGTGTGCTTGTGTGTATGTGTGTACGTGTGTGAGAGTGGGTGTGAGTGGGGGCGTATGTGTGTGAGCGAGTGCGGAAGTGGGTGCGTGGGTGCTTGGATGTGTGTGTTGTGTGTGGGCATGTGGGGCTGTGTGTGGGTGTAGGTGGGCATTTGTGATGGTGAGTGTGTGTGTATGTGTGCACATGAGGGTGGGCGGGTGTGTGTGTGTGTACGGGTACAGTTACCTGTGGGTGGATGTGTGGGGGTGGAGGATGTGCGTATGGGTAGGAGAACTTCATTGGGTGCCGGGGGTGGGGCAGTCCATCTAGTGGCATGGGGGTTGGCGATTCGGGGCCTGCTTGTCCCAGCTGCCCTGCTGCTGTGTCGCAGGGCGGGGTGCTTTGTCGCATTGCCCCTGGTGTCATTGGCGGCAGGTGAGTGTGTGGGTGCTCGGAGGTGGTTGGGGGGGCCGTTGGCTCGGGTTGGTGGCCGTGTTGCCGTCGGGCTGCTTCGGGGTGGCTGTGGCTGTGGGGCGGCCTGCTGCTGTTGGTGTGCATCTGGGGTGGGTGGTCGGTGGGCATGCGTGGGCACTCGGCGGTGTCGCTTGGCATGTGGGGCACTGTGTGGGTCCGGCCCATTGTTCACTATTGTGACTATTGTTGTTGTGCATGTTTGTATGTGCAAGATGAGTGGGAATGGGTGTGGGTTCTCTATCATGTTTGTGGTGGTACACACACACATGGTACACACACACACACACACACACATATATATATATACTGTATATATATATATATATATATATATATATATATATATATATATATATATATATATATATATATATATATATATATATATACATATATATATATAGTGGAGAGTGCAAAATAAAGGAACCAGACTTTCACGACAGACAAACTTTATTTCTCACTCCCACTTCATTCATACACAGAAAAAGACTTTCTCAATACACCAGGGTCTCTCCTTTTTAATCACTTCATTCCTTCCCCCTGCTGCCTGAAAACTTGCATTATAATCGGGCTGCACGGTGGCGCAGTGGTTAGCACTGCGGCAGCACAGTTTACCCTTGGCCGGGGGATTGTGGGGATCGTGGGATCGTGGGTTCGATCCCAGCCCCCGACCAACAGTGATCTGTGTGGAGTTTGCATGTTCTCCCCGTGTTGCGTGGGTTTACTCCGGGATTTCTCCGGTTTCCTCCCACATGCCAAAAACATGCATGTTAGGTTAATTGGCTGTTCTAAATTGTCCCTAGATATTTGTTTCCTATAGGCCCTTAGAATAGAGGGTTAGTATTAATGAAAGCGCTTTGAGTGGTCTTTGTGACTAGAAAAGCACTATATAAGTGCAGGTTAGTTAGTTAGTTAGATAATACGTTCACACATTCACCCCTTGTTGTCCCCACAGCTACTCCTCCCTGCTGCATTACCATCTTTTCCCATTACAATGTGTACTGTCCTTCTCTGTTAAATTCCCCATGCTCTGCCAGCAGAGGGAATATTCCCTTCCCCTCTGCTTCCAGTCTGAGATGAATATCCCAGCGTGGGTTCCCTACACCCCCCCCCCCCCAGAGTCTCAGACTGAGCTTCAACCCTCACGTCCTTTTGGCTTCAGTCTCCTCCCATACAGTATCTGCTGTAATGAGGAGAGCGCTGCTGTACTGGTGGGGGGCTCCTTTGTGTGTCTGTCTGCAGGTGGGCAATGGCGAGGGTGGGGGGCATTCTACTTGCCCGTGTGGCTGCTCTGATGAATCTTCTATCTGGGGAGTTCTCAGTGGGGGTCTTCCACGCCGAGGGGCCTGAGCCAACATCACTTGCTCGTCTGCCACCACAAAGGCGGGCTTAAGTATGTCTATACATATTTTCTCCCAACGACCCCCCAAGTCTAACAAAAAATGTTTGTCCCCTGGTTCCAGCACTCTGAACGGGCCGTCGTAGGGTGGGCGCAATGGGGGGTGGTGGGCATCGTGCCTGACAAACACGAATGCCACGTTCTTCAAAGTTTTTGGCACAAAACGTGTGGAAAACAGTGGTGGGCCGGGCCTGGTAGCGTGCCTGTATCTGCGCTATGCTGCGAACGCTGAGACAGACAGTTGTCCGGCGTGTGATTATCTGGTAAAAATTCCCCAGGGAGCCGTAGTGGCTGAGAAAAAACAAGCTCCGCCGGGGAAGCCTCCAAATCCTCTTTAGGTGTGGAACGCAACCCTAACAAAACCCAAGGCACCCGGTCTACCCAATTTGCATCCGTAAGCGAAGCCCTGAGCGCTGCTTTCAGCGACCTATGGAAATGCTCGCATAACCCATTGGCCTGTGGGTTGTACGCTGTTGTGCGATGAATTGCTACACCCAGGCTATGGGGCATCACGGACCAGAGGTCGGAAACAAACTGAGGGCCCCTGTTGGACGTGATGTCCGACGGGATGCCAAAATGTGCCACCCATGTTGTCAAAAAGGTGCACGCCACATCCGCGGACGTGGTTGCCGCTAGCGGGACTGCTTCTAGCCAGCGTGTGGTGCGGTCCACCACTGTCAGAAGGTGCGTGAACCCCTGCGATGGCGGGAGGGGGCTCACGAGGTCCATGTGAACATGGTTGAACCTCCTAGCCGGTATACGAAACAGCTCCAAAGGGGCCTTTGTGTGTCTGTGTATTTTGGCTCGTTGGCACGCTACACAGGCTGCCGCCCACGCTTTCACTTGTTTGCGCAGGCCTGGCCATACGAACTTCGCTCCCACCATTTTGACTGACGCGCGCACTCCTGGGTGCGCCAGAGCGTGAACTGACTCAAACACTTGAAGGCGCCAAGCAACTGGGACCACCGGGCGAGGGCATCCCATGGAGACATCACAGATTGGGGGGGGGGGGGGGCTGCCGTCTTGCAGTACTCTGCTCTCCAGCCTTAACCCTGTTGATCCAGACTGGAGCGCGCACACGTCTGCATCGCCAATCTGCTCTGCGGCCATGGCTGTATAATCTATCCCTACGCAGACTGGGGCCACTAATGCGCGTGAGAGGCAGTCTGCCACCACATTCAGGCATCTGTTAGCAACATCTGCTAGCAACCCGTGTGCACACAGAAAATCAGCTCCCAAGACTGGGAAAATGCATACCGCTATGACAAAAGTCCACTCGTACATATGGCCGTGTAGGGATACAGTCAGTGTCCTCTCACCAAAAGTCCTAATGTCCGAGCCATTTGCGGCTATCAGCTCGGGGCCGCTAGCTCCCGCTAGCCGGTCGGCGTAGGATGGCAGGATGAGGTTCTTTTGGGAGCCAGTGTCTACGAGGAACCGTCTCCCCGAGCGCGAGTCCGTCACATAGAGCAGCTTGTTTTCTTCACCGGCAGTCGCAGCTGCTACTGACTGCCGGCCTTGGCGTTTTCCGAACGCTTGAATTGGCATGGTGGCACACATCTGCGTGTGTTCTCTCCAAACGGTGGTGGTAGGAGCAAAGCGTGTCTCTCTGGCGCTTCCTGGCCCCCGCTGCTGCTACAGTCGCCAGCTCCTCGCCTCCTCTGGTCGTTTCGCTAGGTTCCGACGCCACCGCGTTCACTTTGAGGGCTCTGGTGGTGAGGATGATCCGATCTGCCTCCTGGGCTAGCACACGGTAGTCGCGTGCGGCCAGCAACGGTGAGTTGGCCTGGACCGCTCTTGCCTCTGTTGGGAGGTTCCGGAGGGAAAGGTGGACAAACAGAAAATGCCCGTTGTCCGTGCCCATCAACGCCAACATCTTCTCCATCACTTCGACCGCCGAGCCATCTCCTAACTCAGTGCGCCTCAGGAGCCTCTCCACTCTCTCACAGTCCAAGAGTGTGTAGCGCTGGGTCAGCGCGGCCTTGAGAGCCCCGTATTTATCGTGGGCTGGAGGCTGTTGGAGCAGGCTCGCTACTTGCTGAGTCATGCGAGCGTCCAGCGCTGCGATCACATAGTAATATCTGGTGTCATCTGCTGTTATTCCCCGGAGGGAATGTGGAGGAACCAAGACCGCGGGTCATGCAGCCAAAAGTCCGGTAGTTTGACTGAAACAGCGCACGCGTTGCTGGGGCTTTCCATCCGGGCCATCTCTGAGATGTTTGCCGCATTGCTGGGGCTTCCCATCCGGGCCGACTCCTGGGTTCTTACCTCATGTTCCATAATTCGTAAAGGGTCACCAGTGTGGAGAGTGCAAAATAAAGGAACCAGACTTTCATGACAGACGAACTTTATTTCTCACTCCCACTTCATTCATACACAGAAAAAGACTTTCTCAATACACCAGGGTCTCTCCTTTTATACCACTCCATTCTTTCCCCCTGCTGCCTGAAAACTTGCATTATAATATGTTCACACATTTACCCCTTGCTGTCCCCACAACTACTCCTTCCTGCTGCATTACCATCTTTTCCCATTACAATACATACTGTCCTTCTCCGTTAAATCCCCCACGCTCTGCTGGCAGAGGGAATATTCCCCTCCCCTCTGCTTCCAGTCTGAGATGAATATCCCAGCGTGGGTTCCCTACAATATATATATATATATATATATCCCATTGATTAATTTTTTTTAAAACATGTCATACACACATGTTATCACCAAACAAATACTGTACATTGTCCTCTTACATATATATTTTCTTTTTTTAATTCCCCCTTCTCTCTATTTCTTTTTTGTTCCTGCATGTCTGAACTGAATTTTGATCTAAAAACATCTGTTTTCACCAGCATTTCAGTCAACGTTTGCCGAAGGAGCTTAACTTAGGCTGACTTAGGCGAACTCTCCATAACTTAGCTCAGCGCTCAGGAACTTTTTACAAACTGAGCACAGCGTTATTTCCAAACTTTGGCAAATTTTCAGCATGCTGAAAATTCTCAACGAATACAACTTTCGCTAGTGTTTGCCACAAACACCAACTAGTATTAACTTTTATCAACTTTTGCCAGCAGAGCCAGACGTTTGTCAAAACGTCAGTAAAAGTTGGTCCAAACATTGTAGTGTGAATCCATCCAAAAAAGCAGGTCCAGGATGGCAGGAAGCCTCCACAAACGCTGATCTTTATATGAGCGTTGCCTGATGCTGATGTCAGCTGAATTGCACTGAGTATTCATTTGCTTAAGTCAACCTAAGTTGGCAACTGCTACACATACGCTAGCCTAAGTTGGCAAAAGTTTGATAACGCTGAATGCAATGCTGGAAAAAGCTAGCAAAAGTTTGTAAAAGTTTGTAAAAGTTGGTGTGTGCTCATGAACATAATTTCACCGTTTGGACTGATTTCTCTGATTTTTCAAAATGTGAGTAAAAGTCGGTCCAAACGTTATGTGTGAACCCAGCTTTAGACGCATTCAGACCAAATTTGAATTGAATTTTTCAGGCAGCACGATTGCATATAAAGTCAATTTGGTAAAGATTCAAATTCATATCTGAATGAGCTGGTTGTGTTAGCTAATCAGCCTAAAGAATCTGCCATCACCAGAGTGAATATCAATACTAGAGCGTAAACTAGTTTAAAAATGAGAATGCCACTCACCTGTAGACAAATGGATTGGAGAAAAAGAGGTGCGAAAAGGCATAGAAAGCCAAGAAACCAGCTGAAATTCATCAGAAGTTAGGAAGCCATCCCATCTCCCATCAGTGCAAATTAATTTCAGCTGGTTAAGTCCTGACTGATAGCCTTTCAAAAGGTCTGTGAATATCAGATTGTCACACCACAAAGAACTCATGATGGGTAGAAGCAAAGAGCTCTCTCTAGATCTTCGCAACCTTATTGTTGCAAAACATAATGATGGCATTGGTTACAGGCGCATGTTTAAACTGCTGAATGTTCCAGTGAGCACCGTTGGAGCCATCATTCGGAAGTGGAAAGAACATCATTTTACCATAAACCAGCCACGATCAGGAGCTCCTTGCAAGATTTCTGACAGAGGAATCAAAAGAATTATCAGAAGAGTTATCCAAGAGCCAAAGACCACTCATGGAGAGCTCCAGAAAGACCTGGAGTTAGCAGGTACTGCTGTTTCAAAGAAAACAATGAGTAATGCATTCAACCGACATGGGCTCTATGCCTGCTCACCTCGCAAGACTCCATTGCTGAAGAAAAAGCATGTTGAAGCTCATTTAAAGTTTGCTGCACAACATTTGGGCAAGCTAGTAAAATACTGGGAGAGTATGATCTGGTCACATGAGACAAAAATTGAACTTTTTGCATGACACAACACACAGCATGTTTGGAGGAGAAATGGTAGTGCACCTCAGCCCAACAACACCATACCGACAGTGAAGTTTGGAGGTGGGAGCATCAGCACATGGTACAGGCCAACTTCATATAATTGAAAGAAAGATGAATGGACAAATGTACAGAGACATACTTGATAAGAATCTGTTGCCATCTGCCAAGATGCAGAAGATGAAACAAGGGTGGACATTTCAGCAAGACAATGATCCCAAACACACAGCCAGGGAAACTCTCAACTGGCTCCAGAGAAGGAAAATAAAGCTGCTAGAATGGCCCTGTCAGTCACCTGACCTGAATCCAGTTGAAAATCTATGGAACAAATTGAAGATCAGAGTTCATAGAAGACACCCATGGAACCTTCAAGATTTGAAGACAGGTTGTGTGAAAGAATGGGCTAAAATCACTCCTGTGCAATGCCCATGCCTAGTTTCTCTATACAGGAGGTGTCTGGAAGCTGTTATTACCAACAAAGGCTTTTCTACTAAATATTAAATGAATTTCACCAAGTGTGTTCAATACTTATTCCCTGTGTCATTCCATTTTATTAAATATAACTTGTTTTGTGAACACAGTTGCCTTGATTTCTTTGTATGTATGGATTACTTGGGTTGTTGCTGATACCTGGTGAAAATTTCAGGTCAATGGCTCCACCAGAAATATGTTTAATGAGAAAAATGTTGACGTGTTCAATACTTGTTTTCCCCATTCTCTGTGTGTGTGTGTGGGGGGGGGGGTATTTTTTGGAGCTCATATATTTTTGAAAGCATTATTCTGTGTTAGAGTTTGTGAACAGGGGCTCAATGATCTGAGGGCCCAAATCACAATCATCTATGACACCTCACGCAGCCGAAAGTGACCCTGACCTGTGAACTTGTGTCTCCCAGAGGGTGTATTATCGCCTGGAAACCCACACACAAAAAAAAAAAAAAAAACGGAGGTGAACTCCAAACCAGTATGAGAACATGTTATTAACCAGACTGGGCTGCCTAAGAAGGATCTAGATGAAAGAACAAGACTTGGACAAGTAGAGAAGGTTGAACTCCATCGACTTTATCTAAAAGTAAGATGCACACATACAGTAGCTGGTTCTTGGGGGTCCGGGGTGGAAAACAGGGGGCACTCTGAGAAGGTGCTGAAGCCCCGAATGCTAAATGCTGTGTGTGTACACCACATGTGTGTTGTTGGAGGAGGTGTGTGTGTGTGTGTGTGTGTGTGGGGGGGGGGGTTAAACACAGCTATATTCTGTAGATAACAGGATTAGCTGGGAAGCGGATAATAAGTTAGCATTTCCTCCCCGCGGCACTCTCTCCTCTCTCCTCTCTCTAATCCTGCAGCTTTGATGTCCTTGCTCCCATCAGGTATCTGGGCTGCTCTGGCCCCAGGGCCCCGGGGCCTCCAAATGCTCAGACACTGAGTTTGTGTATGTGTGCATGTGTGTATATATGTCTGCCTGTCTATGTGTGTGTGTTCAGTGTCCTCATTAGTTCAGCCTGTTTACTAAAGTTGGCTTCTTGGGATGAAATCTGCTGTGCAGCCGCTCTGCCAGAGATCTGCTCAATATTTACAGCTCTCTCTCTCTCTCTCTCTCTCTCTCTCTCTCTCTCTCTCTCTCTCTCTCTCTCTCTCTCTCTCTCTCTCCCTTGCTCTCTGCCAGGATGTGACCCGACAGAAAGCTGATGAGGCATTTTATTACGGGCATGAAGCGTCGAAACAACAACAATGAGCCAACAGACAATGGTTTCAGCACCAAGTAAATAAGCAAATTCAAACACAGGTAATAATAAGCTTCATGGGACCCTTACAGTAAAAAAACCAAACCTATAGATTCCACATGTGAAAAACATAACCATGTTCCAAAACCAAATTTTCTTGTGCAAATAGCATAAGAAACATTTATCACTTTCAGAACAATTAGTTTGATGTCCATATGTTAAAGCAGTGTTGGGCAAGTTACTGAAAATTAGTAACCAATTACAGTTGCTACTTACTTCTTTTCAAAAATAATTAAATTACAATTACTACATGACGTCGGCAGTGTCAGACCTTTTTTAGGGGTGCTGTAGCACCTTTAAATTTAAACTCAGCACCCTTAAAAATTGGAGTGAGAAAAGTTGTGATTATAAAATTTCAGTTCATCTTTGAAGCTGAAATAAAACAGCTGAAATAGCATCCAAAACATATTCAGTAGTTTGTCATTTAAACTTATTAAAAATGAAAATGAAAACACCCCAGCCACGCAAATGGTATGATCCCTCCTCTCACACACGTTCTCTCCCCTGTACCTGCACGTACTGCAGCCCTGGTGCAAACACACAGAGCGGTCCCTCCCTATCCCAACAGCAAATAAAGTGAGGGGACAGGAGGCTGCTGTAGCTCTACAGGTAACACACTCATAATGCTGTGTGACGCCAGCCTCAGCTGGAATATTCTGCAACATTATGAATAGTTTTTGGGTCTGTCTGAATTTAATTGGTAAGAGTGTGATTCATACCTTCGAACATTTAGGTTTTAAAGTATGTGAGGTTGTCATGGGGTGGGGGTTAGAAAATAGGCTATTAACAGACTATAAATAGCCTACAGTATAATATAAAAGAAAGTACTTTATCTTTGCACGAGTGTGGACAGCTCCCTGTCCACACTGTGTATGGTGCGGATAGGGCGCTGTTGACTTCGACTGGGAATATCGTCAGAAGGTGGAAGGAATTCTTTGAGGATTCAGCAGAAGTCTTAACAAAAACTTTCCACAGATTCAGGACTATTTAAAACAGCTAGATAGAAAATTTACAGCTATCGCAGTCTCTGAAACTTGGCTCAATGAAGAGCAGGCTTCTCTGATGACAATAGAGGGATATCAGATGTTTTATATTAATAGATCCCAAAAAAAGTGTGGTGGTGTTGCACTGTATATTGATGACCTGTATAGGTGTAAACTTGTAAATGGAATGTCCTTTGCACTACCAGGGATAGAACGCCGGGAACTTGCGTTGAGACATTCAGAGATAAGTTAGTTGAGCTGTACAATAATATAACTAGTAAGAAAATGGTAGTAATTTGTGGAGATTTCAATATTGATTTACTAAATCCATTTCAACAAAATGTAATTACAGAGTTCATGAATTCTATGTACAGTATGAGTCTATATCCCACAATAACACATCCCAGTAGAGTCACGGTTCACACTGCTACACTTATTGACAACCTGTTTGTTAATATTATTGATAAGAAAATAGAAAGTGACTGGCTTCAGGTGTGCTGGCAATGGAGTAGGTGTGTGCGTTGCTGGCTCCTGCTATATTTTTTTCTTTACTTTTTAAACCCTATTTTGCTGTAAGCTGTTAATGTTTTGGACATTTAATACGTGCAGAATCTGTTTTGAAATATGTCCAAAACAAGAAAGCAGACTGAAAAGGAGGCAGCAGGGAACAATATTAACACCAGCTTAGCTGAGGATGCTAGTATCAGCCTTAACCCTGCACTTGTTGCCTTGCTTGAGCAACACAGAATGTCCATAGCTGCTGACTTCAAAGCTTCATTTGAACTTATTAATGGTAAGCTGGACAAAATTCAAGCAGATGTGGCGAACCAGGAGCAACGCATTGGCGACCTTGAAAACAACGCGGAGGACGTCAGCCAGCGCCTAGCGGCGCTTGAAGTTACATGCGAGTCAATACAGGAGGAGAACAAACTTTTGAAAAACAAACTTTCTGACCTGGAGGGAAGAAGCAGGAGGCTGAATATTCGTCTGGTGGGTCTGCCGGAGTCCTTTGATGTGGGTCCACGGCCATCTGAATTTTTTTCTCGGCTGTTGGTGGACGTCTTTGGCACACAAACTTTGCCATCTCCCCCAGAGCTGGATAGAGCCCACCGCAGCCTCATGTCCAAGCCGAGTCCGAATGGGAAGCCGCGCGCTGTCATTATTTGTTTCCACCGGTTTCGGACCAAAGACTTGGTGATGAGAGAAGCGCGGAGACGCCGTGGGACTTTGGAATATCGTGGGCATAAACTTCAGTTCTACGAGGATTATAACGCCGACGTTCAGAAGCAACGAGCCGAATATAAGGAGGTTATGTCCGAGTTGTACAAGAGAGGTTTTCGTCCTTCTCTTCTTTTCCCCGCCAGGCTCCGGATAACTCTTCCAGACGGCAAAAACCAGTGGCTGGCGTCCGTCTCGGAGGCCACCTGCTTCATGCAAACCATGGAGAGAAACCAGCAATTTTCGCCTTGAACTGGACATTTCTGGGTTGACCAGCTGCCGCGCTGGGCTGCTTGTTACTTCATTGAAGCTGCACTGACTGGACATTGATGCATTTTCAGATGTTTAAAAACAAGGTAAAATTGGCTCCCTATACGTTGTTGTTTACTTAATTCTTTTTTTTAATTTTATCTTATTTATTTATTTTTTTTTTTAGGGTAAAACGTTCATATTATGCAGGATTGAAGCCAGTTGTATGGGAGCATTCTGTTAGGATGAAAATAGAGCTGGAGATGGAGCGGTTGCTGTTTTTTTGCAACCGGCTGGAGTGTTGTTATAGGTTTGGTTGTTGGATTTTTTTATTTTTATTTTTTTTTTAATTTTTATTTTTTTATTTATTTTTTTTTTTGTTTTTTTGTTATGGTTTTATTTACACCCCCCTTACCCCTTCCTTTTTTTTTTTTTTTTTTACCCGTACCTCACTTTATTCTTCTTTGGGCTACACAACATAATATATAAATTTTACTCTTTGAATGAATAGTAATCTTACTTTGGTAAGCTGGAATGTGAAGGGGTTGAACCATCCAATTAAACGAAAGAGAGTCATGTCACGTCTAAAGCAATTTAAGCCTGGGGTACTGTTTTTGCAGGAAACCCATTTGCAGGATTCCGACCACTTGCGTTTGTCAAAATGTTGGTCAGGACAATTTTTTCATTCAAATTTTAAAGCTAAGGCCAGGGGCACTGCTATTCTTATTGATCGAAATATCCCATTTATTCCCTCTAATGTTGTATCAGATAAAAATGGACGATTTGTAATAGTATCAGGTAAACTTGGCAATAAACATGTCACTTTGGCTAATCTGTATGCACCGAATTTTGATGATGTGCACTTTTTTCGCAACCTTTTTTCGCAACTTCTAGATTTAAATACTCACTCTCTAATTCTTGGGGGTGACTTTAATTTGTATATGGATCCGATCTTAGATCGCTCATCTTCAAAACCTGCTAGTCTTAATAAATCTGCAACTTATGTTAAGTCTTTTCTTGAGGAATATAGCCTTACAGATCCTTGGCGTTTTTTACATCCTAACGGCAGGGACTATTCTTTTTTCTCTCACGTACACCATACTTATACCAGAATAGATTATTTTTTTGTTGACAATTTATTAATTAATAACCTTTGCTCTTGCAGTTATGATAGCATCTCGGTTTCTGATCATGCCCCTCTTGTACTTAAAATGATCCTCCATGGATGTGACTCCATGAGAAAGCATTGGAGATTGGATCCATTATTACTTACAGATGAAAAATTGGTTACGAATATTTCTTCTAAAATTAATTTTTTTTTGAAAGAAAATAAAACTCCTGGTATGTCAAATAAAACGATATGGGAGGCCATGAAGGCATTTCTTAGGGGGGAATTTATTTCATTGGCAGCATTTAAAAGACGATCCTTAATACAGGAACAGAAGGCTATTTTAGATCAAATCCTGGACATTGACAGACAATATGCTCAATCTCCATCACCCGCTCTGTACAAGGAACGTATGACATTACAAACTAAACTTAATTTACTTTCTACTCGACAAATTGAAGGTTGTTTAATAAGGAACAAGAGTGAATTTTATGAACATGGCGAAAAAACCAGTAAACTTCTAGCTAATCAACTACGTGGTATTAGAGCTAAGCAATTTATTACTGGAGTTAGGACAGATAAAGGAGAGGTGACATTTGACCAACAAGCGATTAATGATATTTTCAGGTCATTTTATTCCAAATTATATACCTCAGAATATACAACAAACTTAAAGGATTTGGAAATTTTTTTTGATTCTATTGATATTTCTTCGATTTCTTCAGAATCTCGGCAAATTTTAGAAGCTCCCATCACAAAAGAAGAAATTCAGCTGGCAATATCATCCATGCAATCAGGAAAATCTCCAGGACCTGATGGGTTTTCCGCTGATTTTTTCAAAAAATTCTCTGATGACCTCGCCCCTTTCCTTTGTCAAGTTTTTACAGAGTCGCTTGACTCTGGTACACTTCCTCCTTCATGCTATCAGGCCTGTATCACTGTGTTGCTTAAAAAGGATAAGGATCCTGTTGATTGTGCTTCTTACAGGCCTATTTCCTTGTTAAATACCAATGTTAAAATTTTGTCAAAGTTGTTAGCTTCAAGGTTGGAAAAGATTCTTCCTTTTATAATTTCACAGGACCAAACCGGTTTCATTAAAAATCACCATTCTTTTTTTAACTTGCGGCGGTTGTTTAATATTATTTATACTCCTCACCACAACATACCTGAATGTCTTATTAGTTTGGACGCTGAAAAGGCATTCGATAGGGTTGAGTGGGAGTATTTGTTTTTTACTTTGGAGAGGTTCGGTTTTGGTCCTTCCTTCTGTTCCTGGATTAAACTTCTCTATGCTAGTCCTTTAGCTTCAGTGTTAACTAATTGTCGCTATTCTGACTATTTTAGACTTTACCGTGGTACGAGGCAAGGCTGTCCTTTGAGCCCGTTGCTCTTTGCCTTGGCAGTTGAGCCGTTAGCTATTGCAATCCGTGGGAGCCGGGACTTTCTAGGCATTCGTAGGGGTGGCATTGAGCATAGGGTTTCACTCTATGCTGATGATCTTTTATTATTTCTCTCCAACCCACTTACTTCATTACCCGCTATACTTAATATTTTGGATAGTTTTAGTAGGTTTTCTGGTTATAAAATTAATCTTAATAAGAGTGAACTGTTTCTGATTAATGAAAAGATTCAAGTTCAGGATTTTGAAAATTTTCCTTTCAAGGTTGTTATTGATCATTTTAATTATCTTGGGATATGTGTCACTAAACAATTTAATTACTTGTTTAAAAATAATTTTCTCCCCTTACTTGACCAGTGCAAGTTAATACTTTCCAAATGGTCCCCATTATCCTTGTCTTTAATTGGCAGAATCAATTCTGTAAAAATGATGTTACTTCCAAAGTTTTTATATTTGTTTCAATGTCTCCCCATTTTTATTCCTAAATCCTTTTTTAAGTCTTTGGACTCTCTGATTACCTCATTTATTTGGAATGGTAAACATCCGAGATTGAGGAAAGTTTTTCTTCAAAGACCCAAATCAGTAGGTGGCATGGCTCTGCCTAACTTTCAATATTACTACTGGGCAGCAAATATCAGGTGCATGTTATATTGGAAACATTTTTATCTGGAACCCAAATCACCTATTTGGATCCTTATGGAGTCACATGTGGACAATCAAACTTCCCTACCGGCAATTTTAGGTTCACCACTTCCCCTTGCTTTGTCTACACTGGGTAATAATAAAGTAGTTCGTCAGTCTCTTAGAATTTGGTCTCAATTCAGGAAAAATTTCGGTCTTCAGTTTTTTTCCATTAGAAGTCCAATTGCCGCAAATCATTTATTTACCCCATCAACTATTGATAGTGCATTTCATATATGGCACAGAAAAGGTTTAAAATCTTTTGCGGATTTATATTTTGATGGTCAATTTGCAAGTTTTTCTCAACTTTCCACCAAATTCGACATCACTTCTACACATTTTTTCCGCTTCCTCCAGGTCAGACATTATGTGCAAACCATGACAAAACAATTCCCTCAAAAACCTTCTGATAATCCTCTAGATGATTTTTTATTAGTTAAACCAACTTCTAAGGGGGTAATGTCAGTTTTATATAATTTAATTTCAAATTTACAATCTTCTTCTCTGGCCGCTATCAAATTAAACTGGGAACAAGATCTTAATTTTACTTTTACTGATGAACTGTGGGACTCTATTCTTGGCCAGGTTCACACTGTATCAATGTGTGCTCGTCACGCTCTTATTCAATTTAAGATTGTACACCGGATGCACCTGTCCAAGGTTAAGTTAGCACGTATTTACTCGGATATAGACCCAACTTGTGAAAAGTGTGGTAGCGCTCCTGGCACTTTGCTTCACATGTATTGGTCCTGCCCTGCATTGATGAATTTTTGGCATTCTGTTTTTATCACTATGTCTGAAGTCCTGCAATATCAAATTAAACCTGATCCATTATGCGCCATTTTTGGTGTGGCTCCAGAACTTGTCTTGCCAAGTTCCAAATTAAAAGTATTCAAATTTTCATTATTATTGGCCAGACGTGCTGTATTACTGAAGTGGAAAGACTCTTCGCCCCCTTCACATTTACAGTGGATAAAAGATATAATGTCCTGTTTGGATTTAGAAAAAATCAGATATACAGTCTGTGGCTCTGAAAACAAATTCTATAAATTATGGCGCCCGTTTCTTGATTTCTTTGAAAGACCCACGATTATAGTTTCTGAGTAGCTCATATCCCCTTTACCCCACCCCCACTTCACACACACAATTTTTCTTTGTATTTTTTTTATTTTTTTTTATTTTTTATTGTTTATTTAAAGGTTTTTGTGCTTTGAAGCATTTACATTTGTTGGCTTTAAGTTCTAGTTTTTTACTGTTTGGTTGAAACAAAAATGAAAATTTCTAATACTTTGTATTGTATTGATACTTCAATTAATAATAATAAAAAGACCTTTGAAAGAAAGAAAATAGAAAGTGGATTATTGATAAATGATTTAAGTGACCATTTGCCAGTCTTTGCACTTATCCATGGCCACACAGGGGCCAATACAGAAAAAACTTTAAAATTTTTCAGATACAAATCACAAATTGCAATCAGTTCTTTTAAAGAAGACCTGCTGAAGCAAGACAAGACAAAAGTCTATGTATCAGATGTAAATGAAGCCTATGACACATTCATGAACATTGTAACCACTCTTTATGAAAAAAATTGTCCATTAGTAAAGAAAAAGCTTAAACAGAAATTTGTCGACAAGCCATGGTTAACCAAAGGATTACAAAAGGCGTGTAAAAAGAAAATTTCATTATATAAAGCTTTTCTAAAGAAAAGGACAAAAGAAGCTGAGCAGCGGTATAAAACATACAAAAATAAGCTAATATATACGTATAATGAGATGTAGTAAAAGAGACTATTACAGTAAAGAACTGGAGAAAAACAGAGACAATATTAAAAATACATGGATAATATTTAACAATATTCTTGGAAATAAAAACAGAAATACAAGCTACCCAACCAATCTTTAAAAAAACAACAACAACAACAACAAACAAACAAACAAAACCCCGACAGAGTGTGAATGCAGTCTTACCTGCAGATGAATTTAATAAATTTTTTGTTAACATTGGTCCTAATTTGGCTCGAGAAATACCCATTATGGCATCTACAGGTGATATAATAAGTAAAAACATTGCTATTAAAGACTCTGTTTTCATAAAGAACACAGACGAGAGAGAGGTCATTGAAATTGTTAAATCATTTAAAAGTAAAACATCTACAGATTGTGATGGGATTGCTTTAGTATTGCTTTTAGTCAAAACTATCATTGAATGCTTAGTGAAGCCACTGACGTATATCTGTAACCTGTCTCTCCAAACAGGTATATTTCCCAGTGCAATGAAAATAGCTAAAGTAATTCCGATATACAAGACGGGTGACAGAGGGGAATTTTCAAACTATAGACCTATTTCACTATTGCCGCAATTTTCCAAGATACTTGAAAAAATATTCTGTGAGAGAACTGACAACTTCATAATGAAGAATAATTTGTTGTGTAAGCAGCAATATGGGTTCAGACACATGAAGACGACTGCATTTGCTCTAATGGAATTTATAGAAAAAATATCAACTGCCGTTGAAAATAAAGTGTTCAGTTGGGGTATTCCTGGATCTTGAAAAAGCATTTGATACAGTGGATCATAAATTATTATTAAAGAAACTACAAAATTATGGTATTGGGGGGTAGCACTGTCCTGGTTATGTAATTACTTAAAGAACAGATATCAGTATGTATGCATTGGTAGCAAAAACTCGCAGTTACTGAAGGTTACTTGTGGAGTCCCACAGGGTTCAGTTTTGGGGCCATTGTTATTCAATATGTATATAAATGACATATGTAAAGTTTCAGAAAAAATGGATTTAATATTGTTTGCAGATGACACTAATTTATTATGCAGTGGACGCAATTTGGAACAACTTTTGGATACACTCGCTCTCCTTCACTCATTTGCTACTTTGGCAAAACTGCACAGTTTGTGAGTTATTCCTAAATCTGCAGAGTTAAGGTTACTGGATAGGTTAGGAACTGCTGGTTCAGGTTAGGGTTATAAAAAGGTGAGGGTATATAACAAGAAAATTGTGGCTGAAACCCTGTCACATGACACCTTAACGCAACAGCAGATGGCTTCCCCTTCTGCAGCCAAGGCACTATCTCCACCTCTGTCCTTGGATGCAAAATGGCTTTGACATACACTGATGAATAATAAAAAAAAAAATCACCATCATTTGTAAAAATTACACAGAACAAACTAACAGAAAAAAGTCTACAGTAATTCAAACTGGCTGTGGTGAAAGCCTGGCTGACAGTTTCCCAGCTGCCACAGCCAGTCCTGGTCCCTAATGACACAGAGCTTTAAACCTTAATGAAATGTAAACGGATGCTTTTTTTTTTAAAAACATCACCTACAGTTGTTAAGAAATGAGAACTCTTGTGGCACAAAGTGCTAAACAAGTTTATTTTTGCTCTAAAGTTAGTGATTTTAATATGAGTTTAGATTTACTCACTTTTGGATCAATCCTTATGTGACATTTTAAGGAATCTTTTTTTTTTTTTTGCAACTATGATTTTAAAGTGTTAAAAGGTTAATTATGATTAGACTGGGACAATGTTAAAATGATGTAACCTATTTATTTTAAAGAGACTGCTGTGCTCCCAGATTATATGCTGAAAATTTTCTTTAAAAACATGATCAGGAATTGAATATTGATGCTGCCCATATGAACCCCATAAACACTGCGACTTGGGTGACATCCCACTGAGAAGCTATGAGTTTTGCATTTTGGTCATCACCAAACATCACTGTAGTATTTGGAATTATTGCAAAACATGTACTGTATGAGAGACTGGACAGCAACTCATCAGTCACAAAAAAGTCAAAGAATAAAACAAGGGTGGATTTTTCATGTCACTGTTGTGGGGGACAAGAAACAACATTTTCTCCAGAGTAAAGATGAAGGGTGACGCTATAGGTAGCCAAGGCCCTGTGCAAGACTGTGTTTATGGGGGCCCTATTTTTGTCATAGGGAAGAGTTCAAACCCTTTAAAACAAAAACTTTATAAAACCAAACTGGAGTTGTTGTCTAGATGAAGAGAGAAAATTTAAGGCATTACATAGAATAAAAAGTTAACCAGCATTCATATGAATGCTGCAAGTTTAAAAGAAAAAAAGTCACAAATTTACAACAAAAAGTTGTAGATTTAGGATGAAAAAAGAAACAAATTTATGAGAAAACTAGCAAATTCATGAGAAAAAAAGTTACATTTAGAAGAGAATTTTTAAAATTTATGAGGAAAAAGTTGCCAAACTTATGGAAAAAGGTTGAAAATTTACAAGAAAAAAGTCAGAATTTCATTTTTAAAAGTTGTAACTTTACAACTTTACAACCCCTTCATGGATCGTCACCTTATCGTGGTGGGGGGTTTGCGTGCCCCAGTGATCCCAGGAGCTATGTTGTCCGGGGCAATTTGCCTCTGATAGGGTCACCCAAGACAAACTGGTCCTGGGTGAAGGGCCAGACTAAGAACGATCCAACAGACTCTCATGATAAATTCTATATCAAGGATTCAGTGTACCCCGCCCGGTATGGGGTTACTGGGGCCCCAACCTGGAGCCAGGCCTGGGGGAGGGGCTCGAAGGCTAGCATCTGGTGGCCGGGTTTCCACCCATGGGACCTGGCCGGGCTCAGCCCGAAGGAGTTACATGGGCCTGCCCTCCAGTGGGCTCACCACCTGCAGGACGGATCATGGGGGTCCGGTGCTATGTGGATTAGGTGGCGGTCAAAGGCGGAGACCTTGGCGAACTGATCCCAAGCTTTCTAAACTGGCTTTTGGTACGTGGAATGTCACCTCTCTGGTGGGGAAGGAGCCTGAACTGGTGTACGAGGTTGAGAGATACCGGCTAGATATAGTCGGCCTCACCTCAACACACAGCTCCGATTCCGGAACGAGTCTCCTGGAGAGGGGCTGGAGCTTGGCCTTTTCTGGAGTTGCCCCGGGCAAGAGGCGACAAGCAGGGGTGGGTATTCTTGTATCCCCCCACCTTGCTGCCTCTTTATTGGAGTTTTCCCCGGTGGACGAAAGGGTTGCTTCCCTGCGCCTTCGGGTTGGGAAATGGGTCCTGACCATCATTTGTGCCTATGCACCAAATGATGTTTCAGAGTACCCACCCTTTTTGGAGTCTGTGACTGGGGTGCTGGAGGGTGCTCCTCTTGGAGACTCCCTTGTCCTACTAGGGGACTTCAATGCGCACGTGGGCAATGACAGTGAAACCTGGAGGGGGGTGATTGGGAGGAACGGCCTGCCCGATCTGAACCCGAGTGGTGTTCAGTTATTGGACTTCTGTGCTAACCACAGTTTGTCCATAACGAACACCATGTTCAAGCATAAGGGTGTCCATATGTGCACCTGGCACCAGGACACCCTAGGTTGCAGGTCGATGATCGATTTTGTTATCGTGTTATCAGACCTGGGACCATATGTCTCGGACACCCGGGTAAAGAGAGGTGCAGAGCTGTCAACTGATCACCACCTGGTGGTGAGTTGGATCCGATGGCAGGGGAGGAAGCCATTCAGACCTGGTAGACCCAAACGTATAGTGAGGGTGTGCTGGGAACGTCTGACTGAGGCCCCTGTCCGGGACGTCTTTAACTCCCACCTCTGGAAGAACTTCAACCACATTCCAAGGGAGTCTGGAGACATGGAGTCTGAATGGGCCATGTTCTCCACCTCTGTTGTTGAAGCGGCGGACCAGAGCTGCGGCCGCAAGGTGGTTGGTGCATCTTGTGGTGGCAACCCCCGAACCACGTGGTGGACACCAGTGGTGAGGGGGAGCCATTAAGCTGAAGAATTAAATTAAATTTAAATTAAATCACCCTTATTGTCATTCAGCCGTACAACCAATCATGTACAGCAGAACGAGATTGTGCTTTACCTATCTACAATGTCAATCACACACACCCCAAGTGCAGAATCAGAGGGCCGCTGCCATGCAAGGCGCCGCCACAGAGTTCCCTCCTCCATTCCATTTATTGCTGAGCACCAAGCTGGATGGCAGGAAGTTCCACTTTTATATGGTCTTCGGCATGACCCGGCCGGGATTTGAACCCCTGCCTCCCGGGTGTGGGGCGGATGCTCTACCAACTGAGCCACCACACCGGTGGTGGCTCAGTTGGAAGAAGGAGTCCTATCAAGCTTGGTTGGCTTGTGGGACTCCCGAAGCAACTGAGGTGTACCGGCAGGCCAAGCGGAGTGCAGCTCGGGTGGTTGCTGAAGCAAAAACCCGGGTATGGGAGGAGTTCGGTGAGGCCATGGAACAAGGCTTTCGGTCAGCCTCGAAGAGATTCTGGCAAACTGTCCGGCGGCTCAGGAGGGGAAAGCAGCTCCCTGTCCACACTGTGTATGGTGCGGATGGGGCACTGTTGACCTCTACTGGGGATATCGTCGGGCGGTGGAAGGAATACTTTGAGGATCTCCTCAGTCCCACTGATATGCCTTCCACAGAGGAAGCAGGGTTTGGGGACGAGGGCGATGACTCGCCTATCACAGGGGCTGAGGTCGCCAAGGTGGTTAAAAATCTCCTTGGTGGCCGGGCCCCGGGGGTGGACGAGATTCGCCCTGAGTACCTCAAGGCCCTGGATGTTGTTGGGCTGTCATGGTTGACACGCCTGTGCAACATTGCGTGGAGGTCGGGGGCAGTGCCTTTGGCATGGCAAACCGGGGTGGTGGTTCCTCTCTTCAAAAAAGGGGACCGGAGGGTGTGCTCCAACTTTAGAGGGATCACACTCCTCAGCCTCCCTGGGAAGGTCTATGCCAAGGTACTGGAGAGGAGAGTCCGACCGTTGGTCGAACCTCGGATTCAGGAGGAGCAATGTGGTTTTCGTCCTGGCCGTGGCACATCGGACCAGCTCTTTACCCTCTTGAGAATTTTCGAGGGTTCGTGGGAGTTTGCCCAACCAGTTTACATGTGTTTTGTGGACTTGGAGAAGACATTTGACCACGTCCCTCATGGTTTTTTGTGGGGGGTGCTTCGGGAGTATGGGGTATCGGGCTTGTTGTTACGAGCTTTTCGGTCTCTGTACGACCGTTGTGAGAGTTTGGTTCGTATTGCCAGCACTCGGTCGGAGTCATTCCCAGTGAGAGCTGGACTCCGCCAGGGCTGCCCTTTGTCACCGATCCTGTTCATAATTTTTATGGACAGGATTTCTAGGTGCAGCCAGGGAATGGAGGGTGTCATGATTGGTGACCACAGGATCTCATCTCTGTTGTTTGCAGATGATGTTGTCCTGTTGGCTTCATCCAGCAATGACCTACAGCTCTTGCTGGGACAGTTTGCCGCTGAGTGTGAAGCGGCTGGGATGAGAATCAGCACCTCCAAGTCCGGGTCCATGGTCCTCAGCCGGAAAAAGGTGGATTGTCCTCTCTGGGGTTGGGGACAGGCTCCTGCCCCAAGTGGAGGAGTTTAAGTATCTTGGGGTCTTGTTCACGAGTGAGGGGAAAATGGAGCGAGAGATTGACAGACAGATTGGAGCAGCATCTGCAGTGATGCGGATGCTGTACCGGTCTCTTGTGGTGAAGAGGGAGCTTAGTTCTAAGACAGAGCTGTCAATTTACCAATCAATCTACGTTCCTACTCTCACCTATGGTCACAAGCTTTGGGTAATGACCGAAAGAACAAGATCGTGGATACAAGCGGCTGAAATGAGCTTTCTCCGTAGGATTGCTGGACTCACCCTCAGAGATAGGGTGAGGAGCTCAGTCATCCGGGAGAGGCTCAGAGTAGAACCGCTGCTCCTCCACATTGAAAGGAGTCAGTTGAGGTGGTATGGGCATCTGATTAGGATGCCTCCTGGATGCCTCCCACTTGAGGTGTTTCAGGCACGTCCCACTGGGAGGAGACCCCGGGGCAGACCCAGGACTCGGTGGAGAGACTATGTCTCCCAGCTGGTCTGGGAACGCCTTGGTATCCTCTCTGAAGAGCTGGAGCAGGTGGCTGGGGAGAGGGAAGTCTGGGCTTCTCTGCTTGATCTGCTGCCTCCGCGACCCGGACCTCCGGAAAAGCGGTAGAAGATGGTTGGATGGATGGAACTTTACAACAAAAAAGTCACAAATTTATAAAAAAATATCTGCAAATTGATGAAAAAAGTTGTCAATTTTAAAGAAAATAAGTTGCAAACTTATGAGAAAACAATTACAAATTTGAAGAAAAAGTTGCATTTATGTGGAATAAGATAGCAATTTTACCAGAAAAAAAAGATTCAAATCTGATGGAAAAAAGTTACAAATTTATGAGAAAAAACCTGCAAATTTATAAGAGTTGCAGATTCATGAGAAAAAAAGTCGCAGATTCATGAAAAAAATGGCAAATTTATGAAAAACACCTACAACTTTATCAGAAAAAGTTTCAGATTTTTAAGAAAAACGTTGCAGATTTTTAAGAAAAAAGTTGCAAATTTAAGAGAAATTTGCTAATTCATGAGAAAAAGTTGCAGATTTAAAAGAAAAATGTTTCAAATTTATGAGAAAAAGTTGCAGATTTAAAAGAAAAACCTACAAGTTATTTTCGTGGGCTGCACAGCTGTCACTGATTATGTTACGTTTCTACTTATGTATCCACACCTGTCACTCATTTGTCTGATGGTCATGTCACTACTTAAGGACACGACAACATTCCCCGTTGTCGTGTCCTACTGCTTTTCCCTCAGTTGTTCTCAGGTAGACACTGAGTGTTTGGGGTTGCCGTAGAGGAGAATGGGAGAGTTCCGACCAGGTAATTTATTCCTTTCCAGTTCCCCTTGAAGAGGGCAGTTTATGACACCCTTGTGGCTGAGGAGGCACATAGCATTTGCATTCTCTGCTTTATAGGCAGAAATGTCTCTTAACAGGGTCATAGTTTACAAAAATAATAACAATGTTGTATCATGTCAGATCTAATAAGTGAGACCAGCGAAGTGTTTTTATAAATCAAGAGAGCAGAGGCATTGTTTCCCCCTTTACTTCAGCACAGTGATGCTTTATTAAAACAAAGGGAATCACCCTCTGGTGGCCTACTGAATGAATGCAACTACATACTGGCCCTGTTTACATGGTCGTAATAATCTGGTAACTGTGAATAATCAGATAATGGTAATAATCCGATATGACGTGTTTACATGCACGGAATAAACACATTATTGGGCAGTAAACTAGCTGTGTTTTGTAGGATCAGGGTTTTATTGTGAAGTGTGGTGTGATGACGCTGCTTTCCGGTTGCGTCATCACACCACCCTGTAGGAAGGGACATCCACCATTTGGGGCCCTCTTACCCAGACAGCCCCACACAGTGTAGCACCTTCTGTATTGCAACCAGTTCTCCAATAAAGCACAGTTCCAGTGCAACCTCTCGTCCGTCTCCTTTTGTGCCAGGTTTGTGGACATAACATGTTTATCTCATTTCTCATCTGGCAATGGCCTTTAATCTGGGTTGACACTATAGCGTTCGGACCGACTTTTACAGACATTTTGAAAAATCAGAGAAATGAGTCCAAATGTCAATGAAATTGCTTTCGTGGGCAGTTTTTTTTTCTTTCTAAATTCCAGCACACACCAACTTTTACAAGCTTTTATGAACTGCAAAGGAGCTTTTTGACTCCACAGCCTTGCTTGGCCATGGATTGATGAGAGCTGTGCGCTACAGTTCAGAGATGATGCCAGTCTCTTTGTCCAGGAGTTTGAGAGTTGTAAAATGTCCACCAGTTATATTATCGTTCATCTGAGCTTCTCTTTTAAACCAAGAAAGAGTGAGCCCTTCATCTCGGCCTGAGTTATATTAATCTGCTCTGGTGAATGCAAAATTGTAGATTTAATTCAGAGCAACTGTCCTGATATTTTCGTTTTGAATCATTCTTTTAAAAGAATGACAGTGAATGAGGTTAACATTGTAAAAACTTGCCATCATTAGATAATGAATATCTGGTTTGTGTGCACATTGTTAGGTTCTATGCTTTTGTTCATTTCTGTTCCTCTGTGATTATTATTATCTTTTATAGTTATTGTCTCCTGCCTCCATGGTCTGCTGTGTCATCCCCCGTTTGTCTTTAGTGCCTTTATTATGGTCCTGTGGTATAATTGTCTACCTATTGTCTCCAGGCCCTCATGTTTCCATATCCATAGCCACCCTCCCTCATGTGTGCACTGTTCAGCCCTTGATTGTTCTCAGCTGTCCTGTGTCTTGTTAATTGTTCCTGCCCCTATATACGATATGTGTGTCTCTGTGTTTGGCTTGTTGTGAGGTTATTGTCTATTATTCTGCTGTGTCTCCTCGTCCATGTTCCCGTTCTTGTCCCAGTTCCATGTAAGTTTGCCAAGTTTTAGTTTAGTATTTGCCGTGCCAAGTTTAGTTGAGTTTTCAGCCCATGTGCTGCCTTTTGTTTGTACTTTTGGTTTTGTTAATAAATCACATTTTCACCTTATCCCTGCCTGCATAATGAGTCTAATTGTGGTCTATATTAATCATATATCCCATAACCTACATATGTATAAGCATGTGAGAATGTTTGATGATTACATATGTAAAGCGACTTCACACCTCAGAACAGGACAAAGGGTCTCAACCGCCAGTGAAGATCAAAGAGCATCCGAGGCGCTGCGGTGGAGACCAGATAGGTCGCCCTGACCCCCCAGGGCCAGGTGGAGGGGTACGAAGACAAAAGAGGGGATTAAGATAGTGAGGGATGTCAGCTTTTGATATGCATGTCTTTTGTTATGTGCGAGTATAAGTTCGTAGAGCCGAAGGTGTTCACTCTCTCACTTCTTCTGCTGCTGCACCTAGATGAGACTTGTTAGAGGAGCTGATAATAAACTTTGGTTTATAAATCACATCGCCTCGTTATTTCAAGCTCTTCTACACTGGTGACCCTGACGCGAGGATGGACCAGAGGCGTTCCCCCGCGATCGACTCATCTGTGGCGACCCAGGCAGACGCCGGCGCCCATGCAGACAGGGGAACAGATGGACGACGTTCCCCCACGGCAAAAGTGAAAGAGAGGGCTCAACCGAGCACCAACGCCGCTGAGAGAGCCGAAGGAAGGCACTCTCACCCTGCGGACACAGCAGTGACGGTCCACACAAACGCCGTCACCGTCAAGCTGCCGGACTTCTGGCAGGAAGACCCCACCTCGTGGTTTCAGCAAGCTGAAGCCCAGTTTGCACTTGCGGGTATCACGGCTGACGATTCAAAGTTCTACCACACTGTCGCCAAACTCGACGCCACCACTTCAAGATGTGCGCGGAGCATAATCCAGCGGCCGCCGGCCCAGGACAAATATAAAGAACTGAAAGCGACCATCGTGGCAAATTTCGTCCCCTCAGCCGAGGAGAGAGCCGAGAGGATCCTGGCGGTCTACGGCCACAGAGGATGCAGACCCAAGGCCCTCATGGAGGACTTGCTGCAACTTAAAGAAGAGAACAATGACAACTTCCTCTTCCAATTCATATTCCTCAGTACGCCGCCGCCACACATGAGAGGGACGCTTGCCAACATGCGATGCAGCACCCAGCAGGACTTCTGCACGCTGGCTCACGAAGCTCAACGGCTCGTCAATGCCTGCAAGGAGCAGACACCCACAGCAGCATCCGCAGACCTCAACGCTGATGTCCGGAGCCACGAGGAGCCACAAACCACCGAGCAGAATCAGCCCGCGGTGACAGCGACACGACCAAGACGTAACAGACGGAGCGACGTTTGTCATTACCACCACCGCTTCGCCGAGAAGGCTTACAGATGCGTTCCCCCCTGCAAATTCACGATTTCGGGAAAACGCCAAAGCCGAGAAACGTTAACAGCGGCGATTCTCGGCGAAAAAAGCAAGCTTTTATATGTGACGGACGGACACACTGGCAAGCAGTTCCTTATCGACACGGGAGCTCAACTAAGTTTTGTCATGCCCTCCCAAGCAGACCGGGCCATGGGCACCCGGGGCAATGGGGCGGTGGCAGCCAACGGCTCCATCATCGACACTTTTGGTGAAAAGAGCCTGCCCCTCCGCATCCACGGCCGCAACTACAGATGGACATTTGTTGTAGCGGCGGTGAGTTTTAACTTGTTGGGCGCAGATTTTTTGTGTGCACATGGGTTATTAGTTGATCTAGCGAACAGACGCTTGGTTAATGCACTGTCCTTTGCTTCTATTCCCTGCTCAGCTCGAGTTTCTCCACCACCCGTGCAGGCCAGCGTCACCACAGCAGGAGGTAAGTTTGATCAACTCCTCACCCAATTTCCAGCACTCACAATTCCCAAATTCTCAGCCACAGAGGCTAAACACGGGGTCGAACACTTTATTCCCACAACGGGCCCACCCGTATTCGCCAAAGCTCGGCGCTTAGACGCGACCAAGCTCGCCATAGCTCGGGACGAGTTTACCACCCTTGAAAAATTAGGCATTATCAGGCGCTCGAAAAGCCCCTGGGCGTCACCACTTCACATGGTCCCGAAATCCGACGGTTCTTGGAGACCGTGCGGCGATTACCGCAGATTAAACAATGCGACAGCGCATGACCGCTACCCAATTCCTCACATTCAAGATTTTTCACTACATCTGGCGGGTGCGCGCATTTTTTCAAAAATAGACCTGGTCCGCGGTTATCATCAAGTCCCAGTTCGAGCAGAGGACATTCCTAAAACAGCTGTAATAACCCCCTTCGGTCTTTTTGAATTTTTGCGGATGCCTTTCGGCCTCAAAGGCGCTGCTCAAACCTTTCAGCGGATGATGGACGCAGTATTACGCGACCTCCCTTTCGTGTTCGTCTACCTCGACGATATGCTGGTAGCCAGCTCGTCTGAGGAAGAACACGAGCAGCATCTCACTATGGTTTTTCAGAGACTAGAAGAGCACGGGTTAATAATCAATCCAGCCAAATGCAAATTCGGCGTGTCACAAATAGATTTTTTAGGACACAGAGTTTCTCCGAAGGGGGCAGTCCCACTGCCAGACAAAGTTCACGCAGTAACAAGTTTCCCACGGCCACAAACGGTCAAATCGCTGCAAGAATTTTTGGGAATGGTTAATTTTTACAACCGTTTCCTCCCCCACGCAGCTCAGCTCATGCAGCCCCTATATGACGCGCTCAGAAAACAAAAACCTTCCAACGCGGTCGAATGGACCCCGGAGCGCGAACGCGCCTTCGCGGAAGTAAAAAGTGCCCTAGCTAATGCCACATTGTTGGTTCACCCCGATTCCTCGGCCCGCATTGCGCTAACCACAGACGCTTCAGACCTGGCCATAGGGGCAGTTGTAGAACAACACGTCAGCGGAATCTGGCAACCTTTGGCGTTTTTCAGCAAAGCACTAAACCAAACTGAGCGTAAATACAGCACTTTTGACAGGGAGCTGCTAGCGCTTCATTTATCCATCCGCCACTTCCAGTTCTGGTTGGAAGGGCGGCGTTTCACGGCTTTTGTAGACCACAAACCGTTCACCTTTGCGATGGCTAAAATTTCCGAACCGTGGTCAGGCAGGCAACAAAGACAGCTAGCTGCGATTTCAGAGTTCACCACAGACATTCGACATGTGGCAGGCAAACTTAACGTGGTAGCAGACTGCCTCTCTCACGCTGTGACATCGCCAGAGCACGAAGAGACAGATTATACTACCTCAGCCGCAGAACTCTTCGCCAACACGGACACATACGCAGCCCCAATCCACGTAGGGATAGATTATGCAGCCATGACAGAGGAGCAAAGTAGTGACGCGGACGTGCGCGCACTCCTGTCTGGACCAACAGGGTTAAGGCTGGAGGAAAGGGGTTTACGCGATGGCGTGCCCCCCCTAATATGCGACATCTCAACCGGCCGACCTCGCCCGGTAGTCCCAGCTGCATGGCGCCGCCGTATTTTCGACTCGATTCACTCCCTCGCGCACCCAGGTGTGCACGCTTCGGTTAAAATGGTCGCCGAAAAGTTTATGTGGCCTGGCCTGCGCAAAAACGTAAAAGAATGGGCAAAGACTTGCATTTCTTGTCAGCGCGCCAAAGTACACAAACACACAAAAGCCCCTCTAGAGCCTTTTCGAATCCCTGCTAGAAGGTTCGACCACGTTCATGTCGACCTCGTGGGGCCACTACCTTCCTCCCAAGGTTTCACACACCTGTTAACAATGATAGACCGCACCACGCGCTGGCCAGAGGCAGTCCCTCTGGCGTCAACCACAGCGGAGGAAGTCGCTCGCGTTTTTTTGACAAACTGGGTGGCACGTTTCGGCGTCCCATCGGACATCACGTCCGATAGGGGGCCTCAATTTGTCTCGGAGCTTTGGTCAGCCATGGCCAGCAGCTTATGGGCGACAATTCACCGCACCACCGCTTATCACCCTCAGGCTAATGGGTTATGCGAGCGTTTTCACAGGTCTTTAAAGGCCGCCCTCAGAGCCTCACTAACGGATACAAATTGGGTAAATAAACTCCCCTGGGTTTTATTGGGGTTGCGTGCTGCGCCTAAAGAGGATCTAGACGCCTCCCCAGCAGAATTAGTTTTTGCACAACCTCTCAGGCTCCCAGGTGAATTTTTACCAGAGAACCCAGAGCCAGGGCATCTTCCAGCCCCGAGGTTTTTAGGCAGCAACGGACCGGACTCTCTCCCCGGACCAGCACATCACTCTTTTCCACGGGTTTTTGTCCCCCAAGCTTTAAAAAATGCTGAATTCGTTTTTGTTAGGCATGAAGCTTTAAAACCAACTTTCCGCCCACCATACGATGGACCATTCAGAGTGCTGGAACCTGGTGATAAGCATTTTGTGCTTGATTTGGGGGATAGAAAAGAGACAGTCAGCATTGACAGACTTAAACCTACCTTCTTGTTGAGAGACGAGCCTGCACGGTTGGCGAGAGCACCTCGGCGGGGTAGACCCCCCAAGAGAAAAGACTCAGCCCCCCTGCAGGGAACAAATAATCACTCTCCTCCCCAAGCTGCAGATTCCTTACAGGAGGGTCCCACCAGGACGCCCAAGCGGACCCACAGCAGATTCGGGAGAAGATTAAAACCCAGACAGCACAGGGACTGATGCAAACTACTCAACAGTTGTTCACTAATTGTGCTGTAACAGTTTAGGACTGACTTGTGATATTACTATGCTGTTATGATTACCACTGAACTCTCTTAGGAGCATGGCTGCTGGAAAGTTTCTTCTGTGTCAAGAGGTGTAGCAGTTAGTATGTCATAATAATTATCTTAAACTGTGAATTTTTCTATTGTCCTTTTCTTAGTCATTTGGGGGGGGGCTGTGGTCTATATTAATCATATATCCCGACTTCACACCTCAGAACAGGACAAAGGGTCTCAACCGCCAGTGAAGATCAAAGAGCATCCGAGGCGCTGCGGTTGAGACCAGATAGGTCGCCCTGACCTCCCAGGGCCAGGTGGAGGGGTACGAAGACAAAAGAGGGGATTAAGATAGTGAGGGATGCCAGCTTTTGATATGCATGTCTTTTGTTATGTGCGAGTATAAGTTCGTAGAGCCGAAGGTGTTCACTCTCTCACTTCTTCTTCTGCTGCACCTAGATGAGACTTGTTAGAGGAGCTGATAATAAACTTTGGTTTATAAATCACATCGCCTCGTTATTTCAAGCTCTTCTACACTAATCAACAAAATTTTGTCTGCCCAGAGGGCAGACGTTGACACACGTATCATTTTTTCTCCTGGGTTGTGGAGAAGAGCAGCTGTTTTCCCAGTAGGGCAGACTGGTCTGGCTACGTTTTTTTTTTTTTTCCTGTTCATTCATTCATTCATTTAAAAGATAATACAATAATGCCTATCTATAGATTCCAACAGTAAGTCCACAATTAAAATGAGAATGTGGATGGAATAAAAAACTAGTGTATCATCATATAAATAAATAAAATAACGGGTGATTATATTTTGATTGTTACAACTCTTTCCATTAAAGTAACATAAAATCCTGTTAAACGTCATTTACTTTTTGACACCACATCATTCATTCATTCATGTTCTTCCACTTAATCCTTTTTTCAGGTCGCGGGGGGGCTGGAGCCTATCCCAGCATCTTTGGGCGAGAGGCAGGGTACACCCTGGACAGATCGCCAGTCCATCGCAGGGCCAACACAGAGAGACAGACAACCATTCACTCTCACAGTCATACCTAAGGACAATTTAGAATCCCCAGTTTGATGCCAATTAACCTAACTTGCATGTTTTTGGCATGTGGGAGGAAACCGGAGAAATCCCGGAGTAAACTAACTAACTAACTAACTAACCTGCACTTATATAGCGCTTTTCTAGTCACAAAGACCACTCAAAGCGCTTTCACTAATACTAACCCTCTATTCTAAGGGCCTATAGGAAACAAATATCTAGGGACAATTTTGAACAACCAATTAACCTAACATGCAAGTCTTTGGATTGTGGGAGGAAACCGGAGCCCCCGGAGTAAACCCACGTAGCACAGGGAGAACATGCAAACTCCATACAGAAAGGTTCCAACCCCTGCCAGCCTGGGGATTTGAACCAGGAACCTTCACTAA
Source organism: Pholidichthys leucotaenia (assembly GCA_020510985.1). Classification (NCBI taxonomy): domain Eukaryota; kingdom Metazoa; phylum Chordata; class Actinopteri; order Cichliformes; family Pholidichthyidae; genus Pholidichthys; species Pholidichthys leucotaenia. The sequence goes on from CM035842.1 coordinate 288,822,221, forward strand.
CCTAAACTCACGCAGACACGGGGAGAACATAAAAACTCCACACAGATCACTGTTGGTCAGGGGCTGGGATTGAACCCAGGATCCCGCGGCCAAGGGTGAGTTGCTGTGCTGCCACAGTGCTAACCACTTCGCCACCGCGCCGCTTTTTGATTCCCCACAATGGAAGCCACACCAGTAAATCCTGGAGAATGATTATGCACTGAGCAGAAAATTAAGAACAGTAAATTTCACAATGAGATTTTTTTTTTCTTTTGGGCTGTCATTTTTGGGGGTTTATATATATTTTTTTTCTTTCTTTTTTTTTTTAAATTCCCCCTTCTCTCACCTTTTTGGCATTCCAGCACCATGGACAGCAACACTTTGTCGACATTTCCCTTGCATCTGTGCATGTCTGAAGTGAGTTTCAGTCTAAAAACATCTGCTTCCTCCAGCATTTCAGTCAACTTTTGCCACTGAAGCTTAACTTAGGCTGACTTAGGCGAGCTCTGCATAACTTAGCCCAGTGCTCAGAAACTTTTACAAACTGAGCACAACTTTCACCACTGTGTTTCCAAACTTTGTCAAATTTTCAGCATGCTGAAAATCTTCAAAGAACACAACTTTTGCCAGCATTTGCCAACAAACACCAACTATCATTAACTTTTACCAACTTTTGCCAGCAGAGCCAGATGTTTGCCAAAACATCAGTAAAGTCGGCCCAAATGTTGTAGTGTGAATCCATCTTTATCTGATAAAGAGTTTCTGATTATGCTGTTTCTTGAATAACTGGATAACTCCAAAAATCTGATTATAATTGGTTCATTGGTGTCCAATTATAATCAAGTTATAATTAGTGTGCATGTAAACTTATGCAAAGACAGACTCTGGAACAGTCTTGGAACCAAAGATGTCCAAATTTTTCAGTTCTACTCTGAGTATTGCCTTCTAACTAACTGACTAAAGGGCTGTCAGAGAGCACATACCTCTGCCATGGTCCTACCTCAGAATGTTGGTATGTTTGCCTGTCTGCGTTTCTGTCTGATTGTTAGCAGGACTACATAAAAACTACTGGACAGATTTTGATTAAAAAAAAAAAAAAATCACCAGAGGTGGCCCATGGGCTACAGATGAACCCATTAGATTTTGGAGGTGATCCAGGTTGGATTCTGGATCACTTTTTCACTTTCTTTAACAATGCGAAGCCCTATCTTTCATTGCTAAAGAAAGGGAAAAGCAGTCCAACATCTGGGTCCATCTGTAGCCTAAAAGCTACCTCTGGTGACAATTTTATCAAAATCTGTCCAGTAGTTTTTGTGTAATCATGCAAACAGAGAGGCAGACAAACCAACCAACATGAAAACGTTACCTCCTTGGTGGAGGTAATAAGGAGGTCTTGTGAGATGATCTAAGCAACACTGGCACCAAAGGAAAAAAAATCAAAACAAAACCAAATATATCAGATGGAGGCAAACACCCTAAAGAACACGTGTGGCATTCCAACAAGTCCAGCTGTAGTTAGAGGGCACTATGGCAGCAGCGGCCTCCAGCTACACTATAGTACCACCACCGAGCCAAGGATGTAGCGCATATATTTTGCAGCACAGATGCTATGCACAATACTAAAATTGCATGGTGTGTGGGCAGCTTAAGGGAGTTCCTAATGAATAGATCTTTATTTGCCAGGTTTTATTTGCAAATAAGCAAACTGAAGAAGTCAAATGTACTGAAATGTCAACAGTAGTTCATCAGTTTGTGCTTAGAAGTCAAGGGCTTCAGGACTTTGAGAAGGTCGAACAGAGCATGGTTGACTGGAGCAACTTGTTTTGTTACATGGTTCAAGTCAGGACTTTTTCACCCAGTAAGCTTCATTGTACTTGTCACCCTGAGGCAGACCTTGACTGCCCATCAAGCCAGTCCTAGACTTAAAGTTAACAGCTTGTGGAGGCAGCGTCATGTTAATACGATGGATGTAAGAGGCGGTATCGATTGTGTTAAGTCGCTATTATCTCAGTCCAGACCCCAGTTGTTAAACTGCCCCTTTAAATCCTTGAAGCCGATTGTGTTGGTGGCATTCACTTAAACTCCGAGGTCTCTGTTCCACTTTTTAAAGGATCAAAACACTGAACCTTTATCTTATCAGCAGACGTGAGTTATAGGATCGCCATACTGCCTATTTGCAGAGTTTAGTGTGTGCGTGTGTTCTGTGGGAAGGGAGAAACTGAGTCTAGAAGTGTGTGAGTCTAATTAAAACGATGAAAATAATTACTGATACAGGCTGACAGACAGCCTCGCCCTCAGACATCCTCAGTAATTAGTTAATTAACCAAACGCAAATTAGCAGCAAGAATTAGTCAGCCAGGCTTAACGGAGAAGATGGTGAGCCCTCCTCTCGCTTTCTGCTTTGCTACTCTCTGCTCCGCCTTTGCTATCAGTGCACGTTTGTGTGTGTGTGTGTGTGTGTGTGTGTGTGTGTGTGTGTGTGCGCACGCGCGCGCCCCTGCAATGCTATGCTGCACCGTTTTTGAAAAGTTGGAAATAGGGCACATCTGCTTTATTACACTTTATCGCTACTTTGCATGACACAGTCGCAACGTAGAACGTAATATTTTTTTCCTGCCTAAGTCAATTCATTCAAATTAAAAAGTGATTTCAGGATAATGAGGGAGTAATTTTCTCAGTTCCCCCCCACACTTAAAAAAAAAACAAAAAAACTGGAATACATGAAATGAATATTTGAATGCGTTTCTCTTCAAATCCCCTAAACATCGTTGGTAATAAAAATGCTCATTTCACAACATTATTGAGGAGTTTTGTTGAAGAACTTGAGTCATAGATGGAAACAGGGCAGTCATATGAATACTAACATTCACAAAAATGTATTTAAACAATATATTCCTATTAGAGCTGGGATATTTACCGCTTTACCTTTTTTTGATCAGTGTGGACTCATTAACACATTTTAAAAAATGGTCACAGTCAGGTCATTTCCTGATGTGGTGTGTCTGCAGTGGTGCCTGGTTTGTCTCAGCAGCTGGCTTAGCATAAAACAAGAGTAGGTCTTGTTTTTCAGACTCTATATTTGCAAAGTTTATACAACTCTAACGGTGCTTTACACCTAAATTCATTTACTTTGGTCTGAATCAGTTGATAAGTTTGTTACTTTGTATCATTTTCTCCTTGGTTCAGTTCGCTTTCACACAGGGAAAAATTCATGTGGACCAAACTGCGTCACGCTAAATCCCGTGAGACTTACATCAGAACATTCTCTGTTCTTATTGGTCAGATTTTTTTATTTTTTTTTTGCCACAAGAACAGGAAAGGTAAATACAGGAAGTAGGATGACTACTGTGTATTTATTCATTTCTGGGGAGAAAATAATACAAATCGTAACCTGATCTACAGGGGGTTTTCATCGTCCTGGTTATCATTTGTTACATTATGGGCATATATGACTTTTGGCAAATTGTACAGTTTGAAAATGAAGCACGGCTACGGATGGAAAATAACATGCTAACATTCATTAATCCTCCAGAACCGTGACATGCTCAGTCACAGATATTTTCGAAGATCATATCGGGTATGTACAGTGACATAAAGTGTTTTACAGTTTGCCGCTTGTCCTGTTTTAGTACGGTCCCTCTCTCACCTGCAAGACGGCACCAGAGTTTGCCGTTTCATTCCAATTGAGACCACCTCTTTCAGGTGGTCTCGGTACAGTTGGGTTGGTGTTCACCTGAGTGCGATAACTGTGTTCTCACCAGACAAAACAAACCACACTAATGGAGAAAATGAACTCAAGTTCGATTGAAATAAACTAAAGCCTGTAAGTGTGAAAGCACCCTTAAGTGATCCTCCGGCACTCAGGGCACCTGAAGTGCACTACCTCATCCTGCGCACACACCCCAGTTTAAGCCCACTCACCTGATGTAGTGCTCATTGATTGGTGTTGATCACTCAAGAGAATGAGAAAATGGAGTGTTTCTCAGAGTACACACACACATGCACACACACTTTTGGCTGCTCCCTATTTGGGATTCCCACAGCAGATCATGGGTCTGCATATTTTTTTGGCAAGGATTTTTACTCCAGATGCCCTTCCTGACGCAACTGTCTCACTTACCTGGGCTTGGGACCAGCACAAGCAGAGAAAAAGACTCTAGCAGATCCCTCACTCCCATATAGTAGCCTATGAAATGAGTAAAAGCATCTATATCTCCATTAAGGTCCAGATTCTGTATGTTCATTGGAAATCAGTGGAGAATTGCTCCTTTTGTACTTTCACATGCTAATAATTTGGGAAGTTACCTTAAAAATAAAAAAGGAAATAAAAAAAATGTAAATGGTAGTTTGAAAACTAATTGGAGACCCCTGCTCTAGCAGTATTTTTCAATATTCAGTTGCATATTCTAGGAATAAAATGCTAAAGTTGCTAAAGTAGACTTCTTTTTCATTGATTCCTTCTCTCAAGAATTAATCACAATTAATTATAGAAAAATGTGTGATTAATTAGTTGTTTTTTTTAAATTGTTGCACAGCCCTTATTCATATACATATCTTAATTTCAGCTCACATGATCCCAATCAGCCGCTGAACTGTAGTCCCCCTGAGGCTCGTGGGTCATGAGGACAACCCCTCAGAGCCACCACACTGTAGTCAAAATGATTTCATGAGTAGGGATGAATATTCGCCTACTGCTGGCTCCAGCGGGCGAGCTGTGGCTCACTGCTGGAAATGGCTGGTATTCGTCTTCTTCACACTCACTTTGACTTGCCTGTGGCTCATTTTGAGGAAGAACTGAGAGAAAACATTGCTCATGCTGCACAGCAACCTCCAGTGATGAGTTAGTGTAAACATATACCAGTTTTAGAAACGGGAATAAACAATCCTATATTTGTTGCTTTTAAAAAAATCACATTAAAAGTCAAAATCAAACAAGAAACTGAAATCCAAAGTATCGAGCGAAGACAGACATTAGGCTGGGTTTCAGGACATGGGCAAATTGGTATATCGTAAGTTCCTGATGAGAAGTCTTGCAAGCCCAATCCAAGTCCCCATCAACTATGGATGCTGGGTCTGTCTCCTTCTTACGTTGACTCAGGGGTGGTGTGTTCTTCCTTGCATAGCCCCCAGCTATCATTTTTTTTTAAAAAAGTCATTCCAAACAGCATTGAGCTTCTGGAGTTACGCACATAATAGCTCCCATGTCTGCACTCTGTACAATAGCCGAGACCGTACACATACTATCAAGATTTTCATGTGAGTATTGAGATGGATTTTGCGGTCAGTAAGCATGTGTCTCAGCACTGTCCATTTTTCAAATGCTGATACTATCCTGTGGTGCAGGAACTTTGATGACTTCCCAGTGTTGGTAATAAGGTGGCCAAGGTAACGGAACTGTCTCACGTTTTTTATCTTGACGTTGTTAACCATCTGTAGGGTTGTTCTAGACTGTATACTTTCATCAACATTAAAGGCCATTGTCTCCGTCTTTTTGTACAACATCTGTAAACCAAATCTTGAGAAAGTGTTGTCATATATCTCGAAGATTTTCTTTAGTTCATCCAAGCTCTCAGAAAACACTACAGTGTCGTCAGCATATATGAGCTCTAATATTCTGATCACACCATGTGAAGTCCTAGTACAAAGTTCATGGGGAGACACCTCATTCAGTACTACAAACTCAACACATGCACCTGCCTCAGGGAGTTGGCTCTTTATCTCATGGTTGGCACATCTCATGACAAAGTCCAAGTACACATTAAAAATGTTTGGTCTCTCAAGTGCACCTTGGTGACACCCTACATAAGTGTTGAAATATTGGCTAGCACCCTTTATGCAGGCCACTGTGCCAGTGTACAGGGCTTTGATGATGGAGATCAGCTTAGGGCATCGGAGGCAAATTTCTAGAATGTGAAAGAACGCATCCCATGCACCCCAATCATACGCCACCTTGAGGTCCATGAAACATACAAAGAGTGGGTTCCGTTCTTTCTCCAGTATATGTTGAACAATACATATTGCATCACAGGTAGATCGATTGCTTCGAAATACAAACTGTGTAGGCAATAGAATGCATTCGTAGACTGGTCGTATTCTTTGGATAACCACCATAGTGTTGCTATGATTGAAAGACCCCGGTAGTTTTCTGCTAGAGATTTCAGTCCCTTCTTGTAGAGACATGTGATCAAAGAAAGTAGCCATGTACTAGGGACACTAACACGTTCCCAAATTGTTCCCATCAGTAGAACCAGATAGAGGAGGAGTTGTTTTGAGTGGGAGTATTTGTTGTTCGCTGAATATTCTGTCAGTTTCCTGGCACCTGCCATTTTTGAACCCAGACATATACTCCTCTAATTCAGCAACCTCAGGGGGTTTCATCAATAGGATCTTGATCTTCAGGGGGATGATGTGTGGAAAACTATCAGGGTCTACCAGCTCTGGTTGCACGGTGAATTCTCTCTCACCCAAATGTTGTGCAAAGTGCTCTTCCAATTTCTCAGACTGTATGGTCTGTTGTATAAATTTTGGGAGTGCACAATAACTTTTACCTAGTCGGAATTCCTCTTCAATGTTTCTTTGTTCACTCGCAAGGTTAATCTTATTAGCTTTATCCTTGTAGCATGAACTTTTAAGTTTGAGCCAGAGTTTGCGGATTTGCACAGACAGTTCTTTTCTCTCAGTAATGTCTGCTGGCTTTCGTCTTTGTAGATGCATACCCCATCTACAAGCTGTGTAAAATCATTACCATTCATTAGCATTTCTCTTTTATTTGCATCTTCTTATAGGCTGTACACACAATACTGCCCAGCTTCTATATCTGAACATGTCACCAAGGTGTTTTTATGCACAAAAAACTGTGTACTGCATATATTCAATCAGTGTTTCTGACAATGGCTAACGAGAGAGTGAGCATTTTCTGACTGCAGTCAATGTGGAAGTCACCTTATTCCAACATTTGAAATTGAAATGGAATGCAGCTTTAAGTCTGACCCTGTAAGTATAGCCCTTGACACACCTTGACAATTTTGTCAGGGTTTCTAGGCTAAGACCCAAGAGCAACTCGGGCAGAGACAAAAGGATTCAATAACAATGATTTATTACAATAATTGTGGAGAAAGTGCAGTGGAGAATGCAGTGCGGTGAGGATCTGGAAACCCTGTGAGGAAGGAGCAGAAACAGAGATAAATAATGCTGAACTATTAATTAAGTGCAACTGATACTGAATTGTGCTTACAGGGTCTTCTGAGGTGATGATGGGCACTGAGTGGAGACCCTCCTAGCCAAGGAGCCGGTTGTCAGTGGTGAGCGTGACAGTGGAACGGCTGGGGAGGACTGTGCGGGAAAGAGGGAAACAGGCCGGCCGAGCCTGGGAAAAGGGGATAATGGTGACAGGGACAGAGGACACTACCGTTGGTAAGTCGACTTACTTTTGAAGGAGTGTGAAAGGGGAAAAGAGGTGCACAGTCCAGGAAATCCAATTCCAGTGCAGAATCCAAATCCAAGTCTAAATCCAATCCATGTTCAATCAAAATCTAGGGGCAAACAGTAGTCAGAGCACGGCAGGCAGAATGGGGCCGACAAGGTCCAAAACGTCAGGCAGCCCATGGGGTCTAAAGCAAGCAGAGGTCAAAAACAAGGCAAGCAAGACAAGTGTTCAAACAATGCTAACAAGGCAATGATATAATCAGGTTGTGCGTCTACGCGACCAGACAGAGCAATGAGAAAAGCTCCCTTATGAAGGGTGATTCAAATTGGCAATAGGTGAGGTCAGGGCTGCGGGTAGTGCACTAATCAGAGGGGAGAGAGAAAGGAATGCACAGAGCAGGCAGGAATCCTTACAGATTTAGGCAGTGTATTCTGGCATAAAAAGTAAAATTTGGAGAATACGCTGGCATACATCTAAGTTATGGGTAAGTTTTGTACAAGTTAAAAGCATGCTAAAGCACGCTGGTATACGTTGTAGTATGGTGAAGTCGTATCCAGCGTATCACCCATATGTCAAGCATATGCGGGCCATAAGTTGTAGGTAAGTTATGTGATCGTTGACACACGTTGACACACCTTCACACACCTTCACACACGTTACTTGTAAGTTACTCAAAAGTCAAAATACGTCAAGATAATGTCTAGCATACCCAAAACGCATTTCTAACCTATGAGTAACATGCTTTGAACCTGTTCCGAACTGACTGAACGAGTTTCTAATTTACAGCTACTGTATAATGGCATATTGGCAACGTTGGTTCACAGGAGGAACCTGTCAGTACTCTATGGTGAGCAGATGTCCATGCCAAACTGGGCTTGTTCTTCTTTTCAGACAAAGTAAGGAGATGTTTCATACCTTGACATGTTTCGACTGTCATCTGATGTTCGTGCCATGTCAAATCAGCTGTTTTATCCTTTCCGTAGGTGTGACCGACTGGACAGACATGACAGCTCTGCCAGGTTGGTCACGCCCCCCGCAGTGATATAGTCTTTGGAGGAGAGAATTATCTCTGTTGAACCGAGATGATGGAGCCTTCCTTCATGCTCTCGCACACCTAGGATTCATGGATTGGGAGGCAATGACAGTTTGGCATGTCTGTGCTATGCATAAGTTAGGATAAGCTATGCATAAGTTAGACTATTGTTGAGCATAAGTTGTAAATGCTGGAAACACGCTAAGCATTCATTGGTATAAGTTATCGGTAAGTTATCAAAACGTTTTATATAAGCTACTAATATGTTATGTATATGTCCAACTTGTTATGGATACATGATGCATATGCCCAAAATTTTAAAATTTGGCAGTATGTCAGCATTTGAGAAATTTTGATACATTGGCATACGCTGCCTAAATCGTCAAGGTGTGACAGGGGCTTACACTGTTGGTGTTTACCTTCTATTTGCCTCAACTGAGTGTAAATATTACTCAGTAGTATGAGGGGGTGATGCTATCAACCTTGTTAGCAAAATGACCCAAAAACATCCCCTTTGGTAGCCTGCCATTCCTATAAAGAGCGCAAGGATACTTTATACAGTAAAACAGAATCATCATCCTGACTCATGTTCATCAGCACTGGCTATCATACTGAAGAAGCAGACAGATGCTCAGCCCCCCTCCCTGATCGTTTCATTCTGGCTAAAATTAATTTGCTTTTTTAATAAATTTGCTAATTTTTGTGAAGAATTTGTGACTTTTTACACAAGTTTTTAACTTTTTTACTTGTATATTTGCAACTTTACCCACACAAGAGTTTTTCTTAAATGCCTTCATCTGAGAAAAAGAAGTGCATTCAGTCAGTGTACTCCCAGTATTAGTCCCAGGCCCTGGTAAATGGGGAGGATTGTTTCAGAAAGTAAAATCTTAGTTAATGTCACGTGTCTGAGCTCATGTTTTTACTGTGCTCAGACCTTCACTTTATTTCTAGTATTGTTTGTAGGTTAGTTTGAGTTGTTTATTTCTGTATATGTATTTTGGGTTATTTTCTTTTGTGCCTCCTCTTCCCAGACACTCCCACTACTGCCCACAGGCTACTTCCCTGCCATCTCAGCTGTGGGCAGTGGGCCTAATTAGGTCACCGGCTCACTCATTGACTCACACCTGCAGCTCATTAGACTGTATGGGATTTAAGCACTGCCGATTCACTGTTGCAGTGCGGCTATTTTGGATTGTCTTCCCATCACTCTACTTCTCCCAGCCTCTGAAGTTTTACTTCGCCTGAGCACTCCCTGCTCTGAGGCTGTACTTGTAAATTATTCTTGTGTGCATTTTTGTCTTGCCAGCACTGTTTTTGCACTGTTATGTTCTTTTTGTTAATAAATGTCACAGACACAATCCAGCACCTGGGTCTGTCCTTCTGCCCTGTAGGGGCATCTATGACGGTTAATGTTGAACATGAATGAGACTTCCATACTGGATTGGTCGGGGCCCGGGCTAACAATGACCACCATCGGTGCTGTTAACCAAGAGAGTTAACCAAGAGGCAACTGTCAGTCGAACACCGAGGAGGATGAAAGGGGGAAGGCATGCTAGGAGGCAGAGAGAGAAAAGAAAAGACAGGAAGTGAGAGTTAAGACCTTAAATGTACACTGTAAACCTGAATTAGTGAACATTACTTGAAATTTGTGTGGAAACCAATTGCCTTAAACCACTTAAGTTTTTACACAAGGTAAAAACTAAATATGTTAATTTGTATTAGCACAGAACCTTAAGTTTTTAGAGTTAACAAACATGTTTTCATTAGTAGTCTTTACTCAAAATCATTAGTTAACACAAATTATTTCTTTTCTTCAGTCTAACTTGTAATATTCATTGCATATAACTTAAAAATAACTATTTATCACGACTTAAAATCATAATATAACTTTTCTTGTACTTTAAATATACTACTTGTATTTTGAAATTACTTTATTAAAAACATTGTTTCAACAGAACTACAAGAAATTATACAATATATTTCAGAGTTTGACTATATATATATATATATATATATATATATATACTGTATATATATATATATTATTGATAAACATTTAAAACATTTAAATATAACAGTTAAAATGCATTACTCCCAACTTAAAAAAACAGTAACAACAGGCATATCCCTGAGAACTGGACAATACATCAAAAGTCAATGCAGTATTAACAAAAATATAAACAACTTTAACATACAATCTTCAATTTGCATCAAAATTACAAACCTGTAGCCTAAGGCTAGTACAAAAAAACCCCACTGTTTTGCTAAATTAGGACAAAAACAAATCTTTTAAATGAAGAATTTCAGCAAAAATGTTCCCTCACCAATGCAAATATACAATAACGAAACTTTGTTGACATTACAACTGCCGTGAGATTAATTGTGCAGCTCTAGATAACAATTCAATTTGACTGGCGGACATGAACTGTCAACTACAACAACATCAACTGAACACAAACAGCCCTGAGCATAAAATTCAACATTTTTCGTTGAAGACAAGCAGCTGGACGTTCATGTCCCTCTGTAAGCTTAAAGGAAAACCAGTGTTTTTTAGCCTGCTACATTTCCCACAGAAGTAGGACTTGTGGCTTTGTTGGTCATGCTACCTTTCCCATTACTGTCTCTGTTATAGAGATTCAGGGAGTCGAGAAGTCACAAAATGGCATTACAGGACTGTTGTCTGCCTGCTAAAGTGCAGAACACAGAGAATGAATATCTGGGACAGACTGTCATCTCAGCAAAAACAAGCACCTGTTCAAAATTTCCTTTGCAACACTGGTTACAAAGTGGAATGAAACCATGGGAGACTTTTAGGTTATATTTTTTCAAACTTGCAAAGGCTTGAGATCAAGGCTGAGGTCAATGAGACAACAGCAACACGGTGACTGCAAAGTCATGAGATTGTGAACAATTACAGTAGATGTGCCAAAACAGTATTCCTAGTGCAGGGGTGTCAAAATTTTGGCTACATGCGGGAAAAATATCTGAAGGTCTGGGACCACTCACTAGAAGCGAGGTAGAAAATCAGAAGAAAAACGGCAACAGAATAAAGAGAAATAAACAAAATAGGTGTGGTCTATATTAATCATATATCCCATAACCTACATATGTATAAGCATGTGAGAATGTTTGGTAACTACATATGTAAAGCGACTTCATACCTCAGAACAGGACAAAGGGTCTCAACCGCCAGTGAAGATCAAAGAGCATCCGAGGTGCTGCGGTGGAGACCAGATAGGTCGCCCTGACCTCCCAGGGCCAGGTGGAGGGGTACGGAGACAAAGGAGGGGATTAAGTAATGGGGGATGTCAGCTTTGATATGCATGTCTTTTGTTGTGTGTGAGTATAAGTACACAGAGCCGAATGTGTTCGCTCTCTTACTACTTCTGCTGCTGCACTAGATGAGACTTGTTAGAGGAGCGAAGCTGATAATAAACTTTGGTTTATAAGTCACATCGCCTCGTTATTCCAAGCTCTTCTACACTGGTGACCCCTGACGCGAGGATGGACCAGAGGCGTTCCCCCGCGATCGACTCATCTGTGGCGACCCAGGCAGACGCCGGCGCCCATGCAGACAGGGGAACAGATGGACGACGTTCCCCCACGGCAGAAGTGACAGAGAGGGCTCAACCGAGCACCAGCGCCGCTGCGAGAGCCGAAGGAAGGCACTCTCACCCTGCGGACACATCAGGGACGGCCCACACAAACGCCGTCACCGTCAAGCTGCCGGACTTCTGGCAGGAAGACCCGACCTTGTGGTTTCAACAAGCTGAAGCCCAGTTTGCACTTGCGGGCATAACGACTGACGATACAAAGTTTTATCACATCGTCGCCAAACTCGACGCCGCCACTTCCAGATGTGCGCGGAGCATAATCCAGCAGCCGCCAGCCCAGGACAAATATAGAGAACTGAAAGCGACCATCGTGGCAAATTTCGTCCCCTCTGCCGAGGAGAGAGCCGAGAGGATCCTGGCGGTCTACAGCCACAGAGGATGCAGACCCAAGGCCCTCATGGAGGACTTGCTGCAGCTCAAAGAAGAGGACAATGACAACTTCCTCTTCCAATTTATATTCCTCAGTACGCTGCCGCCACACATGAGAGGGACACTTGCCAACATGCGATGCAGCACCCAGCAAGACTTCCGCACGCTGGCTCGCGAAGTGCAGCGACTCGTCAACGCCTGCAGGGAACAGACACCCACAGCAGCATCCGCAGACCTCAACGCCGATGTCCGGAGCCACGGGGAGCCACAAACCACTGAGCAGAATCCGCCCGCCATGGCAGCGACACGGCCAAGACGTAACAGATGGAGCGACGTCTGTTATTACCACCACCGCTTCCCCGAGAAGGCTTACAAATGCCTTCCCCCCTGCAAATTCACGATTTCTGGAAAACGCCAAAGCCGAGAACCGTTAACAGCGGCAGTTCTCAGCGAAAAAAGCAAGCTTCTATATGTGACGGACGGACACACCGGCAAGCAGTTCCTCATTGACACGGGAGCTCAACTGAGTTTTATCATGCCCTCCCAAGCAGACCGGGCCATGGGCCCCCGGGGTAATGGAGCGGTGGCAGCCAACGGCTCCATCATCGACACTTTTGGCGAAAGGAACCTGCCCCTCCGCACCCATGGCCGCAACTACAGATGGACATTTGTTGTAGCGGCGGTGAGTTTTAACTTGTTGGGTGCAGATTTTTTGTGTGCACATGGGTTATTAGTCGATCTAGCGAACAGACGCTTGGTTAATGCACTGTCCTTTGCTTCTATTCCCTGCTCAGCTCGAGTTTCTCCACCACCCGTGCAGGCCAGCGTCACTACAGCAGGAGGTAAGTTTGATCAACTCCTCACCCAATTTCCAGCACTCACAATTCCCAAATTCTCAGCTACAGTGGCTAAGCACGGGGTCGAACACTTTATCCCCACAATGGGCCCACCTGTATTCGCCAAAGCTCGGCGCTTAGACGCGACCAAGCTCGCCATAGCTCGGGACGAGTTTACCACCCTTGAAAAACTAGGCATTATCAGGCGCTCAAAAAGCCCCTGGGTGTCACCGCTTCGCATGGTCCCGAAATCCAACGGTTCTTGGAGACCGTGCGGCGATTACCGCAGATTAAACAATGCGACAGCGCATGACTGCTACCCTATTCCTCACATCCAAGATTTTTCACTACATCTGGCGGGTGCGCGCATTTTTTCAAAAATAGACCTGGTCCGCGGCTATCATCAAGTCCCCGTTAGAGCGGAAGACATTCCTAAAACAGCTGTAATAACCCCCTTCGGTCTTTTTGAATTTTTGCGGTTGCCTTTTGGCCTCAAAGGCGCTGCTCAAACCTTTCAGCAGATGATGGACGTAGTATTACGCGACCTCCCTTTCGTGTTCGTCTACCTCGACGATATGCTGGTAGCCAGCTCGTCTGAGGAAGAACACGAACAGCATCTCACTATGGTTTTTCAGAGACTAGAAGAGCACGGGTTAATAATCAGTCCAGCCAAATGCAAATTCGGCGTGTCACAAATTGATTTTTTGGGACACAGAGTTTCACCGAAGGGGGCAGTCCCACTGCCAGACAAAGTTCACGCAGTAAAAAGTTTCCCACGGCCACAAACGGTCAAATCGCTGCAAGAATTTTTGGGAATGGTTAATTTTTACAACCGTTTCCGCCCCCGCGCAGCTCAGCTCATGCAGCCCCTATATGACGCGCTCAGAAAACAAAAACCTTCCAACGCAGTCGGATGGACCCCGGAGCGCGAATGCGCCTTCGCCGAAGTAAAAAGTGCCCTAGCTAATGCCACATTGTTGGTTCACTCTGATCCCTCGGCCCGCATTGCGCTAACCACAGACGCTTCAGACCTGGCCATAGGGGCGGTTGTAGAACAACACGTCAGCGGAACCTGGCAACCTTTGGCATTTTTCAGCAAATCGCTAAACCAAACTGAGCATAAATACAGCACCTTTGACAGGGAGCTGCTAGCGCTTCATTTATCCATCCGCCACTTCCAGTTCTGGTTGGAAGGGAGGCGTTTCACGGCTTTTGTAGACCACAAACCGCTCACCTTTGCGATGGCTAAAATTTCCGAACCGTGGTCAGGCAGGCAACAAAGACAGCTAGCTGCGATTTCAGAGTTCACCACAGACATTCGACATGTGGCAGGCAAACTTAACGTGGTAGCAGACTGCCTCTCTCGCGCTGTGACATCGCCAGAGCGCGAGGAGACAGATTATACTACCTCAGCCGCAGAACTCTTCGCCAATGCGGACACATACGCAGCCCCAATCCACGTAGGGATAGATTATGCAGCCATGGCGGAGGAGCAAAGTAGTGACACGGACGTGCGCGCACTCCTGTCTGGACCAACAGGGTTAAGGCTGGAGGAAAGGGGTTTACGCGACGGTGTACCCCCCCTAATATGCGACATCTCAACCGGCCGACCTCGCCCGGTAGTCCCAGCTGCATGGCGCCGCCGTATTTTCGACTCAATTCACTCCCTCGTGCACCCAGGTGTGCGCGCTTCGGTTAAAATGGTCGCCGAAAAGTTTGTGTGGCCTGGCCTGCGCAAAAACGTAAAAGAATGGGCAAAGACTTGCATTTCTTGTCAGCGCGCCAAAATACACAAACACACAAAAGCCCCTCTAGAGCCTTTTCGAGTCCCTGCTAGAAGGTTCGACCACGTTCATGTCGACCTCGTGGGACCACTACCTTCTTCCCAAGGTTTCACACATCTGTTAACGATGATAGACCGCACTACGCGCTGGCCTGAGGCGGTCCCTCTGGCGTCAACCACAGCGGAGGAAGTCGCTCGCGTTTTTTTGACAAACTGGGTGGCACGTTTCGGCGTCCCATCGGACATCACGTCCGATAGGGGGCCTCAATTTGTCTCGGAGCTTTGGTCAGCCATGGCCAGCAGCTTAGGAGCGACAATTCACCGCACCACCGCTTATCACCCTCAGGCTAATGGGTTATGCGAGCGTTTTCACAGGTCTTTAAAGGCCGCCCTCAGAGCCTCACTAACGGATACAAATTGGGTAAATAAACTTCCCTGGGTTTTATTGGGGTTGCGTGCTGCACCTAAAGAGGATCTAGACGCCTCCCCAGCAGAATTAGTTTTTGCACAACCTCTCAGGCTCCCAGGTGAATTTTTACCAGAGAACCCAGAGCCAGGGCATCTTCCAGCCCCGAGGTTTTTAGGCAGCAACGGACCGGACTCTCTCCCCGGGCCGGCACATCACTCTTTTCCACGGGTTTTTGTCCCCCAAGCTTTAAAAAATGCTGAATTCATTTTTGTTAGGCATGAAGCTTTAAAACCAACTTTCCGCCCACCATACGATGGGCCATTCAGAGTGCTGGAACCTGGTGATAAGCATTTTGTGCTTGATTTTGGGGACAGAAAAGAAAGTCAGCATTGACAGACTTAAACCTGCCTTCTTGTTGAGAGACGAGCCTGCACGGTTGGCGAGAGCACCTCGGCGGGGTAGACCCCCCAAGAGAAAAGACTCAGCCCCCCTGCAGGGAACGAATAATCACTCTCCTTCCCAAGCTGCAGATTCCTTACAGGACGGTCCCACCAGGACGCCCAAGCGGACCCACAGCAGATTCGGAAGAAGATTTAAGCCCAGACGGCACAGGGACTGATGCAAACTACTCAAAAGTTGTTCACTAATTGTGCTGTAACAGTTTAGGACTGATTTGTGATATTACTACGCTGTTATGATTGCCACTGAATTCTCTACAGGAGCATGGCTGCTGGAAAGTTTCTTCTTTGTCAAGAGGTGTAGCAGTTAGTATGTCATAATGATTATCTTAAACTGTGAATTTTTCTGTTGTCCTTTTCTTAGTCGTTTGGGGGGGGGGGGGGGGGCTGTGGTCTATATTAATCATATATCCCATAACCTACATATGTATAAGCATGTGAGAATGTTTGGTGACTACATATGTAAAGCGACTTCACACCTCAGAACAGGACAAAGGGTCTCAACCGCCAGTGAAGATCAAAGAGCATCCAAGGCACTGCGGTGGAGACCAGATAGGTCGCCCTGACCTCCCAGGGCCAGGTGGAGGGGTACGGAGACAAAGGAGGGGATTAAGTAATGGGGATGTCAGCTTTGATATGCATGTCTTTTGTTGTGTGTGAGTATAAGTACACAGAGCCGAATGTGTTCGCTCTCTTACTACTTCTGCTGCTGCACTAGATGAGACTTAGAGGAGCGAAGCTGATAATAAACTTTGGTTTATAAGTCACATCGCTTCGTTATTCCAAGCTCTTCTACAATAGGCAATGAAATGCAACAAAAAAATGCAACAATTGAAGATAAGAAAATAAGCAAAAAAATGTGGCAAAATGACAAAAAACACCCCACAAAGATGCCCAGAATTGACAACACAAAGAAAAATGATCAAAATTACCAATAAAATGTGGCAAAATGACAAAAAATACCCCCCAAAACAAAAGCAAAATAAGCAAACTGGAGAAAATTGGCAAAAAAATGAGCAAAATGCCTAGTATTAATAACAAAATGAAGGAAAATTAACAAAATTAGCAACAAAACTGAGTAAAATGAACAAAATGGGCCATATTGTCATATTTTTTAAATTTTTTTGTGGGCTAATTAAAAATGGACCACCGGCTGCGTTTGGCCCCAAGCTGTAGTTTGGATACTCCCGTACTAGTGGAATGGTGACATCATGGGTATGCAGATTGTGAGTGTGGCTATGCAGGATGGAAAACACCAAGTTTGTGGTGTCTGTGCAGGTACGAGCTAGGGTTGAGGGTGTTATGACAATATATGCCATCATACAATAGAAATCTGTTTGGCCTAGAAATGTGACAATACCATTTATACAGTGGTAGTTATTCTTGCATGACATTGCATAACTCTCATGATTTTGTCATCTTGAAATCCACTCACAACAAGATATCTGATTACAGTCTATGGAATTTGGACAGCAGAACAATGTGAAATGGTAAATACAGAGCAAGAAGCATCCTAACTGATGAGCCATGGATTCTCATCGAGTGTTTCTTTATTTTGCCAACTGGTTTTTCAATGTTTGTAACCTGGGTTTTAGTCTGCTGCTGCCCAGTTGTAGAAGTACCTGCTGGATGAACTGGAATGGATTTGGGGTAGTTGAGATGCAGTGTGTATAAAAGTTCAAACAGAATGCACATATCTTTTGGCAGATCTTCAGTGCTGTCCATCACAACTTCTCCCTCAATGATGATCTTCAGTGAGGCTGGACTGAGATGGACTGAAAATTGGAGCTCAGCACCTTCATGCACAATAAGAAGGATTCCTGTGTCAATGCGACGGAATGAGTCCTCATCATTGTAGTTCTAGGAGCATAAGAGCATAATCAGGACATTTCTATTAGATAACTATTTAACATGTTAAACAACATAGAGCAGAATCAGATGCCTGAATGGTATGCATTAATTAGGAATACTTCAGTAGAGTTAAAACAGATCATCCAAAAAGCCACCAAATACCACAGAAATATAAAATTAGGCTCACTGGGTCAGAGATAGGAACTATCAAATAATGGTGAAAATTCAACAATATGCCCATACGGGGCTTTTAACAACTCTTTGAGAAAGTGAGAGCTTACTTACAAAAAATGCCTTTTAGAAGTCTGTAGGGTTGTCTCCAAGAAGAATAGGAAGCCCTCTGAGCACCAGTGTCCGAATATCAGTTGGCTCTTTAGTCTGTTGGGTAGTAAAACAAAATCACAAGTTACGCCACTAGAATGATAAGGGAATAGTAGTTACTGGCTGTTACTCCAGTTCTATGAGGAGGTGTGTAGCCCTCTAATAGGCTTCCCTATTGGTTATCCCTTCCAGCCTTCTCCTTGATACCCCGAGATGGATCCGAGATGCACTCGCTGCCCAATCAGAAGGTGGCCAACTACACATCAGTATAAAAGGCTGTTGTACCCATTGCTCATTTTTCTCAAACTGGGATCCCAGGTAGCCCCTACATGCCTATTCTGTTGCTCATTTCCAAGAGGGAACGAGTAACGGGTGCAACAGCCTTTTATGCTGAGAGCCTTATGTGTGGTCGCTACCTCCTGATTGAGGAGTTCACCCAAAGATCTATCTGAGGATGTCAAGGTGGAGCCCTGAGGGCATAGCCAATACCAAAGCCCATTAAAGGGGCAAGGCCAACAAAAGAAAACTCAACCAACCAAAAACAATTTTGACAGTTGTGCAACCAACATAGTAGCACTTTGGCATATTATCATTCTTTGCATAGGATATGAAAAATAATGTGATGCAAGTATAAAATGGATATGTATGCTGGTTTTTAATGACAAATTTAAATAAATACATAAATATTTTATTAAGTGTCAGTTAATTCAAATTTGAAATAACACTAATTAATTACTGATCATTTAATTAATTGTGTATTTAATAAATTATTCTACTTATTTCCATTTGACTTTATTAATGACACATGTAATTATTTATTGATTATTTCTTTAATTTTGGAGGGAAAAAAACTCCATATGTCACGAACCGAGCCGGTGTTGTCCTTAGGTTCAGTTCTGACCATTCTCTGTGGCTCAGGTTATCAGTATATTTGTGTATTGTGTTATCTTTTGAGTTCTTGTTGCTGTTCTTTGTCTTTTGTTCTTTTTTCCGTGCCTGTAGCCACTGTTCTGGCCGGCAGCTGTTGGGCAGCCTCTTTGACCTACATTCGTGTGGGCGTTGTCTAACACTTGCTGGTCCGACCATGCCCCCTCTCTCTTGACAGCCAGCTGGTTCCACTCCGGTGATTGATATTCCCGCACCTCGTGTAACGGGTCCCCTTTTTGGGCACCCTTAAAACGGCTGTGATCGGGGACACTAGTGTATGCGTGTAGGCGGCATATGGATCACGGTGACATCAGACTGATGTTTCCCACAATTTACTTACTCCTGTTGGAGAAATAAAACAATACACATCACTCTTCGTCTGTACCTCGATCCCACACAGGCTCCTACATTTACAAAGATATAAGTTACACAACGGCACAAGCTGCCAGAGTTACCATAGAGCTTATATTGGCGCGCAATTCTAAAATGGTGACTAGTGGACTTCTAAGGTGTGCCGAAAACATCCATAAAACTCTTATTTACAATATAAACAACGAAAAATATACTACAGTAGCATGTCAAATTAACAAGGAACAATTACAAACCAAGGTTGCAGTTTAAATGATAAAACTGATGAACAAAACAGTCATTTAATGCTAGCAACGTTTTAAGCACGACTTACCCCCAGCAAAGCAACGCGGTACTGTGGGGGAAAGGAGGAACTACCTCTGAGGTACGGGAAGAGCAGATGTAGGCAGTGTACCGCCAAAATAAAAGCACTCAAGTAAATAAAATTCACAATAATATAAAGGAAAACATGACTGAGAAAAGGAATGTTTAAGGTACATTTTCGACTCTGTTACACTCGCCCAGGTGTACCCAATCTGTATGCCAGCAATGCTTGTACTTAAGTGGCCTTTGGCAGTCAAGCATTGCTGGACCATTGTATACTCATATGTGTGTGTACTGTCTAATGAGGGAATCAGGATCTACATTGTTGCTACTCCCCTCAGTGTGGTGACTGGTTGTGTGTGCTCGCCAGTAAATCTTGGACTACTCAGACTGCTCTAGTGCTGTAATTATTGTCTGTGTTTCCCCGTGCAGTTCGCTGATACGCTTTGGCACTGTTGCCCAGTTGATTCTCCCTAATCTGTAGAGCGTCCTGGAGGACTCTAGTTCACCCGAGCCATCGCATTGTTGTGTACTGTTTGTCTTGTGGCCACGGTACACTGTGGTCTGCCCGCTGGACGTTCATCGTGTCAGTCCTTTTAGTGTACACCGTTGCCTTTTTGTATGTCTTTATTTTTGGAACTGTCTGCCTCTCTGTTAATAAATGTGTTTGTGGTGTAACCTGCGAGTAAATCCGTTCTTCCTTCCCCTCCTTGGTGCGCTGCGTAATAGTGCACGAGGAGGATTGTGACACCATAGATATGGACCAACTTTGGTCTGCTGTGAAAGCTGTGTCAAGAGCTGCCCAGTGTTCCCTCTCTTAGCTTGAAATATCTCAGTAAAGGGCCTTTTCCACTAGTATCGCCTTGGCCTTACTTACTTCTACTCTACTCGCTTTCTCGCCCTTTCCACTGTACCCAGCACGGTTTAACCAACACTATTTTCGTGCCTGTTCGAGAACAGGGTACAAGCGTGCTGAAGCAAGCCGAGATGTGACGTCAATAGACTGCTAGCCACTGATTGGTCAGGGCGTAACGTCACAAAAGCGTCTGTTTTCTGTTTTCTGTTGAAGTTACACGACCGCCATTTGTAATTTCAGCGAGTAACCACGGTGAGCAGCTTCACAATTGTGTTCTCATAACGATGTCCTCGCGCAAGTTTATTCCATGGACAAACGAGGAGGTGCGGACTTTTCTGTCCTTCGTAGCCGACGACCACATCCAGAGCGAGTTGGACGGGGCAACTCGCAATGAAAAAATATACCAGGAGGTGTCCGACCAAATGGCAGCCCAAGGGTACAACCGGACTGCCAAACAGTGTCGTGAAAAACTAAAAAAAATGAAGAGCGATTATCGGGCCATAAAGGACCACAACGGACGCAGTGGTGCAGTAGGAAGGAGTGGAAGTGGTACGAGCAGATGGACGTGATCTACGGACATTGGCCGGCTAGCAATGGCAGAGACATTGGGCTCGACACGGCCACGCAATTGGAAACCGTTGATGGTGAGTGTTGTTTTGATATTGTCAGTCTATTCGCCAATTTGTCCTTTCTGTCAAAAGCTCACTTTTTTTAAGCAATAAAGAAAGTTGTTTGATTGTGGGCAATGGTTAGTGATGATGGCTAGCCAGCTAATAGCTAGCTACCTCCGTACCTTGCTGCTACCTCGCAGCAAGCTGCGGAATCACGCTTTTATTTCAGTATTCACGTGAACAAAACGCTGAAATAAGCTTATTGTATTCTGGTTAAAAAGTTTTGTGTTTTCTGTACATGTTGCACTTTGTTGGTGAGCTTTATTGTGTGCATTTTCCTTCTAGAATCACTTTTCACATCCCAGGGGTCCGCCTCACTGGACCGCCCGGACACTCCTGCGTCTGTCGGGGTACCAGAATCGGTGCCGACACCATTGTCTGCCTCATCGCCAGCTCCATTAGCATCCGGCATGTCCCGGTCAAGTTCTGGTAAGGCACAACAAACTGAAAATTACCACCCGGTTGTTTTTATGTGATTAATGTTATTTTCTATAGACGCATAATAAGGAATTTAAAATGTCTTTGTACGTTTACAAAAACACTAGATTCAGGGGTGTTCATAACAACCCAGTCCCATTTTTAGGTGTGGTGGTGGTGGAAATACTGTTGTATTTTAACAAAAAAAAAAAAAAAAAGCAGCACATGTACCGACTTTGAAATCAACATGCTTCATTGAAATTCTTCACGTCAGCTAACAGTATTAACCCATTCTGATTTCTGAGGCCACAGTACAAAGAAATTCTTTTAAAAATAACCCATCCAATCAAAAAACTTTTTCAAATTAATCCTTTTCGGAATGAAGGGGGGATGTAGCCTATCACAGCACCCCAGAAGTTGCACAATCCACTCTACTGAGGGGCAGCAACATGACAGTTAAGCTTAAATACAGCAACGAAGCATCCTACCACAGGCTTTCAACAGTTTAATTCCATAATATTTTTTCTGACATGTTTTGATCCAGCGTTATCTAAAAACAATGACTTCTGTATTTCATCTAGCCAAGAGGAAAAGGTGCAACACCATCGCCGACCTGGCATCAGTGATGGCCCAGACTCATGCTGATGAGATGCGGATCCATGAAAGGATGCTCAAACAGCATGAACGGCTCCATGAACAGCGCGAACGACACCATCAAGAGCTACGAATGCTTACAGCAAACCTGCAGTTAGCCCAGGAGCAGGAAGCCGCATTCAGAAGGGATGAGCTGACAGAGACGGCTTCCTTCAACCGAGCCTTCCTAACCCATTTTGGCAGTCTGGTCGAGGTACTGAAAGGTTCCCGTTTGTAAACATGTTTTGGGAATATTTCTAATGTAATAAAATGTTAGTGTTTTGGATAAAAGTGTGGTTTGTCTGTTATAACACTGGATGAGAAAGGCGAATAATTACATAAACATTCCATTGCCTCATATGACCCAAATGCTGCTGTTCATCCATAAAGGTGTCAAGATTTTTAATGGTAATGTAATTGTTATTGTTAAATTTAATAAAAATTACCACCGCTGTATCCATTTCTCTACATTGGGTACAGTTTTTAAGTTAAATTGTAAGCAGTTGCACAGGTGTACTTTACATTCAGCAGTAGACACTGATGAAGGTAAAAGTCGAAGTAGGTAAAAGGTAAGTACATCTGAATTGAATGTTCTATCGGCATTCCAAATTCAGAGAATTTCAATACATTATAAGGAGTCTAGTATAATATAAAGGGAAAATACCCATACATGTAAAACCAAACATAACAGTTTCGTTGTTGTAAACGTTGACATGAATATGATAAACCTATGATTTTCTGATTCAATACATCCAAAGTGTCATAGGTTTGAAAAAGAAAATTATAATTTGGTGTTGGCCAGTCTGACAATGTCACAGTATTTAATAGGAATAAAAACTGTTTCATCATAAAATTTCTAGGTCCATTGGCAATCCCATCAAACCAAAAGTGAGTTGTCTAGCTGCTGCATTTTTTTTGCAGACATTTTCTACGGTGTTTTAGCGTGTAATTACCCATCCCTGAACAGATATCCCTTATAAATAACAATAGATGGGAAAATGATACTCAAATGATACACAATACACAAAATGGGGCTACATTTGGATTGGCTTTTTTAAAATATTTTAAATTATTTTGTAAGTTAAAGTGGGCTAGGATAAACTGGAAATATAACAAGTTTCCACATATAATTACAAGGTCAATTGGCAATTCCATCAAACCAAAAGTGAGTTGTCTAGCTGCTGCATTTTTTTGCAGTCATTTTCTACAGTGTTTTAGCGTGTAATTACCCATCCCTGAACAGATATCCCTTATAAATAACAATAGATGGGAAAATGATACTCAAATGATACACAAACATTTGGATTGGCTTTTTTAAAATATTTAAAATTATTTTGTAAGTAAAAGGGGGTTAGGATTAAGCTTCTGCATTTTTTGGCGGACAATTACTCCGGTGTTTTAGCATTTAATTGCCCGTCCCTTAACAGTTAACCGTTATGAGCAACAGAGGAGACGTAGATGAAAAGTGCACAACATTTTATTTAAAAAACACACGTTTGACATATGTATGCACATGAATACTGACCAAATGAAATGTCTACTTATTGCTACACAAGTACTGCATCACAGCATCTCTTATATCTCCACCCTGCTCCTCTACTCCCTGTGACGCTGCCACCACCACTTCTTCATCTGCTGCATCATCCAATGTAGTGTCAAAGGCCTCTCCATGACTCTCACACAGATTATGCAGTGCACAACAAGTCAACACCATCAATTTAACCAGTGCGATGTCACTGTCATTCCGTTTTAGAAGGCAACGCCACCTTCCCTTCAGCCTGCCGAAAGCATTCTCCACAACCACCCGTACTCGACTGATGGTCTGGTTGAACATGTGTTGTTCTTCAGTCAGTCGTCCGGTGTCATGGAATGTTTTCAACAGCCAGTTTTGCAGTGGATAAGCAGAGTCTCCAAGGATGAAGTAGCCCACACGTACCGCACCAATGTTCCTGATTTTAGGTGGGAAGAGGTTTCCCCGACTGGCTAACTCCCACAGTGTGGACAGTCTCAGCACCCTAGCATCGTGCATGCTCCCAGGCAGCCCTGCAAACACATTCCAGAACAACCCCTTTCCATCAACAACACCTTGAAGGAGTACAGAGTGCCAGCCTTTACGATTAAAGTAGTCGGTGTGATATTGTGTTGGTGCTATGATGGGTATGTGGGATCCATCAGTGGCACCAACGCACATTGGTAGCCCCCACCGACGCTCGATGTAGGCCGACATTTCCGTGAAACTCACTTCATCAGGAAAATGGAGTTGTTCTGGAACCAGCAATGACTCTGCTGCTGCATAAAAGTCCTGCACACACCTGCACACCGTTGTGATGCTGACCCCAAATAGATGTCCAATACTGCGGTACTCTGAACCAGTAGCAAGCTTCCACAGTGCAATGGCCACTCTCTTCCTCAGAGGCCCACACTGGCGGAATGTCGTATTTTGAAGCTCCATGCATGGACGCAATTTGTGGCACAAGTAGGTAAAAGTGTCCTCGGACATCCGGAAGTTCTGCAACCACTGCGTGCTTGAGAAGCCGGGGACAATATTCTCCCACCACTGCAAGCTACGGTTTACTGCCCAGGCCGATGGTCTGCAGCGTTTAGTTTGCAGTAACGCAGCCAACTGAAACACACACACAGCATACATATTAATACTAATAACCTGGCGACATCAAAATGCTGTACACAACAATGACATGACCATAAAATGACAATAGAAAGCATTAGCTTACCAACATCTGCTCCCTCATGTGCCTCATGTGCCTCATGTCCTGGGCAGTTAAGCTCTCTGCTTCATATTCCGCTGCTTCATATTCCGCCAGGGCAACCTCGAGTCTCCTGTACTGCTCCACCGTGCGTTGTCTCAATGCACGTCGTCTTCTCCTGTAAAACTGTCTTCTCTGGTTAAACACATTCGTTGTGTTAAAAAGCCACAGAAGAAGAGCGACCAACGTGGAAATCCTCTGCTTGTAATCCTCCATTTTTTCTTTGTTGTGGAGGATTCGGTCGCGTGCTTTACGTCAGGAGAGTGTGGCGCCGCCTCAATCCCACCCACCCCAGCTTTACACGGCTTTACACGGTTGTAATGGATACACAACCGAGGCTGAACCAAGTAGTGGCGAATCGAAACGAGGCGAGCCGAAATAAGCTAATGGAAAAGAGGCATAAGACGAGGACTGTGCTGATCAATGCCATCATAGAATTCCTGCTTGAAGTTCTTGCCCACAATCCTGCTGAACTCCATAAACACTTGGAAACCCAGAGAAATACAAAGAAATATAGAGTATTACATTTCAAGTCTAAATAATACTGTGGCAGTAGCACATGCAAGCACAGAGCTAACATAAAATGACAGAACCACTTGACAGAAAAAGGTTTTAGCTAAACTATGAGCTGACTAAACACGTGCCCTCATATGCGCTAACGTTATAAACTGTAAAATGAGTGAAAAAATACTAATGTCCACAGCTAACACAAGCCTAATTACCTCCGCCAGGAGAGTTATGTTTTTGCCGGGGTTTGTCTGTCTGTTTGTTTGTCTGTTGGTTAGCAAGATAACTCAAAAAATTTTGGACGGATTTCGATGAAACTTTCAGGCGTTGTTGGAAATGGTACAAGGAAGAACTGATTAAATTTTGGGGATGATCCGGATCACCGTCCAGAAGAAAACCGCCATTACGGAAAATGCCATTTTCCTGAATAACTACTGAACCACTAATCCTATCATTGTCAATCCAATTGCTAGTCATATGTTTTCATGGTCAAGGAATCTGAAAACGTACACACAAACACTGTATGGGGGGAACTGTGGCCGCCATTACGGAAAATGTCATTTTCATGAATAACTACTGAACCACTAATCCTATCATTGTCAATCCAGTTGCTAGTCATATGTTTTCATGGTCAAGGAATCTGAAAACATACACACAAACACTGTATGGGGGGAACTGTGGCCGCCATTACGGAAAATGTCATTTTCATGAATAACTACTTAACCACTAATCCTATCATTGTCAATCCAATTGCTAGTCATATGCTTTCATGGTCAAGGAATCTGAAAACGTACACACAAACACTGTATGGGGAGAACTGTGGCGCTTGGCGGAGGTCTGTGCTCTCCGAGTGCTTTTCTAGTTTTAGCACTAATTTAACTTGCTGTTTCCACGAATTTGATAACTTTTGTCTCCTAAGTAATAAATATTCTCAAAAAGATATCACACTCACTGTGGACCTCCTGAAAAACTGTTTTCGGGGCATTAGGCAGGTGGAGTGGTGTGACTCCTCATGTCCTTCACACAGAAGTAACGTTTGCTCTTAAATTAGTTCAAACCTGTTTTGTAGACAGAATTTCGAATAAGCCCCTTCTCTGCCTTACAGAAACTTAACATAGTAAGCTATCTCTGCTTAATTTGATCAGTGCACTGTACATTTCAGCTGAATAGTTCAGAAAGCTAATGTGATTCTAGTAATGGCAACTTTATTTTAGAAAACATGAAAAAATAAGTAATCATCACTCTGAAAGTTAAGTTAAAACAAAGCCTGGGTTTACAGTGTAGGGACTATGAATGATAAAGGGAGAGAGTTGGCTGATATGAAAAGGATTGGTGTGACAGTAGAGGTTGAGATGGATGCAGCTGACCGACTGTGGTGACCCCTGAAGGGAGCAGCCAAAAGGAGAGGTAAAAAAAAGATAAATCAGATTAAACTGAATTAAATTAAAAGTGACTCAAAGCGTACAACCGAAGACTTGAGTAAAACTACAAGTTTTTCTTAATGTACTCAAGTAAGAGTAAAAAGTATCCTGCTATATAACTACTCTTAAAAGTACAATTTTGTTAAAAAAAAAAACCCCACTTACTTGTGTAGTGAACTCTATAATATATGTTCTATGCAGGCAGTTATAGATATGCCCTCATGTGTTCAGCTCAGGTACTCTACCAGTGTTGCCAACTTTGCTACTTTCTCTCTAAATCAAAGCTTTTGATTTAGACTTTTCAAATCTGTGACATAAGCTAAACATCTAGCTAGCTAGCGCATCATGTCGCAGTCTAAACTGTACGCTCAAAAATATAGAAAGGAGTGTGAATCAAACCCTGAATTCAAAAGCTGGTTGAAGCCGTTTATTGAAGATGATACACAGGCATACTGCCTGTACTGTCCCAAGCCCGGATAAAAGAGGAGGGTTGGGCGTAGAGCTAGCAATTCCACCCCACATAACAGTCTTTTGATTAAATTTGATATTCTAACATTTAACAATGCAGGACAAAATTGATTTATGTAATGTTGGTCTAGACAAAGCATGAAAGTCGTGAAATTATTTTGAGAAGTGATGCCCTATTTAAAATAGCAAAATTAAAACAAACAAAGCAAGGATCAACAGAAGAAAGTTAATTTATAGTTCTAAACATATTTAGGATGTTTTTTACTCACTTTTTGTCTCTCCCACAACATTATTTTTCTCACCTACAGCATCCATTACAATTACATGCAAATGACCAATTATGCAAATTAGGCAATGATGTCATTCTAGCAACTTTTAGGACAGCCAATAGTTGCTTTCCTTACTGAGGTGTTGGCAACACTGCACTCTACTGGGCAGCTAAGGGGAGGAGAGTTTTGAGAGGGAAAACAGAGCTAGCAGTTTTAGCTGAGTTGATGTTTGCTGAAGGAATAAATAACACAAAATCGTGTATTGTCAAAAAGGGAGAAATTGTCAGCCTCTTTATTCCTGAAGTTTATGCACTTGAGTACATCTACTTGAGTAAAGGTAACTAGTTACTGACTCATCTGAAAACATGCTAGGATAGGCTCCTGGGGCCTCATGTACAAAGGGTACTTACGCACAAAAAAAATGGCACACATCCTTTTCCACGGAAAATTTCAGATGTATCAAGAATGAAATGACTGTGGAAATATGTGCAGCCCCACGCCAACTTCATGGCTGGCATACATAACGTTTCTACTGTTATTGGTCCGTTGTCAACACTTAGAGGTGATGTTGGGAGACTGATAATAACATGAAAAACATTGCACACACCAGAAACACATGATGAACTAGAAAAGCACTCGGACAGCGCAGACCTCCGCCAAGCGCCACAGTTCCCCCCATACAGTGTTTGTGTGTACGTTTTCAGATTCCTTGACCATGAAAACATATGACTAGCAATTGGATTGACAATGATAGGATTAGTGATTCAGTAGTTATTCATGAAAATGACATTTTCCATAATGGCGGCCACAGTTCCCCCCCATACAGTGTTTGTGTGTATGTTTTCAGATTCCTTGACCATGAAAACATATGACTAGCAATTGGATTGACAATGATAGGATTAGTGGTTCAGTAGTTATTCATGAAAATGACATTTTCCGTAATGGCGGCCACAGTTCCCCCCATACAGTGTTTGTGTGTATGTTTTCAGATTCCTTGACCATGAAAACATATGACTAGCAATTGGATTGACAATGATAGGATTAGTGGTTCAGTAGTTATTCATGAAAATGACATTTTCCGTAATGGCGGCCACAGTTCCCCCCATACAGTGTTTGTGTGTATGTTTTCAGATTCCTTGACCATGAAAACATATGACTAGCAATTGGATTGACAATGATAGGATTAGTGGTTCAGTAATTATTCAGGAAAATAGCATTTTCCATAATGGCGGTTTTCTTCTGGACGGTGATCCGGATCATCCCCAAAATTTAATCAGTTCTTCCTTGTACCATTTCGAACAATGCCTGAAAGTTTCATCGAAATCCGTCCAAAACTTTTTGAGTTATCTTGCTAAACAACAGACAGACAAACAAACAGACAGACAAACCCCGGCAAAAACACAACTCTCCTGGTGGAGGTAACAAACATCCAAGTGTGCGCAATTAGATGAGTGGATATATAAGCAAGTGCAAAGAAGTGCAGAAAATGGCTCTAACAACAATGGTGTTAGCATTATTAGAGGATATTGCAAACCATCCATCCATCCATCCATCTTCTACCGCTTTTCCGGAGGTCCGGGTCGCGGAGGCAGCAGTTCAAGCAGAGAAGCCCTGACTTCCCTCTCCCCAGCCACTTGCTCAGGTTCAGGTTCAGGTTCAGGTTACTTTATTTGTACCCGTAGGTAGATTTGTTTTGCAGTCTGGTGACATCCATATTTACAAGCCACAAATTATATTCAACATAGACACAAACACAGGCACATATGAAGCTGACTATAAACATGATAAGAATACTCAAGGCTCCATCAATCAGGGTATAAAAAGACAAAGAGATGGGAGAAAAACCAGAGGTAAGAGAGAAGGGTCATATTAAAAGTTAAAAACTAGTCAAAGAGGTTAAAAACTCAAAGGTCTAAAACCCAATAAAATATTTAGAACCCAAGTGACATCCTACAAAAATAAGTAAGTATAAAATGGAGTTAATAAATGGGTACCTAAATTATGTGCAATATATTGTTACAGCTTGTTCAACTCTTTGACAGCAGCAGGAACAAAGCTGTTTTTGTAGCGCTGGGTTCTACTTTTTGGGACAGCAAACCTCCGTCTTGAGGGAAGAAGCTGAAAGTGGCAGTGCAAAGGGTGGGAGTCATCATTTAAAATGGAGGTAGCCATCCTCTGTACTTGTCTGGTGTACAGGGATGTCAGGCTCAGCTGTGGCTCACCAAGCAAACGACTGGACCATCTAACTACCTGATCCAAGGATTTCCTCTGTTTCAGTTTTATCTGACCAAACCGTGACACTAAAGAAAAGGATAAAACAGATTCAATAAAAGCCTGATAAAACATTGTCATTATGGTTCGGTCAACTTGGAAGCGTGCAAGTTTTCTCAAGCAATGCAAATGTTGCTGACCCTTTTTGCACACCCTTTCACAGTTCTCTTCAAAGTTTAAATTACTATCAATAATCGTCCCAAGATATCTGTAGGATTGTACACATTCGGTGGTCTGGCCTTTTAGTACGGTGACTTTGTGCCTGGGATTTTTCCTCCTAAAGTCAATAATCATGTCTTTAGTTTTTGTCGTATTCAGCTGCAGGTAGGAATCCTCACACCAGTGAACAAAATAATCAACTACTGGGCCATGGCCACTCTCACCATCCTGGAGGAGACTGACAATAACTGAGTCATCAGCATACTTTATAATGTGTCTGTTGTCATGTCTGCTCCGACACATGTTTATGTACAGGATGAAGAGTAGTGGTGACAACACACACCCCTGAGGAGAGCCAGTAGAAGAGCACTTTAGGTCAGACAATGTACCATTGATCCTTACTCTCTGCGTCCTGTTGGTTAAGAAATCCAGAATCCAACCCACCAGATTATTGCTCAAATCAAATTGCTGCAGGAGCCTTTCAACTAAGATATGAGGTTGGATTGTATTAAAGGTGGAGGAAAAGTCCACAAATAAAAGTCTGGCGTGTGTCCTATTAAAATCCAGATGTTTAATAAGCATGTTAAACAGAGTGACAGTGGCATCCTCCACTCCTCTGTGAGGCCTATAGGCAAACTGCAGAGGATCCAATGCCTGCTCAGTCTGCTTTAGGACCTCACATCTGACCAGTTTTTCAAAAATTTTCATTAAAATTGAAGTCAAAGCAACTGGTCTAAAGTCGTTTACCGTTTTAGGACAGCTGGATTTTGGAACGGGAACAACCACGGCTTCTTTCCAGATCTTAGGCACATGTTGTGTCTGTAAGGACTTATTGAAAATGTAATGAAATATAGGACTCAGTTCATGTGCACAGGACTTTACCAAGCGCCCACATATATTATCAGGGCCCTGACTTTTGTTCACTTTTACAGCGTAGAACTCCCTTTTAACATCCTGCACCTCAATATTAAAGTGCTGATTGTCTTTGAGTTTCTGTTTCAAATCTTGGGTTTCTGTGCTAAAATCAAAGGAGTCAAAACGACCGTAAAAACAAATTAAGAGCATTAGCCAGCTCTGTGTCTGAATTAAAACCATCTAAAAACACACGATTACTGCGCTCTGTGCTCTGAAGGCCTACAATAGTTTTCATACTGGCCCAGGCTGAACCAAGTTTCTTTGTTGCCATCTTTCTTTCCAATTCTGATTTATAATTCTGTTTTGCTCTTAAAATTTCGGACTTCAGCTCTTTTGTGGCAACCTGTAGCTCAGGAACAGACCCCTGTTTAAAGGCAAGTGCTTTCCTCTGTAAGCAGGATTTAACTGATTTTGTAACCCATGGTTTGTTGTTGGGATATATTTTGATACGTTTACGTGGAACGATCTTATTTTTACAGAAAGACATGTATGAGCATGTGACGTCCACCAAAGAGTCCAAATCATCCCCGCAGGCCACTGTGAACATCTCCCAGTCTGTACAGTCAAAGCATTCCTGGAGGCTGTGCACTGAATCTTCTGTCCACACATCAATGTCTCTTGTCTCCACCTTGCCTCTTCTGAGAGCAGTTTTATATGTGGGCAGCAAATGTACACAGTTGTGATCTGAGAATCCTAAAGGAGGAAGGGGGAGTGATTTATAGGCCCTCTCTACGGATCCATAGCACAGGTCCAATGTCTTTTTTCGCCTGGTTGGGCAGGAGACATACTGATAAAAGTTTTTAAGTGTCTTCTTTAAAGAAACATGGTTAAAATCCCCAAGAATGAAGTTTGGCGTCTCTGGAGAAATTGATTGCAGCTGCTGGACCACAGCTGGAGCTCTGAAGAGCTCCAGCTCTTCAGAGAGGATACCAAGGCGTTCCCAGACCAGCTGGGAGACATAGTCTCTCCACCGAGTCCTGGGTCTGCCCCAGGGTCTCCTCCCAGTGGGACGTGCCTGAAACACCTCAAGTGGGAGGCATCCAGGAGGCATCCTAATCAGATGCCCATACCACCTCAACTGACTCCTTTCAATGTGGAGGAGCAGCGGTTCTACTCTGAGCCTCTCCCGGTTGACTGAGCTCCTCACCCTATCTCTGAGGGTGAGTCCAGCAATCCTATGGAGAAAGCTCATTTCAGCCACTTGTATCCGCGATCTCGTTCTTTCGGTCATTACCCAAAACTCGTGACCATAGGTGAGAGTGGGAACATAGATTGACTGGTAAATCGACAGCTTTGCCTTAGAACTAAGCTCCCTCTTCACCACAACAGACCGGTACAACGTCCGCATCACTGCAGATGCTGCTCCTATCCGTCTGTCAATCTCTCACTCCATTTTCCCCTCACTCGTGAATAAGACCCCAAGATGCTTAAACTCCTCCACTTGGGGCAGGAGCCTGTCCCCAACCCAGAGAGGACAATCCACCTTTTTCCGGCTGAGGACCATGGACTCGGACTTGGAGGTGCTGATTCTCATCCCAGCCGCTTCACACTCAGCGGCAAACCATCCCAGCAAGAGCTGTAGGTCATTGCTGGATGAAGCCAACAGGACAACATCATCTGCAAACAACAGAGATGAGATCCTGTGGTCACCAAGCATAACACCCTCCATTCCCTGGCTGCGACTAGAAATCCTGTCCATAAAAATTATGAACAGGATCGGTGACAAAGGGCAGCCCTGGTGGAGTCCAACTCTCACTGGGAATGAGTCCGACCGAGTGTTGGCAATACGAGCCAAACTCTCACAACGGTCGTACAGAGACCGAATAGCTCGTAACAGCAAGCCTGATACTCCATACTCCCGAAGCACCCCCCACAAAAAACCACAAGGGACGTGGTCAAATGCCTTCTCCAAGTCCACAAAACACATGTAAACTGGTTGGGCAAACTCCCACGAACCCTCAAGAATTCTCGAGAGGGTAAAGAGCTGGTCCAATGTGCCACGGCCAGCACGAAAACCACATTGCTCCTCCTGAATCCGAGGTTCGACCAATGGCCAGACTCTCCTCTCCAGTACCTTGGTATAGACCTTCCCAGGGAGGCTGAGGAGTGTGATCCCTCTAAAGTTTGAGTACACCCTCCAGTCCCCCTTTTTTGAAGAGAGGGACCACCACCCTGGTTTGCCATGCCAAAGGCACTACCCCCGACCTCCACGCAATGTTGCAGAGGCGTGTCAACCATGACAGCCCAACAACATCCAGGGCCTTGAGGTACTCAGGGCGAATCTCGTCCACCCCCGGGGCCCGGCCACCAAGGAGCTTTTTAACCACCTTGGTGACCTCAGCCCCTGTGATAGGCGAGTCATCCCCCTCGTCCCCAAACCCTGCTTCCTTTGTGGAAGGCGTATCAGTGGGATTGAGGATATCCTCGAAGTATTCCTTCCACCGCCCGACGACATCCCCAGTAGAAGTCAACAGCGCCCCATCCGCACCATACACAGTGTGGACAGGTAGCTGCTTTCCCCTCCTGAGCCCCCGGACAGTTTGCCAGAATCTCTTCAAGGCCGACCGAAAGTCTAGTTCCATGGCCTCAACAAACTCCTCCCATACCCGGGTTTTTGCTTCAGCAACCACCCGAGCTGCACTCCGCTTGGCCTGCCGGCACACCTCAGCTGCTTCGGGAGTCCCACAAGCCAACCAAGCCTGATAGGACTCCTTCTTCAGCTTATTGGCCCCCCTCACCACTGGTGTCCACCACTTGGTTCTGGGGTTGCCACCATGAGACGCACCGACCACCTTGCAGCCGCAGCTCTGGGCCGCCGCTTCAACAACAGAGGTGGAGAACGTGGCCCATTATTGGGCTGCACGGTGACGCAGTGGTTTAGCACTGTGGCAGCACAGTTTTACCCTCGGCCGGGGGATCGTGGGGATCATGAGATCGTGGGTTCGATCCCAGCCCCCGACCAACAGTGAGCTGTGTGGAGTTTGCATGTTCTCCCCGTGTTGCGTGGGTTTACTCCGGGATTTCTCCGGTTTCCTCCCGCATACCAAAAAAAAAAAAAAAAAAAAACATGTAGGTTTAGGGAGCTCGCGCACGTAGCGACCAGCAGCCGGTGGCTTGTCACCAGACTGCAAACCAAATCTACCTACGGGTACAAATAAGTAACAAAAAAAAAAAAAAATTCAGACTCCATGTCTCCAGACTCCCTTGAAATGTGGTTGAAGTTCTTGGGAGTTGAAGGCCTCCCGGACAGGGGCCTTAGCCAGACGTTCCTAGCACACCCTCACTATACATTTGGGTCTACCAGGTCTGAATGGCTTCCTCCCCTGCCATCGGATCCAACTCACCACCAGGTGGTGATCAGTTGACAGCTCTCCACCTCTCTTTACCCGAGTGTCCAAGACATACGGTCGCATGTCTGATGACATGATAACAAAATCGATCATTGACCTGCGACCTAGGGTGTCCTGGTGCCAGGTGCACATATGGACACCCTTATGCTTGAACATGGTGTTCGTTATGGACAAACTGTGGTTAGCACAGAAGTCCAATAACTGAACACCACTCGGGTTCAGATCGGGCAGGCCGTTCCTCCCAATCATCCCTCTCCAGGTTTCACTGTTGTTGCCCACGTGCGCATTGAAGTCCCCCAGTAGGACAATGGAGTCTCCAAGAGGAGCACCCTCCAGCACCCCAGTCACAGGCTCCAAAAAGGGTGGGTACTCTGAAACATCATTTGGTGCATAGGCACAAATGATGGTCAGGACCCGTTTCCCAACCCAAAGGTGCAGGGAAGCAACCCTTTCATCCACCGGGGAAAACGCCAATATAGAGGCAGCAAGGTGGGGGGATACAAGAATACCCTACCCTGCTCGTCGCCTCTCACCCGGGGCAATTCCAGAAAAGGCCAAGCTCCAGCCCCTCTCCAGGAGACTGGTTTCGGAACCGGAGCTGTGTGTTGAGGTGAGGCCGACTATGTCTAGCCGGTATCTCTCAACCTCGTACACCAGCTCAGGCTCCTTCCCCACCAGAGAGGTGACATTCCACGTACCAAAAGCCAGTTTAGAAAGCTTGGGATCAGTCCACCAAGGTCTCCGCCTTTGACCGCCACCTAATCCACATAGCACCGGACCCCCATGATCCCTCCTGCAGGTGGTGAGCCCACTGGAGGGCAGACCTATGTAACTCCTTCGGGCTGAGCTCGGCCGGGTCCCATGGGTGGAAACCCGGCCACCAGACGCTAGCCATCGAGCCCCTCCCCCAGGCCTGGCTCCAGGGTGGGGCCCCGGTAACCCCATACCGGGCGGGGTACACTGAATCCTTGATCTAGAATTTATCATGAGAGTCTGTTGGATTGTTCTTAATCTGGCCCTTCACCCAGGACCAGTTTGTCTTGGGTGACCCTATCAGAAGCAAATTGCCCTGGACAACATAACTCCTGGGATCACTGGGGCACGCAACCCCCCCCCCACCACGATAAGGTGACGATCCATGAGGGGGGATATTGCAAGCCATGCAATGAAAAGAGAAAGGGTATTTAGAGACAGAAGGTTTCCATGGGCAGTCCTTGTGGAACTGTGCTTAGCGCTACGGCCGCTCTTGGAGCACGACACGGTGAGAAGCCGTGCTCTGCCCATCCCAGTACAGGTGCTGACAACACTGGGGTTCCTGGCAACAGAGGCATTCCAGAGGGAGCTGGCAGACCCATCGGGAATTTCCCAATCGAACCTGAGCTGAGCTATGCCAGCTGTGTGGGATGGCATTATCCGGCTGTCACCCAGGTACATCATATTTCCATACAGTGCAGTTGAACAGGCCAACGTCAAAGCACAATTTGCAGTGAGAGCCAGTTTTCCTAATGATTCTAAAGAACAGCATTGTTGGGAACAAACTACAACCTGGCTGCACGGTGGCGCAGTGGTTTAGCACTGTGGCAGCACAGTTTTACCCTCGGCCGGGGGATCGCGGGGATCATGAGATCGTGGGTTCGATCCCAGCCCCCGACCAACAGTGAGCTGTGTGGAGTTTGCATGTTCTCCCCGTGTTGCGTGGGTTTACTCCGGGATTTCTCCGGTTTCCTCCCGCACACCAAAAACATGTAGGTTTAGGGCGCTCGCGCACGCAGCGACCAACAGCCAGTGGCTTGTCACCAGACTGCAAACCAAGTCTACCTACGGGTACAAATAAGTAACAAAAAAAAACAAACAAAAAAAAAACAAAACCTGGCACTATGTGAATTGCTGGCTTCTTGGTGAGTAAATTCATGTAATTGTCTTTCATGTGCAATGTGCATGAGTGCGCCCTCAAATATCACCCTGTCTTCAAGGCTTCATTACTAATCAGTGGTTTGAGTAAGTGACTTTCTTTTTTTTTGCTGAATAAACTACAGTTCACAGCATTCTACCAAGCCCCCAATTGCCTCTGTGTGTACAATAGTTATGTCAATAAACACATGTGTAAAGTTTGAAATGCAACAGTGTTACCCTTTCCCCGGCGCGCTTCATTCATTTAACAGTGTGTGTAATCCATGTAAGTTGTATATAACTATGAAGGATGATATTTGCATTTTGGACATAAAATATGGACTTGTCGAGTCTAATATGATCTGCTTTCAACTGACAGATGACCGTGGTTACCCACTAAATAGGTTCATATTGTCTTCTTTTTTGTGGCTGTTTTCCTTTATTCAACCACCTGATCCATCCAGCTGGTCACAAATCTCAGCGATCAGCTGGCACTTCTGAGGACAACTGCAGACATCAGTCAAAACATGTCAAGGTTAAATAAACATCTCCTTCTCATCCCTGTCTGAATAAAGGAAAACATTAAACTAATCTTATAAGGCTGTGAGCAGGCTATTGAATTACCTGTATCCGGCGCTAATGCTGGAGGACAACGTGCCAAACAAAACGTTTTTACCTGCCTCTACCTCATTCTGGAGTGCCTCCATCTCACAGGAGTCTGGTATTTCCTCACATGTGTTCAAGTAGATTGGTATGTACAAAGGAAATGTGCTTGGATTCCTGTGTACGCACTGTTTCATACATCTGGATTTTTTTTGCTTACAGCGTTTTCTTGATTTAAACATACGTCATCTTTCAGTAGGAAATCCACACAAGTCTTTGTGCATGAGGCCCCAGGTCTGTACCAAGTCACCTTCTACAAAATATTTTACATTATATATACACTCACCAAAACAAGATCTGTTCTCCATTTTCTCATTTGTACCCAAAGCAAAACACCCAAATACATTTAAAGTATTAGCTACACTTTGCAAACTGTTTTTATTTCTGTTATCCCACCCAAACCATGCCAATATAGGTATATAATTTTTTTTGTTAATATGGAGTTTTTGTTTTGGAATACACAAGCAAAGGCTCTACTGTGTTTTGGAGGTTAAATGTTTTTGATCTATGTGTACATGTGAGCTATATGATGCTTTTGATTCACATCCAGCTTGCACCCATTCTTTATTCCATCCTCAACTTCCTCCCACCCTTTTCTGTTAGAGTTGGATGTGTATGGCTCAGCCAGACTAGGATCTTTTTTAAAAACAGTCCGTAAACAGCACAGTTTCTCAGCTGGGAACGTCTGACTGTGTTTCCATTCACTAAGCAGCCAGCAGCCAAAGAGCCGGCACGGTGGGATTCAAACTCTTTCTCGAGGGACCCATACTCACAAGCTCATCTACACAGAACTCAACAGCAGAAATCTAAAGCAATAATTTTTGACAGTTGCTAAAAATATGAGAAACAACCCCAGGGGAGTATGCATGTCAATATTTTTTTCTGAACAGAGTGAAAATGATTTCATATACTTTAGTTCTTAAAATATCTCTTTTTTGTGAGCAGAAAGCAACACATGACCTAAATTAGAAATTACTGCTTTTATTATGTATGTTACAGATTGCCATGACATTGCCTGTAATCAGGTGGAAATCTTAAGATGACCTGAAAATGGACTTTACCGTAGAATACAAAGTGGGACTGAAAACCATGGTTAAATGCCAAAGACCCATGTTTGCATAAGTGGCTTGAGTTGCTGTCACTGGCATCTCTGTGTATGTTCACTGCATTGTTAAAGAGTCACTTCTTTTATGCATTAAATACACATGTTAATGGGTTAGGGTAATGGTTTAACACATTAAAAGGTGAAGGTCTACTTTGCACACCTTGTAACTACAACCCTCCACTATGTCACTTCATACCATTATTTACATAATCACTACATCATAATACCTATGAGAAAATTCAGGAGTGACAGAGAAGAGTGCAAGGGTGGTACAGGATATGTACCTGAAAAGGCTGAAAAGTTTATAGGCTGACCATGATGCAATGATCAAATTTCACGTTGTTGAACAGAAAATAGTCAGATGGTGCCACATCAGAAGAATAAGGAGGGTGATCAACCAGTTCAAAGCCACAGTCACACACAGCAGCCATTGCAACCACAGACTTGTGTGCAGGAGCATTGTCCTGATGAAGCAGCACCCCTTTCGTCAGCTTTCCAGGCCGTTTTGGCTTGATTGCTTTCTGCAGCTGCCTCAGCAAATTGGCAGAGTATTCTCCATTGATAGTTTGGCCTTTCTGAAGGTAACTGATGAACACAATGCCCTTTGCATTCCAGAAGATGGAGGCCATCACCTTCCCTGCTGATGGCACCATCTTGGCCTTCTTTGGAGGGGGAGAAAAGGGGTGTTTCCACTGCTTAGACTGTTGTTTGGTCTCTGGCTCAAAGTGGTGGACCCAACACTCATCTTAGGTGAGGAAACGTTCAAGGAAACCAGCCTGACCTGGTTCAAAAAATGCCTGGTTTACCTGTGACATGACCAGCCTGGTGTGCTTTTGATCAGGCATCAAAAGTGGTGGCACCCACAGAGTGGAATCCTTTGACATGCCAGGTTCATTGTGCAGAATGTTCTTTACTCATTCACGGGAGATGCCTACAGCATTAGCTAACTGATTCACAGTTAAATGTCTGTCATCCATCACCGTGTGATGAACACGGTCAATGTTATCTTGTGTGATGGCTGTGGCAGGACGACCAGACCTTGGATCATCTTCAAGGCTCTCCCTACCCCTCTTGAATTCAGCTGCCCACCTCTGCACACTTGATAAAGCTGGAGCATCATCCCCTAATGTAGCAACCATGTTGGCATGAATGTCTTTGGGGGCTAAGTCCTTTTTCTGCAGATATTTGATAACACCACGGTGCCAAATTTTATCCACCTTCACAAAGTGGCTCTAGGTCTCCTTTTCAAATTCCTGGATTACCGTCCAATGTGAGTGTATCTGAAAAGAAACAATGCAGTTAGTATCAGAAAATGTTGAATTTAATGCATGACTAGTTTTGTTGCTGTAGTATAACTCCTTCTTAGTCAACTTATGAACTTTTCAGCCACCCTTGGACAAAGTGAGGTTCTGAGGCCCTTCTTGTTTGTGTTGGTGATACACAGGCTGTCAAAAAAAAATTATTTAACCTTTATTTATACAGGGTAGTTCCACTGAGAGGCAAGCCTCTCTTTGTCATGGTTTACTCTCCAGTAATCAGTTTATTCAGTGCATGTAAACACAAGAAAACTGATTATTGCCATCATCAGTTTATTCTCAGTAATGGGTTTATTGTGTCCATGTAACCACAGTCAGTGATAGACTAGTCAACTCATGTGCAGGGACCGTCGTCGGCCTCCGTCGGTCTATGATGACCATGGAAGAGAATCCTAAACGTCTACTCTGCTGGAACAGCACCGCCTGTGGCTGAACAGGCCGATGCGCGAATGACAGTCCCTGTCACACAGGTCACATTTGTGGGTGGTCTCTGTGCTGCTGGGTCTGTGGCGGTTCTTCCTGCGGGTCCTTTTTTCATCTGCTGCAGCAGTCAGTCTCTCTTCACCCGCCTTGAGCTGTCTGGTCAGGGTGCCTCTCCATTTGGAGCGGTCCGTTGCAAGGTCCTCCCAGCGCTCTGTGTTGATATCCAGGGCCTTCATGTCTCTCTTGCAGACGTCTCTAAAGCGCAGCTGTGGGCGGCCAACGTCTCTCCTGCCAGTTGCCAGTTCTCCATAGAGGACGTCTTTGGGGATTCTGCCATCCTCCATACGGTGAACGTGGCCTAGCCAGCGGAGCCTGCGCTGCCTGAGTAGAGTGAACATGGAGGGAAGGCCGGCGCGGGACAGAACTTCTGTGTTGGGCACTTTGTCCTGCCAGGATATGTCCAGGATGTGGCGAATGCAGCGCAAGTGGAAGGAGTTCAGTCTCTTTTCCTGCCGGGCGTATGTTGTCCACGTTTCACTCCCATAGAGCAGTGTGCTGATGACGCAGGCGTTGTACACTGCCATTTTTGTCTTGACAGAGAGTTTGGGATTCTCCCACACTCGTGTGGTGAGGCGAGCGAGTGTGAAGGCTGATTTTCCAATCCTCTTGTCGATCTCTGTATCAAGGGAGAGGTTGTTGCTGATCGTGGACCCCAGGTACGTGAACTGATTCACGACCTCCAGCTTGTAGTCATCAATGGTGATGGTTGGTGGTTCTTCCGTGCCTTGCGCCAAGACGTTAGTCTTCTTCAGGCTGATGGTAAGCCCGAAGTCCTTGCATGCCTGGGAGAAGCGGCCCATCAGGGTCTGAAGCTCCTGCTGTGTGTGGGTTGCGACTGCAGCGTCGTCTGCAAACAGCATGTCTCTGATTAGAGCCTCGTGTACTTTGGTTCTGGCTTTCAGGCGGGCGAGGTTGAAAAGCCTGCCGTCAGATCTTGTGTGCAGGTAGATTCCCTCTGTTGCTGTGCTGAAGGCATGCCTCAGGAGCATAGCAAAGAAAATCCCAAAGAGGGTTGGCGCAAGTACACAGCCCTGTTTCACTCCGCTGCGTATGTTGAATGGCTCTGAGACGTTGCCATCGTGCTGCACTATCCCCTGCATGTTGGTGTGAAACGATTCGATGAGGCTTTGCAACTTTGGTGGGCATCCTATCTTTGGCAGGATCTTGAAAAGGCCCTCTCTGCTGACCAGATCGAACGCTTTGGTGAGGTCGATGAAGGCGACGTACAGGGGCATGTTCTGCTCTCTGCATTTCTCCTGGAGTTGGCGGATGGAGAATATCATGTCTACCGTCGATCGCTCAGCGCGGAAGCCACACTGAGACTCGGGGTAGACACGTTCGGCAAGCTTCTGTAGACGAACGAGAACAACTCGTGCGTAGACTTTGCCAACAACGCTGAGGAGGGAAATGCCCTTGTAGTTGTTGCAGTCGCTTCTCTCCCCTTTGTTTTTGTAGAGGGTGATGATCTTGGCGTCCCTCATGTCCTGTGGTACGGCACCTTCCTTCCAGCACTGGCAGAGGACGTCATGCAATGGCAGCAGTAGGGCGGTCTTGCAGTGCTTGATCAGGTCAGGGGGTATGCCGTCGTTGCCGGGTGCCTTGCCAGCGGCCAAGCTATCAATGGCCTTACTGAGTTCGTCGATGGTTGGCTCGGCATCAAGTTCGTCCATGGATGGCAGGCAGTCGATGGCATCAAGGGCTGACGGTGTCACGGTGTTCTGTCTAGAGTAGAGGTCGGAGTAGTGTTCCGCCCATCTCTCCATCTGCTTGTTCTTCTCTGTGATCATCTCCCCAGTGGAAGATTTGAGGGGGGCCGTCTTGCTCTGAGCCAGACCAAGTGCTTTCTTGATGCCATCGTACATACCACGGATGTTCCCTGTTATGGCAGCGGTTTGAATGTCTTGGCTGAGCTGAGTCCAGTACTCGTTGGCACAGCGCCAAGCAGTCTACTGAACTTTGCTTCTCGCAGCCCTGAGAATCTGGAGATTCTTCTCGTTTGGGTACTTCTTGTACTCAGCAAGTGCTGAGCGCTTGGCTTCAATGACGGGGGTCATCTCGGTCAACTTGGCATCAAACCAGTCCTGTGACTTCGAGGTCTTCCTCCCAAAGGTAGCCAAGGCTGTGCGGTAGATGGTGTTTCGCAGCTCTTCCCACTTCTGCTTTGCAGATTCTCCTCCTTGTGGTACACCAAGTTCCTTCTCAAAGGTGGAGGCAAACTGCTCAACAAGTTCTGGTTGGGCCATCTTGCTGATGTCAATCCGTGCCTTTCCAGGTTGTCTAGCACGATGGAATTTCTTCAGCTGCAGCTTGACCTTGCAACACACCAATGAATGGTCTGTGTCGCAATCTGCACTCTGGAACGAACGGGTGATTAGCACGTTCTTCAGTGAGGTGCGCCTGGTCAGGATCAAGTCTAGCTGGTGCCAGTGCTTTGAGCGCGGATGTTGCCAGGAAACCTTGTGTTGGGGCTTGGTCTTGAAGAACGAGTTTGTGATGCACAGATCACGATATGTGCAGAACTCGAGCAGCCGCTGTCCGTTGTCGTTCATTCTGCCCACGCCAAAAAGTCCAAGGCAGGAGGGCCAGGAGTCGTGGTCAGCACCCACTCTGGCATTGAAGTCTCCAAGGAGAATGAGTTGTTCAGAGTTGGGGATGATCCTGACAGTTGTTGCGAGATTCTCGTAGAACTCGTCTTTTGCCTCTGGTGTGGCTGTCTGTGTTGGGGCATACACACTGACGAGGGTGACTGGGCCTTGAGTGGTGTTCAGGCGGAGGGTGAGGAGTCGTGCAGAGCCAGTGCTGCCCAGTTCCACCATCTTCAGCAAAGTGTTCTTCACTGCGAAGCCCACTCCGTGTTCCCTGTGTTCGTCACTGCCCTTTCCCTGCCAGTAGAACGTGTAGTCCTTCTCTCTCAGTGTGCCTGCATCAGCTAACCGTGTTTCCTGGAGAGTGGCGATATCCACTCCCAGTCTCTTCAGCTCATTATTGATGATGGCAGTCTTCCTGGTGTCATTGATGTCCTTGAGGTTAGCAGCGAGTCCTGTCATCATAGTGCGGACGTTCCAAGTTCCCAGTTTTAGAGTTGGTCTCTTTTGTTTTATTGTCTTGCCTGGTGCAAAGGTTCTCAGCCTGCTGTTTGGATTTCTCCTTATCCCCATGCACCCAATGAGGAAAGCAAGCTGTGGCGGGACAACACCTTATTGGCTGGGGGCTGCCCAGCTTGAGGCGGGCGGTAGCTGTCCAGTGAGATCTGATGATCCCTCCCACCGTCGGGAACAACCCCTGGCGCCACGCTCTACGCCAATTGAGCAGTGGCTTATAACCGGTAACTGTCATTCCCCGTGTTTTGTCTACGCCAAAGGCGAAGCTGGAGTGTCCTCTCCAGTGATCCGGTGTTCTACCTTCCAGCGTTGGGCGTTGGTAGGATTCAAGCCTGGGCAAGAAGATATGGAGGACAAGATGTTGCCCATGCAGCATGTCCCCCCTCTCCACGTCACTGATGAATCCAAAGGAACAGAAGGGCTGTTACAGTTTGGCACCAGCGTCGTTGCAGGAGCTGCCAGAACGATGTTGAGCACAACATAGAACTGCCTTAGGGGCTCCGACTCCGGATTTTTCCTCAGGGTTGACTCCCGAAGCCTTTCCCGTGACCGGGTATGCCGCAAAGCAGCAGAGGTTTGAATTCGGGGTTTACCTTCCCCTAGATGGGCTACCTTCCCAGGTTGACGAGCCACCATCTACCCGAAGCATCTGGTTTTAAGGCGCCAGAGATCCGCCCTCGCCCCTTCTCCTGTTAGTAAAAGCAGTTCCGCCGGGCTTAGAGACTAAACCACACGGGCAGGCTAGGAGTTGGACTTAGTTGTCAGAGGCTTTTCGAGACGCACGCCATAAGGAGCATTTTATGAGCACTGGGAGCTTAACCCCAGTGCCGCTCCTGGCTATGACAACCTTGGAACCTGCAGGGACCACACCAGAGAAAAACTCACTTGATACAGAGAAGCAAAGTTTACACAATTTATTAATTTCAAAATGTGGAGCACAGTTAAGGAAATCGCCACTCACCGGAGGAAGACTAGACCTGTGGGGAGAGACGAGAGCAAATTAATATGAGGGGGGAGGAAGGGAAGTGGAAAGACAAATCTGCCACTTACACGAGTGGAGCAGAGAGCCCGACAGAGGGACCCAGCAGGAATAGACGAACCAGCAGGGTGAAGCTGGCTGGGAGTAGGAGAGGAGAGGGAGCTGGGTGGTGTCTGACCGGGTGGAGACAGGTAGCCAAGGCGGGATGAGGATGATGGAGTAGGAGAGCGCACAACAATCCCAGAAGACACACCGCACCGATGGCAGCAACCTGTGAGGAGAAGAAGAGAGAGGGATTTAGCATAAATCCTTCTGAAATAGCTTAATAGCTTACTTGCAACATTGCAGGCAGTATACCCAACGAGCCAGCGTCGAAGCATCCGCTTGATGGTCCTTTATACGCTGGCGAGGAAGGAGCGGCAGGTGCGTCTAATCACCCAGGTGCGTTGATTACCTGAGGAGTCGGGGAATCCTTAGCAGGAAGGAGGGGGTGTGCACTCACTTGATCATGACAGTCTTTTTGAAGGATGCCCTGTTCACACTCTCACAGTTACACATTGACACATGGAAATGAGGTGAGGCAGGAGTTTTCATGAACTATGATGTTTGCAGATGACACTGTGATCTATAGTGAGAGTGGGGGGGGGGGGGGCAGGAGAAAGAGAACATTGAGAGGTATGCACTGGAGAAAAGAGGAATCAAAGCCAGTAGAAACAAGAGAGATTACATGTGTGTGAATGAGGATGAGGCAGGTATAACAGTGAAGATGAAAGAAGTACAGGTAGTGAAGGTAGATGAGTTTAAATACCTGAGGTCAACCATCCAAAGCAATGGACAGTACTCAAGCGAAAAGAGTTCAGGCAGTGTAGAGTAGGCAGAGATGAGTGTCAGGGATTTGTGACAGAATGATTGCAGCTAAAGTGAAAGGGAA
This sequence comes from Pholidichthys leucotaenia, assembly GCA_020510985.1. NCBI lineage: Eukaryota > Metazoa > Chordata > Actinopteri > Cichliformes > Pholidichthyidae > Pholidichthys > Pholidichthys leucotaenia. The sequence continues at coordinate 288,867,069 of CM035842.1, forward strand.
GGCGTACAAGAGTAAGACCATGCTATGATGTATGATTTGGAGATGTGGCACTGACAAAAATATAGGAGACGGAGCTGGAAGTAGCAGGGCTGAAGATGCTAAGATTCTCATTGGGAGGGACAGGATTAGAAATGAGTATCAGAGGAACAGCTCAGGTTGAGCGGTTTGCAGAAAACAGTGAGAGAGGCAAGGCTGAGATGGTTGGACATGTGTAGAGGAGGGATAATGGATATATTGGACATACTTGGGACATATTGGATATATTTGGGAAGGCTCCCAAATTCCCATGTGCAGAAGGAAATAGGGGCAGGACTATAACGGAGTTTTACCGGAGTGGTGGCTCAGTTGGTAGAGCATCCCCCCCACACCCGGGAGGCAGGGGTTCAAATCCCAGCCGGGTCATGCCGAAGACCATATAAAAGTGGAACTTCCTGCCGTCTAGCTTGGTGCTCAGCAATAATGGAATGGAGGAGGGAAATTTGTGGCGGCGCCTTACATGGCAGCGGCCCTCTGATTCTACACTTGGGGTGTGTGTGATTAACACAGTAGATAGGTAAAACACAATCTCGTTCTACTGTACATGATTGGTTCCACAGTTGAATGACAATAAAGGGTGATTTAATTTAATTTAATAAAAACTTATTTGTTTATTATTGAATAAGTGGACCATCCCTTTAAGTCTACATCAACCAGTCAAAAATGTTCATTTCATACTTGCATTGTCACTTTTCCTGTGCTTTTGGGGTTAAGGCTACATCATGACAGCAGGGTTTAAGATGCTGAAGGCACATCTATGAAGTTATTGCAATGAGAAAGCAAGCACTGAAAAGAAACATATATGACCAATGATAACGGCGCCGTGACCTCATGCGGTACCCAGCCTGGTCTACGTCGCTTTGTTTCAATTGGCTCGACTGCCATTGACTTTGCCTTAATGTCAGAGTTATTACATGACCTGCAGGCATCTGCTCTCCTTTCCCGAAGGCATCGCACAAGCACATGCCATAACCATCACACACACACACACACGCACACACACACTTTGAAAACGCACCCTCCCCACACCCCTGTCTTGTGGTATTTCTCGGGTCCACGCCCCCTGTGTCCTGTGGTGTGTCTCCTGTAGAGGAGTGTATGTTTTTGTTTATGGTCAGTGACATGCACAAGCACTGTGGGGCCTAACTGAATGTGAGCACTGTCAGAAGGGATTAGAGCCACGTGTGTTTGCGTCTGTGCGTTGGCTAGTTGACTGGTGGGGAGACACCAGTACAGATGGGGGCTTCAGATTTGATGAACATCATTGCTGGGCCTCCTCCTGTCCTCTCGGTTCAGCGTCAAGGAAAAGCCCGGCTGCCCTCCGAACTTACAGGAGCAGCCCGTCGGCCACACCAGTGTCCCCTTTGTCTCTTTGTCCCAGTGTCATGCACACTCTCTCTGACACACACTTTACAGAGCTGACGAGTGTCTTAAAAAGGCAGAAATTGTGTTTCTCATTCTGTGAATTGATCATTATTGGATTTTTCTTATTATATAAAATGTTAAGACATTTAACCTACTAAATTTAAGTTCTCTGGAATAGTCAAGGTGTTATTTAGGCACTAAAAATACATGGAAACATAGAGAAGACAAATGTCAGAAGATAAAAATGTACCCATTCAAATTTGACATTTATTAATTTTGCCCGTTTGATCGCTCAGCATTTCCCTCCCCTTAAAAATAATCCCTGAGCATTTATATTCATCATAACATTTAAATCATCAGCAGGAACATATGGTGGGTGTTCTGCATTATTCTATATTAAATATGCACACAAACAAACTGCATTATATACATCTCATCAAAGCTGAACTGTCAGGGAGCTGATTGTTATAGCTGGTCGGTTGCATGCACATTCGCTCGTGCACACACAGCATTCAAGACATTGTGAGGGTGGGCTGGATGCTACAGGGGTTGATGGCTAGTTCATGGCCTTGCTCACTCGATCAGACTCGGCATTTTGTCCAGACAGTGAACAGAACCCTTTAGTGCCCCGAGGCCAGATCTCACTCTGACTCTCTCACACTGTCTCAGATTCCTGTTATATTTGCAACTAACAAACAAAATTGCTCATCGGTAGCTTTTCTTGTTATCCTCTGCTATCATGAACCTCATCTGATTTCTTGATTTTTGCAACTTTTTGATCCCAGTCATAGGCTTGTTGACCAAATGTGATCAGAATTCAACTCACAGTTAAAGCTGCAGATATACTGTAGTAACAGACCTGATATACATGGACCAAACAGAAAAATTCAGAAGGAATCCTGACTTTAAATCTCATAAAAACACAAAACAAAAGCTCAGTTAATAATACAGAGCTTGCTTCTTTTCTGCATAAGTCAGTGTCATCCTGATATGACACAAAATTGTGTTGCATGTGTTTTAAAATCTGTAAAATCTGTAGACATTCCATATGCGGGGGGGGGGGGGGCTGAAAAGTTCATAGTGGTCAAATTTGACAAAATGTGGTTTATTTTTCAACATAGTCTTCCCTTTGGTCCACACACTTCTTCCATCGGTGTCACTGCGGTTGAAAAATAAACCTCATTTGGTCAAATTTGACCACTATGAACTTTTCAGCACCCCCACCCCCCCCCCCACCCCGGTATTCAAATCCAACAAATGACCCTGTTTACATGGTCACGAGTAAACTGATTACTGGAGTAAACTGATAAAGGTAATAAACGGCTTATGGTGTTTACTTGCACAGAGTAAACGGTTTATTGGGCAAATAAAGTTGGTGTGTTTAATCCATTTTCTCATAAACCAATAATGGAATTTAACTGATAAAGGTAATCAGATTACTCTGTTTACATGACAGTTTGAATAATCAGGTAACTCCAGAAAGCTGATTATAATTGTTTTACTCATGACAATGTAAACGGGGTCAGTAAGTTTTACTTCCGGGTTCCCAATTTACTTCTTTGTTATGTTTACCCATTCTTAACATTACAGTGCAACTCTAGTTGGAGGTTGCCACTAAAACCAATAAAAGTAAGAAAAGATTAGGGTTAAGGGTTAGGGGGAAATTATGTGATAAACTACTGACACATTAAAGGTGTACTATATAGTGTAGTGGTTAGCGGGTACAAATATTAATATAAATATACATGTGAGTAGGAATGAAAATTTCTTTTCATTACCAGCACACAAAAAGTTGTTGGGGCATCAGTCCAGAAAAATTGACAATTTTATTAATAATTCAACATTTGTACCAGCAATGAATCAGTCTCAAAAACCTGTGAGTTCTTTTCTGCTTTTAATGAAGAAGATGGACATGAAATCAAACAATCACTCCAATATGCTTTTTTAAGTTTAATAAGAAATGTCAGTATAGATGAACACATTCAGATGACTTTAAGACACTTTAAGACACTGACAAAAGACCCCACAACAATATCCAAAGGACTGCAGGCCTCACTTGCCTCAGTTAAGGTCAGTGTTCATGACTCCACCATAAGAAAGAGATTGGGCAAAAAGGGCCTGCATGGCAGAGTTCCAAGACGAAAACCACTGCTGAGCAAAAAGAACATAAAGGCTCGTCTCAGTTTTGCCAGAAAACATCTTGATGATCCCCAAGACTTTTGGGAAAATACTCTGTGGACTGACGAGACAAAAGTTGAAATTTTTGGAAGGTGTGTGTCCCATTACATCCGGCATAAAAGTAACACAGCATTTCAGAAAAAGAACATCATACCAACAGTAAAATATGGTGGTGGTAGTGTGATGTTCTGGGGCTGTTTTGCTGCTTCAGGACCTGGAAAACTTGCTGTTGTAAATGGAATGATGAATTCTGCTGTCTACCAAAAAATCTTGAAGAAGACTGTCTGGTCATCTGTTTGTGACCTCAAGCTGAAGTGCACTTGGGTTCTGCAGCAGGACAATGATCCAAAACACACCAGCAAGTCCACCTCTGAATGGCTTACGAAAAACAAAATGAGGACTTTGGAGTGGCCTAGTCAAAGTCCTGACCTGAATCCAATTGAGATGCTGTGGCATGACCTTAAAAAGGTGGTTCATGCTCAAAAACCCTCCAATGTGGCTGAATTGCAGCAATTCTGCAAAGATGAGTGAACCAAAATTCCTCCACAGCACTGTAAAAGACTCATTGTGTCATGGCGGCCTCTGGGCCGTCATTGGCATTATTAACTCCAGCTGCGCACAGACCAACAGGTGTTAATCAACAGCTGTTAAAAGCCAGCGTTGCTGACAGCCCGGCATGGAGTCGTCTGTCCTCCTCGTCGGAGAAAGAACCTGAACTTCGCTCTCTGGCCTCGTCAGGATTCTCTCTCATCTCGTCAGGAACTTCTCTGGCTTCGTCAAGAACTTCTCTTACCTCATCTAGGACTTCTCTTCAGAGTCAGACACGTAAGAGAACCATCTGTTACTCTACTTCTAACCTCAACCCCTGTGCACAGGTGGATCCCCTTGGCGGCGGACCTGCGGCCCCAGCTGATGGGGTAATGCCAACACGCTCACGTAGCGGTTCGCTACCACCACATCTACCGGTACGTCTTGCTCCTCAAATTCCAGAACTATTACTGTATCAGTTGCAGGAGTATTGGCCACCGTTATCAGTGGAGTTACTGTCATCAGCATCAGTTGTTTCATCGTCACCACGTTCTGTGGAATCACTCACCTCGTCATCATCTGGATTGTCATCGTCCCGGTCTGTGGGATCACAGCCGGTATCTCAGGAAGAACTGTCTTTGTCACAGCCACGGGTGGAAGCCCCAGCACGTTCACGGACACCTTCACCTCCACGTTGCACGGCCGCTGGATCTCAGCAGGACGAAACCTGTGCTACAACCAAGTAAGCCTCGCTACTAGTAGCTTGTCACTTGCGTGGTACAAAAGTAATTGTTTGTGCTTGTATGTTCCAGGGTTGCCGGGTCTCCGTCCAGGGCGCTCAGCTCCAGTGACCAGAACTCTATCCACGCACTCACACTTGCACTACACACCCTCACTCTTTAATAAAGATTATTGTCACTATCTGCCCGTGTCAGTGTCTGTCTCCTGGGTCCCGAAACATGTCAGTACGACTCCGTCACGTTGACCCAGCGGACAGCTCACTGTCACGCCAAATCAACACTCTTAGCGCCCGGGTAGATTTATTAGCTCACCAGCAGACAGTAATCTTGAATCAACTAACCTTAACTAATGGTCGGCTGGATCGTTTGGAAGGACACCAGACGTTTCCCCCGACCGCAAATATCTCAGCCCCTGCAGGCTTAGCGTTAGGACAAGCTAACACCTCCTCGTCCTCTCGCCTCACCCCTATTCCTACACCTGCCCGGTTCAGCGGAAAACTCGGGGAAGCCCGAGGATTTATATTACAATGTGAGTCAGTTTTTCTGCGGGTGCCGGGGGATTTTTCTCACGACTCTAGCCGGATAGGCTATGTCATAAATTTGCTGGCAGGTAGAGCCTTAAACTGGGCGTATTCGATCATGGCTAAACCTGGCTATCCCCTGCTCTCTTACCAGGATTTTGTGTCAGAGTTTTTGTCTGTATTCGATCATACTGATAGGGGTGAGGTGTTGACAGAACGATTTTTGAGCTTACAGCAGGGAAAGAGATCAGCTGCTGACTACGCCATTGACTTCCGGGTCCTGGCCGCAGAGATTGGGTGGGGGGAGCCATCACTATGTGGCATTTTCCTACGTAGTCTCAACGACGAGCTAAAGGATGAGTTAGCGGCACGGGACAAACCAGACAATTTGCGAGATTTGATTGCCCTAGCGGTTAGTCTCGATAGCAGATTAAGGGAGCGGGCGGCTGAACGGCGAACTACTTCCCGTTCGGTTAAACCCCGCCCTCGCGTCCCTAACTCCCCTCTTCTCGCTTTACCCGCGTCAGAGGAATCCCCGGATCAGGAAGCCATGATCATTGGTCATTCTAAAGTATCAGCAGCTGAGAAACAACGCCGCAGGGATCAAGGCCTATGTTTCTATTGTGGGAAGGGGTCACATGGGGTGTTCGAATGTCCAAGTAAGTTAAAAAGGGAAGGCCCGTGTATCACAGTAGGGGGATTCACGGGCAAGAACTCAGAAGAACCCCTTACTTGTTGTCGTTTACCCCTCAGACTTATTCATACACACACAGAACACTCCATACTAGCGTTAGTAGATTCTGGAGCTGAGCAGAATTTCATTTCTAGAGACCTGGCAACCCGAATGGGCCTTAGCTGTCAGACTTTAGAACCCCCTGTCAAATTGATTACCCTGTCTAAGGCTTCTTTGACCACCATTGACCTTCAGACGGCCCCTGTGTCAATAATTGTCTCAGGGAATCACAGGGAGGAGATTCAGTTCCTAGTGCTGCCCGTTTCTTCTTCGACCGTTATTCTGGGGTATCCCTGGCTGCGCCTACATAACCCCACCATTGACTGGCAAGCTGGGAGAATAACGGCATGGAGTACATTCTGCCTTAGCGCCTGCCTCCAATCAGCGGCGTGCGCCCCATCCGTTAAGGTGCCTCTGCCTGATTCATCCACACCGGATTTGTCTAAGGTGCCAGAGGTTTATCACGATTTGGGGCAAGTGTTCAGCAAGTCTCGGGCGTTGTCCTTACCCCCCCATCGTCCGTATGACTGCGCCATCAATCTGAAGGCTAGGGCCCCTCTTCCTGCTAGCCGCCTTTACAGCCTATCAGCCCCGGAGCGCGAGGCCATGGGCACGTACATCAAGGAGTCCTTGGCCTCTGGTATCATCTGCCCGTCATCTTCGGCAGTGGGAGCCGGATTTTTTTTTGTTGGAAAAAAGGACGGTTCACTACGCCCCTGCATCGACTTCCGGGGCCTGAATGATATAACGGTCAAAGACAAATATACTCTGCCCTTGATGAACACTGCATTTGACTCCCTCTAGGGGGCATCCTGGTTTATTAAACTGGACCTTAGGAATGCCTACCATCTAGTGCGCATTAGAGATGGAGATGAGTGGAAGACGGCTTTTCGGACCCCCAGCGGTCATTTTGAGTACCTGGTAATGCCGTTTGGGTTAACTAACGCTCCAGCCGTCTTCCAGCGTTTGATAAATGATGTACTACGGGATTTTCTTAACTCGTTTGTTTTTGTTTATCTTGATGACATCCTCATCTTCTCCCGCACACTAGAGGAACATTGGGTGCATGTCCGCAGGGTATTACAGCGCCTCCTGGAGAACCAGCTGTCCGTCAAGGCCGAGAAATGTGAGTTCCACACTGATCAAACCTCCTTCCTTGGATTTATTATTGCTCGGAACCAGGTGCTCCCTGACCCTGCCAAGGTCAAGGCAGTTGTGGATTGGCCTGCACCCACCTCCAGAAAGCAGCTTCAAGGGTTCCTGGGGTTTGCTAATTTTTATAGGAGGTTCATGCCCAACTTTGGTAATATTGCCCGCCCTTTGACTGCTCTCACCTCCCCTAAGACCCCATTTTGCTGGAATAAGGAGGCAGCCGGAGCGTTTGAGAAGCTCAAGAAGGAGTTCGCCTCGGCCCGAGTCCTTACCCAGGTGGACTCAAAGCTGCAGTGCTTGGTGGAGGTGGACGCGTCTGATGCGGGAGCTGGAGCAGTGCTCTCCCAACGATCTCCTGAGGATGGTAAGATTCGCCCTTGTGCTTTTTTCTCTCACCGTCTCACTCCTGCAGAGAGGAACTACAGCATCGGAGACAGGGAATTACTGGCAGTGAAACTCGCCTTGGAGGAATGGAGACATTGGCTGGAGGGGGCTGCTCAGCCGTTCGTGGTTTGGACTGATCACCGTAACCTGGAGTACCTCAGGACGACTAAGCGCCTGAATGCACGCCAGGCTCGCTGGTCCCTCTTCTTCGGCCGGTTTAACTTTACCATCACGTACCGGCCGGGGAGCAAGAACGGTAAGCCGGATGCCCTCTCACAGCAGTTTGACACACCATCCTCTGAGGACCAGGAGACCCCTATCCTGCCGCCTTCCTGCGTCGTGGGCGCCCTGTCCTGGGGAATCTGCAAGACGGTTCGCCAGGCTCAGAAGACCGAGCCGGATCCCGGGGGGGGGGGGGGGGCCGGGCCGCTTGTTTGTTCCACGCGCTGTCCGAGGCAAGGTGATTGAGTGGGGTCACGCTTCCAAGTTGGCTTGTCATCCTGGAGTGGGTCGGACCGTGGATCTTCTCCAAAGGACCTTCTGGTGGCCAGGGTTACGGAAGGACGTTGTAGGCTACATCCGGGCCTGCGCTCAGTGCGCCACCGGGAAGACGACATCATCCCCCCTGGCGGGCCTACTACATCCGTTGCCGGTTCCTTCACGCCCCTGGTCTCACGTAGCGATGGACTTTGTGACTGGTTTACCCATTTCAGATGACTATACCACGGTGTTAACCATCGTGGACCGGTTCTCGAAGGCGGCCCATTTTGTGCCACTTCGGGGTCTGCCTTCGGCCCAGGAGACTGCGGACCTCCTGGTGCAACATGTGGTTCATCTTCATGGCATCCCTGCTGATATTGTGTCTGATCGAGGACCCCAGTTTGTATCTCAAATTTGGAAGGCCTTCTGCGCGGCACTAGGAGCCACAGCCAGCCTCTCCTCTGGTTATCACCCCCAAAGCAATGGCCAGTGCGAGCGGGCTAATCAGGAGCTGGAGGCCGCCCTTCGCTGTGTCATCTCCTCCTGCTCGTCCTCCTGGAGCAAGTTCCTGCCCTGCATTGAGTACGCTCACAACGCCACGATCTCCACGGCCACGGGCGTCTCCCCGTTTAAAGCAACATGTGGGTTTGATCCTCCGTTGTTTCCGGAGGAGGAGAAGGAGGTAGCGGTTCCTTCAGTCCAGGCACATATCAAGCGCTGCCGGCGAGTTTGGCTCCTCGCTCGTCAAGCCTTGCTGAAGACCACTAAGCGTAATATCCAGGTGGCCAACCGGCATAGGAGACCCGCCCCGGACTATAAGATGGGTCAGAAGGTCTGGTTGTCAACCCGGAATATTGGTGTACCGGCTGAAAAACGTAAACTCACTAAGCGCTTCATTGGCCCCTACACCATTAATCGTGTTATTAACCCTGTGTCTGTGCGCTTGTCTCTCCCCTCTTCAATGCGTATCTGCCCCACTTTTCATGTCTCCCAGGTTAAACCGTATGTCTCTGATCCCCTGTGCCCTGCTCCCGCGGCTCCCGCACCCCCGAGGATGATCGATGGCCATCCGGCCTGGGGGGGTGACTGCCATCCTGGATGTCCGCAGGCGGGGTCGTGGTCTTCAGTATTTGGTGGACTGGGAGGGCTTTGGACCGGAGAATCGCTCTTGGATTCGCCCAGCGTTGATCCTGGATAAACAGCTGATTCGCGATTTCCATCGGGCGAATCCAGGTAGGATTGGGCAGGTGCCTGGAGACACTGCTAGAGGGGGGAGTACTGTCATGGTGGCCTCTGGGCCGTCATTGGCATTATTAACTCCAGCTGCGCACAGACCAACAGGTGTTAATCAACAGCTGTTAAAAGCCAGCATTGCTGACAGCCCGGCACGGAGTTGTCTGTCTTCCTCGTCGGAGAAAGAACCTGAACTTCGCTCTCTGGCCTCATCAGGATTCTCTCTCATCTCGTCAGGAACTTCTCTGGCTTCGTCAAGAACTTCTCTTACCTCATCTAGGACTTCTCTTCAGAGTCAGACACGTAAGAGAACCATCTGTTACTCTACTCCTAACCTCAATCCCTGTGCACAGGTGGACCCCCTTGGCGGCGGACCTGCGGCCCCAGCTGACGGGGTAACGCCAACACGCTCACGTAGCGGTTCGCTACCACCACGTCTACCGGTACGTCTTGCTCCTCAAATTCCAGAACTATTACTGTATCAGTTGCAGGAGTATTGGCCACCGTTATCAGTGGAGTTACTGTCATCAGCATCAGTTGTTTCATCGTCACCACGTTCTGTGGAATCACTCACCTCGTCATCATCTGGATTGTCATCGTCCCGGTCTGTGGGATCACAGCCGGTATCTCAGGAAGAACTGTCTTTGTCACAGCCACGGGTGGAAGCCCCAGCACGTTCACGGACACCTTCACCTCCACGTTGCACGGCCGCTGGATCTCAGCAGGACGAAACCTGTGCTACAACCAAGTAAGCCTCGCTACTAGTAGCTTGTCACTTGCGTGGTACAAAAGTAATTGTTTGTGCTTGTATGTTCCAGGGTTGCCGGGTCTCCGTCCAGGGCGCTCAGCTCCAGTGACCAGAACTCTATCCACGCACTCACACTTGCACTACACACCCTCACTCTTTAATAAAGATTATTGTCACTATCTGCCCGTGTCAGTGTCTGTCTCCTGGGTCCCGAAACATGTCACATTGCCAGTTATCGCAAACACTTGATTGCAGTTGTTGCTGCTAAGGGTGGCCCAACCAGTTATTAGGTTTAGGGGGCAATCACTTTTTCCACACAGGGCCATGTAGGTTTGGATTTTTTTTCCCCTTAATAATAAACACCTTCATTTAAAAACTGCATTTTGTGTTTACTTGTGTTATCTTTGTCTAATATTTAAATTTGTTTGATATCTGAAACATTTCAGTGTGACAAACTTACAAAAAAATGAGAAATCGGGAAGGGGGCAAGCACTTTTTCACTCCACTGTAACTCAGCAGTTAGGGTTAGCAGTTAGCTGTAGCTCAGCAGTTGCTCATGACCCATGAAAAGCCTTTGCCCAAATAAATGATGGGCTCATGAATATTGAGTCGCTATAGCCATCCAGGAAAGTCGAGGTTGATGGTCAGTAGAAGTGGGCCTTATGTGATTTCTTAAAAATCTCTACTCCTAGTCAATTGCCCATATCCTCACCAAACATAAGTTGTGTTTAAGGTCAAGGTCAGATCTATGACTACATTGTCATTATCTGAGCTTGATCATCGGATCATTATGCTCACGTATTTTTTTCTGGTATTATTTATGATTATTATTTGCATTTATGGCCCTGTGTGTTCCCCTGAGTCCTCTGTCATTGTCTTCTGTGTCATCCCCTGTCTGGCCATGAGGTCTTGTGTGTATATTGGTTTACCTATTGCTCCAGCTCCTCATGTTTTCCATACCCCTAACCACTGCCCTCTCTGTATTACTCCTGTATTGTGGTCCTGTATGTTCATTATTATGCTCCATGTTCTTCCCCTGTCTGTATTTGTCTCTACAGCCCCGGCCATCCTGTGCTCCTCACCTGCAGCTAGTTCCCCTGCTGCCCTTGATTGTGCCCACCTGTTTTGTGTTGTGTTAATTATTCCCCTGTCTATATATTCTGGGTTCTGTCTGTGTCTAACGTGGCATCATTAATGTTAAACGTGGTAACGCTGAGTTGCTGTCCCTACCGGTTCACTGTGAGTTTTTCATTTGATATCGTGAGCTGTTTTTGCAGCCCCTGTGCTGTCTTTTGTTTCTCTGATTTATTTATTTTTTTTTAATAAACGATGTTACACTGGAGTTCTTCCCGCACCACTGAGTCTGATCAGTCAACCGTGCCTATCGGAGGAAGTTATGACATACATGCCATTTCAACTTTGAGCAAGCCTAGACAACAGAATAGAATAGAAACTTTAAAACTTATAACTACATATATGTATTAATATATCCTAAACTTTAAATTAATCCCTGGAAAATACAAAATATGGGCCCTTTAAAAATACTGAAAGTGTATCCAGTACTAATACTAGTATTTTCAATCTTTCCATCTCACTATGTCAATAAGAGCATGATCAATATTCTCATGTATTACCTGTGATCATCGTAATCACAGGTCCTGCCTTCATGTTTGAGTGGTTTGACCCAAGCATGCCTCCAGCACAGCTAATAACAGCGCTCATGATGATGCCTATGTGTGTGCTTGGCCTGTAGGATGGGGGGTAGGTTGGGTAAATGTGGAGTTATTAATGCATACACACAAGGTTAATGTTCAATAGAGGTGACTTTGCATTTCTTTAACCTTTATTCCTTAATCTGTGACAGTATTAAAGCTATAATTTTTCACTGATTTTTTTCTTTTAGTAGGTCTCCAATCTGTAGATTATCTTCCAGTTTTTTCTTGAGCGATTACACAGTAATTTTACTTTTCTTTTCAGATGATTTCTCCCCGCTCCCCAATCTTGTAATATACAGTAGTCAGGTATAGCTGAAATTTGGGCTACTGGGCACAAGAAGAAAAAGAGCCATTTGATTTTTTTTCTTATTCCCAAAATTATATCGTAGAATTACAAATCTGAAGGAGTTTCTAATGTGGTGAGCGTGAACTCTTACACAAATGTTCAGATGTGATGACTTGTGAGTCTAAAACACAATAAAATCATCACTTTTCTGTTTATGCAGCAAAACTGATTTGGTTACAATAATGGAGACATATTGAGGGAATTTCACTTTTTTTCAGTGTTTTTCAACATAAATTTGGGTAACTGGGGTGGCTACCATGGCAAAAACTAAAAAACCCAACCCTGCCACTTTATTAGGGTCCACCTTGGTCTCATTCAGTGGGTCATGTACTGTGAGAAAAAGAGCTCACTGGAATGATACCACCCTCCCATGTTTATTTCCACCAATTTTACTGATGGCAGGAGCAGACGTTTGCTACATGTGCGTCCAAAACCACACACTAACAATACAGCTGGCCTTAGCTTAGCGGCGCAATCAGGGTTTTTATGGCTACTCTCAGAATATTCTACTCACCCTGCTCTCAGCTGGTTTATTAATCCACATTCAGTCACTTATCTCACTTTTAGGACTAATTTTGCTGCATTTTTGCTAGAATGGTCCTGTAATCATGTCTGGTGAAAGTGCTAAAGATAATTCAGGCTAAGAGAAGCTGCAAAAATATCAGAATAATTACATTTTCTTAAATTAACTTCAGTGGATTGGTCATGTAAGTTGCCAAAATACAGTTTCCCCTCAATCATCCCTTAAAAGAAAGAAAGTTTAAATCAGCCCAACAGCCCAAACATTTGTTTAGCCTCAACACACCAAATAATATCCTGTTGACAATATTGATCTCAAAAGTCTACCATTCAAATGCTGAAGCAACTTGACGGCCCTGACCTTGATATACTGGCCTAAAGGGCCCATTGTGTTGAATTCTTGAGTCTGTATGTGGGTGTCTGCATTTGTGACTCCAGGAAGCTCCGTGGCAGAAGTGCGCTCTCCTCTGAGTAACCTTGACCCGTCTGGAGCGGCAGCTCTGGCTCAGCAGCAGCAGCGGCGGTGTCACTTCAGCTCAGCATCTTCGCTCCAACCTTAAGGGACCCGGACTGCCCGTGTCCCTGCCCAGCCATTCAACCAGCCCCCCCCCCTCCCCGCCTCCTCCTCTGCTGCCCTGAGTTACCAACAAACACATCCATGCACGCTGTAAATCATGTGTGCTGAGAAACACGTTCACCATCAACAGCAGCAGACAGTGGCCTGGCTGGCTGGGTGCTGACAAAGCCCCGACTCTGCCTGCCTCGGCCCCTGCAGACACAGGAACCGTGGAGAGACAAACTCTGGCCCCCAGCCTCTCCCAGTCAGCTCTACATATGTCACATGTTAATGACATCAAGTGTTTGGCCACCCACAAACTAGGGTGCATGCTTGAGGACAGCGGTTTGTAGAAATAAAATCCTTCGTCCTTGGAGTGTGATCGGGTCTGCTGTGGCATTCACTGCCAGGACTCTCATCCATAGGTGTAAATCAAGGGGGAAAGGGGGGGGCAGCGGGGACATGTCCCCCCCCCCCCAACCTGGGACAGACACAGACTTGTCCACCCAATATCATCATAAACCTTTCTGTATCATACAGAACTGAATAAAATGCACTGTATGCACCAGTGCTGAGGAGGCATGCAAAACATATTTTAGGGAGGAAATTTGCAACTTTTCTTATAGATTTATGATTTTTTTCTAATAAATTTGCAACTTTCTTTCTCATTAATTTGCAACAATTTTGGACTTTTTTCATGTAAATTTGCAACTAAATTTCAGAACATTCACATCAATGTTGGTTAAATTTTGATTCTATGTATTTTTTTAATGTTTGTCTTATAATGGCCCCATTTTATTTTATTTAATTTATATACATATGAAGAGATGTTTTTTTCCCCCACGTTTTATAGGGTTTGAATTCTTCCCCACTGCAATATTACCCCCCAAACCTAGGAATGGCCTGGACTACAATCAGGGCTTGACATTAACTTTTTTGCTCACCGGCCACTGTGGCTCATGACTTTCCAAAGTTCCTTACCACTCAGCCTTTTCACTAGCCACAATTTAGTGGTTGGAAAATTATGTTTAATAAGATCAAATCTGAGTATCACATGCTAAAATTTGCTTGAACTACATTTACAATCATTTTAGATACATAAAAATAGCAAGAGAAACACTGTTGAATTATTTAACAGCAGTAAATGCTGTAAAACAGTCTAGGAAAATATCTGCAATATGAGAGTAAAGTACAGGTAGATTTGGGGTCTGTCTTAATTCTCATTTGTATCCCTACCCCTTCCCCTTTGCCTACCCCTACTCCTTGACCCTTGATAGAAATTGAAAATTACCCCTATGAATTGGGACACCTGTTCAGGGCTGCACAAGGTCATTAGTAGCTGCTGATGGATTTAATCAACATCAACACGACCAGTTTACACTAGAAAAAAGAAGGAAAGAAAACTGATGAGAAAAAAACTGTCTCAAATTTACATGAACAGTTCTAATCAGTAGAAAAAGTCAGAAATTTACTAGAAAGAAAGCTGTAAATTCAGAGAAAAACTTGGACCCTCTGGTGGGCCGTTTTTTGGCCCACGGGCCACATGTTTGACAGCCCTGTGCCAGCACATTAAAAATACATTATTAGAGGTTTTACTTCCATAAAAAGTTGCATTTCACAGATATTAGAGATGATTACAGATAAACAAAATTTCACCTCAGAAGAAGCTTCATTTGCTCTTTACAGCAACACAAAGTTTAGTCACTTTTTCTCTCTGTCATATGAAAACTTAAATTTGCACAGCCGTGGACAGTAAACGGGAGCTTCTTGCTCTAAAAATAATCATATTTAACCACAGAGGTAGAAGCTGATGTGGGGGGAGAGCACAGTTTAACTACTCGCGCTGTGACAGCGAAGGACCAGGTGGAATTCCCCCGGTGATCTGTTCGCTGAGCGTGGGGACAGGTGTGTTCTGGCCACAAAACGAACCGACCTGCGGGGCACAGGCTCCGCAGTTTCTCCTGTACCCCAGCCTGGAGCAGTCCTGTGTACCGTGCTGGGAGTTGAGCCAGACCACGCCCACGGCGACACCAGACCGATGACAATACACTGCGTGTGCAGATAGTGCTCATGGGAGTTGTAGTTTTGTAGTCTCACACTGCGATAGGCTTATTATTTAAATGTTGCTTGAGAAAACTACAAGCTGCCAAAGCGGTTAGTGGGACTGGCTGTCTTACCTGCCACCGGTGAAATGCACCCACCAGTGGCGGGTGGGCGGGTGCTAATGTCAAGCCCTGACTACAATAATACTTATAGTGTCCCCCTCAATATTTACTCTGGAGAAAATGTTCTGTTTATCGTGCACCCCCCCCAAAAAAAAACAAAACAAAACACTGAAATGAAACATCCGCCCATGCTCTCGTCACCTTCTCCAACCACAGATGACGCTGTCTGACACCTGGGTTTTATTTACAGAATTATTTAGAATAAAATTCATTTGTATAACACAAATATATCATTAGAATATTTATGATACATGTTTTTCTTCCTGTGAAATAATGAATATTTGTAGCCTGGAGGTTTCCTCTGTTAATTAATTGAGTGAACCAGACTGAAAAAGAGAAAGTAAAAGTCATTATTCTAGTGCACGAGTTCATCACTCTGTGTATGCTCGGCTGTTTCATGGGAAAATCAAGAAGATACTCATTTTGTCTTTTTTATTTTTCAGGGATTTGAGCCAAGAAAACATTCACAGCTTTAATCCTTATCCCATTAGTGTGCTGACTGGTGAAAACAGTAAACAGCAGCAGTGCCGCTCTCCTCCATGTGCAGAAAGGAAACACTGCGGCATCTTTTGTCAAATATGACTAATTCATTTTTGGCCTTTGTGTGTGTGGGAGCTGTGCCTTTCATATCGATCACGGCAGCGCCAACTGTTTGTTTTGTCTTTTCATGTGATGAACCCGGGCCCTGGGTGAGGCCCCGGCGGAGCTTTGCTCCACGCTAAAGGGCTTTTTGTGAGACAGTGTCACGCTCCCTCGTTCCGGCGAGGATCGGCGTTTCTTATTATTCATGGCTCTCTCCCCGTTTGTTGAGGAGGCCGGGATCAAACAGGCCGATTTGCCACGCCTGACACCCCTGCTGCTGCAAGAGTGCGCTCTGTGTGCGTGTGCGTGCATGTGTGTATGCAGGCTTGACTTGGACTCAGTAATGACAGGATTTGTTAAACAGTAAATTAATGAATAATGAAATATCCCGCACGCGCCTTTCTTGCCTGGAGCACAGTGCCCCGAGCGGGAATTACTCCTGACCGGCACTGGGCTGTCTGCATGCTGGATAACCTCTGTGTGTGTGTGTGTGTGTGTGTGTGTGTGTGTGTGTGTGTGTGTGTGTGTGTGTGTGTGTGCATTGGATAAGCATTTTTACAGCCCATTGCATGACAGAACGCCGAGGGGCCTTGCTGACGGGGGCCTCCTCTCTCACTTCCTGGCACAGCCATGCAGATGCAGACAGATGCAAACGCGGCCGTCACGACGCTGCCCCTCGCTCCCCACATCTATCACCAGGCCCTCATTGTCTTCATGAGCTCAGTCCACGCTCGTAATCCGATTACTCTCCCCGACGAGTCCCGCAACAACCTGTGACGTTTTCATAAAAATAAATATTGCTTTCCATTATCAGCAGTTTATCAAACACGAGTGATTTATGTGGCATCGAGGGCCCGGCTGGGTTATTTTGCAGCGCGTGAACCTGCACGGCAGGTTCGTATTGGGCATAAACGTGTGATAATAGCAGCCGCACCACTTCATCATTAACATCTATAAGATTCAGTTGCTTCAAATTACACTCCGTGCTGCTTTTTTAAACCTTTTTTTTTTCCAACCAGCCATAAGCTTTAGGCTTATCCTTGGACTCTGGTTCACATCCCCTCAAAACGCTAAATTATTGCCTTTCATTACTCTGATATATTATTGTTTGTATTATTACATTCCCATGTGAAAAAAATATACGGAAGGCGTGAACTGATTAGTTTGTTGTCATTAAAAATATGGGAAACAGAAAAGGATCACTGCATTAAAAATTAAAAAAGTCCCTGAACACTGTGTTTACCTGGAATTTTCTCTTGTCTGATTGGCCTGGAAATGATTTTAAAATGTATTTAATTTTGTGACCTTTGCTGGGTTTGTTTTTTGGTCGGTACCTGTGTAATAAATGTTACTGACACATATCTATAGTTTGAGAATAAGTTTAAAACCTCATTAAAAACTACCATGCATTAACTAGTACAGCAGTCCCCAACCTTTTTTGTCTCAGGGACTGGTAATTTAAAAACAAATTTCGGGATGGGGGTTTAAAATGAACAGAATGCATAACCATAAACAAAGTGTGTCATTAAAAAACTCACCTTCAGTGATAGAGAAAGACTTTTTAGCCTTATTTGCAGTTAGCCACCAAGTATGATGCTCTCTGGTGTGTGTTTTTTTTTTCACTCAAAGAACTCAAAAGGCTTGTCTTTCCCAATAAACTTTCTAATTATAACTGTTTTGTTGTTGTTTTTTTAATTCATTTTGGCTAGCTAGCTTGTGGGTTTAATTTTTGAGCATCACAACTAACTACTGCCTTAGATAGGTGTGTGTCAAGACAGCACAGACATAAAGACAGACATGTCAGGCACAGGAGGAAACAGACTATCCAGTAATTTTTTTTCAAATAAAACACCCAGCAGACTGACAGTCATTATACAGAGGAGCAGAATAAATTATCAAGCAGGTCACAACCCAGTGGTTGGGACCACTGAACTAATATATTCAGGATCCATTGATGTTGATTGATGAACCATTGATTGTTAAGTGAACAAAAACAAATATAAATTGTTTATTGTGACAATACAATTAATATTTTTAGCTATTTTAAGATATATTCTATATGATTTTCCAAAAGACAGGACATACAAAAGTTCTTGCCCCAAATCTAACAAGTTAATTTTTCATCACATTCTGACGTTGACCCATTTTTACACTTTGTAGGTTTTTTAAACCTCAATAAAAATGCAGAAAAGTCATCAGGTTGATTAGATTTTTGATATGACAAAACCATCACATATCAGGAAATTAGAGGCTTCTCATAGTAATTTTATTATGTAACCAGATTAAAACAAAAGTCCACTAGTATCACACTAATAAGCTGTCATAACATTTAAGTGGCCTATGACCTACAACATACAAGTTAAATTAATGTCATTAGACAAACACAGATGTCAACCCTGTTTATTCGATTGAGGAACTTTATAAAACTTTATAAGACAAAAGTCAAAAAATCATTAGAAAAATTGCTAATTTATGAGGAAAATAGTCACTGAGAATGTATAAGAAAACAAGAAATGCATTTTTAAAAATGCAGTTTTGTGAAGAAAAAAATATAATTTTTTTGATAAAATGTCACAAACTTACAAGAGAAAAGTAACATATTTAAAAGAAAAAAACTGTTTTAAATATTAACGGAAGGACAAAAGGGGGGAAATGTTGAGGACAAGTTGCAAAGTTGGAAAGAAAATGCTGGGAATTTATAACAGAAGAAAAAAAATAAATTCATGAGTGAAAAAGACTAAAAATTTTAGTCTCCAAATTTTGTGGGAAAAAGTTTTAAATTACAAGAAATGAAGAAAAAAAATGGAGCCAAAACACCATATAAAGATTCTGAATTTACAAGGAAAAAAATCTCTAATTTAAAACACACACAAATTTCAGAGAAAAAGTCACTAACTTCTAATTAAAAAGGTCCAGATTTACTATAATAGGCTATAATGCAAATAAGAATAAAGTTTCAAAGTTAGACTACATAAAAAATATGAGACAAGCAAGAAAAAACTGCAAATTTACATAAACGTCAGAACAGCCCCCCCCCCCCCCCCCCAGCTGTGGAGGGGCAGCTCAGATAAAGACAGCAAATGGGCTGTTACCCGGGCAACAGTAGCCCTTACTTGTGCACGTCCTGGAATGACGAATATGAATTGAGGTTTTTATTCCACCTTCTCTGCATGTAATGGAATCCAAACTCAATATTATCAAGCTGATTTACAAAGAAAAGCTTTCAAATCGTCTGAAATTGCATTTTTTTAAAAACTCAATCGGTTTAATTCAAACGTTCTAAGCCTGATGCAACAGATGTAAATAAAACCATTTCTACTGTGCTGATGAAATATGACTGAGTGCTGGATTTTGATGCAGATGATGAGCTCGGAATTATTGGTCGGTGTCGCTGTACTGATGTAAGTTGAAGTCCCCCCCCACCCCCACCCCAACGAGTCTTAAAAAACGGCAGCAACGAAATTAGAACAATTCCTGTCTTTAATGGATTATTTGAACCAGAGCCCACAACGTTGATTAACCGGCAAAAGACAAAAGTGGGCTGCCATTAAAGCTGTAATCAAACCGTTGCAGCCGCAGCGCCTTTCATTATTTAATGGCGCTCCGTGGCTCCTCGTCTGGCTTGATCTGCTGGACATTTTCCTCTTCCTATTTATTCCTCGTCCTGCCCGTTTGTTTGTTTGGGGGGGGGGGGGCGGGGGGGACCTGCCCTTCCCGCGGCCCTCGCGCCTCTCTCCAGCAGCTCCCTGCCTTTGTTAATGCGGAGGAGCGCTCGCGGACATGCGGGTGCTGAACTCTGCACCTGCGTCGCGCGGCGTTCCACTCCACGGGTCACGCCGCGCCCGCGGGACCCACACACAGAAGCCCCACACCACCCTATTCTCCAGCTCCCCTATTTTCTTTCCTCCCGTTTCTCATTAGCTTTCTTTTTCTGGCCCTCTCTGCTTTTTTTTTTTTTTTCTCCGTTCTCTCGTCATTAGCGCGTGCACCGTCGGTAGATCCCCGCCGCAAAAACGGGCCCGCGAGGCATGATTGCGCGTGAGAGAAGCCTCTTTCTGCAAGAAAAAAAGAGGGGGCCTCAGTGGATAGAAAATGCAGCCAATTATCTCCCCGGAATAAGACGGAATCCATCATTGTGAGTGTGTGTCTGTGTGCTGTTTGCAGAATATGAACACTTTAAACCTTTGCAAGGCTTTTACAGACATATAGAAGATTAAAGCAATAACAGCATAACACTGCTGCTCCTGCTAATAAAATTATAGTGCTTTATAATATTCATGAGCACAATGCTATTTCTTTCAGATGTGACCCTATACAGTAAAATAATATAAATATGCAGCCACTGTAAAAACAAATAATGGCAAAAAAAGTGGAATCAACTGCTGTTTTTGCTCCCCTTTTTTGCAGCCTTTTCTTTCAAATCTTGAGCGCTTCTTTTCATTAAAAAACGTGATAGCATTTCTCCTTTGCCTTGATAATCAGCTGTTTTTGTTTGGATTTTCTTGGTCGGATTTACATTAAACGACAGCAAAACGTGCACTTTTTGACAAAAATCCACTTATTTACAGTTTTGGGAAAGTTACATTGAAATTGTAATAGGTTACCAGTTACAAGTTATATCTTATTTAAAGTGTAATAGTAGCGTAACTGTTTTTAATTACTTTATTAATGTCATGTAACTTATTACATCTAATTTTCAGTGGGGTAGGCCGAATGTTTCTATGTTGGTTGGTTTGTGTGCAGGATTACACCAAAACTTCTGGACGGACAAAATTTCCACCAGAGGTGGCCCATGGGCTAAGGATGAACCTATAGATTTTAGGCTGCATTCAGACCAGGCTAGTCTGGGGGTCTCGGTTCAACTGGGCGGGGAATGCTGAGAATTTTCTCACCTTCGTTTGGTTTGGTTTGCATTCACACTACAGTGGAGCAAACTGCCTGGACAGCATCACACAGTTACAGCAACTGCTCATTTGGGGCGCTGCAGCCAAAACCACCACTGCAGGAAGAAAAAATCTCAGCAAAGAAGAAAAATCAGGCTCGTCAATTGGCCAGGACCGAAAACGGAAATCCGTTCCTGTCGGTCAGGTTGTTTGTCCACCACAAACAAGACATTTTTTTAACTTTTCTCCTTGGCTTTCACTGGTAAAAGGATTTCTTGGATTCGCACGGTTGTCTTTATTGTTATTTTCTACCCAAAATGTACTATAGTAAACACCACTTCCTCTTCTCAGACTACATATTGCTATGGTTACACAAACACTGAGGGGCACTTAAGCCCTGTGGTTTGCTGGATACTTCGTTTGGATTCACAATGCAAGCGGAGTGCACAAGACTTTGTTTGCAAGAGAACCGAGACCCCCGTTTTCAGGGGGACCAGACTTTGCTTGTTTGGTGCGCACCACAGTTACAATGCGTGCTCAGATGGCACCAAATGAACTGAAATATCTGCGGAAGCCGCTGTTTGGTCCTTTGGTCTGGACCAAACAGTGGCCGTTTGAATGCGTCCTTAGAGATGATCCAGGTCAGGATGCTGATTCTGGATTACTTTTTGGTTGTAGGTGTTGTGAAACTGCAGCTTACAACAGATTGCAGACGTGACGACAGACGCACGAGTGACATCATCATGCCGTGCCTACATAAAGGGACTGTTGGCGGGAGACAGCCTCTTTGACGCTCCGCCTTCATAACAGTCAGAGCCTGTATGCTATTACCACAACACATGTACCATCCGTTGTACATTGTAATAAAGTTCAAGTTCAGTACAGCTCCTGCCTCCACTGTCCTATTTCCAGACATAACAAATGGCAACGAGGAGAAAAATTGGTCTTCTGGAGGAAAATACATTTTTCCTGAAGACGGATGCATATCTAGAAGAGAGTCTGGCACTCGGAGGAAGATGTCGAATAGGCGAATCAAGTTTGGCCAGCACCGACAGCGAGCGGGTGAGTCAGTCCAGCAGTTTGTCACCGACCTTCGCCATTTGGCTAGTAAATGTGAGTTCGGACGCTTGGAGGAAGAGTTTGTGTGAGACAGATTGGCGGAGAACACTACAAATTGGAAGCTGCAGGAGATATTGTTCACGGTGCCGGACAGCCTGACACTGGCTGAAGCACTGGAGATGGTGTCCCAGCTAGAGTGAGAAGAGGCTGCTCAGTTAGCATTGCAGTTAGCGGGCCCAGCCCGCGCTTCCCACAGTCAACTCCACTGGTGCAGACAGTTGTCCCGGTTGCTGAGCTCGTTGACCCCATGTCTGACATGGACGACATCAACATTGTGGGCCCCGAGAACTGGTCAGGACTGCAGTGTGTAGTGAAGCTGGACAGCGTCAGTATGTCAATAATGATAGCCACCGCTGCCTCAAGGTTCCTGATAAACAAGGCCACGGTTAGAAGGCTTACACCCTGGCGACCTAAGGGGGTGGAACTGCCGGGCGACGGATGCTCAAAGACCAGCAGAAACATCACCTTTGCAGTGCAATACGGTGATGAAACAATCCCAGAATTCCGGTTCCAGGTGATACACCATGCCTATAACGTTTTGGGGTGGGATTTGTTCTGTGAACTGGGCCTCTCCATCACAGACCCCGTGCTGACCGACGACAGTCTGGGTTCATTGCACTCAGACGTGGACGCAGCCACTCCCTGCCTCGCAACACATGCCGAGCAGAACCCAGCAGAGCCAGAGTAGCCACAAGAGCCCCAGTCTGCAGCCACACAGGACCCAGAGCTGGTCCCTGTGTGGCACAAGCATTCTTGAGCTGCAGCCTCATCGCAGGAGGGAGAGTATGATTTTGCTAACGTGGGTATAGCTGAAGATCAGAGCATGGAGAGAGAACACAGCATAAAGAGATAACACAGCATGAAGAGAGAGGACAAACTGGACTCACCTGGCATGAGCCTCGGAGAGCTGCTATGAAGCCGCAGGAGAGGGAGTTCATGGAGAAAGGGGACCCCAGTGGAGACGAAAACCTGGCACATATCCCGTCACCAACGACAGCAACACATTACCGCAACCACAACCAGCACCAGGAGAGAGAGGACAGAAGCTGAATTCATCTCGCATCCTCGCCGAACATCAGCCTAAAGGAGCCGCTGCATCACTGCAGGATAGAGAGTTTGTGGCCCAGCAGGACCCAGCAAAGCATCGCCAACCAAGGGCACGTCCTGTCGTCAGCGTGAATGGCACACCACCACAACGGCAACTAGCATCAGAGACAAGAGAGCAGCAGTGTCGAGTGCAGCTAAACAGATCGCCGCTCGCACTACTTAATTGGGTTTGGGTCCAATGATCTGACCGCCTGGACCCACAGATGGTCCCGTCATCGCAGATGAGAATCACCACACAAAAGAGGCCAGCCCCCGTCCAGATGGCCGATGGTTTGAGATGGCATGCCAATCGTCTGCGAATGGTAAGAATGGCTGCCTCGAATCAAGACGCAGCGCTGGAGCCGACTCAGCTGGTGTGGAACAAGGGCTGGGACGTTACTGACGAGAGAGCTGTGACTCCAGCAAGATGGCATCCAGGTCTGCTGCAGCCGGCGCCTCCAGGGGCGTGCCCACCACGGGCTCGACTGAAGCCCCTGAAGATGAACTGTTAAAGTTACTCTGCTTTTCAATATTCAGACAGAGCATTGTTGCAACACAGTGGCAGAATAACCTACTCAGCCATGCAGGGTTAACCGGTGGTCTACCTGGTACCCCAGGTTCTATTTGAGTTTGTCTGAAAAAAAGAGGTGCTGTTGTGAATGTAAAGCTGCTGTGAATTTAAAGTGCTAAATGTTTATGGTGTCTGTTGGCTTTCCCAGGAAAGGTTGAATGTTGTGAAGCTGCAGCTTACAGCACACTGTGCGGATGTGACGACAGACGCACGGGTGACGTCATCACACCGTGCCTACGTAAAAGGACTGTTAGCAGGAGACGGCCTCTTTGGTGCTCCACCGTCGTAACAGTCAGAGCCTGTGTCAGTTAGAGGTTAGGTTGTATGCTATTACCACAACACGTGTACCATCCATTGTACATTGTAATAAAGTTTGAGTTCAGTACAGCTCCTGCCTCCACTGTCCTATTTCCAGACATAACAGAAGGTATGTACTCTCTGAGTGTCCTGTAGTTCAGTGTTTTGGGGACCCCTGGAATGTTCAGGTTTCCGTGGGAAATTTTCTAATTCTCACGTCTTATTTGGTCCCAAAAAATGCAAATAAGTTGCTTTTGTTGTGCGTGGATTTTGCAGGCACCCAAAAAAATTGGTAGGTAGGGATGGTGGATGGTGAGTTTGGTTAGTTTACAACCCAAGTAATCCATACATACAAAGAAATCAAGGCAACTGTGTTCACAAAATAAGTTTTATTTTATGAAGTGGAATGACAAAGGGAATAAGGATTGAACACATGAAGAAAAAGAGGTGCAAAAAGGCATAGAAAGCCAAGAAACCAGGTGAAATCCATCAGAATTTAGGAAGCCATCCCATCCCCTATCAGTGCAAATTAATTTCAGATGGTTAAGTCCTGATTGATAGCCTTTAGAAAAGGTCTGTGAATATCAGATTGTCACACCACAAAGAGCTCATGATGGATAGAAGCAAAGAGCTTTCTCTAGACCTTTGCAACCTTATTGTGGTAAAACATAATGATGGCATTGGTTACAGGTGCATTTCTAAACTGCTGAATGTTCCAGTGAGCACTGTTGGAGCTATCATTCGGAAGCGGAAAGAAGAAGAAGAAGCCAACTTTGTCATTCAGTCCATACAGCCAATCATGTACAGCAGAACAAAATTACTTTTCTCCTATCTACAATGTTAATCACATCTAGAATCAGAGGGGCCACTGACATGCAAGGCACCGCCACAAACAACTTTTCCTTCCCCCATTCTATTATGCTGAGCACCAAGCTAGAAGGTGGGAAGTACCATTTTTATATGGTCTTTAGTATGACCCGGCTGTGACTTGAACCCCCAACCTCCCGGTTGTGGGGTGGATGCTCTGTCAACTAGGCCACCACTCTGGTAGTGGTTTTTACCATAAACTGGCCATGATCAGGCGCTCCTTGGAAGATTTCTGACAGAGGAGTCAAAAGAATTATCAGAAGAGTTATCCAAGAGGCAAAGACCACTCATGGAGTGCTCCAGAAAGACATGGAGTTAGCAGGTACTGCAGTTTCAAAGAAAACAATAAGTAATACACTCAACCAACATGGGCTCTGTGCCCGCTCACTTTGCAAGACTCCATTGCTGAACAAAAAGCATGTTGAAGCTCGTTTAAAGTTTGCTGGACGACATTTGAGCAAGCCAGTAAAATACTGGGAGAATATAGTCTGGTCAGATGAGACAAAAATTGAACTTTTTGGATGCCACAACACACAGCATGTTTGGAGAAGAAATGACACTGCACATCAGCCCCAAAACACCATACCAGCAGTGAAGTTTGGAGGTGGGAGCATCATGGTGTGTTTGTTTTTTTTCATCACATGGTACAGGCAGACTTCATATAATTGAAGGAAAGATGAATGGACAAATGTACAGAGACATCCTTGATAAGATCCTGTTGCCCTCTGTCAAGATGCTGAAGATGAAACAAGGGTGGACATTTCAGCAAGACAATGATCCCAAACACACAGCCAAGGAAACTCTCAACTGGCTCCAGAGAAGGAAAATAAAGCTGGTAGAATGGCCCAGTCAGTCACCTGATCTGAATCCAATTGAAAAATCTATGGAAGAACTGAAGATCAGAGTTCATAGAAGACACCCACAGAAGCTTGAAGATTTAAAGACAGTTTGTGTGGAAGAATGGGCTAAAATCCCTCCTGAGCAATGCCTGCTCCTAGTTTCTCCATACAGGAGGTGTCTGGAAACTGTTATTACCAACAAAGGCTTTTTAACTAAATATTACAGGAATTTCACCAAGTGTGTTCAATACTTATTCCCTGTGTCATTCCACTTTATTAAATATACCTTATTTTGTGAACACAGTTGCTTTGATTTTTTTTGTATGTATGGATTACTTGGGTTGTTTCTGATATCTGGTGAAAATCTCAGGTCAATGGCTCCATCAGAAATATGTTTAATGAGAAAAATGTTGACATGTTCAATTTTTATTTTCCCCGCTCTGTGTGTGTGTGTGTGTGTATATATATATATATATATATATATATATATATATATATATATATGTATATATATATATATATATATATATATATATATATGTGTGTGTGCAGTGCATCTGGAAAGTATTCACAACGCTTCACATTTTCCACATTTTGTTGTGTTACAGCTTTATTCCAAAATGGATTAAATTCATTTTTTTCCTCAAAATTCTGCACACAATACCCCATAATGACAATGTGGAAAAAGGTTTTTTTTGAGATTTTTGCTAATTTATTAAAAATAAAAGATTAAGAAATCACATGTACATAAGTGTTCACAGCCTTTGCCATGAAGCTCAACATTAAGCTCAGGTGCATCCTGTTTCCACTGATCATCTTTGAGATGTTTCTACAGCTTAATTGGAGTCCACCTGTGGTAAATTCAGTTGATTGGACATGATTTGGAAAAGCACACACCTGTCTATATAAGGTCCCACAGTTGACAGTGCATGTCAGAGCACAAACCATGCATGAAGTCAAGCATGAAGTCAAAGGAATTGTCTGTAGACATCCGAGACAGGATTGTCTCGATGCACAAATCTGGGGAAGGGTGCAGAAAAATTTCTGCTGCTTTGAAGGTCCCAATGAGCACAGTGGCCTCCATCATCCGTAAATGGAAGAAGTTCGGAACCACCAAGACTCTTCCTAGAGCTGGCCAGCTGTCTAAACTGAACAATCGAGGGAAAAGGGCCTTAATCAGGGAGGTGGCCAAGAACCCAATGGTCTCTCTATCAGAGCTCCAGCATTCCTCTGTGGAGAGAGGAGAACTTTCCAGAAGGACAACCATCTCTGCAGCAATTCACCAATCAAGCCTGTATGGTAGAGTGGCCAGACGGAACCCACTCCTTTGTAAAAGGCACATGGCAGCCCACCTGGAGTTTGTCAAAAGGCACCTGAAGCACTCTCAGACCATGTGAAACAACATTTTCTGGTCTGATGAGACAAAGATTGAACTCTTTGGTATGAATGCCAGGTGTCATGTTTGGAGGAAACCAGGCACCGCTCATCACCACACCAATACCATCCCTACAGTGAAGCATGGTGGTGGCAGCATCATGCTGTGGGGATGTTTTTCAGTACCAGGAGCTGGGACACTAGTCAGGATAGAGGGAAAGATGAATGCAGCAATGTACAGAGACATCCTGGATGAAAACTTGCTCTTGACCTCAGACTGGGGCGATGGATCCTCTTTCAGCAGGACCACGACTCTAAACACACAGCCAAGATATCAAAGGAGTGGCTTCAGGACAACTCTGTGAATGTCCTTGAGTGGCCCAGCCAGAGCCCAGACTTGAATCCAACTGAACATCTCTGGAGAGATCTGAAAATGGCTGTGCACTGACGTTTCCAACCCAACCTGATGGAGCTTGAGAGGTGCTGCAAAGAGGAATGGGTGAAACTGCCCAAAGATAGGTGTGCCAAGCTTGTGGCATCATATTCAAAAAAAGCTTGAGGCTGTAATTGTTGCCAAAGGTGCATCAACAAAGTATTGAGCAAAGGCTGTGAGTACTTATGTATATGTGATTTCTTAGTTTTTTATTGTTTTTTTTAAATTATTTTTATGTTTTTACATTTTTCACTCCACTAATGGTTAAGGCTAGGAAAAATGTTGTGGTTAGGTCACCTCGAATGGTAAAAGAGAAAGAAAGAGAAAGAAAACAAATGTTATGGTGCCGGCAGACACATTTCTTAAAGGTGTAAATGCTACGTATCCACTGCACGTGAAAAAGATTTTTCTGTGTCTATGCATGATTTCTCAGAGAGAAAAATTTTGCAATTCTACATTTTTTAGGTGAGACTGGGCTGATTAAACTTTATTCTAAACAGTCTTATTTGAAAATAGCAAAGGAAGGCATTGTACACAGGAACATGAAAAACAACAAAGTGAAAATACTAAATATACAGCCTAGCTTTTTTGACAATAAGTACAGATTTAACCCCATTTATAATCAGTAACTTTTTCACAAGCAGCTGTAATTTAATTATACTTTTTCCTATCTGAAGAGCCTTGGACAGGTGATCTGGTGGACAGGAATGTCAGGTGAACACTCCTTTAAAAAACTTGTGGCATTGTGGTGACTGATAAACTTTTGAAAAAGAACAAAACAGAAATTGCTCAATATTTGATAGAAAGATTCCTTTTCTGTATCCAGAAAAAGTCTTATTTTGCTTATTTGAGCTTGCAAAAAAAGTGCATTCTGAATTAATTTGCTTCCCTTTTTTTGCAAAGATTGCACCCTTAAATATCAGTGTCACCATCAGCTTATAGTAACCAATTCCTTCCTGGTATTTAGATTTTCTACGTAAATTATGTTGTAGAAATACAGCCTATTAGAGGCATGCTTTAGCTGTCTTCTCATTTTTTACCTCTCCATGTATGTTGGAACTAAAATACAAACAAAAAATTACTGCACAGTTAAATTCAGCTTTCTATTTGGCCCATATATAACGCCTGTGTTTTTTCCAGTAGCCTGTGAATTTGACTCATCACATTGCCAAGCAACTTGATCTCGATCTCACCAAAAGTCGTACAAAAAACATGCTTTCCACCCCATTAAAAAGTACCATTTATACTAAAAACAACAACAACAAACCCAAAATCCTCCACTCCAAACCCACTTGTCACTGTGTACGTGCCAAACAACACCCATTTTGCAAACTCTTGAGTTCTCTGGTGGCGAGAGGGGGATGATGGACAGGACAACAAAACCGAGCGCTGTCACTCAACAAGCCCAGGTTCGTGTCCAACTCAGTCCATTTCTCACTTCTGTATTTGCTTTCAGTTAGGGTAGTATCTCAAAGAGTGGTGGACGTTGATGAACGTGATGATTTTTGGATTCGCCAACTATTCTGATGACTGCTGGCCAAAATCAAGCCAGTATTTCATGGAGTGGCAAATGTTAAGGAACGTTCAAGAATGTTGCGATTTGAGGGCTTCGTCAGGGTTTGTGAAAGGTTGCAAAACAGTCCGCACACAGTTTTTAAGGTCGGAACAGTTTTGTCACACAGCTTCTTAAACCGTTCCTCGTGTCCTCTACTTGTTGAACCAAAAAGAATTTTAGCAACATGTGTTACAGCTGTTTGCAGACACAACTATTTTGTAACTGGAGAAAAATACATTCAAGAAAAAGTGTTTGTGACCTTAAAAACGGTTTGCAAACCATTGTCTAGCCTTTTACGAACCCTGATGAAACCCCAACAACTGCTATGTTCATGAACGTCCCTCAGCATTTGCCGCTCCATGGGCTACGGGGTTTATTGGTTAAGGTTATAGGGAAAAGGTTAGGTTTAGGTATACACTCTACTAATGGTTAGGATTAGGAAAAGAGGCAGGTGTAGGCAGTTCTCCCACTCAAATATCACATGTACATGTGCTACATGTTGCAAAGTTGCAAAAGTGTGTTATTTGCACATTTTGGTGTGCCTGGGCTGGGGGAGCAACACTATTAAAAAAGGAGGTCAATCCAATTGTGGTGGTTTGGAAAGCTGAATTCTCTTTCTGATATTTCCCAACACAAACTGTTTCACTCATAGAAACAGAAAAATAAAGATGCCCACCAGGGCTGGGCGATTGACCAAAATAAACCTGGAACCGACTTTTGGGGTGTAGAACTGATGTAGTCTTGCTGATGTTGGATTTTTCCGTTTTTCTCCTCTCCCTGTTGTGGGTGTGTACGTCAGTGCTGAACGTCCCCTTTAAGACATGCCCGCGGAGTTACTAGCATGGGCACGTAACTCCGGAAGCAGCGCAGTCAGAGCTGTTCAGATGCAGCAGAACATAGGAGCAACGTTTAGTAACTAAAACAAATGTGGTCTCCATCTACATAGTATATGATGGTTGACATTTCATCTGAAGATACCGAGAAAATGCGAGCAAAATACATGGATACTAGCACTAAAAGGAGCAGAAGCTAAGTCACTGTTAGCTTCTCAATGGCTATCTGTGTCATCTCAGCCCTTTTACAGCGGGAATGGACAAACTAAAGCTGTATTTAAAAATCAGACAAGAAACTCAATCACTCTATGGTGGTAACACAATCACGAGTGCGTAAAGGACTCCCCCAATGCAGCTAACAAGCTAATTAGCCACCACCATGTGACATGACCCACAAACCCTCAAGAGGTATGTGTTGTAAACACTGACAGTGTTTGTGTGTGAAATGACAATATTTCTGTTCTTTATTACGTTATGCTCATTTACTACCGCACCACAGTGATGATACCACACTCTCGTGTAATATTGCTTAATTATGAACCTTGTCAGTAAGAAGGGGGATAATAAATAGGCAAAAAAAAACCAAACAAGCCAAAAACCAATATGAAAGGATCAATTAACCGTGATGCTGATTTATCTTTTAATTCCCTGATGCCCCCTGATACGGGAGTTGCATAGGCACATAACAGGAGCCCAAAAAAAGGAGCATGGAAGAAAAGGTTAAGGTCAAATTGCCCAGTTCTAGTACCCACTGAAAACTAAAAAGTTCCTTGGTGTGATGGATGAGAGGAACCATTCTGAGTTCCATAAAGAACCTTGAACCCAGTTTTTTCCTCCATGCAATTTCAGTAGAAATTAACAATTTGGTTCATTGGAGAACCATAAAAGGTATGGAAAGGTTCATCAACTTCGAGCTCTATGGGGAACCATTATTTTTCTGTGTGTAGGTGTTCATTAATATTTCATGAAATAAGTCATTTTGACCCCCCAATAGCCCCCGTTAGCTGGACTTCCATGCAGAATTTCCCTGGAGAAAAGGCTCAGGCTGCACACCTCCCATAATAAAACACATGGTTTATTATCAATATGATAGAAATGAAATCACTGGACAATTAGAAGCATGTCTACCCATCATCATCATCAGCAGCAGCACCATGACAACAGCTCTATAGAAACAGAAAAACACCGGATGAGTCCTGCCCCTCCCCCTCCCCCTCTCACGCTGGTCAAATCACAGATAAACAGGCCTACTCCAAAATTAAAAAAAATAAAATAAAATAAAATAAAATAAACAGAAAACGCTGGCACACCTATTTACACAACCATTCATTTAAATTAATATAAATAAATATTTACACGCATAAATTAACACCCTCGTCTCATCTCCACAGTCTCCAAACCACTTTTTTCTTTTTTCTTTTTGTTCCCGTGTGAAGACAAACACGTATGCACTCATTCAGGCACACAGACACAATGTTGCTGTTCGCTGGCTGTTCTCACAGCATCTCAGTCTCACAGGATGCAGGCAGGGGGAGCGAAATGGATGTAACACAGTAACCACCATGTCCTCGGGGGGAATGAAAAGAACGTAACACAGATGAAAAATCCCTCTGTGCTCTCTGACACTGGCCCACGGGTGTCTTCCTCTGCCTCTTTCTCGCTCCATCTCAGTGTGCAGGTCAGTGGCAGGAGGTGTAAAGCTAGAAGTTAACGGTGTAACGCCTCCTCCCGCCTCCCTCCATCATCATCATCATCATTGCCCTCCCCCAGTCCCTTTTGCCAGCTTCATTTCCTCTGCTTCTCCTCTTTGTCGGCAGCCTTGTTGCCGGCGTCCCCGTGCCGGCTGTTGGGTGGGTTGTTGAGAAACATCTTGTCAAGTCCTTTGAGAGCCTCGGTGAGGTAGTTCTGCAAGGCGGTGAGCGCGGCGCAGATGGCTGGGGAGCCAAAGCCATGCGTGATGAAGGAGAAGTGGGAGAGGCAGCTCTGGATGCCGGGCTCCAGGATGGGCGTGGGCCTTGAGTTGCCCAGGGGAGTCCTGTCCTGGGCCAGCAGGTCCGTGAACTCCTTGCACAGCTGTCTGCGGGCGAGAAGAGACACAAGAAGACGTCAGGAGAGGAGAACTCAGGGTTTCCCCCATAAGGGTTTTTGGAAGCTGATAGCGCGGATGGATAACTGCCGGTTTGCTGTCATTAAATTTAATGGCTAATGGTTTATTCAACGCTTCCTTAAGAAAGTTATTAATGGCGGGGCTGACACCAAATGTAGACGAGAGAGAGCGTCATATTAAAAATCTCTAAAAGCCAATATTCTACAATTACCACAGAGGCAGAGTCAGTATGGTCCCTCAGAGCCTCACACTTCCCGAGGGCTCCCAAATGTTAGCTGACACATAATTAGTCTTGAATTTTGATTATTGAAATTATCTGTAGGAATGTCTAACACAGTATACTATATATGAAGTCGCCCCAGTATTTTACCACACTAGGAGTTTTAAGGCGTAACCCCAGAAAAAACAACCTTGTTCAGGGCTAAGAGAGTGTGAATTTTACTGCATTTATTACCTTATAGGAGCTGTTGCCTTTTGGCAGGATTACACAAAAACTACTGGATGGATTTTGATAAAATTATCACCAGAGCTGGCTCTTGGGCCAAGGATGAGCCCACTAGCAAGAGACACTGTGTGCTGGCAGGGAAGGGAGGCAAATGCTTGGGGCCCCAGGGTAGAAGGAGGCCCATGAGGGCTGACCAACTTTGAATCACTACAGCAGTGACAATGTGCAGAGTTTACAATGACAGTGGCAGGCCGACACAGAACTCCCTAAAGGGGCCCCACCCCCCACCTCTCATTCTAGCAGGTACCAGTGTGCGTCCTAAGTAAACAAACAAGTGAGAGTAGCCGATCTAATGGTTTGCATTAGGTGTATATTTTTGAAGTTAATATTTTTATAGTTGTGTGTTATAAATATTATAAAATATTTATAATATTTGCCCTGTACATTTATATTGTGTCAAATTTGCACATTGCACTTGTTTTATTAAGTTCTTTTTTTTAATCTAAAGTTAGTTATTATGTATGTTTTTTTTTTGTTCTGGTTTTGACTGTTCTGCTGTTATTGCTCTTCAGAATTGTAATGTTTAATGTTTGAATTTAATGTTCTTATTTTGAATGTGCACTTTTTAAATATAAACGTTTACATTTCACATTTTTTGTTAGTGTCAGATTATTTATTATATAAGGGTGTTGGAGGAGCCCCCTGTGATTTTTTGCCTTAGACCCCAAGAGACCCTTGAATCACCTCTGCCCACTAAATCAGTATTTTTCCAACCTTTTATGAGCCAAGGAACCCTTTTTACATTGAAAAAAAATTCACGGCACCCCACCAGCCAAACATTTTACACAGTGACACTAGCCTAATATACAGTAGCATAGGTAATGACAATTTTGCCTTGTAGTTTCTACTCAGTGTGAAACTTGGGCCTGTTTAGATGAACACAAAGCTGATATCCTGGCAGAAACTGAAGAAAGACATGCACAAAGCTCTTCCTCCACAGCTGTCAGTCTCTCTCTTTTTTTAGGTTTTATAGCAGTCAGGCTTGAAAAGCAAAGGTTTTTCTCATTAAAGTTATCCATTTCTCCATGTCTTCACAGAAATAAATAAAATAGTCCGTGTTCTTGTCTTGAAGTGATGAGTGTTTTGTTTCGAGATGACATTTAAGTTTACATGGGACCGTGGCACTGTTGAATAGTATTTCCCTGCACACCAAGCATAACAGGTTAGTGAAGTGGGATCCCCAGTGGAAGCAAATCCAAAGGAAAGGTTATTTTTGCTGTACTGCCTTGTCTTCACCATCTTGGCTTTCTTTAAACAACCCCTCAGCCCTTCACCTGAGTTAGAATTTTGTCCAGTTCAGAGTCTGAATCTTTCATCTTCAAATATTTATCCATTGCTGTTTTTCATGTAGTCACCATGACCTAACACGTCTTTACAAGGTCATTAACCTCCATAAAGCACATGAAGAAGAAGAGAAAGAAGACAACAGTAACCATACTGACCTGGAAGAGCCACTACAGAACCCATGCACAACAACAGCCAATTCGCAATTTTTGGACCAATTAAGAAGTGAAATTAGGCAATTTCCCAAGGAATCCTGAATGTTCTCTTGGAGAACCCTAAGGTTCCTAGGAACTCTGGTTGAAGAACACTGCACTAGATGATGGGGAAGATCTGGATCAGTATGTGTATTCTGGATAACCTTTTTCACTGTTTTAGTGCTGTGGAATAGGGTTTTTTTTTATATTTTTGCTAATACTGTGAAAAATAACAGGCTAATCAACCTAAAATACACAGGCATAGCTTATGATACAATTTCATCTGGCACAGTTATCACAGTTTGATTTGTGGATAAACAGCCTTGGTGGGGGCTGTGGGTGCCCTCTAGTTTCTAAAGTTATCTGCAGCACACCCTGAAACAACACAAAATCCCATATAAATATGATAAATATGACAGAATAGGGAGTAATGTGTTAGAGGTTCAGTGGTCAGTCTAGATTGGAGGTGTGCGAGAGGTCCAACCCGCAACTCTAATGATATTAAAAACAAAACAAAAAAACTTGACACATGCAATATAATTTTAGGTCTTTATTGAACAATGTTCAATAAAGTCATATCATGATCCTATCATGATATGACATAGCTACCCTGAGAAAGATAGCTGATTTTAAAGAAACCTCAAATCATGCTTATATGTTTATTCTGTCCAGTCTTCACAAATTCACTCTGAAAAATTGCCCTTGGCCTTAAAACAAACTTCAAAAACTGATCAATTACTGAACTTAAGGGGCCGAAGTTTGACTAATATATATCAAATTAAAACAGTTTAGAATAAAAACCTAAATCTGCTGTAAAAATGAGGTGTTTTTTTAAAAATACTGAACATTTCCTATTCAGAGGTTACATGTGCCCGTGTCCTCAGTCTGTATATCGACCTGTGTATGCAACACATGTTTCCTTTTATGTTGAAAGAGTTTGGGGTTCATATCAAACCTTCTGGAGTGCTTGAAGGTGAGCTGTGGATACCAGCGACTAAAATTAAGTTCAATAAATTGGATTTTTTTTTGTAAGTAATAAGTGTAATACTGTAAGTTGACTTTTTTGTTTGCTTTTTTGTTTTATTGTTTATGATTTTGTGATTTTTGTACCTTTCTGTTTGTCTGTGGTGTTATTACTCACTGGGTGTTTTCCTGGCCACCTGGATTGGTAGACTTTTGAGTTTAGAGCTGTTTAGGTGAGCAGTTCTCTAAAGTTTACCCTTCTGCTTTCACAGCTATCAATTTTCCCTGGGCTCGGCTTTTCATCTGTGAGCTGTTGCTACAGCAATAAAACATGTTATGCTCTCCATACACAGGCAATGTACATACGAGTAATGGAACAAATTTGTGGACTAGGGTTTTTTCATGTGCGAAAGAAAGTTTGAGGGCCACGGTCCCATGGAAACATCGTCAGTATAGTAGTAGCGGCATTAATGTCTCATAGAATAGGGTGAACTGGGGCAATAAGTTACATGGGGGAGGTTTTTACACCCCTCCTGCTTGCACTGTGCATGTGTGGTCTTTCTAATTTTAGACTCTATACAGCTGCTCAATTCTGAGAGTGGAAGAATAAATTGAAAGCTGAATTCCAAAGCTCCGGTGTGGGAGCATTCTGAAGACAAATGAGTGAGGAGAGCCCAGTGATGTCAACAAGCCACTATGCCGCCTATATAAACATGACAGTGATAAATGAAAAATTTACTATTAAAAAAATTTTGTCTGCCAAAATTTGCTCTCATCACAGGCCTAATTACATGGCTAAATTGTCATTAGATATGCCATAACAGGCTACAGTATGTCATAACATTTTGGGTTGGTGGGGTGCCGCTGGGTTTTTTTTTTCAATGTAAGAAGGATGCCGTGTCTCAGAAAGGCTGAAAAAACACTGTAGGTTCCTGCTACATGTGAGCCATGCATATGGATCTCTGCACATGAGAGAGGACAGATAAATGAATCATGAGCCCTCTGAGTAATTTTGGGAAAATCTGTTGTTTTCTTCAGACCATAGTGATCTTGTGCACAGTATGTTTTCTCATGAAACTATATGGCCACATGTCTATTTTTACTTTAAGTACAGGGTTCCTTCCTGGTGGTGTCAAAACTAAATGGCAATGATGGGGCAAGTTGTTACACAGAGACAAGGGGCACATTGTTACAGTGTGACTCCAATCTGGCATTGTGGATTACTGCCAAGGTAATATTTTATAACATGGTATATTATGTAAAAAAAAAAAGCTTATAAACATTTTAGGTATGCTCAAATGAACAATTTATTACAGAAATAATCATCACAATACGTGTTTCATTATTATACATTCCAACCATATTTAGTCAGCAATGTGACACCTTTACCTGTGTGGACTGAAATGCAGCATTCATGTTTCAGTTCAGATATAAAGCATGGTGCTACACATATAAGAGATCTGTTTACAGTTTGAATAGGAACAATAGAAAGAAGCACTCTGTCTTGTGAATTTATCAACCTACCACTCACTGTAACAACTTTCCCCGGTAGATGTAACTACTTTCCCCAACAGTGGGGTCAAAAGTTACACAAACATATATTTTTTTTCCTTTGTCCACTACAAGCAAGTAATATAATACAAGATAAAAAACAAATGAATCATATAAACGAGGACATAGTGTGAAATAAAACTGTATTAAGTACATTTATGTGAAAATTGCAACTTTGTGTCCCAGCTTACACCATTTCATGTAAAAAAAAATAATAAAGCTGCTCTAACTCAAAATGAAACAATTACACAGTCATTACACTGGACTAAAATGGCTGTAAAGATGGAGGGAATTCTATTTGTTGTAACTTGGTAACAATTTATTGGTCTTATGCTTTTTATTATTAACTAAAGCTGGAAAAGGGCCTAATAAAGTTCTGTCCATTGTAAGGATGAAAACTCGGATATTTACATTGGAGAGACAGAACAACAACTGCATAAGCAGATGGCCCAACACAGGAGAAACGTTACTGGAGCAGACTTGGCAGTTTCTCTCCAGCTGACGGACAAAGGACATTCAGTTTGGACATGGCTTGACAGGGGAGTTATAGAGGCCATTTATGTCCATGTAAAGAAACATTCAGTGGGCAGAAACGGAGGCCTTAGATACCATCTACCCTCTATAGTACATTACTTTCTTCCCTTCCTAAGAAATCTGGGGATGTGTCCTGCATCCAACTGAGAGACACTTAGTGTGTGTGTGTGTGTGTGTGTGTGTGTGTGTGTGTGTGTGTGTGTGTGTGTGTGTGTGTGTGTGGCTGTATGTGCATACATACTTGTATGTAGGCTACTTTAAATATACAGCTCTGGGACAAAAATAGAGCACTGGAAAATCTTTCCTAAATTACCATCTCTACATGAATGGCAGCCATTCCATTTGAGTACCTGTTGAATTCCAACACAAGGACACCTCAGTCTGCTTAAGGAGGCACTGATTAGGTGATCATCTAAGCATGGTAAAATGCATGAAAACTGGGAATAATAATCAGAGTTATTCCACAAATACAGATTTCTGAGTTCTTCCTAAATTAAACTTAAGCAATGTAGTGTTCAGGAATGAACAGGAACTTGTTTTCTTTGTGCTATTTGATCAAAAAGCACACCTGTAAGCGACATCTTTTTTTGTTGTTTTAGCCAATTATTTTCTGTAAATAAATACTCTAAATGACGATATTTTGACTTGGAAATTGAGTGAGTTGTTTTTAGTAGGTTAGAGAATAAAACAAAATTGTTCATTTTCCTCAAACACATATGTATAAATAGTAAAAGCAGCTAAAGTGGCAATTTTGCAATGATCTCTTTGGTTTCTTATTTTTTTCCAGAGCTGTATATACACTTTTGTTATTTTACAAATCAAAAAAAAACTTGTTTATTTTTCAACATATTTCACTGGTTATGACACAGTTATGACATATTTGTGTTTATATCCTTCTGTTCTTTCACTCCTGACTGACAAAACCATTTGGCTGAATGGTGAAACATTTCAGAAGCAAAAAAATACTTGAATTCAGTAAACCAAGAAAGTGTTGTGTAGATAACAGCAGGTGGCATTCCTTGACTTATCTTCTGAGTAGGATGAGAACTCGTGACACTAAAGTTCACTGTGCCACCACTGAACCTTTTTCTGTGCGTATGATGTGCCTTTTGCCACATATTTCTCTGCTATTTTAACTGATCGTGACAGCTAATTTCAGTTTGCAATTCAGCCATTGTTCTATTATTCAGAGAAATTATTCAAAAATATTATAGCGATAAATCCAGACTGCCAATGCAGAGAATTTTATTATATATTTTTAAAAATATTCTGAAATTTAAAAGTTATACTTTCATATTTCTAATAGCCATCACACAAAAGTGAACTATTTCAAGCATTTTTTTAAACTTAAATATGAATGATTATGACTTAACTCTTTGAAATAGCTCTTCCAATTTTTTTTAACTTTTATAGCAAAAATCTACAAACTCGTGATCCTATTCCATGCAGTATAGAACCTCTAACATTAGAATAATCACTACACTCGTCATTGTGCCTTTCAGATGTGCTCCCTGTACACCTGGGTGACATAATTCCTCCCATGGGATTTTTTTTCTCGCTAATGCTATTCCCTTTTGAACCCTTTAAAGGATTTCTTTTTTTTCAATTCATCCCAAGGCCTTTTCCACATTTTTCCTTTTGCCAACATGTGAGATTGTCAACTGAGGATAAAATAAAGCAAAGCATGAATGCGGAACAATGTGGGATTGTGAAAAACAGTGGGGAAAAAGTTAGTTTTTCCAGTTAGATTTTCCCCCATTTTAAAGCACACTTCTGGGTCAAATCCGGTGTCAGTCTGTGAGCGAAGAAATCAATTCATGCACGCTTATTTTTATTTTTTTTTTTAAATCCACAGTGTTCCCAATTTGTTTCTCTGGCTTCTATGATGATTTATTCAAGATGCTACTTGCAAAAATAACCAAACAAGCAACCCAAGGTTACCTGCACATATCTGGCTAATCAGTAAAATCTCCTACGATGCTTTTAATGTGAAGGAATTAAAACTTAAGAGCCAACCTTCTAATGGAAGAATGCATAATTAGTGACATCAGGTACTCAAATGGATCTCCATCTTCCTCTATAGGCTTCATGGTGAAATTTAATGGGAGTGAAATCACCTCTTCACCCCGCTCTCCTTGTTAAATTTCAACAAATCATCCTCTGGTTTTAGGCGCTCATTCTGTATTCAGGAGACCCCTCTCTCTCCCCCTCCTCACAGATTCATACACCCTGCACCACGCGGCCTAAGGGCAGAGCTCCAGCAAATGAGTGACAGGCTGTGCAGGGCCGAACCCAGCTGGGGTTGTTGTGGGGGGTGGGAGGGGGGGGGGTAGATGTATGGAGAGGAGAAGCCGCCACCCCGGGCTACACTCAGGGCACCTCGCTGTTGTTCTCTGACGACTTGAAACACTCCACTGCTAAATAATGAATTTCTAACAGGCGCTGCAGCACTGGTACAGGTTTGCATCTGAGCGTCAGACATCCACCACGGAAAAGCACACCGCGCACAGCCGTGCACGCGCAGGAGCAGATGGTTTCACGCCATCAGGCCGGCAGACAGCAGCACTTAATGTGGGCTGAAAATGCGAGCTTCCCCAACAGAGTGTTGTTGTTGCGGGCGACTGCGACGCTCACATTTGGAAAGTTTCAGCGCAGCCAAACACACTGACAATGACAGGGGTGACTCATTAGTTGACTAAACACCACCAAACACCCCACTCTGTACAATCCAATCAGTTAACTTTACTTAGAAAAGGCACGCAAACAGACTGCCATGACGGAAGAGAACTCAGCAGATCCTCCGGTTTAAGGACCCCGTCACACTCAGCAGGAATCAAGCAGAACCAGCCGGAATGAGGGATTTTCAAAATTTGTGCCACACTGAGGAGGGAATTTCAAATTGACCTAAAACCCCTATAGTCACACTACAGGCGGAATGAGCCAGAATGCTGTCAGAATGAAAATTCTTTGTACAGATAAAGGGGCTGTGGACTTAGCTGACTGACGTTCCAGCAGCAGCTAGCCACGTTTTCATGTGATTTGGCTCTCCCTGGAATACGATCAGAATGTTTTGGATGCTGTTGGAATATTTACAATGCAGTCGTAGTGCTATTAGAATACATTTCGAATGCTGTTCGATATTTCCCCACTTCAAATGCACCTGGAAAGTTTTCAGCATGAGCAAAACATTCAGGCTGGCCACAAGAATGGACCAGAATATTTGGAATGCACTCAGAATGCAGTCAGAATTTTCGAATGCACTTCAAATATCCAGGAATATACAAGGAATTTTCATTCTGACAGCATTCGGGCTCATTCCGCCTCTAGTGTGACTAGGGTATTACATACAACTTCTGTTCCACTTTACACAGTGAGTTTGCAAGCTTTTTCTAAGTTAGGTTAACTAATTAGGTTTTT
The DNA here is from genome assembly GCA_020510985.1 of Pholidichthys leucotaenia. Taxonomy (NCBI): domain Eukaryota; kingdom Metazoa; phylum Chordata; class Actinopteri; order Cichliformes; family Pholidichthyidae; genus Pholidichthys; species Pholidichthys leucotaenia. The sequence continues at coordinate 288,907,522 of CM035842.1, forward strand.
ACAGTGCAAAACTGGCATAAACTCTGAGATCCAGGGTGAAAAAAACATAAATGGCCATAAATTGAATTTAAAAATGGACCTGAAGCCAAACATCAGTTGTAAAAGTTTGCATTTAATAATGTCCGGACTCTGTAGGCAACATTAGCCTCTCCAAGTGCACAATTGGTCAATGTGAGATTAAAGATTGGGCTTGGATTGGATAATATTTGCTGATTTGCAACATCAAATGGAGGGAAAAGTCCTGTAACAGAAACAAACATGCACACAACTTAGGCCTGGGCAATGTACTGAATATATTCCATGTATCAGTACATTTGGCCACCAGCGATACATAAAATGTCTATATCGTGCATATCAAGTATAATTTGTTACATTAATATGAGCCGGGACTTCAGCATCTCTCTCACCAGCAGCTCGACAGTGAACTTTCAAAATAAGAGCTCCTATCTGGTCTCACAAACCTTCAAAATAAGAGCAAGTGGCTAGCCAACTGAAGAGCTGACAGAACGCAGACACATAAAAATAAGAATAAGTGACAAATTATGCTTCTGTCTCTTATTAGACTGCCAAGTAATAATGTGCGGTAAAGTGAAATATTTCAGTGTGGATAAACTTGATTTCTTGATCATGTGAGTTTTGTTAAGGAAGGAAAAAAAGACACTTTCATACATTTTGTTGAAGAAGCTTTTTTGTAATAAAAATGTAAGTAAAATCACATTTTAAAGGACATTCAGTGCACAAAATACATATTGCAATATATATTGTGTATTATTATATAGAGAAATTATGTCACCATACATTTTTTTGTGGCTATATCGCCCAGCCCTACAACTTCATTTGCAAGTTAACATGTAGTCTGAATAAAACTGTGCAGACTTTTATTGCTTTGTAATCATTTATTTTACTGCTGTGCTAATTTATGACGTTATTACTGCTGCTAGATTCTAAAACTTTATGGTACTTTCTAATCATTGGATTTTTACTTATTCTGTTGCCATAGTTCTATGTTCTTATGTGTGAATGATTCATTTCTGTGTGGCACAGACTGAAAACAACAATTTTTTTCCAGTGTAGCAAGTACAAAAACCAAAGCCAACATACCTCCTATAGGTCACTGGTGATCTACCAGATTTTATTCTTATGGATACATTTCTCTCCTTTAATGTACATTTATTCTCACATAACTGCCCTCCATACAAATTGAGTTCAAAGAGTTTCATTAAGAAAACCTCAGTTTCATTTTCCAAATGTCAGCGCTTGCTGTTCGCTGTGTGAAGGTGGACCATCATAGAGCTCTGAGGGAAAACGCACTCACAGCTTAAACCTGCTGGGCTCCTTAACAGAGGCCACAAAGGCCCCAGCAGAACGAGAATGAGTGCAATTTAACCAGATGTAACTGCTACAAAATGCACTTATTTGCAAGAGAATAATGCAGTATGGATTTATAGGTGCCACTGTTATGTAAGTGAGATCTAAAAGAGAGATGTCATAGGTTTTAATACCTTCTTCTTTTGAATTTGCCCAGTCACCCAAATCACTTATCTACATTTTGATGCAGCAGCAGAAGCAGTGTAAATGTCATGCGGGACAGCCACAAGAAAAACAACAGAAACCCGCCCATGAAGAGGGCGCGTGACGGTCAGACTCACTTCGTGGCCAGCAGCATGTTTTTCCGCGTGTGCAGCTCGTTGGGGTCCGTGTGTTGCCGGTTGAGGTACTCGCTGACAGCTTTGGTGGGGAACTCCGTCTCACAGATGTAACCGAAATCCCGGGCCAGGTGCACGGCTTCACCTGCGCGCGCACGGGAGGGAGAAACGCGCCGTCAGTGGGGGTGGGAGTGGGGGGTGGTGGTGGCGCACATTCAGCTGAAACTGCAAGTTGCGTGCAGCCCTTAAATGCATGCAAGTTATTTCTTTAGCAGTTTTGATTTAAATGCTCATTTCTACCTGTTTGGCTGCATTTTTATTTATTTATTTTTTTTTTTTTTGCAAGAAAGCAACCAGAAACCTGCCAATAAAATTCCATGCAAATGTGACTTGTGATTATTCCAAAGAGGGACCTCAAAACTGGCCCTTCAATAACAGGTAAGTTTACATCCAATTTGCAGCCATTAAGCTGATAATTGTGCAACCTTATCCTTGATTATCTGCTAATTTATTAATGGAAAATTTATGAATAAATGCACAATGTCGATATTTGCGAAATCGTGTCCTAGATTGTCATTTTTAATACTAAAAGCAAAACTTTACTGAGTAAAATGAAACTTTTAAATGAGCTAAAATCCACATTGTCATTTTACTGTTATGTTATCTGTATGAATTTATAAGGCAGCATTTAGCTTCTGTTGATAGAGAATCATAGCGTGCGGGAAATCAGACAGGGATGCTGTGTGTGATTTTTTTTTTTTTAATCTGCAGAACAAGAATGGATTACATGAGGCCACGTGACACCAGAATACCTTACCTTCCACGAGGGACGTCAGTAGCGTCACATTGGCAGCTTTGCGTCTCCCAGCTGGTAGATTCAGTCCAATCTTTTCCAACTTTTCCCTCAGACATTTCCCACCGTTTTTAGACTTTGCTCTGTGGGAGGGAACGAAGAAAGCGCCTTAATGGTTCCATTAACAGTTATAAACCTGATCTTTGTCGACTAAAGCTTGTCCCGCTTATTCCACGAGCCTCGAGCGTCCGGAGCCAGCCGGAACCACGTTGGGCCTCACCTCCTCAACACGCCCCCCAGCAGGGAGGCGTTCAGGCACTCGGGCGGGGACAGCCTCCTCTGCACCTCCCCCACCGTCACTTTGTACTTGGACGTGGAGCTGAGCAGCGACAGGCGGCCCGGCACCGAGCAGAAGACCTCGTTGATGTTGACCGTCACCCCGCCGATGAGCCCGTCCTTCCCGAGCGTCAGGGAGCCCAGGTTCTTGGCCGGAATGGGGACTGGAGAAGACGAGAGGAACGTTTTTTAGCAGGCGTCAGCGTGGAGCTTTAAAGTCCACGCGCCCCGGCTTGATCGGGAATGGTGCGCCACGCGCGACGTTCTCAGCGATTGTTGATTGGCTGGCGCACGCGATGGTTTGTTTTTTTTTCACGTGAATTTTACACAGGCGGGTGGAGCGGCCATACAAGCCAGAATAGCGATACCTTATAGTGTATGTGAGTAAAAGTACTCACCCAGAAGTACTTGAATAACATTAATAAAACAGGCCTGTAATTAAAAAGTCACTGCAGTAGTTTTTCTACTAAATTTATTATCTTGTTAATTTGAACATTTCCCTTTTTCTCATACATTTCTTGGTTTTCCCTCGTAAATTTATGATTTTTTTTGGTGAATGTGAAACTTTTTTCTCTTACACTTATTTTTATTTGTAAATTTGAGACACATTTCTTATTAATTCATTCCCTTTTCCTTCATAAAATTGTATTTTACCCCTAATGTTTATTTCATAATAATGTTGCTATGTGATTCTAATAAATTATAGTTTATTTAAAAATATTTTTTTCATTATCATTAACATTAACTTTTACTTAAATTTGCAAAGCTTAAATAGAGCAATGAGTTGACAGAAGTGACTGGATAAAATGACTGCAGATGAGTCATTTCTTTTTTTTACTACAGCATAATCCAACAGTTTTCGAATTTGAAATTGAAAGTAACTCCATTAATTACAAGCATTTCTTAAAAAAATATACTCATGCCCCCCATATATTAAAACAGAGAACCCAGCCCCATACATTTTAAACCTTTCTATAGCATGCCACTGAAAAAAAAAAGTATTTAAGCACCACTGCTAAGCACAAACACCAAAAAAAAAACTCCAAAATTTGCTACTTTTTCCTTGTAATTCTGTAACTTTCATATGAATGTCAGTTGAATTTCTAATCTATGGAATGTTTTTTTTTTCCTCCATCTAGACAATAACTCGTTTATTTTTTAATGCTTTTGTTGGGAGAGAAGAGACATTTCCCCCTATTTTAAAGGATTTGATCTCTTCCCATTACAAAAAAACAACAACATGGGTCTCCAAGACACGATCTTGCATAGGGCCTCCAAAAAGCTAGAAACGGCCCTGACTGTACAATAATACTGTAGCACCGCTTCAATACTAAGGCTAGTCTTGAGAAAATATTCTGTTTATTGCCCCCCCCCCCCAATATCACTTGAATAGTACACATACTGCAGTACATCTAACCCCCCTCTGCCGGTTTCACACCACCACCATCACCGGGGGTCCTTAACGGCTCGGCCCCTTCCCCGTGGACGCGCGCGTAAAAAGGGGCCCATTTCCTGATGGCTCCGCGGGGGATAATACCGCAGATTAGCTCTAAACGAGCTCACGAGATCTCCGTGAGCGGTGCCATTTATTACATCAGCCCCGGCCTGTAAATGCCCCGCGGGGCGCTCAGTCACTCAACATGCCGTAACTAAATCAGCGCACATCATCAGCGTGGGCAGCCTGTCACGGAGCCGCCGCTGCCGCTCAGTTTACCGGGGTGGTTAACGGGGGATCTGAACACCCCCGCCATCACCCCTGCACCCCCCCCCCCCAAAAAAAAATGGCCCATACCCCGAGTTTGATCCTGCAAACCTCACCATAGCCTGTTATATGCAATAGTAAATTATATATCATCGTCTCAGTAAAAAACGTATCTGATAAACGCTTTCCACCCCCTAAAATCGTACATTTGCACGTATTTACAAGCCGAGTCCCCGAGTCCCTCCTGCCTTCAGAAATCACACACTAGAATAACAGGAAAACCCACTTTAGAACTTGAGCACTACTGACAAGAAAACTGTGTGTAGAGTGTGCACAAGTACCTTTCTTAATTACTGACTGATCCAGTATGTTGGTTCCGTTGGTGTCTTCAATGGTCTGTAAAAATCCACATCAACACATGTACAGAAAAATCATCATGCTCTACGATAATACTGAGCCTTATTCCAGTTTTCCATTCAAGTCAACATTTTTTGTTAAGCGTTTGGAAACGAAAGTAAAGCCTGTTAGAGGTGGACAGCGTCTGCTTTGGTTGACCGCGCAGGGACGCGTGAGCGGCTCCCCGCCATCATTCACCGCCTTGTGAAACCAAACGTTAAACATGCAGTCAAATCACATTTAATAAAGAGAGGAGGGAGCGGGAGAAGAAACAGGCTGAGTAAATGCATGAAAGCAAATGTATACGGGGTTAATAAATGGATAATAGTAAGGCGGAGAGCCAGAAATGAGAATCTATTGTTGGGGTTAAAAGCCAAACAATTGATGGCTGCGCCCTGAGGGCAGACGGAGCAACATGGAATTCTGCAGTCACCAGAAACCCTTCTCACCCAGTCTGCTCCGTAGCAACATAATGCTGGTAAAAATTAATAATGATAAAAATGGAATAGAAATGGCGACAATAGGCTACTAATAATAACATTTATTCACGCATTTATCAAGATGTTTTTACACAGCCTAAAGTTTCGAGAATTTTGGTTAAAAATAATAACAATATTCATTCAGCCTTTTGTTAAAATACTCAGTGAAAATGCGCGGTGTTTGGGTTCTGTGAAGTCGGTTCCCGGAGCTGTGACCCGTCCAGGCTCCAGCTGCTGTCAGGGTCCAGCCCTGCGGACCTGGCCTCAGCTCTGAGTCACGCGTGGACACTCAATGTGACATTTTACTTCTGCTTTTGTCTTTCACATACAATGATTTTTTTTTATGTAAATGTGTAGCCTTTTGGACCTTAAACTCGAGATGAAATGTCAGTATGGCACTGTCATGTTTTACATTTTGTCCACCTTCCCCCTAACGTTTCCTCTTACAATCAGACAAAATTATGAACTAAAATAAATAAATAGCATGAGCAGAATGTGAGGCGGGTGCGTCTACCTGAACATCCTCCATTCCGTGCAGCCCGTGCAGCAGTCCGTCTCCCATCCCGGGCTCCAGTCCCGGGTGAGCCGAGTGCAGGAGCACATCCGGCCGTCGGACGCCGCCGTAGTCCCGCCGTGGGTCCAGTGCGGACAGCTGAGGCAGTGAGGCCCGGGGCTGCGCCAGCAGAGCCGAGCTCTCCATCCGGTCCCCGGCCGCGTCCTGCCGCTGGCGCGCGCCCCATGCGCCCTGCTGGCTCTGGTGCAGGGAGTTCAGAGAGTACGGGTCGCTGACGTGGGAGTACGGGTCCTGGCTCTGGTAGTGAGCCAGCGGCTGGTACGGCGGGGGGAAGTAAGGCGGCTGGAAGTCCGAGGAAGGCGCATGAGACAGCGGCGGGGCGCTGGAGTAGGGTCCGGCGTGCGATACCGAACCCAGCTGCGACAGGCGCGAGCTGTGACTCGAGACGCCGTCATGCCGGTCCTTGAATGTTAGAGAAAATGAAAATGTTAGATTAAAAAAAACAAAAAAGTACAACAGAAGTGAAAGCACATTTTTAAAGGAAAGAAAACATGAAGGCCTAGAGGAGCATGATGCGTTCACAGTATCGCCTCCGGTGACGGAGCCAAAGTGGCCTGAGTGGCGTTCAAAGTCCTGAACAGAAGCACATGAGAGCCTGGAGGGGGAAAAATGCTGCAACCTAATTTAAACAGACTCACAACCAAAACCCTGCGAGCAATATCTACGAAATCAGTGTTCGCAAACGAATCCCAACATACACAGTGACAGACGGGGGGGGGGGGGGGGGGGAACTCACCGCAGTGGAGTAGGAATGAACTAACATCTGCAAACCTTCTGCTGCCAGATCTGGAGCGAGCTCACGGTAAAACTGCAGGATAGTACGGACCGTGCAGGGCCGAGACAGTCCAAGTCATTCCAGGTTAAAAAGGAGAGAAAAAAGCGAGAGGCGCTTTTGTGTCTCTGCAGGCGCGGCCCGAGCTCCAACTCCACACTGAAGCTTCCTCCTCCGCCCGGAGCTGCCGCCGCTCTGACTGTCAGCACCGAGCTCCCTCCTCTACCCCCGGTACACGGTGTAATTGTTATTCATGACTGAGACTTACAGGAATATTAATGTGCGCCAGGCAGGGGGACTGGCGACACACGGAGCGTGAAGCCTCTCGCGCAACCGTGAGTGACGTTGAAATTCCGCGGAGAGCCGAAACGACGCGCGAACAGCGGGAGCCAGGAGAAGGACGCTCTCTCTCTCTCTCTCTCTCTCTCTCTCTCTCTCTCTCTCTCTCTCTCTCTCTGCAGGGGAAAGCGAACAGTGGATCCAGAACCCGTGAGGAATTCCCCGTCACACACGCGCGCGCGCACACACACACCCAAATACGCTCTGGGGGCCTTTTATGGGCAGAACCTGACGCAATAAAGCGCGCTCTATTTCCAGTAGAGCCATTTTTGGACAAATGATTTCTGCGCAGACGGGCTTTAGCTGTAAAACTCAACAGAAGTCAGGTTCGCGGCACAAAGGCGCGCGCGCGTCGTTCAAAGTCTTCTGGCTCCACCGTGACACGGATACACCCAAAGGTCACAAGTTCGCTCCCCACCGGCTTTCTTTACAGCCGAAGACAGGTGGACGTGGCGCATAGTGCAGACAGAAAATGACGCTCTTCCATTTTTACGCACAGCTAGTTTCTATCCAGTTCCCGCCACAGTAAACAAACAACCCGAAAAATGAAAGGCAGCGCAGTTCGCCTTGTTTTCAGTTTGGTTTTCACACAGGGCGCGTGAGGGACTCGGGTCTGAAGCGGCTTTTTTTTTTTTTTTTTTTTTACGCGCTTCATCTTCCAGACCGGCACGCGGCTCCCCTCTTTTGCCCTCGTGGGTGACTTGTTTAACAACATTACAGACCTCCCCCTCCCTCGCGCCGTGGGAGAAAGGCCATGTGTGGCACGAGACGAGGGGGCTTCCCATCGCAGCCTCGTGCGCGCTGCAGTTTTTTTTTTTCCCCCCTTTCTTCGCAGCGCCCGCTTTGTGCTCGAGCCCATTGAGCGCGAGCCGGGACGAGCGTTTTCGCCCCCGCGCGCCCCGGCGTATCTCCCTTTTTTCTTTCTCCTCAGCGGTTTTTAAAAATGACTGCTCTGGGATCAAAGCCAAGTCATTTACATACCCCATGCATAGGCTACACATCAGCACCCTCCCCTGACCCGAGTCATTGCCCTCCCGCTGTACATTTCAAAAGTCAGACAGAGCCGCCCATTTGCTGTTGCACTTCGGAATAAAAATAAAATGTTTAAAAAAAAACCCAGCACGGGTTATTTTAAAGCAGCAATTTCTTTTTTGTTCAGACATTCGATTTTTAAAAAATAATTTAAAGCTCTCCGATATATTTAAAATATACTTTAAAGATACGAAACACTGTAAAATAAATAACAATAATGCATCATATATAGCCAAAAAGGCAACAATAAATGATATCACAATGTAAAAATACAACACAAATTATTAAAATGCACCTGAACGAAAACGAAGCCACGCTCACACCTTTAGTCATTCCAGTAAATTCACTGTAATAATTATTAAAACGCCAGGCCCACGAAGTCACGCGGAAAACACTTTACTGAGCGCTGCACAGCGATTTATCTCCAACAGCTCGTGTAAGTAAGTCCGTTTAGTCTCATTAGCCAAAGTCACGCACAGCTGGATGGCAACGTTACCTCATAAATATCTTCATACTTGACATTCTCAACTAGTTTCCACAGCATGGTCGCTTCTCCGGTGTCGGTAAACCGAATGCAGCCAAGTGAAGAAGGGATGCCTCATCTCTCTCTCTCTCTCTCTCTCTCTCTCTCTCTCTCTCTCTCTCTCTCTCTCTCCCTCTCTCTCTCTCTCTGTGTGTGTGTGTGATTTCAGACGTGATGCAGCCTTTGTGAATGGGGAACCCCTGCGTGGACTGCACTACTGCCAAGAAGAGCAAATATTAGGCTGCAGGTTGCACCATCACAGGAGAGCTAGCAAAAAGGATTTTAATATATGGTCCATATTTGATGCATTACTTTAAACTAGGGGTGGGATAATTAACTTGTTAACTTATCAATTAATGTGGGCCAAATAATGCATCCCCCACAAAACTGATGCCATCACGTCACTCCTTGAGGAGGTGTTGGCAGTGGTGACTGGCTTTTCTCAGCAGCTGACTCAGCTTAAAGCAAGTGTAGGTCTTGTTTAGCCAGTTTAGCAAGCCAGGGATTGGTCTGCCAAGGTCTCTGCCTTCGACTGCTGCCCAATCCACATAGCACTGGGCCCCCATGACCGCTCCTGAAGGTGGTGAGCTCACACTGCACATTATAGAAACATGTTCAGTTAATTAAAGTGACACTCCTCAAAAAATCAAGTTTTACAAGATCAACATTACAAGGTAATCTTCTAGGTAATTCTAGGTAATTCTATGACACGGTGGTGGCATCAGCCATCACTTTTGGACTGGTCTGCTGGGGCAGTGGCATTACTGCAGCCGATAGGAAGAGACTGAACAAACTGATCAAGAAAGCTAGCTCTGTCCTGGGGCAGCACCTTGACCCGGTGGAGGAGATAGGAGAGAGAAGGATGGTGGCTAAACTGTCATCTCTGCTGGAGTCCGAGTTCCACCCTATGCAGGACATACTGAATGCACTGAGGAGCTCATTTAGCAGCAGACTACATCATCCCAGGTGCACAACCGAGAAGTTTCGCAGGTCCTTCCTACCAACGGCTGTCAGACTGTACAACCTAAGCAGGGCTGCTTGCAGAGACAGCAAAAAAGACGTAACAACCTAATAGTTTTTTGAATGCAAAAGATGCAATAGACTTACACAATGGTCCCCTCCGGCATACAACTAGGAAAATACCGGTCGCTATGGAGGGTGAGAATATGTATGGGCACATAATCATACCATGTAGGATAACTAAGCTGACGGTTGTGCTGTTTCATCCCATCTAGCAACAATGTTCTGCACTGTGTGTGTTTATATATTTACATATTTATTCCATCTAGCTACAATGCTCCGCACTGGGTGTGTTTATATTTATATATCTATATATTTATTCCATCTAGCTACAATGCTCCGCACTGTGTATTTATATATCTACATATTATTCCATCTAGCTACAATGGTCCGCACTGTGTGTGTTTATATATTTACATATTTATTCCACCTAGCTGCAATGCTCCGTACTGTGGGTGTTTATATATCTACATATTATTCCATCTAGCTACAATGGTCCGCACTGTGTGTGTTTATATATTTACATATTTATTCCATCTAGCTACAATGCTCCGCACTGTGTGTTTATATACTCATATATTTATTCCATCCAGCTACAATGCTCTGCACTGTGTGTCTGTGTGTATATATATATATTTATAGTAATATGTACATATGTATATTAGCTGCTCTTGCTTTTTTTTCTTGCCTTCTGATTGTTGCTCTGAGTGTTGCTATCCCTGTGCTGTTGCAATCCTGGAATTTCCCCGTTGTGGGACTAATAAAGGCTTATCTTATCTTATCTTAATCTTGAAATGTGTGTGGAGATTTGCATATTCACATCCTTGCTCAGTAAGTTTTCATTTGTTGTTATGGCAATGTATGTATGTACAGTGGTGTGAAAAAGTGTTTGTCCCCTTCCTGATGTCTCATTTTTTTTTTGTATGTGTGTCAGATGAAATGGTCAGTCAGAAAGCAACTCATACCGGCTCGGATGTCACCTGGGTTACCAAGGTCAGGAGTTCCTGGCAGCGGAAGGCGAAGGACAGAGCTGTGTGGAGGAATCTGATCAGACCTAAATGAAACAGTCATTGTTGGCCCCGACAGACTGCTATGATGATGATGATGATGATGATGATGATGATGATGATGATGTCACACTTAAATGTTTCAGATCATCAAACAAATTCTGATGAAGGCTGCAGTGAACAGTCAAAACATGTAAAGAAGGCAAAAACATCTCCTTTTTATTTTTGTCTTTAATAAGAACAAAGACGTAAATAAACAAATTTAAATATTAGACAAAGATAACACAAGTAAACACAAAATGCAGTTTTAAAATGAAGGTGTTTATTATTAAGGGTAAAAAAAAATCCAAACCTGTCATATGTGCCTCTATGAGGCGGAGGAAGACAGACTCAGACGCTGGATCACTCGTGACATTTATTAAAGAAAAGGAACAAAGTCCAAAAACTGAGCAAGATACAAATATATAAATAAAGACAACACTTACAGCTGGCGTCCCTGGGCCGACATCGCCCAGCGGATGCAGGAGGAGATCATAAGAAACACGGATGAAACGTGACAGTAGACTTACTATAGTGCAGCAAGGATTAACTGAGACGAGCAGATTAAATACAGTCGGATAACAAGGTGAATGATCACAGGTTTGGTGCACCTAAGCGAGGGGAAGGAGAGAACCATAACGGTGATTGGGACCAGCTAGTGAAGATGAGAGGATGACAGATCAAAAACTGACAACTGACAGGCTACACCCAAATGACGCTACATGCCTCCTGACAGCTGTCAAACAGGAAAGGGGACAATACAGAGATATAAAGGAATAAAATATCATACCCCAGTATAATTATAAATAAGTACAGAGAAATAAAAATATAACACTAGCAAACAGAAAAATTACAAGCAGAACATAAATACATGAACCCAAAGGCACAAAATACAACAGATGAGTGATAAACAGGGAAAAAGCCATGAAACCGAGTCTGGAGGAAAACTCCAGCCCTCGGTTCATGACAAAACCTACATGGCCCTGTGTGAAAAAGTGATTGCCCCCCATTAAAACATACAGCCGTGGACAAAATTGTTGGTACCCCTCTGTTAATGAAAGAAAAACCCACAATGGTCACAGAAATAACTTGAATCTGACAAAAGTGATAATAAATAAAAATTCTATGAAAATTAACCAATGAAAATCAGACAGTGCTTTTGAATTGTGGTTCAACAGAATTACTTTAAAAAACAAACTCATGAAACAGGCCTGGACAAAAATGATGGTACCCCTAGAAAAGATTGAAAATAATGTGACCATAGGGACATGTTCAACCAAGATGTGTCCTCTAATTAACATCACAGGTGTCTACAAACTTGTAATCAGTCAGTCGGCCTATTTAAAGGGTGACAAGTAGTCACTGTGCTGTTTGGTGACATGGTGTGTACCACACCAAACATGGACAAGAGGAAGCAAAGGAGAGAGTTGTCTCAGGAGAGTAGAAAGAAAATTATAGACAAGCATGTTAAAGGTAAAGGCTATAAGACCATCTCCAAGCAGCTTGATGTTCCTGTGACTACAGTTGCACATATTATTCAGAAATTTAAGATCCACGGGATTGTAGCCAACCTCCCTGGACATGGCCGCAGGAGGAGACGGATAATACGAATGGTAACAAAAGAGCCCAGAACAACCTCTAAACACATTCATGGTGAACTCCAAGGTCAAGGTACATCAGTGTCAGATCGCACCATCCGTCGTTGTTTGAGCCAAAGTGGACTTCATGGGAGACGACCAAGGAGGACACCACTGTTGAAAAGAAATCACAGAAAAGCCAGACTGGAATTTGCCAAACTGCATATTGACAAGCCACAAAGGTTCTGGGAGAATGTCCTATGGACAGATGAGACAAAACTGGAACTTTTTGGCAAGGCACATCAGCTCTATGTTAACAGACGCAAAAATGAAGCATACCAAGAAAAGAAGACTGTCCCTACTGTGAAACATGGAGGAGGTTCTCTTATGTTCTGGGGCTGCTTTGCTGCATCTGGCACAGGGTGTCTTGAACCTGTGCAGGGTACAATGAAATCTCAAGACTATCAAGGTATTCTAGAGAGAAATGTGCTGCCCAGTGTCAGACAGCTTGGTCTCAGTCGCAGGTCATGGGTCTTGCAACAGGATGATGACCCAAAACACACAGCTAAAAACACCCAAGAATGGCTAAGAGCCAAACATTGGACTATTCTAAAGTGGCCTTCTATGAGCCCTGATCTAAATCCTATCGAGCATCTGTGGAAGGAGCTGAAACATGCCGTCTGGAGAAGGCACCCTTCAAACCTGAGACAACTGGAGCAGTTTGCTCATGAGAAGTGGGCCAAAATACCTGCTGAGAGGTGCAGAAGTCTCATTGACAGTTACAGAAATCGTTTGATTGCAGTGATTGCCTCAAAAGGTTGTGCAACAAAATATTAAGTTAAGGGTACCATCATTTTTGTCCAGGCCTGTTTCATGAGTTTGTTTTTTAAAATAATTGTGTTGAACCACAATTCAAAAGGAATGTCTGATTTTCATTGGTTAATTTTCATAGAATTTTTATTTATTACCACTTTTGTCAGATTCAAGTTATTTCTGTGACCATTGTGGTTTTTTCTTTCATTAACAGAGGGGTACCAACAACTTTGAAAAACCAAGTTCAATTTCTCTAGCCACACCTAGGCCTGATTACTGCCACACCTGTTCTCAATTAAGAAATCACTAAAATAGGACCTGCCTGACAAGTGAAGTAGACCAAAAGATCCTCAAGCTAGACATCATGCTGCAATCCAAAGAAATTCAGGAACAAATGAGAAACAAAGTAATTGAGATCTATCAGTCTGGTAAAGGTTATAAAGCCATTTCTAAAGCTTTGGGACTCCAGCGAACCACAGTGAGAGCCATTATCCACAAATGCTGAAAGCATGGAACAGTGGTGAACCTTCCCAGGAGTGGCCGGCTGACTAAAATTACCCCAAGAGCGCAGCGACGACTCATCCAAGAGGTCACAACAGACACCACAACATCCAAAGAACTGCAGGCCCCACTTGGCTCAGTTAAGGTCAGTGTTCATGACTCCACCATAAGAAAGAGACTGGGCAAAAATGGCCTGCATGGCAGAGTTCCAAGACGAAAACCACTGCTCGGCAAAAAGAGCATAAAGGCTCATCTCAGTGTTGCCAGGAAACATCCTGATGATCCCGAAGACTTCTGGGAAAATACTCCGTGGACTGATGAGACAAAAGTTGAACTTTTTGGAAGGTGTGTGTCCCATTACATCTGGTGTAAAAGTAACACAGCATTTCAGAAAAGGAACATCGTACCAACAGTAAAATATGGTGGTGGTAGTGTGATGTTCTGGGGCTGTTTTGCTGCTTCAAGAAATGGAAGACTTGCTGTCGTTAATGGAACCATGAATTCTGCTGTCTACCAAAAAGTCCTGAAGGAGAATGTTCGCTTTGTGGAGAAAGGAATAGGCGAGGCAACGAGCTGAACGACACAAGGCTTTTTGTCTTTCTCCAACAACATAATAGCAAAACAGCGAAACAGCACAACAGCGCTGCAGCGCTCCTGGGTCTCTGTGCATTCCCCTTTTATATCTTTAATCCCATGCATTGAGACCTGGAGCTTCTGACCATTATACATTGTTGTTTAACAAAGGAATGTGTGGCACATTAACATAACATACACTGGCACTGCTTTCACACCTTTCTTCTCGACGCAGCTCTGGTCAGTCTTACTCTCCCCGGGGGGGGGGGGGGGCGCATAGAACTAACTGTCCCATCTGATACTCCCCGGTGACATCTCCTCCTTTGGTCCATTGTTCTCCCCTTCCCCATGCCTCTCTGGGTGGAGAAAACCCCCACACCATGTCCCCACACAGTTCCCCCCCAAACACCCAGAAGGGGCACTGACCCCCCATCCTATGGGCTCGATCCTGCGCCCATAGCAGCTGTAGCGGGGGCTCGCCGATGCAGTAGAACCGTCCTGCTGGTGAGGTGTACCAGAGGGCATGCCAGTCTGTGGAGGGAAAGGGGGAGGGGGGAAAACACATCAGCTTTGTGAGGACAGGTCCCTGCCAAGGGATTGCCAACTTGTGGGGCCAACAATGGTGGATGTCTGCGCCGGGGTCCGGTGCGTATCGTGCCTGCCGAAAGCAAAACCGTCCTTCTGCAAGCTTCTTGGGACGACTGTGAGGGGAAAACAATGGTGGGCCGGGCCGGGTTGCTCCCAGCCTCCGTCTGTACAAAAATTGTGCGGGCGGATCAGCCTCGGCACAGAGTTGTCCATTAAAAACTCTCCGGGGATCAGCAACGGCTGAGAAAAAAACGAGTTCTGCTGGGGGGCCAGCCAAATCCTCCTTAGGTGCGGAGCGCAGCCCTAAGCTGGGGAGGCTGCCAACCTCCTTAGGTGTGGAGCGCAGCCCTAAGCTTGGGAGACTGCCAAATCCTCCTTAGGTGTGGAGCACAGCCCTAAAAGAACCCAGGGCCGGTGGTCGACCCAATTTGTGTCCGTGAGTGTACCGTCCATGTCCGCTTACCAAATGTCCTGATGGTGGATCCATTGGTGGCCGTAAGCTCAGGACCGCTGCTCCCTGCCCCTCTGTCTGCATTGACCGGCAGGATGAGGCTCTTCTGGGAGCCGGAGTCCACCAGAGACAGTCTCCCCAAACGTGTGTCTGTGACATACAATAGCTCGTTTCTGTCTCCAGAAGTCGCAGCTGCTATTGACTGCTGGCCGTGCTGTTTCCTGACTTCTTGCATTGGCATGGTGGCACACATCGCTGGGCGTTTGAGCCGAAATGGCAATAATAGAAGCAAATCGCCCCGTTCCTGCATCTGTTCCGGCAACCACCAATGGCTCCTCAACCTCGCTGGTATCCCTCCAGGACACTGGCGACTCCTGGAGCAGGCTTGTTGCTTGTTGCGTGGCATGCGCACCTGGTGCCATGACCACATACTAGTATTGTGTGTCATCCATAGTTATCCCGCAGAGTGCGAACTGGGCTTCTATGTGCAAAGACCACGCTGCCGGGTTGTGAAGTCAGAAGTCTGGGAGCTTGACTGAAACAGCACGCGTGGCACTGGTGCTCTCCCTCCAGGTAGTCTCCAGGGTGGTGCTCGGCTCACTCTCCATGGCACATCAGGGTCACCAGTGTGGCTCGCTCTCCATGGCATGTCAGGTTCACCAGTGTGGAGAAAGGATTAGGCGAGGCAACGAGCTGAACGACACAAGGCTTTATTCTTTCTCCAACAACATAACAGCGAACAGAGAAACAGTGCAAGAGCATTACAGTGCTCCTGGGTCTCTGTGCAGTCCCCTTTTATATCTTTAATCCCATGCATCGAGACCTGGAGCTTCCGACCATCATACACTGTTGTTTAACAAAGGAATGTGTGGCACATTAACATAACATAACATTAACATAACGCCGCTTTCACACCTTTCTTCTCACCGAGGCTCTAGTCATTCTGACTCTCCCCGGGGGGCTCATAGAACTAACTGTCCCATCTGATACCCCGCAGTGACACCATCTTCTTCGGTCTATTGTTGTCCCCTTCCCCCTGCCTCTCTAGGTGGAGAAAACCCCCACACCATGCTGCCACAGCTTAATAATAAACACCTTCATTTAAAAACTGCATTTTGTGTTTACTTGTGTTATCTTTGTCAATTTTTTAAATTTGTTTGATAATCTGAAACTTAAGTTTGACAAACACAAAAAAATGAGAAATCAGGAAAGGGGCAAACACTTTTTCACACACTGATACCACTGTATCTCGGTATATTAATTAGCTAATGCTGGGACATGCAGAACAAGATAAGCTTTTGTGTCATAAACCGCCCTCTCTGAAGGCAAAACAGGACACCAAGCGCAGACTGTGAGTTGGTAAATTTATTGACTAAAAGAAACACAACATACCAACACACGACAACAAAAACACAGCTCAGGTGTTGGGGTGATAAATGCAAATAAACAAGAATGTGAGAAAGACAGAATAAACAATAACTTGACTTGACAATGCTTTCCAGGGGATTCCTGACGTGAGTCGTTGGAGACGCCACTGCACCAGGGAAATGATGCCCACAGCTTAAATAGGCCAGCCCTGATCCCAGACACCTGCGGGGTCCTGAGTGGCAATAATTGCTGGCAGCTGTGACAGCCTGCAAACAGAATTTGACAGCCGGAAGTGACGTGCAAGCTGTCATAGCGCCAGCAATGATCAACACAAAAAAAAAACAAAGAAGGAAATATAGACTCTAATAATGAATTAACCAAAAACAGAAACTAAATACAGACAACAAGGAGAACAGAATAATAAACTAACAGAAAAGGACAAAATAAATCTAATAACCAAGCACGGCCCCTGCCCGTGCATGGATCATGATAGAGCCCCCCCCCCAAGGGGGACCCAGACACCCCCGGGAAACATCACAAAAAGCAAACCCCCCCCCCCACACACACACTCACACACACACACACAGAAGACACCCCCCCAACACACACACACACACACACACACACACAAAAACTTAATACAAACATGACCCTATAGACAAGACCACATGAGCATAAACAAGGCAAGGCACAACCAGATCCGGACACAAAGTAAACATAAATAACCCCAACCTAAACATACTGTAACTATGACACTAAAAATAAATAACAATAAGTAGACAATGAGGAATTAACCTGAGACCAAGATGTAATCAGCCTGAGGGTGAAACCACAAAATATGACAAAAAGAAAATAAAGCCAGTCTAAAATGAAATATGACAAAGGCTTCAAACTAGAGATAATAACTAGAAACAAATTAGCAAATAAATTTCCTCACATAATTACATAATGAAAAGAAACAGAAAGAACATAAAAACAGTAAACAGCAAAACTAAACAAACAAAACAAAGAGTTCTTAGTCTTAGCAGGAACTCAACATCTCAAAGGCAAGGAGAAAATAAGAACTAAGCATATACAGAAAAAGATCCCAGAAAAAAACATTGCATCGAAAGGAAAACATATAACATGAAATGACCAGAAAAACAACTCACCCCAGGGGGGAGGAGGGGGAACCCAGGCATGGAGGGACCGAAAACAAAAAACACACCACCCCAAAACAAAGGAAAACCAAAAGAAACAACTCAAGACCCCCAACCCAGAACAACAGGTGGCAACTGTTCAAGGGCCTCAGGGGGGAAACCAAGGCAGCTCAGGCAGCCTACCAAAGTCCCAGGATCGCCGGCGTCTATGTTGGAACACATTGGGTGGTCTCTCCGAGGCCCAGAACCACCTGAGCAGGAGGGGCAGACCATCGCGCGGCCTCCCGGCATTCCTAAGCCGGTGAGCTGCAGCACACAACATGCCGCCCATTTCCCAGGGCAGCAGCTGGGCAAAGCAGCTGCCCCGGAGTGCAGGAGCCAGGAAGCAGCATTTACCTAAGAAGGGTGGCCGACCAGCAGGAGCCTCCCATGATACACCCGCGGCGACCCCGAGCTGGGGCATAGCAACACCCGCGGTGGCCCTGGGCTGGGGCAAAGCAGCACCCGTGGCGGCCCTGGGCTAGGGCATAGCTGCACCTTTGGGGACCATAGACAGTGGGACTGCAGCACCCTCGGGGACCTTAGATGGCGGGACAGCAGCACCCTTGGAGGCCACGGACGTTGGGATAGCAACACCCTAGGGGACCATAGACGGTGGGATAGCCACACCCTCGGAGACCATAGACGGCAGGATAGCAGCACCCACGGTGGCCTCGGTCTGAGGTGTCGCACCCACGGTGGCCTCGGACTGAGGCGTCGCACCCACGGTAGCCTCGGACTGAGGCATCGCACCCACTGTGGCCTCTGGGCTGGAATGTAGCACCCACGACGGACTCTGACTGGGACACATCATCCATGACGGCCCCAGGTTGGGGTGCAGCACCCATGATGGCTCAGACAGAAGGGAGCAGCACCCACGGAGATCTCGGATGGAGGGGGAGCAGCACCCACGAAGATCTTAGATGGAGAGGGAGCAGCACTCACGGAGATCTCGGTGACCCTAGACGGTGGCTCGGACAAAGGAATACAGACAGAGACACACACCAGATCAGGGTCATCAGCAGCAGTAGAGCCCGTTGGGGGATACTCAAGTACGGCTGAGGGCTGCACTTGGTTCCCCCCACCAAGAGCCAGGCAAGATTTCTCGGGGCTACAAAAGGAAACTTGCCTGCACTCGAGCTCCACTGCTGTCCAGGACTCTGATGATTCCACTGTGGCGGTCCAGACCTCCGGCTGGACGGTTGGTGCTGGATTCTCCAATGCTGCAGGCTTCTCCACCACACGCCGGTTCCCTCCCAGGACTGGCGGACCCTCTGGAGTGATGGCGGAAGCAGGGGTTACTCCAGTGCGGTGTGGCAGAGCCAAGGAACGCCTCACCAATGGTATGGGATCCCGTGATGCCAAACCTAGGGGACTCTTCGTTGGCTCAGCTCTCGGGTCCCGGGGAACGTGCCTCCCCCAAAAAGTGCTCGGCCACAGAACTGGGTCTGGCTTCCTCAGCCCCCCAGGGCCATCCAACGTCCTGTGGCTCCCTCCCAGGACCGGTGAACACTCAAGAGAGGCAGAGCGGGATATGGGAGAAGCAGGTGAGGACACAGTTAACAGTAGCAGCAGGTGATGGGAGCCTGAACACAGCGTGCGGCTGCCCGGAGCCCCCCCATCGGGAACTAAACAAGATAATTCATTTTTAGGCATTGGGAAATGAATAGATACTTGCCTAGATTCCCAGAGCTTGATGGTGGCTGCTGCTGTGGGTTCATCCGGAGCACCTCTAATTCATTTTTAGGCATTGGGAAATGAATAGATACTTGCCTAGATTCCCAGAGCTTGATGGTGGCTGCTGCTGTGGGTTCATCCGGAGCACCTCCAGGAGCTTCAGAGGTCATCTGACGAGGTGGATGAAGCGCCGGATTCAGGGGACATTCCTCCATCAGCTCAGACTCCGTATCACCCAGCGGCTCTCCCTCCAGCTGGCCCACATAGTCTGGAAGGAGCCACGGCTTACAATCCAGCAACAGATCAGTCTCGGCCACCAAAACTTGCCTTCGCTCCTCCAGCTGCTCAGCCAATGGTGCGGGCCATTGTTCAGGAGGAGGAGGCAGGGCTGCTGCAGCTGAGGAGCGGTAAGCGACTCAGGACTTCCGTGCCCGGGGCCGCTTCTTTGTTGGCGCCGGCATAACTATGGTAGGGTTTTCCCCCAGCCGTGGAGCATGGGTGGGGGGTTGGCAATGCAGCTGAGGATGTCAAAGAGCTCTGGATGGTTCCAAAGGCTAGGGCATGTCTCGAGCACTTGAGCGGCTCCAGTGAGACACTCCCGGACCATGTCAGCAGTGCGGGAAGCCCAAGCCTCCGAGAGGATACCATGTAAGATGTTTAATGCCCACCTCTCCGCCTTGTTCAGCCACACCCACTGGAATCCAGCAACGATGCCATGCCAGCGGAGAAAACGGATTCTAAAGAAAAAATTATGGGAGGGAAAAAACAAAACTCACAATCCGCTGGCGTCTGAATGGCAGCGGTGTTCTGTCATAAACCGCCCTCTCTGAGGGCAAAACAGGACGCCAAGCGCAGACTGTGAGTTGGTAAATTTATTGACTAAAAGAAACATAACATACAAACACACGACAATGAAAAACACAGCTCAGGTGCTGTAGCAATAAATGCAAATAAACAAGTACGTGGGCAAGACCAAATGAACAATAACTTAACTTGACTTGACAATGCTGTCCAGGGGATTCCTGACGTGAGTCGTTGGAGACACTGCTGCACCAGGGAAATGGTGCCCATGGCTTAAATAAGCCAGCCCTGATCCCAAACACCTGTGGGGTCCTGAGTGGCAATAATTGCTGGCAGCCGTGACAGCCCGCGAACAGAATTTGACAGCCGGAAGTGACACGCGAGCTGTCACAGTGCCAGCAATGATCAACACAAAAAACCAAAGAAGGAAATACAGACTCTAATAATGAATTAACCAAAAACAGAAACCAAATACAGACAACAAGGAGAACAGAATAATAAACAAACAGAAAAGGACAAAATAAATCTAATAACCAAGCACGGCCCCCACCCATGCACCGGATCATGACATTTTGACTTCAATCCTTTTCCTTTTTGGACTGCATTTAGATTTTTTGCTTTTTTATGTTATCTCATTCAAAATAAGTAGTATCAATCAATCAATCAATCAATCAATCAAACATGTCTGCAACGTTGTTTTATAACTTACAAGACATATCAAGAGCGAAATCATTCAAATGTCATGTCATGTCATGTCATGTCATGTCTGTTTTTTTGCTTTAAAGGGAATACTCATTGAAATTCCTAAAATAAGCATATTATACCTCTACCGAAAGCTGAGAACATAAAAAAACATGAATATAGTACTTTGTAGCCTTAATTTAAAGAAAAGAAATTGAATTTTTTCCATTCATTCTGTGCATCCACATCAAGGCTCTGACTTCTGTACTTGCTGACTGAATTTGGTGACGTTACAGGTTGAACAAATTAAATGCCTCCTCATTGGCTCCAGTGGATTGAACCCACACTCTTGATTATGCATCTAACTTGTAGAAATAAAGGAATATTGCAGACAATAGACCTTGTGAAGATTTTCATTGCCCAGTCTCTCTGCGGCGAGATCACATATTCTCACTGCAAGCATGCAATTTACGAGGAGAGGGTGAAGATATGAAACAAAAATGATGATCAAGACTTGTCTAAAAATCATCTTGATCATTCATTCATTCATTCATTCATTCATTCATTCATCTTCTTCCGCTTAATCCTTTTTGGGTCACGGGGTGGCTGGAGCCTATCCCAGCATCTTTGGGCGAGAGGCAGGGTACACCGTGGACAGATCGCCAGTCCATCGCAGGGCCAACACAGAGAGACAGACAACCATTCACTCTCACAGTCATACCTAAGGACAATTTAGAATCCCCCAGTTTGGTGCCAATAAACCCAACTTGCATGTTTTTGGCATGTGGGAGGAAACTAGAGAAATCCTGGAGTAAACCCACGCAGACACGGGGAGAACATGCAAACTCCACACAAATCACTGTTTGTCGGGGGCTGGGATCAAACTCAGGATCCCCTGGCCAAGGGTGAGTTGCTGTGCTACCGCAGTGCTAACCACTCTGCCACCGTGCTGCCCCTCATCTCGATCAATAAAGTACATATATTTGAAGAATAAGGTCTACCCTTGCTAAAAACATAATTTGGTATTAAAATAAGAAACACTCTAGTTTCTCTAAAATCTGATGAATAATTTCAGCTGAGTTGCCAATCGCGCAGGGACAACTTTTACACATTTTTTTTTTAAATTTAGAGAAAAGACAATCGCGAAGTGGATTTCTAAATTTTCTATAATATAAAAGTAACACAAGAAGCATCAATATTTATACATACCGGTTCACAGTGTTGTTAGGGTTAAGCTACGACTTATCTTCATTTCTCCTCGGTTCATCGTCATCATCAGGGAGGTTCAGCCCAGAGGAGGCGTATCAACCCCCTGTGTGTTTCCGCTCTGATCCATTGGCTCACATGGGACCAAACAGCCTCCCCGGGGCTCACGTCGCTGGGGCTCAGAGGTGAAGGAAGGACCGACGGTGGACTCGGACACTGGTCTGGTGGAAGTTTAAAAGCTGCTTCAGCCACCAGTGGCAGCAGGACGATGAGGGAGGAGCAGCCGGGCAGGAGGACTGGAGCTAACGGCTAACAGGGAGCAGCTGGATAGTAAAAAAAAACCCACCTCTGGGATGGATTAAAGAGGACCTCACCATCCGGCTGTCTTGGACCCGATTCATGCAGGTAAGCTGCAGGGACTGCAGCTGCAGCATTAGCACTAGTTTGGTTTTCCTTGTCGGCTTCAGGGTCATAATCTCCCAAAACTCCATCATCATTATCGTTGTCTCCTAAATCACTCTGTAACCCAGCTGAGAAAATGACCCTTTTTTTTCTCAGATGTCAATTGTATTAATACAATTGTGTGATTTTATTTTGAAAACCAACTATCTTGGGGAAGAGGAAGTGCAGTCCTCGTCATCCAACTTTTAAATTTCCGTTCCATGGTCACGCTGGGTGATCTGGGTCTTCCCATTCGTTAAGAGCGATATTAGCCCCGCTTTCCGAGCAAAGTGCTGAGGCGCTCTGCTGGAAATTGGTCTTTCACAATATGAGCGCGGACGAGAGAGGTTGTGAAGCGGTCTGGTTCACACAGATACCTCTTCTTGGTGAGTTTCATTCAGAAAGATGCTATAAATGGATCTAAACACTCTCCAAACGCTAATTTGCAGCCTTTATTATCTTAAGTTGACGGGAGCACGAGCTTGAGAGGCCGTGAAGCGGTGACTTTTGCTGTGTTCACACTGAGACTTCATCTTGGTGAGTCAGATACATGCTAATGTTATGCTAATGTTAGCGCTATGCTAATGCTAATCGCGAGTGGATTTTTTCCTGTTTAAAAGCAATGGAAAAGGCTGTCTTTGTGTCTGTATGGTTTTCCTAAATGTGATTGGCAGCTGATTCTGATTCCACAGGAGAGGAGCTTGATAACTGAGAGCCTTCAGTTATCAAGCTCCTCTCCTGTGGAATCAGCTGCCAATCTGGATTTGGGAGTCAGACTCGATCTCTGTTTTTTTTGTTGTTTTTTTTGTTTTTTTTGTTACTTATTTGTACCCGTAGGTAGACTTGGTTTGCAGTCTGGTGACAAGCCACCGGCTGATGGTCGCTGCATGCGCGAGCGCTGTAAACCTACATGTTTTTGGTATGCGGGAGAAAACCGGAGAAATCCCGGAGTAAACCCACGCAACACGGGGAGAACATGCAAACTCCACACAGCTCACTGTTGGTCGGGGGCTGGGATCGAACCCACGATCTCATGATCCCCGCGATCCCCCGGCCGAGGGTAAAACTGTGCTGCCACAGTGCTAAACCACTGCGCCACCGTGCAGCCCGTGTTTTTAAGAATAGGGCTAAAACCTACCTTTTTGATATAGCCTACAATTAGGGAGGGATCATGTGTTTCTGAACCCTCCCTTAGTTATGCTGCTAATAGGTTTAGTCAGCCGGGGGACCTCCAGTAATGCACTGGGCCTCACTCCTTTCCTCACTCTCAATGAAATATTATTTTTGCTGGTCATTAACATTTGTTTGTTCTCTCCCATAGATTGAGTCCTCATCGTACTGTTTGCTCTCTACATGTCTGTTCTTTTCTTCGTCTCTATCCCCTCACCCCCCAGCCAGTCGCAGCAGATGACTGCCCCTCCCTGAGCCTGGTTCTGCTGGAGGTTTCTTCCTGTTAAAAGGGAGTTTTTCCTCTCCACCGTCGCCAAGTGCTTGCTCACAGGGGATCGCCTGATTGCTGGGGTCTTTCTGCAACTGTGGGGGTTCCCCCTACAGTTGATAGTGCTATGAGATGACTGTTGTTGTGAAATGGCGCTATATAAATAAAGTTGAATTGAATTGAATTGAATTGAATTTCAGTTCCCAACAGTATGCTGAAGTACTTTTAGTTCTTATGCACTATTTCTGTCAAATGAAATGTGTAGTTTGATGCTAAAAGCACATGGTCTTGGTCTCCTATGTAAAAGCCTAGGTTATGCTAAACCCAGTAGATCAGACCGGGTTTTACTGATTTTAAAAAGGGGATATTGGAGGTAATGGGACAGTATATTCCCTGGTTATGTGATAAATTAATTGTAATTCATTTCATGAATTACAAAGACAAGGTTAGAAAGGATTAATCATAATTTCATGGTTAAGTGATGTAGAGATAAACAGAGGAATTCATTTAATTGGTTACATGAAAAAAAGGGTATTTCATGTGCTACCAGAGAGATTGTGAGAAAAAGAACACATGCATGTAAGATGTAAGATGTGAAATGTAAGATATTGCTATATTGCTGGATTGTGATAATAGTAATATGAGAGAAGAATTTAAACACTAAGCTATGGTGTTATATAAGAAGGGATTGGAAGACGAATTACTCTAGCTGTAAACAATACAGTGATCCCTCGCTACTTCGCGCTTCACCTTTCGCGCCCTCAGTGCATCGCGGATTTTTCAAAAATATTCATCAAAAATTCAAAATTGAGAAATAACGGGCGGGCGCTAGCAGAAGGCAGGGAGACTACATTAGACCATCAGGTATCAACACGGAGAGCCCGCACAACTCAAAAAATCCACCTCTCTGTTCGCTGTTCTCGGCTCGGAAATCTCGCAAGCTGATTGGCCGAGACGTTTCACCCACCTCCTCTCCCTGCCGAGCACCCATGAAGGAAGGAAGACCGCATTCATTGCTCTTTATCGCTCGTGTTACGTAGTCTCGCAGCGTGAAACTTTTTGCTGTTCTCTTGTGCCATTTTGTGCGAAATAGTCTTCCCGTCGAGCCACTACGCCGCCTCCTGCAGCTTCTCCAGCTGCCCTCGATGATCCTGCGCTTCTAGCACCTGACGATGAGGCGTCACCTGATGAGCAGTAAAGCTCTCATTAACCTGTGAAGTAAATCATCTTCATCTTGAGTTACGTATCTTGTTATAAGAATAAAAGAGTTCTAAAAACATATTTATGTACACTTTATTTACATCTACGTATGTATGTACACGTACACACACACACACGTATCATATGAGAGAGAGAGTGAGAGAATGAACGTACATATTATTTATGGATGACGTCATTAGGGGTGACGCTACTTCGCGGTTTTTCACTTTTCGCGGTCGGTTCTGGAACCCATTAACCGCGATAAGTGAGGGATCACTGTAATACCATTATTGTCGTGCAGGCTAGGTTTTTTTGGTTGCCGATCAAGAACCTTCTGGATCCTGGATTCTCTCCAAATGGAGATGACGAGCCTGACCCGAGACTGAACCGAGATTGATCTGAGATCTAACCAAGATCTCGATTGAAGAGCATCCTTCCTCTCTCCAGTGCCCAACGTTGAAGTGGTAACAACCCAAGTAGCCACTTTAAAAGAGGAAAGGAAACCTGAGTCTGTAGATACAAGATATCTTGACTGGTCAAACGACTAAACCAAACGGACAAACAAACACTGAGCTCAGTAGGACATCTTTGGGGTTTTATTTCATACCGGCTGTTGTATATTTGTACAGTTGTAAATTGTCTGTATATATTGCTCACTTTATCCCTATAAATAACAACCATTATTGCTCATTTCTTGCCTCCAGCTATTTCCTTCCACACTCACTTTAATTCCCTATTGTAACCCTTACGAACCTAGCAACTGGTCTACACTTAATTATTTCCCTTACCTAATTAACATAAGGCAAGGGTCACAATAAGAAGTGGCGAGCCCAGCCAGGAGCCTTTTTCTTCTTTTCCTTACGTTATTTCAAGCCTATACGTACCCAGAATGGATATTGTTGAACGTGAATCTGTGAAAATTCCAAATGCAGTAATAGTGAGTGAAATCACTGGAGGTGAGCAACTTGATGAAGTGACCGAGTTTTTGAAACGGTATGGATCGATTTCAAGAGTCATAAAAGTGGCAGATAGTAAGTCTGAGTTTTCCCAGAGTGCTATTTTTGAGTATCATTCGGGTACTGCTTTTAAAACTCTTGACCCATTGCCATGTACTCATGTATCTGATAGTGGAGCCAGCTATATGATACAATCTCTTGCCAGTGTTTACACGCACCGTGTAGGGAACGATAAGACCAAGTCATATCTCACTAACGTTAAAAACCTAGCAAAGATGAGTGGCAGAGATTTTGCAGATGCCCTGAAAGACATGATATCACAGCTTTCTGAGTTAATCAAAGAATCTGAAAATGATCAATCAGAGCAAGTTAAGTTACCTGATAACTTACCTGAAGCTTTCTTGGATGAACCTCAACCTCAGCCTTCTGCGGCTGAGTCCAGTATTCAAGGTGCACAACCAACTAACCAGTCAAATCACACTACGAGCACCCCAGCTCGAAGTATGCCCACCATTTCTGCACATGATTTAAATCCCCCAGAAGTGCAACGTGTGGTAGTTGAGCACATTGTAAAAAGGGAAGATTTTTCCGTGCAGCTGTTTTCACAAAAGCTTGGAGCTTTTCCTGGCAAAGACCTCCAACCAACTTAAGAGCTAGATTATGACACTTGGCGCTCCAGTGTAGAATTAATCTTGACTGATCCTGCTATGTGCAAATTGCAGCAATCCCGAAAGATCATTGAGTCTCTTTTACCTCCAGCAGCTGATGTAGTCAAGTACTTGAACCCCAACAGCTCACCATCAGAATACCTTCAGCTGTTAGATTCTGCATATGGTACAGTTCAAGATGGCGGAGAGCTTTACGCCAGATTTATTGACACCTTCCAAAACACAGGTGAGAAACCCTCGTCATATCTACAACGTCTTCACGTAGCTTTGACTCACACTGTGAAGCGTGGTGGCGCTTCAAGCCAGGATTTTGACAGGCTGCTTGTCACGCAGTTTTGTCGAGGTTGTTGGGATGATTCCTTTTTAACTGCACTCTAGTTAAAACAAAAACGAACAAGTCCCCCAACTTTTCCTGATTTGCTTCTCTTGCTACGCACTGAAGAGGACCAAATTGCTGCCAAAAACTTAAGGATGAGACAACATTTGAGCAGTTCAAAACAAAAAGTGACCTCCCACGTGCAAACTGTGCAATGCAGTTCAGATGAAGATGAGGACAATATCACGCTAAACTCACTCCAAGAACTCTCAAAACAAGCTGCAGAAATTCAAACGCAACTAGTAAGACTAACTGCAGAACCAAAAGCTCAAAACTCACAAAGTACACTCAGTACAAAGTCAAAAGAGAAACAAAAGTCGGAGGTTCGAAGACGACCAGATACCGTCATAGTTTCGCCCATAAATGATACCGGATGGAGACAATACTGAAAATGATCACATTACAACTCAACCAATACTGACGATGGACAGTCTTGGTTGCACATGCAACGGGACGTGCATGATATTTAGCGCGGGAGAGTGTAACCCAGCTGAGAAAATGACCCTTTTTTTTTCTCAGATGTCAATTGTATTAATACAATTGTGTGATTTTATTTTGAAAACCGACTATCTTGGGGAAGAGGAAGTGCGATCCTCGTCATCCAACTTTTAAATTTCCGTTCCATGGTCACGTTGGGTGATCTGGGTCTTCCCATTCGTTAAGAGCGATATTAGCCCCGCCTTCCGAGTGCTGAGTCAAAGTGCTGAGGCGCTCTGCTGGAAATTGGTCTTTCACGATATGAGCGTGGACGAGAGAGGTTGTGAAGCGGTCTGGTTCACACAGATACCTCTTCTTGGTGAGTTTCATTCAGAAAGATGCTATAAATGGATCTAAACACTCTCCAAATGCTAATTTGCAACCTTTATTATCTTAAGTTGACGGGAGCACGAGCTTGAGAGGCCGTGAAGCGGTGACTTTTGCTGTGTTCACACTGAGACCTCATCTTGGTGAGTCAGATACATGCTAATGTTATGCTAATGTTAGCGCTATGCTAATGCTAATCACGAGTGGATTTTTTCCTGTTTAAAAGCAATGGAAAAGGCTGTCTTTGTGTCTGTATGGTTTTCCTAAATGTGATTTCAGTTCCCAACAGTATGCTGAAGTACTTTTAGTTCTTATGCACTATTTCTGTCAAATGAAATGTGTAGTTTGATGCTAAAAGCACATGGTCTTGGTCTCCTATGTAAAAGCCTAGGTTATGCTAAACCCAGTAGATCAGACCGGGTTTTACTGATTTTAAAAAGGGGATATTGGAGGTAATGGGACAGTATATTCCCTGGTTATGTGATAAATTAATTGTAATTCATTTCATGAATTACAAAGACAAGGTTAGAAAGGATTAATCATAATTTCATGGTTAAGTGATGTAGAGATAAACAGAGGAATTCATTTAATTGGTTTCATGAAAAAAAGGGTATTTCATGTGCTACCAGAGAGATTGTGGGAAAAAGAACACATGCATGTAAGATGTAAGATGTGAAATGTAAGATATTGCTATATTGCTGGATTGTGATAATAGTAATATGAGAGAAGAATTTAAACACTAAGCTATGGTGTTATATAAGAAGGGATTGGAAGACGAATTACTCTAGCTGTAAACAATAATACCATTATTGTCGTGCAGGCTAGGTTTTTTTTGGTTGCCGATCAAGAACCTTCTGGATCCTGGATACTCTCCGAATGGAGATGGCGAGCTTGACCCGAGACTGAACCGAGATTGATCTGAGATCTAACCAAGATCTCGATTGAAGAGCATCCTTCCTCTCTCCAGTGCCCAACGTTGAAGTGGTAACAACCCAAGTAGCCGCTTTAAAAGAGGAAAGGAAACCTGAGTCTGTAGATACAAGATATCTTGACTGGTCAAACGACTAAACCAAACGGACAAACAAACACTGAGCTCAGTAGGACATCTTTGGGGTTTTATTTCATACCGGCCGTTGTATATTTGTACAGTTGTAAATTGTCTGTATATATTGCTCACTTTATCCCTATAAATAACAATCATTATTGCTCATTTCTTGCCTCCAGCTATTTCATTCCACACTCACTTTAATTCCCTATTGTAACCCTTACGAACCTAGCAACTGGTCTACACTTAATTATTTCCCTTACCTAATTAACGTAAGGCAAGGGTTACAGCTCTCTTCACCTTCGTTTTCCTCTTTGTTGGTATCCACTTTGAAACTCAGATCGAGAATACTTTCTTCTATTTTCCTCAAAATATGAATGGAATCTCATCATTCTCAGATTGTAACAAGACTAGTAATTAATTCATTGTTCAATTGGTGACATCATGCATTTCAGGCCGACATTCCCAGTGATTTTCGGTCATCTGAAACCATCACTTTCGCTGACTTTTTTTCTCTCTCTCCGGATCACAGTTTATTCAAAAAAAATGTTAATATTCGAGGAAATTATATCATTTCCTGTGTGTGTCAGCCTCCGTCGGTCTATGATGACCATGGAAGAGAATCCTAAACGTCTACTCTGCTGGAACAGCACCGCCTGTGGCTGAACAGGCCGATGCGCGAATGGCAGTCCCTGTCAAACAGGTCGCACTTGTGGGTGGTCTCTGTGCTGCTGGGTCTGTGGCGGTTCTTCCTGCGGGTCCTATTTTCATCTGCTGCAGCAGTCAGTCTCTCTTCACCTGCCTTGAGCTGTCTGGTCAGGGTGCCTCTCCATTTGGAGCGGTCCGTTGCAAGGTCCTCCCAGCGCTCTGTGTTGATCTCCAGGGCCTTCATGTCTCTCTTGCAGACGTCTCTAAAGCGCAGCTGTGGGCGGCCAACGTCTCTCCTGCCAGTCGCCAGTTCTCCGTAGAGGACGTCTTTGGGGATTCTGCCATCCTCCATACGGTGAACGTGGCCTAGCCAGCGGAGCCTGCGCTGCCTGAGTAGAGTGAACATGGAGGGAAGGCCGGCGCGGGACAGAACTTCTGTGTTGGGCACTTTGTCCTGCCAGGATATGTCCAGGATGTGGCGAATGCAGCGCAAGTGGAAGGAGTTCAGTCTCTTTTCCTGCCGGGCGTATGTTGTCCACGTCTCACTCCCATAGAACAGTGTGCTGATGACGCGGGCGTTGTACACTGCCATCTTCGTCTTGACAGAGAGTTTGGGATTCTCCCACACTCGTGTGGTGAGGCGAGCGAGTGTGAAGGCTGATTTTCCAATCCTCTTGTCGATCTCTGTATCAAGGGAGAGGTTGTTGCTGATCGTGGACCCCAGGTACGTGAACTGATTCATGACCTCCAGCTCGTAGTCGTCGATGGTGATGGTTGGTGGTGCTTCCGTGCTTTGCGCCAAGACGTTAGTCTTCTTCAGGCTGAGGGTAAGCCCAAAGTCCTTGCATGCCTGGGAGAAGCGGTCCATCAGGGTCTGAAGCTTCTGCTGTGTGTGGGTTGCGACTGCAGCGTCGTCTGCGAACAGCATGTCTCTGATTAGAGCCTTGCGTACTTTGGTTCTGGCTTTCAGGCGGGCGAGGTTGAAAAGTCTGCCGTCAGAGTGTGCAGGTAGATTCCCTCTGTTGCTGTGCTGAAGGCATGCCTCAGGAGCATAGCAAAGAAAATCCCAAAGAGGGTTGGCGCAAGTACACAGCCCTGTTTCACTCTTCTGCATATGTTGAATGGCTCTGAGACGTTGCCGTTGTGCTGCACTATCCCCTGCATGTTGGTGTGAAACGATTCGATGAGGCTTTGCAACTTTGGTGGGCATCCTATCTTTGGCAGGATCTTGAAAAGGCCCTCTCTGCTGACTAGATCGAACGCTTTGGTGAGGTCGATGAAGGCGACGTACAGGGGCATGTTCTGTTCTCTGCATTTCTCCTGGAGTTGGCGGATGGAGAATATCATGTCTACCGTCGATCGCTCAGCGCGGAAGCCACACTGAGACTCGGGGTAGACACGTTCGGCAAGCTTCTGTAGACGAACGAGAACAACTCGTGCATAGACTTTGCCAACAACGCTGAGGAGGGAGATGCCCCTGTAGTTGTTGCAGTCGCTTCTCTCCCCTTTGTTTTTGTAGAGGGTGATGATCTTGGCATCCTTCATGTCCTGTGGTACGGCACCTTCCTTCCAGCACTGGCAGAGGATGTCATGCAATGGCAGCAGTAGGGTGGTCTTGCAGTGCTTGATCAGGTCGGGGGGTATGCCGTCACTGCCGGGTGCCTTGCCAGCGGCCAAGCTGTCTGTTTTATGAAAATATTTAGACAGGTTCGTGAGGAGTCGGCACATATAGAAAGTGATTCACACTGAGACAAGATAATTCACACTGAGACATGGCTGCTAGAATAAGCTGTATCTCTTTATTCCCCACAGACCATATCTCCATACACAAAAGAGAAATCATTGCATGTCACACATTTCCTTCACACAAGGATCAATGCATTTCATGTCATTTCACAAGCTCTTACCGTTTGATACAGGTAACCGGGAGCCCACAGCCAGGAAGAGCGTGATTTTTTCCCTTAGCCGGACGTTCTGCGCAAAAACTCACGGCAGACTCCCCGTACAAAGGGAAAGCCCCTGTTTTTAAAGGAAGGCTAGGTACAGAACAGAGTGGCCATCTCTGTTCCGAGCAAGCCCCCTCCCATCATAGAATTGCGTGGGGAGCAAGAAGTGCCAATTCCCGCTCTCAGGCAATTCCTCTGCCTGGCTCCCAAAACATACTGTGAACTGAACACCTGCTACATTTCACCCACACACACACACATGAGGAATAAAGGTCACGCCTTTGTTTCATTAGCATGCAACAGTGATTTAAGGAGTGAGAAACTTGCTGTGCTAAGGAAAACAGTTTCTAGAAACAGGTCATATTGTCCAGGTCATGGTGTGCCTTAAGATAAATTCATCATGGGAAGAGAACTGGATTGTTAAAACATAAAAACAACTGAGAAACAAATCAGGGCACACATTAAAAACACATTTATATTACATTCCACCCTTTGACCTTATTTGTGATCAGTTGGTAAAGATAATTGCTTTCTTCCCCAACTAAGTGCTTTCTTCCCCAACTGAAAAACAAATCAGGGCACACATTAAAAATATTTATATCACATTTTCCACCCTTTGACCTTATTTGTTCTATCAGTTGGTGAAGAACATTGGGTAATTACTGTCTTCTTGGGGAATACTTTCATCCTCATAAGGTATGCCGACATGATTATGGTGAGATAATTCCACCCAATTGATGTCCCAAATGCATGTTACAACATGCCACAATAGCTCATTTCTCGTATTGAATTGTCTATTGTAGTAACTCCATCTATTAGTCGTACCTACAGCATAATCATAACATATCCAGTGACCAGGAGGGTCAGCACTCACCTCTACTTTGCAAGATGTGGTACCATATCCTCCATCTCGAAAGATGACTGTGATTTTCATATTGCTAGAGAATTATATATTCTTTTACTTAGAATTTGTTTTACTCTTCTAATATAGCAGAAAGCACTGAAATTGCATATTGTTAAGACAGATAGAACAGCAATTAATATAGCTAGGGGAGGCACCAGGGTTTTGCGAGCAGTGACTGACATGCCTGAGAATATATCCCACCAGTGATGAGCAGAAACTTGCTCTATCTGATGAGCTGCATGCAATACCTTTCCTTGGGCCACCACAGTGGATATCACTGCAGCACGCACATTAGACATATGATCACCAATGAGCTTTTGTATCTCCGTGGATCCATTCAGTGCGCCTCTGAATTGATCCAGGGACACCTGCCATGGAACTTCCAGCACCCGCCATTGCAGGGCGGTCAGGTGAGCCTCACTGGAAAAGTTGGTAAGACGATATGTCCGATTATGCCATTGCCACATGTGAACACCATGCAGACACCCAGTGAAAGGTACCCTAGGCAACATTGGATGGGAGTTTAAGGTGGCTACACATAGAGTATGGGGCCCTATTTGCCACATCATGTCACGAGGTTTTTCTATTCTCCATTCACATAGTGCCTCTGTCATGGTTAAGCATGGTTCAGTATATATTTCTCGACTTAGGCATGCATATCCTTGGTCAGTCAAATCACATTCTGATAAATCATATGTATTATTTTGCCCTGGATCAAACCATCCCCCTTTTAATTGAATAAACCAAAATGCCGTGGCAGTAATTACTGGTAACACATGATATTTGCACACGTCAACAGCTTTTGTGACATGTAATTGAGTCCATTGCCCGCTACACATCGTGCTATTGCAGATGGTTTTTTCAGGATGCGGAATTAACCACCATTCTTCAGTGATGTTCCACACTTCTCGCCATTGTCGAGCGTGATTGGTAGTGACAATGCGAGTGAAACGTTCCAACTGCGTGCGGATATCCAAAACTTGCATGTTGCACACAGTCCAATTGAAAGCGCGAGTGATGTTTGTCATCAATTCACTCGTAGCATTCCACATGGTCAAATCCCGATTCAGACGTTTTTGAAACAGATTGGCGGCCTCCATTTGAGGCCCCACCACCGTAGGCATCCAAAACCCAACTTGTTGAATGCCTAAAGACGTTTGATGTCCAGTATCTGCCAACATTGATCTGGTTACCTCGTTGTTAATGGTGTTGGAGATTCCCAAAACTGTGCCAAATCCTCCCAGCAACGTGTCATACCATGCTCTCTTCTTCTTGGTTGAACATTTGGGAATGGGTGGTATCCTTACCATCCAATTGACGGTGACATGGCTGGTTTGTGTGGCCACCGTTGTACAGGTCGATAGTATGGGTGCCAGGTTCGTTGGGGATATATGCTTCGGGTTTTTGTCGACCACTACAATAGGGTACACAAAGGGGATTTGTCGCCCCTTTATGACTGTTCCATTCATCAAATACACTTCCTTATCTCCTGTTATATTGATGGATAGCTTTGTACCATTTAAGGTAGTATCACATTTCAGTAAGTCATTAGTCGCTTTGGCCACGCATATGGTTACATTGGCAGTTAAGTTAACCATGCACCCCTTCTCCACCGCAGGCACATTATATTGATTTTTGACACATTTGGGGCATATGTAGATAGGACAGTGGCTGGTTAAGTTCAGTATCTTGCACTTTTGGTTTGATAAACAATAGAAACCGTCTTGACTCCGATTGGCACCGATTCGACTTTCCCTCCACTCCAACGAAATAGATTGGTCCAGCTCAAACATTTCTTGGCCTGGTGTGGCGTGGATCTGGATCCAGCAACCGGCGATGCTCATCCACAGGATCACAACGAGGGCAGGGCGGCACATGTCCCAGCAGACGACATAGCCATGTCCTCGGTGCTTGTGGGGGTGTTGAAGAAGACCCATGACGTGGCGGGTGTCCAATCACCAGTCTCCACCCGAACATTCCTGCAAAGCAAGCACATACTTAGGAGAAGAGAAAACACAGAATTAGTTCTCCCTTAGATAACATTTTGATACTGGTACATTTATCCAGGTTTCCTCTCCTGGATACAAAATGGTCACCACCTGATCCGTCCCTTGAGCTATGATCTCAGCCGGGCGGGGAGGGCCATTTTCTTGCCTCACCCATACTTTGGCCCCAGATTTATCTGTGGAACCAAAGCCTTTTTCGCCCCTTTGCGTCATCACAGCCGGCTTAGCAATCTCTTCAGGGTCAGTCATTAGACATGGTTTAATGACCAATTGGGCCACTTTATCCCCCTTATTCAGGGTTACGGGCTCTGATCCCAGTACGTAGCACACCACTCCCAATTCCCCTTGATAATCACTGTCAATCACACCTGCCAGAGTTGTCAAACCTTTTAGGGATAATCCAGACTTTGGCAATATGTGACCATACATTCCATTCGGACATTGCAACCCTAGCCCTGTTTTTACCACAGTAGGTGTTCCTGGTACTAAGGTGAGGGTTTCCATAGCTCTTAAATCTAATCCAGCCGAGCCTTTCGTCGCTCGCACTGGTAGTGTTGCCTCTGGGTTAATCTTCCACATTTTAATAATTTGTCCTTCAGAATGTTCAAGATTGACAGTGATCATTCGGTTCAGTGGTGTTGTACCAGGTGCAATGGGTCTATTGTTTAGCTGTTTCAGCGCTTGTGGTAAGCGTTTTTTCCACCCTTCCAAACTATTGTTTATCCCTCCTTTTTTCAAGGTGGCTTTCAACAACCCATTCATTCTCTCAATTAAACCCGCAGCTTGGGGATGATATGGAACGTGATAGATCCATTCCACATGATTATGTTTAGCCCAATCTTTCACCAGGTTTCCGGTGAAATGGGTCCCGTTGTCAGTTTGAATCTGTACAGGTAGCCCATAGAACCTTTCAATTAGTTCCACACAGGCCAGCGTGGCCTTCTGATTAGCCACTTTGGCTGGGTGTGCCACTACCACACCCGAAAATGTATCCACAGCCGTGCATACATATTTACATCGTTGTGACTCTGGAAGAGGACCAATAAAATCCATTTGCCAGATTTGTCCTGGACTCTTTCCCCTTTGTATATGTCCAGTGAGATGTTGTGGGACACCTCTTCTGTGATGCTGACAGGCCTCACACTGTTCAATGGCTGTCTTTACATCATCAGTTTTTAAATCAATGCCTCTATCCCTGGCCCATTGGGTGGTAGCTTGAATTCCCCAATGTCCACTCTTTTCATGGGCCCACCGGGCCAAATCCACAGTGGATTGCCTTTCCACTGACATTGCTCTGACCACTCCATCAATATAACGGTTGTGGAGGGCTTCTGAGTCCATATTTTGGGTATGGGCATCAACATGGGTGACATGAATAGTGACCCCTTGGACCTTTTGCCAGATTTCCTCCCACAACTCTTTACCCCACACCTCTTTCTTTTGAATCCGCCATTGATTGGACTGCCATGTAGGCATCCATGTGGTTAACCCATTAACCACTGACCAGGAGTCAGAGTAGATATACGCTCCTGACACACCCACATGTTGTATCACCATGTGCACGGCCTTCAACTCGGCCCATTGGCTGCTTTTTCCCTCACCCATTTCTTCCAAAATTTGCCCCAGATGAGGGTTGAAAGCCCCGGCTTTCCACCTTCGTTTCCCCGCTACCCACTGAGAAGAGCCATCCACAAACCACGCCCTGCTCTTTTGCTCGTCTGTGAGTTCATCATAGCGGGGCCCTGTTAACACAGGAGATTCTTGCAGCTGTTCAACTTCAAAACAAGACTCATCTGCCTCTGGGACATCAGCAACTTGTTCATGCAAGACCGAAACTCCTTTTTGTCCAGATTTCACTCTTTCAGACACGTACCATTTCCACTTAATGATGCTACTCTCCTGGGCGGTACCTATCCGATGTGTGGTGGGGTCACTCATTACCCACGTCAGAATAGGTATCAATGGCCTCATGAGCACCTCATGCCCTGCAGTTAATGCCTCTGTTTCCACCAAACTCCAATAACACGCCAATAATTGTTTTTCAAAGGGCGTGTAACGAATTCCTGCACTCGGCAGCTTCCTTGACCAGAAACCTAAAGGTTTCCGTTGTTTGCCTTGTTTTTGCCATAAGCTCCAATTTGCATAATCATTCCGGGCCGACACCTGCAACTCAACCGGACCAGATTGCATTTTTCCTAATGATAGAGCTTGCTGTATGGCCTCTTTGGCCATGTCAAAAGCCACTTGCTGTTTTTCTGTCCATTCAAACTGCTCTTTTTTCCTTGTCACTTGATATAAAGGCTGCAAAATTTGCCCCAAATGAGGAATGTGACTCCTCCAATATCCAAACAGCCCAATAAACCGCTGCACATCCTTTTTGGTGTGCGGGGTGGCAAAAGCCATTATCTTTTCTCGGGCTTTATCTGTGATTTCTCTTTCTCCCTTATTCCAGCAGATTCCCAGAAATTTCACCCTCTGGGAGGGCTTCTGCTTTATTCCAAATCCATTAAAAACTGGGTCAAACTGTCCTCTTTGCTTAAATTTAGAGCATTTGAGTCACTGTTGATTCCTATTGTTTTTATATTTCCTTTATGCAACTCAGCATCTCCCAAGCCTTGTGAGGCAGGCAGCCCCACCTCTTGCATTCTTCACTTGCTGAGCAAAAAAGTTCACCTTCTGTTTTTTTCTAAAGGCCAACTCTGCCTCTCCCCCGCCCCTGAGGCAAAAGGGGAGAGAGAGAGAGAGAGAGAGAGAGAGATTTTTGATTTTTAAAAGATCTTTAATAAACACACTTGTCCATCAGTCAATACAAATTCTATGTCATGCTATGTTACACAGAAAATTAATCCCCCAAAAAACGCCCCCAAAAAAGCTGTCCATCATGAACTGAACAGAGGACATTCTCCAGGGACCAGAGGGTCCTGAAACCTTCCACATCCCCATTCCCCATAAAAAACTGAAAGTCCAGCCTGATTCTGGCTTTAAGTAGCCTCACAAATAAAATTTTGACATCAACATCATTCTCAACATTTTCAAGTTTTCTTCTCCGGCTTACATAGATAGCCAACTTTGCCTGCCCTAAAACAAAGTTCAGTAGTTGACACTTCTGCTTAAAACGACGATTGTACATAAAACCACAAATGAAAACCTGCTTAGAGAAAACTTCCTTAAAAATATGAAAAAGTTCTGTGAGAAGTTCAAAGAGGCCACTCAGGCGCTGACATTCAATAAAACAATGAAAAACAGTCTCCCTAGAGGAACAAAAAACACACTGATCACTGACACTGCTGTTAATCACAGAAACAAAAGCATTGACAGCTATAATACCATGCAGGACCCTCCACTGTAAGTCTCCATGCCTCTTAGGGAGAGGGGCTTTATAAAGAGCCCTCCAGGCAGGCCGATGCCCTTTTCCTAGTTTAAAATAGGCTCTCCAAGGAGTGTCCACACAGGTGTTCAATCGGTCCTTGTTGAGTGCCATCGCCACCAGTCTGTAGAGTGCCTTACCACTGGCTCCTCCAAAGTCCACACCAGTGGGAGCACAGAATGCCAGTAAGGAGCAAGGAGCGACGTCAAAGTCCATATAGAGCGTGAGAGAGGGAAAGGGGTCCGTGCTTTCCGGCTGCAGCGTGCCATTGCTAAAGTCCAAGAGTAGGGAGTGCTCAAGTCCATGAAGCTCCTGTTTCCAGTGTGCAAGAAGACCATCGATGAAATGATTCGACCTGACACCAAGATGAGCTGCTAAAGCTGAGGCGTTGTTGAGGCCAGGACCAGCCAGTTCCACCACTTGCTTCAGAGTGAGAATGTTCCTGGAACACAGCCTATCAAGGAAGGTCCTTCCAACTCCCGGCAGGACACCAAGGCGACCACCAAAAACCAGCGGCTCCCTCAACAACCAGTAGAGGGAATCGCATGGCCCTCTTTGTTTTTTAAAAAGAGTCCACACTGAAAAGAGACTGCGGTAAAAACTGGGTAAAGACAGTGCATTAGAGTTCTTAAAATCCATTAAAAACACAGGGAGGTCTAGCCCAAGCCCAAGGACTCTCTGTAAAATAACACAGGCCAAAGGCCTCCATACCAGGTCCTGGGGGCCCGTTAGCAGTCTCTGTATGAAAGTCAGTCTAAAAGCAGCACCTCTACTAGCTAAATGAATCACTCCTTGCCCCCCCTCCTCTTTGGGAAGAAATAACAGGGCTTGAGGAACCCAGTGGAGTCCACCCCCCCAAAAAAAGTCCACCAAAACAGACTGAATTTTGGACAACAAACCAGCAGGGGGGTCCATGCACATGAGGCGGTGCCACAGGGATGAGGAAACAAGATTATTTAAAATGAGCACTCTTCCTCTAAAAGATATTCTTGGCATTAGCCACTTCCACTTGTTTAGTCTCCCGTTAATTTTCTCTATGACCCCATCCCAATTTTTTTGCTCAAACTGCTGATTTCCAATAAAGACACCAAGATACTTAAAACCTCCTTTTTTCCAAATCAACCCACCCGGCAGCGTAAGCTGATTTTCTAGTTTCTCCCCCACCATCAGAGCCTCGCTTTTTCCCCAGTTTATCTTTGCAGAGGAAAGTTGGCCAAAAAGATTGACACTCCTAACCAGAACGTCAATGTCACTCTGCTTATTTAGCAGAATGACTACATCATCTGCATAGGCCGACAGCTTGAACGTGGTGTCACAGCCAGGAAAAGTAACTCCTGATAGATCCCTTCTCAGGCAGTGAAGCAAAGGCTCTATGGCGAGGGAGTACAGCATCCCTGAGAGAGGGCAGCCCTGCCGAACCCCCCTCTGGACTTTTAAAGGGGCAGACAGGCCCCCATTTATCTTCAGCACACTCTCAATGTCACTGTACAAGACCCGTATCCTGGCTATGAAGCCTGGGCTGAACCCAAAAGCTGTTAAAACTGTCCATAAATATTGGTGTTCAACCCGATCAAAACCCTTTTCCTGGTCAAATCAAACCAGTTTCTACCGCCAATGAACCAGAGACCTCCAAAATATCCCGAATTAAAGTGACGTTGTCACTAATCAGCCTGCCAGGCACACAGTAAGTCTGGTCTACATGAATGAGCTCACTCATCACCTTTCTCAGTCTTCGGGCCAGAGCTTTGGAGAGAATCTTATAGTCTGTGCAGAGCAGAGAGACTGGCCTCCAGTTCTTTAGGCTCTGGAGGTCCCCCTTTTTCGGCAACAGTGTGATGATGGCCCTCCTGCAGGTCGTGGGTAGGGTCCCCCTTTCCAAGCTATCTTGGAGAACCTCCAGCAGGTCTGGACCAAGCAGGGGCCAGAATTCCTTAAAAAAGTCCACAGAGAGACCATCTATGCCTGGTGATTTTCCATTCTGGAGGCTCATTAGCGCCGAATGCAGCTCAGACAGAGACAGTGGAGCATCCAAGCCGGCAACAAGGTCCTCTGAGAGCACTGGAAGACCATCAAGGAAGACCTGGCCCAGTGACGTGTCCTCCCTCCACTCTGCTCTAAACAATTCACTGTAAAAGCTAGCAGCGTGTTTCCTGATCTCTGCTGCTGTGGAGATTGTTCTCCCGTCATCGCCCAACAAGGAGTGAATAAGCTTTCTCTGTCCATTTTTCCCCTCCAGTCCAAAAAAGTACTGGGAGGGCGAGTCCATCAGAGCTACATCCATGTAGCGTGAGCGGACCAGAGCACCCTGTGCGGTGACCCCTAGCAAGCTAGCCAAGGCTGACCTTTTTGACTTGAGAGCCTCTAAGTGCTCCTGTTTTCCTGTAGAACTGAGCAACTCCTCTAGTTCTACCACCTCAGTCTCCAGAACTTTCAAGGATTGGGTCAAGCTACGAGTGACATTTTGAGTGTACTGTTGGCAGAGTTGTTTTATCTGGGCCTTACCAAAATCCCACCACAATTGGAGAGAACTAAAAGAGGGTTTTTGTTCCCTGTGTGACTTCCAAACATCATGAAAAACCTCTTTAAAAAACACATCATTTAAAAGTGTATTGTTAAAATGCCAAAAAGCACTCTTACACTTTACATTTTCAATAAACACAGAACAAAACAGCAGGCAGTGATCAGTGAAACCAACAGGACAGATACAACTATTTTTAAAAACACTCATTTGATGTTTAAAACCATAAAAACGGTCTAACCTAGCCATAGATAAAAGGTTATCTTTGACATGGCTCCAGGTGTACTGCCTCTGGTCCCCATGATGTGATCTCCACACATCGGCCATTTCATGTGTTTTCACCAGTTCTCTCAGCCTATTGGCAGAAGCAGGGTGAGGCTCCTGATGGTTCCTGTCTAGTCTGTGGTTTAATGTACAGTTAAAATCACCCCCCAGAAATAAAAAACTATTTGGATCACAGGACTTAACCGTATCCGAAAGCACGTCAAAGACCCTGATCCTCTCTGCTCTCTGTGTTGGCACATACACGTTTATAAAAACGAAGTTCACGTTTTCAAACTGTACCTTTAATAAGAGGAAATGACCTCTCACCACCTCTTCTACCTCATAAGAGACAGGCACACAACCCCTAGAGAAAAGTACAGCCACCCCCCCACTGCTACTGGATTTGTGGCTAAAAAAAATGCAGCCATCCCACTCTTTTCTCCAATGGCTCTCAATGTCCACAGTGCTGTGAGTCTCCTGGACCATCAGCACGTC
This sequence comes from Pholidichthys leucotaenia, assembly GCA_020510985.1. Lineage (NCBI taxonomy): Eukaryota > Metazoa > Chordata > Actinopteri > Cichliformes > Pholidichthyidae > Pholidichthys > Pholidichthys leucotaenia. Next base: position 288,948,670 of record CM035842.1, read on the forward strand.
AAGTTTCTTTAAATTAAAAAGCTTGTATAAAGAGGCCCTTTTTACATCATCCCTGGCCCCATTAATATTGAGAGTGCCAATTCTAAGGTGGGGCATTAAAAAGGATAAAAATAGGGTACAGTAAAAAAACACACACATAGCATAAAAGGGAAGAAACAAACTAAGAGTCAACATGACTGTTAGTAATTTGCGATTTCAGTTTAGCAACCAGTTTCTTTAAACGATAAATTTCCTGATCAGTGAAAGTCTCATTCCCATCATTCAGTTTCATAAATTTGCGAGCTGATGCCACGAATAACTCCAGATCTGGAAAGTAATTTTCCACTTTCACAGCTCTGCTCCCCTTAGTCACCTGGAGAAATTGCCTAATTTTAGTAAAACAATAGGAGCTTTGCTCCTCCTGCGTCTGCGTCTGCATCAGTTCAGACTCATCTCCACTTTCGTCAGAAGCGCTCTCATTCAGTAAATCTAAATTCCCAACCCTACTAGATTTAGCAGAGCTCTGCAAGTTTTCAGCACTTTTCCTTTTTTGTGCAGCTTTAAAAGGATCCTCTTCAACAAAACTACATTCCTGCATTTCTTCATGAACTGCAACGTTTGTCATGCAGTGTTTGCTCTGTGTGTCCGCTACAGCCTCAAACCGCTCCTCCCCCGCCTGCAAAGTCTGTTCATTCACGTTCCTTCGTTTAACTGCACTTTTACTTACACCCTCCACCTGTTTACCCCGGGCGACAGGCTCGTCACAATGATCAGAGCTGCCGCCAGACAGAAATTCCCCACCATCACTGTTTGGGGGGGCAACTACCGCGCCCGCCGCGGCCACCCCAGCAGAGGCGGCCGCGGCCGCCCCAGCACAAGCGGACGCGGACGCGGACGCCCCCGCATAAGTAGAAGCGGGCGCCGCAGCGGCATCCGCCGCACCACATGTAGCGCTACCCTCCGGACCACCAGAAACAGCGGCGTCACCTTTCTTACCGCCAGTGCTCTTTGTGTTCGCCTTTTCAGGACATGACCTAATAAGATGGCCTTCTGCGCCACACGCAAAACACTTCATGGTTTCAGATGTTGCAAACACCAAGTAGCTAAAGCCGTCAATCCTGAAATTAAAAGACGCGTTCAGTTCAGCAGAGCTGTCTTTCAACACCATGAAACACTGCCTCCTGTGACATACAACATGCTTCAGCAGGGGTGATTTACTACCTAGAGAGACCATTCTGATAGGGGACACAACCTGGCCAAAACGGGACAACTCTCTAATCAGCTGATCATTTTTAACGAAAGGAGGAGCGTTTGAGATGGTGATCCTCCTAGACGGGTTCGCCAGCGGTAAAACGGGAGTAAAAGTGTCACCTATGACCACTCCCTGTGCCACCACCTGATCAGCTTTTTCAGTCGAATCCAGAAAGATCACAATTGTGCTGTTCATCCTCGATGCTGATTTTATGCTGCCATGCCCAACCACCTGTCCTACAGCGAGGCTGGCCTCCTCCACAGAACAGGGAACTGTCGGGAGGATTCTCACACCATGACGCCGGGTTAAGCGCTCAAACTCCACACCACCATCAATCACCGGCATGATGCCGGCCGGGAAAAACCGGCAGCAGAAGCTACCGTTCCCCAACACACTCACTCCAACACTCACACCCCAGCACACACACACTCAACCCACTATATTAAACACACACACCTCAAACACACAAGATAGAGAAAAAGTTAGAAAATACAAAGTTTAAAGTACTCACTCGACACCACTCCACACCCCTGCTCCCACAAACGCATGCGCACGAGAGAGAGAGAGAGAGAGAGAGAGAGAGAGAGAGAGAGAGAGAGAGAGAGAGAGAGAGAGAGAGAGAGAGAGAGAGAGAGAGAGAGAGAGAGAGAGAGAGAGAGAGAGAGAGAGAGAGAGAGAGAGAGAGAGAGAGAGAGAGAGAGAGAGAGAGAGAGAGAGAGAGAGAACTAGAGCACTATCCCTCACCCGCCCCCTTTGGGAGAGCGAGGAACAGAGAAAGAGAGAGAGCGTTGTTCGCCCCTCCCCTTGCTGATGGGAGAGAGAGAACAGCCGCCCACACAACACCACATCCGCCGCTGAATACCACTCAGCGGAGCTTTCGGGGCAACCTCGATACCCCGTAGACACGCAGACACCACTGAAGGGGACCCATCCCCTACCAGATCTGCCCATGGCTCTGATCTTCCGCCACCACTTGTTAAGCATACACCAACTTGTCCCCATAAACCATCCCAGCCTGGGATAACAGCACATTTATCAGCACAACAGCTGGGAGCCCCAGCTCCAGCTTCACTCTGTTTATCTTTGTTTTTAAACATGACTTTCTATGTACAGCTCCTCTTTAACCTCTATCAATTTTTTCTTCGAATCCTGTTCGTGACGCCAAAATGTTTTATGAAAATATTTAGACAGGTTCGTGAGGAGTCGGCACATATAGAAAGTGATTCACACTGAGACAAGATAATTCACACTGAGACACGGCTGCTAGAATAAGCTGTATCTCTTTATTCCCCACATACCATATCTCCATACACAAAAGAGAAATCATTGCATGTCACACATTTCCTTCACACAAGGATCAATGCATTTCATGTCATTTCACAAGCTCTTACCGTTTGATACAGGTGACCGGGAGCCCACAGCCAGGAAGAGCGTGATTTTTTCCCTTAGCCGGACGTTCTGCGCAAAAACTCACGGCAGACTCCCCGTACAAAGGGAAAGCCCCTGTTTTTAAAGGAAGGCTAGGTACAGAACAGAGTGGCCATCTCTGTTCCGAGCAAGCCCCCTCCCATCATAGAATTGCGTGGGGAGCAAGAAGGGCCAATTCCCGCTCTCAGGCAATTCCTCTGCCTGGCTCCCAAAACATACTGTGAACTGAACACCTGCTACATTTCACCCACACACACACACAAGGAATAAAGGTCACGCCTTTGTTTCATAAGCATGCAACAGTGATTTAAGGAGTGAGAAACTTGCTGTGCTAAGGAAAACAGTTTCTAGAAACAGGTCATATTGTCCAGGTCATGGTGTGCCTTAAGATAAATTCATCATGGGAAGAGAACTGGATTGTTAAAACATAAAAACAACTGAGAAACAAATCAGGGCACACATTAAAAACACATTTATATTACACTGTCGATGGCCTTGCTGAGTTCGTCGATGGTTGGCTCGGCGTCAAGTTCATCCATGGATGGCAGGCAGTCGATGGCATCAAGGGCTGACGGTGTCACGGTGTTCTGTCTGGAGTAGAGGTCGGAGTAGTGTTCCACCCATCTCTCCATCTGCTTGTTCTTTTCTGTGATCATCTCCCCAGTGGAGGATTTGAGGGAGGCCATCTTGCTCTGAGCCGGACCAAGTGCTTTCTTGATGCCATTGTACATACCACGGATGTTCCCTGTTATGGCAGCGGTTTCAATGTCTTGGCTGAGCTAAGTCCAGTATTCGTTGGCACAGCGCCGAGTAGTCTGCTGAACTTTGCTTCTCGCAGCCCTGAGAATCTGGAGATTCTTCTCGTTTTGGTACTTCTTGTACTCAGCAAGTGCTGAGCACTTGGCTTCAATGACGGGGGTCATCTCTGTCAACTTGGCATCAAACCAGTCCTGTGACTTCGAGGTCTTCCTCCCAAAGGCAGCCAAGGCTGTGCGGTGGATGGTGTTTCGCAGCTCTTCCCACTTCTGCTTTGCAGATTCTCCTTCTTGTGGTACACCAAGTTCCTTCTCAAGGTGGAGGCAAACTGCTCAACAAGTTCTGGTTGGGCCATCTTGCTGGTGTCAATCCGTGCCTTTCCAGGCTGTCTAGCACGATGGAATTTCTTCAGCTGCAGCTTGACCTTGCAACACATCAATGAATGGTCTGTGTCGCAATCTGCACTCTGGAACGAACGGGTGATTAGCACGTTCTTCAGTGAGGTGCGCCTGGTCAGGATCAAGTCCAGCTGGTGCCAGTGTTTTGAGCGCGGATGTCACCAGGAAACCTTATGTTGGGGCTTGGTCTTGAAGAACGAGTTTGTGATGCACAGATCGTGATATGTGCAGAACTCGAGCAGCCGCTGTCCGTTGTCGTTCATTCTGCCCACGCCAAATGGTCCAAGACAGGAGGGCCAGGAGTCATGGTCAGCACCCACTCTGGCATTGAAGTCTCCAAGGAGAATGAGTTGTTCAGAGTTGGGGATGATCCTGACAGTTGTTGCGAGATTCTCGTAGAACTCGTCTTTTGCCTCTGGTGTGGCTGTCAGTGTTGGGGCGTACACACTGACGAGGGTGACTGGGCCTTGAGTGGTGTTGAGGTGGAGGGTGAGGAGTCGTGCAGAGCCATTGCTGCCCGGTTCCACCATCTTCAGCAAGGTGTTCTTCACTGCGAAGCCCACTCCGTATTCCCTGTGTTCATCACTGCCCTTTCCCTGCCAGTAGAACATGTAGTCCTTCTCTCTGTGTGCCTGCGTCAGCCAACCGTGTTTCCTGGAGAGTGGCGATATCCACTTCCAGTCTCTTCAGCTCATTATTGATGATGGCAGTCTTCCTAGTGTCGTTGATGTCCTTGAGGTTAGCAGCGAGTCCTGTCATCATAGTGCGGACGTTCCAAGTTCCCAGTTTTAGAGTTGGTCTCTTTTATTTTTTTGTCTTGCCTGGTGCGAAAGTTCCCAGCCTGCCGTTCGGACTTCTCCTCATCCCCATGCACCCAATGAGGAAAGCAAGCTGTGGCGGGACAACACCTTATTGGCTGGGGGCTGCCCAGCTTGAGGCGGGCGGTAGCTGTCCAGTGAGATCCGATGATCCCTCCCACCGTCGGGAACAACCCCTGGCGCCGCGCTCTATGCCAATTGAGCAGTGGCTTATAACCGGTAACTGTCATTCCCCGTGTTTTGTCTACGCCAAAGGCGAAGCTGGAGTGTCCTCTTCAGTGATCTGGTGTTCTACCTTCCAGCGTTGGGCGTTGGTAAGATTCAAGCCTGGGCAGGAAGATATGGAGGACAAGATGTTGCCCATGCAGCATGTCCCCCCTCTCCACGTCACTGATGAATCCAAAGGAACAGCAGGGCTGCTACAGTTTGGCACCAGCGCCGTCGCAGGAGCTGCCAGAACCATGTTGAACACAACAGAGAACTGCCTTAGGGACTCCGACTCCGGATTTTTCCTCAGGGTTGACTCCCGAAGCCTTTCCTGTGACCGGGTGTGCCGCAAGGCAACGGAGGTTTGAAATCAGGGTTTACCTTCCCCTAGATGGGCTACCTTCCCAGGTTGACGAGCCACCATCTACCCGAAGCATCTGGTTTTAAGGTGCCAGAGATCCGCCCTCGCCCCTTCTCCTATTAGTAAAAGCAGTTCCGCCGGGCTTAGAGACTAAACCACACGGGCAGGCTAGGAGTTGGACTTAGTTGTCAGAGGCTTTTCGAGACGCACGCCATAAGGAGCATTTTATGCGCACTGGGAGCTTAACCCCAGTGTCGCTCCTGGCTATGACAACCTTGGAACCAACCATTTCCTGTGTAAACATACCAAATTCGGTCTAATTAAAAATCAATACATTTCCCCTTTAAAGTTTCACTTAAGCCCCGTCCCCATTTTTGGTGACATACAGCAGTAGCAGTCCCTAGTGTTGAGCCAATCAGGACTGTCTGGCCTACCTGAAGTTAGCCTTCAGGCCAGTTAGTATTTTTGCATAGTTGCTTTAACAATTTGACCCAAACTAAGATGGGTTTTATCATTAAACTGCTTTTAAAGACTGATGCAGTTTCAGTCATTATCTTGGGCCACTGTGCAAACAACTGGACATTTCCTTCAGTCTAAATCTTTTTAGGAAAATCTTTTTATCACAGGATTTATTCTGTTTAATTGATTCCTTGATTGAGCTTATTTAGTAATTAGAAAGCACTCAGAGAGCACAGACCTCCGCCAAAGCTCCTTCCGTCCCTCATGGATCGCCTCCAAAATGTAATGGATTTGTGTGTAGGCCTAGAGCCACTACTGGTGAAAATTGCATCAAAGTCTGTTCATTAGTTTTGGAGTATTGTTGCTAACACCCAGTGAAAGATAAGAACCTTGGCTGAGGTATGCATTCTCAGATCATCACCAAAATGTAATGGATTCATCTGTAGCCCAAGAACCACCTCTGATGAACATTTCATCCAAATCCATCCAGTAATTTTCGAGTATTGCTGCTAACACTCTGTGAGAAGATCAGAGCCTTGGTGGAGGTATGCATTTTGAGATCATCACCAAAATCTAATCATCTGTTCAGTGTGCCATTACACACCTTTCCTAAAAATTTGAATGAAAGGCACTATATTAATACAATCCATTATTATTATTATTATTATTACTATTATTATTAATAGACAGAGAAACGACAGCAAAACAATATGATTACATTATATGACTACATTATAGTAGTAATAATAACAAGACCAGGGCAGACAGTCCATTTGAGGCCCAAGGCAAAGACAGAAATGGGGCCCTGCTTTTTCTTTGTTCTACACTTTCTTTTTAGGCCTTATTGAAATCGTACCTGAACCTTATTGTCCTCAGAAGTCTTCACATGATGATATCATTCAGGCACCAGGAATTACGTCTGTAGAAAAACAAAGAAGTTTAACAATCTGAATGTAGACTCTTGTCTATTATAAAAAAAAACAATTATTCACATGGAAGATCTGTTCTTTGTTCACACTTACCATTCCCTCCAGGATGCTGCGATATTGCAATCACATTAATTCATGCGAAATCAGGCCATCGCCGCATCTTTTGAGCAAACTTGCAACTTTGTCCAATCACTGTAACTTGTCCCAAAATTTTGGCCAATCCTTGTCAACTTCCATCAATTTCGCCAGTCAAATTTGTCCCCGAGTAGCACTCAAACACTCAGTCTAACCAATCAAATGCGTCGCTGCACCGCACTCACTTCCATGTTTACAGTGAGTATTAATGGAACACATCAGAAAAAAACAGTGTGTAATTAAAAAAAAACCCACCCCCACGTCACTGTCTTGACAGTGTGTACGAAGTGCTGGATTTGTGTTGAAAAAAGTCTTCCTGCCTGAAAAGCACCCCTTTGCGGAAGTGTGCATGAGGAGAGTCACAAACAAGCAAATCTAACACTACAGCCAGTGTTGTAACATTTTATCCATCTTTAGAGGTAAAATCATTTCTACATCTTGTCAGTAAGCTTTAAAGCTGTGACTCTCCAGTCTGGACATGGACCAACATGCCTCAAGGACAGCCTCTCCTCCCAGTAAAACTCCCAGTAAAGGAAAGATGAGTATCTGATGAGACAGGTGCATGTCAAGACACGCAGCAGATAGACAGACAGGTAAGAGTCAAGCATGGAAAGACAGAGAATATTCAGTAATTTTTTCAGAAAAACACGACTTTGATAGACAATACAGAGCAACAGAATAAATTATTTCTTTTTTCTCTGTACTTGGTACCGTTTGGTTGGGGACCACTATGGTTAGGGAGTTTTCAAATGAAGGTGCTGCCATAATTTCCAAATCTATACTCTTTAACATGCATTCAGTGCAATTTAGCTGTTGTAATGGAGAATTATTTTTTCATCCTTTTTATTCAAGTTCTCAACAAGCTTATACAGTGTTGGCAATTTTTATGACAAATTTATGAGTAGCTACTTCATTCTCACTTAATTGTGTTAAAGTCTGTATTTGCTGTTGCACGAGTTTTTCTGTATAGCAGAAGTTTCTGCTTAATTTGCAAATCACTGTTTAATAGGACTTTTTTGACAATCCTGTGCTTTCCTTGTGGTGTTATATAGAATATCACTGTAGTAAACTATGGGGAAAAAACATCTGCTTTAAAATTTGTAATTCTTCCCACAACTTTTAGTGCAAAAAAACCCCATCTCAAAACATCACAACTTTCATTGCAACTTTTAAAAAATCTCCTGCAAATTTAGGCTTTTTGGGCTGCAACAATCATAAAAACATCCCATGAAATCCTAGAGGGACTGACTTACCCACATTTGCCAGCTGGGTCCTGTTCATGGTCTGCCAACTGGTCCATTTTGCAGAGGCGTCTATTGGGCTCCCTCCTCTGTACAACGTAGACGCAAGAGAGAATATATACTGTGTGGGACACATATGTAAGTTGCATAGGCTGCATATGTATATTACTCTTGCTTCACGTCTCAGAATGAACAATAGGTCTGGGTCTCCTGGGGATAACAGGAGCATGCGAAATGTGATCTTTAGAGATTGCCTTGAGGGATTTCCTGACCACCAGTGGTTTTAGGTGGAGGGGAGAAGACCTGGGGGACGATGTATTGTGTCTTGGGATTTAAAGACAATGTGACTCTGTACCTTGATGTCCTGGGTATAAAAAGGACAGATGTGGGAGGATGGGTCTCTTTTTCTGTTTGGAGGATGTTGGAGACAAGTGAATAAATCTGATTTGAGAAATAAACTCAGCCTCATCTTTTCACGCTCTCCACACTGGTGACCTTAAGACGTATCATGGGCGAAAGAAATTCCCCCGAGCCGGACTCGCCAGGAACCAGCCAGGCGAACGCAGTCTCAGTCAAGCTACCAGATTTCTGGCAGGACAACCCGGACTCCTGGTTCCTCTTGGCCGAAGCTCAGTTCGCTCTCCGGGGAATAACGGCAGATGACACGAAATTCTACCACGTTATCGCCAAGCTCGACAACCGCACGGCTCGACATGTGCAGAGCCTGGTGCAGCGCCCACCGGCCGAAGACAAATACGGCGGGCTGAAGGCAGCGCTCATCCAGCGCTTCACTCCCTCAGTCCAGGAAAGAGCGGAGAGGCTCCTGGCCCTGAACGACTTGGGAGACAGCACACCCGTCAACCTGATGGAAGACATGCTGAGGCTGAGGGGCTCAGACGGCGACGACCTTCTCTTCACCCACATTTTCCTGAGAACCTTACCGTCGGCCACGAGAGTGACCCTGGCCGGTTCACCGTTGTTGGCCCAGCGGGACTTCCGCGCGCTGGCCCAGGAGGCACAGCGGATTCTCAACGCCAGCAGACAGCACGCGGCCAACGCAGCAGCGACAGGACTCGACGCGATGGCCGGAGATGGCAGGGGGCCAGAGGCGGCGGCAGCAGACCCCCCGGCAATGGCGGTGGTGAAGGCCAAACATCGCGGAGGAGATGACCTCTGTTTCTACCATCGCCGCTTTGCAGAGAGGGCACGCAAGTGTATACCACCGTGTCAGTTCAAGAGCTCGGGAAACGCCAGAGCCAGTGGGTCGGTAGCAGCCGCGGCCCTCGGTGAACAGAACAAGCTGCTCTACTTGGCGGATGCACGTTTGGGGAGGCAATTCCTCGTGGACACAGGCTCCCAAGTGAGTTTCATCATGCCAACCTATGCTGACCGGCTGGCAGGCCCCGGGAGTCACGGAGCATCGGCAGCGAACGGCTCGAGCATTAAGACCTTCGGTGAGAAGACTCTCCTTCTGTCCCTGCAAGGCCGTACATTTGAGTGGACTTTTATTATAGCTGCGGTGAGCTTCAACATGTTAGGGGCTGATTTTCTGTGCTCACATGGGTTGTTGGTTGATCTTCCTAATAGACGCTTGGTTAATGCACTCTCTTTTTACTCTATTCCCTGTGCAGCCCGAGTGACCCCGCCCACAGCACAAGCCAACGTCGCTACGGCAAGCGATAAGTTCCACACACTCCTCACTCAGTTTCCAGCACTCACGGTTACCACATTTTCAGCAGCCGTCGCTAAACACGGAGTGGAACATTTTATTACTACCGCCGGTCCCCCCATTTTTGCAAAAGCTCGGCGCTTGGATGCAGCTAAACTGACCATAGCGTGCGAGGAGTTCGCCAACCTTGAAAAGTTGGGCATCATTCGGCGTTCGAACAGCCCATGGGTTTCCCCGCTTCACATGGTCCCTAAAGCTGACAGCTCATGGCGACCTTGCGGTGATTTCCCCAGGTTGAACAACGCTACAGCGCACGACCGCTACCCAATTCCGCATATCCAAGATTTTTCCGTTCATCTGGCGGGGGCGCGCATTTTTTCTAAAATAGACTTGGTCCGCGGGTGCCATCAAGTCCCAGTACGTGCTGAGGACATACCCAAAACAGCGGTAATAACTCCGTTTGGCCTTTTCGAGTTTTTGCACATGCTGTTTGGGCTTAAAGGCGCTGCGCAGACGTTCCAACGCATGATGGACGTGGTGTTGCGCGATCTCCCCTTCGTGTTCGTCTACCTGGACGACATTTTGGTAGCCAGCGCGTCCGAAGAGGAACACGAAAACCACCTCACGGCAGTTTTCTGGAGGTTGGGAGAGCACGGGTTAATAATCAACCCAGCGAAGTGTCAGTTCGGGGTGACGCAGATTGATTTTTTGGGGCACCGCGTCTCTCCAGAAGGAGCTGTTCCGCTGTCGGACAAAATGCGCGCAGTAACAAATTTTCCCCAGCCACAAACGGTCAAAGCATTACAGGAGTTTTTGGGAATGGTGAATTTTTATAACCGTTTCCTCCCCCGCGCAGCGCAGCTCATGCAACCACTGTATGCCGCGCTTAAAAAACAAAAACCCACAAATAAAATCGAATGGTCTCCGGAGCGGGAGCGCGCATTCTCGGAGGTCAAAACAGCCTTGGCAAACGCTGCGTTGTTAGCACACCCAGACCCAACGGCCCGCATAGCGCTTACTACTGACGCGTCAGATGTGGCCATAGGGGCAGTTGTGGAGCAGCGGGTTGCCGAGGCTTGGCAGCCGCTCGCTTTTTTCAGCAGGACTTTGCGCGATACTGAGCGAAAATACAGCGCGTTCGACAGGGAGTTGTTAGCGCTCCACTTGGCCATTCGCCACTTCCAGTTCTGGCTGGAAGGACGCCGTTTCACTGCGTTCGTCGACCACAAGCCGCTGACTTTCGCGATGGCCAAGGTTTCAGAGCCGTGGTCAGGCCGGCAGCAGAGGCAGCTGGCTGCAATCTCCGAGTTTACTACCGATATTCAACATGTAGCAGGTAAACTAAATGTAGTGGCAGACTGTCTCTCGCGCGCCACAACTACTCCAGTCCGCGTAGGGGTAGATTATGCAGCCATGGCCGCGGAGCAGGCTAGCGGCGCGGAGGTGCGCGCGGCCCCGGTTCGCGTGGGGATAGATTATGCAGCGATGGCCGCGGACCAGGTTAGCGATGCGGACGTGTGCGCGCTCCAGTCTGGATCAACAGGTTTAAGGCTGGAGAACAGGGTGCTGCAAAGTGGTACGCCCCCCTTAATCTGCAATGTCTCCACGGGACGACCACCTCCCGTGGTGCCAGCTGCGTGGCGCCGCTGCGTTTTTGACTTGATTCATTCTCTGGCACACCCGGGGGTGCGCGCGTCGGTCAAAATGGTAGGAGAGAAAGTTGTATGGCCGAGCCTGCGCAAGCATGTTAAGGAGTGGGCAGCAGCCTGCATGGCTTGCCAGCGAGCCAAAATGCACAAACACACTAAAGCCCCCTTGGAGCCGTTTCACATCCCGGCTAAGAGGTTCGATCATGTGCATGTCGACCTCGTAGGCCCCCTCCCGCCGTCGCAAGGGTGCACACACCTTTTGACAATGGTGGACCGCACCACGCGCTGGCCCGAAGTGGTCCCACTGGCATCAACCACAGCCGAAGAGGTGGCGCGCGCATTTTTAACGGCTTGGGTAGCGCGTTTTGGAGTTCCGTCGGGTATTACATCTGACAGAGGTCCTCAATTTGTTTCCGAGCTTTGGTCAGCGATGGCCCGCAGCCTGGGGGTAACGATCCACCGCACTACCGCGTACCACCCGCAGGCTAATGGTTTATGCAAACGTTTCCATAGGTCATTGAAAGCAGCCCTCAGGGCGTCGCTTACGGATGCAAATTGGGTGGACAGGCTACCATGAGTTTTATTGGGGTTGCGTTCTGCACCTAAAGAGGATTTAAAAGCCTCCCCAGCGGAATTAGTTTTTGCGCAGCCACTCCGGCTGCCCGGAGAGTTTCTCCCAGACAATCCTGCGCCAGGGTGCCCCCCTGCTCAGCGGTTACTGAGCGACACGGGAGCAAGCACTCTTCCTGGCCCCGTTCATCACAGTTTTCCGTGCATCTTTGTGCCTAAGGCTTTAAAAAATGCGGAGTTTGTTTTTGTCAGACACGATGCGCATCGCCCAACCTTGCGCTCGCCTTATGATGGCCCATTTAGAGTGCTGGAAACAGGTGATAAGCACTTTTTGCTAGATTTGGGGGGCAGAAAGGAAATGATTGGCATAGACAGGCTCAAACTCGCTTTTGTGATGGCTGACGAAGCTGTGCAGTTGGCGAGGGCTCCTCGACGCAGCAGACCTCCTAGGGAGCGTTCCCCAGAGCTCCCAAAGGGATTGACTAACAGTTCTCATCCTCAGATAGCAGCTCCACAGCAGGAGGGCGCCGCGGGAGTGGTAAAGCCCGCTTACAGCAAGTTCGGAAGAAGATTGAAGCCCAAACAGCACGTGGACTGATGTTTGTGATTTTATCATGATATGCAGACTGTGTTGTATTGTTTCATCTTAGACATTTGGGGGGGTGTCATGTGGGACACATATGTGAGTTGCATAGGCTGCATATGTATATTACTCTTGCTTCACATCTCAGAATGAACAATAGGTCTGGGTCTCCTGGGGATAACAGGAGCATGCGAAATGTGATCTTTAGAGATGGCCTTGAGGGATTTCCTGACCACCAGTGGTTTTAGGTGGAGGGGAGAAGACCTGGGGGACGATGTATTGTGTCTTGGGATTTAAAGACAATGTGACTCTGTACCTTGATGTCCTGGGTATAAAAAGGACAGATGTGGGAGGATGGGTCTCTTTTTCTGTTTGGAGGATGTTGGAGACAAGTGAATAAATCTGATATGAGAAATAAACTCAGCCTCATCTTTTCACGCTCTCCACAACTGTATCTTAGAACCCAGGAAGAATAACCAATGTTTTATACAAGTGCTAATGAAGATCTTAATAAAACAAACAAACTATATTTAATCTCCTGTAATATCAAGTGTTTTGAGGCTGCTGATATCCTGTGCATACCTGGGGAGCACTGTTGGTCGTATATAAATTTAACCTTGTGCTCCTTGGTCTCTGCAAATCTTGCAATTAGAAAAAACAGGAAAATGTTTTTGTTGTTTACCTGTACTACCAGCAACCAGCGTCACCGCTGCTTCCTCAATAACAAAAGGTGCTCAACATTAGAATCATGTGTGGTCGTACAAGCAGCATTGCTCTCTATCTGCTCGTTGTGAGGTAAGTCTCCTCACTAGTTGAAGTGAAAAAGGTTGTTTTGATCAAAAAAATTTCTGTGCCCTTACCCTTTTCTCCATTTCTCTGCACCGCTTGGATAACTTCGTTTCATTTTGCTGCTATTCTACATGCTGTACGGTTTGTTTACAATGTAACCAACGATACGCGCATGTGCATGTGTCAGAGTCAACATGGAAGAGTCCAACAGCCTGAGAAGAAGGGGGAGGATGTTATGTTTGTGATTTTTTTTTTTTTTTTTTTTTTGTTACTTATTTGTACCCGTAGGTAGATTTGGTTCGCAGTCTGGTGACAAGCCACCGGCTGCTGGTCGCTGCGTGCGCGAGCGCCCTAAACCTACATGTTTTTGGTGTGCGGGAGGAAACCGGAGAAATCCCGGAGTAAACCCGCGCAACACGGGGAGAACATGTAAACTCCACACAGCTCACTGTTGGTCGGGGGCTGGGATCGAACCCACGATCTCATGATCCCCGCGGTCCCCCGGCCGAGGGTAAAACTGTGCTGCCACAGTGCTAAACCACTGCGCCACCGTGCAGCCCATTTATTGATTGATTTGATTGATTTATTGATTTGCCATTTATGTAAATAATGGTGTTTATTTTGTCGGACATCATGTTAAATATGCTAGTGAAGCGGCATGAAATAAAGCAGCGTTGGTGTAGGTTTTAAGTAGAGTTTATTAAATCATACCGCCGTCACGAGCTCTGCTCCCGGCGCCGTGCATGCACGCCGAGAGCGAGCCCAGCAGCTCTCAATGAAGAGAGACACACTGTGTGTGTGTCCAGCAGCAGCAGTTGCAGAGTGAGAGTGAGAGTGAGAGAGTTTGCGTTAGAGTTGCAGCATATATACTCGACTACAACAATACATCAAAGGGCATACCCCAGCAGTTGGTATGATCAAAGAGATAACAGAACAGGCATAAGACATTTGCATTTGAGAGACATATTGATCTCAGTCCCTAGGTCACAGTGAGGACAGGACGCATGAGCACAATGCATGAAAGGCAACATTAACATCACAGAAGTGAGCCAGACGAAACGAGTCTGCCTGTAGACATTAATACACATTTCACTGTTCTGTTATTTGATCTAGCCGAGCGCTGTGTTTGACCAGTCTGTTTGTGGGGGTTACACCAAAGCACATCTACATATTGATCTCAGCCTCTAGGTCACAGTAAGGACAGAACGCATGAACACTGTACATGAATGACACATTACATCACAATACATGCATGGCACATTGTATCACAATACATGCATGGCACATTGCATCACAATACATGCGTGGCACATTGCATCACAATACATGAATGGCACATTACATCTCAGTAGTGCAGCGGGAAAAACCGAGAGAAAAGAGCTGAGTGTCCTGTGTGTTGTGGGGGGGTTGAATCACCCCGCCACACTAGCCATTTAAAAAATATATATGGAGCTCCTAGTAGATCGGGGCCCTTAGCAGATCGGGGCCTAAGGCAGTCCTCTACCTTTGCCTAATGGTAAGTCCGCCTCTGAACAAGACATGGGGGGGCTGGCCAATTCCACTTTAAATCGACATCCTGGTTTATTGAATCTTTTAGGTCGGTTTTCATTTTTTTCTCCCCTCCTCTCTTCTCCATTACAGTATACTGACAAGGTTTACAATTATTCAGCAATATTAGACAACAGTGTGGTATCATTCCATATTTTTGCAGTTATCAACTACAAATTCACATAGTATCCATATTATCTACCCCAACAAATTTGTAAGAAATATGACCATGACAAAGGCACAAACGCTCACCTGACACACCAACAGATGCGGACATGTTCCTCCAAGCGTTTCCTTTCAAATTTTGATCATGATATCCTTTCAGTGTCAGATCACAGAGCACCAGGTTGTTTGATGTAGCAAAGTTCAGCCTCCACCTCCTCCACCATCACTTCTTCTTCTTCTTCTTTTAGATTTGTTTGGCAGTTGGCAACCAGCTTACGGGTGCATTACCGCCACTGACTTAATTCTTTTCTTTTCTTTTTTTTTTAGATTTGATTGGCGGTTGGCAACCAGCTTACAGGTGCATTCTCCCGTTCTCGTCTTAATGTACCGGCGTCCTATGTCCCGCCCTTCCTTAATTCTGATTGGCTGCTTAGAAAGGTCTGACATTGATGAGTGCAGCTGTACTATACAGTAGTCTGAAAAATTGAACTTTTTTCAGTCCTGAGCACTGCAACAAAAAGCGTCCACCACTCAAAGCGTCTCAGTGTGTAAACACTTGACTACATAGAGAATGTATAGAAAATAGTCGCCCACAGCAGAAAAAATGAGTTTGGTGGACACACCCCCTAATACTTTTTCTGCATTGTTTGGCTTTGGGGTGGCTGAGGCGCATGGCCCTATGGTGTGGCCACGTACATAACTGAGCGGACACGTCTTAAAGGGACAGTACATGAAAAGCACCATATTAATATCATCATCATCACTCTATAAAAGCAATAAATATGTGTGTGTGTGTCTGTCTGTGTGTGTGTCACGCTTCATATGACATACTATAAAAGCAAGAAATCTGTGTCTGTGTGTGTGTCACACTTCATAGGACATCATAGGACAGCCTATGATCTCTGCCTGAAATTCATAGGACGTCCTATGAACTCAGGTATCATAGGACGACAAATGTGTCTTAATGATGTCACATAGACCACAGAGATCATAGGACGATTTGTCTTTATGATGTCACACATAGATTTGTCTGTGTCTATGTGCATAGGACATGTGTCTTTATGATGTCATATGATCACTGCCTGAACATCATAGGACGTCCTATACCATGTGTCTTTACAATTTTCATGATCCTGTCCATGAACTGGAATTACGATGCACCTATCCCTCAACCAGTGCTCAACGAAAAAGAAGAAGAAGACCCACCAGATGGAAAGCAATAGAATGACAACTGCTGCACGTCAGAAAAGATGCCATGAAGATGAAACACCTGAGGTTCCAGCAGTACATCGCAACTGTCTGAGACAAGAGGACACCCTTCACCAGCATAGGGTACAACAGACTTTAAAGCACGTTTCTAGGACATCACTACGCCGCAGACATGACTGTGAACAACACAGCCGTCTGAGACAGGAGGAGACCCTTCAGTGGTCTGAATGAAGAAGACCCACCAAATGATGTCTATATGACAACACATAGACAGAGCACATGACTCCCTACAAGACATACAGTATACTGTATATACAGTAGACACAGGTAAGCAACATAATACAGAACAGTGACAGGCAGGAGAAGAAGTAACAAGCAGGGGCAAACATCCCCAGATGGCAGGGCATATTTTGTGTGATTTTTATGTTTTGCTGCATACAAAAGCCGTCACATGTGATTGCCACTTAGTGCTGTGTTGCTATACCAACTGTCCTGTAACTGGCAAGAATTCTGCACGGGTTTCTACGGGCATGCATGGATATGCACTAGTCTTTAGAAAGCTGAGTTCAGTTTGTCTAGCCACACCCAACCCTGATTAATGCCACACCTGTTCTCAATCAAGAAATCACTTCAATAGGACCTGCCTTACATAATGTTACACACGCTTGTACAGTGGCGGTATGCACCTTTCAGTTGTTTGCTCTCCGCCAGTAACTGAGAGGAGGAGGAGGAGGAGGAAAAGAAGAAGAAGAAGAAGAAGACCAAAAGATCCTCAAAAGCTAGACATCATGCAGCGATCCAAAGAAATTCAGGAACAAATGAGCAACAAAGTAATTGAGATCCATCAGTCTGGAAAAGGTTATAAAGCCATTTCTAAAGCTCTGGGACTCCAGCAAACCACAGTGAGAGCCATTATCCACAAATGGAATGGCGAAAACATGGAACGGTGGTTAACCTTCCAAGGAGTGGCTGGCCGACCAGCATTACCTCAATTTAAATAATACCACAGCGACGACTCATCCAAGAGGTCACAAAAGACCCCACAACAACATCCAAAGAACTGCAGGCCTCACTTGGCTCAGATAAGGTCAGTGTTCATGACTCCACTATAAGAAAGAGACTGGGCAAAAATGGCCTGCATGGCAGAGTTCCAAGACGAAAACCACTGCTGAGCAAAAAGAACATAAAGGCTTGTCTCAGTTTTGCCAGAAAACATCTTGATGATCCCCAAGGCTTTTGGGAAAATACTCTGTGGACTGATGAGACAAAAGTTGAACTTTTTGGAAGGTGTGTGTCCCATTACATCCAGTGTAAAAGTAACACAGCATTTCAGAAAAGGAACATCGTACCAACAGTAAAATATGGTGGTGGTAGAGTGATGGTCTGGGGCTGTTTTGCTGCTTCAGGACCTGGAAGACTTGCTGTGGTAAATGGAACCATGAATTTTGCTGTCTACCAAAAAATCCTGAAGGAGAATGTCTGGCCATCTGTTCGTGACCTCAAGCTGAAGCGCACTTGGGTTCTGCAGCAGGACAATGCTCCAAAACACACCAGCAGGTCCACCTCTGAATGAAGAAACAAAATGAAGACTGTGGAGTGACCTAGTCAAAGTCCTGCCCTGAATCCAATTGATATGCTGTGGCATGACCTTAAAATGGCAGTTCATGCTCGAAAACCCTCCAATGTGGCTAAATTACAGCAATTCTGCAAAGATGAGTGGGCCAAAATTCCTTCACAGCGCTGTAAAAGACTCGTTGCCATTTATTGCAAACACTTGATTGCAGTTGTTGCTGCTAAGGCAACCATGACTCTTTAATGTCATGGTTTGGTCAGATAAAACTGAAACAGAGGAAATCCTTGGATCAGGTAGTCAGATGGTCCAGTCGTTTGCTTGGTGAGTCACAGCTGAGCCTGACATCCCTGTACACCAGACAAGTACAGAGGATGGCCGACTCGATTTTAAATGATGACTCCCACCCTTTGCACTGCAACTTTCAGCTTCTTCCCTCCAGACGGAGGTTTGCTGTCCCAAAAAGTAGAACCCAGCGCTACAAAAACAGCTTTGTCCCTGCTGCTGTCAAAGAGTTGAACAAGCTATAAAATTATATTGTACATATTTTATATTTACCTATTTTGTAAGATGTGTGCCTGTGTTTGTGTCTATGTTGAATGTAATTAGTGGCTTGTAAATATGGATGTCACCAACTGCAAAACAAATCTACCTACGGGTACAAATAAAGTAACCTGAACCTGAACCTAAGGGTGGCCCAACCAGTTATTAGGTTTAGGGGGGCAATCACTTTTTTACACAGGGCCATGCAGGTTTGGATTTTTTTCCCCTTAATAATAAACACCTTAATTTAAAAACTGCATTTTGTGTTTACTTGTGTTGTCTTTGTCTAATATTTAAATTTGTTTGAGCATCTGAAACATTTAAATGTGACAAACATACAAAAAAAAATAGAAATCAGGAAGGGGGCAAACACTTCTTCACACCACTGTAAGTCGATTTACCACCGTGTGGGCTTGTTGCATAAATTTTCTTATGGTGCTTGAGAGTTGAACAAAATCACTCCCAAATATATTCCCCATTGTAATTGTGGTTGAGAGTGTTGTTCGAATCGTCCTTATCCTACTCACATTTGTTGAGACTAAGTGTCTCCACCTTGTTTCCTTTATTTTATTCTCCTACATCTGTCCGGGCTTTTGTTGCCTGTTTTTGTCATGGCTCCCTCAGGGCCATCATCAACCACAGCTGCACGCACACCTACTGCCAATCGCCAGCGGGCTTTAAAGCCAGGCTTGCCTAAGACTCGGCACGAAGCAGTCTGTCAATCTCCACAGGACACGTCTCGCGTCAACAGCCATGTCCTGGCTCATCGTCTGAATCCCAGACCATCTCCTCGCTTCACGTAAGCTAACAATTGACTCACCTTTGTCAGTCGTCTTCCCCTGTGCACAGGTGGATCTCCCTGGCGGCGGATTCCTCTCTCCCCGGCGGCGGTTCTGCTTCCATCATCGCTACAGGGCTTCACGCTCACTTCCCCGCACGGGGTCAGACGCTGTCTCCCTGGCTGCAGCCCTCAAGGCCAACCTGAGCTCAACCACGACCACCTGCAAAGTAAGCTGTCGTTACTATCACGCTCTTTGCCCGAGGACTGAGCTAACATCTCTGTTTTGTCGTTATAGGGTTGCCAGGCTGAACGGCGTCCTGCTCTTCCCCAGCACGAGTCCTGCACTGGACACAACATACACTGTACATACACGCATTCACACAGAGACACGGTTAGCAATAAAAGGATAATTGTACTTCACTCGAGTCTGTGTTTTGTCCACTGGGTCCAGAATTATGTCAGTTCTGTACATCCACGTTTAGCCACATTTTGTCATGGGCGGCGAGAGCGCGCCCCCCTCCTTCCTGTTTATCTCTCCTCAGGTCATCACCACACCTGAGTGAGAGGACGCACCTGCTCCCTCTCATTAGCCAGCATTTATAAGGAAGCGCCCTTCGGTGACTCAATGCTGGTTCGTCTGGGTATACTGCCCATATTAAGGACAAGCAAGTATATTATTCATACAGGTTGTCACGCTACTAACCTGGGTAATCTCTTCTCCCTTCAGGTTGCTGCCAATGTGCGGGTGTATCACCGGGACTGCGTGCGCTCTCCTGCCACATCATCACCCATCTACGGCACTCCACCTCCGCCCGGTCAGGTACCACCAGCTCCACTCCCTTCACCCTGCTGGTTTGTCTATTCCTCGTTGGGGCCCTGTCGGTTCTCTCTTGGAGCTTATGTAAGTGGCAATTTGTCCAGCCCATTTCCCCTTACTCCGTTTCTCCACTCACAGCTCTCGTCTTCTCTCCAAAGGCTATTTCCTCTGGCGAGTGACTGTTTCTGTAGCTGTGCGTTTATTTTGTTTATTACAATCATGACACATTATAAACCAAAAGCTTTCTTATTTCACAGCTAACCAACAGCAACTAATATCAAGAATATGAACTAAAGTTCTGCACCAGTTTAAGACTGGCTGCTATTATAATAGAAGTATTGCATGTGAGCGATATGACTGCTTTGATGTGAGATTTAATATCTAAGGACTAGAATATTAGGATTTCCATTGATAAAGGCATAGTTAAGATTGGATAAAAGGTCCACACATTTCTGGATAATACTGTACATATAACTTCAGATATACAAGCTGAGTTGGTCAAATAGGACATCTTGGTGACAGTGGTTAGTGCTGTCACCTCAAAGCAACAAGAACTTGTGTGGAGTTTGCATGTTCTCTCTGTGTCTGTGTGAGTTTTCACCTGGTACAACGGTTTCCTCTAACAGTCCAAAGACATGCATGTTATGTTAATTGGCATTAACTGCGGCTAAACTGTCCTTAGGTATGAATGTGAATGGTTGTCTGTCTCTATGTTAACCCTGCAATGGACTAGAGTGTTTTTGTCCGACCAAGATTCCGTGAAACGTTTTTGTGAAAATTTTTCTAATTTCCCTTCTTAATTGGTCCAAAAAATTGCAAATAATTTGCCGTTGTTGTGCATGGTAGACACTCTTGCACAACAACGGTGAATACCATTTCCTCCATAGTCTGAACGGGCCTTCATTGCCTGCAAGAGCTCTGTTCTTTGAAGGAACACTGAAAACACTACAACTATGAACAACTATGACCTCAGTCCCAACAGCCAATAACAGGGCACAGCTGTAGTCACCACTAACTAAATGCCCTGTGATTGGCTGTATGGAGTGAGGCCATAGTTACCATAATTGCAGTCTTTTCAGTGTTCCCACCCAGAACAAGAAAGTTACACAGTGCTGCTTTTGTCATGATGCGAAGCACGGTTGGGGAACCGTGCTCACGTTTCTTGGTTATTCTGTTTATTTTCTGTATTTCCCCACTTCTGTTTAGTAGTTTATCTGGTTGGTTCTGGTTGTGTCATGTTGTTTTGAGTTTGCCTTTTGTTTCTGTTCATGAGAGTTTCTGTCTTAGTATAGTTATTATCATTTTGTCTTTGATATTATGCGTCCATGACCATCCGGTGTGTATTATAAATTATATCTGCATGTGTTATGAGCTTTCCTCGCCCTCACCGTAGTTCCCTCCTTTAAGTGTATATTTATTAGTTTTGTCTTTTACTTCTGTCTGGTTCTTGTTTGTGTGAAGAGTTATTGTGCTTAGTATATTCTTGCTCATTTAGTATCTGTTTCTTGATTTTCATTCATCCCGGGTTGTGCTTTTATTTTGACAGTCACCGTTGTTTACTTCCTTGTGTCAAATTCTGTTCGCGGGCTGTCACACCTGTCATTAATTCTCTGATTATCCTCGCTCATGTGACCCACACCTGTAATCCTTTGTTCATTTTCCCTGTGCCTTATTTAAAAGGCGTTGTAACGCTTCTCATTGCAGTGCCCTTCTCAATGTGTAGACAGGAGTTCTCCATCCCATTACCACTGTGTGTATTGACGGGTGTGCTCCATTCGGCTCTCTTTAATCTTTGTTCCCCTGGCGTTCCCATACACCTCAGCCTGGTCCCATCCAGGCTGTTCTCTTTTATTCCTCCGGATGTGAGCCCCGTCTGCACTGACATTTCTTTATGCCTCGCTCCCTGGTTTTCTTCCTGCCTTGTAAGTGTTGTATTTTTGTGTAAGTTTTGTCTTTTTGTTATTAAATGTCAGCAACTTATAGCTAGCGTTTGGAGTCTTCATTTCTGCTCTGAGGGGCCAGTTTGTGACAGAAGGGCACTGCCAGTGTATACACTAGCAGCTGTAAGTTTGTCCTTTTTTCCTTTTTTTTTCTTTTTCCCTCCTCATCTTTTGTTAGTCCATTTTTTGCGGGAATGTCAGCTCGCATTAATTTTAGTATTTTTGGCCTGAACGAGGTGGAGTGTTGGGCGGCGGAGCTACTGGAGGACATCATCTTGAACGCTCACGCTGCCCACACTCCCGAGGAGGTGTTGCTAGTTCTGGACAGTGCGGCACAGGTTACAGAGGCATACCCTGCCTGTGGAGCTACCCGGAACTCACGGCTGTCCTTGTCTCAGTCTCCAATTCACAACGTATGTTCCACAAGCCGGAGAGAGACTCCCTACCGTCTGTACCTGAGCCGACAAGAGAACGTCCCCTGGTGCAGACGCCTCTAGCGTCAGCCTCTGCTCCGCACTGTATCCTGTTTGTACCTGTGCCTACGAAGAAGCATCCCCGGGTACGGAAGTGCCCAGCCTCTCACTGCTGCCCAGCTATGGCCCATCAGAGGAACTCCTCTGCTGCAGCAGCTGTTTCTCCGGTGATGTGCCTGCAGTGCCGGCTCCTCCTGAGTCTCCATGGGTGCCTTCGCCCACTGCAGCCACGGAGAGGGATTTGTCTGGGTCCGCAGCAGCAGCTACCATCACGCCCCGGGAATTAAGGCAAGCACCTTTTCATTTTTTAACACCTATGTATGAATGAATTGTCTTGCCTTATTCCCAGTGGTGAGGCTCAGCAGCAGCTATGCACTTTAGCTGAGTCCTCACCACCTGCTGCTGCTACTTTCTCCTCCCCTGCTTCTCCCATGTCCTTCTCCATTTCCCCTGAGTGTCCGCCAGTCCTGGGAGGGAGCTGCTGGACAACAAAGAGGCCTGCGGCCCTGGAGAGTCCTGTTTCAGCCCCGCAGCCACGTCCTGGATGGGAGGAGAGCGCCTCCTGTGCCCTGAAGCCTGAGCTGACAGGAAAGTGTCCCCTGGCTTCAGTAGCACAGGATTCAACGTCATTGGTGAGACAATCTCCAGTGTCAACCGCCACGCTGAGAGTGCCACCAGTGCCGGTCGCCACGTCTAGATCTAGAGAAATCCTGTCTAGCTCATAGTGGGGAGAATCAGTTACAGATGTCCTCTGCACCTGAGTTCTCCTTGCTGGTCTCCACTGCTGCCGGTAATAATTTTCTGGTGTTTTTTCCTTCCTCCCCATCTGAGGTGGCCATATCGGGGAGAGATCCTCGAGCGAGGGAATTCAAGATGCCCCAGCCTTGATCGCCAGAGTCCTGGACGACGGTGAACTCGAGCTAAGGCAAGTCCTCTTTTTTGTTTTCACTATGTTGGTATTAGAGAGTGTGGTGATCCATGCTGTGTGCCCTTTGCCCTAATTATCTTCCACAGCTGTGGGCACACCTGCTCCTCCTCATTAAGCACCCTTTATAAGGAACGCTGCCCAGAAGGCAGCACGGAGACGTCTACACTTTCTCCCAGGAAGAGTTCCATGCGTGATTCTTACCCTTTCAGCTCTATGCCTCAAGAGTTTCACCTCTCTTGTTTGTCTTCAGCTTCTCGTCTTATGGGAGTTTCATCTCCCCAACACTACGTAAGCTATTCCAGAACTGATTCTCTGCACCTGCCTGTTTTCCCTTGTTCCCTGTACACAGGTGGACCAGGCGGACCTCTCCTTCCTCCTGGTGGCGGACCGGACCTTCGTCTGTGGACAGTGAGCTACTCCTTTCTCGCAACTGGTGAGCTGTAGCACACAGCATGTTTTCATCACCCTAATCAGCACTGTATATAATCTGCACCTGCACTATAGCACTATAGCGGGATGTTGGGCCAGTACTGGATTGTCACCTCTTCGGAGCCAGATTAACTCTTTTCTGTCGTAAGACTATCAGTTCTCTGTTAATATTATTACCTGCCTGCCTGTGTCTAATCCCCTGTCTCTGCTGTCATTGTAGGGTTGCCAGACCGGTCCTGCTCTTCCATGCTCCTACTCCCATTACACCACATGCACAACACCATATACACACACAGTCCTCCACTTTCATTCAATAAGAGATCATTATTGTTGTTGAGCCTGTGTCTGCTTCTGGGTGTTTCTGAAATCATGTCAGTACCTCTCCGTCAAGAAACCCCAGCAGACAGCGGTGGGGTGGGAGAATGCCTCTTTGTGTAGTATTTTTGTTCGGAGCCTTAGCCCCAGCTTGAGGGATGAGCTGGCCCGGGTGGAAAGACCCACTAAGCTTAGTGAGCTCACTACATTAGCTATTTCCATTGACAACAGGATAAGGGAACGGGCTAGTGAGTGTCGCTCGGGCACTCAACCTCGACACTCCCCTCAGACTCCCCTTAAGGCCCTCCCTCCCTCTGAGTCCCCTGAGGGGGATAAACCCATGCTGATTGGCCAGTCTAAATTGCCCCCAGCGGAACAACAATGCCGCCGCGACCTTGGGCTCTGTCTATATTGTGCTCCAGCGCTGAGCACGAGGTCACGTTGTGTCCCAATCAGTTAAAAGGGGAAGTCCGTTAGTCACAGTAGGGGGACTAACGGACGGTGATAGTACTAAATCCCTTACACGTCTCATGTTACCTGTTTGCCTTCAACACATACTCACTGAATTATCTTCACATGCTTTCATTGATTCTGGAGCCGAGCAAAAGTTTATTTCAGAGGGTCTGGCAACCCAGCTGGGGCTCCCATGCTACAACCTGGAGAAACCTCTTAAATTGATTGCCCTCTCCAAGATGCCCCTTGCCATCGTTACCAAACAGACTGCCCCCGTCTCTGTGCTGGTTTCAGGTAATCATCGTGAGCATATGAAGTTCTTTGTGTTATCCTCCTCTGCTTCCCCTGTCATTTTGGGCTTCCCCTGGTTAAGTTTACACAATCTCTCTATCGACTGGCAGATGGGAAGAATTATATCATGGAGTACGTTTTGTTTGAGTGCATGCCTGCAATCTGCTGCCTATTCTCCTTCTGTATCCCTTTGTTCCCATGATTCGCCTCCGCCTGATATCTTGTCTGTGCCTCCTGAGTACCACGACCTGGCAGCGGTGTTCAGCAAGGCGAAAGCCCTATCACTCCCCCCCCCCCACCGCCCTTATGATTGTGCCATCAACCTCCTGCTGGGGGCTCCTCTGCCTACGAGTCGGCTGTACAGCCTCTCTGCCCCGGAATGTGAGGCTATGGACAAATACATCAAGGAGTCCCTGAGTTCCGTATCATCAGGCCATCTTACTCAGCGGTGGGGTGGGCTTCTTCTTTGTGGGTAAGAAAGATGGTTCACTCAGGCCATGTATTGATTTCAGAGAACTCAACAACATTACTTTAAAGGACAAATACACTCATTCCCTTATCAACACGGCCTTTGATTCCCTTCAGGGAGCCAGGTTGTTCACCAAATTAGATCTTCGTAACGCTTGTCACCTGGTTTGCATCAAGGAGGGGGATGAATGGAAGACTGGGTTTCGTACCCCTAGAGGCCATTTTTGGCTATTTTGTCATGGCTTTTGGGCTAACCAATGCTCCTGCTGTTTTCCAGCGGCTTATCAATGATGTTCTGAGAGATTTTCTGGATTCATTTGTGTTTGTGTGTCTTGACGATATTCTCATCTTCTCTCATTCTCTGGAGGAACATCGCATACACGTCAGACGGGTCCTGCAGCGCCTCCTGGAAAATCACCTTTATGTCAAGGCCAAAAAGTACGAATTCCACGTCTCACACAAGAAGATCATTGCTGACCTGGAGAAGGAAAAAACAGTGGTGGAGAGGCCTGTTCCCTCCTCCCGCAAACAACTTCAACAGTTTTTGGGTTTTGCTAATTTCTATCGCCGCTTTGTCAAAGATTACAGTACTCCTCACTCGCCTGACCTCCACAAAGGTGCCATTCCGCTGGACTGAGGAGGCGGAGGTGGCATTTTCTAAACTAAAGGCTGAGTTTTCCTCTCCCCCTATCTTGGCCCAGGTTGACCCCTCCCTGCAGTGCTTGGTGGAAGTGGACGCCTCAGACTTTGGTGTGGGAACAGTGTTGTCCCAGTGCTCCCCCATCAATGACAAAGTCCACCTCTGTGCCTGATTCTCCCGCTGGCTGTCACCTGCCAAGAGGAACTATGATGTTGGGGACAGGGAGCTGCTAGCCATTAAACTGGCCTTGGAGGGGTGGCGCCACTGGCTATAAGGCGCCTCACAGCCATTCGTCATTTGGACAGATCATAAGAACCTGGAATACCTCCGGACTGCCAAACGTTTGAATGCCAGACAAGCCCGCTGGTCCCTGTTCTTCGGCAGATTTAATTTCACCATCACCTACCCCCCGAGTTCGAAGAATGCCAAGCCCGACACGGTCTCTAGACAGTTTTCCCCTGAAGCTGCCAAGACGACACCTCACCCTATTGTTCCCCCTTCCTGCATCGTTGGCATGCTATCTTGGGACATTAAGGAGAGGGTTAGGAGAGTGCAAGAGACGAAGCCCAACCTGGGTGGAGGGCCAGCGGGACGGATGTACGTGCCCTCTGCAATCCAAGGGGAGGTTATTGACTGGTTGCACTCCTCTAAGGTTATGTGCCATCCTGGGGTAGCTCGCACTGTGGCTCAATTACAGAGATCCTTCTGGTGGCCCTCCTTGCAGAAGGATGTGGGTGAGTTCATCCAAGCCTGCCCCCAGTGTGCGACCTGTAAATCGTCCTCTTCTCCACCTGCAGGTCTGTTGCATCCTCTCCTCATCCCCAGCCAACCCTGGTCCCATGTCGTGCTGGATTTTGTGACTGGTCATCCCCCCTCTGCTGGTCACACTGTTATCCTCACTATTGTGGATAGGTTTTCCAAGGCAGCTCACTTTATTCCTTTGCATAAGCTGCCAACGGCCAAGGAGACGGCAGATCTTCTGGTCATGCACATGGTCCGGCTTCATGGCATCCCGGTGGACATTGTGTCAGATTGTGGACCCCAATTCGTCTCCCAGGTTTGGCAGTCCTTCTGCAAGGCTATGGGGGCTACGGTGAGTTTGTCATCAGGATATCACCCACAAAGTAATGGCCAGTGCGAACGCACTAATCAGGAGTTGGAGGCTGCCCTGAGGTGCATCATGGCCTCCAACCCAGCGTCCTAGAGCACATACCTACCTTGGGTTGAGTATGCCCATAATACTGCTGTCTCTTCTGCCACTGGTCTCTCTCCTTTCGAGGTTTCTTTAGGTTACAACCCCCTGCTGTTCCCGGAAGAGGAGGAGGAGATCACCATTCCTTTGGTCCAGGCACATATCAGGCATTGTCGGCGACTCTGGAGAACCACTAAGGCTGCTCTGTGACGCACAGCGGCCCGCAATACTGAGATCGCCAACCATTACAGGACCCAGGCTCCCTCCTACTGAGTTGGGCAGCAGGGATGGCTCTCCACAAAGAACATTAACCTGAAGGCCAAAACCAGGAAGTTGTCACAGCATTTTATTGGGCCTTATCCGATAACCGACATCGTCAACCCCGTTGCTGTTCGTTTGGCTCTTCCTCCCTCTCTTTGCATCTGTCCTACATTCCATGTCTCTCAGGTCAAGCCGTTCAAGTCCAGCCCGCTGTGCCCCCCACCCAGATCTCCACCCTCGCCTGCGATGATTGATGGTGGTCCTGCGCACAAGGTCAACCACATCCTGGATGGCTGATGCAGGGGGCGTGGTCTACAATATCTGGTGGACTGGGAGGGATATGGTCCTGATGCTAGATCCTGGGTGTGTTCCTCATGTTCCTCATTCGTGATGGACCCTCAACTCATCAGGGAGTTCCACCGGATGCACCCAGACAGGGTAGAACGGCCACCGAGAGGCATCCCGTGGGGAAGGGGTTACTGTGGTGATCCGCACTTTGTGCCCTTTGCCCTAATTATCTTCCACAGCTGTGGGCACACCTGCTCCTCCTCATTAAGTACCCTTTATAAGGAACGCTGCCCAGAAGGCAGCATGGAGACGTCTACGCTTTCTCCCAGGAAGAGCTCCGTGTGGGAGTCTTCCCCTTTCAGCTCTACGCCTCAAGAGTTTCACCTCTCTTGTTTGTCTTCAGCTTCTCGTCTTGTGGGAGTTTCATCTCCCCAGTGCTACGTAAGCTATTCCAGAGTTGATTCTCTGCATCTGCCTGTTTTCCCTTGTTCCCTGTGAACACTTGGACCAACCTCCAGGTGGACCTCTCCTTCCTCCTGGTGGTGGACCGGACCTTCGTCTGTGGACAGTGAACTACTACTAATCTCCTGTCTCTGCTGTCATTGTAGGCTTGCCAGACCTGTCCTGCTGTCCACGCTCCTGCTCCCATTACACCACATGCACGACACCATACACACACACACACACTCCTTCACTTTCATTCAATAAAAGATCATTATTGTTGTTGAGCCTGTGTCTGCTTCTGGGGGCAGCACGGTGGTGCAGTGGTTAGCACTGTTGCCTTACAGCTAGAAGGTTCCTGGTTCGAATCCCCAGGCTGGCAGGGGTAGGAACCTTTCTGTGTGGAGCTTGCATGTTCTCCCTGTGCTGTGTGGGTTTACTCCGGGGGCTCCGGTTTCCTCCCACAATCCAAAGACATGCATGTTAGGTTAATTGGCTGTTCTAAATTGTCCCTAGATATCTGTTTCCTATAGGCCCTTAGAATAGAGGGTTAATACTAGTGAAAGTGCTTTGAGTGGTCTTTGTGACTAGAAAAGCGCTATATAAGTGCAGGTTAGTTAGTAGTTAGTTAGTTTCTGAAATCATGTCAGAGAGGTCTTGTTTAGCTCTTGATGGGAAGAGCCAGTTGCAGCTGCCATCTGCTTCTGAGCTTTCCTCGCGGGTTCCATTGCTGCCGGTGATTCTGACCCAGTGTCTGTCTCTGTTCTTTTGTCCGACCCATCACCTGAGGTCACCGAGGGTCCGCCACCTGCGCCTGAGGTCACTGAGGGCCCGGCGCCTTCACTTGAGGTCACCCTGGGTCCTCCATCTCCGCCTGAGGTCACTGTGGGACCTCTGCCTTCGCCTGTGGTCATCACTGATCATCAGTCGTTGCCTGAAGTCGCCGCTGACCAGCCGTCAATTTAGAATCACCACATAATCCAACTTGAAAGCACTTGGAGAGCTCAAACTTTTGCCAAGGTAGCCAATTCTCTTCCTCAAGTTTTAATTCCTTCTAACAGCTTGGTAGTTGTCAGCAGACAGCGCCCTCTGCTGGTTAGTATCAAAGCCTCAGCACAAGGCCTCTTTGGAATATTTTAAAAATGCCAGGAGGCTGATAGTTACTCAGATCACCCCGAAAATCGAATCAACTGGTTCTCGGTCCATTTACAACTTATCCTGAAAAGTGTTACAAAATCTGTAATATAACACCGTTAGTTATGCAGTTAACACACACACAAAAACAGGCAAAAAAATAGCCTCTTTGGTGAAGATAATGAGCTCGTCTTTGGACTTGCAGGCATTCAGAGCAGGCATGGACTGAGCTTAGGGAGGGGCGGGACATTTCCCTGTGCCCCGACCAATTAGGAGCCAAAGTGGCCTGGACAAGCAGTCCGTAATGGACGTGTCTGAGTGTTGTCTGGTGTTATGTGTTTCATTATGTTCAGGTATGCATTATTGTTCAGTAGTTCTGTGTTGTCTGACGTATGTTGAATGTTTCACAGGGCTGCAAGAGGTGGAAGAAATAGATGAGAGTGACAGGACGTATTGCTATCAGTATAAAAATCTAAGATATGGCAAAATGGAAGGTGGTGGTGGTCAAAAGAAAAGGAAAGGAGGAGCAGAGAGGGAGCGAATTAAAAGTTTAAAAGCCCTTATCACAGCTGCAGCAAATTGCAATAAAATCACCACCATCATCACCACCATGAGAAGGAAGCATCACCACCAGAGCTGGTTCTACAGAGGTGGAGTGTCCGAGTTCAGAGTCAGACACAGAACAGGAGCCTTCAGGTACAACACAGAACCACAGTCCTAAATATGTAGGTATACTGTTAGATGGATGGATTCAGGGTGCATATACTGTCTGCTCAAGAAGTACACCTTTAAGTTTATGTTATTTACATGTTTTATCTCATTCTGCAGAGCAACAAGATGTGCAGAGAGCTAGGCAGAGAGGTGCAGATGAGAAAATGACTAAAATTATTCTAAAAAAATGATATTTATGATGATATTTATCCTCCCACCTGAAGGTTGTAGCCACATTTTAATACCAGTTTGACACCCCATGTGTCAATATGGTGGTCTACAAATGTAGCAGCTATGGTTTCTGATTCGTAACAATGGGGTGGCCTGGGATGGAGCCAAAATTCCAGGCCTGAATTTTTATCCCAGTCCAGCCCTGATGGAGAGCATGCAGACTCTACAACGAAAAGCCCCCACAGACCAGTGGATGTAAATGTTTTTTTGTTTTTTTTAATGTTTTGTGGTGATAAATGAGGTTGGATGATTGTAATTTTATGTCACTAATTTTGGAGTTGCTTCAGTATTTTCAGAGCTTCCCTTCTTCAAGTGTACCTCTGCTTTAGCCTCTGCTTGTGCTTAATCCCACAGTGCTATAAAATTAGGCCTCAAATGTAGAAAAATACGAATATTTATCATAATTCAATGACTTCAGATCAATTACCTGAAGCACCGGTCAAGTTTTCAGTCACAAAGTCGAATTTAATGTCTTTCATCGGTGACAAGCAGCTCTCAAGTCTTCAAATCTGTGCGGTGTGTAATAATTGGTGCTGTCAGTGTGTTCAAAATGCAAATATTTTCCATGTGTCATTACCTTCTTATAAAACATTTATGATAACCTACAGAAGTAATTTGTGTAATTATAGTTTATACATATAAGTTTGGAAAGGCATTATAATAGTTCAACATGGCTGCCTACATGGAAGCAGACCCTCCTCCCATGTATAAAATAACTAATCTTATTGCACAGAAAATACACAAAATGTTACTCAAGTACAATTGTATACCAATTAAAACATTATTAATTAATGCTGCAATAAATTTCAGAATTCAGATCACCCGGAATGTTACACACTGCACCTTTAAATCAGCTTGTTCAAATGATAAGATCCAGTCCTGTTGCAGCGTCACATCATGAAAACGGCATGAAGCAGTTTTATTAAGGATGCAGCGAGTAATATCTGTCAGATTTGAAGCTGCAACCAGTTCAGTCATCACCCTCTTCCAAAGAAAACCTGCAGGAGCCATTTGTCTAAAGTTTGACATAAAAACTTGGAAAGGCATTATGGTGGTCCAAGATGGCTGCTTACATAGAGAAGGACCCTCTTCCTGTGTATAAAAAAAAATTAAATCTTCCCCCCAAAAAATGCAACAAATATTATTTAAAATTGACTATATGCATTAAATTTCACAATTCATATTACCCCAAATTTTACACACTGTACCTTTAAATTGAAACCTTATTGTTTTTTTGCACAGTTTCGGTATCAAATCTTTATCTCTATGAATCTTCCTCAGAATAAAGGGGGCAAATAGTCACATGTAGGTGAGTTGAAGGGGGATGAGGGAGGAAGTCATCGCCCTTGTTAGCAAAATGACCCCAAATCATCCCCCTTGTTAACCTGCTGTCCCCCATCCCCCTTCATAGGTGTAAATCAACAGGGGGACGGGGGAATAACCGGAACAAAACAGAACTGTCCCCCCAGTATCATCATAGACCATACTATATCATGTTGTAGAACTAAATAAAATGACTTTGAAGCACCAGTTCTGAGCAGAAATGCAAAAAACAAAACAAACTATACATTTGCAGATTTTTTTCCTCATAAATTTGTGATTTTTTTTCTTGTAACTGTCTTCTTGTAAATTTTCAGCTTTTTTCTCATCAATTTATTACATTTTGCAAAATAATTACTTTTTTCTCAAAAATCTACAACTTCTTTCTCATAATTTGTAATTTTTCTTGTAAATTAGCAAGTGTTTTCCTTTAAATTTTCACCTTTTGTTCTTGTACGTTTTCAACTTTTTTTTCCCTCATAAATTTGTGATCTTTTTCCTTGTACGTTACCAGCAATTTTCTTTAAAATTTTCAATTTTTTTCTCATAAATTTGTGATTATTCTCTTGTAAATGTGCAACTTTTTTCCTGTAAATCTGCAAGTTTTGCCTTGTAAATAAGCTACTTTTTCCTGTTAAATTTCAGCTTTTTTTCTTACAAACTTTACTTTTTCAAAATTTTAACTTTTCTCATAAATTTGCAACTTTTTTTCACGTAAATTTTAAGCTTTTTTCTTGTAAATTTGCAGTTTTCTTCTGGATGCTGGTTAGATTGTCATTCTACATAATTAAATTGTAATTTGTGAAGTTTTAACTGAAAATTTGCACATCTTCTCATATTTTAACACCTTTATGCTTGCAAATTTGCATCTAATTTACATTTATACATTTGTACCTTGTGCTAAATGTGTGAATACCCCCATCTCCCTTATTAAAAATTAACAAATCGCCTACTGGTCACATGTCTGTTTGGCTCCATATACGCTAGATGTTATTTTTTTTTATCTATAAATGGAAGTAAATTTACTGTATAGTAAGTGGGGAAAGAGACACATTCATTGTTACACCAAAATTCCAATTAAACATCTATTATAATGAGCATTTTTCAGTGTTTTCTTCAACCCACGACGCTACAGCTCGGTGAGGACTGGCCCAAGTTTTTGTTAATCGCTCCCCCTAGTGTCTGTAGGCTGAACATGCAGTCACTGGTCAAAAGGGTGTATTAAATGTAGGTCATTGTCCAATCTGATTTTAAAAACTGTGTGTGTGTGGGGGGGGGCTTGAAGGTTATTTTTGAAATTCTTTGTAACATATAAAACAACTTTTAGACTATTTTGGGGTATTCTGATTGATTTGACCACCATTAACCTACAGTATGTTTTTAATGCCTTATTTAATTATTGGCTTGTATAAGTATGTGCTCTCTTTTGTTGCCTTATTAGCTATTTGTCTAGTTGTTCTGCATCTCTTCACTCCTTTGTCTGTGTGTGTATACAATATATATATATATATTTGTCTGACAAAGGATGCCAAGCTCCTTTGATGCTTTATGCAAAAATAACTGACACCAAGGATGCCACGCATGAATGTTTAAGGGGCACTGCTGTTCCCATGTTCTCCACGACGACCCGCTGCCAAGGATCTCCCTCATCCTTCGCTCACAGAAGCCCAGAAATGCACACACACACACACGGGCAGGACATATGACTGTCAGCAATAACAGATGCCCTGACAGGCTGGAAGTCTGGAGGCATGATTGTGGTTGCTGTCCTGCAGGGCTTTGACACATGAGGCATCAGCATACATTGCACACTTGTCTTTCTGTCCCCCTGTTAATCTCATTTTTGCTTTCTTTGGGGTGCCAGTCCTTTCATTTTAAGAGTCCAAGATAATCTAAGGGGTTATATATATTCAATATGGGGCTGTGCACTGATTTAAAAATTAACTAATTATTGCACATTTTGCTATAATTAATTGTGATTAATTGCTAAACTTGCATAAAATAATCAATGGAAAGATTATATCTTAGCAATTTTCAATTGTACATTCATGATTATTAAATGTTTTAGCTGCATTTTTGTTGAACAAACACTGCTAGGTCAACATAAAACACTCGATAATCATGAAAGTATATTCAATTAAAAAACTGTACAATTTGTAATATTCCAGTTCAGCTCATTAACCTCTTGCACTCCGTTGTACCGCGGGCGGGCAAGTCTCTGCGTCCCAGAGCGCATGAGGGCGCACGAGAGCGCCCTCGTGCACTCTAGGACGCATGATGGAGATGCGTCCAAGCGCGCACACAGCCGCGAACAGATTAGTTCATCTGATTGACCTCTCATTCGACTAATAAGAGCCTTGAATTGGGTTTCTGAAACCTTGAAGAACCAATGACTGAAAACCTAGCAAGAAGGACCCGCCTACCAACGCAGCGAGCCAATTGAAGCACAGAAGTTCGCTGAGCTGTTTTGTCTACAAAGGCTGGGTGAAGAGAGACTGCTACAGCAGCCACAGGCAGTGCTTTATTTTTATTTTTTTTTTAATTCCAGCAGAGTGTTTAGGATTCTCTTATATGGTCATCATAGACCGACGGAGGCCGACGACGAAGGTCGTAAATCATTCGCCAAAACCGTAATCATGGAATTATGTTTTGACCGGGTCGCGAGACCAGAACCATGAGCGGACCAGCGTCGCGTTCATCTGACAATGAGGAAGAGAAGTTCGCCAGGACACTGCTGCTGTGAAGAGGTAAGGTGTTATAAGCTAAATTATTCTTTATCCCTGAAAATTGTAATCAAAAATGACTTTTGACCGATCGGTAAATTACAACTGTGCGGCACACGATGTCCGAAGTGCGTGCGCCGCGTCATCGCCACATGAGTGTAATCTGTCATGTAGCAATGGCCGATCTCTGTCCTCTGTAGCGAGGGGGGGGGACAACCCCCCCCCCCACACACACACACACACAGCCCTGAAAGTCACCTTTCATTAGAGGCCAAGATGAAGCTTCTATATTGAATCATTCAAAAGTTACAGACGTTTTTCCAAACTGTGCCATTTGGCACAATTTGGCACAGTTCCAAAACACCTGGGAACTACCTGAGGAAAAAGCTGTGTAATATATTCATTTTTTTGTGGTATTGTTACAAAATTTGGACCTCAGCTGGATAACCCTTGGTTCTACATTTCTGTTGCATTTTCCAGCCCGGATCTGAAGCTGTGTGTTATTTGCAAGCATTTGTATCCAAAAAAACACCCAGGCCAAATTTATTTTCTTCAAGTTCAGTATGTTTAGATGACTGTAACTCAGTGGCCGGAGCACTTAGAGAGATTATGACTGTTTTGCCAAAAAATTCAAAGTGTTTTCTTTTAAATGAGACCAACCCCATGAAGATGCTGCAAAGGGTTGAAGAACAGCTTTGGACTTAATTTGGGCACATTATTTTTTGGCGTTTTTAGGGAAATTGACCAGAGTGCAAGGGGTTAAAGAGGGAGTCGATTTCTCTGCAAAACTACCATTTTTATTATTGTTGTTATACTTGCTGTTTTATTTTGAAACAAAGAGGAAGTCAGTGCTCCTATGGTAACTTTCCTAATTATCTCAAGCCTTAAAAGTACAAACAAACAGAGCTATTCTTAATCGATTTCCAGAGCTCCTGACCATAATGGTGAGTTACAAGCTTTTACTCACTTTGTATTGGAGTGTGTGTTTTTCTCCGCTCAAGCTGATAGAAACTCTCCCTCTTTTCATACTTTTGAGCAAGGAGCCCTAATCAATAACTTCTTCTTCTTCTTCTTTTAGATTTGATTGGCTGTTGGCAACCAGCTTACAGGTGCATTACCGCCACTAACTTGATTATCATCACTCTATATCTTTGTATAAGGAGTTCTGAACAACTTCTTCTTCTTCTTCCAGACCTGATTGGTGGTTGGCAACCAGCCCACAGGTGCACCACTGCCACACACCCCATATATGTCTGTCCTTCTGCGCGTCCATTCTTCCTCACAACTTTGTGACGTCCTCCTCAAAGCTCTGTCCTCACAGCTTTGTGGCGTTCTCCTCATCACTCCGTGACATCTTCCCCAGAGCCCCGCAACGCCCTCCCTATAGCCCTGTGACGTCCCCCTCACAACCCTGTGATGTCCCTCTTCTTTTTTAATCTCGTATCTGCGTCTCATCTCATTATTCTTCTTCTAACTGTAGTCTGTTTCTGCGTCTCATCTCATCATTCCTCCTCCTCTCCTAGACCCGATTGGCGGCCAATCCACCAGCCCACGACGTCCCCAAACCCAAAGACCCCCCACCCAACAAGTCCCCAACAGCCTCCCACTGAAGCTCCCCAGTGCCAAGACACTCTTCCACCGCCTCCACAATGATCCTGATCCCCTCTGCCCTCCTGGAAGTCCACGCAGCGCAGTCCACCACATCCACCACAAACAAGACAAAACCACCCTCCTTCAAAACCAGAGCATCCCCCTCAATTCCACTGGAGGCACCGCAAGTCTGTACCCCCCCCCCCCCCCCCGAGCCCAGCCCCACTCCCCCAGCTGGCACCTCCCTCGCAGCCCCTGCACATGTCAGTCCCTGGGAGACTTTCATTCGCCAAACCTCTGCCGCTCCCCCGCCGGCCCCACAACCCCAACACGCAGAGCCATGCCCACCACCGCAGCCACAACACTCCAACTTGCCTCCTCCCTCACACCTGCCACACTCATGTCCACTGGAGCATCCGGCACATTGCCGTCTACCCCCGCACATCGCCGCCACATGACCAAACCCTCAACACCCGAAACATTCGAGTGGAGGAGGAACGCAAAGTCCGACCCCACAGCCCATGCAGCCAGCATACACCCCACCTGGCTGGCCTGCTCCATCAAACTTCAACATTACTGACAGACCACCACATCCCCCGCCATTTCCACTAACCTTCAATCTCCACACCTCCGTCACCTCCACTCCAGCCAAGCTCCCCATCACCCCATCAGCTGAGACAGCTGTTGAAATGCCCAACACCACTCCTCCCATCGCCCCACCCCCCTCCAATACTGAACACCGCACACACACACACAGAGTCACTCATCAGAGTGACTCTGCCCCCCCCCCCCCCCCCCCGCCGAACACCATCCCCACATGCAACCAGCAAGGAACCACCACGAAGAGCCCCCGCATTCAAAACCTCACCAAGCAACCACCAATTGCATCCGCTAGCCCAACCGGGCTCCACACACGAAACGACCCCCCCCTTCCTGAGCAAATCCAATGACCACTTACCGTTCCCTCCGCTCACCC
The DNA here is from genome assembly GCA_020510985.1 of Pholidichthys leucotaenia. NCBI lineage: Eukaryota > Metazoa > Chordata > Actinopteri > Cichliformes > Pholidichthyidae > Pholidichthys > Pholidichthys leucotaenia. Next base: position 288,985,330 of record CM035842.1, read on the forward strand.
CCTCTGCTCACCCCCTCCGCTCACCCCAGGATCACCCACCCCCGACCCCCCAGCACCCGATGCTAGATCAGGTGTGTGTGTGTGTGTGTGTGTGTGTGTGTGCATGCTTTAAGTAAGGTGTGTATGCAGGATGAGGTCATCCTGAGTACCAAAGGATCAGTTTAGTGCAGTATAAATTAAAACGGTGGTCCCCAACCATCTGCCATGGCGGCCTAAGACCCTGCAGGTTTTACCATCAACCAGAATCTTCAACAGGTGATTTCACTGGGTTTTTGGTGGAAACACCTGCTGAAGAAGCTGGAGGAACAGAAAACCTGCAGGGTCCTGGGCTTCCATGGAACAGTGTTGGGGACCACTGAATTAAAACCCTGAAAAACAAGGTATACTCTTGTTTTCAGCTGAGCCAGCTGCTGAGCCAAACCAGTCACTACTGCCGACACCAACTCAGGGACTGACCTGACAGCATCAGTTTTTCTTAATGCTTGATTTGGCCCACATTAACAAACAAACAAAAAAAAGTTCATGTGTTAATTAACCTAGCCCTAATCAAAATCTATAATTTTACACTTAAAAATGTCCCCACTGGGTCAGGATCAAGGTTGTTTTGTTTATGGGGTGAAACAGCAAATGCATGTTTTAAATGACAGAGTATAATCCTGGAAATAATGGAATAATCCAATCAATCTAAAGACGAAGAAGGAAAGAAAATGGTTAATTAATCTATTTTTTTATTTGCTCACAAAACAATATTATTTTGTAGTATTATAGAAAATACTTTTTAATATAAGATGAATATTTGACCCATCTTTGATTATATCAATAATTTTCTGAGCGCCTCGAGCGTTTTTTCTTCTGTCAATGTGTTTATTTTCTGTACTTGCTTTCCTAACCCACTTTAATGTGCATTATGAAAATTTATTGTTGCAGTTCAGCTGATGACCTCTAGGTCGCACTAGAACACCACAAAAAAAGAAAAGAAAACTGAGTCCAAGCAGGAAGCGCGTGCTGGTCCTGCTTTGTGGACTCGGGTAATAATTCTCTCCAGCAGCGCATGTTGGTAATAATTAAATAAGCCAGAGTGCGCTTTCATTAGAACTGGGTAAACATTTGTTGAGTCGTCAATATCATAGGCGCTTATTTCATTTCACTGGGGACGATAAACAGCACATTTTCATCAGCGTGAACATTGAGGGGACATTATGGGCTATTCCTGGGTTTTTAAGGATGGCCTTATGCAAGATTTTGTAACGGGGTAGAATTCAAACCCGATAAAATGTGGAAAAACATCTGTGTGTGTGTGTGTGTGTGTGTTAACTAAAAAAAAAAAGGAGCCATTGTCTAGATGAACATAAAAAAATTAACCATTACATAAAATAAAAATTTAATCAGCATATATGTGAACACTCCAAAATTTAGTTGGAAATTTACATGAAATAAAGTTGCAAATTTACACGAAAAAGTGAGGAAAAACGTTGCAAATTTGAAAAAAAAGTCCAAAATTGTTGCAAATTGATGAGAAAAAGTTTCAAATTAATGAGAAGTAAAGTTTCAAATTAACAAGAAAAAATTGCAAATTTAAATGAAAAAAGATGCAAATTAACAAGAAAAAAGTTGCAAATCAATGAGGAAAAAGTTGCAAATAAATGAGGAAAAAATTGCAAATATCCAAAAACAAGTCCAAAATTGTTGCAAATTAATGAGAAAAAAATAGAAATTTCTGGGAAAAAAACAAATCTATAAGAAAATTTGCAATTCCCCCCGCCCCCAAATGTTTTGCATGTATCCTTAGCATTGGTGCTTAAAATGCATTTTATTCTGTTCTGTGTATGATGATATAGAAAGGTTTATCATGATATTGAGGGGGACATTTCTCTGTTTTTCCCCCCAACACACACACACACACACACACACACACACACACACACACACACACACACACACACACACACACACACACACACACACTTACTTCCCCAGTCACCCACCTAATATACAGTGGTGTGAAAAAGTGTTTGCCCGTTCCCGATTTCTCATTTTTTTGGTATGTTTAGTCACACAAACACAAAATGCAGTTTTTAAATGAAGGTGTTTATTATTAAGGGGTAAAAAAAAAATCCAAACCTACACGGTTTTGTGTGAAAAAGTGATTCCCCCCCCCCCCCCCCATGTTAAAACATAAATTAACTGTGGTTTATCACATCTTTGGAAAACTGAGTTCAATTTCTCTAGCCACACCCAGGGCTGGTTACTGCCACACCTGTTCTCACTCAAGAAATCACTTAAATAGGACCTGCCTGAAAAAGTGAAGTAGACCAAAAGATCCTCAAAAGCTAGACATCATGCTGCGATCCAAAGAAATTCAGGAACAAATGAGAAACAAAGTAACTGAGAGCTATCAGCATGGAAAAGTTTATAAAGCCATTTCTAAAGCTTTATGACTCCAGCGAACCACAGTGAGAGCCATTATCCACAAATGGCAAAAAACATGGAACAGTGGTGAACCTTCTCAGGAGTGGCCAGCTGACCAAAATTACCCCAAGAGCGCAGCAACGACTCATCCAAGAGGTCACAAAAGACCCCACAACAACATCCAAAGAACTGCAGACCTCACTCCAGACTCCACCATAAGAAAGAGACTGAGCAAAAGTGGCCTGCATGGCAGAGTTCCAAGACAAAAAACACTGCTGAGCAAAATGAACATAAAAGCTCATCTCAGTTCTGCCAGAAAACATTTTGATGATCCCCAAGACTTTTGGGAAAAAACTCTGTGGACTGACGAGACAAAAGTTGGAACTTTCTGGAAGGTGTGTGTCCCATTACATCTGGCATAAAAGTAACACAGTATTTCAGAAAAAGAACATCATACCAACAGTAAAATATGGTGGTGGTAGTGTGATGGTCTGGGGCTGTTTTGCTGCTTCAGGACCTGGAAGACTTGCTGTGGTAAATGGAACCATGAATTCTGCTGTCTACCAAAAAATCCTGAAGGAGAGTGTCCGGCCATCTGTTCGTGACCTCAGGCTGAAGCACACTTGGGTTCTGCAGCAGGACAATGATCCAAAACACACAAGCAAGTTTACCTCTGAATGGCTTAAGAGAAACAAAATGAAGACTTTGGAGTGGCCTAGTCAAAGTCCTTACCTGAATCCGACTGAAATGCTGTGGCATAACCTTATAAAGGCGGTTCATGCTCGAAAACCCTCCAATATGGCTAAATTACAACAATTCTGCAAAGATGAGCGGGAAAAATTCCTCCACAGCACTGTAAAAGACTCATTGCCAGTTATCACACATGCTTGATTGCAGTTGTTGCTGCTAAAGGTGGCCCAACCAGTTATTTGGTTTGGGGGCAATCACATTTTCACACAGGGCTATGTAGGTTTGGAATTTTTTTTTCCCCTTAATAATAAACAGTTTCATTTAAAAACTGCATTTTGTGTTTACTTGAGTTATCTTTGTCTAATATTTAAATTTGTTTGATGATCTGAAACATTTAAGTGTGACAAACATACAAAAAAATGAGAAATCAGGAAGGGTGCAAACACTTTTTCACACCACTGTACACACACACACACACAAACTCTTTTTCATACCACTGTATTTGCATTTGCAAATTGTTGTTGGATGCATTTGCTTATGCAAAAGAAAAAAATCAAGAATTATTGAGGGCTTGTTAAAAAAATGTTTGTATTCAATCCACCAAGTCAACAAAACTCCATCATGCCTTCATCTTAATTCTCTCCCAGGATCTAATAAATGGAAGCAGCAGCGACTGATCATCATTTAATGGAGAACAGGATGTTCTGTCTGCTTGGATTTGGAGTCTTGCAGGTTTGGATGAGGTGCAGGGTGTGCATGTGAGAATTGTGTGCTTGTGTTGGGGTGTTATGGGGACAGTGGAGGAGAAAAGGCCTGGGACTGAAGGGGATCAGGACAGAAGAGGAGGAAGGGTTTTAGCAGGGAGGAAGCATGGGGAGAGACGGAGGAGGATGAGGGGGGTTGCAGCTTCAGAGGAGAGAGAGATGAGGCTTAGAAGTTAGCAGAGTTTGGTATTCGTGACTGTGGGGCTCAGTCAGCAGGAGTTATAGTCCCACTGAGACCACAGACTGCTTAATTCGCTCCTGTATAAATGGCTGTGTTCATTTTATGCTTTTCTGGATGGAAGATGTACTTTTTTGTGTGTGTGTGCAGCATATTAAACCTAATATTGGGAGGGCATTGAAATTAATAGTGGAAAAAAGAATCTGGATTCGATCACCAAAGACAGAAGGCTGAAGATGAGAATGAAAGGTGGACGTGAAAATATCCTCCAATATCTGATAATGTTACCGATAACTGAGAGTTGCATTGTATCACGATCAATAGCCCATGTGAATAATCCATCTGCCTCCCTATCACATTATGCATCGCCCCTTGTCAAGCTTGTGATTCCATCCTGTCTGTCAGTTTACAGAGAAGCCCGGCAGAGGGAACGTATTGATTTCATTTTCCTGCTAATTCTGATCAGGCTGTTTTTCATCCTGATGCAAGGTCAGCGGGGACTGAAAGCGCCATCATCACACAAGTTATAACAGCTAAAAAGTGTGACTGAGTTGCATTTTCTGTGTGTGTGTGTGTGTGTGTGTGTACTGTATGTATGGAACAACCATCAAAGAGCCAGTTTGGAGAGCTGCTTTGCTTCATTCACATCACTCTGTTACATTTGTAGTGGAGTGGCATGAGTTTGATTATATATCAGGCAGAATCTTTCATATCAGCTTCCCGTTTGATTGATGTTCCTCCAGTGGCGGCAACTGTAAATGATTAAAACATGTCACTCCAAAATCAAGCTATCAGAATCTCATTGTCTTGACTGTAGCATGAGAGTGTTAAATCAACTTTCCGCCATCATTTACATGAAATGCAAACAACATATTGTCTAGCTAATATATAAAAATACGTTACAAATTAGCAAGCTTTGAATGTGACCAAACCACTTAAATCCCCTTAAGGAAGTGTGTGTGTGTGTGTGTGTGTGTGTGTGTGTGTGTGTGTTGGTGGTGGGGTGTTAGGAAAAGGTGATGGTCTACTTTACACAGATTACAACTGTAATCCTCCACCATGTCACTTCATGTAATTATTTACACAACCACTAGAGGTCACTTAATGTCAAAAAGTCCATACGCACTAGGTTGTAATGCCTGTTAGTATAAAAAAAGACCATATAGGGTGTTTTCTGTTGGAGGACAGTCTCATACAAAGGTTGATACTTATTTTAATCACAGCTAAAGTGTACCAAATAGTAGTTACTAAAAAAGTACTGGAATAGTAACTTTCAAGTTTACCATTTATAACAGTGAACAATCTATTAAGTGTTCAGAAAACCAAACACAAATTATCCTTACATTATATTTATTCCAGTATAAAAGTTGTATTACTGTATATAAATGACAGTAGATTCAATGCATTCTGAGCCAGTCTCTGTACACCATTTCTGTGAATAACCATGTTAACATGCATACACTTTTGGCTCCTCCCTATTTGGGGTCTCCACAGCAAATCATGGGTCTGCATGTTTGATTTGGCAAGGGTTTCATGATGGATGGCCTTCCTGATACAACCCTCCCCATTTATCCAGTTTTGGCACAGTCACAAGGAGTACACTGGTTATGCGCTTCCCCGTGTGGTTGGGTAACCAACTTTAGAAGGTGGAAAGTACCATTTTTATCTGTTCTTTGGTATGACCTGGCTGGGGCTTGAACCCATAACCTCCCAGCTGGGATGACGGATGTTCTGCCACTAGGCCACCACCATAAGAGTTTAATTCTACTGGACAAAGTCACATTTCAATGTTGCTTCTAAATTATTAGAGAAAATAAGGGAAATATCTGACAAAAACTCAGTTCTAAGGAAATTTAAAGTAACTCAAAGAGTATAACCAAGCTGTTAAAACACTTAAGCAAAATCTCTGGTTTGTCCAGGATATTTGTCTGTCCATATCACATAAAGTGAATCGAATTGAAATTTACTTCGTTAAGAGTATGTTTGGTGTTACTTCTGAGAAATGCCATTGTCTCCAAGCTGAGACAATTAAGTGGGCAGTGAAATTTTCTAATTTATGATTGAAAAGATTATTTTGGATCAGGGTGTACATATTCCCGAAAGCTTCACTTATGTTTCTTGTTGGCAAAACTTTAAAGTCAACACTTACAATTTTCTGTATATAAATGATCATTATAAATCCTGTACTGTTTTTTTTTTTTCTATTCAACTCCGTTTCAACCATTCAAACAGAATATTCAACTTTGTTTTCATCTTTTAAGGTTTTCTCAGTCTGGTCGGATATTTTACCATCAAAACCGATCTCTCAACTTCCTCATTTGAACAGTGTAAATATGTCAGTAATTGCTTGGACAGAACAGGAAGACCATTGTGAGTTGATCACTGTTTGCTGAAATAGAGGAAACAAGATGTGCTGTAGCAATCATATCAGAAGAAAGCATTTACTCTTGATATTACGGACTAGGGGGTATAGGTGTTAGTCATCATTGCTAGTAAAGTGCCGAGTGAAATGCTAGGGGCACTAAGACCCCTTTGTGGTTCCTTTAATGTAATACAAGTTATCCTAGTTTGAGATAGCTACCTGTTATTGCTGACCATGATCTCACCATACAGCACCACACATGACATGCAGTATATATTGCTGATTCTTATTTGCTATTATTTGTGATAGTGTTCCCTCAATAATTGCCCCTTTATTGCTTTCTCTTTTAAATTGTGACTACCTCGATGTATTGTTTGTTCTCTACTCGTGTTCTTTTCTTCTTCATCTCTGTGCCCCTAAACCCCCTACCAGTCCCAGCAGTTGACATGCCCACCCTTAGCGGGGTTCTGCTGAAGATTTCTTCCTGTTAAAGGGAGTTCTCCTCTCCACCGTCACCAAGTGATGCCCTATAGTTGGAAGTGCTATGTGATGACTGTTGTTGTGAACTGGCACTACATAAAGTTGAATTAAAGTGAATTAACCGGAGTGGTGGCCTAGAGGTAGAGCATCTGTCCCACAACCGGGAAGTCGGAGTTCAAGTCCTGGCCGGGTCATGCTAAAGACCATATAAAAATGGAACTTCCTGCCATCCAGCTTGGTGCTCAGCAAAAATGGAACGGAGGAGGGAAATGTGGGCGGCAGTGGCTCAGGAGGTAGATCAGGTCATCTAAAATAACTGGAGGGTTGGCAGTTCGAATCCCGCTCTCCCCAGACATCCTGCTGTTGTGTCCCTGGGCAAGACACTTTACCCTCCTTGCCTCCAGTGTCCATGGCACTGGGTATGAATGTGTATAAATGTTTGGTAGTGGTCAGAGAGGCATGTTGGTGTGGATTGGCAGCCACGTTTCTGTCAGTCTGCCCCAGGGCAGCTCTGACTACAGTAGTAGCTTACCACTACCATTGTCTGAGGAGTGAATGAATAATGTATCCATTGTAAAGTGTCTTTGAGTGTCTATGAAAAGCACTATATAAATCTGATGCATTAATTGTTACAGTCAAGGGTTTTGCCTGTCCTAATGATCCCTGGCGATATCCCCAGTCGACGTCAGCAGCGCCTCATCCGCACCATACATGTGGTGGACAGGGAGCTGTTTTCCCCTCCTGAGTCATCAGATAGCTTGCCAGAATCTCTTCGAGGCCGTCCGAAAGTCTTGTTCCCTGGTCTCACTGAACTACTCCCACACCCAAGTTTTTGCTTCAGCAACCACCTGAGCCACACTCTGCTTGGCCTACTGGTACACTTCAGCTGATTTGGGAGTCCCACAAGCCAACCAAGCTCAATAGAACTCCTTCTTCAGCTTGATGGCCCCCTTCACCATTGGTGTCCACTACTTGGTTTGGGGGTTGCCACCACGAGATGCACCAACAACCTTGCGGCCACAGCTCTGGGCAGCCGTTTTAACAATGGAGATGGAGAACATGGCCCATTCAGACTCCATGTCTCCAAACTCCCTCGGAATGTGGTTGAAGTTCTTCCGGAGGTGGGAGTTGAAAACCTCCCGGACAGGGGCCTCAGCCAGACATTCCCAGCACACTCTCACTATACGTTTGGGTTTACCAAGTCTGAATGGCATCCTCCCCTGCCATCGGATCCAACTTACCACCCGGTGGTGATCAATTGACAGCTCTGCACCTCTCTTTACCTGAGTGTCCAAGACATATGGTAGCAGGTCTGATGACATGATAACAAAATTGATCATCCACCTGCGATCTAGGATGTCCTGGTGCCAGGTGCACATATGGACACCCTTATGCTTGAACATGGTGTTCAATATGTACAAACTGTGGTTGGAACAAAAGTTCAATAACTGAACACCGCTCAGGTTCAGATTGGGCAGGCCCTTCCTCCCAATCACACCCCTTCAGGTTTCACTGTCATTGCCCACATGTGCATTGAAGTCCCCCAGTAGGACAATGGAGTCTCCAAGAGGAGCACTCTCCAGCACCCCAGTCAGAGACTCCAAAAAGGGTGGGTTCACTGAACCATCATTTGGTGCATAGGCAGGACCCGTTTCCCAACCCGAAGGCACAGGGAGACAACCCTTTTGTCCACTGGGGCAAACTCCAATGTAGAGGCAGCAAGCTGGGGGAATACAAGAATACCCACCCCTGCTTGCCGCCTCTCGCCCGGGGCAACTCCAGAGTAGGCCAAGCTCCAGCCTCTTTCCAGGAGACTGCTTCCTTTTTTTTTAACCTTTTTAACTGTGGTTTATGATGAGGGCGATAACCTCATCCTAAACATGGAAAAAACAAGGGAAATGGTCATAGATTTTTGGAAGAAAGCTCCCCCTCTGCAGCCCCTCACCATCAGGGGAACTGATGTTGAGGGGGTGGACAGCTACAAGTTCCTCAGTCTGTTTGTTACATCTGACCTTAGCTGGACTGTAAATACTACTGCCACAGGTAAAAAAGCCCAGAAGCGCCTTTATTTTATCAGACTGCTCAGGAAGGCTGGGGTGAGTCGTTGTCCCCTCACAGTAGTCTACAGAGGTTTGGCGGAGAGCATCCTCACAATGGGCATCACTATGTGGTATGGAAACACCACCCAGGCAGAACCATTTCTGTGGAAATGTTTGGGAGATCCTTGTGTGTTTTGGACTGAGTCAAAACTTTGAGGAGACTGCGGTGACTGTGGAGATCACTGAAGATCATTGATAGATCAAAAATTGGTCAGATCTCTCAACGATCTCTCAATGAGCTCCACCCCTGTGTGAAGGGGTATAAATTGGTTTGTCAGATTGTCTAGTAGCTCTCATTAATAATTTTGTGATTCTACCCTAGCTCAACACCTTTTTCCATTTATTCCAACTAAACTGATGATAAATGTGCTTAAATACATTATATTTAGCATTTCACATTTACTGTAGATCAATGTAATGACTTAAGTCCCACAAGTATAAATGATGTGGAATCTAATTAAAGGATTTTGGTTGTCACTCGACGTTAAACTGCTTTAGATGGGATCGTGTTGCTGCTTTGCAATAATGCATTACTGCAAAGGAAACAAAAACACACACCTGAGGGAAACTCTGTGCTCGGAGGATAACACCATCTGTCAAAATGCAGGCCAGACAATAACACAGCGAGTGTGGGAATATAGCGGCGCTCCACTTCCTTCCTTTACATCTCTATTTACCGCCATTAGTTTCCCACCTGAGACTTCAATTTTTTTTCCATGCTGATTCGGGGTGACAATCCAGAGCAGGCATCACTGTAAATGCATCCTGTCTGATTATGTATTTTTGTGTTATGCGGTGAACGTGACCTCTTTTCAAATGACTGGAATATTAAAGAGTAAACAGAACCTGCAGAGCGCGGATGGAGACGCCAGCAGGCAGCTGCTCCTCTCTGTTTTATCATTAGTTTCCCCCCATCTCTCTCTCTCTTTCTTTCTTTCACTTTTTTTTGCAATATAAATAAACAGAAAACCTGACAGAAGTCGCTCAAACTGAAAGAAAGCACACACACAGGAACACAAACAAAGAGCAGGTGGTTGAACTTTTCTGTAGGTTAGAACCCTTTCTCACAGCATTAGACAGGAACTCTGGCTTTTAATAATTTTACCACTCTGAACTCATATGGATAACTCACCCTCACCGGCTTTGATCACCACCGCATCCCTTTTAGTCTTTGCCTGCACTGTTGCCTCTTTGTGTGCATTCATACATGCGTGTGCCAGCAACACTCAGTGAATTGTAGAACACGTAGCAACTGTCTTTATTGAACACCAGCATTTTTTTTGTTTGTTTGTTTTAGAAGGTAGGGATTTAACATATATATAGTTGAAAGCCTACAAGAAAAGTAATTTAAATATTTATATATATCTTTACAAATGTTCATGAGCGAGTCGGAGAGCTTGTGTCGGCTAAACTTGTGATCTGGGGGGGAGGGGGTGTACAAAGGTAGACATGCACGGGGAGGGAAAGAGGAAACGACGGCGGCCGTAAAAGTCGCCTTTTACAAAATGGCTGAGTTGGACCTCTATCTCTCTTTCTCTCTCTCTCTCTCATGGTTCCACTCTTTATCTCGTTCTCACACACATTCACACCAAAATAACAACAAAAAAAAGCCCACAGTGTTGCCCACCCCAGGCAGTGTCCCTTCCAGACAAAGTCTCTTTCTTTCTGTCCTCCACCTGGTGAACACACAGGCCGCATGGCACTGATTGTACGGCGTAAGAAATAAAAATAGGTCTGCTGGGTGGGGTTCAAGCGCTCTTATAGGTCCAGGGGGGCTGGTTGTGTATAAGTGTATTTAGTGCATGTTTCAGGGTTTACGGTGCATCTGGAAAGTATTCACAGCGACTCCACTTTTTCCGCATTTTGTTATGTTACAGCCTTATTCCAAAAAGGATAGATTCATTTTTTCCCCTCAAAATTCTACACACAATACCCCATAATGACAATGTGAATTTTTTTTTTTAATTTTTGCAAATTTATGAAAAATAAAAAACTAAGAAATCACATGTACGTAAGTATTCACAACCTTTGCTCAATACTTTGTTGATGCACCTTTGGCAGCAATTACAGCCTCAAGTTTTCTTGAAGATGATGCCACAACCTTGGCACACCTATCTTTGGGCAGTTTGGCCCAGTTCTCTTTGCAGCACCTCTCAAGCTGCATCAGGTTGGATGGGAAGCGTCGGTGTACAGCCATTTTCAGATCTCTCCAGAGATGTTCAATTGGATTCAAGTCTGGGCTCTGGCTGGGCCACTCAGGGACATTCACAGAGTTGTCCTGAAGCCATTCCTTTGATATCTTGGCTGTGTGCTTAGGATACTCGTCCTGGTGAAAGATGAACTGTTGCCCCACTCTGAGGTCAAGAGCGCTCTGGAGCAGGTTTTCATCCAGGATGTCTCTGTACATTGCTGCATTCATCTTTCCCTCTATCCTGACTCATCTCCCAGTTCCTGCCGCTGAAAAACATCCCCTCAGCATGCTGCTGCTACCAACATTGGCGTGGTTATGAACAGTGCCTGGTTTCCTCCAAACATGATGCCTGACATTCACGCCAGCGAGTTCAATCTTTGTCTCATCAGATCAGACAATTTTGTTTCTCATGGTCTTAGAGTCTTTCAGGTGCCTTTTGGCAAACTCCAGGTGGGCTGTCATGTGCCTTTTACTAAGGAGTGGCTTCTATCTGGCCACTCTACCATACAGGCCTGATTGGTGGATTACTGCAGAGATGGTTGTCCTTCTGGAAGATTCCCCTGTCTCCACAGAGGAACACTGGAGCTGTGACAGAGTGACCATTGGGTTTTTGGTCACCTCCCTGACTAAGGCCCTTCTTCCCTGATCGCTCAGTTTAGATGGCCAGCCAGCTCTAGGAAGAGTCCTGGTGGTTCTGAACTTCTTCCATTTATGGATGATGGAGGCCACTGTGCTCATTGGGACCTTCAAAGCAGCAGGAATTTTTCTGTACCTTTCCCTAGATTTGTGCCTTGAGACAATCCTGTCTCAGAGGTCTACAGACAATTCCTTTGACTTCATGCACTGTTAACTGTGGGACCTTATATAGACAGGTGTGTGTCTTTCCAAATCATGTCCAATCAACTGAATTTACCACAGGTGGACTCCAATGAAGCTGTAGAAACATCTCAAGGATGATCAGTGGAAACAGGATGCACCTGAGCTCAATTTTGAACTTCATGGCAAAGGCTGTGAATACTTACGTGCATGTGATTTCTTAGTTTTTTATTTTTATTAAATAAGCAAAAATTTAAAAAAAAAAAACTTTTTCACGTCATTATGGGGTATTGTGTGTAGAATTTTTAGAAAAAAAAATGAATTTAATCCCTTTTGGAATGAGGTTGTAACGTAACAAAATGTGGAAAAAGTGAAGCGCTGTGAATACTTTCTGGATGCACTGTAGATTTGCTGGAATTTCTTTAAAAAGTTGAATTCAGCTCATTGAATTTTCTGCAAATTGAAGCAAAGCTGTGATTCGTTGGCTGATATCAGATGGTTTTCGTAATAATTAAAGATACATTGGCTTGATTTAGTCTTCAGTTGTTGTATGTCTAGAAAATATCCACACACAAATTAGCTGGATTAATTAAAGGGGTCACTGACTGAAAAATGGAGTGTTTGTAGGTTTTAACTGTCTGAAATGTTTCTATTGGTCATGTAATTATCCCAAAAATATCAAAACAGTCAATACTCTTAAAAAAAACACACAGCATTTATCTTGTTTTTCTCTCCCAGAAAAAAATGTTTTTGACTCTTCCTGGTAAGTGGTATATACTGTATGTCATGATTTGATAAAGCCAAGCCACCACTGACCTTGAGACCCACCCACTGCTGTTATTAGCCCACCCAGCTGTCTGTCACGTAAATGGAAGGGGTGCTAAAGGTAGCCTATCAGCCCCTGAGCTATTGCCTCTCCAGCTAACACTGGCACCAGGAGGCTTACAACAAGCGCGGCATATATTATTTTCTTCAGATCATAGTCACATAGCCATCACTGTTACCACCTGGTTCACTGATCCTCAGCTGACAATATACCTTGCGTCACTCCGGCCAATCTTCCAGTAATTTTGCCATGATTCCACAACAAATCACTAGGACTGCGCGCAAGGCAGCCCTCCGATCACCGCAACTGACCAGGCCTGGGGATCCGAGACTGCTGGCTGGAGGCTGCTGGCTGTCATGGCCAGCTCTCCCACCATCCTTTGGAGCTCTGCATGACTCTACTTCGCTCTCGTGGGCAGCTTAGGGGAGCCGCCTCGTGATGGGGCGTCCCGCAGCTGGCCTTGGGAGTGGAGTCCCACAGAGTGAAACGCTGCCCTTTGAGATCCCGTGGCTCAGCAGCTCAGCTCGGCCAGCAACCTCGAGTCCTGGGCCAGGTCAGTTGCGGTGATCAGGGGCCTGCCCTGCGTACAGTGCTAGCGATTTGGTGTGGAATCACGGCAAAACTATTGGGAGATGGGCCGGAGTGACGCGAGATATACCATTAATTGCGGATCAGTGAACCAGCTCCCCTCATTTGAGCTAGAAGGAGGCTTACAACTAAAGGCTAGAAGCTAGTCAGCTAATGGCTAACTGATGCAAGAGGGAGGGTGGAGGTGAATAGGTGAAGGATGTTTCTTAAAGTTAGTGTTTCAAGAAAGCCAGGAAAAATATAAAACAAATTTGCTTCAATAATTAAAAAATCTAAGAAAATTGGAGCAAAATATGTCACAAACACTTCATTAAGACATGAGTGAGCTGTTAAAATGTGGAAAAAGTGCAGTCAATGACCCCTTTAAAACTACCCAAAATGTTTAAAGGTGCAGTGTGTAATATTTTGTGTAATCTGAATTTTGACATTTAATGCAGCATTAATTCATAATTTTGTTTTCATTGTTATATAACATTAGTGCTGGGAATCAGTTTTAAAATTTTTAACTAATTAATCACACATTTTTTTTCCCATCATTAATCATGATTAAGGTTTTTTTTTTTTGTCTAATTAGCTAGTTAAGTGCGATTAATGGCATTGGGATACTGGAGGGTGGGGGAGGACTGAGTGTGTCTATATATATATATATATACAGTATATATATATATATATATATATATATATATATATATATATATATGCATATAAACAGTTTTTTTTTAACACATACATGTCTTTACCTCAGAATAAGTTTTAGCGCATGTTCAGTCTGCCTGCCATGGCAGTCAGCCTTGACCATACCTTGACAGCGCTGCCTTGACAGCAATTATTGTGTAAAAATCTAAAGGAAGCCAACAAGATATTGGCAGTGTTTACCTTATTTTGGAGTGAGAAAGAGGGTTTGTGGCATGAGAAAGAGGATGAAAGAGTGAGATTCACTACCAGAGAGTGAGAGATGGCAACACTGATGTAGTGTTGCTAACTATACATAGTGTCATAAGCCTAATATTTTATTAGGCTGAGTTATGTTGTCTAACTTTAATAATCCAGTGAGAAATATATATAAAAAAACAACAACATACTGTACTGCTCATGTCCATTTCAGTCCGTTGTACTGATAATATAAAATCATAAACTTTAAATTTCTTATCCCTTAAATAGTAACTCAGAACCGGTCCATTCCACTGTAACTCCATAGTAATGCTAGCGCTTGTTGCTAACTTCCAGGAACTATTTGGAGTTCCATGACCCACCATTGATATATAAAATGTGGTCAGTTGGAGTGAACTGAGTTGACGCTACTTTATCCATCTCGTGCACTTTATCCACACTCACAGGCAGTCTAAAGAGCGAACATTTGCCAACACAAAAATGCAAACAGTTGATCTGCTGTGGCTAGCCTCGCACTAAGTTCCGGTTAGCATGCCGCTCGAAGAGTCATTCCTCACGGTCGCTCGTATTAATGTCTAATTAAATGTAATTTATGGCCCAAATGTCCACATAGTATGACAGCAATAATCCAGCAAACAACACAGAATTAAATAAGTTCGTGCACACATTCTATTGTGTGCAGCCCCAAAGACTGTCCGGGTGGAAGAGTTGTTCCATGTTTCAAGTTCCGATATAACAGGAAGTGTTGTAGGGGCATTAATTTGCATTAATAAAAAAATCCATTAATTGTACTACAATAATTAAATGTGTTAATGGGTAATCATTCTGAAGTAAAATGTGTTGTATTTTCTGTATCACCAGATTAGTTTATCATACACCTTAAGAGGGTCCCTGAGCATGTAGGCGGCCATTTTGGACCACTGTAATGTCTTTCCAACTTTATATATCACACTCATATTACACAGAAGATTTATGTAGGTTATCCTAAATGCTTTCGAAGGGAGTCATGACCAGTGTAATGGAAAATATTTGCACTTTGAAATCCGAGTACTAGCTTGCACGAATTATTGCACACTGCACCTTTAATTAGTGGGAACTATTGTGTGTTCCTGTGTTGGCAGTTGCACTCAACCCCCTCCTGTCCTGCAAAAGTGTAGTTTACTGCTGGTTGTAGGGATTAATAAATTAACAAATAAAAGTCTTGGGTGAGTCACGGCCATCTTCATGACGAGGCTCCTCCTCCTCCTCTCTTTTGTCGTGATAAAACAGGCGCACACCCTCACGTAAATGCGCACAAGTTACCCTTCACAAGTCTCAATGTCTCCTTTGGGACACTTCAGTTACATTTTAACATAAGATAAATAAATAACAATAAATAGGATTTGTCCCAAAGAAAATACGCAGACGTGTGGGAACCAACGCGTCCGTATCTGAGAGCTCACACACAGTCTCACACACTCCTAAATGCAGCGCTCCAAGGCACGGGGACCAGGTGGGCAGAGGGGGTTACTCAGTCTTTTCCGTTTTGCCATCTTTGTTCTCTGCTGTTTTCCGGAGCTGCGTCTTTTCCGAGCTGTTGTTGATCTGTTGGTCGTTGGCGCCACTTGTTTTCCCGCTCGAGTTCTTGTCCAGGTAGTTAAGCATCTCGCTTAGCACCGTCTGGAAGGTGCTGAGAGCCGCGCAGACCGCCGGCGTGCCAAACCCGTGAGTGATGAGACTGTTGGGAAAGGGAGCAAAGAGAGAGGGAGAGAAAATGATCAGAACGATGACAAACCAAAGAGAGGTGAAGGTTAAATGAGGCTGCGACGGCACAGTTTGGGTTTGTGTGACACCAGCTAGTGAAGTGGTGCAGATTTTCCAGCACCTGCAGTGAAAGCTTCCTCCTGCATTATGGAGTTTGAAATCCTCTGAAAAGACTTTCTTTAGTCTGTCAGAAAAGCCTTTTAATGTCCTGTGATGGTCTAAAAACTGTTTCCAAACGGTTCAGGGCAATCACTGAATGCTAATCATCTGTTTCTGCAGATTTTAGGCCTGAACGTTGTCCAGTTTAGACACATAGATTACCATTCACACAAGTAGTTAATACACAGATTAATCAGCAGACATGTACAAAGATATGTTTATGTTTTCTGACGCTTCTGTCAGACAACTCACATTTGAAATTATTTAAACAATCATGTAACTGATTGAGTAACTTTTACATTTTTAGGTATATAGGCTTTATGGCATAGCTGTGCGAGCACATCAGGAGAAGCACCAGCTGCCAGCCGGGACTCTGTCTCTCTCATTGGCCCGCTGTGTGGGCTCCCGTCTCCGTGAAGGGCCCCTTAAAGCTTGCACTGCATGGCCACGTGTCAAATAATTATTCAGAGCCTCCACAATCATGGCAACATTAGAAATTTGTAATCATTAGCTCTTCACTATTACCTTTTTCTGGTCAAATTTTGTGCTTCTCATTTCATTTGTTTTTTTATGTTGTGATGCCAACTTTTATCCAATCAGCACTGAGTCAATCCTAAACCCCACCCAGCAGTTTTCAGGGCCACGCTGAAGTGCCTACCCCTGATCAGTGCCTTCTTTTGGCTGCTAGGACTTCCTGAAAACTTCCCCTTTCAGGGAGGTTCCTATAGTGGAGACACACGCCACGGCAGAACTTGCTATATAATTGGTTCCTGGTTCCTGTAGTGGGAACGGGGCTATATACAGTAGTTGTGGGGCGATGCTGAAATGTACGCGCCACACTGAACCCTGCAGGTGGATGCTGGGGTGGTGGATGGGTTTGAAAAGCAGGCAGCATTGCATTCAAGATGACTCCAAGAGCTATTCCCAGACTTTGTTCAGTTTAATCAAATCCCATTTGGTGTACATACTGCTATAGGCTAATATTGCTGCCACTTCCAGAATATCAAAACGATCTAAATTCATAATGTGGCTGATTTTGTTTTTTACAAATATGCAAGTTTATTCTGTTAAATATCAAACTTTATTGTTGTAAATTTGTATTTTTGTAAACGTATGAGCTCTTCTTCTTCTTTTTTTTTTTTTTAAAATTTGCAGCTTTGAAGCATTTAAGACTTTTTGCTATAAATTTCACCCTGTAAATTATTGACCGTTTTTGGTCAACCCCACAGGCTGTAGACCTCTGCAGTAGGTAGTGCGTTCCTGAGAAATACTGACAGGTCACCAGTGCAGCACAGGAGCATGAAAACCAGAGTTTCTGCACTAAAATCCAGATGAAAACCCATTAATATTTGATTGGCAGGCCTCAATTTGGCATCCTGGACAGCTGGATGATCGGATTTATTTACTGCTTTTTAAATCAAGTTCACAGTAGAACCAATATTCAACAAAAAAAATATAGAAGCTAAGACTTTTTATGTCTTTATAAAGCCATGATCAGCCTATCTCTGAATTCTACATTAGACACGTTCTTAACCATCCTGCTGAAATCTCACGCTGCAATCAAATGATGCCACTTTACTATAAAATTTCAACGCACCAGAACACTACGGGATATTACGTTCTTAAAACTCTTCTCTCCTGCTCATCTCTCAGCTCAGAAAACTGCCAGACGGTAGCTGCTGCTCAAGCTGTCGCCGTGTTTGTGCACATCCCTGCACCGCAGCCCAGCAGCCTACAGTGCATCCCCCTTCAGAGGTTTGATAAGATGCTGTATATTCTGCAAACGGTGACACCATAGATGTGACATTTGTGCTAACAAGGCGCCGGTCCCTCCTCATCTGTCATTTGTGCCAGGCATCAAACTGCACAGCTGCAGCTCTCCGAAATGGCAAAGAGGTCAGTGGGAAAACACAGATCGGGAAAAAGTCTTTGCTCAGTAGTTTCAGGGTGAAGCGTGCCTCGATGCTGGCACCGTTCCTAGATTGTCTGCGTGTTTTCTAAACAGTGGAACGTGTGTGCGGTACCTGAAGTGCGTGAGATGTCTCTGGATGTCTAGGTCCAGGATGGGTGTTGGTCTGGAGGAGCCCAAAGGGGATCGATCTTGGCTCAACAAGTCCTGGAACTCCTTACAGATTTGCCTGACAGACAGGAGGGACTGAGGGTTTACCATCTGTCTCCCACATTGCCAATATATTTAGTTTTTTTCTTCTCTCAGCATAACCTTCATCACTTTGGATCAGCCCACTTCTAAATTAGAGCTGTTTAAGCCAAAGTTCTTTGTCATGCATTGATCAAAAACAGTTTAACAGCGTGATAACGCAAAGGTCTGCAGCATGCAACATTTGGCCACTCTGCCAGTTTGGGGCCAGATTCTGTGCATGACAAAAATGGCCTGAACTGTACAGTGGTGCCAGAATTATAGTCACAACTCTTACTGTGTAAGCACTTGCTCTGTATAGTCTACTGTAATAAAATGCAATATTGTAGCTACATGGTATCTGCAGCTATAAGGAAGTAAATTTAAGAGTTTTTAAGATTTATATTAGGCCTCTTGATCAATTTTAAGACCTTACTTTTGCATAATGGTAAATTTATATGTTCACTTCCCCATGGTGCCACTAGGTAATAGCATTTTTCAAGTGAAATGACAGAAATTAGACCCTATACCTAATGGGCGATTTGTTATTTTTTTAACAAGGGGGATGAGGGTTATTCACCAATTTAGCATACGGTACAAACGTATAAATGTAAATTAGGTGCAAATTTGTAGCAATAAAGGTGCCAAGATATGATAGAAGATGCCATTTTAAAAACAGAAAAAGCTGCAAATTACAGTTTAATCGCACAGAAGAAAAATTTAACCAGCATCCAAATGAGTGTTGCATATTTACAAGAAAAAAGTTGAAAATTTACAGAAAAAAAAATGCTCATTTTTTGGGGAAAAAAGCTGCAAATTTACAAGAAAAGGTTGCAAATTTATGAGGAAAAAAAATATGAAAATTTAAAGGAAAAAAGTTGCAAATTTATAAGAAAAAAGTCACTTTTTTGGGAAAAAGTTGCAGTTATGTCAAAAACATTTGAGGAAAAAGGTTGAAAATTTACAGGGAAAAAAATGCAAACTTACAAGACAAAAAAATTGCAAATTTATGAGAATAAGGTCACAATTTTAAAAAAGTAACAAATTTACACCTATAAATAGGGATGGGGTGGCAGGTTAACAAAGGAGGATGATTTTGGGTCATTTTGCTAACAAGGGGAATGCCCCCCCCCCCAAAAAAAAAAAAATCACCTACTATACCTACAACCAACAGTCACAACTTAATAGGAAAGTCCCAAGGGGGGAAAAAGCCACAAAGGTCTAAAATTTAAGAGAAAAGAGTTCCAACTTTATGTGAAATGATTGCTGACTGTTCTTCTCATTCAAATTTCTGTTACGCTTACAAAAGCAGCAGCTACGGATTTATAAAACTGTACATGAGGATTTCAGCCCAAAGCACAAGAAAATATTGCTATCATCTTTATCATATCTGAGGTATTTTAAAGACAACTGAAAGACTGATTTAAGGACTAATTGTATTTTCTAAGGATATTTAAGGCCTTAATTTTAAAGGTCCTCAGTTAAAAGGGCTTTAGTACACATCTACGCAAGCATAGTTCCCTTATTTTGTTATCTTTGAAAAATTTTATAAAGGAAAATTTACGTATCAAACATTGTATGAAAATGAAATCTTTCTGCACAATCGGCATAAAACTGTCATCAACCTTTATTGTCAGAAGTAAACATAAATTCCATGCACAGAATATTGGGCATGTTTGAGCTTAATAACTTAAAGAAATCTCTGCATGTTAGTTTCTGGATAGATTACAGAAGGCCTGAGCTCGTGCAGTGTCACAGCAGCTCTTATATTTTAGCTAGTTTCTGTTTTCCGTTCCCTTTACAGCTACCAGCTGCCTTCATGATCCATCTGCCTCAGTGGGTGCTAGGCTAATTAACGCAACCAGTATTTCTGACCTAGTAACGCTCATATCTAGAGAATTTCAAAACGTCACCTCCTACAGCTGTAAAAAAAATCTGTTTCATCTGTACTGTCTGTGTTTTCTGTGGTTGGATACTCACTTCGTGGCCAGAACCATTTTCTTGCGTGCGCTCGTCTCCTTCGGCTCGCTGTGCTGCCTCGCCAAATGTTCCCCCACCGCCTTACTGGGAAATTCTGTCTCGCAGGTGTAGCCAAAGTCCCTCGCCAGGTGGAGCGCCTCACCTGAACACCAACACGCGAGACAGACTGGTGAGACGGGCTCCGAGCAGATTGAAGTTAAAATATGGAACGTGCATGGGATGTACGGAATGGAGAAGGGATCTTGCCTTCCACCAGGGAGGTGAGGAGCGTGACGTTGGCAGCTTTCCTCCGTCCTGCCGGCAGGTTGAGGCCTAGGCGGTCTAACTTTTCACGGAGACACCGGCCACCGTTCTTAGACTTCGCTCTAGGGGGATGAAGAAAGCATGGAAGCATTTTACAAAGTTGAATATCTGATGTACGTATTGCCATAAGCAGCAGCAGCAGCTCTGATCAACCAATCAAAATACAAACAAAATCCTGCAGACTTCCACAAAAAAAAATGTGTTTAAGTCTGTCAAGGAAGGAAGGAAGCGAATAGATGTGACAAAGCTGTGGAGTTAAAATAAAGCAGCATTAATCCCAGTTGTTTGCTAATCTTTTATGTGAACTTATACATGCTTTTTTCCTGTGCCATGAAACTTCTTACTCGAAACAACTTCCAACACATTTATTTCCGCACTGTTTTGTACACCCCAGGCACCAGACCTGTACAATTGGACGTCCTAGAACACCGTGTAACTCTCACAGTTTTGATTACCAATGCGTAGCCATTACACGCAGCATGTCCTTTAACCACTAGAAGGCACCGCTTTCCCTACTTTTCAGTGTTTGTGCTTCTTTCCTCAACGTTATCTTCACAACCACCAGACGGCGAAGTTTGCCCTACTTTTCTTCTCTAAAGCTGCCCTTACAAAATGTGTAATATTCATGGAAAAAGTCAGTTTTGTGTTTATATTACACAATTTCTAAGGGTAGGTAAATGTGCAACTTACATAAACATTTTTGTGAGACTGGGCTGGAATGCCTGCGAATACCTGTAAATACCGCTGACCCCCCATGATGCAAGCCGGACGCAGGTGAATAGAGGTGCTGATTTGTAAATGCAAAATGTGTGGAAGTGTATAGCACATACAGGCTAAGTGGTATGTAAATGGCATGATTTTCAATCTTCTCACCTCCCCACACCTGCACACCACCTGGTAGAGTACCTGTGAATACCTCCATCCACTTGTGATGTAAGTGGGCTGCAGGTGGTAAGAGATGGTAAATTTGTAAATGCAAAATATATGGACGTGTATCGCACGTGCAGACCCAAGTGGTGTGCAGGTGTGGGCAGGTTTCACGCTTTAAAATTTCCCCACCTCCCCACACCCTCATACCACTGAGTTCTGCATGTGCTATACAGTACTTGCATATACTTACATTTATGCACCGCTACCTCTACGCACCAACATCTCAAGTAGATACAAGTATTCACAGGTATTCACACATGCAGGTCTGTGTGACTGGGGCTATTTAATGCTCTTTTTCCCCATATATAAGGACATTTCTACTTGCACATTTCCTTTTCTTTCCTATTGATGCCTCATGTTGTAGGACGGCCATATTCTCTGTGCTCTCTCCCTCTCTCTCTCTCCTCTCCTCTTCCCTCCCTTTTCCCTTTCTCTCCACCTCATCAATAATACAGAGCTGGCAACTCTTGCTTTCCTCCCGTTCCTCTGATCCTGGCATGCTTTGGCCTGGTCTCGCCTCCCTCTGGCTCCCTGGGCATGGCGGCGCGTGCAACCCCGGCCCTCGTTCGCCCACAGTAGTCTTTGTGGGCACTGCTGTGTATCCTCTGTTTCATCCGACTGCTACAAAAACTCGGGCTGCACTCTCCAGCCAGAATTGCACGTTAATGAAAAAAAAAAAATGGAATCTTTGCTTTTGAAATCAGTCACCATCACACGCTTGGATATACACAGGATGGATGAAGTAACAGAATTATTAAATCTAATGATTTTTAGTTATAAAGCCCTACCACAGTATCTTTTCTTTCATGTTCAGCTGTGACAAAATTTCATTGTTTTGTACTCGGTTTAGAGCTGCCAGGTGATCCTGTTACTTTTTCAGCCCACAGTTCCACACTCCCCCTCTTATATAACCGCCCTGCTGCTAAATTTTCCTCTTTCATCCTCCTGAGATGATACTGAATGACCTGCATGATTTAAACATTTTGCCTAAAACTCATCACCGAGGTGGTGGCCAGTGGTCATAGTGGATGCATGATTTAAGGGCCTAATTAAAGAAGTTTTTAGCTGCTGTGAAAGGATCCTTTGAACCTGTGATAAGAAGGAATATAAAACCATAAGATGAGACAAAATTGTGAAACTTTTTTTCATGTCAGCTGCAACTAAAGAGACAGTTTGATTAGTTTGATTTGTCTTCAGTTTGACTGTAGTTATCTGTGGAGCCATTAAATCAGCTTTGATGGTCCTCTGGTGTATCATCAGCCCACATATGTGTCGTTTCTGTTGCATTGCACTGACCTGCGCAGTATGCCCCCCAGTAGGGAGGCATTGAGGCACTCTGGCGGAGACAGTCTTCTTTTCACCTCGGCGATGGTGACTTTGTACTTGGACGTGGAGCTGAGCAGCGAGAGTCGGCCCGGTACCGAGCAGAACAGGTCTGTAGGGTTCACCACGCATGTTCCCCCTGAACATGGACACAAAAACAACACAACAAGGTTCAGCCTGGACAAAGAGCAATACTACTACAGGCTTTAAAGCAAATGCTGGCCAAGGTTAGGTTTGTTTTGGTCATTCAAAATTAAAAGGAACACCTTTACACCCACAGCATCCAACTATTTCTGCCATGAAAGTTGTGTGATTGATTTGGTTTGTCTGTTAAAGGCTATACCTTCAGGATTTTTTTTCCAAGAGTAGGGCCTGATCATAAGAAGTGACTAATATTTTGAATGAATCCAAATATTTCAACTGCAAAGTTGTAAAATTGAACATCTTTTGAATTTTCAAGTTGGGGCCAGTGTCCAGATGTTCTCAGGAATTAATCCCAAACTAATCCTAAACTAAAATCTTGTTGAGCTCAGTAGTGTTATAGTACTCGAGATTGGTCTTGGTCTTAAGACTTGCCTTGGAACCACATCTTCAAGGTCTCCATCTCGTCTCAGAGTCAGAGTTATTTTTACTCAGTCTTGGAAAAAAAGAGACCCAGGATTTTAAATCAGGACCATTCAAGACCAAGATTTGTTTATATAGCCACATAATTAGTATGACTGCAAAGAAACATTCCCTTTAAATGTAACAATGAAGTTATTTTCAGGTTTAATTTTATGTCACTGCTGACAGTTGCAACCGTGCCCACTTTATGCTTGAAGATGAGAGAAAACAAAGAGGAGTTGCAACCAAACTTCTGTTTAATCATTTTTCTGTTGATAGGACTTTTGAGAACATGTGGACTTCTCCTGTTTGTGTTAATTACAGGTGGTTGAGGAGGTCTGAGTCAATTAAAGATGGTTTGGTTGCGACTCTGTCTCAATCTCTCTTGGTCTTGATTTTGACTTGGTCTCAAACCCTTATGCTTTGTTTATGCTCCACCTCCACTCTGTGCATCTATGAAGCGTGTACCCTTTGGACACAGCCGGTGTACAAACAGCTGTATATATGCTTAATTTTTTTTACTAGGCCAAGCTTTTGGCACATGTGCATAGCCATCATTTGCAGTTTCACCCCAGCCCTACAGGTAGAGCACCAATTTGTTCACTGGCTATAAGAGGGAAGAAAAACAAGAGGCACGCACATTTTTAAAGCAATAGCGACTACACAAAGGAGAGAAAAGGAACTCCTGTGTTTAGTACTTTTACTGATAATAGTCTTCTTTCTTTCTCTGGTCTTGGCTTATCATGTTTGTTTTTAATTCATCGTCTTCTTCTTCCGCTTCATCTTTATATGCTGTGTCAGTGCACCTCTTGAATGGGAGGTTGGATCTTGTGCATGCATAGTCAATGCACACAGGCAACGCGGCCAGAAAATTTGGACTGCACACGCTCAGCCACAGATGGACTCTGTGGAACCTATCAGACTGGAGATGATGACGATGAAATTTACACCACACAAGCCTCGCGCTCCAGATGCCCTGAGCAGAGGTGGGGCATAAATCCAGCTTTAAAGTCTCAGTCATGTCTTGGCCTTGGTTATTGTGGCCAGGACTACAACACTAGATCCTAGAACTGAACTCATGCATGGTTTAGAGGGACTTTCCAGCCTTGGTTGGGATTTGTGTTAAGTACCTAATGTTAGGGCATATAGGAAATATAGAGAAGAGAATTGCCCGTTCTTCATTTGCCTCTTTACTGAGAAAAATCTAAACTGTTCACTAAAACTGTTGTGAAACCAGTCAATTACAGAAAAATGGATTGTGAGTGTCAAATCCAAATCAGACGATCACATAATCAATTAAAAGAGGAATAAAATTAATAATAAGGACAAAATGTCTTATCAGATTTGAACAGCTTTCATCATTTTAGCAAACACACACGGACTGTTTTAAATGTTGTCTTACAGTTTTAAATATTCTTAAAATTTTTAGTCCACTTCATGAATGCTTTCTAATACTTATCTATTTTTAACCCTATCAAATCAATGATTTCTATTTTCATTAATTCATACCTTGACTGACTATAATATCTTTTTAACCTGTCACATATACTACCCATATTCCTATCATTTCTGCTGTGTTTGCATTTAAACATCACATCAAATTTAAATTTTACTGCATTCTGACCTCTTCATATCCCTTCAACTCTCTCCCCCATTTCCCACTGTCAGGTCCAGCATAAGTAAAGGTGCCTTCACACCAAACATGAATGGGCGGATTTTTCGCGTGACACAATTACATTATAACTCAATGTAAACACGTGACTAGACATAAATTCACTGTCTGAGTGAGATGCAGACAGGCGAAGTTGCCTTTGTAACTTCTGCAGCAGTGTTCAACCTGCTGTGGAAATCCCCCAAATAATGTCATGCTTAGGTTTACATTATCCAAAGGGGGCTCACCTGAAAAAGTTCACAAGATGATGGGTGTTTACATTGCTAGCTTGCTAGCCTTGTTAGCATGTCCGTGGCAGGAATCTGTGGGTAAATAACGCCGACATCCCGATTCAGCTGAAGAGCTCCTGGTCCTCCTGTCTGCAAGTGAGTGGCAGTCTCACTTTTAAACTAGTTTACTCTGCAGTGTTGATACTTTTACTCCAATGATGGCAAAATCTCAAAGCTAGCGCTATCCCTCAAATGTGAACGCACAAATGCACAATTTCACATGTGCTTGCCTCTTTCCATTGACTTTGCATGCATTTGCACCACCTGTTCGCGTTTGGTGTGAAGGCACCTTAAGACAATATAAATAAAGTATTAAAGTTATTATACAGCAAGAGAAGCCTATAAATGCAGTATATACATATCAAATATGAGCAGAGCTCCTTTTGGCAAAGTAAATGTGTTTGGCACAACAAGGCAATCAGATATCTTTCTGCTTGCCAAGCTGCTGGACAGGACAGGTTAAAAAATTTGAAAAAATTTGCTGCATTCATGTATTTTACTGTTCCGGTACCAACTGAGGTGGCTCAGTTGGTAGAGCATCTGCCCCACACCCGGGAGGCAGGGTTCAAATCCTGGCCGGGTCATGCCGAAGACCATATAAAAGTGGAACTTCCTGCTGTCCAGCTTGGTGCTCAGCAATAATGGAATGGAGGAGGGAAATTTGTGGCGGCGCCTTGCATGGCAGCGGCCCTCTGATTCTGCACTTGGGGTGTGTGTGATTAACACAGTAGATAGGTAAAACACAATCTCATTCTACTGTACATGATTGGTTGTACAGTTGAATGACAATAAGGGTAATTTAATTTAATTTTAATTTAATTTATTTTTACATTAAAATAACTGTACAGTGATAAATCAATAAAGCATGCCATCCCTATTATATTTTTCTGCAAGTACCATTAATGTTTGATGGTGCAGTCTTTGCAATGAATTGTGCAAATAATGACAGACCACTCTTTATGCAGGAGCATATCATTCTGTTCTGAATGTAGCCATTAAAAATCAATTCAGACCTTGAAAAACCTCGAGTTGGACTTAAAAAAAACAACTTTGGCCTGAAATGAAAAAAAAAAAAAATACAAGCTAGCAAATGCATCTTCAGAACACTTCTCAGACCCCTAACTTGAACAAATGTGTGTTTTACTAAGGAAATTGTTTTGATGAATGCTGCTTTTGTCCCTTTATTCAAAAAGGGTGAGTTTTATAGTGTGTACATAGTTTATATGAGGTCTCGCTTCTCGTTTCAAAGAATCCAGCAACAGGGCGAAACAAAAAGATCAAACAGCGAATCTTTCATCCCACTTATTTTAGTGTTAAAGTAATGAAGGTAATAGCTAACAAGTGGTGTGCTTTTATGCTATGACAACAGCTTCCCAGCATGTTTTATAGACAATATATCTCCTAAATGTCCCCTTCACTTGAACTCTTTTAACTGCAATAATTCAAAAATATTCAGCCAGTTTTCTTTAGAGCTACACAACTATAAACCATCTTCATCCACCGTTGGCACAATCAATATTCCTCTCAGCATTGACTCCTTTTCACTAGTTAAATATTGCATGTCTTTTAACTATGTACATATATTTAGATTTCAGTTTCAGCTCAATATTTGTCTCCCTGAAAGGCATTAAAACAAATGCTTCTTTAATCACCTACCACCATGTTCTTTGTGTGTTTCAGCCTCTGATGTGTGTGCTTGGTCTCTGTCTCACACATATTATTAATTGCATCTGAATCCGTGTTAGCTCCTGGATCCTCCTGGAATATACGTATCAACTTGCTCCCAAATACACAGTAGACCCCCCATCACTATCACACTTTCACTTGAACTAAGGCAAGGTTGCTGTCTGATGTACTGTAGGCTATATTCTATTATTCATCTCGCCTCATTATCAAATCTAACAGCGTGGGGTGTGTCGCCTTTTGTTATTAAGCCGTGCTGGATGTAATGAAGAAGGGAGGGAAAAAAATGATTTAGGCCGGATGGAACAATCTTAGCTGCGGGGGCGGAAAAATAAGAGCGTAATTTGGCCACTGAATGTATAGTATCATATTGTATGACCAGCTGTAACCTATATTTCAGCTCAGCTTTGGGATCAATTATTCAAAATCAACAGGATTGTGCTACATTTTTTTTTGGGGGGGGGGGGTCATGGTGAGTCCTGCATGCCCAGCTCAACTCCAACATCATAATAATGTAGAAACTACAGCACCAAAAAAGGAGCTTGTTATGTTGAAATGGTACTTTGCAACAGGTTGAGGATATGGAGCCGATTGATAGATATACACTACTCACAGAAAGTTAGGGATATTTGGCTTTTGGGTGAAATTTGTGGAAAATGTAAAAAGTTCACACTACAGTGATATTACATCATGAAAGTAGGGCATTTAAGTAGACGGATGCAATGGTGATTTCCACATCTCAAAGAAATTATTGAAACAAAAGCCAACAACAGTGGTGGGTATACCACAACAAAAAATGTCAATGTCTCAGTAACTTGTCATGTGGCCTTGAGCATCAATTACAGCTTGACAACGACGTGTCCTGTGTTCACAAGTCGACTTATTGTCTGCTGACGCATGGCATTCCACTCTTCTTGAAGGGCGGCCCTCAGGTCACTGAGGTTGTGGGGTGCAGGGCTACGAGCCTCTACACGGTGACTCAGCTGATCCCATAGGTTTTCTATGGGATTGAGGTCTGGAGAAAGTGCAGGCCACTCCATTTGAGGTACCCCAGCCTCCAGAAGCCGTTCCCAAATGGTGCGACCTCAGTGAGCTGGAGCATTGTCAGCCATGAAGATGAAATTAGACCTGTGTTGTTCATGCAGGGGCACAATGACTGGATTAATGATGTTATTCAGGTAGTATTGGCTTGTCACTGTACCATTCACAAGGTGTATGTCATGGCAGCCTCTGGGCCGTCATTGGCATCATTATCTCCAGCTGCGCACAGATCCACAGGTGTTAATCGGCAGCTGTTAAAAGCCAGCGTTGCTGACAGCTCAGTACGGAGTCGTCTGTCCTCCTCGTCAGAGAAAGAACCAGAACTCCGCTCTCTGGCCTCGTCAAGGTATTCTCTTGTCTCGTCAGAAACTGTCTCGTCAAGAACTGTCTTGTCAAAAACTGTCTCGTCAGAGTCTGTCTCGTCAGAAGCTGCCTCGTCAGGATCTGTCTCGTCAGGAACCTCTCTGGCCTCGTCAAGGACCTCTCCTGCCTCGCCTAGGACTTCTGTTCAAAGTCAAACACGTAAGAGAGCTGTTTGTTACTCTACACCCAACCTCTATCCCTGTGCACAGGTGGACCCCCTTGGCAGCGGACCTGCGTCCCCAGCTGACGGGGTAACGCCAACACGCTCACGTAGCGGTTCGCTACCACCACGACTACCGGTACGTCTTGCTCAACAAATTCCTGAACTGTTACTGTATCAGTTACAGGAGTACTGGCCACCGTTACCGGTGGAGTTTGTGTCATCGTCTTCTGTCGTGTCATCGTCACCACGTTCTGTGGAATCACTCACCTCGTCATCATCTGGATTGTCATGGTCACCACGCTCAGTGGAGTCACTCGTCTTGTCATCAGCTGGATTATCATCGTCCCGGTCTGTGGTGTCACAGCCGGAGTTTCTGGAAGACCTGTCCTCGCCACAGTCACAGGTGGAAGCCTCAGCACGTTCACGGACGCCTTCACCTCCACGTTGCACGGCCGCTGGTTCTCAGTAGGACGTAACCTGTGCTTCTCCCAACTAAGCCTCACTACTGATAGCCTGTCATTAGTGTGGGACAAAAGTAATTGTTTGTGCTTATATGTTCCAGGGTTGCCGGGTCTCCGTCCAGAGTGCTCAGCTCCAGTGACCAGGATACTATCCACGCTCTCACATTTGCACTACACACCCTTTCACTATAATAAAGATTATTGTTCACTAATTTACCCGTGTCAGTGTCTGTCTCCTGGGTCCCGAAACATGTCAGTGTAGGGCAGTTGTGTATTGACTAGACACACCTGCCCAAACTGTAACATGGTGACAACAGTGCATAGTGCTCTCCTTGACATCTCCAATATCTTTGGCGGCCATCATTTTTGCTCAACGTGAATCGACTTTCATCAGAAAACAGCACTGAGGCCCACTGGTCCCTCGTCCAGCATAAATGCTCCCTGGCCCATGCAAACGATGATGCCTGCGCCTGATTGTGTGGTCAGGTACCCTTGCAGGTCATCTAGCACACAGACCACGCTGATGTAAATGTTTCAAATGTTTCTGACATTACACTTGGGTGTCTTTCACCTTCCTTAAATGTGCCTGGTGTTGAGTGGCATTTGTCATCTGGTTCCGCAGGGCACTGTTCACAATGAAGCGGTCATCAGCATGGGATGTGGCCAAAGGACGTCCACTTCTATGGATTTCTGTGACTCATCCAGTCTCTCTGTATCTCTGTTGCAAGCTGCTGATGACACTCTGTGACACTCTAAGCTCAGTGGCCACTTCCCTCTGAGAACATCCTGTTTGAAGCCTCGCAATGGCAAAGTACTGTTGATAAATTGTTAGGTGTTGTCTTGGTCTCATGATGTCAAAATGTGAAGACGGTTAATGAAGGTCAAATTCAGTTCACCAGTGAAGATTGTAGTGCATTTTAGGTACATCCTGAAATTTCACCTGAAAGCCGAATATCCCTAACTTTTTGTGAGTAGTGTATTAGTTAAGGCATGTGATCAGGCATGTGAAAGTGATGATCTGTGGACATAAATCAAGGGTGGAACGGGGGGACATGTCCCCTAACCTGTAAAAAGAGAGAATTGGCACCCCTGTAATGTTTCTATATGATGTTAACCAATAAAATACATTTGAAGCACTAATGCCAAGCATAAATGCACTTTTTAAAAAAAAATTGTTGCAAAATTGCTATTATTTTCTGATGAATTTGAAACTTTTTTCTTGCAAATTAGCATCATTTTTTCCCTCATAAATTTGGGATTTACATTAAGTTCTGACTGTTGGTTGTAGGGTATAGGATATAGATTCATGCACCATCCACCATGGGGAAGTGTAGGATAAGCTGGGGCACAAAGTTACTTTTTTTTTTTTTTTTTTTTTTTTTTTTTTACAATTGTCACATAAATGTGGTTAATATAGATTTATTCCACACAAATTTCATCTGATGCTTTTGGATATGTGCCCTTTAATGTGATTTAATTGTTTTTATTTTCTGTTACCATACATGCTTGTAGAGGACAAATGGAAATATACAGGCATGCGCACAGATAGACCCCAGGTGGTGCTCTAGCACCTGTTCCTCTGCCCTCTGAAGTGCCCTTCTGGGGAGTGTTTTTTAAGGTATTATAGAGTTTTATTTTCCCCCATGGAGACACCAACTGCTGATCAAATGAGTGTATTGCTATTAAAATAAAATGGTATGTAAGTACCGTAAGATTTGTGCAGCTAGCTTTACTTGTTTCCACATTTAGGAGTGTCCCTTTTTTGATTAAACACCTGTCCCCCGAAATGTCTGTGCATGTCACTGAAAATATATATGGTCATATAACGTTTTACCCCACTGTCGGGGAAAGTTGTTAACGTATACCGAGGTAAGTTGTTGTTGTGGGTGGTAAGGTGATAAATTCATAAACTTCTTTTTAAAGTTTTTATTCATACTGCAAACTAAAAGCTTATACTTTCGCACCGTACTTTGTATTTGAAATAAAATGTGAATGCAGCTCAGTCCACACAGGTAAAGATGTCACACTGCTCACTAGATATGGCTTCAAATCAAAATATTTGTAGAAAACAGAGGAAAAGGTGCTCAAATCATGGCAGAATTTTGAAGCCATACCTTAGTTAGATATGCTATAGCTAACAAATTCAAATCTTAAACACATATTATTATGATTATTTTTGTAAACAAAATTGTTCATTTGATCATACCTAAACTGTTTATAAGCTTTTGTACATAATTACACCATGTTATAACATATTAACTTGAATGTAATCCACAATGCCATATAGTAGTTACACTGTATCAATGTGCCCCTGTCTCTCTGTAACAACTTGCCCCATCATCGCCATTTAGTTTTGACACCACCAGGAAGGAACCGTGTACTTCTTAGCGCGAAAACAGACACGTGGCCACGAGCAAAACACATTGTGCACGAGCTCACTAGAAGACGATAGATTTAAAAAGCTAACAGTCAGAGGCTCCTGGTCGTTTGTCTGTCCGCTCTCGTGTTCAGAGATCCATACGCCCGGCTCACGTGCAGCGTCAAAACAGAGTCTACCGTTAGAAAGGCTACGCACGCGCAACGCAGCCAGCACATGTCACTGACGGCTCCAAATTCACATTAATTTGATACCTTTTTCTTGTAAATTTGTGGGTTTTTTCTCATAAATTTGAAACTTTTTCCTTACAAATTTGCATCTTTTTTCTCGTAAAATTTACTACCCTTTTTCTTGTAAATGTAAAAACTTTTTTCAATAAATTTGCAACTTTTTGTACATTTGTGACGTGTTCTTGTAAATTTACAGCTTTTTTTCTTGTGACTAAATTTTTCTTGTAAATTTGCAACTTTTTTCTCATAATTGTTTTTCATTTTTTCTTGTATATCTTGAGTTTTTTTTCTTCTAAATTTGCAGCATTTATATGGATGCTCATTTAAATGTAATTCTATGGATTCCCCCCCCCCCCATTCACCTATTCCGTGAATTGGGTTTATTCTTTTATTATTATTTTTTTTAGTTCATTCATCTTCAACTGCTGAAATCATTTTGGGGTTGTGGAGAGGCTGGAGCTTCTCCCAGTGTTTTGGGGTGTTTTTTTTTTTCTTTTGAGAGAAAAAGAGGAGAGATTTCCCCCCCCCATTTTAAAGAGTTTGAACTCTTCCCCATTCCACAAACACGGGGCCCCAAACACCACCCCGCATGAAGCCCCCCCAAAAGCTAGAAACGGCCCTGGGTTCAGCTCTCCTCAATGGTCAAGTGGGGGAAATGGATTGGTTTAAAGCCAAAGCTATGTATGCGTGTGACAGTGACGCCATCCCGCCACCTTGTCTGTCATCCTCACGCGCTCTGAGGGGCGGGAGCGCGCGCATCTTTCCCTCTTCTCTCTCTTTTTTCGCTCGCGCCCGGGTTCACATCATATTAATTCCCCTAAAAATGTTTTGATTCAAAGTAGTTTGTATTTTATGTTGCCAAGGGAAATCGAAAAAGAGCTATTGCCGGTAGTGCAGTCAGTGGAGCGCGCGGGCCCAGAGGCGATAACGGTATTTAAGCAACGGAGAGTAGCCTCGGGCTGCGGCGCGAGCGGCGGGCGGGATCACACGCGGAATCAAGCGCCCCCCCCCCCCTCCTTTTTTTACGAGTTTGCCACGAAAATTAGAAGAAAAAGAGACAAGGGCCAAATGCCATTCTCCTCATATTTTAACAACAGTGTTTATAGCTCGAGCGTCTTGACAGAATATAAGAGAGAAGGGGTGGTGCGCGCACTGGGTGATAGTAAAACGGGGGCGCGCATCTGACAGCTCAGCCCTGACGTGCGAAGCTGCCGGTGGAGCTGAAGTGGAAAAGAGGGGATAGCGGGGTGATTAAAAACACAGACGGCTCCTCCTTAAGTTGGATCCGCGTTTCTTGAGTGATTTTTTTTCCTCCTCTTTTGAAAAAGGTTACGTGAATATTCATGCCGCCAAAGCCGCAGTGAGAAAGGACAACATTAATATGATCTCGGCTGAATCCAGGGGCCCCGCTCGGCATTAGCATATCAAAGTGTGCGCCCGAGGCGAGAGAAGCTATCGATACGGGAGCGGGAGGTAAAGCAAAGATTATTGGTTGTGATGGTTGCGGCGGCGGAGCTCAAGGCCAAATACGGCGCACCATTAACCGAAAGTGATAGCGGAGGGATTCCCGCGTCAATCCGCGAGAAAAGCCCCAACACCTAGGCAGGGGCTGATGAAAAATTAAACCCGAGACACGCCACCGCCTTCCTCTCTCTCTGCGTGGAAAATTACGCACGCTAATAAAAAGCAAAAAAACAGGCAGCCTTTTGATGGAGCTAAAAGATCCACAGCAGTGTTTTTGTTTTGTTTTTTTTTTTTAAATAAGAGCCCACTCGTGAGGAAATTGGCCTTACAGTGTGATGGCGGAGGCCGGGAAAGATCCACGACGGCTGAGTGAAGAAGGAACCAGAGCTTAACCAGGTTAAACATGCTGTGGCATTTAAATAAGCAAGCATAAATAAAGGACCAAATGAACGAATGAATCCACTTTAAATAGCCTATATATGTAAGCGAAACTGATGCTGACTAAGGGGTTATTTTGTCTTTTATCAGTTTTGTCATTTTCAAAGCATCTTAACATTCTAGTCAAATAAAATATTTTTTTTCTGTAAGCCTATATAGCTAGTGCGTCTCAGTAAATTAGAATATTGTGGGAAAAGCGTTTTTGTGCAGTAGAATTCTGACAGATAAAACTTTCCTGTATTCCATATCAATTATATGCACAGTAGATATTCAGTGGGCTATTTTCTATTTAATTTTGATTATTTAATTTAGAGTTTCCACAACCTGAACCCCGGATAAGCAGCAGAAGATGGATGGATGGTTTTAATTAAGAAATTACAAATCAGGATATTCTAGTAATACAGTTACATGCAGAATTATGCAACTGAGTCATTTGAACAGTTTGTTCAGTTTCTTTCTCCATTTTTTAAAACACAATTTGCAGTTAAAGTTAATTCCCTTCCACAGCATGTGGGACACCATGTGGTGTGCGGGGCGGTGCCTGTCTGTGTTTCACTGGCCCAAGGCCACACAGCTACTGTGAGCTACAGTGGGGGTCAGTCCTCTGGTAGCTCTGTGCATTCATTTTCCTTTCCCCATTCTATTATGCTCATCACCAAGCTAGAAGGCAGAAAGTACCATTTTTATATGGTCTTTGGTATGACCTGGACAACAGGATTTGAACCCACGACCTCCCAGTTGTGGGGCGGCTATTCTACCAACTAGGCCACCACTCCAGCAGTTTGCAATTAAGGTTGGATAATTTCATGTGAAACTGTTAAATCTATCTATCTATCTATCTATCTATCTATTGGAGTGGTGGTCTACTGGTAGAACATCTGCCCCACAGCCAGGAGGTCGTGGGTTCAAGCCCCAGCTGGATCATACCAAAGACTATATAAAAATAGTACTTCCTGCCTTCTAGCTTGGTGCTCAGCATAAAAGAATTGGGGAAGGAAAAGTTGTTTGTGGCGGCGCCTTGCATGGCACATTGTAGATAGGAGAAATATAATTTTGTTGTACTGTACATTATTGGCTGTATGGATTGAATGACAATAAAGTCGGCTTCTATCTATCTAGACAGATATTACAGTAAGCTCTATAGATAATAGCTTTTATATACATCTTGTACTGTACACGATGACACAAAAGCTATTATATATTGCATTCCGTTGAACAGGCTATTGTATTTATACAAAAATACATTTAAAATCAAGTTCTCTAAATGCATTTGTGCACATATACAGTATATCAGAGTAAATTGATAAAATAAATCCAGATTTTATATTTTTTTAACATAACAATATTCCTGTATTTTTTATGCTTTCATTTCACTTCAGAGAGGCTTTTGCACCATTTTTCTAGATCAAAATCAGCAGCAATGTCTGAGACTGAATTTGTGACAAATCAAGCATGAATATTACATCACTTCAGTGTGACTGTTACATGAAAACCAAAGCAGGGCGTCACTTTGCTTTTATAAAGTATACAGTGCACCCCAGTCTGATGACAAAAGGGGGAAAAACACAACACACTTGTTGGTGCATGGATGCACTTTTCAGCTCCCCACAAATTTCACCTGCAAGTACATCAAACTTCAAAATAAAAGCCCCTGTCGTCTCATAAGCCACTGCATATTTTTAATTAATCCATGACTTTGTTGACGCTTTTTAACAGTGTCAACAAAACTCAAACGGGGTTAAACGTGACTGGTGGATGTGGAGTGACATACTGGAAGTTGGTGGGGGGGGTGGGGGGGGCACTGCCTCCCCTGCCCCGTACAGACTGTTTAAACAGGTGACAAACCGGGGGCTGCTCCTGCCGCAGCGGTGCTGACAGCGAACAAGAGAAGATCACGGCGCGTCTGTCTGCTCGCCGTCTTGTGTGTCGAGCTCGCTGCGGCGTTCACGGCCTCCGGTGCGACAATAACAACAGCAATAACAACAAATGAATAAATGGAAAGGAGTAGAAGGAGTGTTGGGGGGGGGGGGGGCTTACCTCTCCGGATGACACCCCCTTGGCCGTTCAGCACGAGCCCACACTGCGCTTCCACGGAGCCCTGCGGAGACACGCGCTCATTAGCACGAGCATGGAGGTGAAATTGCTTCTCTGCTGATTTATCACACAGCTGCTAGGCTTCAGACACTGCACAAATTAGTAATGTGCTTTGTTTCTTTTCCTTTTC
Organism: Pholidichthys leucotaenia; assembly: GCA_020510985.1. NCBI lineage: Eukaryota > Metazoa > Chordata > Actinopteri > Cichliformes > Pholidichthyidae > Pholidichthys > Pholidichthys leucotaenia. The sequence continues at coordinate 289,021,187 of CM035842.1, forward strand.
TCCCCCTCTCCCCATCCCCCAATGCAGGTGCAGCCCTGTGTGACCATACAAGGGTGCTGTTACCTTTTATTTACCACCCCACGCAGTCTAACTTAACCCCAAACACTGAAGGAAGTGGATAAATAGATAAATAAATGTCTGCTTGTGGTCTAATTGAGGGAGTTGTTCGTTGTGCATTAATTTTAAAGGTATATTTCACAAGAGGTCTCCCTTAAATTAATATGAAGCATTTTATATCTCTGTAATCATATCACGTCCCCTCCAATTTAAATCACGACCTCTTTGAGGTGCCCCGACCCACATGTTTGAAGCCCCACTTCTAGGACATTAAAGCCTCTTTACAGAAGAACCTTATAGGGCCCAAACACTGGCCCCTGTTGCATGCCTTTGAACTTTTTTTTTTCCTTTCTCTGGAAGCCCTTTTTTTGTTAGAAAGTGTTCATCACTTAGCAGGCTTTGAGTAAAATTGAGGGCACAGAGATGATAAAGGATGCAGCTCACGGCTCACCCAGAAACGAGCTTAATTTGAAAGGCTCCAGGCTATAAGCGAGGACAGCCAACACGACTCATCCAGACTCAGAAATGAGCGTCCAGAATTTTGTTGCAAGAACCAACCTGTTGTTGTTGTTGTTGGCGGAAGCCAGGTGGTGCAACATATACAGGGCCTGAATATATGGAGACTCGTGTGCGTTTGCCATTTTTTAAGTCCGGATCGCACTCACGTGCTATCAACAATGTCATCAAGCGAGAACACGCGCTTTTTTATTCAGAAAACACTTAATCCCCCGTGCGAGCCTCGAGGCCTGGCCCACGCAGAAGGACCCCCACCACCACCACATTAAAATAAACTGAGGAAAAGAAAAGAAAAAAAAGGAGCTTGTTGTTGGTCTTCTTAACCAGCTCCTGCTCTGTTTCTTTTTATTCCATGGCGGAGCTAAAGTGATTATAAAATCAATATACAAAACTGCAGAGGTCCTGCATGAATCAGCTTAGTGGCGGGGGAAAGGTGTGGCAGCTGCTTTTGTTCCGCCGTGGAAATCTCTTTAGCGCTGCTCAAAGATGCGACCGGGGTCTGCACGAGACCGTGCACGGGGCGCATCTGTTCACACATCCTCCCGGCGCGAGCTCAGGTTCACGGGCTTCTTTATTTTTGCTCAATAAAATGGGTTAGACCCCGCGATCCGTTATTTCCCACAAGCTTAGGAATAATTCGTAATATTTTAGTTCAGCAGTTATACTACTTATAAAATTATATCTATTATTTATTAAAATGAAAACAAATGCCACTCGACAAAATACAAAAATGTTAGGTTGAAAAAATGTAAACACAGGTTAAATGTAATCTAAAAAATGGTGAAATGGAAGCAATAATAATAATAATAATAATAGTCAAATATCTTTATTTTTGACACTTAATTTTATAACTGGCTTGTCACGCCTTTTAACACAACTAATATATTAAATAATATATTAGAATTGTTTTTAATTTATGCTTTTATTTTAGAAAAAAATGATGCGTTCACTGTTCTCGTACAGCGTCTGAAAATGCCAGATCGCGCTTGTAAATAGTTAACGCGACTGAAATTATGTGCGGCCGTGTTAAACTGTGTTTAAGCTGCGCCGCCCGTTTGAAGCGGCTCAAATGTCGCTGCATAAGTTACAGAGTTGATTGACGTTAAGTCTGTAATTGGATAAACTATGGTGCTTTATGGCGCTCGAGCAGGCCATTGTGCCCTGAACCCCGATCCGTTAATCCGCCCTTTACCGGAGAATAGAGGAACCAGCGGCTTTAGTTCGCCTCAGCAGACAGCCTGGGACACACGCACGCACGCGCGCTCGCGCGCTCAAGAGCCGTGCGAATCCATTTTCACCTCCACCATTTCTTTACATCGAAAAGAATTATGTAAAATATCGGTCACGTGTGTCTGTGGAAGGAAAAAAGCCACAATAAAAGGCGGATTTCATCCACAGTGGGACTGTATAGACTGCCAGTCAATTAACCTTTAGAAGACAGGCCTGGCTTTTCACAGGCAGCCGTGCCGGGTGGACGTGACATTTACGCGGCCCTGTTACAGTCACAAAAATGAGCTCGAGATTATATCCAGTGTTATTTACAACAAAGTGGGAGCAGAGCCGGTCGGAGCACTGGGGGTAAACCTATGAGGCCTGCGCAGCTTTGTGAGAGTTACAGACAGACATCTGCCGCCGCCTTTCTGCTCAATATTTTGGGACTGCGTGGCAGGGAGGAGGAGGGGGGACTTTTTTCAATATAGGCCAGTGGGGCAGGGGTACTGGGGCACTGGGTCTTGGGTCCTATTGCGGGGGTATCCTATGTGCTGGGGTGCCAGAGGGGAGCAGAGAGGGCACAGTGACTTGCTCGGGCCTTGTGGTGGGGGGGGGGGGGGGGTGCGTGAACAGATGCGTAAAAAAGGGCTGTCGGTACCTGCAGGTCGTCCGCCGCGGGTGGAGGGAGCCCGAGGCCGGCGGCGGGCAGCAGCCTCTGGTCCGGGTGGTGCATGCCGACGCCGTAGGCCTGCGAGCCGTGTGACGTCATCAGCGACAGGTCATGGCGCCGGTAAGCGTCGAGGCAGCCGAGCTCGCGCCGCTGCTGCTCGTCCAGGCACGAGGACTTGAGGGCCGAGCGCGCGTTGTGCAGGTTGATGAAGTCGGCCGGCTCCCCGTGGTGGATCTGCTGGTAGTACTGGCCCGAGTGCAGCGAGTTAAGGCCGTAGGCCTCCGGGGCCACGGCCGGGTGCGAGTGCTGGAACTCGTAGTGGAAGGACTGGTGGTGCAGAGGCGTGTACTGGTGGTTGGCGGAGAAGTAGGGCGAGGCGAACTCCGTGCCCGCCGGCGCCGGGTAGGTGAGCGGGGAGGAGGAGGAGTAGGCGACCGAGGAGTTGGCCACGGACTCCAGACAGCCGAGCTGCATGAGCCGGTAGCTGTTTGATCCGTCGTGACGTATCTGCAAGATAATAAAGAGACGGGGGAAATATTTATTTATATATATATATATGTATAAGCCGTGTCATTTAGCATCAGCCGCTGTCTCCTCCGCTCCTCTGTCTGCCTCCCAAACACGCTAAAAAACACAACTCACACACACTCTCTCTCCCACTTTAAAAACCACCTGAAGGAGATGTCACTTCCACGCGCCCGGGAGGGGAACGAGCGCCCGGCAACAGGAGCCATCGGTGTTTTTTTTTTTTCCTTTCTTTTTTTTCTTCCCTCCCTTTGCCAAGCCTGTCACTCTCCTCGCAGCCACTTTTTAAAGGGCTTGCTGTTATATATTATTACCATTATTATTGTTGTTATTATTACCAGCGCCGCCGAGCTGCCGGCAGCGCTGCCGCCCAGCCCCGCCGCTCCTCGTGGATGGGAGGTAAGCAGAGAGTTCCGCCCCAAAATGTTCAAATCACACACCACCGAGCATCATTTGCTTCCACACACACAATAATAATAAAAAAAGCCCCATTTTAAATCCGCATTTCTCCTTTTATTTCTTGAATTTTCCTCTTATTTCTTCCTATTCTGTCCTATTTAATCCAAGCGGTGCAGTAGCTCCACCGGCACGCGCTGCAGCCAAACAGCCGCTTTTATCCCCGCAACCCTCCCGCTGTAATTTCACAATTTAAACCGTGCTGGGCAAACAAATCAACCTACCTCAGCGTCGTGGACAAGTCCGGGGAAGGTCGCTGACATTGTGCTTTCTCCAGAGTAACCCGTCTTTTTCCCCCTCCGCTCCTCTCCTCTTTGGCCCGATCGAACAGCAGTATTAAGAAGGGAAAAGGGGAGGGAAAAAAAAAAAAAGAAAGCGTTAAAATCCCCCGAAAAAAAGGCGAGAGAAGTGGAAAAGTCCCCCCTTTTGCGCGCGCTGGGTAACGGTGCAAAGCTGGCGGAATATAGCGCGAGCGTCTCCCCCTCTGCACGGACGGGGCTGGCTCGCGGATTTTGTACTTGCAGGGTATTTCTCGGCTGATGTCGTAGGTCCCTTGGTAATATAGAAGTTTTGAAAATTAAGCATCAGCACTGAGGAATGGGGAGGACAATAGACGGAGCGGAGGATCCCAGGAGACACGGAATAAATATTGTATCTTCGCCTTAATAAGGAACCGAGCACCTCTTTCAACGTTTTCCACGCTTTTTCTGGACATTTTGCTCTTTTTGACTCGTTTGTGTTCTCGGCGGCTCCTCTACTCCCTTTGGTCGTTGTTATTATTGCTATTATTATTATTTATCATCCACAACGTCTACGTGATTTTTTTTTTGAAAGAATGTTTAAGGATTTTCATCGAAAATGTAAGTTTGCTTTGATATATTTCAAACCTAATTGGCCAGATTTAACAAAGAGACGCACTTGGATTTTCCCTCCCTTTGTTCTTGTTGCACATTTTAGCAGCGGGATTTCGGTTTTTCCGTGCTCTGTGTGTGCATTTCTCTTTAGATTCGTTTGCACCTATTTTTAGGCTGTTTTAGAGATGGAATTCGGTCGTGTGTTTTTGCAATGAAATCACATTTTCAGCACGCTTGCCTATTCGATACGAGGTAAGATATGATTATTAGAATAAATAATCTGTTGCTGATTTTATACATTAATAAAATTCCCCCCCCCCCCCTGTAATTGCAAGCAATGTTATTTAGCTATTATCGACATTTATGTGCAAAAATTTGCTTTTTGTTGGGCGGTAATGAATGCATTTCTATTGTATTGTTTTGTTTTTGCATTTTTTTATTGTTTTTGTTCATGCATGAAAAAAACAGTGTCATGATGCGTTGATATTGTTTAATATGTCTTTTTTGCACCATTTCGAGACCTTTTCATGTCTGATATTATTAGAATGTGTGCATGATACGACTAAATCTGCCATTATTATTATTATTAGGGTCTTTTTCAGTCAGTTGGTCCCCTCCTGGCCCCTCTCTCCCGCCTCCCTCTCTGTCTCGTTCTGCCTTCTTTCCCCTCCTCGCGCTGAAACTCACCTGAGCGCGCGCCCTCGGGGTGGTCCTGCTCCGGTGAACGGAAGCCGTGGTGGTGGTGTTGGATTATCTATTTATTTTCCCTTTTTCCAAGCCTTTTTTTTGGGGGGGGGGGCTATGAATTGAAGAAAATACACGCATTAATCAAGCTTTTTGCGCATCCTATTGTGCAGTAGGGCTAATTGTAAGGCTTTGAAGATTGTAACGTGCACAGTGATATTTTGCACTGATGAAAAGCCATTTAGGCCACCCGGAAAGCAACAGTTATATACAAAAAAAAAAAAAAGAAAAAGAAAAAAGAAAGGGAAGAATCTTGTGGTCACAGGCTGGAAGATGAGCAAAAGAGTGAAGGAGAAGAATTATTCTGTCAGTCAGATTTTCTTCCATTCAAAACAAACCAGCCAACACACACACACACACACACACACACACACACACACACACACACACACACACACACACAAAGGGGAGAAGAGGAGCAGCAGAAGGAGGTGGAGGAGGAGGAGGGGGGTGTAACCACAGCAGAGATAAGCCCTAATCAGTCTTGTTTTGGATGTTTTTTCTCCTCCTGCTCAGCTGTAACTGTAACCAAAGCGACTCGCTGACATTATTAAAGTGCAGACTGACCGTGCAGACGCGGGACGCCCACATTGACTCTGCACTTTAATTAAGCAACTAGTTTCCCTCCCATCTGTTACCGCATGCGTCTCCTTCTCTGCGCACTAATCTGCTGCTCCAATAATAATAATAATAATAATAATAATAATAGGCTAATAATAATAATAGTGATGGTTTTGATTTTATTATTATTTCTATTGATTTTAACCTGCTGTTATTTATTTAACAGCTTCTTTTTCATCTCTGGTCAAACAAACTAAAATATTCCCCTTTTCTTCTCCTTGCAGGACTCTTTAGCCTCACAGTGTTGCAGTAAAAGAAATCTTAATAATAATCACAATAATAATAACGGGACAAGCGGAGACACGTGGGGCGGTGCGGGGCCACCTTAAATAGCTCCTTTAGAAAAAAAAAAAAGTTCTCAAGGCCTTTTATATTTTAATTAACCGTTAGCGATTGTTTTGCCTCGAGGCTTGACGGGGAACCCTCTGCACGAGGAGAGCGGTGAAGGCCGGTTGTCGCGCGCCAGGTATTAAAAAAATGAAGGAGAGAGAAAGAGGGAGGGTGGGAGAGGAGCAGGAGGAGGAGGAGGAGGGATGAATGGGGAGGCCACCGGGCAAAGAAAATGGTGAGAGAGAAGAAGAAGAAGAAGAAGAAGAAGAAGAGAGAGCTTTGGTGTCAATTAAGGCACCTTAAGTGACGCTAAGTGTGATCACGTGATCACGGCTTACCGGTTTTGTCTCATTTTGGCTGCAGAACAAGAAGTGATCAGGATTCATTCACAAAGTCCCCCATTCCCTCCACCCTCAGCTCTTTTTATTATTATTAAAGAGGATTGAGGGAAGCTTAATGTGGAAATAATGCTGGTGTTTATCAGCCCGACTTAAGCCGTTTCTTGTCTCCAGGTTTGGGCTGACAGGATGTTCATTTACCTCAGACAAAAGCCTGGGAGCCAAAGGTGCAACGTGCAAAGTTATGACATGTATTTTGGTTGTTGCTGTTTGTTTGTTTGTCTTTTAACATTAAACTTTCCAGCATAATGTATAGTTTAACATCAGTGTCAGCTGATATCCACTTTGACTGATATTGGCCTATTGGCAAATAAGATTTGCTGATATCAGAGACCGATATTTATCAGGTGTGGTCCTGACTGAACCTTTTTAAAGTCTTTTTTTAAAATCTTTTTAAAAACATATTTTATTCTACTGGAATTAAATAAGAATAGATGACAAAAACAACTGACTCAGTTATATCAGCTATCATCAATATTGGTATAGGAACAAAATTTGGTGCATCCCTCTCTAATGTTAATATATGTTCTGTATAATTTTGGTAATTATGATGTGAGTAGGGCTGTCATATCAGATTTTATTTTTATTTTTCCCCCACAAATGATTATCATGTAGTATGAAATTATTGCAATTTCTGTAGATAACGTGAAAGCAAAAACTTGATTATAGCCCTATAATAAAGCTCATTTTTAACTTTCTTTTATGGTTTATTATTAAATGTACAAAAGTGTACAAAAGAACAATTATTCTTATTTCATTGTGAAGACGCAACTATCCTATTATGTAAGAACACTGTGATTTTAAAATATGTCAGTTATTGACAATATTGCGATACTGTGACGCCTCTTAAATAGAAAGTGGGCAGTTGTTTAAACACGTTTTGCGTCCGATTTTAGACAAATATGCTGTAGCCAACCCTGTCTCAGTAAAAAAAAAACCTTTCTAATAAACGTTTTCCCACCCCTCTAGAAACGTGCATTTTCACGTTCAAAAAATAACGTGCCTCCCTACGTTTTCATAAGTTCACTCACTGCGCAGGCCTCACCGCGCATGCGCAGAACAACCCATCTTTTACTTCGGCAGCTGTTTCAGCAAAAACACACGAGTTCGACTCCCACTCTTGTCTGTTACTGACCTTTTTCTTCGTTTTTTCCCTGTTTTTTTTTTTTGTTACTTTGTTTTTCACTCCACTAATCAAAGGTTCCTGTGAGGTTAGGGTTAGGCATTAAAGTGTGGGTTAGCTGGTTAGGTTAGGTTAGGTTAGTTGCTTCATGCTCACACACAATTAAAGTGATAAAAACAAAATGCTGTTACACACGTTTCTTAAAGCTGTAAACGCCATATACCCACTACACGTCAAAAATCCTTTTACGTGCCTCTGTACGTTTTCTCTGACTGACAAAACGTGCTACTGAACTTTTTTTTTTTTTTTTTGCTGAGACTGGGCTGCGCCATGTGTTAAACAGCAGTGAGCATTTCTGACCACTTTTCCCCTTCAACTTGTCTTTAAGGCCAATTATTGCTTGATCACCAAACCAGACTCCTCTCTATCCGTGTCAGGCGAGGACCAACGAGGCTCTGCTGGGATCTACATGTGTATGCAGGCTGTGCAGCCCAGGACCCGGGGCACCAGTTGCGCGGTAGACGGTCCTAATAGGGCTTAACGCCGCCGAGTGGCCCCGCTCTTACCGGGGGCTGGGGAGCGCCGCGCCAGATGCGCGCTGATCTGCGGACAGGAGCCAGTCCATCTGCCGCCTGACGAGGCAGGGAAGAGGGCCCAAACGCCGCACGGAGCAGCCCAGAGGCGAGAATTTAGATCAGCCCCGGAACGGCTTCTGGAGCGGCCGCGGAGAGCGAGAGGAAAGCGGGGGGACGTGTTGTCACGGAGAACCGGGAGAATCTGGGCTTTGTTTAGAGGAAAGTGACGAGGGCGCAAAAAGGGTGCAGCCAAATCCATGCAGTAAGGTTATCACTTTAGTTTTCAGGGTGTAAATAAAGTAAATCAGTAAAGAACTATATACCGAGTGGACCCCAGGCTGCTGTTCTTCTCAGACCCGATCGGTTTAAACGGTTTAACAGTGGGCCACAACTTTATTTATAATAGATCACTACACAGCCTGGAGTCATCCAGTGCGCGGCTGCCAGGGCGAGCACTAATCCCTCTGAAGTATATCGTGTCACATTTGAACACTTAAGAGTGAGGGGGATCCAGTTAGGGCGCCTAAGCAGTTTATGTCACAAAAACCTGAATGAGATGAGGAATGACAGGCTAGGAGACATTTTTAAATCAAATCTCGGGGTTATCCACAGTGCTGTCTTCATGCGCGCGCTTTGGCCATGTTTGTCGAGTCTTTTTTTTTTTTTTTTTTTTAATCATATGGCCACACGAGCGCCCGTTAACGCTGTCCTGAAGCGCGTGCGTGTTCCTGTGTTTTACCCCCCCCCCTCCCAACTTAAAAAAATAAAATAATAATGAGCAGGCAGCCACAACAAAACGGCCCAGAAAATGTTTGTCCTCCGTCTGCGGCAAAAGCAATTAAGGAAACGGTGTCTGACCTACATAGAGGGATGCGCGTCTGCAGGACGCACAGGTTACTATGCTAATATGGATCTGCTAATTGTAGGGATTTACAGAGAGACGGGGAGGGGGAGGGAGGGGGTGTCAGGGCGTCACTACTGTCTTGGTTAAGCCTTCAAGATCTGCAGCAAATGAATTTCTCCCCATGCAGCGGGTGAGGGGATGCAGGAGAAACAGGCCAGGATTGCTGCCCCCCCCCCCCCCCCCGAGATGCAAATACAACGTGGGCTTATGTAGCCTCTATATCGCCATTATTCTCGCCCAAAGGGGGTGACACCGTTGCAGCTCAGGGCCATTTGCAGGAGCAGCATGGAGGCTCTGGCCCAGCCCGTGTTTCTGCGCTTTCCTGGGCTGTAATTACCGCTGAAGTCACTTGCGGACGGTCAAACCGGGTCAGACACGTGTCAGCTGCTGCGTAACAAAACGGAAGAAAAGGCCAATCTGCTGCCAACGGACAGCCGCTCAGCAGCATGTGAACCTCCATAATCCTCCTCGGACCTGTGAGGAAGTGGCTGTTGGCGGGTTAAAGCCGAGCATGCTAGCGCTGCCCACCTTCGCCACCTCTGAACGGGCCGAGGAGGTTTCTTTCCAATTAAAAACTCCGAACGATTAACGGCATTTGTAATAAACGATCACAGCCGCAACCGAAGCTGTAAAATTGATCTCTAAAATTTAACTCCAGCAGCTGCTGGCGCGCGAGCGCGCGCATGTGTGCGTGCGCCGCGCGTCGATCGATGTTCATTAACTTCTCTTTGCGAGACTTTTCTGAAGTACTCCTGAAGATCACACGAAAGCTAAGAAGTCTTTTCCCATCCATTTTTTTTGTCTCCGTGTGTGCGTGTGTGCGTGCGCAAGCATGTGTGTGCGTGTGATGCAGAGATGGGAGGAAAGCGCAAAATGTACTTTCAAATTTTCATCATCTCTTCTTCCTCTGTTTTTTCCCTCTTTTAGGATCCTGCAGCGTTTCAGTCCAACAGCCATGAAAAAAAAAGCGCTTCGAAATAATAATTTAATTAACGTTTTGATAGAAGATGCTTCTCAATTGTGTCTGTGGGTTTGGGGATTTATTGAAATGCGCCAGTGTTTAAAACAAAAAGCCAGAGTAATGTTAATATGGTGTGTGGTTATTAGTTCAGATGTGGCTGCAGGCTCTGGTGGAAGCGTTCTTCTGCGTGGTGAGTTCAATGCCCAGAGTCAAGTGGGGTGTTTGACCTTTTAAGTTTACTCTCACAGCAGACATTTCCAGTTCACGTCAAACCACGACGAGCTTCGGCTGCTTCATGAAATTGGCAGCGCTTGTACAGTAGCTTCCTGTTTAATGTGGATCCAATGGAGCGATTCCCAAGTGCAGCAAAAAACAGCCACAAAAGTCTGTTTTATTTTTTTAAGTAAAGGGGCACTTTACTCCCAAATAAAATGTATGAAGGCTGGGATAATTAATGTTAACTTTTTCCATTAATGTGGACCAATTAACACACTTTTTAAATGACACTGTCAGATCCATTTCCTGAGGTGGGGTCTGCAGTGATGACTGGTTTGCCTCAGTGGCTGGCTCAGCTTAAAACAAGAGTAGGTCTTGTTTGTCAGTATTTAAACTTACACCACACTAAACTGATCCTCAGGCACACTGAAAAAAAAAATGACTGTTTGACCTTGTAATTATTGCATTGTTTCTTTTACTAAATTTCACATAGACATTTAAATGTTTTTAATATCACTTTTAATTTGATGTATTTCTTGATATTTAATAGCTGTATACTTCTTTCTTTATACAAATGTTACTTTTAAAATCAAGTAACACTTATTAAACAGAAAAAGTTATTTACTGACCTTACAATTGTAAATAAATGCTTCTTATTGTGTGGCAGAGAGGGGGCTGATGGGTAATATTAAATATCGGAAAATAAACATATTTTCCGTAGTTAGACGCTCAGTTTAACACATGTTAGTGCTGTGCTGATGTCACAGCTGCTTTTGTTGGTATATTTGGAACTCTGATTTTTGTTAACACCATTACAGAGTACATGATGTTGAAGATATGCCCCCCCCCCCCCTTCTGTTGCACTATGCGGAACATGTGTTGCCTTGATGTGCGCCCCCTGGTGGCTCATGAAGGACACACATAGTGCAGCAGAGTTGTCTGCCAATGGATGAGTAGTCAAACGGAAGATATTTTGTGCAGTTTATGTCTTCGTATAGTTTGATAGCACTTGCATACATTGTGCTGGAAGAAAGGGCTATGCAGCTCTGGAAATCAATGAAGAATTCCTAAGTTGGTTTGTCCTTTAACCAGTTGAGATATATAGGAAAATTACCTGAGGAGAAGCACTGACTTCTTCTTTGACTGTTTCAAAGTACAAGAGGAACTATGACAGCAATTTTAAAAATGGTAGTTTTGCGGAGAAGTCGACTCCCTCTTTATAATGAACTGAAAAGCAATGTCACAAATTGATAACAAAAAACTGAACACACAGTCATCATTATCAAGTGTTTTATATGACTCTAGCAGTATTGTTGGATGTGAGAGTCACAAGTATGTTCAATGAATGAAAATATAATTTAAAGTTGCTAAAGTATACTTCATTATATTTCATTAATTCTTTTACACAAGTTTAGCAATAAATTGCAATTAACTATAGAAAAATGTGCAATTATTAGTGAAATTTTAAAGTTGATGCACAGCCCTAAATTTTACACATTTTTTTTTTCTGGCCTTTACATTTGGTGTGAGTCAGGGATGTGCACAGGGGGGCTGTTGCTCTGACGTGAAACAGGGGCCAAATTAAAAGAAGAAAATGTGACTTTTATAACACAAAAGTCACACATTCATGAGAAAAGTTGCAATTTTATGAGGAAGAAAACAAGAAATGTAATTCAAAAGATGTAATAATTCATGAGAAAAGTATTGGTTACTATAATAAAATATTGCACGACAGTTATTCTTTTATTGCTTTCCTCTGAAGGGGCAGCCCAGACAAAGATGGCAAATGGGATGTTTCCCGGGCAACAATAGCCCGTACTTGTGCACGTCCTTGGTGTGAGTTGCCCAGTTAGAAATATTCGTTTTAGTTTTGTGCATAGATCAGAAACTTCATCACACAGAAGTGCAACAAAATTATCCCCGTCAGTGCAAAAGAATAAATGTTTCTGCAAGTGCAAATGGTTTAACAGTAATGAACCCAGGGGCTTGTGGCTCTCAAATATGGAGTTATATAAGGGCCATAAGTTTAAGGGCCAAAACCTTAACTTACTTCAAAGACTGAAAAATACATTCCACGTATTGTTTTTAAGATGAAACTATCTAAATTTTGCATTCAGTTTCAAAGCTTTTTTTCTCTGCAAGTTTTTCTTTCAAATTAAAGATGCAGTGTGTAATATTTTGCGTCATCCAAATTCTGAAATCTAATAAAGTCATTCTTGTGTTTTTATTGGTGTATATTCATCATTAAGTAAATTTTACTGTATTTTCTGTAGCGTAAGGTTAGTTTTCTTGGCACAGAAATAGGATCCCCTTTAATGTAGGTAGGACCATTTTGGACCATTATAACGTCTATCCAAGTTTATTTGTCCAAACTCTAATGACACAAATGGCTTCTCTAGGTTATCCAAAACGCTTTGAAAGGGAGTTTTGAATGATATAATGGCAAATATTATTTTGAAATCTGACCGTTTTGCGCTAGTTATGACACACTGCATCGTTTAACTAAATACTGTATGCGACCCTTGTTTAACTCCATACTCAGGGACATCTAAAACACATTTGAAAAATTTGCTGGTTGGTCAGTTTGTAGACTGGAAATACATCAGTTTAATTAGTGGATGTCAGTTCAATTCCAAGACAACATCTCCAAAACTGCAAAAAAAAAAAAAAAAGGCACAAAAACAATTTATTGCATAAATAAGACATATGAGGAAAACATGTAAATTGCATTTTGGGGGGTGAACTGACAATCTTATTTGGTATTCTTATTCTGAAGTGGTTTTATTAATTGTAACTTGTATCTGTCATACAAACCTATGATTGCAAAACCTTTCTTCATTTTTTACCCTTCATTGCAACAGATGTAACAGTGGATGAATGATGTTTGTGCAGCCATAGAGCTAAGGTTTGTAATGTGCACCTGTGCTCTTATCAACCTTTAATTTAGCTTATCTACCCACAATTTTCTTTTCTTCTCCCTGTCTGCATTTGTTTGTTGAACTCCTGACCTCCGTACCCATGATTAGAGCCACCAGCTCTAGCAGCAGCACTTAAAACCAAACACCACCGGTTTTCTGTGCAACTCCCAATATAAAAGCTAGAAAGCAAAGCACCCAAATGCCCCCCCCCCCCGCTACAAGTTCATACTCAACATTTTTTGGGGAAAATTAAAATGATCTTTAACTTTTTTCCTTAGATTTTTTTCACTTTTTTTTCTTTTAAACTTGCAACTTTTTTTTTCTTATAAACGTTTTTGTAAATTCATAACTTTTTTCTTGTAAAATTTCCTCATTTTTTTTGGTAAATTTGCAACTTTTTGTGTAATTTGTTTAAAGGATTTACCCCTCCCCCCCCCCCAAAAAAAAATCTTGGATAGTCCCCAACAAGCAAGAAACAACCCTGTTTGAATATAATTAATTAATTTTTCTGGAGTCTCTGTCCCTAATTGTTGGGTATGACATGCATGATCCAAGAAATCACAAATTTAAAGTTAAGATATGGGGTTTTGAAATATGTTGTTGTTTTAATAATCATAGATGGAGGTGTTTTTGGAAAAATTCCTTGCAGTTGTCGTCCCTGCCAGCAGAGGGTGCTGCTTGGGCAGTGCAGCCTGAGGGGGAATTAACCTGCAGGCCTGTGAAGTCAAATGACACACACATACATACAGATTCACAGCCTCACTCCTGTTCAAAGCTGATATAAATGTACACATCCAAGAAGAGGAGGATGCAGGTCCAATGACTTTGATCGTGTAATTCCTGTGTAATCACTGTAATCTCTTAAATCAGAGCTGTTGAATATGTTGTATGCTGGTGTGTGAGTTTCTGTGAGTGTGAGGGAGGTGAGGAGGTGCAGTGTACAATGGATTAACGCCAAGACTACAGCTAAAAGAAAATCTTAAGACTCAGTAGGTTTTTTAAATCTAGTACAAATACAAGGTGGAGTACACTTGTTCAGTTTTACTAGTTGTGATGTGAAAAAAACCAAAAAGGATGAATATTTGGTGGAATGCTTAACTCTGTGAAACAATAGATGTATGGAATCAACTTGAAATAAAGTCTAAAATGAGAATGTTATGTGTCTTTGTCATTCCTTCTGTTCTGGTAGACTTTCAAACGTATAAAAAACGTTCAGGCAGATATGAGACGACCCTCGGAGCCACTTTACCGTAGTGCATGTTCAGGAGAGATGGGTGTCTTACTGATCAGGAGGAGGGAAACAATTTATTTAGATTAACAGTGGTGTATGTTGTGAGAAACACTGCTGAGTAATGAACTCGGATGCTGCCGTAAACATGTTGGAGGGACAATAAACAGAACATTTTCTCCATATTAAATATTAAGTGGGACACTGACTTATTTAATTGAATCTTTATTTATACAGGGAAGGCCCATTGAGAGGCAACCTCTCTTTTTTTTTTAAAGAACGCCCTATTCACATCAGTCACACACTCACAACTGGAAGCTTCCCAGTACAACTACAGACTGACCTGTGGCCACTGAGCAGCTCCGCTGGAGCAGTTGGGGTTAAGGGCCTTGCTCATGGGCACTAGAGTAGGTTAAAAAGGTGGGGCAAACACTGCTATGTTATATGTCCCACCCACCCTGCTGGTCCAGGGAATGAACCAGTGACCCTCTGGTCACCAGTCCACATCCCCTAACTATCAGGCCGCCAATGCCCCCTTATATTGTAGTCAGGGCTGTTTCTAGATTTTGGGAGGCCCATGTTTTTGTTATGAGGAAGAGTTAAAACCCTTTGAAAAACCGCTTCTCTCCAAACAAAAAAAATTAGAAAATAAAATTGGGTCATTGTCTACATGAACAAAAAAAAATTACATAGATTTAAAAAGTAACAAGCATCCATATGAATGTTGCTAATTTCCTAGAAAAAAGTTCAAAATTTATTCATCTTCTTCCGCTTAATCTTTTTTGGGCAGCAGTGGGCTGGAGCCTATCCCGGCTCCAGAGGCAGGGTACACCCTGGACAGATCGCCAGTCCATCGCAGGGCCAAGTTGAAAATTTACAAGAAAAAAAAGTAGCAAGCTTATGGGGAAAAAGCAGAAAATTTATGAGGAAACAGTTGAAAATTTATGAGGAAAACCAAGTTTATGTTTAAAATAGTAGCAGTGTTTTGTGAAAAAGTTACTAATTTAAAAGAAAAAATCAATTTTATGAGAAAAAGTAGCAAATTTATGAGGAACAAGTTGAAAAATTACAAGGAAAAAAGGAACAAGTTTATGAGGAAAAAAGTATCAAGATTATAAGGAAAAAGTTGCAAGTTTACGTGGCAAAAGTAGCAAATTTACAAGAAAAAAGTAGTAAGATTATGAGGAAAAAGTTGCATTTTATTCAGTTAGGTAATATGATATAGCAAGTTTTATTATGATATTGGGGGGACAGTTCTCTCCTTTTTTCTGTCTGTGTGTGTGTGTCCCGCATCCCCCATGATTTACACCAATGCTTAGAAACAAACAAACAAACAAAAAAGAATCAATAAAGTTGCTGGAGTTTGTGTCCTTTGAAACACATTATGTGGACAGCTAAATATGCTTAGTTGTAAATGTTAAACAGTTATTTATAACTGAAAGACACTGCAGGGGATACAAATCCTCTTAGTCTACATTGTCTAAAATGGTCTCTGATGCCCTTTATCTGGAACAAAAAAGCTTTTATTGTCTTACAGTTGCTGGTACAAATCTTTGCACTTCCTTTTTCCTTCTCCTTCAAATGCCAGGATTTAATTAGGCTCACCCACATCCCCCTCACCAGCAAGGGGAGGAGCTTAACTGAACTTTCACAGCAGAAAAACGCAGACATGGCACATAAGAGTGATTTTGCTTTTGCTGTGTCTTATAAGTCATAAAAACACATTACAGACATACTAACAAGAAAAAAAGCTTGATCTTTACCGGTGGGTCACTTTAAGACAATTAAAAGTGTTCTGACATGATTGCAGTAAAGATAATTTATCTTTAAAGCAATAACTAATCCCCCAAAACTCTGAGCCCCCTCTAATTCCCCCGCTTTCAGGTTTCGAAACAGGGTTATATTGTTCAAAAAGTTACAGTTAATTTAATAATTTTCTTAAGCACTGTGCACTCAAATTACAACAAGAAACTAGAAAAACACTCAGAGAGTGCATACCTCTGCCAAGGCTCCTTCCTTCCCTCTTTTTGTTCATCCATCTGTCCGTACTTCCCTGCCTCTATTCCACATACATTGCAAGATAGGGCCTTGGTAGAGGTATGCTCATAGATCAGCTCCAAAATCTAATGGGTTCTTCTGCAGCCCAAGGACAATCTCTGGTGAAAACATCATCAAAGTCCTTGCAGTGGTGTTTGCGTAATCCCGCTAAACCACTGCTAGAAGATTGAGCCTTGGTGGAGGTATGCACTCATGGATCACCTCCAAAATGTAATGGGTTCGTGTGTACGTCAAGAGCTACCTCTGGTGAAAATTTCATCCAAATCCATCCAGTAGTTTTGGAGTATTGTTACTAACACTCTGTGAGAAGATAAGAGCCTTGGTGGAGGTATGCATTCTCAGATCATCACCAAAATGTAATGGGTTCGTCTCTAGGCCAAGAAACACCTCTGGTGAAAATTTCATCCAATCCATTCAAAAAAATGGAAAGGCAACAGTAAAAGCTATCACATCTACAACTAGAAAAGCACTCAGAGAGCACATACCTCTGCCAAGGCTCCTTCTGTCCCTCATGGATTACCTCCAAAATGTAATGGGTTTGTGTGTGGGCCATGAACCAGTTCTGGTGAAAACTGCATCAAAGTCTGTCCTCTAGTTTTGGAGTACTCTTGCGAACACAAGGTGAGAAGGTAAGAGCCTTGGTGGAGGTATACATTTTCAGATCATCACCAAAATGTAATGGTTTCCTCTGTAGCCCAAGAACCACCTCTGGTGAAAATTTCATCCGAATCCATCCAGTAGTTTTTGTGTAACTCTGCTGCACACATACAAACAAGGTCTTTGGTGGAGGTATACACTCTCAGATCATCACCAAAATTTAACCGGTTCATCCTTGGCTCAAGGGCTACTGCCGGTGAAAACTTCATCAAAATCCATGCAGTAGTTTTTAAGTAATCCTGCTAACAGACAGACAAACAGACAGACAGACAGACAAACCACCCGATTACATTACCTCCTTGGTGAAGGTAATAACAGGACACTTGACAGGAACTTGAGAAGTGCAGGATTCATAACTGCAGTCACCATGCTTTGCAAAATGTAAAAAAGCTCAAGTTATAGCGACAGAAAAAAAGAAGAAATGCTGATAGTTTATAGCAGGGAACAAAAGCAGTGAGAAACTGCATATTTCTACAGAATTCCTCTCCTTCATGTAGGAATTCAGTCCCATAATCCAGAAAATGTTTGTTCAAGAAACCATCCTCGAATTGAAAATGGCAAGAGAAGGTACTTATTAAAGCAGATATTGTGACATAGTTACATGCTGCAAAAAAGACCTCTAGTGGTGGGGAAAATAGCTACATGAATATAGATGGCAGAAAGTTAAGCCTCATTTCCACTCAGATGCTTTCCGCTGAGGTTGCCATGTAGTGCAGCCTTGAGGCAATCCTAACCAGCTGCGTTTATGTTTTAAAGCGGTGCAGATTAGAACAAGGGTCACATGACAAGATCATGTGAGAGTTCAAGAGAGACTGAGGTTATCGTTTGATGTCACAATCAGGTGATAACAACAATGAAGCAAGACATTGCCGCTGTCAATTCATCTGGATTCATGTGTGCTTTAATAGTGGGTGGGTAGCCTTTAAATATTTATTTCGTGAAGTGTTTGTATGGTACCTCACAATTTTTATCTTCATGGACACAGTGGTGGAAGAGAAGACCTCAGAAAATGACGGGCAATATTTAAAAGCAAGTTCTTAAACAGTTTTTAATGAACAAACAGTTATTAAATGCAGATGTCATGGCATTTTCGGGTGTGCTGGATGTGACATTCATCAAAAATAGACTTGGTGCATACTTGTAGTGATCTATTGTGGTGACCCGGAGCTTAGCCACAACACACCATATCTGGTGGAGAGTAGAACATTGACTAGAATGGAAACTAGTTGCTGCGGTGACTGCTTTGCAGCCGTAATGGACTGCAACCTGTCATGGATTTTCTCCTTAATTAATAAATGTCCCTTGGTGAATAAATAAAGTGCAGAGTCAAAGATGACTTTTCTGGGTATTTATTTACATCTTGGCCAAGAAGGGAAAGTGCTGTGCCCCACACGCAGGCGAGTGGCACGAGCAGATTCTATGGGCCCTATTAGGACGATCATCAACAAGTCAAGTCTGTTCACAGCCTGTCACAGCTGTTTTGTGTCACTGATTAAGTTTTCACTCATGCTTCCACACCTGACTCACATTTTGATTTTTGCTTTGTTACTATTTAAGTTCACTGGCAAGGTTTTTTCCTTGCTGCAACCTCGTCATGTTCAGACAGGAATCCCCTCACCTGATTCCTGTTTTAAAGTCTCAGCCTTTTTCTCTGCTTCGCCAGTTTCATAGTAAGCTACCTTTCATGGTTTTCCTTTATTTGTATTTTTCTGTAATCACCCCTTTGTGGTCTTGTAAATAGCTTTTTGTAATTCACCCTTCATGGCAAGTATCCATCCATCCATCCATCTTCTACCGCTTTTCCGGAGGTCCGGGTCGCGGAGGCAGCAGTTCAAGCAGAGAAGCCCAGACTTCCCTCTCCCCAGCCACCTGCTCCAGCTCTTCAGAGAGGATACCAAGGCGTTCCCAGACCAGCTGGGAGACATAGTCTCTCCACTGAGTCCTGGGTCTGCCCCGGGGTTTCCTCCCAGTGGGACGTGCCTGAAACACCTCAAGTGGGAGGCGTCCAGGAGGCATCCTAATCAGATGCCCATACCACCTCAACTGGCTCCTTTCAATGTGGAGGAGCAGCGGTTCTACTCTGAGCCTCTCCCAGATGACTGAGCTCCTCACCCCATCTCTGAGGGTGAGTCCAGCAATCCTACGGAGAAAGCTCATTTCAGCCGCTTGTATCCGCGATCTTGTTCTTTCGGTCATTACCCAAAGCTCATGACCATAGGTGAGAGTAGGAACATAGATTGACTGGTAAATTGACAGCTTTGCCTTAGAACTAAGCTCCCTCTTCACCACAACAGACTGGTACAACGTCCGCATCACTGCAGATGCTGCTCCAATCCGTCTGTCAATCTCTCGCTCCATTTTCCCCTCACTCGTGAACAAGACCCCAAGATACAGTGGTACCTCTACTTACGAATTTAATTCGTTCCGGAAGAATTCTCGTAATGTGAAAAAATCGTAAGTAGAGGCGCGTTTTACATGTAAATGCCGTAATCCGTTCCAAGTCCCCAAAATTCGGGCATAAATTTTTTATAAATCGTAAAAACGCATCAAAACATGTAACAAATACATGTTACAATTAGATTACTGCACAATAAACATAAAATGAGAGTTTAAAATGAGAGAAAGAATAATAAAAGAGAATAATAAAAGAGAAAGAATAATAAAAATTATGTTCATTTACCCTTTAACTGCTATCGTCGTCGACGTCGTCACCTTTTGCCTTCTTTGGTTCATGTTCTGATCCAAGGACGTTTGCTTTTGTCGGCTTGTAAGTGCGTTCGGCTTCGTTTTGTTTTAATACCGTGCTGATCGTTGATGTATTACGGCCATATTCTTTGGCGAGATCAACCAAACGCATCCCCTTTTCATACCTTTCGATTATCTCCTTTCTTTGTTTGTATGGACAAAAAAACTCTTCTTTTCTCCTTTTCCACTTATCTCCGTCACTTTCTTGGGGCCCATAGCGAATAAATGTCAATTCTGTACTGTACACACACGTAAAACTTTCACCTTGTTCTTAATAAAGTTTTGGAAAAAAAAAACAAACTTCGTGGCCAATGGGATACCAGGAAGATGCTAGGCGATAGCCAATGGCAGAGCAGCTACAGGTATGTTTACGTTCGGTAAACTACGGAAGCTGCAAGGAGCGCGCACTTTTTTGCCTTTCGTATCCTGAAATTTCGTTCGTAACTAGAGGCAATATTTTCCCGTTGAGGCGTCTCGTAACCTGAAAATTCCGTATGTAGAGACGTTCGTAAGTAGAGGTACCACTGTACTTAAACTCCTTCACTTGGGGCAGGAGCCTGTCCCCAACCCAGAGAGGACAATCCACCTTTTTCCGGCTGAGGACCATGGACTTGGACTTGGAGGTGCTGATTCTCATCCCAGCCGCTTTACACTCAGCGGCAAACCGTCCCAGCAAGAGCTGTAGGTCATTGCTGGATGAAGCCAACAGGACAACATCATCTGCAAACAACAGAGATGAGATCCTGTGGTCACCAAGCATGACACCCTCCATTCCCTGGCTGTGCCTAGAAATCCTGTCCATAAAAATTATGAACAGGATCGGTGACAAAGGGCAGCCCTGGCGGAGTCCAACTCTCACTGGGTATGACTCTGACCGAGTGTTGGCAATACGAACCAAACTCTCACAGCGGTTGTACAGAGACCGAATAGCTCGTAACAACAAGCCCGATACCCCATACTCCCGAAGCACCCCCCACAAAAAAACCACAAGGGACGTGGTCAAATGCTTTCTCCAAGTCCACAAAACATATGTAAACTGGTTGGGCAAACTCCCACGAACCCTCAAGAATTCTTGAGAGGATAAAGAGCTGGTCCGATGTGCCATGGCCAGGACGAAAACCACATTGCTCCTCCTGAATCCGAGGTTCGACCAACGGCTGGACTCTCCTCTCCAGTACCTTGGCATAGACCTTCCCAGGGAGGCTGAGGAGTGTGATCCCTCTAAAGTTGGAGCACACCCTCCAGTCCCCTTTTTTGAAGAGAGGAGCCACCACCCCGGTTTGCCATGCCAAAGGCACTGCCCCCGACCTCCACGCAATGTTGCAGAGGCGTGTCAACCATCACAGCCCAACAACATCCAGGGCCTTGAGGTACTCAGGACGAATCTCGTCCACCCCCGGGCCCCGGCCACCAAGGAGATTTTTAACCACCTTGGTGATCTCAGCCCCTGTGATAGGTGAGTCATCCCCCTCGTCCCCAAACCCTGCTTCCTCCGTGGAAGGCGTATCAGTGGGATTGAGGAGATCCTCGAAGTATTCCTTCCACCGCCCGACGATATCCCCAGTGGAAGTCAACAGTGTCCCATCCGCACCATACACAGTGTGGACAGGGAGCTGCTTTCCCCTCCTGAGCCACTGGACAGTTTGCCAGAATCTCTTCGAGGCCAACCGAAAGTCTTGTTCCATGGCCTCACCGAACTCCTCCCATACCCGGGTTTTTGCTTCAGCAACCATCCGAGCTGCACTCCGCTTGGCTTGCCGGTACACCTCAGATGCTTCGGGAGTCCCACAAGCCAACCAAGCTTGATAGGACTCCTTCTTCAGGAGTCTTGTAAATAGCTTTTTGTAATTCACCCTTCATGGCAAGTATTGTGTTCCTTATTATTTAATAAATGAGCAAACTCACTGCAGGTGAGTGGTGCCTTGTTTCTGCCCTGAAAGGGGCCAATTATGACAGTAGGTTGCAGCCAGTAGGTGCCAGCGGCAGTGGGTTTTCCTTTTTTTTTTTTTTCCTTTTTTCTGCTTTTCTCCTTTTTCACTCACTTTTATCGTGGCTGGACTGAGTGGCTGTCAGCATGTTCCCAGTGCACCGTAGGAGGAAGGCAGCTGGGGGCCCCAGCGTGGATGAGAAGTGGGCAGCTGAGTTCATCCGGGGCCATGTCACTGAAGCTCTCACCTCCCATGGCCCGAAGAAGGTTTTGGAGAGTGTGGTAGCAACGGTCAGGGTGGTGGAAGCGAATCCTGGTTTAGGAAATTATCCCAAGTTCGTCAAGTTGCTGACCACTGTCTTCATGCTCTAACAGCGATTTCCGGGGTCGGCGATGGGATTGTCACCAGCCCGTAAACACAGCCTCCCGGCGCAGCACTCAACTCCTCCCCTTGACATGCCTGTACCGAAGCGGATGGAGGAGAGTAGCTGGGTCCAGTCGCCGCAACGTCCCCGCCGTTACCCAGCCATGGGCCACAGGAGGAACACCTCTGTCTCTCAGCCAGCAGAGCTATTTTCGCCATGTCAGAGAGAAACTCCAGCAGCTCAGCCTTTTGGGTTTCCTCACCGGCTGTCTCGTCAGCTCCCAATCCCGGGGTTGTCGCAGATGTTTCTCCCTCCTTCACGGCGCCTTCTCTCATTGCTGAGAGCTCAGCTGGTTCTCCCTTGGCTCCGCCCGTCATCGTGTCTGCAGGAGGGGCTCCTCCAGGTTCTTCCAAGGGACCCATGATCACCGCAGGCATGGAAAAAGAAGATGCTGGGCTTGCTGCAGCAGAAACCATCGCACCCTGGGAAAACAGGCAAGTGCTTTTTCATTATGTTTCACCATCTGATGAATTACCTGGTCTGGGGTGAGGCTCAGTTAGTGCAGTCCACTGAGTTCTCACCACCTGCTGCAGCCACAAAGATGCTACCTGCTACCTCTGTCTCCTCCAATACCCCCCGAGTGTCCACCGGTTCCAGGATTAAGCCGCTGGATGAAGGAGGAGCCTGCGGCCCTTGGAAACCTGGTTCCAGCCCCGCAGCTATGATAAGATAAGATAAGATAAGCCTTTATTAGTCCCACAATGGGGAAATTCCAGGATTGCAACAGCACAGGGACAGCAACACTCAGAGCAACAATCAGAAGGCAAGAAAAAACAAGAACAGCTAGTATACATATGTACATATTACTATGAAAAAAAAATATATATATATAGACACAGTGCGGAGCATTGTGGTTGGTGAATGTGCAGCAGAAAGTCTAAGCTCTCTCTCCGCGGATGCGGCGGGCCAGCTGGATGTCTTTGGGCATGATGGTGACCCTCTTGGCGTGGATGGCGCACAGGTTGGTGTCCACAAAGAGACCCACCAGGTAGGCCTCGCTGGCCTCCTGCAGAGCCATGATGGCGGAGCTCTGGAAGCGCAGGTCGGTCTTGAAGTCCTGAGCGATCTCCCTCACCAGGTGCTGGAAGGGCAGCTTACGGATGAGCAGCTCCATGGATTTCTGGTAGCGACGGATCTCTCTCAGAGCCATGGTACTGGGCCTGTAATGGTGAGGCTTCTTCACTCCGCCGGTGGCCGGAGCACTTTTTCTGAGCAGCCTTGGTGGCTAGCTGCTTCCTGGGGGGGCTTTTTCCTCCAGTAGATTTACGGGTGGTCTGCTTGGTTCTTGCCATCGCTCTTTATTATTCTGTCTTATATTTCTTGCACACCGCCTAAACTCCAGTCCGGGACCTGCGTCGTTTTTGCTACAGTTCCTCGGTATGTCAAGTTTCTCCATTAGCACCGGGTGGCGGTTGAGTGCTAGCTAGCTCTTCCCTGCTGTATCGTCTCCTGCTGTAAACAGTGGCTCTGTCCGCCGACTCGGCAGACCTTTGGGGCGATCTATGTGTCCGTGATATATATATGTTATGGATGATATGGACAAAGGAAGAGGGCTGTCTGCCATCCAGAGCCTGAGCCGACAAAGAAGCGTCCCCAGGCTTCACCCGAGCAGAGTTCAGCCCCAGCAGGAAGAGGATCTCCTGTTGCCACGCTGGGTGAGCCACTTGTGTGGGTAACATCGCCAGGGGGTTCTGAGACTGCAGAGACCATCATGCCTGGTGTTGGGGCCACCGCAGCAGAGTTTGAGTTGGACATCCAGGGGGCCGGGCCCGGGACATCACCATCCGGATCGACGGAATCCTGGACAGTGGTGGAACTTGAACTCAGGCAAGTACTCGCCTTTGTTTTCATTCTTTCAGTATTGGAGAGATCTTGTCTGGCTTATGGTGGGGAGAGCCAGGTGCTGCTGTCAGCAGCATCTGAGCTTGTCTCGCGGGGTTCCACTGCCGCCGGTGATCCTGACCCTGTTTCTCTCCCTCTTTCATTTGAGTCTTCTCTCAGGGTCACCGAGAATCTTCCAGCTACACCAGAGGTCTCCCTGGGTTCCGGTCCGCCACCTGAGGTCTTTGTGGGTCCAACTCCTCTGGCTGAGGTTGTCGTGGAGATGCCATACCAGCCCGGGATCTCCGAGGGTGCAGTACCTCCTCAGTCTGGGTCTCTGTGGGTGCTGTGCCCCAGCTTGAATCCCACGTGGGTGCAGCACTCCAGTGTGTGCCCCCTGTGGGTGCTACGCTCCAGCCTAGGGGCCATCGTGGGTACAGCTACACCTCAGTCTGGGGCCACCAAGGGTGCAGCTATGCCTCAGTCCGGGGCCACCGAGGGTGCAGCTACGCCTCAGTCCGGGGCCACCAAGGGTGCAGCTATGCCTCAGTCCGGGGCCACCGAGGGTGCAGCTACGCCTCAGTCCAGGGCCACCGAGGGTGCTGCGCGGATGCCCAAGGCTGCTGTGGGTCCTTTGTCTCCTTCTGGTTCCATCGTGGTTCTTCCTCTGCCATCTTCCTCTGTGGGTGCTCATCGCCTGGGTCCGGGGGTTGGTGGTGAGTGATGGTTCCAACCGCCGTCTACAGGAGGGTGTGTGTGGAGCTCTGCGACCCGCTGGCCCAGAGAAGCGGGAAGACCGCTCGCGCCTTCCCGGTTGCATGGGTGGCTTCAGTGTCCTGGAAGGCCACTCAATGGACTTTGTCAACCTGGTTGGGGTCTCTGGAGACCTGGTAGGCACCCGACTTTTTCCACCTGGTGGTCGGGTGGAGCCGGGACTCTGGTAGGCCACCAGAACAGTTCCCTTATTTATCCAGTATTGTTTAGTGTTCTTGGTACTTTGCTTTGTCTGTGTGTTG
Organism: Pholidichthys leucotaenia; assembly: GCA_020510985.1. Lineage (NCBI taxonomy): Eukaryota > Metazoa > Chordata > Actinopteri > Cichliformes > Pholidichthyidae > Pholidichthys > Pholidichthys leucotaenia. Next base: position 289,046,144 of record CM035842.1, read on the forward strand.
GTCATGTGTTTTGTCAGGTTGTTTTTGTTGTCGTGTCTCTCCCTCCAGGCCTGGATTCTCCCACCGCCCTCCCAGGGTTGGTTTTTGAAGTTAATTTCTGTTTGGGGGGGCGGTGTACTTTCTTTCTTTTTGATGTTACTGTGGGGTGTTTGGGATCCCACCCCTTAAGGATGGGGCACTGTCATGATGCCAAGCGTGGGTCTGTAACCGTGCTCAGGTCATTTGGTTATTTTCCTTTTTCTGTTTATGTATTTAGTCTTGATTTTTGCCATTATTGTTTGTGCTTTTATTTTGACAGTGTCGTGACAGGACTTCCGTCTGTCAAGTCTGTTCACAGCCTGTCACAGCTGTTTTGTGTCACTGATTATGTTTTCACTCGTGCTTCCACACCTGATGCACATTTTGGTTTTTGCTCTGTTACTATTTAAGTTTGCTGGTGAAGTTTTTTCCTCGCTGCAACCTCGTCATGTTCAGACAGGAATCCCCTCACCTGATTCCTGTTTTAAAGTCTCAGCCTTTTTCTCTGCTTCGCCACTTTCACAGTAAGTTACCTTTCATGGTTTTCCTTTATTTGTATTTTTCTGTAATCACCCCTTTGTGGTCTTGAAAATAACTTTTTGTAATTCACCCTTTATGGCAAGTATTGTGTTCCTTACTATTTAACAAATGAGCAAACTCACTGCAGGCTAGTGGTGCCTTGTTTCTGCCTTAAAGGGGCCAATTATGACAAGATGACTTTTCAGCTCAGCATTTTTCCCCTTTTGTTCTTTCTAAAGTAACTAACTTGGCATCAGCTGTGATTGATGTCTTCCTTATTACAAAGCAGCATTACTATCATGTGCATTTTAGCTCACTCGCATGGGCTTTGGTCAGCACAAAACCTGTCTTAAACCGTCATGAAAACAATTCACTTTAGATAATGTGCCTCATTGCATTATAGGGATGAGAAGTAGTGCTTTGGATTGGATTATCCAGAACACACCTCTGAATAATTAGACCGGCCTCTTTTGCACCATGTGCCCGGCAGAAAGTGCGTTTCTACGCTGTTGTGATAAGGAAATGAACTTAGAAACACCCATAAACGTGTTTTGCATCATTGACAACTGACTGACCCACCTCGCCATTGTAATACAGCCCAAAGTCTCAGAAAAGAGCAAAGAGTTTTAATACAATAGACCCAACAGATAACACTGGCCAACACCAAATTTATTGTCTAAGTTTTTTTTAGCTGATTTAGGACAATTTTGATGTGCTGAATCCAAAAATCACATTGGTTTTGCTCAGTCAGGTCAAGTTTTTGAATTATGGCCACATGTTGTTTTACACGTTTTTGTTTACATGTACAGGTATTTTCACTTTATATGATGCAAAATTCTTTTTTATGTCTTGATATTCTCCGAATTTTGAACAATGATGACATAACATTAAATTTACATGTACTTACCTTTAAATAAAGGTAAGTACATGCACAGTACTAAGTACAGGTTTTTACTTAGTACCTGATCGAGAGAAACAAATGTCATTTTCGGATTCAGCGGTGCAAAATTGTCTTAAATCAGTTGAAAAAACACAGACAACTTACAAAAAAATTATTTCTGTAACCCTGTGTAATCATTGTTTTGAGAATGCTGAGTAGTCAGTTGGCATCATGTTCTGTTACAGTGGTCAAAGCTGGGCTGGATCCTTGCTGTCTCATTGAAAAAGTACTGGGTCTAATGTCGTTTATGATTACAGGAGACAGAATGAATGGACAATAATAAAAAACAATGTTATAACAAACCACAGTCAGCGGAAATTGGGGGTTAGAGTTGAACTGTGTTTAAAACAAACCCTAACTTAAACCTTAAAGGTAATGTCTCACAGAGCGGTGAATGCTGACGAATGCAGCGATTTTTTGATTTGGCAATTTTTCTGATGAATGTCAGCAAAAACCAGGCCCGAAGTGGCCCACAGGGAGACTCGGGAGGATTCCTGGTGGGTCGCTTCACTGATGGGCTTGTGTTCCAGTCAGAAGGAAAATTAATTAACGTGAATATCATTATAATCTGATCATCTGTGGCAGGCAGCATGGGCAGCATTAGGCCTTTATTAGGGGTGCTGCAGCACCCCTAAATTGAAACTCAGCACCCCTAAAAATTGGAGTGAGAAAAGTTGTGATTATAAAATTTTAATTCATCTTTGACAAGCTGAAATAACATCTAAAACATATTCAGTAGTTTGTCATTTAAACTTTTTAAAAATGAAAATGAAAACACCCCCCGCCATGCAAATGGTATGGTCCCTCCTCTCATACATGCTCTCTCCCCTGTTCCTGCTCCACACGCTGGAGCCCTGGCTGCAGCCAGCCTGACGCACACACACATAGAGGTCCCTCTGGTCCCCCCCTGTCCCAATAGCTAGAAAAGTGAAGGGACAGGAGGCCGCTGCAGCTTTTCTACAGGTAACACACTCATAATGGTGTATGACGCCAGCCTCATCTGGAATATTCTGTAACATTATGAATAGTTTTTGGGTCTGTCTGAATTTATTCGGTAAGAGTAGGCTGCATACCTGCAAACATTTAGGTTTCAAAGCATATGAGGTTGTCATCTGGGGTGAGGGTTACAAAATAGGCTATTAATAGGTTACCCGTCGTCGGCCTCCGTCGGTCTATGATGACCATGGAAGAGAATCCTAAACGTCTACTCTGCTGGAACAGCACCGCCTGTGGCTGAACAGGCCGATGCGCGAATGACAGTCCCTGTCACACAGGTCACACTTGTGGGTGGTCTCCGTGCTGCTGGGTCTGTGGCAGTTCTTCCTGCGGGTCCTTTTTTCATCTGCTACAGCAGTCAGTCTCTCTTCACCCGCCTTGAGCTGTCTGGTCAGGGTGCCTGTCCATTTGGAGCGGTCCGTTGCAAGGTCCTCCCAGCGCTCTGTGTTGATATCCAGGGCCTTCATTTCTCTCTTGCAGACGTCTCTAAAGCGCAGCTGTGGGCGGCCAACGTCTCTCCTGCCAGTTGCCAGTTCTCCATAGAGGACGTCTTTGGGGATTCTGCCATCCTCCATACGGTGAACGTGGCCTAGCCAGCGGAGCCTGCGCTGCCTGAGTAGAGTGAACATGGAGGGAAGGCCGGTGCGGGACAGAACTTCTGTGTTGGGCACTTTGTCCTGCCAGGATATGTCCAGGATGTGGCGAATGCAGCGCAAGTGGAAGGAGTTCAGTCTCTTTTCCTGCCGGGCGTATGTTGTCCACGTCTCACTCCCATAGAGCAGTGTGCTGATGACGCAGGTGTTGTACACTGCCATCTTCGTCTTGACAGAGAGTTTGGGATTCTCCCACACTCGTGTGGTGAGGCGAGCGAGTGTGAAGACTGATTTTCCAATCCTCTTGTTGATCTCTGTATCAAGGGAGAGGTTGTTGCTGATCGTGGACCCCAGGTACGTGAACTGATTCACGACCTCCAGCTTGTAGTCATCAATGGTGATGGTTGGTGGTGCTTCCGTGCCTTGCGCCAAGACGTTAGTCTTCTTCAGGCTGATGGTAAGCCCGAAGTCTTTGCATGCCTGGGAGAAGCGGTCCATCAGGGTCTGAAGCTCCTGCTGTGTGTGGGTTGCAACTGCAGCGTCATCTGCGAACAGCATGTCTCTGATTAGAGCCTCGCGTACTTTGGTTCTGGCTTTCAGGCGGGCGAGGTTGAAAAGCCTGCCGTCAGATCTTGTATGCAGGTAGATTCCCTCTGTTGCTGTGCTGAAGGCATGCCTCAGGAGCATAGCAAAGAAAATCCCAAAGAGGGTTGGCGCAAGTACACAGCCCTGTTTCACTCCGCTGCGTATGTTGAATGGCTCTGAGACGTTGCCATCATGCTGCACTATCCCCTGCATGTTGGTGTGAAACAATTCGATGAGGCTTTGCAACTTTGGTGGGCATCCTATCTTTGGCAGGATCTTGAAAAAGCCCTCTCTGCTGACCAGATCGAACGCTTTGGTGAGGTCGATGAAGGCGACGTACAGAGGCATGTTCTGTTCTCTGCATTTCTCCTGGAGTTGGCGGATGGAGAATATCATGTCTACCGTCGATCGCTCAGCGCGGAAGCCACACTGAGACTCGGGGTAGACACGTTCAGCAAGCTTCTGTAGACGAACGAGAACAACTCGTGCGTAGACTTTGCCAACAACGCTGAGGAGGGAAATGCCCCTGTAGTTGTTGCAGTCGCTTCTCTCCCCTTTGTTTTTGTAGAGGGTGATGATCTTGGTGTCCCTCATGTCCTGTGGTACGGCACCTTCCTTCCAGCACTGGCAGAGGACGTCATGCAATGGCAGCAGTAGGGCGGTCTTGCAGTGCTTGAACAGGTCAGGGGGTATGCCGTCGTTGCCGGGTGCCTTGCCAGCGGCCAAGCTATCAATGGCCTTACTGAGTTCGTCGATGGTTGGCTCGACGTCAAGTTCGTCCATGGATGGCAGGCAGTCGATGGCATCAAGGGCTGACGGTGTCACGGTGTTCTGTCTAGAGTAGAGGTCGGAGTAGTGTTCCACCCATCTCTCCATCTGCTTGTTCTTCTCTGTGATCATCTCCCCAGTGGAAGATTTGAGGGGGGCCGTCTTGCTCTGAGCCGGACCAAGTGCTTTCTTGATGCCATCGTACATACCACGGATGTTCCCTGTTATGGCAGCGGTTTGAATGTCTTGGCTGAGCTGAGTCCAGTACTCGTTGGCACAGCGCCGAGCAGTCTGCTGAACTTTGCTTCTCGCAGCCCTGAGAATCTGGAGATTCTTCTCGTTTGGGTACTTCTTGTACTCAGCAAGTGCTGAGCGCTTGGCTTCAATGACGGGGGTCATCTCGGTCAACTTGGCATCAAACCAGTCCTGTGACTTCGAGGTCTTCCTCCCAAAGGTAGCCAAGGCTGTGCGGTAGATAGTGTTTCGCAGCTCTTCCTACTTCTGCTTTGCAGATTCTCCTCCTTGTGGTACACCAAGTTCCTTCTCAAAGGTGGAGGCAAACTGCTCAAGAAGTTCTGGTTGGGCCATCTTGCTGGTGTCAATCCGTGCCTTTCCAGGTTGTCTAGCACAATGGAATTTCTTCAGCTGCAGCTTGACCTTGCAACACACCAATGAATGGTCTGTGTCGCAATCTGCACTCTGGAACGAACGGGTGATTAGCACGTTCTTCAGTGAGGTGCGCCTGGTCAGGATCAAGTCTAGCTGGTGCCAGTGCTTTGAGCGCGGATGTTGCCAGGAAACCTTGTGTTGGGGCTTGGTCTTGAAGAACGAGTTTGTGATGCACAGATCGTGATATGTGCAGAACTCGAGCAGCCGCTGTCCGTTGTCGTTCATTCTGCCCACGCCAAAAGGTCCAAGACAGGAGGGCCAGGAGTCGTGGTCAGCACCCACTCTGGCATTGAAGTCTCCAAGGAGAATGAGTTGTTCAGAGTTGGGGATCATCCTGACAGTTGTTGTGAGATTCTCATAGAACTCGTCTTTTGCCTCTGGTGTGGCTGTCTGTGTTGGGGCATACACAGTGACGAGGGTGACTGGGCCTTGAGTGGTGTTCAGGCGGAGGGTGAGGAGTCGTGCAGAGCCAGTGCTGCCCGGTTCCACCATCTTCAGCAAAGTGTTCTTCACTGCGAAGCCCACTCCGTGTTCCCTGTGTTCGTCACTGCCCTTTCCCTGCCAGTAGAACGTGTAGTCCTTCTCTCTCAGTGTGCCTGCATCAGCTAACCGTGTTTCCTGGAGAGTGGCGATATCCACTCCCAGTCTCTTCAGCTCATTATTGATGATGGCAGTCTTCCTGGTGTCGTTGATGTCCTTGAGGTTAGCAGCGAGTCCTGTCATCATAGTGCGGACGTTCCAAGTTCCCAGTTTTAGAGTTGGTCTCTTTTGTTTTATTGTCTTGCCTGGTGCGAAGGTTCTCAGCCTGCTGTTTGGATTTCTCCTTATCCCCATGCACCCAATGAGGAAAGCAAGCTGTGGCGGGACAACACCTTATTGGCTGGGGGCTGCCCAGCTTGAGGCGGGCGGTAGCTGTCCAGTGAGATCTGATGATCCCTCCCACCGTCGGGAACAACCCCTGGCGCCACGCTCTACGCCAATTGAGCAGTGGCTTATAACCGGTAACTGTCATTCCCCGTGTTTTGTCTACGCCAAAGGCGAAGCTGGAGTGTCCTCTCCAGTGATCCGGTGTTCTACCTTCCAGCGTTGGGCATTGGTGGTTGGCGTTGGGCGTTGGTGGTTATTAATAGGTTATAAATAACCTATAACAGAAAATACTGCATCTTTGCTCATTTTATTTTTGATTTTTAATTTATGAGGAAAAAACTCACAAATTTATGAGAGTAAAGTCTCAAATGTACAAGAAAAAAGCCCTAAATTAGCACTAAACACAAATTATGAAAAAAAGTTGATTTAAGTGGGAAAAAAATCTTTCATTTTACAAGGAAAAAGTAGCAAATTTAGAATAAAACTGCCATAAATTCAGGAGAAAAACCTCAAACTGTCCAGACTAAAGTCACATCTCAGTAACTTCTTAACTATTTTGGGGTAACTACTCTTATGTATATTTGAGTGATAATATACAAAGATAACTTACTTTTACTTGTGTACAGTTTCAGGCTACTCTACCACCTACATTAGAGATTTTTATAGAGATCTCATAAATTACCTTCTTTTTCTTATTATTTTTATTCTTTTTAAATGATAGACTTTTTCTTCTGTCTTTGTATTTTTGCCTCAATAATTTTCCGTCATCTTTCCATTGATTTTTTCGTTAATTTTTTTAATTATTGCAAATGACCGACATTTCTCTTGTGATTTTCTGACATTTCTCTCAACAATGTATTAATTTACTTTTTCTTAGTGAATTTATTAAATCTTTTAAATAATTTCCTGTGTTTACATTCTCAATGACTGTAATTGTACATATGTGAATTTTTTTCCTCATAAATCTGCAACTTTTTCCGTGAATTTGTAATTTTTATCTTATAAATTCAAGTTTGGTTTTTTTGTAATTTTGCATTTTTTTTCTCTCATGAATTTAGTACATATTTTCAATAAATGGGCAGTCGTCCCTATAAATTTGTTACTTTATTGCAGAAAATTTGAAGCTTTTATTGTATAGATGTTTGTTCCTTGTAATTGTGTGACTTTTTCTCAAAGTTTTGCACCTTTGGAAAATTTTGAGACTTTAAAATTATGACAAAATATTTATAATAGATAAATAATTTTTTAAATTAAACAAACTTCCGGCGCCACACGAGTCGGCTGCCTTTTGCAACAGCGGCTCAATTCTGAGTTTTTTTCTTTCTTTCTTTACACACTTTATACATCACGGACACACAGATCGCCCCAAAATGCCTCCCGAGCCGGCGGACGGAGCCACTGTTTACAGCAGGAGACGGTACAGCAGGGAACAGCTGCTTGCACTTAATCTCCACTCGGTGCTGACGAAAAAACTCGACGTACCGAGAGAAATAAGGCGAAAACGACGTGGTTGTCGGGCTGGTGTTAGACGGCGGACAAGGAGTATAAGGTACAGACCCACCTTCCCATCCGTTATTATGGGGAATGTACGCTCTATACTGGGAAAGGTAGATGAGCTAGCGGCTATCTGCTGTTACGATAGCACACACCGGGAGTGCTCTCTCCTTTTGTTTACTGAGACGTGGCTAACTGAACTAGCAGCAGATGCTAACATTGAGCTGGAGGGTTTCCACATGATACGGGCAGACCGAACACCAGACAGTGGCAAAGCAAGGGGCGGTGGAGTGATAATGTATGTTAACAACAACTGGTGCAGACCGGGACATATCACTTTTAAACAACGTCACTGCAGCAAATACATTGAGTTGCTAGCTGTTAGCATGCGGCCTACATATCTCCCGAGAGAACACTCACACGTGATCTGCATTGTTGTTTATGCAAATCCGACGGCGAACGCTGGGACAGCACGTGACATCATCCATTCAGTAACCAGCAGGCTTGCAGACAGAACACCCAGATGCTCTTCTCCTCATCTCAGGCGATTTCAACCATGTTTCACTGTCTCCCGTTCTACCCACGTTTACCCAGTATGTCACATGCCACACTAGAGACAATAAAACACTGGACTTATTCTACGCAAACACTAAGGAGGCGTACACCTCATCACAACTCCCCCCACTCGGGAGATCGGATCACAACTTGGTTCATCTCCAGCCGGTGTACAAACCCCTAGTGCACAGACAACCCCCGGCCATGCGCACAGTGATATTATGGTCTGAAGAGGCAATGGACACTCTAAAGGGCTGTTTTGAAGCCACCGCCTGGAAGCAGCTCTGCGATCCATATGGTGAGGACATCGATGGCCTCATTCACACCTTCACGGGCTACCTCAGCTTCTGTGCTGACAAATCCGTTCCCACCAAGACCATACGGTGTTGCTCAAACAACAAACTCTGGATCAACCCTGAGATTAAAACACTTCTGAGAGAGAAGAAGAGGATCTTCAGGCCGGGGAACAGGGAGATGCTGAAGTCCGTACAGAGGGAGCTGAGGAGAAAGATCAGAGAAGGCAAGGACAGCTTCAGGAGGAAGATGGAGGACAAGCTGCAACAGAGCGACATCAGCGGGGTCTGGAGAAACCTCAAAACCATCTCTGGGCTCCAGAATACCTCCCCCCAGGCCACGGGGGGCAGGGAGTGGGCGAACAATCTGAATTTGTTTTTCAATAGGTTTGACCAACCGCCCTCCCCCCTGACTGCACAACAACCACTGCTGCCTGTAAAGACATCAAGTCCTGCTGCCCACTCCCCACTCCACCAACACCCCCCCACTCCCAACACACAGCCCCCCATCCTGACCCTGACCAGGACCCAGGTGAGGACGGAGCTGAGGAAGATCAAGGCGAGGAAGGCGTCGGGACCGGACGGCATCAGCGCAAAGCTCCTCAAGTCCTGTGCAGACCAGCTGTGTGGGATTGTGACGTACATCTTCAACCTGAGCCTGAAGCTGGGGAGGGTACCACAGCTGTGGAAAACATCTTGTGTGGTACCTGTACCAAAAACTTCCCACCCCAAAGACCTGAACAGCTACAGACCAGTGGCCTTGTCGTCCCACTTGATGAAGACCCTGGAGAGACTGCTCCTTGCTCACCTCCGCCCCCTGGTGGAACCAGCGATGGATCCACTCCAGTTCGCCTACCAGCATGGCACTGGGGTGGAGGATGCGGTGATCTTCCTCCTTCACCATTCTCTGTCCCACCTGGAGAAGCCCGGGAATGTGGTGAGGATCATGTTCTTTGACTTCTCCAGTGCTTTCAACACCATCCAACCGATGATCCTGAAGGACAAGCTGCTGCGCGCAGGGGTGGACCAGCACCTGTCATCATGGATCCTGGACTACCTCACGAACCGGCCTCAGTTTGTGAGAACCCGGGACTGTGTGTCCGACACGATCATCGGTAGCACGGGGGCCCCCCAGGGAATGGTGTTGGCTCCCTTCCTGTTCACTCTTTATACTGCGGACTTCTCATACAACACAACACACTGCCATCTACAGAAGTTCTCTGATGACTCTGCGATCGTTGGCCTCATCTCCAATGGAGATGAGTATAGAGGGCTTATCCAGGACTTCGTGGACTGGTGCCATCGGAACTGCCTCCAGATCGACGCAAGGAAAACTAAGGAGCTGGTGGTGGACTACCGCAGGCAAGGACAACCCCTCACAGCACCAGTAAATATACAGGGAACAGACATTGAGATGGTGACATCCTACAAGTACCTGGGTGTTCATCTGAACAATAAACTAGACTGGTCACACAATACTGACGCACTCTACAAGAAGGGACAGCACAGGCTGTTCCTACTGAGGAGACTCAGGTCTTTTGGTGCACAAGGGGCGCTGCTGAAGACATTCTATGACACGGTGGTGGCATCAGCCATCACTTTTGGAGTGGTCTGCTGGGGCAGTGGCATTACTGCAGCCGATAGGAAGAGACTGAACAAACTGATCAAGAAAACTAGCTCCGTCCTGGGGCAGCGCCTTGATCTGGTGGAGGAGATTGGAGAGAGAAGGACGGTGGCTAAACTGTCATCTCTGCTGGAGTCCGAGTTCCACCCTATGCAGGACATACTGAATGCACTGAGGAGCTCATTTAGGAGCAGACTACATCATCCCAGGTGCACAACCGAGAGGTTTCGCAGGTCCTTCCTACCAAAGGCTGTCAGACTGTACAACCTAAGCAGGGCTGCTCGCAGAGATAGCAAAAAGACGTAACAACCTAATAGTATTTTTGAATGCAAAAGATGCAATAGACTTACACAATGGTCCCCTCCGGCATACAACTAGGAAAATACCGGTAGCTACGGAGGGTGAGAATATGTATGGGCACATAATCATACCATGTAGGATAACTAAGTAGACGGTTGTGCTGTTTCATCCCATCTAGCAACAATGCTCTGCACTGTGTGTGTTTATACATTTACATATTTATTCCATCTAGCTACAATGCTCCGCACTGGGTGTGTTTATGTTTATGTTTATATTTATATATCTATATATTCATTCCATCTAGCTACAATGCTCTGCACTGTGTGTTTATATATCTACATATTATTCCATCTAGCTACATTGCTCCGTACTGTGTTTATATATTTACATATTTTTTCCACCTAGCTGCAGTGCTCCGTACTGTGTGTTTATATATCTACATATTATTCCATCTAGCTACATTGCTCCGCACTGTGTTTATATATTTACATATTTATTCCATCTAGCTGCAATGCTCCGTACTGTGTGTTTATATACTCATATATTTATCCCATCCAGCTACAATGCTCTACACTGTGTGTCTGTGTGTATATATATATATATTTAAAGTAATATGTACATATGTATATTAGCTGCACTTGCTTGCTTGCTTTTTTTTTTTTTTCTTGCCTTCTGATTGTTGCTCTGAGTGTTGCTATCCCTGTGCTGTTGCAGTCCTGCAATTTCCCCGTTGTGGGACTAATAAAGGCTTATCTTATCTTATCTTAAAGTAGAACTGAACCCACCTTTTTGCCGAAAAAGTAGAATAGCAGATTAATTCCTTATTACCTATTGTATTTTTCAACACATAAGAAATTTTTAGGCCGTGCGATGACCAAGCTATAAGCCGATAAACTTTTGCCTCTGGCTGGCAGTGCCAAACAAACCGGAAGTAGTGCAGACAACGCTGCGTGACGTCACGAGTGTGACCCTTATCAAAACAACAATGGTAGATGATAGCAGTTCCAGCAGTCAAGAACACCAGAGTTTTCAGAGTGAAGAGGCATTCAGGATCGGTGATGAGACAGAGGAGGATGCAGGAGTGTCAAGTGAACAGGAAGAGAGCGAGGGAGGCATCGAACCATACAGATTAGAGCCAGAATTTTTGGGGGATTCCGGCACCGACTCAGACCGCAGCAGTGGTGGGGAGGAGAGTCGCTTATTGAATACAGAATGGTGAGTCTTTACTTTGGCATGTTTGGGGTGTCAGGATAAGGAAAATTAACAATAAAAAAGAAAGGAAAAAAAAACATCAGCATTTTTCCAACTTATTACAGTGATCCCTCACTTATCGCGTTTAATGGGGACCAGAACCGACCGCGAAAAGTGAAAAACCGCGAAGTAGCGTCACCCCCCTCCCCTAATGTAGAGACTAAATTAGAACTTCAGGTATCAACACGGAGAGCCCGCACAACTCAAAATCCACCTCTCTGACCACCGCTCCACTCCTCTCCGCCCACCTCTTCACCGCTCGGGAATCTCGCAAGCTGATTGGCTGAGACGTTTTACCTCGCAAGGTGATTGGCCGAGACGTTTTACCCAGCGAAGGAAGACCGCATTCATTGTTCTTTATCGCTCGTGTTACTTAGTGGCACTTTTCGCTGTTCTCTTGTGCCTTTTTGTGCAAAATAGTGCTTGTGACGCCCTTGGGGGGGGGTGACGCTACTTCGCGGTTTTTCACTTTTCGCGGTCGGTTCTGGTCCCCATTAAACGCGATAAGTGAGGGATCACTGTATATCTAGAAACGCATCGCTTCCCGGTCGCTTTTCCTCCCCCTTTCTTTTCTTTCGTCACCATGACAGCTTTCCTTGGCCACTGAACAGATCTTCCCAGGTGTTGGAAGTGTTTTGTAGTCGACTATCACGACAAAATGCACCAAAAACAACCAGTGTCGACGTGCTCGCAATGGTAAACATGAGGACTGGGTCACACTCGTGACGTCACGCGGAACTCCGGCTGCACTTCCGGTTAATCGGCGGATTCGTCTGATTTTTCAGGGCGGGAAATTCAAAATCGCGATTTTCTCCAAGATTCCGAGATTTGTGGAGGGGGTGCCAATGATAAATTATCTTTATAATTGTATGTACTATCACCCAGTGCCGTTCAATGCCGTTCAGTTCAGTTCACCTTTAAATAGATAATAAAGTTTCTTTCTTTCTTTCTTTCTTTCTTTCTTTCTTTCTTTCTTTCTTTCTTTCTTTAAAACCACATGGATTCACTTGTTAAGGGCAAAAGTGGGATAATTCTGACCTCTGTTAGACCATGGTTGTGATGGTTGGATGTTGCTACTTAACAAATTGGACCAAAAATTCCAGGGACGATTTTTTGTCCCAGTCCAGCCCTGGCTAAGACAGCTAGTAGCAGACATTTTTTCTTTAATGATTGCATTGTCAATCAACCACTGTGCACTGTTTGAATTTGAAAGAAAGAAGCTGTTGTCGTTTTGGTATAAGCAAAATTTTAAATCCAAGCTGTCACTGTTTTTATGTATCATCACATACCATGTTCACTAACTAGAAGCCAGGGAGGAGATGTATGAAAGATGATAATTCTAACAAAAAAATGTGTGTGTGTGTGTGTGTGTGTGTGTGTGTGTGTTGGGGGGGGGGGGTTACCCCTAAAGCTCTGATCCTAGAACTGCCCCTGGCAGGCAGGTTCAGCAGGATTCAAAGGGGTGCAGGACTCCAGAAGTTGTGTTCATACTGTATTTCAGTAGTTAACAAGTAATATAAGAGGCTATTTTTCCCAGAAAGAAAAAACGTCAGAAGGCGCACATGAGAGAAGAGGAGGCAGCAGAGGAGTGTGTCCTTTTCAGCAAAGGTGATGAGATTCCCAGCACCTCAGGTTAGTGACCTGACTCTCAGAACAACTTCTAAATATTTAGCTGCCATCAAACAGTTCACACTTCTCTGACTCCGACGTCTCCTTTCTCATGTTGGTCTAAATGAAAAACTAAATAATTCCTCATTGTTAAGATTTTCAAAGTTGTAACTTTCCAAGAAAAAAAAAAACAGGTTACATGAACTTATAGGTTAATATGAAAATTTATAAGAAAAAGGTACAATTTTTATGGTAAAAGATTTTTTTAAAAATTACATTTAAATTGCATAATTGCATATTCAAGAAAAGGCTGCCTATTTATAATAAACATTCTACCACTTTCTGCCTGTTTCTTGACTTTAAGCTCAAATACTGCTCCTTGCAGATTTTTGTGGGCACAATTTGGTGAAAAAAACTCTTTCCACAGTAGATGTTGCTGAATGTTGGAAAAAAAAAAATCCTGGTTCTCAAGTGATTTATTTTTTAACAAGGGGGTTGTAATGGTAGTGTCATGTGTCTGCGCTCATGTTTTTACTTGAGCTCAGACCATCACTTTATTTCGAAGTTTTGTTTGTTTGTTGGTTTGATTCGTCTATTTCTGTATATGCTTTGTGGGTTGTTTTCTTTTGAGCCTCCTCTTGCCAGGCACTCCCACCACTGCCCACAGGTTACTCTCCTGCCAGCTTAGCTGCAGGCAGCGGGGCTAATTAGGTCACTGGCTCCTCATTGACTCACACCTGCAGCTCATTAGGATGTATGGTATTTAAGTGCTGCCTTTCCACTATTTATTTACCTTTTGTTCTTATTAAAGACAAAAATAGAAAGGAGATGTTTTTACCTTCTTTACATGTTTCGACTGTTCACTGCAGCCTTTGTCAGAAGTGTCAGCTGATTGCTGCCAGGTGTCATTTTATCAGCTGACTTTCGTAGGAGGGGCCAGTCCAGCAGATCTGTCAGATCCACTGAGCCGGACCCGCTTTCTGCCGTCCGATGGTCTCTGGAGAATGTGGTCCCAGGTGTGGGAAGGCATAAAGGCCCCCTCATCCCGGTTCATGGTATCTTTTCCCACTTCCTGATTTCTATGGCCTCCTTGATCCAGCGTTTGTGTCTGTTGCTCTGCTTTTCCACTGTTTCTTTGCTGCTAGATTGATTGTCATCCTGGTTACTCTCAGAATTATCCTGACCCTGATCAGAATCAGAATCAGGTTTATTGCCATTGTTCATGTAGTACACAAACTAGGAATTTGTCTCGGTGCAATGCTGCAACATTAAACATGATAAGATAAAAGAAATAAACTATACATGCAATAAAGTGTAGAATAAGAGTAAGTGATACTGGTCAGCAGTTAAAATATATTAGCGAGCAGCAGATACTGTGGAGAACTATATAGTGCAGTCGGTAATGCAGGAAGAAAACAGTGATGATTGACATGAGTCTGGTTGAGCTGCTGTACATAGTGCACGAGAGTCAATAAGTCACTTAGTGTTCAGCAGTCTGATGGCAGAGGGGAAGAAGCTGTTCATGTGACGGGAGGTTTTAGTCTGGATGGACCGAAGTCTTCTACCAGAGGGGAGGGGGGCAAACAGTACGTGACCAGGGTGTGAGGGATCGGCTATGATCCGGCCAGCACGCCTTCGGTTCCTGGAGATGTACAGATCCTGGAGAGATGGGAGCTTGCAGCCGATCACCTTCTCAGCAGTGCGCACGATGCGCTGCAGCCTTAGTCTGTCCCTGGCAGTGGCTCCTGCGTACCACACGGTTATGGAGGTGGTGAGGATGGACTCGATGATGGCTGTGTAGAACTGCACTAACATCTTGGTGGGTAGCTTGAGCTTCCTCAGCTGCCGCAGGAAGAACATCCTCTGCTGGGCTTTTTTGATGAGTGAGCTGATGGTCGGCTCCCATTTGAGGTCCCTGGTGATGGTAGTGCCTAGGAAGCGGAAGGAATCAGCAGTGGTGATGGGAGAGCCTGAGAGGGTGAGGGGGGGCAGAGGGGTAGTGACTTTCCTGAAGTCTACAATCATCTCCACTGTCTTCATTCCTCTGATCAGCTCCTCATCTCCTTCTGAGTCAAGCTGGCTCAGGAGTGCTCCTGTCTGTAAGTTTTTCTTGTTTTGCATTTTTGTGTGTACTGCACTATTTTGGACTTTTATATTCTTTTTGTGTAATAAAATGCACAGCACCATTCAATGTGTGGATTTGTCCTCTCTGCCCTGAAGGGGCCTAAACATGACAGGTAGTAGTTGTGGACTCACAAATTTAGCATAAGGTAATGCCTATAAATGTAAATGAAGTATAAATGTGCAAGAATAAAGGTGCAAAACGATGACAAAAGCTGTTAACTTACAAGAAAAATAGCAAATTTAGCTTTTCTACCAGACCGTTGTTGCCAGCGCCATCTTCTTTGCTGCTGTCTGTTGGAGTAGCAGTATCAGAGCCAGCAACACCAACAGACTTGACAAGATTATCAAGAAGGCTGGCTCTGTGATTGGTGTCAGGCTGGAGACTTTTGAGAATGTGGTGGAGAGGAGGACACTGAACAAACTGTTATAACCCTGATCACCCCCTCCACCACACACTGGACAGAAAGCGGAGCACTTTCTCCAGCAGACTGCTACAGCTTTGCTGCCAAAGAGTTAGGTACAGGAAATCGTTTCTGCTACATGCCATTTCACTTATAGGAACAATTAGTTATAAGTGTGATAAGGTACAAGGATTATTCAATTTATACTTAGAGGTGTGTGTGTGGAAACGGGGTTTTACTTCATGACCACAAACACTCACAAACAAGAGGGAAACACTCATAGGGGCACCAGTCCAAACTTGGACAATTTATTAATAACTAATCCTTCAACTTTTCATTAACCAGTCTCAATATTTGTGAATTGTTGTGCTGTGACCCAGGAAAGCACACACACACACACACACACACACACACACACACACACACACACACACACACACACACACACACACACACACACACACACACAAAAAAAAAATCAAGCAGAAACGTCTATATACTGTTTACAGTTTTAATGATCAGACTCAGATTAAATGACATTACATTCAACGGACTTGTAGGTAAAGTGAAATGATCAAGTATCAAGCATCACATTCAACTTGTAACTGATTATTGAGCAAAAAAGTGTAATCACATTTGTGGAACCAAGGAAACCTTAGTATGAATTTGTAACTGTGATGAAAATGGAGACTGAAATAACTGTAACCAAAATATGAAGAAATTGGACCCAAATTTTATGAAGAAAATTATAAAAGCTGATCATATGGAAAAAGAAATTCTTGGTTACTCTAAAAAGTAAAAACGGAAGTTAATGAAAAGAGGGATATTATTTCTCTTTAACTCTATAGCTCCAATCAGAATAATGAACTAGTTTTAAACCTGAGACAAATTATGACATACTTTAAGGTGATGGACATCGCATTACTCAGCAGATGAAACAAAGGAATCTTGCTCATGTGACCTTTGCATTGGCTTCTACCTGGATTCTCAGCTGAAGCTTTATTTGAAGATGATTACGGAGAATATCTGCCAGCAGATATTTCTTCCCAGGGGCAACAGTCAGGAGCTGAGATCCGGTGACGATGATGCCAGTAAAGCCAGAGGCTGCTGGCTGCTGAGTATGCCATGTGGACAACGCAAGAATTTTTCAGCGACTTTCTCGGGTCCAAATAAATTGGAGATAGTTCAAAGTCTGATCAAAGTCTCAGAATCGAAGAGACAAAAATAAAAAAAAATTATTTAAGCCACGAAATCCGAATTCTTCAGATGTTGTGTGGACTGGCAAAAACAGCTTCCAGTGTGTGGAAAATGATCAGACCACTTTAAAATAAGATAAGATAAGATAAGATAAGATAAGCCTTTATTAGTCCCACAACGGGGAAATTCCAGGATTGCAACAGCACAGGGATAGCAACACTCAGAGCAACAATCAGAAGGCAAGAAAAAAAACAAGCAAGCAAGAGCAGCTAATATACATATGTACATATTACTATAAAATATATATATACAGACACAGACACACAGTGCAGAGCATTGTAGCTGGATGGAATAAATATATGAATATAGTGCGTTAAGAAAAATCAATAGAAAAAGTTTGACAGAATAAAATAGAAAAACGTCTGTGAACACGGAGTTTCACTCCATATAAAAGAGAAGTTGGACCTCAAAACAGAAGAAGTATTTTTCCCAGATGTTTAAAGGAAAGAAACAATTCAAGGCAGGACACACAGACAACTTAGACAAATTTTCAGAAAGAACAACTACCTGAACTAGGGCGTCCTTCACTTAAACTGAATAGTTTTTTTCAGGGGAAAAACTTGACTGACATGAAAGGGAACCAATTGTCTCCCATCGCGGGAGAATCGAATGAACTCTGGTCCAATAAGAAAACAGTCCTTTGTCTGTAACCAACCAATAGAATGAAAGGGGGCATTGTCCAACAGACCTGGTGATTGGCTGGTACCAATCAGATGACTGGCATAAGTTTTTAGAAGGCAAACACATATTAACTGTGAAATTCACATTATATAGTATACAAACACCAGCAGAGGACCTCTGTTCAGATAAAAGTAAATTTTGCATTTCATTTGGAAATCAAAGTCCCAGAGTCTGGAGAAAGAGTGGAGAGGCACAGAATCTAAGTTGCTTGACGTTTAGTGTGAAGTTTCCACAGTCAGTGATGATTTGAGGAACCATGTCATCTGCTGGTGTTTGTCCACTGTGTTTTATCAAGACCAAAGTCAGCACAGTCGTCTACCAGGAAATTTTAGAGCACTTCATGCTTCCCTCTGCTGATGAGCTTTATGGAGAAGTTGATTTCATTTTCCAGCAAAAAGTATCAAAACCCAGTTTAATGACTATGGCATCACTGTGTTTGATTGACCAGCAAACTCTCCTGACCTAAAGCCCATAGAGAATCTATGGAGTATTGTCAAGAGGAAGATGAGAGACACCAGACCCAACAATGCAGACGAGCTGAAGGCCACTATCAAAGCAACCTGGACCTTCATAACACCTCAGCAGTGCCACAGGCTGATCACCTCCATGCCACGCCACATTGATACAGTCATCATCATCATCATAGCAGTCTGTCTTGGGCGACAATGACTGTTTCATTTAGGTCTGATCAGATTCCTCCTCACAGCTCTGTCCTTGGCCTTCTGCTGCCAGGAACTCCTGTCTATGTCCAACTTCTCCAAGTTTCTTTTTACAGTGTCTTTAAATCTGTGCCTTGGTCTACCCTGATTGCGTTTGTCCTTGCATAACTGTGAGTAGAGTAACTGCCGAGGGAGACGCTGGTGGTCCATCCTCTCAACATGTCCGAGCCATCTCAGGTTCATCTGTATTAGCATGTCCTCCATTGATGGTAGACCAGCTCGTTTCAACACTTCTATGTTGGTTATCTTGTCTTTCCATGAGATGTTCATTATGGCTCGAAGGTGTCTCATCATGTACGCGTGGAGTTTCTTCACCTGCACTCTGTAGACAGTCCAAGTTTCAGCACCATACAATAAAGTAGCCAGTACGGTCGCTCTGTACACTTTGCATTTCACACAGATAGACACATGTCGATTGTTCCACAGTCTCTCCCTCAAGTTTCCAAACACAGCGCTCGCTCTTCCCACTCTGAGAGATAGTTCATCCTCCAGCCTAGCATTCTCTGAAACAGCACTCCCTAGGTACTTGAAAGTCTTGCACTTGACTAGTGGCTCTGTACCAATGCTGATCTCTTCTGGTAGTGATGTTGATAATTGGAACTTTGGTGGTTGATAAAGGCACTCTGTCTTCTTGATGTTGATTTGGAGGCTGAATTGGCTAGCTGCTCTTGCAAATTTTTTTTTTAACTTTATTTATATAGCGCCATTTCACAACAACAGTCATCTCATAGCACTATCAACTGTAGGGGGAACCCCCACAGTTGCAGAAAGACCCCAGCAATCAGGCGATGCCCTGTGAGCAAGCACTTGGCGACGGTGGAGAGGAAAAACTCCCTTTTAACAGGAAGAAACCTCCAGCAGAACCAGGCTCAGGGAGGGGCAGTCATCTGCTGTGACTGGCTGGGGGGTGAGGGGATAGAGAAGAAGAAAAGAACAGACATGTAGAGAGCAAACAGCACGATGGGGACTCAATCTATGGGAGAGAACAAACAAATGTTAATGACCAGCAAAAAAAATATTTCATTGAGAGTGAGAAAAGGAGTGAGGCCCAGTGCATTACTGGAGGTCCCCCGGCTGACTAAACCTATTAGCAGCATAACTAAGGGAGGGTTCAGAAACACATGATCCCTCCCTAATTGTAGGCTATATCAAAAAGGTAGGTTTTAGCCCTATTCTTAAAAACAGAGATCGAGTCTGACTCCCGAATCCAGATTGGCAGCTGATTCCACAGGAGAGGAGCTTGATAACTGAAGGCTCTGCCTCCCATTGTACTTTTGGAGATTCTAGGTATTACAAGTAATCCTGCATTTTGGGAGCGTAGTGCTCTGTTAGGATAATACGGTAGTATCAGATCTTTTAAATAAAAAGGAGCCTGATTATTTAGAGCTTTGTAAGTAAGAAGAAGGATTTTAAACTTAATTCTAAACTCTATGGGAAGCCAATGAAGGGAGGCCAGAACCGGAGAGATATGATCTCTCTTTCTAGTACCTGTTAAAACTCTTGCTGCAGCATTTTGGATCAGCTGAAGACTTTTTAAAGATGTTTTAGGACAGCCTGATAATAAAGAATTACAATAATCTAATCTCGAGCTAACAAAAGCGTGGATCAGTTTCTCAGCATCACTCTGAGACAAGATGCTCCTAATCTTGGCAATATTACGCAAATGATAGAAGGCAGTCTTAGAAACAAATTTAATATGTGAATTGAAAGACAAATCCTGATCAAAAATAACTCCAAGGTTCCTCACAGAGCTATTAAGAGAAAGAGTAACCGCATCCAAACTGAAAGTTTGATTTGGAAAGGAATTTCTAAGGTTTTTTGGACCAACAAGAATGACTTCAGTCTTATCTGAATTTAATAGCAGGAAATTACAAGTCATCCAAGCTTTGATTTCCTTAAGACAGGCTTCTAACTTGGCTAATTGATTAGTATCATCTGGCTTCATTGACAGGTATAATTGTGTGTCATCTGCATAACAATGAAAATGTATACAGTGCTTTCTAATAATGTTGCCTAACGGAAGCATATATAAACTAAAAAGAGTAGGGCCTAGCACAGATCCCTGTGGAACTCCATGACTGAGCTTTGAGTTGAAAGAAAACTCATTATTTACATGAACAAACTGGAACCTATCAGATAAATAAGATCTAAACCACTGCAACGAAGTTCCATTAAGTCCAACATAGTGTTCTAATCTATCAAGTAGAATATTATGATCGATAGTATCAAAAGCTGCACTAAGGTCTAAAAGGACAAGTACAGAAACTAGTCCATTATCAGATGCAATGAGGAGGTCGTTAGTGACCTTCACTAAGGCTGTTTCAGTACTATGATGGATTCTAAACCCAGACTGAAACTCTTCAAGTAAACCATTTCCCTGCAGGTGGTCAAATAATTGCGTAGCAACAACTCTTTCTAAGACTTTTGAAATGAAAGGGAGATTAGAGATTGGTCTATAGTTAGCTAAAGCTCCTGGATCTAGCGTTGGCTTTTTGAGTAAGGGTTTAATTACAGCCGTTTTAAAAGCCTGCGGTACATGGCCTAAAGTTAATGAATAATTGATTATATGAAGAATAAGGCTACCAATAAGTGGGAAGACTTCTTTAAATAACCTGGTAGGAATAGGGTCTAAAAGACAAGTTGAAGGTTTGGATGAGGAAACTATTTTGTCTAACTCACAATGGTCGATTGGAGTAAACTCATCAAGACAGACATCAATAGAAGGAGTTGTAGTAGTTACAGTATTTAAGTTAACTGTGGGAAGAATCTGATTGATTTTATCTCAGATGGATGAAATTTTATTATTGAAAAAGTTCATAAAGTCCTGACTAGTAAGCTCTAAGGGAATGCTAGGATTGACAGAGTCCTGACTCTTTGTCTACCTGGCTACAGTACTGAAAAGAAACCTGGGATTATTCTTGGTCTCTTCTATTAATGCAGAGTAATAACTCGTTCTAGCTTTTCTAAGAGATTTTTTATAAATTAAAAGATGATTTCTCCAAGCTAAATAGATTTCATCTAAATTAGTGGAGCGCCATTTTCTTTCTAATTGACGAGTCTTCTGTTTTAAGCTACGAGTTTCTGTGTTGAACCAAGGAGTTAGAAATCTCTGATTAGACTTTTTCTTTTTTAAGGGGGCCACCAAGTCTAGAGTCTGATGCAGAGAAGCTGAAACACTATCCACCATGTTATCAATTACAGAAGGAGCAAGCTGTCTATAGCTTATTTCCGTTGTGTTGACACATGGCATAGAGGAAACAATCTGCATAAATTTGGTAACAGCATCATCTGAGAGGCATCCACTGTAATAATATTTTTCTTTAGGAGCCAAATAGTCAGAAATAGTAAAATCAAAGGTTAACAGACAATGGTCTGACAGTACAGGGTTATGAGGAGACACTACAAGATTTTCTATTTCTATGCCATATGTCGGAACAAGGTCCAATGTATGGTGGAGGTAATGAGTAGAATTTCCTACTTTCTGAGAAAACCCAATCGAGTCTAATATTGAATTAAATGCCACATTAAGGCAGTCACTATCTACATCCACATGTATATTAAAGTCCCCTACTATAATTATTCTATCAGATTTCAGCACTAAATCAGCTAAGAAATCAGCAAATTCGGATAAAAATTCTGAGTAGGTTGATGGGGGACGATAAACTATGGCAAATAAAATTGGGTTTAACCTAAAATTGCTAAAGTGCCCAATACTGAGGACCAGGCCCTTAAAGGAATTATAACATGTTTTTTGCTTTACATTAACTAGTAATTTGGAATGGTAAATTGTTGCTACTCCTCCTCCACGACCAGAACTTCTGGGATTTTGACAGTTTAAATAACCAGAGGGAGTTGATTCATTTAAACCAACATAATCCTCTTGCCCTAACCAAGTCTCTGTAAGGGAAATTAAATCAATCTGATGATCAATTAACAGATCATGGACTAACAGAGACTTGGGAGTTAGAGACCTAACATTTAATAAACCATATTTAATTTTTAAATTATGAGGAGGAACAGAGGCCAATTCATTCAATTTAGAGGCTTTATGCTTAATTTGAGTTTTACCAATATTTTGCTTTATCACTTTGGGATGCTTATGCATTATATTTTTATTTACTTTGGAGGGAGCAGACAACGATTCTCTGATGGGGAAGACAGGGGCTAAGCTGAGGGGTGGCGGATGAAGAGGAGCTGCAGAGAGGCGTGTAAGACTGCGACTCTGCTTCCTGGTCCCAACTCTGAGTAGTCAGGGTTTGGGAAATTTGGATAAAAAAGATGCCAGATTGTTAGATAAATGAGAAGCACCATCCAAAGTGGGATGAATGCTGTCTCGTCTCAGAAGACCAGGTTTTCCCCAAAAAGAGCTCCAATTGTCAATGTAGCCCACGTCATTTTTAGGACACCACACAGACAGCCAGCGGTTCAAGGATGACGAGCGGCTAAACATGTCATCACTGGTCAGATTGGGGAGGGGCCCAGAGAATACTACAGTGGCAGACATCGATTTTGCAAAGTCACACACCGATTCTATATTAAGTTTCGTGACTTCCGACTGCCGGAGACGGATGTCATTAATGCCGGCGTGAATAACAATTGTGGAGTATTTACAGTTACTTTTAACCAGCATTTTCAAATTTGACTCGATGTCACCTGCTCTGGCCCCAGGAATGCATTTGACTATGGCTGCTAGAGTCTCTAGGTTCATGTTTCTGACTACAGAGTCGCCAATGATCAGAGTTTTTTCCTCAGCGGGTGTGTCGCTGAGCGGGGAAAAACGATTAGAAACGTGAACAGGTTGGTGGTGTACTGGGGCTTTGTGATTAGGCTTCCTTCTCACCGTCACCCACCCAGTCTCCTCGCTGCTGAGGAGAGCCGGGGAACCGCTGACAGGGGGGCCTAAGCTAGCTAGCTCTGCTGCAGCTAAGGGGCGTCCGTCGAGATTAACTGGCGCAGACGGTGTTTCAATGCAGCGGGGCCGGGATTCCAAATCAGACAACCTCACCTCGAGCGCCTCAAAAAGACAACATTTATTACATTTACCGTTATCACTAAAAGAGGCAGAGGTGTAGCTAAACATCTGACAGAGAGAGCACACCAGAGGAGGAGAGGAAAGAGAGCTAGTAGCCATAGCTAGTGGCTAGCTAGTGGCTGGAGAGCAAACCACACAGGCAGACAGCAAAACAGGAAGTGACGATACGTTACCACAAGGAAGTGACGATCCCAGATCCAAAAAACAATTTGTCCACTAAAGATTGCGTATCTTCCACGCTGTGTGCAACTAGAGCACTGTCGTCGGCAAAGAGCATTTCTCTCACTATCTTTATCGATGTCTTACTCTTGGCTTTAAACTGTGCCACACTGAACAAGTCTGCTTCTTTCCTTGTTTGAATGTATACTCCTTCTGAAGTGCCTTTGAAGGCCACCTCAAGCATGGCTGCCAGATATAGCGAGAAGAGTGTAGGTGCCAGCACACACCCTTGTTTCACCCTGTTGCTTACT
This sequence comes from Pholidichthys leucotaenia, assembly GCA_020510985.1. Lineage (NCBI taxonomy): Eukaryota > Metazoa > Chordata > Actinopteri > Cichliformes > Pholidichthyidae > Pholidichthys > Pholidichthys leucotaenia. The sequence continues at coordinate 289,069,908 of CM035842.1, forward strand.
GAAAAGTCTTTAGATACTGAACCACTCATTGCCACGTTTGCTTGCATACCTGTATGGAGTGCCCCGATCAGGCTGACAAACTTCTCTGTACAACCATATTTCTTGAGTACCTGCCAAAGTCCTTGTCGCAAAACAGTATCAAAGGTTTTACTGAAGTCTATGAAGACTACATAAAGCGGCATGTTCTGTTCGATACACTTTTCTTGAACCTGTTTCAAGCAGAAAATCATGTCCATTGTGCTTCTTCCACTTCTAAAGCTGCACTGGGTTTCCGGTAGTACATTCTGCGAGATGTGTTCACTGAGTCTGTTAAGTAGTACACGTGCGAGAATCTTACCAACAGTGGCTAGTAGTGATATACCTCGGTAATTTCCACAATCCTTCCTGTCATCTTTCTTGAACAAAGGCACAATACTTGCATTCTTCCAGTCTTGAGGTACTTTCTGGGCATCCCATATCTCTTGGATGAGCTTGTGCAGGCAGTTGTTCAGCTGAACACCAGCAAATTTCCACACTTCTGCTGGAATTCCATCCCTTCCTGGAGCTTTACCACCCTGTGTTGTCCTGATAGCTGCCATTAGTTCATCAAAATTTGGTGGTTCATCCAGACTTGATACAGCTGGTCGCTGCACTAGAGCTTCTTTAGCCTCTTCAGTGAGATCTCCAGGGCTGTTTAGTAGTTGGTCAAAGTGGTCTGCAAATCTGTCCAGGATCTTGTCTTTCTCCTGCAAAACAGTTTCACCATCCATAGCCTTTAGTTGGATCAATCCTCCTGGTTTAGGGCCGTAGATTTCTCTCAAACCTGTGAAGAATGTTTTCATGTCTTTCCTGTCTGCTGCAGTTTGAAGTTTCTCCGCTTTTTCATCCCACCAGTTGGACTTCATCTCTCTAGTGTACTTCTGTAGCTCACTCTGAGCCTTTGAGTATTTCTTCTTCTTCGACCTTGTGTTACACTGTAGGTTTTCCTGCCTAGCTGTATTCCTCGCTTCTAGTAGTTTCTTCAGGTGTTCATCATGCTCATCAAACCAATCTTGATGTTTCCTCTCAGGGTAGCACAATACATCACTCGCAGTCTGATACACCGTATCCTTCAGTGTTGCCCATTTCTCTTCTATGTCATTCTCTGAGTTGTTGCTGTCCCAGTCTTTCAAGTTTTCATCCACTTCCTGTGTAAGTTCTTCCTGCTTCTTTTAGCCTTTCAGTGCACTAGAGTTTAGCTTCCGTGGTGGCTTCGCACCCGTCCTGCAGTGCTGTTTTCGTCTGCAAATCCTTAATCTAGATCTCAGCATAACATGATCAGTTCCACAGTCCGTGCCTCTCATTGCTCTGGTGTCCAATACATCCCTTCTGTCTCTCTGCCTGACTATGATGTACTCTAACTCCAGTGCTTGGATCTTGGGTGCATCCATGTCTTCTTGTGTGCGTCCTTGTGCTTAAATAGAGTGTTGGTTATCACAAGGTTGTACTCTGAACATAGTGCAAGTAGAAGTTCTCCATTAGCATTGTACTTGCCTACTCCATCACTGCCTAGTACTCCTTTCCATTTCTCGGTGTCCGAACCAACTCTGGCATTAAAATCTCCGAGTATCAGCCTGTCATCAGTCGGTACACGCCTGATAGTCTCACGTAAATCACTGTAGAACTCTTCCTTCACCTCCTCTGTGTTGGTCATTGTTGGGGCATATACACTGATGAGTGTGGCATACATCTTCCGCTGTAGTGGGAGTCTCATAGTCATTATCCTGTCGTTGATTGGCACCGGTTCCTCATCAAGCATTGCTGCTATCTCCTTTCTAACTACAAAGCCCACTCCTGCTTCCCTCCTTTCTTGAGTTGATCTCCCACTCCAAAAGAAGATGTACCCATGGTCTTCCAAGCTGTCATATCCAGGCAATCTTGTTTCACTAAGTGCAACTATGTCTACATTGTACCTATTCATTTCCAAGACCACAAGCGAGGTCTGTCTTTCTGGGCGCTGTGATGTTCTGTCCAACAGAGTGCGTACATTCCATTCTGCTATACACAAGGCTGCTGTTTTCCTCTTCTTTTGTCTTCCTGCTCCTAGCTTATTTTTCACTGCCTGTCAGAGTGTGAACAGATCAGCGCGGACCTTGCAAGCTCGGGCGGCGTGCGAGCCGGTATGAGTTGCTTTCTGATTGACCATTTCATGAAACTGCTTGCAAAGTATTTGAGTACTGCTAGCTTTTGCTGAACTAGCAGCACATTCTTGGCAGATAAAGGTAATATCAGTGGCAAGGACAAGCCAAGACAAACTGACTCCAGTATCTGTTGCAGTGACTGACCAGATGATAGGTTTGTTTATCTCTGCTCTTTGTGTAGTGCATGTCACAATGCACCGACTGGCACAGTCCACCACAGACCTTGTGACAGATGTGGCTATCTGCCAGGATGTCCAGTCTCACCCTGTGCAACTGGGAGTGGCCCACCACAGACCTGTGACAGATATTGTTTTCAGTTCTGCCAGGATGCCCTGTTTCACCCTCCATGCCCTCGGAAGGGCGGGGGTGCCGGTTGAGTTGCCGACGGCCCGACCCATGAGACAGGTAGTACCGGTTTTCATGGTTATCCACTAGCAAGCAAGCCAATGCCTGACCTGACAAAAAAAGGGGGGATGTAAGTCTCAGTTAAAAGCTGCCAATTTCTGACCAAAAAAGTGCAATTTTATGGGTAAAAATCTGCAACTTTAGCAAAAAGACAAAAAAAAGGTGTAAATTTCCAACTGTTTACAACCTAAAAACGCTGCAGATCTAAGATTTGAGTAAAATGCTGCAAGTTTAAGGTTTTTTTTTTTATTAAACTGCAAATTCAAGAGTAAGAAAAGGTCTAAATTCATGAGGAAAAAGCTGCAAAATTATGAATAATAAAAAGCTGTATGACTGAGGAGCTCAGTCATCCGGGAGAGGCTCAGAGTAGAACCGCTGCTCCTCCACATTGAAAGGAGTCAGTTGAGGTGGTATGGGCATCTGATGAGGATGCCTCCTGGATGCCTTCCACTTGAGGTGTTTCAGGCACGTCCCACTGGGAGGAGACCCCGGGGCAGACCCAGGACACGGTGGAGAGACTATGTCTCCCAGCTGGTCTGGGAACGCCTTGGTATCCTCTCTGAAGAGCTTGAGCAGGTGGCGGGGGAGAGGGAAGTCTGGGCTTCTCTGCTTGAACTGCTGCCTCCGCAACCCGGATCTCCGGAAAAGCGGTAGAAGATGGATGCATGGATGGATGTAAATTTTCAAGTAAGAAGCTACACATTTCTGAGTAAAATGGCTGTAACTCTGCAGAAAAATTCTGCAAATTTATGAGAAAAATCCTCACATTTACAAAAGAATGTTTCTAATTTACATGAAAAAGGTTGTGATAAATTGGCGTGTGTTGGCCATTTTTTTTAAGACAACCATGAGGAGGAACTAAGCGGTTGTGTTTGGAGGTGTTAAATTCTGCAAATCTGCATTAATCAGCAGGGAAAAGGAGAAGAAGAGGAATAGGTGATCCCCAGCAGCAGAAATAATCCAGTTAACCCAGGAAAAGTAAACACATGACACCCCATGACACCCAACAGATCACCCCCCCATGACATCAGTGGGAACAGCTGGGACAAACTTCACACCTCTGTCGATTTACATGTTCCCTTCTAAGGACAATTCAAACAGAGCTGCTGCTGAGATGGAAACCAAAGGGTTAAAGGGTGACGTGGCTTTATCAGCCATAAAGAAATCCGTTATAAAGAAATCCATGATAAAGAAATCCACTGTTAGGGGACAGAAAAAAAGGACTGTGCTTTTAACAGTTCAGTTTCTTTGAAGTTGAGGGCCCATTTGACCCTCCAAATCCTACAGAGTGTTACCAGACTGCTTTAATGATTTGCTGAAAAACATGCCATGCAGCATTTATAAAGCGACTTCCTTTTAACATATGGTAGCAATCGCACTGAAGCTCTGTGGGTGAAGATCAATACTGTCAGCGTCCACAGATGACATAAAACTAGCACCATGGTTTACTTGATTGTGTCTTTAAAATACGACTGTGAGTTGATTCTGCAGTCATTACTGCAGTCATTATTGATACAGTAATTAAACTAAAAGGAGCCCCGACCAAGTATTGAATGTGTTCATGGACATACTTTTCAGTCGGCCAACATTTCTATTAAAAACCTATTTTTTAAAATTAATTTTATATAATAGTCTAATTTTTTGAGAAACTGAATTTGGGGTTTTCATGGACTGTAAGCCATAATTATCAAAATTAAAATAAATAAACACTTAAAGTATATCATTCTCTGTATAATAACTCTATATAATATAGAAGTTTAATTTTTTTTGAATTGAATTACCTAAATAAATCAACTTTTTGTTGACATTCTAATTTATTGAGATGCACCTGTATTTAAGTTCCATATTCTTGTCGAAACATGACTGCAATAAATACTATTGAATAGAAATAGAACTTTTGTTCTAATTTCCTCCATCTGTCAAAGTAAGGGGGGGGGGGGCTGGTCTTGGGCATGAAACTCTGGGCTGATAATTGGTCCCACTCTGGCCCTACACCGAAAACCAAGCTATTATCTCACAGGGCAGAAAATGCTGAGGAACGCTCAAGAACGCTCCTCTTTTTGGGTTTCATCAGGGTTCGTAAAAAGGTTGCAAAACAGTTCGCACACAGTTTTTATGGTCGCAAACAGTTTTGTCATAAAAGGTCTTAAACAGTTGCCAGTATTCATTGTTACAATAGTTTGCGGAAAAATACATTTGCCAAAAAAAAGTTTCCAGTTTTGTGGCAACAAGAAAAATTGTTTGGGACCTTAAAAACTGCCTGGCAATCTTTTATGAACCCTGAAGAAACTAAAAAATCCCTACATTTGCCAACATTCACCACTCTGTGAGATACGAGGGTAACCAAGTACTTTGGCTGCCAAAACCTTACCCATACCTTAACATGAACCACCAAAAACGTATATTCAATGAATAAAGTAGGCAAATCACATAACGTGGAAGTGAATTGCCAAAGCAGAAGTGATAATGAAGGATATAGAAGGATTTTGTTTGTTTGTTTGTTTTAAAAAAGGGTGCTAGCCAAAAATTAAACTCCCATCTCTTGCATGGGACAGTGTTTATGGCTATTCTAGAGTATCTTGGGGCCCTAGGCAAAAATTCACTCAGGGCCGCTCCAACCAGCGTTCATCACCCTTATGTAATAAATAATCTGACACTAACAAAAAATGTGAAATGTAAGCATTTTGTCATAATCGGGGCATGGCCAGGGATCATGCCCACACTTTATGTTCATTTTAGTCTTTGCTTTTTTACGGTGTCATTATTATTATTATCATTATCATTCAGTGTCTTTGTTAGTCTGTCATGTCATCCCCTGTTGTCTGTGTCTTATGGTTGTCTTTTGCATTTAATTATATTCTATGGTCCTGGTTTATTTTTACTTTTTAGTATTATTGTCCTGTGTCTTTAGTCATGTTGTGTCATCTCCTGTCTGTCCTTATTGTCATCATTTTAGTCTTGTGTGCATATTTGTTTGCCTGGTGTCCTCAGCTCCTCATGTTTCTGCATCTATAGGCAGTCCTCCTCATGTGTGCTCCTGTTCAGCCCCTGATTACTCTCCAAGCTGTCCTGTGTTTTCAAATTATGAGTTCCCCTATATACATGTGTCTCTGTGCGCTGTTTGGGAGAGGTCATTATGTCTACTATGCTGCATTGTTACCCTGCCATGTCCCTGTCTATGCTCCAGTACCATGTTTCATGCAAGTTGTTTCACAACACTGCTAGTTTTGCCAAGTTAAATTTAGTGTTAACCACGTCAAGTTTAGTTTAGTTCTCAGCCCATGTGCTGCCTTTGTTTTCCCTCTTTTTATAAATAAATTCATTTTGCACCTGATCCTGCCTGCACCCTTGAATTGTCAATTTAATCCTCATCTGTTGTGAAACAGATACATGACACTTTTTTTTAATTTCATAAGTGCACATTAGTTTCTTTTCAAAATAAGAATAGAAACATAAAATTCAGAAATGGAATTCTGAAGAGCAATAAAAAGCTGCCAGACAGACAGCTTTGTTTCATTTTCAATGCAGCCTGCACTCTCACTTGTTTGTTTATATAAGACGCACACCAGTACTTACCAGAGTAAGGGTGTGGGTGGAGTTAAGGAGTTCTGCACCGGCCTATAAGTGTCATTGCAAACTTTCCACATTGTCACTGCTGTAGTGATTCAAGGTTGGTCAGCCCTCAGGGAGCTCCAAACATTTGCCTGCTGGCATGCAGTGCCTCTGCTCTTACCCCCTTTCCACAGGAAAATTTCAGTTCTTTTTAAAAAAAACAAACAAAAAACAGTGAAACTTGTTAAAATGCAGAGGGATCACCATGTTTAAAAAAAAAAAAAGAACCAGTCTACTGAGTGGTACTGGGAGCTTTAGGGGGATAAACAATCTGTATTACCTTTTATTTGGATGACTTGTTATTTGAATAAATTTGTGATATTTTACCTTAGAAGTTGGTTGATAGCTAAAATAGGATCACCTTGGAGGTGATTAAACCCTGCCCTTAATTAAAGGGCCCATTGTGCAAAATGCTGTTTTTGTGAGTTTTGATCTTATGAAACACAACCATGGGATCTGTACTTTTAAGATATGAAAATTCTGACCAGAAATAAACACACACTGCTTGTATTCACTTAAACTCTTAAATAAATGAGTGGATTGCACCCCCTGGGTTTTGCAGTGTTACACAGCCCCTGCCTTCAGTTTTCTAAGGGTGCTTTGACAGCTAACCCATTTGGTCCAGACATTCGGACTTTTTAGTCTAGTTTGGGCCAAAATTTTAGGTGTAAAACCTCCTTGGAACCATGGTCCAGACCAAAAAGTTGAAGTTCTGTCTGACAAAAAGAGATGGTCTCAGTCCGGATCAAACTGAAGCTTGGTTCAGTTCATTTAGAGGTTGAAAGCAATTTTCAGAAAGATTCAGACTTGTGGACCAAACACAGGAAGTTAAGGTCGCCGATAAAATTGAAAATGAGCCATAGTAGCACTCAGAAGTATGGCCATTGGCAGTAAATAGTGCTGTGAAAAAGTATTCACACCCTCACTGATTTCTTGTATTCTTGCATATTTGTCACACTTAAATGTTTCAGATAATCAAACAAATTTTAATATTAGACAAAGATAACCTGAGTAAATACGAAATGTATTTTTTAAAACTTTTTATTTATTCATCATAACTGAAATACACGAAGATGTACACAAAATCACACCTACCTCATTTACAGTCCGCTTAAACCTACACCATCTTACTTCCTTACATCCCCCCCCCCCCCCAGCACAAACTGTATTTTACACATTGTATTGTGGGCTAAATCAGGTCCATCTTTAGCCTGAGCCTGAACCTGGGGAGGGTACCACAGCTGTGGAAAACATCCTGTGTGGTACCCGTACAGAGGAGCCCTCACCCCTAGGACCTGAACAGTTACAGACCAGTGGCCCTTACATCACACCTAATGAAGACCCTGGAGAGGCTGCTCCTCGCCCACCTCTGCCTCAGGTGGGACCAGCAATGGATCCACTTCCGTTTGCCTACCGGCATGGCATTGGGGTGGAGGATGCAATGATCTTCCTCCTACATCGTTCCCTGTCCCACCTGGAGAAGCCTGGGAGCACAGTGAGGACCATGTTCTTTGATTTCTCCGGTGCTTTCAGCACCATCCAACCAGTGATCCTCAGGGACAAGCTACTGTGTGCAGGGGTGGACCAGCACCTGTCATCATGGATCCTGGACTACCTCACAAACCGACCACAGTTTGTGAGAACCCAGGACTGTGTGTCTGACACCATCGTCTGCAGTACAGGGGGCCCCCAGGGAACAGTTCTGGCTCCCTTCCTGTTCACCCTCTACACTGCTGACTTTTCACACAACACACCACACTGCCACCTACAGAAGTTCTCTGGTGACTCTGCGATTGTCGGCCTCATCTCTGATGGGGATGATGCGGAGTACAGAGGGCTTATCCAGGATTTCATGGACTGGTGCCTATGGAACTGCCTCCAGATCAATGCGAGGAAGACTAAGGAACTGGTGGTGGACTGCCACAGGTGAGTCAACCCACTACTGCACCAGTAAACATCCAGGGAACAGACATTGAGATGGTGACATCTTACAAGCACCTGGGTGTTCACCTGACCAATAAACTGGACTGGGCACACCAGGAGCAAAAATCCCATTTCACTGTTGGGGGGCACAATAAACAGGAAAATCTGAGAGCTTCATTTTTGATGGGGACATAAAAAAATGCCATTTTTGCTGTGTTGTCTGACACTTTCTCAAATGTCTTATATAATGATATTAGATAATTATGTCATTGTTTCTTATTAGTCCATATTCTACTTGGCTAAAGGTTTTTACACGATCAACCAGCAATATCAAAAGTTGTATTGGGTGGTCGGTGTCAATTACATCATATATGATCTCACACAATGTCTTTGCTCACCATGAACACTGGTCTGATCCCAACCACAGCAGTTTTACAAGAATTTAAAGCTCAAAATAAGTTCCAAAAGTAGAAGAAATACCTTAATGAATAACTAAACTACATCAAACTATTATTCAAAAATATGTATTTATTAACAAGCAACAACAAAACAAAATCTCAATGTCTTAAAACTAGGGCTGTCAAACAATAAAATTTTTTAATCTGATTAATCATAGTGATATTGTGGATTAATTTACAGAAATCATGATTAATACCCATCCATTATTTCTTATGTTTCTTTTTGTGCAGGCATAAAGACACATGACTGAAGAAATGAACAAATATAGACAAAAATGCATCAGCTGAGTTTATGTAAAACATGCCGGTGTTATGCCGAGAATTGCTCACTTGCTGAGAATTGCTTCCCATCTGCCAAAACTATAAAATATAACACTACAGCCAGGCTTGTAACCATTTGTGCATTTTTAGAAGTACCCATTATACATTTTTAGAACTAAAAATTGTTATTTCCTCTTGTAAATTATATTTAAATTATGTTTATTAGCCAGACCTTTCAGTGTTTCAAAGAGGGTTAGAAATCATAGTGATCCAACTCCACGTTTTACAATCTTCAAAGTCGAGATTTTGCATTCATGCATTGTCGGTAAAAAGGGTAATCATTTTTTCAAACTATTTTCAAAGTATATTCAATTCAACTTTATTTATATAGCGCCATTTCACAACAACAGTCATCTCACAGCATTTTCAAATGTAGGGGAAACCCCCATAATTGCAGAAAGACCCCAGCAATCAGGCGATCCCCTGTGAGCAAGCACTTGGCGATGGCGGAGAGGAAAAACTCCCTTTTAACAGGAAGAAACCTCCAGCAGAACCAGGCTCAGGGAGGGGCAGTCATCTGCTGAAACTGGCTGGGGGGGTGAGGGGATAGAGAAGATGAAAAGAACAGACATGTAGAGCGCAAACAGCACGATGGGGACTCAATCTATGGGAGAGAACAAACAAATGTTAATGACCAGCAAAAAAAAAAAAATTAAAAAAAATCATTGAGAGTGAAGAAAGGAGTGAAGCCCAGTGCATTGTTGGAGGTCCCCCGGCTGTCTAAACCTATTAGCAGCATAACCAAGGGAGGGCTCAGAGACACATGATCCCTCCCTAATTGTAGGCTATATCAAAAAGGAAGGTTTTAACCCTATTCTTAAAAACAGAGATCGAGTCTGACTCCTGAATCCAGATTGGCAGCTGGTTCCACAGGAGAGGAGCTTGATAACTGAAGGCTCTGCCTCCCATTGTATTATATAGTTGTATTAACTTGACTTACACTAAACACCTGCTTGCAACGATGGGGTGCAATTCTCGGCACGTGAGCAATTCTCAGCATAGTTGTATTGACTTTGACAGTATGGGGTGCAATTCTCGGCAAGCGAGCAATTCTATGACATATCGCTTTTCATATTCTGTACGTGACTGTTGAAAACCTGGACTGATAAATAACTTATTAACCGTTCACTCATTAAGCTTTCAATGCACTTTCTGACCGCCCTCTGCCTCTCTGTCAGTGTGGAGGAGCCACAGCAGGAGAAACAAATTGGACTAAACCACTGTGAGGATGGGGGGGGGGGGGTTGTACTCTTTCAATAGTTATAAATGTCAATGTGTTTTTAAGTCACACCACTTGTATTGTGCCTTCAACGAACATTACTTTGCTGTTCAAATAAAATATGTTTGTGTTTACAGTGTGATTTTTTTGGGGGGGACAGCTTTATGGAACGGGGGGACATGACCCCTGCGCCCCACCCCCCAGGAGTTACGCCCCTGGGTCACACAACACCAATGCGTTCTACAAGAAGGGGCAGCACAGGCTTTTCCTCCTGAGGAGACTCAGGTCTTTGGGAGTGCAAGAGGCACTCCTGAAGACCTTCTAGGATTCGGTGGTGGCATCAGCCATCACATTTGGAGTGGTCTGCTGGGGCAGTGGCATCATGGCAGACGACAGGAAGAGACTGAAAAGACTGATAAAAAAAGCCAGCTCTGTTCTGGGGCAATGCCTTGACCCAGTGGAGGAGATAGGAGAGAGGAGGATGGTGACTAAGCTGTCATCTCTGCTGGAGTCCGAGTCCCACCCCATGCAGGACACGCTGAACACACTGAGGAGCGGTAGGCTATGCCATCCTAGGTGCACAATGGAGAGGTTCCGCAGGTCCTTCCTACCTACAGCTGTCAGACTTTATAACTTAACCAGGGCTGCCTGTAGAGGTCGTACTGAATGTACTAAATGTAACAACTTTGCACAATAGAAATTGTCCCCTCCAACACATAACTAGGACAATAACAAAACTGACTCCGTTCAGCAATGCTGCTGCTTTTTTTATTTTAAACTTTGCAACATTGGCAGCATTTCACTGGTCAGCGCCATGTAAACATGCATTCTGAAGTTTTAAGTGCAAGTTTATACAAAACTTTGAAGCTGAGTATTTAAACAACATTCAGATGAAATTCAAAGTGCCACTTTATGCATGAAGTAAAAAATGCTGTAGATCTGAAAATAAAGGAACTAACCCGTTAAGTTGTATTTTTGTCATCCATTATCATAAGTATTCTCCTGGTCCTCAGTTTATTTAGTAGTGTTTATGATATTATTCTCTGCCCATATTTAGATTTTAGGTTTGCTCTTATTTTGAAGTCATTCCTGTTCCATTTCGTGTTCATGTAGCCTTGCACCCTCTGGGATTAATAAAGTATACAAAATACAAAAAAAAAATATTGCTATTTATGTTTCTGTCACCTACCTCTCCTCAACTGTACTCCCCGAAAGGTACGCTCCAGTCTGGTTTTTACTTTCTGTCTAGTTTTTTTTTAGGTTTCACTTTTAGCGCCCAGCCTCCTGAGCTGGAAAAACAGCAGCTGCTGCTGTAGAACACGCATCTTTCTGTTCGGTTCTTGACGCAATTCAGTATAATCCTTTGCTGTGATATTTTTTGAAGTGTTTTATCAAGTTAGTGGTGTAAAATTGTAAATGCTGCTACCACACAACAATGTACTGAGGCGAGTCTCACAGACAGACTCCAGTGATGTGACGCTCGTTGCCTCTGATTACAGAAGCCGTGCGCAGCGCGGCTGAGAACAGGATCACACCTTCATTTTAATATTATTAATGTATCGGATTGGCAAATTATTTTTATTCCTTACCAATACCAATCCAGCCATTTTGTGTGGATCAGACCCGATGCTGATACCGCAGATCAAATCGACTCATCCCTAATCCAAATGCAGGGTGTGATGAAGATATTTATTGACAAAAAACATCCAAAAGTGCCCAAAATCCAAAAATGCAAACAAGAAATACTTACACCTTTATCTCAGAGCTAGATGCACTCTGGAGAAGGGAACACTTCAGAGGTAAAAACGTACAGGGAGAAGACAATCCATGACTATGAAGACAAATGTAGACAATGTGATTTAGCCACTAAGCACAGTCGGGGTCCACGGCTTAAATACAGGAGGTAAATGGGGAGTGATGAGCAGCAGGTGCGGTCAGGAGCGGGCAGAGACCTAATTCAAAAATCTCTCACAGCTGAGGCGACCTGGGAAAACAGGCTGTGAAAGGAAGGTGTGTCTGGGAGCAGAAAGAATAATGGCCCCATCACAGAGGAAGGCAAAACAGACTCAAAATACATGAATAGACAACATAATAACATAAATAATAAATAGGCCATTAAACCAACAGGAAACAAAATGAAAAAGACACCACAAAGCCTGGAGCAAATACAGGAAAAATAAATAAATAAATTGAGAGGCTGAGCCCGGTAGAACCCATGCTCAGTCCTGTGACAGAGCCCTCCCCTTTAAGGGGTGGATCCTAGACACCCCAAGGTAACACCAAAAGAGCCCCCCTCCCCCCCCAAAAAAAGGTACAGCAAAAAACAAACCAGGGTGGGAGGTGGGGGAAACAGGTATGGAGGGAGCAAAACTACAAGGCCCGCTCAGGACCCACACCTGCAAAACACAGAATTAGCCCCCTCCCTGGCCCAGGGAGCTTAGGAGTTCAGGGGACCGACCAGAGTCCCAGGACTGGCAGCCGGCTAGGTGGAACAAGTCGGGAGGTCTGCCAAAGTCCCAGACCAACCAGACGGCCAGGTGGTATGAGTCAGGTGGCCTGCTGGAAGATAGGGACCACCCGACCCGGCGGCTCAGTCTTTCCGGCGGCCAGCCCGAGTGCTTCAACCACCTCAACAGAAGAGGTTGCCTGGGATGCGGCTCCCCCAATGGGAGGCCCAATATTGAGGTAGGAGAGCTGAGAAGGGGGAACCATGACATCGTCAGGTAGAGCAGGTAGGGGGACCACAACGGCATCTGGCAGAAGGAGAAGGGGACCATGATGGCGTCTGGCTGGGAAGGAGAGGGGACCACGACGCCTTTGGTGGTCTTGGGTTGAGGTTGAGAAGCACCCGCAGTGGCTCTGGGCCGGAGCTTCGTTGCAGCCAAGGTGGCTCTGGGCCAGAGAAGTGCAGCACCCTTGGTGGCTCCGGGCCAGAGCACTGCAGCACCCTCGGTGGACCCTGGCTGGGCCAGTGCTGCACCCTCGGTGGACCCGGGCTGGACCAATACTGCACCCTTGGTGGGCCCTGGGTTGGGGGGTAGCACCCATGGCAGACCCATACTGGAATGCAGCACCCATGTCAGCTCAAAGCTGGGGCGCAGCACCCACGATGGTCCCCGGATGGGACGCAACACCCACGGAGACCTGGATAGTGGTGGGGGAATCCAGATGACGGCCTCTGGAAGGGGATGAGCTACACCCACAGAGGTCCCGGGTTGGGACAGAGCACCCGTGCTGACCCCCGCTGGGGAAGCTGGACCCACGGCGTCTTTGGGTGGTGAGCCTGGATCCACGGAGACTTCTGGCTGGAGTGGATCTTCCCCAGCAACCCTGGGAGAAGACTCAGAAACAACAAGCAGAGGAACATGGTCAGGATCGCCGGCAGCAGTGGAGTCCGGTGAGGTGAGCTCAGATGCAGCAGGCAGCTGCACCTGGCTCCCCTCACCAAGAGCCAGGCAAGATTGCTCTAGAACTGAGAGAAGAAAGCCAAAGGAGAGCACTTGCCTGAGGTTGAGCTCCACTGCCGTCCAGGACTCCGTCGAGCCAGACGATGGCGATATCTCGGGCCCGGCCTCTTGGAGGTCCACCTCGGGTTCCCACTCTGCTGCAGTGGTGTCCGCAGCAGGCATGATGATAGTAGCAGTCCTAAGGCCTTCTTCCCACGCTGGTGATGCATCCGGCATGGCGGCTGGGGGCTGCCTCATCGCTGACCCTGGAACTGGATCCTCCAGGGCCTCAGGCTACTCCATTGTCCAGCGGTTCTGCTCTGGGGCCGGTGGACACTCAGGAAAGGGTGGAGGAGATACGGAGAGGACAGGAGAGTAGTGAATTGCTGCAACAGGTGGGGAGAGCTCAGGGGACTGCATTTCCTGGGCCTCCCTACTGGGAATCAGGCAAGGCATATCATAAAAAATAGAGGGAGAATAAAATGACACTTACCTGTTCTCCCGGTCTTTGATATTATCTGCAGCAGCGGTTGAATTGTCATCCCTCTCCGTGGCTCTGGTGGGCATGGGCCCCCCTGAGGATTGTGGAGGAGCTGCTTCAGCAGTCACAGCGATGGGCGGAGCTGGGGAACCTCTGGAGGACCTCTCGGCAGTGGGAGAAGACACCGAAGGAGAAGGATGAACAGCAGCTACAGACCCAGGGAAAGCTGAGGAAACAGACAGAAAAGAGAAGAGAGTGGGCTGCACTGCTGAGGGAAACTCCTGCTTCGGTGTTGTAGAAGAGGCTGTCAGGGAGGCAGAGTTATTCCTCTGGCGATTTGCTCGGGATGACGTGGCCGCCCTGAGACTGATGGAAGAGGCAGAGGCATGGGTGGTAGTGGAGGCAGATTGAAGTCGAGCACCCGGGGATGGAAGCGCACACTGGGTCTGACCTCCAGCAGATTAGCAACTCCACCCCAACAATCCACCTCATCCTCCCGGGATCTGCAGCTCCGAGCGTCGGCTGTCATGTCCTCAATCATGGCCACATACCTCAGCCCATCCCGATTCCACCTTCTCCTTCCTGCTGAATCCATTGCTGGCTCCCACAGGCAGGTGAGTGAAAAAAGGCACACAAAAAAGGGAAAAAAGGGCACAAACACACCCGCTGGATCTTGTATCTGGCAGTTAAATTCTGCCATATGTGCCTCTACGAGGCGCAGAGAGGACAGATCCAAATGCAGGGTGTCATGAAGATATTTATTGACAAAAACAACATAAACATCCAAAAGTGCCCAAAATCCAAAAATGCAAACAAGAAAGACTTACACCATTACCTCAGAGCTAGATGCGCTCTGGAGAAGGGAACACTTCAGAGGTAAAAACGTACAGGGAGAAGACAATCCATGACTATGAAGACAAATGTAGACAATGTGATTTAGCCACTAAGCACAGTCGGGGTCCACGGCTTAAATACAGGAGGTAAATGGGGAGTAATGAGCAGCAGGTGCGGCCAGGAGCGGGCAGAGACCTAATTCAAAAATCTCTCACAGCTGAGGTGACCTGGGAAAACAGGCTGTGAGAGGAAGCTGTGTCTGGGAGCAGAAAGAATAATGGCCCTGTCACAGAGGAAGGCAAAGCAGTCTCAAAATACATGAATAGACAACATAATAACATAAATAATAAATAGGCCATTAAACCAACAGGAAACAAAATGCAAAAGACACCACAAAGCCTGGAGCAAATACAGGAAAAATAAATAAATAAATTGAGAGGCTGAGCCCGGTAGAACCTGTGCTCAGTCCTGTGACATGGCCATGGGATCCCAGGTTTGATCTCACCCCCTGACCAGCGGTGATCTGTGTGGAGTTTGCATGTTCTTCCCATGTCTGTGTGGGTTTACTCCGAGATTTCTCCGGTTTCCTCCCACAGGCCAAAAACATGCAGGTTAGGTTAACTGGAGACTCTAAAGTGGCCCTGGGTGTGAATGTGTGTGTGAATGGTGAAGGGATTGCACCGTACCGTGGCTGCTTCATCCATCCAGGTGGATGCCATGGATTTCCCCTCTGGGGATCAATAAAAGCACACAAAAAAAATAAAAAAAATATGTATATTCATCTACTGCTTTGGCTAACCAGTTCTTATTATCTTATTAACTATTGCTCTGAGTGCTGCTATCCCTGTGCTGCTGTAATCCTGGAATTTCCCCATTGTGGGACTAATAAAGGCTTATCTTATCTTATCTTATTGGTCTAAGCCTTAATTTAGTCCACAAATAGACATTGAAAATTGGGCTATATTTAGTATGTCTAATACGGACTATATTTAACCCAAAAACAGATGTTGAAATTTGGGTTGTGTTTAGCAGGTCTTCTATGGACCATAGTTCACCCAGAATAGATATTGAAATGGGCTGTATTTAGTCCATCTAGTACAGACCATATCTAAAACCAGAAAACAGCTGTTGAAAACTGGGCTGTGCCTGACCACCTTAACCCAAAAAATAGTCCAATAATTAAGCAGTTTAGTCAGCAGGATTTGGCCCAAATTTATCATCAAAATAGTTTTTGGCATCTGGTGATGGTGGTGGGGGTCTGACTTAATGCTTTGGACAGCTTTTTTCCCGTAATAAATGAAATCATCATTTCAAAACTGCATTTTGTATTTACTCAGGTTTTGTCTAATATTTAACTTTGTTTTAATGATCTGAAACATTTAACCTCTCCATGGTTCGCCACCTTATTGTGGTGGAGGGGTTTGAGTGGCTGAATGATCCCAGGAGCTATGTTGTTGGGGGCAACTTGCCCCTGGTAGGGTCTCCCACGGCAAACTGGTCCCCGGTGAAGGGCCAGACTAAAAGCAGCCCAATGGCTCTCCATGAAAAATGTTACATCAAGGACCCAGTGTACCCAAAGGAGACACATGGTACTGCCCTCCAGTGGGCTCACCACCTGCAGGAAGGATCGTGGCGCTGTGTGAACTGGGCGGAAGTCTGGGCTGCTCTGCCTGGACTGATGTCCCGGTGACCCGGAATCCTGGATAAGCGGTAGAAGATGGATGGATGAATGGATGGAGGATGGATGGAACATTTAAGTGTGACAAAAATACAAGAAATATGGAAGGGGAATATACTTTTTTCACAGTACTATAGTCATTTAACCTTTCAACCTGAGCCTGAAACTGGGGAGGGTACCACAGCTGTGGAAAACATCTTGTGTGGTACCTGTACCAAAAACTTCCCACCCCAAAGACCTGAACAGCTACAGACCAGTGGCCTTGACGTCCCACTTGATGAAGACCCTGGAGAGACTGCTCCTTGCTCACCTCCGCCCCCTGGTGGAACCAGCGATGGATCCACTTCAGTTCGCCTACCAGCATGGCATTGGGGTGGAGGATGCGGTGATCTTCCTCCTTCACCGTTCTCTGTCCCACCTAGAGAAGCCCGGGAATATGGTGAGGATCATGTTCTTTGACTTCTCCAGTGCTTTCAACACCATCCAACCGATGATCCTGAAGGACAAGCTGCTGCGCGCAGGGGTGGACCAGCACCTGTCATCATGGATCCTGGACTACCTCACGAACCGGCCTCAGTTTGTGAGAACCCGGGACTGTGTGTCCGACACGATCATCAGTAGCACGGGGGCCCCCCAGGGAACGGTGCTGGCTCCCTTCCTGTTCACTCTTTATACTGCGGACTTCTCACACAACACAACACACTGCCATCTACAGAAGTTCTCTGATGACTCTGCGATCGTTGGCCTCATCTCCAATGGAGATGAAGCTGAGTACAGAGGGCTTATCCAGGACTTCGTGGACTGGTGCCATCAGAACTGCCTCCAGATCAACGCGAGGAAAACTAAGGAGCTGGTGGTGGACTGTCGCAGGCAAGGACAACCCCTCACAGCACCAGTAAATATACAGGGAACAGACATCGAGATGGTGACAGCCTATAAGTACCTGGGTGTTCATCTGAACAATAAACTAGACTGGTCACACAATACTGACACACTCTACAAGAAGGGACAGCGCAGGCTGTTCCTGCTGAGGAGACTCAGGTCTTTTGGTGTACAAGGGGCGCTGCTGAAGACATTCTATGACACGGTGGTGGCATCAGCCATCACTTTTGGAGTGGTCTGCTGGGGCAGTGGCATTACTGCAGCCGATAGGAAGAGACTGAACAAACTGATCAAGAAAGCTAGCTCTGTCCTGGGGCAGCGCCTTGATCCGGTGGAGGAGATAGGAGAGAGAAGGACGGTGGCTAAACTGTCATCTCTGCTGGAGTCCGAGTTCCACCCTATGCAGGACATACTGAATGCACTGAGGAGCTCATTTAGCAGCAGACTACATCATCCCAGGTGCACAACCGAGAGGTTTCGCAGGTCCTTCCTACCAACGGCTGTCAGACTGTACAACCTAAGCAGGGCTGCTCGCAGAGATAGCAAAAAGACGTAACAAACTAATAGTTTTTTTGAATGCAAAGATGCAATAGACTTACACAATGGTCCCCTCCGGCATACAACTAGGAAAATACTGGTCGCTATGGAGAGTGAGAATATGTATGGGCACATAATCATACCATGTATGATAACTAAGTAGACGGTTGTGCTGTTTCATCCCATCTAGCAACAATGCTCTGCACTGTGTGTTTATACTGTATATTTACATATTTATTCCATCTAGCTACAATGCTCCGCACTGGGTGTGTTTATATTTATATATCTATATATTTATTCCATCTAGCTACAATGCTCTGCACTGTGTGTTTATATATCTACATATTATTCCATCTAGCTACAATACTCTGCACTGTGTGTCTGTGTGTGTGTATATATATATTTTATAGTAATATGTACATATGTATATTAGCTGCTCTTGCTTACTTGTTTTTTTTTCTTGCCTTCTGATTGTTGCTCTGAGTGTTGCTATCCCTGTGCTGTTGCAATCCTGGAATTTCCCCGTTGTGGGACTAATAAAGGCTTATCTTATTTGAAAGAAATCAAAAAAACTACAGAAACTTGGCAAATATTTTTGAAGAGGATGCAACAGAGTTTTAAAAAAAAAAATGGACAAGCCATACCACCTGAAAATTATCGCAGTAGATGAGAAGCTAAAACATCCTTTAATGAAGACCTTGATATTATTCTAGCCTTGTGAAACTGTAGTTCACCTCTTAATTGATGAAGTCTTCTGCTTCTGTTTCCTAAGTGTCCAGAGCTGCAGAAAACCCCTTGGAGGGTGAGTAGCATGTTTGCTGACTACTGGTCTATGTTAACAACGCAGACATCATGACAAGACACAGGTGCCGTCACGTAAATTTGTTTATAGGAGCAGTGTGAAACCAACCTTAACCGGACCAAATGTACACAATGTAACAGGTGTGAGAGCGCTTGGTTTGTGATTTTTTTTTAAATCTAAACATTAAGCACCGCTTGATCAAATCAAAGACTCTGCCTGTTAGAGGCCACTGTTATCCCCATTGATTTCCCCCACTATTAAATTCTCCATCCTGGCAGTGTTGTCTTCTTTTGGCCTGTACTGCTTTTGTTTACCCTCCAATGTAACAGAGGAAGATTTGGAGCCGCACAGGTGGAGATGAAACAGTACCCAAACTAAGCAGACAGAGAGGGAGAGGGATGGGGGTAAAACTTGAAAGCAGTGTTGGTCAATTATAACAAACTCCTCCAGCTTTGAGCCCTTTGGTTGGCCATAAGCTCACGCGCTGGTTTCTTAAGACATCGGCTGCCACGGAAATCCTGTTTACGGTGTATAACAACCAGCGTGGATGTCAACTGCGGCGTACGCCAAATGCACCTGAGATCACAGACGAAACACCCACAACACAGGAGAAAGAGAAAACACACACACACACCACAACAGCACCGATAACAGGGAGAGGGAATGAGTGTGTGCATGTTACTTGACTGCTCCTGTATAATTACCAGGGAAGCCTCCTGATGTGGAACCTTTGCAGTTCTCACAATGAACCCATTTACCGTGGCAAACCATCAAACGCCTGCCACACATGCACGCACTCGGGCCGATGGTTTACATGCACATGCACTCACAAAAAGAGCCGGGGAAACTTATATACACACACATAAACCATTTCAAACGAATGCAGGGAAATAAACAGAGACGAGAGCACACAACCCCTTCTCCCCTCTGGGAATTTTACTATTCCGCACTTCTCTGCTCCTCTCATCCAGCTCTCTCTCTCTCTCTTCGTCTCTTCCTCTGCTCCTTTGTCTCCCTGATTATGCAGCCGATCCCAGGGTGCTCCACTCGCTGAGATCATCCACCTGTCAATCTGAAGCACACACATTTTTTTTTTTTTTTTTGCACACACCATTCCACCAGTGATATTGATACAGAGGAAATATTAATGACTTCACTCACCTGCAATACACTGTTGTATCTTGCACTTCCAACACCAGGCCATGCAATTCATCAAGACGCAGTTGTGAAAACTTCCATCCCAAAAAAAAAAGAAGAAGGGAGAAATATGTGGTGAAATAACACTGAATGCTTTATCCCCAAAATCATGTACGTACACACACGTCAGAAAGTGTCACATCAATTCGTGGGAAATGCAAGATGGCGTGTAATTTTAGCATACCTTTAACACGTGTCATGCTGTTTTTTTGTAAAGAATTTATGTGCAATCTCAAATCACATGTTGTTATGCTTACATGTGTTCTGAACAGAAGGTATAAATTTATCATGGAAATATAATCTTAGTCATTGCCATTTCCTGGCATATTGTATGATCCCATGCATATTTTACTGCATAGTTTATGGTAATGTGTCTACGCTTACATGTAAATGCTGCTTCCAGAGCAACACAATAAAGCCTGTGACACCTCAGAACAGGAGGCAGGCCCACCAGTCAATACGTGTAACAAATACCAAAAGAAGATCAGCAGGATTTCTTTCCTAATTCATAAAGCTTTCTTACACAATTGCAGAAAAAAAAGTGTTTAAAAAATAGGCTAAGTTTAAAGGAAGCTATACTCAGCAGATTGGGAAGAAGTCTTGAGATAAAGAGTCAGTTCTTATAGGACTGTCCCACATGGATTGGCAGTATAACCTTGCATTTTTTAAACTATAGATTGCAAATAAAGATGAACAACATCAGAGCTCTCCGAAAGTTAAGCCCAGGCATCTTGATCATCCTCTTTTGACTGACTGCAGTAACACCGTAAGCCCCACCATCCACCATCATTGTTTGTGGTCCTTTGCCAAATTGAAAACTAAAAATGCTCTTTGAATAAAGTTTTCCAAAAGGTGGTTTCTGCTAGGGCTGATCGATATACCAAATATACTCAATGTACCGATACATTTGTCTGCATGAGATGCAGTGATGGGAGTAACACGTTACTGTAACGCCATTACTTTTGCAGTAGCATGCTGTGTAACGAAATTACTGTTTAAAAATTCAGTAATGCATTACAGCTACTGAAATTTGATCAGATGTGTTACTCATTTTATTAATATGGATAGATATTTTTAGTGCGAATAAATGAATATACAAATTGACCTTACTGTAGCTGAGATGTAGCCGTCAGTTGATGTGACTTGTTGCAGAGAGCCAGAGCCTTCATTGCTGAGCGGAGGAAAAGATGAAGCTACTTTGTTTTTGTGGAAATAGATTATTTTTCCTTTGTTGCGGTTAAGGACAACAGCATATTGGTGGGTTGGAAGCTAAGTGCCGGTTGAGACCTATTGTAGTCTTAAGAAGCGCTTGAAACAGCAACAAAGTTCCGGCAAAGCTAGTGCTAAGTAACGGCTAGCTATGCTAACAACATCGTGTTAGTGGCTCTACGCCATCTCAAGAGCCGTGGCTGGATGTAAAGTGGAAATATTTTTGTCTCAACAGCCACAGCTGGATTTCAAGCATAGGTATGCATTTGGACAGTTTGTGACCCAGCAAGAATTAAACCGACTGACTGGCAGATACGTCCTTACAGACTGAAGATGTGCTATAAACAGTGACTTTCCATCAGACAGCTGAAACTGTTAGCCACTGAAGTTAAAACACATTTACTTGCTACCTGGATAAAGATTATCCAAAAATGGATTTTGATCTCCAAAAGGAATTTGAGGGATTGGATCATGTCTCTGTCACAGCAGACATTTGGACTGTGGATAATGGACATTTTCTTTGGATCACTGCACATCGGATTAAATCCATATCATAAAGGTAACATAAACATGGATAGCTTTATGCAGTGTTGCCAACCCTCACTCCAAAATGAGGAAATTACTGGCAATATCATGTTGATTTTCTTCAGATTTTTCCCACAGTAAGAGCTCTCAAGGCAGGATAAAGCAGGCTGAACATGTTCTAAAAGCTCTGTCTGTTTTCAGCCTGACATTAATAAGCCCGCTGTCATATCCGGCTCTAGGGAGCCGGGCAATCAGAGCCAGGGACAAGCCAGTGAGTCGAGATGGTTTATTTTGGGTAAGGGATAAGGGATGAGGAGAGCACAGATACTCATGCAGAGGTACACTCACAGGTTGCACAGCGCAGAGGTAAGCAGCTCGTACCGGACGTGGGGGTAGCAAGACGTACATCCTCACAGCGGGATACAAACACAGGAATGCTGCAAGGGGAGTTGAGGCTGACACCAGACGAAGGGGCTTCAGCCTAGCAGTGCTTATGTCGCAGCCCCGAGTCATCGAGGCTGCTCCTATTTATCCTCATTGGCAGCGCCCCAGCTGATGAAGACTAATTGGCCCCAGCCGTCCATAATGCTGCCAGCTGGGGGCCAGCTGAGACGCTGCTCAATGGGAGGCAGGGATGAGGGAAAACATGGGCTCAGTGCCGAGACGGCATCTCAACCCATGGTGACAGAGCCCCTCCCTCAAGGTCGGGCTCCTGAACGACCAGGAACATCCCAGCCCCCCCCCCCCCCCACCTAGGGTGGGAGGAAGGGAGGCGGACCGGAGGGGAAGAAGCCAAGGGAAGGACAACACCAATGGGGCAATGTAGGGTAGCGGGAAAGAAAAACCCAAATACAATACTGACAACAGAACAATTAACCCAGGTACAGATGGGGAGAAGAACTGGGTCAGCACGCCGGTTACATACTACCCAGAGAGTACCAACCATGCGTGACCCAGAGCAAGAAAAAAAAAAAAAAAAAGAACCACCAAAAAGGTACAGGGCAAAAAATGCTGAGTATGGTCAAATAAAGGGAAAACACAATACACAGCACCAATATAAGTACATACACACAGTCACCAAGAAAAGTGAGGGTGACTGGAACAAATGGACAATTACAGAGCATGGTGTTACGGAAAACAAGGCACATGACTCTATAATGAACCAACAGGGCATAAAAAAGAAATACTGAGTGCAGGCAAAGAAAAACCCACACACATGAATATATAAATACCCACAGTCACCTAAAGAAATGAAAGTGACTGGAATGAATGGGCAACTGCAGAGTATGGTCTGAAAGGGAACAAAACATAACTCTACAATGCAAAAACGAGACTAAAAACATGGTACAAAAAATAAAATGCTGGGTACGAGGGAAGGAAAACGCACAGCACTATAAATACACATCCACCAACAGGACAGACATTACACCCAAGTGACCTTAATAACGATAAAAGAAAAAGTGACATCCGAGGTGTATGGCAGGCAGAGTCCAAAAATAGCCGAGATGGCTCCGGAGATCTCCCCGCCCATTGTCCAGCTGGCGAATCAGGGGAAGAGAAATGTTCGGACGGCGAACTCTGGACCCAGATCCCAGGAATCCAGTCCAACGGCTGCCGAACCAGGCCGCCCAAAGGCAAACACAGACCAGTGGGGGGAAACCAGATCGCCGAACCGAAAGTTTTGCGGGTCGGGTCGTCGACCCGCATCACTCAACCACCAGGACCGTTGAGACGGACGAAGGGTCAGAGCGGATCCCGGTGGAAGAGGCTCAGGGGAGAGCCGATGACGAGGGCGGCGGGCCTCAGGGAAACGGCCACCTCCTCACCGGACCTGGACAACACTGGGGCAGCACCCACGTCGGACCCCGATCGGGCCTCAGGCGAACCCACGTTGGACCCCGATTGGGTCTCGGGCGAACCCACGTTGGACACTGCACCAGAACCGACCTCCAACGTTGAACCCGGACCCTCCAGCACCACGAGGAACAGCAACTCCTCGCCGGTGACCCTGGAAGAAGGCTCAGAAGAGAAAACAGAACCGGGATCAGGATCACCGGCAGCGCCAGAACCCGGCGAGACGAGCTCAGACGCAGCGGGCGGCTGCACCCTGCTCGTCTCCCCTGGAGATAGGCTGAAGTGCTCAAAGATAAAAAGAGAGAAAAGAAAGGAGAGCACTCGCCTGATCTCGGGTTCTGACGCCGTCCAGGACTGCGAAGATCCAGGATCCGTCGTCAGGAGGTCGTTGTCAGGCTCCCATCTAGCCGCGTCGGGCCCCGCAGCCAGCACGATGGTCAGCGCAGCTTGAGATCCCTCCAGCTCAGGTAACCCCGCCGACGACCCACTCGGCGTGAAGCCAGAAGAATCTCGTCCCGCCGGACCGAACCGCTCCTCCGTGGAGACCCGGGGACGCTCAGTCGTCGGCGTAGACTCCACGCAGCAGTCAGTCCCCCTCCTCCGTCCGCAATGTAGCTGCGGAACCACAGGCCCTCTCCATATCCCACCACGTTGACCCGGAGCCGGGGACCGCTCGGCGGAGAGAGACACAGAGGATGCGGGATTAGGAAAACAGGTTACAGCAGGTGGGGAGAGTTCAGGGAGCTGCGAACCCTGAACTTCTCCTCCAGGGATGTGACAGAGCAAATCATTAAGCAGGTGTGAAAAAACAATGACTTGCCTGCCCCCTGGAGGTTGAGTATCGCCTGCTGTAGTGGAATCTGCTTCTTCCTCTCCCCGCCCGGCGATAACGGAGGACCCCCCGGGAATTCGTCTGAGGATCGCTCGCGTTGTCTCCAGCAGAGAGCTCACCAGGCCGGGATTCCAGGCACACACAGCGGTCAGGAAGCGCGTCGAGGAGGAGGGGGAAACAGCCGGGGTGAGCCAGCCCGAATGTCCAGGAATGACAGCGGGGGAACGAGGCTCAGGGGACGAGGCTGTAGAATCTCCACACTGATGAGGCGAAGGGATGACAGCTGCGTGGGAGGAACGGTCCTGACGATGACCCAGAACTGGATCCGGACGAGGTTCGTGCAGGGGTGACTCGGCGATGTGATGACGACTACTCCCAGGGAACGAAGCGAGGGGGAGACCCAGGATTCGCCGCTCCAGATCGGAGATCGAGACGAGGGAGGCGTCGAGCACGGGAAAGCTTCGTAGCCCTGAAGTCCTCACCATCAATCTCACTGCCGCCGCCACATGCCTGAAGGTGGTGACAGGAAACACAGTAGAGCTCGCGACAGCCACTCGACCCCGGACATAACTGCTGTCAGCTGCGGCTCCTTGAAGGGAATCCCGAGTGACGTGACGCAGGTCGGGGGAAGTCCTCTGGTTGGCGCGAACTCCCGGACTGGAATGGCGGCAGGAACGGGACTCCGAAGCGGGGAAAGACGTCGCCCACTTCGACTCCCTGCCGGGATTTCCATCCACCCCGTGGAGCTTCTCTTGCTGTGTACCTGCAGCGTCTATCCTGGCACTGTCCTCCAGATGGTACAGAGAGTGAGGGTGACAGTCCAGGAGTTCCTCAGCACGGCCCGGATGCCAGCGTCTCGCGTTGGAGGCGTCGTGCAGGGTGAAGAACGTCCCGTCGACAGCCTCCGAGATGGACCTCAGCTCGTCGCCCTGGCGCCGGAAGTGACTCCTGGGAAACGGCATGCTAGCAGCGCTGACACCCGGACAGAAAGGTACATTTCCACAGCGACTCACGGCCGCCGGCAACTCTTCTGGCTGCGACATACTGTCATATCCGGCTCTAGGGAGCCGGGCAATCAGAGCCAGGGACAAGCCAGTGAGTCGAGATGGTTTATTTTGGGTAAGGGATAAGGGATGAGGAGAGCACAGATACTCATGCAGAGGTACACTCACAGGTTGCACAGCGCAGAGGTAAGCAGCTCGTACCGGACGTGGGGGTAGCAAGACGTACATCCTCACAGCGGGATACAAACACAGGAATGCTGCAAGGGGAGTTGAGGCTGACACCAGACGAAGGGGCTTCAGCCTAGCAGTGCTTATGTCGCAGCCCCGAGTCATCGAGGCTGCTCCTATTTATCCTCATTGGCAGCGCCCCAGCTGATGAAGACTAATTGGCCCCAGCCGTCCATAATGCTGCCAGCTGGGGGCCAGCTGAGACGCTGCTCAATGGGAGGCAGGGATGAGGGAAAACATGGGCTCAGTGCCGAGACGGCATCTCAACCCATGGTGACACCCGCAATGTAATCCATTAATTAAATTATCTTGCTATATATGCAAAATGATTTAAGTATGCATTTAAAAGTAATGTGAAAGTTACTTTTCCAAGTAACTAGTTACTTTAATCATGCAGTAATTGGTAAAGTAACTCAATTACTTTTGAATAGAAGTAACTAGCTAGCACTAGCTCTAGTGGTAGCGGTTGCAGTATGCTAATGTATATGAGGAATGTCTCTTCAAAAACAATGAAGAAGAAATGAACATCTGGAGGTACAGTAGCATTGTGGCTATGTTATATGATGTTTCTAAACCAAATATAAGGGTATTCTAACTTTAGGAATGCCACAGCGAGACCTGGGTTTGCAAGAAGTTCACCCTACCTCAGCAGCCAAGAATATGACCTAATGGCACAGAACTACTGGTTGGGAACAACACAATTTTTCATTGCTCTGATCTTAAGGAATGTACCATCAGTGGTAGCATGTTATTCATTTTTATTTAGTCTTTGTTTATGCAAGGGAGGAAACCCACCAAAGAAAATCTACACAGAGCTCATAGTTGTGCAAACCACCAAAGCACCATGTTTCTATTTGATGAGTACTTAAAGGGGTCACTGACTGCACTTTTTCCACATTTTAACAGCTCAGTCATGTCTTAATGAAATGTTTGTGACATATTTTGTTCACATTTTCATTAATTTTTTAATTATTGAAGCAAATTTGCTTTTTATTTTTCCTGGCTTTCTTGAAACGCTCTGATTTAAAGCCTATCACTTCAACTTTGCCCTCCTTCTTACATCAGTTAGCCATTAGCTGACCAGCTTCTGGCCTCCTTCTAGCTTGGATGAGCAACACTGGTTCACTGATCCGCAGTTGTTTGTGTATCTTGCGTCACTTCAGCCTATCTCCCAACAACCTCGCCGGGATGCCACAACAACCCACCGATCTCTGCAACCAGAGACTGCTGGCTGAGCCAAGCTGCCAAGCCACGGGATCTCAAAGAGCAATGTCTGGCTCTGCGGTACTCCGCTTCTCTCTCATGGCCAGCTAGGGGATGCCCCATCATGAAGTGGCTCCTCTACGTTGCCTGCGAAAGAGTGGAGTCGTGCGGAGCCCCAAAGAATAGTGGGGGAGCTGGCCGTGAAAGCCAGCAGCTCCAGGCAGCAGTCTCGGGTCACAGCATAGGTGGTTGCCGCGACTGGCACGCCAGCGCCAGCGACCTGCCACGGAATCACAGCGAAACCACTGGTAGATGGGCTGGAGTAATGCAAGGTACATTGTGGACTGTGGACTGGTGAACCAGGTGGTAACAGGGATGTTATTAGGGTGACTAAGATCTGAAGAAAATAACAATATAAGCTGTGCTTGGTTCAAGCTTCCTGGTATCAGTGTTAGCTTGGGGGCTAATAGCTCAGGGGATAATAGGCTACCTTTAGCACCCCTTCCATCTACATGACAGACAGCTAGGCGGGTCAATAGTAGAGCAGTGGGCAGGTCTCAAGGATGATGGTGGGTTGGCTTTTTCTAAACATGATGTACTGTATACAATTTAGACAGAAGAATCAAAAATGTTTCTGGCATTTCTGGGAGAGAAAAACGAGATAAAGGCTGTATGTTTTTTAAGAGAAATGACTGTTTTGAACATTTTTTGATAATTAGGTGACCAGTAGACTCATTTCAGACAGTTAACTCTTTGAGTGTGAGAATTTCCGTGCCCCTAGTGGCAGAACATGGCACTGCACCTGTCTTCTCACTCTGACATGATTGCCTGCCTTGGGGATTTGTAATGATTGCACTGATTTGCCAGTTTCAAAAGGTGGCAGACATCCGTTAGAGGACTCAGTGGATGACACGTAATACACCAAAGAAGAAGAACTCCTCATTTCCTTTTCCTGTTTTAGCATTTAGCCCAGAAAGCTAATATGTCCGTGATTGTCACTTCACTTTTTTGGCTTTGTATGCAGAAAATAGCCATGGGATACAAGCGAAACTTATGTGGGATAATCATAAGACTTTGACTTTGTAGATGTGGTACAGACTTTAAATTACCGACAGAATGCAAAATATGGATCATGATGTGTGAAAACACAGCGACTACACCAGCCATCCACCCAGCCAGCCCCCCTTTGTCAACAGTAAGTGACTTATTTCATTTTTTTTAATGTATTGATTTCTTGTTCATATACTTTGAAGATAAGATGATGAGTTACCTCTGTAAAAAAAAATAGTGCCAACAGACTGAACCATTCTTTGTGTAAATACATCCAAAGTCCAGTTTTGACTGAGTTATGGAATTTAAAGAGGTGCCATGACATTATGCAAATTAGATGCGTAAATTTATTCCTATCTGAAACTGGATCATATTTTATATCTTTCTAATTGATAGTAAGCCATTATCTCTTGCAACTTTCAAGTTATAGCCTTGGAAATCTGAACTATTTTATTGACAAAAAATATTTACCACTCTTGACCACTAGGGGTTATGTCGCAGTTCGGCAACATACACACTCAGAGGGTTAAAACCTATAAACACACAATTTTTGATGTGTTTTTTTGAGACTTTTTTTTTTTTGAGACTTATTAGACTCTCGTGCACTATGTACAGCAGCTCAACCAGACTCATGTCAATCATCACTGTTTTCTTTTTGCATTACCGACTGCACTTTGGGGTACTCCACAATATCTGCTGCTCGCTAATATATTTAAAAATTGCTTTGTCTAGTATTACTCATTCATATTCTACATTTTATTGCATGTATAGTTTTTTATTTCTATCTTTTATTTTTATCATGTTTAATGTTGCAACATTGCACTGAGACAAATTCCTAGTTTGTGTACTACATGAACAATGGCAATAAATCTGATTCTGATTCTGATTTTCTGTCAAGGACCCCTTTAACTCAAGTAGGGGAAGGGGTTAAACATTTTCATTTTTAGAATTTGAAAATTTCCATCTGTTGGCCTATACTTGACCTATTGTATGCTAGATGGGTGCAGTTACTGTGCCATCAACCACAAGTTTATAAGTTTTGGATATAAAGCCTTAAGGTTACAACATTTTTGAACAGGATGTGACTGATGGATAGGAAAGTGATGCCAACTGCACTAGTCTACTGACTTGTCAATCACAAGAAAACTGTCAGGCAGAAGTAGTATGTGGACAAAACTGTTGGGCCACCTCCACATTACTTTTATGACATTTCATTCTTTAATACAACTTTAACATCATCCATTCTTCTGGGACTTTCTACAAGATTTTAGAATGTTTCTGTGGGAATTTTTGCTCATTCATCCAGAGGGCCTAACTCCAGTCTATATTCTAATTCATCCCAAAAATATTGGATGGGGATGAAGTCAGGGCTGTGTGTGGTCCAGTCAAGTTCTTCCACACCAAAATCATCCAATGATGCTTTTACGGTTTTCTCAAAGTTGGAAGCATAGAAATGCCCAAAATGTCTTAATAAGCCAAAGCATAAAGATTTTTCCAGGAATGAAATGCCTAAATAAAGATAAGGGATAAGGACCTGTACTTATATAGCACTTTTTCTAGTCTCAAAGACCACTCAAAGCGCTTCACTGGTACTAACTCTCTATTCTAAGGGCCTATAGGAAACAGATACCTAGGGACAATTTAGAACAACCAATTAACTTGACATGCATGTCTTTGGATTGTGGGAGGAAACCGAGGCCCCCGGAGTAAACCCACGCAGCACAGGGAGAACATGCAAACTCCACACTGAAAGGTTCCTACCCCTGCCAGCCAAGAGTTGTTGTGGTCCAGTACTTTTGTCCATAAAATGTAACTTTCCTGCTCATTTTCCCAAAGTCACGGGACATGAACGATTCTAATGACAGACTTCTCTCTCTCTCCCCAGGCTTCCCATTCTGCCTAAATGCATTATAGGCTGTGCAACAAGTCACTGCTCTCATATTAGGAAATGTGTGTGATACATTTTTCTCTCTTCCTGAATGCAACTAATGCAAAATATATTTGCATGACTAAAAAAAAGGGAAAACAAAGCTATTTGTTCCATTCCAAATACTGTAGTCAGATTCAGGAACACCCCTAAGGCTGTTTTTAACTACTGTGAGATTAACCATACACAGTGAGGATGGAATCACTATCTAAAACTATGGTGACATTATTGCACCAGTTTACAATAGATTTCAGCCAATCCACACACCAAGGAGCATCCATCCATCCATCCATCTTCTTCCGCTTAATCCTTTTCGGGTCGCGTGGTGGTGGTGGTGGGGGGGGCTGGAGCCTATCCCAGCATCTTTGGGCGAGAGGCAGGGTACACCCTGGACAGATCGCCAGTCCATTGCAGGGCCAACGCAGAGAGACAGACAACCATTCACTCTCACAGTCATACCTAAGGACAATTTAGAATCCCCAGTTTGATGCCAATTAACCTAACTTGCATGTTTTTGGCATGTGGGAGGAAACCGGAGAAATCCTGGAGTAAATCCATGCAGTCACGGGCATTTCTAGCAGAAATACAAGCCCTGTGATTAAACTTTCAGTTTGATGTGTTTATAGATGAGTTAGAATTAGGTATAAAAAAGAGTTCTTAACCGGTATCTATAGTTACTTAGTTAATTTCCTTGCACAGCATGTGGAACACCATTTGGTGTATGGGGCGGCGCCTATCTCCGTTTCTAACTGGTATCTATAAAACACCATTTTTTTTGCAATAGATGCAGCCTTATAGATTAAAAAAAACAATCAAATTTATAACCAAGCAGGATTTACAGACTGAAATATATCAAGCAAGACCAGAGAGATGGTGATTGACTTCAGGAAGAAGAGGACACCTTCACAGCCATTGCGGATTGGGGGGAGGATGTGGGGGTAGTGGAGGACTACAAATACCTGGGTGTCATGACCAGCAATGGACTGGACTGGAAATCTAACACCAATGCTGTGTACAAGAAGGGGATGAGCAGACTCTACTTTCTGAGGAAGCTGAGATCCTTCAATGTGTGTAGCGAGATGCTCGAGCTTTTCTACCAGACCGTCATTGCCAGCGCCATCTTCTTTGCTGCTGTTTGTTGGGGTAGCAGTAAGTATCAGAGCCAGCGACACCAGCAGACTTGTGGAGATAATCAAGAAGGCTAGCTCTGTAATTGATCTTAGGCCGGAGACCTTTGAGACTGTGGTGGAGAGGAGGACACTGAACAAACTGTTATCCATCATGGACAAACCTGATCACCTCCTCCACCACACACTGGACAGAAAGCGGAATACTTTCTTCAGCAGACTGCTACAGCTCTGCTGCCGAATGATCAGGTACAGGAAATCTTTTCTGCCACATGCCATTTCACTGTACAATAACTCACTCTAATGTTGAATCTTGGTCATAACAATGCTGCCATACTGCATGTTACAGTCTAATTGGTACCGCACATTTTAACCTGCACCTTATATTCCTTTTTGTCAGCGCTATTTATAGATTCATAAGGATCATCATCTATTTTACCTAGTAGTAGCCTATGTTGTATATAAAGTTATGTAAGCATTTTTACTTTTCTGGGTAACTCCTTTTCTATTATGCTGTGTGTATTTCTGTTGGTTTTGATTGTCTACTGTCATGCTGCTGTTACACTGTAATTTCCCAGTTTGGGATCAATAAAGTACATCTATCTATCTATCTATCTATCTATCTATCTATCTATCTATCTATCTATCTATCTATCTATCTATCTATCTATCTATCTATCTATCTATCTATCTATCTATCTATCTATCTATCTATCTATCTATCTATCTATCTATCTATCTATCTATCTATCTATCTATCTATCTATCTATCTATCTATCTACAGTATCTACATCCCTAAAATGATGCCTACCTTTGCTGAATGATGAAGTCCATGAAGCAGCCAACAAAAAGAAAATCCAGCTCTGCACCAGTTGCTCCTCAACTGACAGTCACCTTTTTTACTTCTAATTATTTTCTAAAAGTTATAACTGAAGATTCCTCCAACACACAGGTTGGTTATTTATTTATGAATGGCTCACTCATTCTTGTTGTTCAATTTTAAATAGGTGAATATATAGGCTATAGCCTATATTTGAAGCCAGTTTACATACACTGTATAAAAAGACACAACCTTTTGTTTCTCACTGTCTGATATTAAATCAGACTAAACCTTGCCTGTTTTACATAGTTAGGATTACTGACTGAGTCTTATCGAATGAGATTATCGAATGAAACTTTCATACCGGATTGGTCCAGCCCAGGCCCGGGTTAACAATGACCGCCAATGGTGCTGTTAACCGACAGGGTATCAGGGCATGGGTAAGAATCATGCCCTCGCTTTAAGTTTGATATTTTGGGTTTTTCTGTATTTATTAGTGTTATTATTATTCTCATTAGTACTATCATGTTTTTGTTTTATTTACCAGAGTGGTGGCTCAGTTGGTAGAGCATCCACCCCACACCCGGGAGGCAGGGGTTCAAATCCCGGCCGGGTCATGCCGAAGACCATATAAAAGTGGAACTTCGTGCCGTCCAGCTTGGTGCCCAGCAATAATGGAATGGAGGAGGGAAATCTGTGGGGGTGCCTTGCATGGCAGCGGCCCTCTGATTCTGTACTTGGGGTGTGTGTGATTGACACTGTAGATAGGTAAAGCACAATCTCGTTCTACTGTACATGATTGGTTGTACGGCTGAATGACAATAAGGGTGATTTAATTTAATGTATCCATGTCTTGTCCTCAGTTCCTGGTTTCATAGCATTATTATTTTCATCATCATGGCATCAGTTCTGGTTTGGGCTTTTACTTTGACAATGTTCTCTTTATTTCTACCTTAGCCTGATCTGTATTGATTTCTTGATTATCCACATTTGTTTCTGTTTTAATAATTAAGCCAGCCTTATTTAATGATCACCGCCCATCATCTGGTGCGGCGGCCTTGAGTCATTTCGGCACTAGAATTCCTGTCAGCCTGTTTGCCAAGCTTAGCTTGTGTTTTTTGTTCAGCCCACACGCTGCTTTACTTTTTGTTCTACTTAGCACATTAAAACTATGGTTTATCAAACTCACCTGATGTTTGGGTTCTCTTCTTCTTCGCCCCGGAGGGGCTCTTATGACAGAAGGTTGCTGCCAGTCCTGGACCCAGCAGACGATCAAAGGAGGAGAAAGACGACGAGTCAGGATGAGCTGGAGGTGGTGGCTATGATTGAGGACATGGCTGCTGGCTCTCAGAGCTGCTCTTCTCGTGAGGATGAGATGCTTTGCTGGGGTGGAGTCACCAATCTGCTTGCAGCCAGACCAAGCGTGCGCTCTCACCCCCGGGTACAGAACTTCACCCTTCCTCTGCTACTACCATTTCCCACCGTCTCCTCACCGGACCCAGCAGCCCCCCCACACACACACACCACCACCACCACCACTGTTATCCCCTGCCGAGTCAGCCACCAAGAAGAAGAGGTTTGTGAATCTTGGTTGGCGTTTTGACGGGTCTGGGTGGAAGAAAGGTGCCAGGAGACGCCACTCCTCTCAATGTTATTTACCTCTGTCTCCAGCTCTTCATCAGACAAGCTCCAGCATTTCCCAGGAGGGTTCATCTGACTTCCCTACGGTGGCAGAATGGGAACAGAGGCAAGTACCTTTTGATTTTTTAACACCTGCCACAAAAAGGTCTTGTCCTGTTCCCGGTGAGGGGGCTCAGCAGTAATTAATTACCACCACTGCTGAGCTCTCTCCACCATTATCTGCTCCCATTTCTGCTGCTGCTGTTTCCATCCCTCCACCTTAACTGCATCTCCTGTGTTCCCTCGTGTTTTTTCTGAATGTCTGCCAATCCTGGGCGGTAACCGGATTATCTGAGAAGAGCCCACAGTTCCTGAGGACCCAGTGGTTTTCCAGATCGGGGCTGCGGCATTGGAACCTCTGTGTGGAGGTGACGAGGAGGAGCAGGAGGAATGCCGGCAGGCTGTGCTCATCCAGAAGGAGCTTATGCTGGACTACAAACTGTGGCTCCTTCCAGAACATGTGTCCCAGCTGGGCTGGAACCAGCTGGCAACGGAACTACCAGCTCCACAGCACCTTCCAGCTTCAGTACCTGCTCCATGGCACCCCCCAGCTCCAGTACCTGCTCCACGGTGCCTCCCAGCTCCAGTGTCTGCTCCACAGCTCTTTCCAGCTCCAGTACTTCCTCCATGGCACCTTCCAGCAACGGTACCTGCTCCACAGCACCTTTCAGCTCCAGTATCTACTCCAAGGCGCCTTCCAGCTCCAGTACCTGCTCCACGGCACCTCCCAGCTCCAGCACCTGTTCCACCGGTAGCTCACCCAGAGCCCGCCATTCTAGCTTTTGATTCTAAGGTGGTCACCCCAGCAGCAGGAGACCAGGAGTTAAGGCAAGTACCTTTTCCTTTGTGTTCAAACACCATTTTTGAAAAGACTTGTCTTGCTCCTAGTGGGGGGATGCAAGCGCACATCCCACCAGCTGCTGAGTCCTCTCCACCAGTCACTGCTGCTAATGACTGTGGTGTCCCCTCACTGACCTCCTGCTTCCCTCAATCATCTGAGATGGCCGTGTTGAGGATGGGGTTGCAGGAGGACCATGCTCCAGCCATTGCTCCAGAGGTCAGGAGACCTCCAGCCATTGTCCCAGCAGTCAGGGGACTCCCAGCCATTGTCTCAGAGGTCAGAAGACCTCCAGCCATTGTTCCAGAGGTAAGGAGACCTCCAGCTGTTGTCCCAGAGGTCAGGAGACCTCCAGTCATTGCTTCTGAGATCAGGGGACCTCCAGTCATTGCTTCAGAGGTCAGGGGACCTCCATCTGTTGTTCCAGAAGTCAAGAGACCTCCAGCTGTTGTCCCAGAGGTCAGAGGACCTCCAGCTGTTACTTCAGATGTCAGGAGACCTCCATCCATTGCTTCAGAGGTCAGGGGACCTCCAGTCATTGCTTCAGGGGTCATGGGACCTCCATCTCTTGTTCCAGAAGTCAGGGGACCTCCACCCATTTTCCCACCCTGTTCCCTGGTCTGGTGGCCAAAGGATAGTGGTCGGCTGCTGGACCAGACCTGCATTCCAGTTAGGTGGGCTATAAACTTTAGTAGGCCACCGGACCAGTCCTGCATTCCAGCATGGTGGGCTATGGACTTTGGTAGGCCACCAGACCCACCATGTTCTCAAACTTGAGGCCCTTTGGACTTGGGTAGACCTCCTGACTAATCGTGATGTATATTGGGGCGTTGGGCTTTGTTTGGCCCATGAACTATACTTTTGTTATGGACTCTGTGTGTGTGTGTGTGGGGGGGGGGGGTTAAGACTTTGTTTCGGCCCACATGGCCTTGGACTCCCACAACCCACCTTAGGAGGGTTTTTGATTTCTGTTTGTTGGTGTTATTTTGTGGGGTCGTCTGGAAGCCGCACCTTAAGGGGGTGTACTGTAAGACCGTGGGTTAGAATCATGCCCTTGCTTTAAGTTTGGTATTTTGTTTTTTTCTGTATTTATTAGAGTTATAATTATTATCATGTTCTTGTTTTATGTATTCATGTCTTGTCCTCAGTTACTGGTTTCATAGCATTATTATTTTCATCATGGTTTTCTTCAATTCTGGTTTGGACTTTTATTTTGACAATGTTCTGTTTATTTCCACCTTAGCCTGATCCATATTGATTTCTTGAATATCCATATCTGTTTCTGTGTTAGTAATTAAGCCAGCCTTATTTAATGATTGCCACCCACCACCTGGTGCAATGACCTTGAGTCATTTCGGTATCTCACACATGCTTCTGCCTGTCCTAGAATTCCTGTCAGCCTGTTTGCCAAGCCTAGCTTGTGTTTTTTGTTCAGCCGACATGCTGCTTTACTTTTTGTTCTGCTTAGCACATTAAAACTATGGTTTATCAAATTCACCTGATGTTTGGGTCCTCATCTTCTTCGTCCCAGAGGGGCTCTTATGACACAGGGTGCTGGTGGAAATTGGGCTACTATTGGTTGAAGATCGAGGAGGTGGAGAGGGGGAAGGCGTGCTAGGAGGGAGAGAGAGAAAAGGAAAGAAGAAGTGTGGAGGTGAGAGTAGTGACTTTAAATGTAGGAACTATGACTGGCAAAGGCAGAGAGTTGGCTGATATGATGGAGAGAAGGAAAATAGATATACTCTGTTCAAGAAACCAGATGGAAGGGAAGCAAGGCTAGGAGCACTGGAGGGGAATTTAAACTGTTCTACCATGGTGTAGATAGGAAGAGAAATTGAGTAGGAGCAGTCTTGAGGGAAGAGTACGTGAAGAGTGTTCAGGCAGTAAAGAAGGAGTCAGACAGGATCATGAGTTTGAAGCTAGAAGTTGAAGGTGTGATGTTGAATGTTGTCAATGCATATACCCCACAAGTTGGATGCCAGGTAGAAGAGAATGAGGAATTCTGGAGTAAGTTGGATGAAGTGGTAGCAAGTGTTCCCAAGGGGGAGAGAGTGGTGATTGGAGCAGACTTTAATGGGCATGTAGGTGAACGGAATGGAGGTGATGAGGAGGTGCTGGGTAGGTACGATTTTAAGGAGAGAAATGTGGAAGGACAGATGGATGTGGATTTTGCTGAGGATGGAAATGGCTGTGGTGAACACATATTTCAAGAAGAGAGAGGAACATAGGGTGACTTACAAAGTGGACGAAGGTGCATACAGGTGGACTACATCTTATGCAGAAGGAGAAATCTGAAAGAGATAGACTGCAAGGTGGTGGCAGGTGAGAATGTAGCTAGTCAGCATCGGATGGTAGTCTGTAGGATGACTTTAGAAACCAAGAAGAACAAGAAGCCATCTCTATTGTCATTCAGTCCATACAACCAATCATGTACAGTATAACGGAATTACGTTTCTACTATCTACAATGTTAATCACATGTAGAATCAGAGGGGTCGCTGCCATGCAAGACACCGCCACAAACAACTTCTCCTTCCCCCATTCTATTACGGTGAGTACCAAGCTAGAAGGCAGGAAATACCATTTTTATATGAAAAGGAAGAGAGTGAAGGCAGAACCAAAGATTAAGTGGGGGAAGTTACAGAAGAAAGAAGGTTGCACAGAGCTCAGGAAGGAGTTGATACAGGCTCTGGGTGGTAAGGAAGAATTACCAGATGACTGGGAAAGTACAGCAAAATTATTGAGTGGAACAGGTAAAAAGGTATGTGGTGTTTCCTCTGGACAGAGAAATGAAGACAAGGAGATTTGGTGGTGGAATGATGATGTACAGGAAAGTATTCAAAGGAAGAGTTTAGCAAAGAAAAACTGGGATAGTTAGGGAGACGAAGAAAGTAGACAGGAGTATTTGGAATCTAGGTGCATGGCAAAGAGCGAGGTGGAAAAGGAAGCGGAAAAGGCATATAATGAGTTGTATGAGAGGCTCGACACTAAGGAGGGTTTTGCCAGGTACAATGTTTGAGAACCAATTCTCATTTATAAACATGACCTGGTTAGACTGATTAAAAACAGAAATGGTAATGTACGAACAAGTGATGAGAGTGTGTTGAGAAGGTGGAAGGAGTACTATGAGGAGCTGATGAATGAAGAAAATGAAATAAAAGTATCATCACTTCCTGTGTTGCTGGCTGTCTGTGTGATTTGTGGTTAGCTCTCCTCACTCTCCTGAGGATTATTGTCTTTAATTGTATTGTTATCGCTTTTGTTTCATCTACCGTCACCTTTCACTTCTGTTTAACAAGCCTCTTGCACCTGTGTGCGTACTCAGTGTCACCTAATCACCCTCTTTAGCCTTCTGTTCACCTTTCATTGGTGTTTGTGTTAGCTTTGGGTTAGCCACTAGCTATGGCTACTCCGTCTCTTTCCCATTCTCCTCTGGTGTGCTCTCTGTGTCAGATGTTTAGCTACACCTCTGCCTCTTTTGGTGATAATTGTAAATGTAATAAATGTTGTCTTTTTGAGGCACTCGAGGTGAGGTTGTCTGATTTAGAATGCTGGCTCTGCTGCATTGAAAGACCATGACGGACTCCCCTTAGCTGCAGCGAAGCACCCTAGCATAGGGCCTGCTAGCTGTCTGCCGGCTTCCACCCCCTCCTGAGCAGCCAGGAGAGAATGGGTGGGTGACGGTGAGAAGGAAGCATAGTGGCAAGCCCCTGGTTCACCATCAACCTCTTCATGTTTCTAATTGCTTTTCCCTGCTCATTGACACACCCGCTGACAAAAATACTCTGATCTTTGGTGACTCTATAATCAGAAACATGAACCTAGAAACTCCAGCGGCCATAGTCAAATGCATTCCCAGGGCCAGAGCAGGCGACATTGAGTCAAATTTGAAAATGCTGGCTAAAAGTAACTGTAAATACTCCACAATTGTTATCCACACCAGCATTAACGGCATCCGACTCCGGCAGTGGGAAGTTACAAAGCTTAGTGTGGGATCGGTGTGTAACTTTGCCAAAACGATGTCTGCCTCCATAGTATTCTCTGGGCCCCTCCCCAATCTGACCAGTGATGACATGTTTAGCCGCATGTCATCCTTCAACTGCTGGCTGTCTGTGTAGTGTCCTGCAAACAATGTGGGCTACATAGACAATTGGAACTCATTTTGGGGAAAACCTGCCCTTATTTGATGAGACGGCGTCCATCCCACTTTGGATGGTGCATCACTTTTATCTAACAATCTGGCATCATTTTTATTCAAATTTCCCAAACCTTGACAACTCAGAGTTGGGACCAGGAAGCAAAGTCACAGTCTTACATGCCTCTCTGCAGCTCCTCCTCATCCGCCACCCCTCAACTTAGCCCCTATCTCCCCCATCAGAGAACCATTGTCTGCTCCCTCCAAAGTAAATAAAATATAATGTATAATCATCCCAAAGTGATTAAACAAAAAGTTGGTAAAACTCAAATTAAACATGAAGCCTCTAAATTTAATGACTTGGCCTCTGTTCCTCCTCATAATTTAAAAATTAAATGCAGATTCTTAAATATTAGGTCTCTAACTCCCAAGTCTCTGCTAGTCCGTGATCTGTTAACTGATCATCAGATTGATTTAATATCCCTTACAGAGACTTGGTTAGGGCAAGAGGATTATGTTGGTTTAAATGAATCAACTCCCTCTGATTATTTACACTGTCAAAATCCCAGTAATTCTGGTTGTGGGGGAGGAGTAGAAACAATTTACCATTCCAAATAACTAGTTAATGTAATGCAAAAAACACGTTATAATTCCTTTGAGGGCCTGGTCCTCAGTATTGGGCATTTTTAGCAATTTTAGGTAAAACCCAATTTTATTTGCCATAGTTTATCGTCCTCCCTCAACCTACTCGGGGTTTTTATCCGAATTTGCCGAATTCTTAGCAGATTTAGTGCTGAAATCAAATAGAATAATTATAGTAGGGGACTTTAATATACATGTAGATGTAGATAGTGATTGCCTTAATATGGCATTTAATTCAATATTAGACTTAATGGGGTTTTCTCAGAAAGTAGGAAATACTACCCATTATCTCCACCACATGTTGGACCTTGTTCTGACATATGGCATAGAAATAAAACATCTGGTAGTGTCTCCTCATAACCCTGTACTGTCAGACCATTGTCTGTTAACCTTTGATTTTACTATTTCTGACTATTTCAAATCAAATCAAATCAAATCAAACTTTATTGTCATATTGCTGTACATACAACTGTAGTGCAGGAAAGATGAAATTGCGTTTCTCTCGGCATCCATATAAGAAGCAGCATGATTTAAGGCACATTCCCACATAGCTCCCCCCCCCCCCATCCATTCACACATCCCTGAGACATACTTGGGAAAAAAAAAGAATAACTAACTATAATATACAAAATGTCCGTAGGTGCAGTAGTGTGTATGAGAGATTCCGGGTCAACTGTTCAGCATCCTGACAGCTTGTGGAAGGAAGCTGTTGATCAGTCTGGTGGTTCTGCCTCTGATGCTCCGGAATCGTCTACCAGATGGAAGAAGTTCAAAGTGTTTATGCAGAGGGTGAGAACGGTCCTTGACAATGTTTAGTGCCCTGCTCCTACAACGGTTCTGAAAAAGTTCTTGGACAGAGGGGAGGGAGACTCCAATTACCCTCTCCGCCCCCTTGACTATCCTCTGCAGGGCTTTTTTGTCTGACATACTGCAGCTGGAGTACCATGTAGCAATGCAGTATGTCAGAACACTCTCCACCACACCTCTGTAGAAGGTCCTGAGGATGCAGATGGGGAGAGAGGCCTGTTTGAGTTTCCTCAAGAAGTGCAGTCTCTGCTGAGCCCGCTTCCTGATCTCCAAGGAATTCTTGCTCCAGGTCAGGTCCTGCGAGATCTGCACTCCGAGGAACTTGATGTTCTCTACTCTTTCCACTAAACGGCCGCCGATGCTGAGGGGGGCGTGCCCAGGCTGCGACCGCCGGAAGTCGATAATCATCTCCTTCGTTTTGTCCACGTTGAGCACCAGATTGTTCTCCCTGCACCAGCCCTCCAGGTCTCTCACTTCTTTCCTGTACATTGATTCCTCATCCCTCTGGATAAGTCCCACCACCGTGGTGTCATCTGCAAACTTAATAATCTGGTTCCCCTCGTGTCTGGATACACAGTCATGTGTTAGAAGTGTAAACAACAGTGGACTGAGTACACAGCCTTGAGGGGATCCGGTACTCAGCGTGACAGACTTGGAGATGTTGTTTCCAACCCGGACAGACTGAGGTCCCTCAGTCAGAAAATCCAGGATCCAGAGACATGTGGCGGTGTTCAGACCGAGAAGGAGTAATTTCTCCATCAGTCTCTGGGGAATAATGGTGTTGAATGCTGAACTGAAATCGATGTACAGGAGTCTGGCGTAGGTGTCTTTCTGGTCCAGGTGGGTGATGACAGAGTGTAGGGTGGTGACTATAGCATCCTCCGTGGAGCGGTTTGAACGATATGCAAACTGGAGCGGGTCGTGTGATGCAGGGAGGCAGGCTGTAATGTGTGGTTTGACAAGCCGCTCAAAACACTTCATCACAATTGGTGTCAGTGCAACAGGACGATAGTCATTCAAACAGGACACCACTGGTTTCTTTGCCACCGGTACAATGATAGAGGTCTTGAAGCATCTGGGAACGATGGCCTGACTCAGGGAGATGTTATAAATGTCAGTCAGGACATCCGCCAACTCGCTCGCGCAGTCTCGGAGCACACGTCCCGGAATGTTGTCTGGACCTGCAGCTTTGCGTGGGTTGACTCTGGTTAGGGTCCTCCGTGTGTCCGCTGTGTTGATGGTAAAAGCTGGTCTGACCGATGGTGGGGGAGGGCCAGCCCTCCCTCTGATTGTCGAGTTTGATGCTTCAAAACGTGCAAAGAAGTCGTTAGGCCTGTCTGGAAGCGAAGCGTCGTCATCATCGACCCCCTGCCTAGGCTTAAAGCCCGTCAGTGTCCGAACTCCCTGCCACATCTGCTTGGTGTTCCTAGTGTCACAGAGGTGTCCCTAGATTTTCTCCGCATAGACGCGCTTTGCCGCCTCAATTCCCTTAGAAAGCGCAGACCTGGCTGAGCGGAGGGCGATCCTGTCCTTCGCTCTGAAGGACAGGATCGCCTGTCCTTATTTGGCTCCTAAAGAAAAATATTACTACAGTAGATGCCTCTCAGATGATGCTGCTACCAAATTTAAGCAGATTGGTTCCTCTATGCCATGTGTCAACACAACGGAGATAAGCTATGGAGACCTAGCTTTTTCTTTAACTGATAGCATGGTCGATAGTGTGACAGCTTCTCTGCATCAGACTCTAGAGATGGTGGCCCCTTTAAAGATGAAAAAGTCTAATCAGAGATTTCTAACTCCTTGGTTCAACACAGAAACTCGTAGCTTTAAACAGAAGACTCGACCTTTAGAATGAAAATGGCGCTCCACTAAATTAGATGAAATCCATTTAGCTTGGAGAAATCATCTTCTAATTAAAAAAAAAAAACTCTTAGGAAAGCTAGAACAAGTTATTATTCCGCATTAATAGAAGAGAACAAGAATAATCCCAGGTTTCTTTTCAGCACTGTAACCAGGCTGACAAAGAGTCAGGACTCTGTCAATCCTAGTATTCCCTTACAGCTTACTAGTCAAGACTTTATGAACTTTTTCAATAATAAAATTTCATCTATCAGAGATAAAATCAGTCATATTCTTCCCATCGTTAACTTAAATACAGTAACTACTACAACTCCTTCAACTGATATCTGTTTGGATGAGT
This sequence comes from Pholidichthys leucotaenia, assembly GCA_020510985.1. NCBI lineage: Eukaryota > Metazoa > Chordata > Actinopteri > Cichliformes > Pholidichthyidae > Pholidichthys > Pholidichthys leucotaenia. The sequence continues at coordinate 289,111,943 of CM035842.1, forward strand.
TTACTCCA